>OX387241.1:62305734-63614484 GCA_947561735.1 Cenchrus americanus
CAGGCCGGTGACGATCCTATTTGGGTAGTCTGAACCGATGGGTGATGTCCTCTATGAACTTTGCGGCCTCCTTTGACTTGATGGTGGCGACAGCCCGGACCTCAATCCACTTGGTGAATTTATCCACCGCCAACAGGATGTGCTTGTAACCACCAGGGGCCATCTTGAAGGGTCCGACTGAGTCGAGGCCCCATATGGCAAAGGGCCAGGATGGAGGGATTGTTCTCAAAGCCTGGGCTGGGACGTGTTGCTGCTTCGCGAAGAACTGGCAACCTTTGCATTGCCGAACCAGGTCTTGAGCATCATCAAGGGCGGTGGGCCAGTAGAAACCTGACCTGAAGGCTTTTCCCACTAGATTTTCAGAAGCTGCGTGATAGCCACACTCTCCACCATTGATCTCTTGTAGTAGTTCAAGGCCTTCAGATCGAAGGATGCACTCCATCAGCACACAGTTGGAGGTGGACCTTCGGTACAGCTCGGTGCCGATGATGACGTAGTTGGCGCTGCGCCTCACGATTTTCTCGCGTTCGACCTTGTCTTCTGGGACATGTTTCTCCATGATGTAGGCGATAAAGTCGAGGCGCCAGTCGTCTTCGGCCTCCGCCATGAGGACATCATGGCTGCCTAGTGGGGGCGCGTCACTATGCAACGTATCTAGGTCGCCGAGGAGTCTTATTGATGGCTTGTGTAGGTCTTGGACAAACATGTCGGCCGGGACCAGTGCGCGCTTGGATCCTAGCTTGGAGAGGATGTCGGCGCCACGTTGTTGTCGCGGGAGACGTGGTGGAATTCAGGCCCTCGAAGTGAGCCTCGAGCTTGCGCACCTCAGCGCAGTACGCGTTCATCGAGTCCTTGATGTCACATGCATTGTTGATTTGGTTGACGACGACCTTGGAGTCGCTGTAGGTGATGAGTCGCTTGATTCCGAGGGAAATAGCAATGCGCAGCCCATGAATTAAGGCCTCGTACTCGACGCCTTTGTTGGACGCCTTGTAGTGGATCTGTTGGACGTACTTCAGGTGATCGCCCTAGGGTGAGATGAAGAGGATTCTTGCACCTGCCCCTTCGAGGTTCAGGGAACCGTCGAAGTACATTTTCCAATGCTCCGGCTTCTCTATAGGCGGGGGTTGCTGGGTCTCTGTCCACTCGGAAACGAAATCGGCGAGGATCTGGGACTTGATGGCTTGCCGTGGGTAGAACTCAAGGTCGAACTCGCCCAGCTCGACCGACCACTTAATGATGCACCCTATGGTGTCACGGTTGTGTAAGATTTATCTAAGGGGGAAGCTGGAGACGACCTTGGTCTTGTGCGACTGGAAATAATGCCGCAGCTTGCACGACGTAATGAAGAGAGCGTATAGCATCTTCTGGGAATGCGAGTACCTGACCTTGCTGTCAGATAGAACCTCACTAACGTAGTAGACAGGTCACTGGACGGGGTACTGGTGGCCTTCTTCAGGTCGCTCAACTACTAAGACCGCACTGACCACCTGGGTGGACGCGGAGATGTAGAACACCAAGGTCTCCTTGGGTGCCGGGGGCACCATGATCGGAGGCGTCATGAGGAAGGTCTTCAACTCCTTGAGCGCCTGGTCCGCCTCTTCCGTCCACTTGAACCTGTCAGACTTTTTCAGTAGCTTGAAGAAGGGCAGACCTTTCTCCCCAAGTTTGCTGATGAAGCGACCTAGGGCCGCCATCATGCCGGTGAGCTTCATGACGTCTTTCTTCCCTGTGGGTTGATTCATCTTGCGGATGGCGTCGACCTTGGTGGGGTTCGCCACGATGCCTTGGTGGCTCACCATAAAGCCTAGAAGCTTACCGGATGGGACACCAAAGACACACTTCTCTGGGTTGAGCTTCCAGCGGTAGCGCCAGAGGTTAGCGAAGGTCTAGGCGAGGTCGGCGATGAGGTCATCTTCGTCGGTGGTCTTGACGTCCACATCATCGACGTAGGCCTCGACATTCTTGCCGATTTGGGATTCCAAGCACTTCTGGATGGCCTTCTGGTAGGTCGCTCCAGCGTTCTTGAGGCTGAAAGTCATGGCCATGTAGCAGTTGATGTCGTGCAGCGTTATGAATGGCATCTTGTCCTAGCAGAGACCTTCAAGACTGTCTAGTGATAGCCTGAGTAGCAGTCGAGGAAGCATAACAGGACGCTTCCTGCGGTGGAGTCGATGACCTGGTCGATGCGTGGTAGAGGGAAGGGGTCCTTAGGGCAGTGTCAGTTGAGATTGGTGTAGTCGATACACATTCTCCATTGGCTAGTTTTCTTGGGTACAAGCACCGGGTTGCGAAGCCAAACTGGGTTTTTACATTCACGGATGAATCCGGAAGCTAAGAGCTTTAAAATTTCTACCCTAATGACCTCCTTGCGATCTTTCGCAAAGTGGCGTAGCTTTTGCTTGACAGGCTTGGCCGTCTTGCTTCCATCCAACGAGTGCTCAGCTAGCTCCCTTGGAACACCTGGCATATTCGATGGTGTCCATGCGAATATGTCAGCATTGTCCCGGAGGAAACTAGTGATAGCGAGTTCCTATTTCTCCCCGAGGTTGTCGCTGATGACCACCGTCTTGGCTGGGTCGGCAAGGCCGAGGCAGACCTTCTTCGTCGCCGGTGTAGCGTCCAGGGTGGTCTCAGTGCGCTTCTGTTCCAGGATGACTAGGTCGATCGGGGCGACCTTCTTGGCCTCGGCCACCATGACAGCCGAGGCGCCGAAGCAGGCACTCGTCATGGCGATCTCCAAGGCCTCGTTGTCGCACTTGAACGAGACGAGCAGGTCGCTGTAGACTGTGAGGACTCCTGGGGAGCCGACATCTTCAGCACCAGATAGGTGTAGTGTGGGATGGTCATGAACCTGGCCAGCATGGGGCGACCTAAGATGGTGTGGTAGGAAGACTTGAAGTCAGCGACCTCAAAGCTAAGGTACTCCGTGCAGAAGTTCTCCTCCGCGCCGAATGTGACCGGAAGGGAGACCCGACCCATGGGGTAGGCCGCCTTGCCGGGCACAATGCCGAAGAAGGGCTCGTCACATTCTGTTAGCCTCTTGAAGTCGAAATCCATCTTCTTCTGGGTGTCGACAAAGATGATGTTGAGCCCGCTCCCTCCGTCGATGAGGGTTTGAGGAAGCAAGGCGCCCTCGATGATGGGCTCGACAACCAGTGGGTATGAGCCAGGATCAGGGATGTGGACCTAGTGATCAGCCCTGGAGAAGATGATGGGTTGCTCCGACCAACGCAGAGGCTGCGATGGCTTGGTGTGGATGAGCTGGACCTCACGGTTGTCCTTGCGGTACCTTCTCCTGCTCGAGCTGCTCTTCATGCCGCCAATGATGATGTTGATCGACCTCTTGGCCTGTTGGAATGGGCCGTTGGGGTTGCCTGTCTCCAGCGGGGGAGGTAGGTCGTGCTTGTCGTGTCGGTCTTCCGGCTACTGGTCACATCGCTGGTCATCACGGCAATCGTTGTCCCCATAGCCAGGTCAATCGTCGCGGCGGTTTTTGTTGTAGCGACGTGAGGATGACCGGTCCCCATCGCTTCTGGGTCGCTTCGGGTCATCAGGCGTGCGGAATGCCCTCTTGAACTGTTGGCACTCGCAGACCGTGTGAGTGCCCCTTCATGGAGTGTGCATGGGCTATCCGGCACCGCGTTGAACTCCTCGACGTTGAACATTGAAGGTCGACACCCGTCTGCCACGAGTACCTCTGAAGGTCTCTTGCGGAACTTCGAGCTGGAATCCCCGGCGGCGCCAGAGGTGCCAGCATCCTGCTTGCCATCATGGTCAAATTGGTTGACCAGGGCTTCCTCGGTGTCGATGAGTTTGTTGACGACCTCCATGAGTGGTGCAACCTTTGTGGCGCCAGACTCGTGGATCTTCTCAAAGACCTTGCGGTCCCTGAGACCTTTCTTGTAGCTGTCGACAACCTGGTCGTCCCTGATGCTGACGCAATTGTTGCGGTTCTCGAAGAACCAGTTGGTGTAGTCCCGTAGACGCTCGCCGGCATTCATCGTCACCCTCCTGAGGTTGAAGGTGTTTCCAGGGTGATTATAGGTCACCTGGAAGTTCGAGGTGAAGGCCTAGGGCAGGTCGGCCCACGACATAATGCTGCCTACCGGGAGGTTGTGGAGCCAGAACGATGGTGCATCGCCCATCACCAGCGGGAAGTAGGCCACCATGTGATCGAAGTTACAACCGGCCGCCTTGACAGCGACATAGTAGGTCGACAGCCAGATGTTGGGGTCGGAGCAGCCGTCGTACTTCTGGATGTTCGGCTTGAAGTTGTCGGGGTAGGCGACCGATCGGAGACGTGGTGCCAACACGGGGAAGGCAGTGACAGCCATATCATAGCCGTTGTCTCCGACCTGGGCAACACCCTTGTCCTGTGTGGGGGCCACAACTAGAGATCTGGGCTGGCGATCCTGGTTAGGGACTGGACCCTCAGGGTGGCCGTAGTCTGCCTCATACTGAGCACGTCGCCGGTTCTTGACGTCGTGGCGATCACACTCTTCGTGCTCCATGATCCGATGGACAGCGCCTGGGGGGCCGTACTCGCGATCGTAGTTGAGGCGACGTCAAAGCTCTTGCTCTTCGCGCTCACGGTGGTGCTGGTGATGCCAAAGGGTGTAGTCACGAGCGTCACGACCGCACCGGTTCTTGTCGAGGTTGGCGCGTAGGTCGACGCCTGGTGCGGCATTCGCTCGGGGTTGGTTGACCTCCTCCTGGATTGTGGGGAGCTTGCTATGCGCAGGCCGATAGGATCGGCTGCGCGAGTGCCGTCTCGACGTAGATGCTGCCACCGGATCGGGCCACCATGCTGTACAGTGAGTTCCCAATCTCCCCTACCTGGCACGCCAACTATCAGGGGGTGAGACCTGGATAGATCCGCAAGGGGGCTACCCAAGCTGTTGTAGGTTGGCTAATGGGGGGATCGGGACCTAAGAGCGTAAGTGGTAGTTCTTGGATCGAACTCGAAACTCGGCGAGAATGGCGAGGACACAAAGGGTTTAGACTGGTTTAGGCCTCCGGAGAGTAAAACCCTACGTCTAGTGTGGTGGGATTATGCGTGAATGGGGAAGTCCCCTCGAATGGAGCTCTAGGTCGCCTTATATGGCCAGCGAGCTAGGACTTCCATTCGAGGTCGGTGGACCCTCATCATGGTCGGTTACAAATTTAGGAAGGTCTCCTTCCGTGATTACAGAGAGGATCCCGCGATCCTCGGACCCACTGGCGGCGCCGCCACCGCGATCTAGGGATAAGCTCGCGCCACAAGCCCGGCAGGTTTTCTGGAGTTTGGATGAGGTCTTTCGAGGTCTTCCAAGGTCGTCGGGGTTGTGGATAAGGTCTATAGGCCCACTTGCAGGTCGGCGGGGCTTCTGGCAGGTCGGACCCACTTGACAGGGAGCTCCAGGACCCTGGTCGGTGGGGACCCATGGGTACCCATGTCTCTAAGCGGTAAAATTGGAGCTTCTGCCATGGTGGCTTCTGATGCTAGATGAAAAACAATGATACCTATATGTTGTGCCTGTTGTGTGATTGTGAATGTGCAATTGTGGATCTGTTGTGACCATGTATGTGATTTGGGATTTGTAATTTGATGAAATTATGTGCATCATGGGTTGTAACTTGTTTTGTAATAATTGGGCTTAAATTTGGCAAATTTTGGTGGGTTGAATTTTTAGTATTGCTAAATGAGCTGGAATAAAAAAGTGAATTAGTGAAATAATTGGCCCAATTTAGGCCCATTTTTGAATTGTGTATGTGTGATGATGTCATCATTGCCACATCAATTACCACGTCATTATTCAGTAGACAACCACATCATCGTCCATGTAGGCAGCCACATCATCGTTGATGTAGGCAGCCACGTCATCGTCCACGTAATTAAGCAACCAGCGTGGCATCGAGCCATGTCAGCAGCCAGGGTGGCACCGAGCCGCGTTAGCTGCCAGCATGCACGGCGCCACGTGTCCGTCACTTCCATGACGAAATTTGTGACGATGTTCCCTAGTCATAGAAGACGAGTTATATGACAAAAAACGTGTCCATCACTGAAAAGGAGTACTTCTGTGACGATATTGGTCGATTTGTCACGGTGTAACAAATGTGACGCGCTTTCTAGAATGATCACAAAATCATCATAAATTCGTCATAGAAGGTTTTCAATGACGAATTTAGCTTGTTCCATGATGAAAGTGTTTTGTCATGGATGTGAACATTTCTACTAGTGTGAGGAGCACTTTAATAATTTTGTTGTGGGAGATAATGGCTTGTTTTTAATAAACTGATGGAAGGATAAGGCCATTATATTGATTCCATCAACTAGATTATAAGGGGCATCAAAGGGGGTTCCATTGATTGTACATTGAATTGGTATAGAAGGTGAATCCAAATGGACTACATCAGAGGAAAGCTCTGACTCTTCCAACCATCCCCCACTCATGATGAATGCAAGCTCCACAGTGTGTTCTCTTGAGAAGGTTTGCTCAAAAGGGGTATATCTTCTCATGTGAAGAAGATGTGTGCTTTTGATGCCTCTTCTCTTTATGATATTTCGAGGTGTTTCCGTAATCAGAAAATAAATCATCCTCGATATCATTTATAAAATCAGGTAGAGGAATTTCTTCCTGTGGTGATTCTATATGTTGGATAGCTATTGGTTGAGATGTTTTTGGCAAAGGTTCTGGTGTAGCTATCTCTGTAATCTCTTCTTCTAAAGTTTTGTCTTCTAAAGGACCATCATTAGTGCGGGATAGAATGCTGTCTAGGACGGTTCTAGCTTCACTAGATGTAAGGTGTATGAATGATCCATGAGAGGAGGTATTCAAATAGGCTCTAGATTCCTTATTAATACCAATATAGAAACGTTGAAGGAGAATATGATCTTGAAGGCTTAGATCTGGTCCGGATTTGCAAAGGAGTTCAAAACGTTCCCAGGATGAACTCATAGACTCATTATCCCCCTGTTTGAAGGATATGATCTTGATTCTGAGGTTGACTACTTTAGATAAGGGATAAAAATCCATGCAAAAATCTGCACGAAAAGTTCCCCAATTGCCTTTCATCTTCTCTTTTGTCCGGTCGTACCATTGGCAAGCTTTTCCTTTTAGAGTGAATGGAAAAAGCTTCCAACAGATAGTCTCATCTGACATACCCTCAATGTGCAGGCAGTCACAAGTTTGCTCAAATTGTTGGAGATGATGATAAGGGTCTTCGTCTTCTATTCCTAAGAAAGTGTTGGTTTGGACCATCTCTATTAACCCTGGGTGCAGCTCATAGGCATCAGATAGGATTGGTTTCGATGATGGCATAGGCCTAAGGCTGAGCTCTGAGGGTGCCGAAAAGCCTTTAATGAGGGTAGTGTCCATAAGGACAGTAGGTAATCTAAAACTAAAAAGAAAAAAAGAAAGATACAAGATTAGTTATACTCAAAGAGTTTTCTCTTAACCGTTTTCCCCGACAACAGTGCCAGAAATGCTTGTTGGTATTTGTTAAGCCTACAGAAATATTATGATGGATAATCCGCAAGCGCACGGATACCAGTGAGCATTCCACCCGGGAGAGGGTTTTAAATATCGAATCCACAAGGAGAATGGTAAAGAGAGTATCTGAGGTATATAACTAATCACTGAGTAGCTATCAAGGACTTGACAGAAAGAGAGATAAGGAACACTTAAGGATGTCTGGTTCTTATTCTCACAAGCCATGTCTATATTGTTCTTATGGGGTGATTGTCTGAAGGCACACTTAGGCAGGGAACCTCCCGAGAATCTATGGGGGGAGTCCTACGATTTCTATAGATGGGAGGTGGACTACGAAGGACTCAATGGTGCTGTTACCACCATGATCTACCACACGATCCAGAATATAGAAGGCATTCACAAGCTAGCTAGTCTAAGCACCATGCTTACACTAAACATGCAAATTTAATTCAAGAGCGACAAGAATTAAAGTACTCAAAGAGTTATGAACCGTAAGAATAATAAAAACAATGGTGCTCACTTGAATAAGAAGTCGATCTTTCCCGCAAGGTCTCAGGATCAGGCTCCAATGGAGTTGACCCCAGAGGTAGAAGATGAAGAGGAGACACCGACAGGTCCGGGCATTCCTTCAGCTTCGCCTCAACTGCTCTCTAATCCTCTCGAACAAGATTAGCTAGGTCTAATTAGGTCGTGGATCTAATCTCTCAACTTGATACTAACTCTCCAACTCTAATTCTAATCTCGAGCTCTAATCTCAGGTAGGCATGGAGGATTTGATAGAATGAGTTGCCTTCTGCCCTAGGGTCAGGGGGTCTGCTTATATAGTCTAGAGGAGATGACGTGCGCCGTAGGATCAAACCGACCTAAACATGTGGTTTAGATTGATCTTCATAGGCGGTGGAGGAACATTCCAGAAGTCGGGCCCAGTTGGCGCCAGGCGGTGGCTGACCGACCCCACCACTAGGCCGGTCAGTCTGGTGTGGGCCCCTCGGGGTCCACTTCGGCCAGGTGGGTCCTTGATCCTTCTAGATGCTTCTTTTTTAGGTGCTAATTCACGTTGAGTTCCGGAGCCTTCTGGAGTCTTCTAGAGAGGTTTCTTTGCATATTTTCTGAATAGTCCCTGTAAATTCATAGATTCACCAAAACTCGTGGAAATTGTTAATATAAACACTAATAAGGTGATCTAATCATATTTTAGTCCTTTTTCCATTTAATGTGAGGGATAAAATTCATAGATAAAATGTGCCAACACATATATCTACCGTCGGGAAGATGTACACAAAGATGCAAATGCAAGATTTATTTTACGATTTTTAGTTTAATTAATTACAATCAATAAATGACAACCATGGGGTGCATGGTTGACCACATTCACCTAGATACGAAATACATTCAGCATACTCTTCCAAAAGGAACAATATGTGGTTCATTGTTAATTACTCTTTTTGATAGTGACTGTGTACATATTTATGTAAATATATTAATTTAAATTCCACAAATAGAAATAGGTTGGTCTTTATCTTTTTAAAATGATTTACATCACACACATAGGTTTATTAGGGGTGTGGTTGGTGATTTTCCCATTTAATTGACTATTAAGCCTTAAATTGCTTTTGTAGGTGTTATTCATAAATTAATTAATAAAACATAGTGGGTTATGTTATGAAGCACTATGAGCCTAAACAAAGCCACTGCACACACATGCACACCTAGAATAGCTAGGAAAATAATTATACCGACAAATAACAAAAGCAAGCTATTGAAGCAAGATAAATGCATACAAAAGTAAATACACATCAAAATGATTCAAACTTCCTCACACATGATCTTTGGTCCAAAACTAAGCTAGGGATGCAACATATACACCTATAACTATTATGGATATTGAGTTATGCATTTAAAAAAAAACAAGCATAGTTTAAGAATAAATATTTCTAACAATTAGAAAATTGTGCTTAATTCACCAGAGGTGCATTTTGGCATAAAAAGATAGCATGCAGAAGTTGGGCACAAAAATCTAATATTTTTTATCTACAAAAATCATTTAGACAGATTCTGCATAATTAGGAAACAATTCATAATAAAAGATTTACAAGATAACTTTGTGTAATTTTTGGTACAGGAGCTAGGCAAGACATGACACACAACATATCCAAAATTCAGCTACAGAGGACTTTTAGATTTTGATATACAACAGATCTAGGTTTTTAGTTTCCTATTTTTCATGCAAAAACTATCAGGAAAAACTATGGACATGCTTTACAAAAGTTGTAGTGTTTTCCACAAGGAGTCCAACAAAATTGGGGTTGCATTTATCTGAATTTTCTACGAATTTTCCAAGTTTCAGCTGAATGGGTTCACTATTGAAGATTCCATCTTACAAACAGGCCCTTGGAACTTTTCAAAGGTTCACAAGTATGCCCTCGGTTCCTGTTCAAGTAAGGTTGTGCTAATCCCAAAAGTCCCTAACCCTGAAAAATTAAAGGACCTCCGACCCATTAGTCTGTGCAATGTAGTGTACAAGGTTGCATCCAGGATTTTATCTAACCGGCTGAAATTAGTGCTTCCTGACATTATTTCTTTGAACCAAAGTGCTTTTGTACCGGGTCGGTTGATCACAGACAATGTCCTCCTAGCCTATGAGCTCACCCACTTTATGCAAAATAAGAGAAAGGGGCTGGATGAATATGCAGCTTTGAAACTCGACATGACCAAAGCTTATGATCGTGTTGAATGGGATTTTTGACGACAAATGATGCTAAAATTGGGTTTCCATCAAAATTGGGTGAATGTGGTCATGAATTTAGTTTCAATGGTTACTTATCATGTGAAAGTTATTGGGGAGCTCACTGATGAGATCATACCTGAGAGTGGCTTATGGCAAGGTGACCCTCTATCACCATATCTCTTCCTCATTTGTGCTGAAGCTTTCTCCTGTCTTCTCAATGCAGCCGAAGAAAGGGGTGATATAAAGGGTGTCCATGTTTGTCCAGAGGCACCGAGCATCAACCATCTTTTGTTTGCAGATGATTCCTTGTTACTCTTTAAAATCAAGAGCCAGAGTACAAGCCATCTGCAACATATTACTTCACTGTATGAGGACTTCTAGGGGCAGATGATAAATAAGGAAAGGTGCTCAATTATGTTCAGTAGCAACACGAGGGAGGAAACTTGGGTGGCTGTATTGTAGTCTTTGGACATTCGGTCTGAAGCAAGAAATGAGAAATATCTAGGATTGCCAATTTACATGGGAAAAATCTAAGGTTCAGACCTTTAATTATCTAAACGTCAAATTTTGGAAAAGAATTCAAGGATGGAAGGAGAAGTTGTTGTCAATGGCTGGGAAAGATGTCCTAATCAAGGTTGTTGCTCAAGTTGTTCCCACTTATGCTATGTCATGCTTTGATCTAACAAAAACTTTGTATGATGACATAGGCATGATGATTGCATGTTTCTGGTGGTCACAACAGGATAAAGGAAACAAGTTGCATTGGATTTCTTGGGAGAAAATGTGCAGCCGAAAGGAGAAAGGTGGCTTAGGATACAGGGCCCTCCATTTGTTCAACCTTGCAATGTTATCGAGACAGGGGTGGCAGCTGTTGACTAAGCCAGAGTCACTTTGTGCACAAGTGCTGAGGGCCAAGTATTACCCAGATGGAGCTCCTAAACTCAGGAGAAAAACCAGGCATTTCCTACTCTTGGAGGAGTATAGTACGATGCCTCAAAGCTGTCAGAGAAGACTTTATCTGGAGAGTGGGGATGGTACTCAGATCAAAATATGGGAGGATCCGTGGCTGCTAAGGGGTTTTACCCGCATGCCAATTACTCCGAGAGGTGTTACCATTCTCCACAAAGTGTCTGATCTCATTGATCCGTACACAGGCACGTCGGATAAAGAGCTGATCCATGATATTTTTTGGGAGGAGGATGTGAAGTACATTCTTGCTATTCCCATTAAGCATGGTGAATATGATACCCTAGCCTGGAATTTTGATACGAAGGGTTTGTTCTCAGTTAAGTCGGCCTATCATGTGTTGGAGGACAATAGACAATATGAGCAGGTCAAGCAGCATGACACATCAAGCTCCTCGGTGACAACACATGAATCAATCAAATGGCTAAACCTTCGGAATTCCAAGCTTTAGCCAAAAATAAAGCAATTCCTATGGAGGCTTGCACACAATAGTTTGCCTTTCATGCTGAATATCAAAAGAAGGGGGGTTTAAGATGTCGACACAAGATGCCCAGTGTGCAAGCGCCTAGATGAGCATGGGGGTTACTATTTTCTCAAGTGTAAATATGTAAAGAAGTGCTGGCAAGCTCTTAATTTTGAGAAGCTGCGAATCAGGCTGCCTGAAATGACATCCCCTTAGGATATTGTGCAATATGTCCTGGACTTGAAAGGAAATGATGGAGCTGTAGTTACTGCTCTCCTGTGGACATGGAGAGATGCAAGGAATAAAGCCAATGCTGAAAAAAGAATGCCGTCGATTGAAGAAGTGCAGTACAGAACCCTGGAGGCAGCCTCTAATTCAAACTTGTTGCAGCAAATGATCTCCAGGGATAGCCCAAGGCAACAACAGAGTCCATGCAGATGGCACCCTCCACATGCAGATATTCTGAAGATAAATATTGATGGAGCTTTTTGTGAGAAGGAGAAAAAAGGGGCATGGGGCTTTGTGATAGGAGACTGTGATGGGCATGGAGCCCTGGACGGTTCAGGCAACTTATTGGCGGTGAATGATGCTTTGTCTGCAGAAGCTGAGGCATGCCTTGCAACGCTAAATGCCGCTATGGATGCAGGTATCTCGCAAGTAATTGTGGAGACTGATTCCACCCGCCTTATTGTAGCTCTTCAATCACCATCTTTTGATCAGGCGCTTGGAGGTGTTATTTTTAGGGAACCTCGTAGCCTGTTAGCTTTGCATTTCACCGTGCATGGGATTTGTTTTGTTCATCGTACTTGTAATCGATATGCGCATGAGTTAGCACGTTTTGGCTTAGCTCGGGACCCGAACGCTCCAATCATATGGAGTGATCCCCTCCCTAGTTTTGTAAACACTTTGGGGGATCGCGATCTCGCTGATCCATCTTCAGTTGAATAAAGAATGAGCAAGTTTGCGCTTCAAAAAAAGTATGCCCTTTGTTTACACTCCAGACCCTAGAAAGAAATCGATCCTTGCAATTGGGTCCCTGGACCAAGGGGATGGCGCAGCCAGCCGAAATTCACCGGCTCCAGTGGCGGGGACGACCGGGTAAGGGGTGGAGATGGACCAGGTGCTCGCCTAGGGCTTGGTGGTGGCCGGAGTTGGGGCAGGGAAGTCGTCGGCGAGGGTGCTCGGCGGCGCAGGGGCTCGACAGCCGCTGGAGCTCGGATCAGGCGAACTGGAGGGCACGACCTGGACAACACACAAGCGAAGAGGCTTGAGGAGGTCATGGGAGAGGTAATGGAGGCGTTGGCCAGCGATGGAAATTAGCGGAGGGCGGAGCTCGCCGAGCAGCGTCAATGGTGGGCGGCTGAGGCGAGCTCACGCGCGAGGAGAAAGGGCGGCACTATTTATAGGCGGCGAGCGTGCAGGGGCATTTCTTCGCCATGAAGGCTTCCCCGGCCATTAAGCCACGGGTACGGCAGTGGCCTCGACATGCTCGCGTGGCAGGAAGGGGAAGCGGACGAACCGGCGGGCACACGGCGACACGGTCCGGCCGACGCGTGAGGGAGCTCCGCGTGGCACGGGGTACATCACGAGGGGGTGCGGCGCATGGACCGATGGTCGCGAGCCTGCCTCGATGTGCGTATGGTGCGGCGCGGCGTGCGCGAGCGCTCTGGAGCGCGGGAACGTGGTGGCGCAGCGCGACGTCGCGTTCTGATGTGATTCAATCCGACTGCCATTGTTTGACCGCGAATAACTTTGAAAATTCGAACTAAAGTGACCCAAGGTGATTATACCAAAGTTGTAGATCTCACTACCCTCTACAACTTTAAAAGGCTCATAGGTGTTTTGATCGACGAATTTCTCACAATCTGTTGGCAAACTTTGAATGCCACTCGATTCCAGTGAACAGGAGCTGCTAGCGTTGACCAAGCTTTTTCACCAATTTCTACTTCAAATTGCAAATGCCACCTAACATGAAAGTTTTGTCCCTCGAAAAACTGGACAACTTTTATATTGGGAGATTTTGAAGTGTTTAGGTGAAATTTGGAGAACGTGGCAAAAGTTTCGGAGGGAGTTCAAAGACATTAGGGTTTAAGTAGGGTTTGACCGTGCCTTTGACGAAGGTTTGACCACAAGTGTGTGTTGATTTGATCATGAGGGTCATTAGATCTTGTTGGCTCGGTTTTCGAGGTGATGACCCAGGTTGACCATGGTTTGACTGGTGTCAACTGTCGTATGGACCTCCCTGGGCCCACTACCTCGGTGGGTACCAGGACCGACTACTCGGTGGGCCCCAGGGACTACCCGGCTTGCGCTACATGGCATCTGATGGCGTGGAGCACAAGGACTACACAGGAGTAGTACTCGGTTAGGGAGCTGTACATGTTTCGCACTGTATAGAGGACTCCTAGACGTACTCGACTAGTACTCTCTCCCTACTCCGACTTGTAACCCTGCCTCCCGGACTATATAAGGCGAGGCAGGGACCGATCTCAGGATCACCTCATCCAATCCCCTACAACTCACGGCGCACTATTGCACCATCTTGTAATTGTGCCCTATCAATCCAGAGCTACGCAGCATACAGGACGTAGGGTATTACGCACCTCGCGGCCCGAACCTGTCTAAATTGTGTGCCACGTGTCTCTTCCTTCGAGTTACCGATCTCGGCGAGTCACAATCATCTACTTTGGGTACTCCTCGTAGTAGGTTGCCGGTCTAAAACACCGACAGCTGGCGCGCCAGGTAGGGGCTCTCGCCCGAGATCACATGGCGAACTCGACGGCTCCTGTCTGCTTCAAGCCAACCGTCGCCTTCAACCGCGGCGACACCTTCGTCTTCGGCGCCTGGGTCTGCACTGCTGATGGCGCGGGCTCCTTCCAGCGCCGCCTGACCATGCAGCCCAACCCGAAGACAGGCCTCGTGACGCTTCCCGAAGCCGTTGCAGGCGAACTCGCCGGCAAGTTCGGCGAAATTTCGCTCTTCAACCACCACGCTGACTTCGAACCCGAGTCCGTCTCCAACTCGAACTCGACGTCGCCATGGGCCATCGCATGCGAGCCGGGCCGCTCGCCCATCGCGGCGGTCCCCTCACCGCGCGAGCCCTCCGCGCGTGGCCCCCACATCCTCAGTCGGGCCCGCACGGGGGCTCCCACTTCGTGCCGGGCCGACAAGGAGCCCGTACCCGAGGGCAACTCGGACTCCGACACCACCCCCTATCACGTTTCGGACTACAGCCCTCTCTCCGAGTTCTACTCGAACCCGGACTACGAGTTCGACTTCGGGTCGGACCCTGAGGAGCCCGAGTCCGAAAACAACTCCACTGAGCTTCCCTTGTCAGGACCAGCTTCTGGGCTGGTTATAAAATCCACGCCGGCCGGCAGATACGTCTACTGGCCAGACCGCAAGACTGCTGACCTGGCGAAGGGAGACTCACGCTACGTCGCCTACATCGACTCACTACCCTTCCAGGAGGGAACACCGCTAGCCCGGGCGGACTCAAACACACCAACCAAGGTGGCACCCTCTGAGTCTAGCCTTGGCACCCCCGATCGCCAAGTCTTCATGGCTGCCGGCGACACCCCAGGGCCTTCAGGCACAGCTCAGAACCAGTACCTGGAAGACATCTCCGCCGACGAGCTCTCTGCTGATGCCCCACCCAACGAGGTTCCGGCAGACAGAGACGCTCGACGTGAACGCAACCGGAAGCACAACGAACGCCGTCGACGCATCCGCGACAACCTCCCCATACGCAACCTTGCGGAAGCTCTCGAGGCGGTCGAGAGCAGAGTACACACCACACCTGAGCAATGCCTCATGTCGATCATAGTGATCGCACACCAGGCTCAGGGCATACGCGCTGGTGAGGTCATCGCCAAGCTCGCTGAAGAAGCTTACTTCATGCGGGTCGACAACAGAGTCAACCAACCTCCTCCAGCTAAGCCCCGCGACAACGAAGCTACTAGTCGCAGCGCCAACAACGGTCCCAACCGTACTCGAGCTGACCTCCCAGCCGAGCCAAACCGTCGCCGCTCCAACGCCGGCAGACCTTCACTACAAGATCGCGGCAACCGAGAAGTTGTCCCCCACCGCGCTCCGGCAGGTGGCGGCGGCAACGACCCCGACGGCGGCGGCGGCGACGGCGGCGCCTCCAACCATGGGGCCAACGGGAGGGGCCGGAGGTGGCGGCGGCCGCGGCGGCCGAGGCCACGCGAACAGCCACGCCTCCGGCGCCTCGCACGGCGGGTACGACACCCGCCAGAAGATTGAGGAGCTGCGGCGGAAGAAGTCGACCACCGCCGCTGAAGGCGACGGCTTCCCCGCCTTCTCACCTCGACTTCGCAACCTGCTCCTCCCCGACAAATTCAAGCCTTTAGGGATCACCAAGTACAACACGAAGCAGGATCCCATCCAGTGGCTCCGATGCTACGCCCTCTCCATCGAGAACGCTGGCGGCAACAGCGACACCAAGTGCCTCTACTTCCCCTTCTGCCTGGACCAAGCACCACTCACATGGCTCGAGTCGCTGGACAAGCACTCGATCGACAAGTGGGACCAGCTGAAGGAGCAGTTCACAAGCAACTTCGCGGGCGCCATGGACCGATCGGGTACTCGCATGGACCTGGCCATGATCAAGCAGGAACAAGGCGAGACCCTCCGCAAGTACATGCGCCGCTTTTTCGACAAGCGCGCTACCGTCGTCGACGTCACCGACAAGGAGGTCATCGACCTCTTCCAGGACGGCCTATATCACCGCCGCACCTTCGAAGACTTCGGTCGTCGCCGCCCCAGGTCCATCCCCCACCTCAAGGACATGATCACGTCCTGGGCGGATGAAGAAGACAAGGCCAATGCCAAATACGACGCCATTCGTGGCAAGACCAAGCAGAACCAGGGCGGCGGCAGCGGCAGCAATGCGAACCAGGGCGACCGCAACAACAACAACAACAACTACTACTACTCGGGTCCCAACCGCAAGCGTAAGCCAGACAAAACTGTCGCGGCTATCCAGCGCCCTGCGAAAGGGAACTCGAAGAAGAACTCCGGCGGCTTCAAAGACCTGCTGAAGGAGAAGTGCCCGTGGCATCCAAATGGCAACCATACTACCGAACAGTGCTACCAGCTCAGGCACGCACTCAAGGAGACGCCGGAGCCACCGCACCCTCATGATCAAAAGAACAAGAAGAAGGACGGCGACAACAACGACTTCCAAGAACCCGAGAAGACCGTCAACGTCCTCTTCGGCGGACTGCCCAGCAGGCGGGAGCAGAAGGCTACCCGTCGTGAAGTAATGTCCATTGAACCAGCGGTCCTGACCCCTCTCAGGTGGTCGGAGGTACCCATCACCTTCTCCCGCGCGGACCAATGGACCAGCTTCTCTGAACCAGGACGGTTCCCCCTCGTCCTGAAGCCAACGGTGGCGGGCTCCAAACTCAACAAGGTCCTCATCGACGGTGGGAGCGGGCTCAACGTCCTCTTCACCAAGACCTTGAGGAAAATGAAGCTCGACATCACTCCCATGCTCTCCAAGAGCAGCATGCCCTTCTACGGCATCGTCCCCGGCAACGCGGCTATTCCACTGGGCTCAGTGGTCCTGCCAGTTACCTTCAGGGCATCTCGGGACAACTACCGTACCGAGTACATCAAGTTCGAGGTCGCGGACTTCGAGACCTCCTACCACGCCATCCTCGGCAGACCGGCCATCGCCAAGTTCATGGCGGTGCCCCACTACACCTACTTGGTACTCAAGATGCCAAGTCCGGCCGGTGTACTCTCCCTCCAAGGGGACCTCAAGATCTCCCACGACCGCAACACGAAGCCGTGGAGATCGCCTCCACAAATCAAGTACCCAACGCGATGATGGAGGTCTACGCCGCGTCGAAGAAGCTTGCTACAAGTGAACTCGACATCCCGGAGAAATCGACGAAGACCAACAAGCCTCGCCCACCGAGGAGGTACCCGTCAAGACGGTCGACCTCGAACAGGCGACCCCCACCAAGACCACCACCATCGGGTCCGGCCTCGACCCCAAATAGGAAGACGCGCTCATCGGCTTCCTTCGGGCTAACCGCGACATCTTCGCGTGGAAGCCGACGGACATGCCGGGAGTGCCCGGGGAGCCGATTGAGCACGCCCTCAACGTCGACCCTAAGGCCACCCCCCAAACGACAACACCTCCGACGCTTTGTCGACGACAGGCGGGATGCCATCAAGAAGGAACTCGCCAAGCTACTCGCGGCCCGGCTTCATCGGAGAAGTCTTCCATCCCGAGTGGCTCGCCAACCCCGTCCTCGTCCGCAAGAAGAACTCAAACGAGTGGAGGATGTGCGTCGACTACACCGACCTCAACAAGCACCGCCCCCAAGGACCCCTTCGGGTTGCCGCGGATTGATCAAGTCATCGACTCCACGGCGAGGCCGCGACCCGCTCTCGCTTTCTCGACCGCTACTCCGGTACCACCGGATCGCGATCAAGGAAGAAGACCAGGAGAAGACCGCGTTCATCACCCCGTTTGGCGCGTACTGCTACACGACAATGTCATTTGGGTTGAAGAACGCTGGCGCTACCTACCAACAGGCCATCCAGGCCTGCTTCAAGCGGCAACTCAACAAGAACGTCGAGGCCTACGTGGATGACGTGGTTGTCAAAACCAGGGACTCCAGTACCCTCATCGACGACCTTGAAGAGACCTTCGCATCGCTACGCGAGTACCGCTGGAAGCTCAACCCGAACAAGTGCGTCTTCGGCGTCCCTTCGGGCAAACTACTCGGCTTCATCATCGCCCGCCGTGGCATCGAAGCCAACCCCCGAGAAGATCTCTCGCCATCACCGGCATGAAAGCTCCCACGAGCATCAAAGACGTCCGTAAGCCGACGGGGTGCATGGCGGCGCCGACCGCATTCATCTCGAGGCTAGGAGAACGGGGCCTCCCCTTCTTCAAACTACTCAAGCATCAAGAGAAGTTCGTGTGGACTCCGAGAGGCGGATCAAGCCCTTGCCCGCCTCAAGGACTTCCTATCAAAGCCACCGATCCTCACGGCTCCTCATAAGGGAGAGCGACCGTCGCTCTACCTCGGGCCGCGACTACTCATGTGGTCGGCATCGCCATCGTTGTCGAGCGGCGGGGAAGACGGCCACACCTACCCGGTCCGGCCGTCCGGCCTACTTTGTCGGCCGAGGTTCTATCGTAGTCCAAGGCCCGCTATCGCCCCGTGTAGAAGCTCCCCGTACGCTCTACTCATCACCTCGCGGAAGTTACGACACTACTTCCGGCAGCACTCGGTCTCCGTCGTCACCGACTACCCGCTTGGCGACATCCTCGCGGAATCAAGATGCTACCGGAAGAATCTCCAAGTGGGCCGCGAGCTCGGCGCCCTCACTATCGACTTCAAGCCACGCACGGCCATCAAGTCGCGGGAACTAGTCGACTTCATGGCGGAGTGGCGGGAGAACCGCTACCTACTCCCCACCGTGCGACCGAGCATTGGGTGATGTACTTTGACGGTTCACTAAACCTCGAGGGCGCGGGTGCGGGGGTACTCCCGATCTCTCCAACGGGCGAACAACTCAAGTACGTCCCGCAGATCTTACGGAAGGTCTCAAACAACGAAGCCGAGTACGAAGCCCTCCTACACGGGCTCCGCCTCGCGGCTTCACCGGGCATCAAGCGGCTACTAGTCTATGGCGACTCCGCGGTGGTCATCAACCAAGTCAACAAGTCCCGGGACCGCAACAAGGAGAACATGGACGCCTACCGCCTAGAAGTCCACAAGCTCGAGAACAAGTTCTACGATCTCGAGTTCCATCACATCGTCCGCGACAACAACGTTGCGGCGGACGTCCTCTCTAAGCTCGGATCCACCCGCGCACAAGTACCGCCGCGTGTCTTCGTTCACGAGCTTCACGCGCCATCCATCCCGGAGCCGGCGCCACCGACCACCGCGCCCCGCCCCATCCAACGGCCGGGCGAGAGGTCATGATGATCGACGTGGACCGGAGGCAACCCTTCATCGACTACCTCGGCAAGCGAAGGTCCCTTCCGACAAGAACGCGGCCGAACAACTTGTCCGCCGCGTCAAGTCTTACGTCCTCGTCGGAGACAAGCTTTACAAGCGGGGCGCATCTTCTGGAGTACTCATGAAGTGCGTCCCTCGCGAAGAAGGCAAGGACATCTTGGAGGAGATCCACAAGGGCGTCTGCGGCAACCATGCGTCCTCACGCACGCTGGTCAGCAAGGCTTTCCGACGAGCTTTCTACTGGCCCACAGCCTTGGGCGACGCCGAAGAACTCGTCAGAAGGTGCCAAGGATGTCAGTACTTCGCCAAGCAGCAACACGTCCCAGCCTACAAGCTAGTCACCATACCGCCAACCTGGCCCTTTGCCTGCTGGGGGCTCGACATGATTGGGCCACTGCCAACTGCGCCAAGAGGATTCAACAGGGTACTGGTGGCTATCGACAAGTTCACCAAGTGGATGGAGGTCAAGCCGGTCACATGCCCCAAGGCCGACGCAGTACTCGACTTCCTGGATGAACTCGTACACCGCTATGGGCTACCCCACCGCA
Organism: Cenchrus americanus; assembly: GCA_947561735.1. NCBI lineage: Eukaryota > Viridiplantae > Streptophyta > Magnoliopsida > Poales > Poaceae > Cenchrus > Cenchrus americanus. The sequence continues at coordinate 62,325,927 of OX387241.1, forward strand.
TCATCACGGACACCGGGATCCAATTTCAATGACCACCGGTTTCGGGAGTACCGCGAGAACGGCGGGATCGACGTCGATACGTCTCGGTCGCCCATCCACGGGCCAACGGACAAGTCGAGCGTGCCAATGGGATGGTGCTCGACGCCCTCAAGAAGCGGCTACACGACACCGCGAACTCTAAAGGGGGAAAGTGGATCAAGGAACTACCCAACGCACTCGGGGGCTACGGACTCAACCATCCAAGCCAACGGGCCAATCCCCCCTACTTGCGGTCTATGGCCCGAAGCCATCCTCCCCGCCGACGTCATATGGAACTCGCCGGCGGTGGAGCACTACGACGAAGGCGTCTCGAAGACGACAGACGAGTTGATATCGACGCCCTCGAAGAAGCTCGGCTGCGCCGCCCTCGTCCAATCGGCAAGGTACCCGGAGGGTATGAGACGCTACCATGATCGCAACGTCAAGGAACGTTCCTTCAACATTGGAGATCTCGTCCTCCGCCGTATCCGAGAACACGGAGGGACTTCACAAGCTCGGCTCCCCCGGGGAAGGTCCCTTCACCGTCGCAAAGGTGACCAAGGCCGGGCTCCTATCGCCTCCAAACACTCGAAGTAGAAGACATCAACAACTCGTGGAACGTCGACCAGCTCTGTCGATTCTACGCCTAGTCTACACGACTACTCTGGGGTTCAAGTCTTCACGACTACATCAACACCCCCTCGCCGCAAGCGACCCCCCGGGTCCTGGCTCCAGTCTCCGGACTACCCCTCTCCAGGGTCCAGCCCGTGCGGCTACCTACGGACCCTGGGCTGCGACGAGCGTCAAGGACTCTAGCAGCGGTCTACTAAGAGACCACACTCCAAGATCCGACCGCACGGCTACCTACGGATCTACGATCCGGCCTACACGGCTACCTACGGATCAACGGCCGTAAGCGGCTACCCGCTCCGGCTCTACTCACCGTAAGCGGCCCTCCGGTCCAAGCGACTACTTTGTAACTACGGCCCCGGCCACCCGGGTGTAATTCTTCGGTATTAAAGTTCGATTGTTCATCAACTTCTTTCTTGTCTACTCCCCGCAACGGGACTACCAAAGCCGAGTACTACTACTCACATCCACTCCACGATGGGCGCTCCGCACTCGACATCGCGACTACGAGTACTCATTGCCGGAAAATTTTCTTTCATTGATACTTGATACAATTCATTACAATTGTTTTCTTGTACAACTATGGCTACTAGCTACCTATTACGGGGCTACTGGAGGTTCGGCTTCTCGGCCTACCGCTCCGCGATGGGAGCCACTCGCTCCAAAGGCGGCTCGCATATCGCTCATCGGAGCGCGGTTGGCGGCTACCCCGCCGGCGACTACCTCCACCGGGGCCTTCGGGAAGTGCGACTTCATGAAGGCCAAGACTTGTCTTGGGATCGACCCTGGCCATGTGCTTCACGTAGGCGGCCGGCCCGGCTTGGAGCTTCCCGAAGGCGTTCCACCGAGAGGAGCTATCTTGGGGCCGCCGGGTGCGGCACCGGGAGTCTTGCGATCGGCAATGCGGCTTCTTCCAACTCCTTCAAGCGGGCCCGCAATGCCTCGCGGTCTTCGTTCAACTTCGCAAGGATTTGTAGCGATTGACGAGATCTCTGTCGAAGCAATCCGAAGCTCCATGTGCTTCTCGCACTCGAAGGCGAGTTCCTTGTAGTCGAGCTCAAGTACCCGGCGGGCTTCTCGCTCACGGTAGAAGAGGTTCTTCATGCTCGTCTCCGAAGCCATCGGGCTCCACCCGGCCCTCAAGCTGCGCAACACATCAATGCAACAGGCGGGCCGGACGCTTCTCGACCTCCAACAAGTACCCGACAAGTTCAGGGGTGTACCTTTGTTCTTGTTGCGGAGGCCCTTGTTCTTCCGCACCAAGTCGTCGCCCTTCGCCTGCAACTCCATGACGTCGTTGTGGTACTTGGCGAAGGCGGCGTCGAGCTTCGACTGCATGGCAGCCGCGTGCTTCCGCGACTTCGCAAGTTGCTCTTCAAGCGCCTCGGCTCGGAGCACTGTGTCGCCATAGCCCTGCAGCAGGTTCGACTTCTCGCGGGACCGCTCCGCAACGTCCTGCACAAGACAACTCAAATCACAAGAGTACTCAACGACAAAGGATTGGCTACTCAAAGGCTACGGCTACCTACCTTCATCCATTGCTCCGCCTGACGGATCGCCTCCAGATGCTTGGACACCGTCGCCGGCTCGATAGGGTCATCTGCGAGCAGCTCTATCCCCACCGCGACTACTCGCGGTGGCCTCCGTCATCGGCGCGGAACGGATTGGCTGCGTCTTGGATTTCGGGGGAGCGGATAGCCACCTCCGAGCAATCTGCGGCGACGTGGTGACCGCCTCTCCCCCGACGGTCTTCTCGACGGCTTCCTCCATGGGCTCGAGGGCTCCTTCCGCGGCCTCCGGGGCCTCTCGGTGTCAACCTCTCGCAGTGGCACCCCGGGCAGGATGTCAACACCTTCGGCGCCGTCAAAGAGAAGACAAGTGCATCGGTGCCTATGACCACTCCTCGTGGAGCTCGCTGCTTCAAGAAGGGTACTCACCTTCGACTACACGCGGCCTCCGGCGGCGGCGCCTCGGCAACCGGTGGCTCAATCGCGGTTTGGGTAGCGGGAGCGGCCTCCTTGGCGGGCGGCGCGACTTCTTCCGCCACCGCCGATGAGGGTTACGTCGTATGGACCTCCCCGGGCCCACTACCTCGGTGGGTACCGGGACCGACTACTCGGTGGGCCCCCGGGACTACCGGCTTGCGCTACATGGCATCCGATGGCGTGGAGCACAAGGACTACACGGGAGTAGTACTCGGTTAGGGAGCCGTACATGTTCTCGCACCGTATAGAGGACTCCTAGACGTACTCGACTAGTACTCTCTCCCTACTCCGACTTGTAACCCTGCCTCCCGGACTATATAAGGCGAGGCAGGGACCGATCTCAGGATCACCTCATCCAATCCCCTACAACTCACGGCGCACTATTGCACCATCTTGTAATTGTGCCCTATCAATCCAGAGCTACGCAGCATACAGGACGTAGGGTATTACGCACCTCGCGGCCCGAACCTGTCTAAATTGTGTGCCACGTGTCTCTTCCTTCGAGTTACCGATCTCGGTGAGTCACAATCATCTACTTCGGGTACTCCCCGTAGTAGGTTGCCGGTCTAAAACACCGACACGGCGGCGCGCCGAATAGGGGCTCTCGCCCGAGATCACATGGCGAACTCGGCGGCTCCCTGTGCGCTTCAAGCCAACCGTCGCCTTCAACCGCGGCGACACCTTCGTGTTCGGCGCTTGGGTCTGCACTGCTGATGGCGCGGGCTCCTTCCAGCGCCGCCTGACCATGCAGCCCAACCCGAAGACAGGCCTCGTGACGCTTCCCGAAGCCGTCACAGGCGAACTCGCCGGCAAGTTCGGCGAAATTTCGCTCTTCAACCACCACGCTGACTTCGAACCCGAGTCCGTCTCCAACTCGAACTCGACGTCGCCATGGGCCATCGCATGCGAGCCGGCTGCTCAGCCATCGCAGGCGGTCCCCTCACCGCGCGAGCCCTCCGCGCGTGGCCCCCACATCCTCAGTCGGGCCCGCACGGGGGGGCTCCCCACTCCGCGCCGGGCCGGCAAGGAGCCCGTACCCGAGGGCAACTCGGACTCCGACGCCGCCCCCCGATCACGTTTCGGCCGCAGCCCTCTCTCCGAGTTCTACTCGAACCCGGACTACGAGTTCGACTTCGGGTCGGACCCTGAGGAGCCCGAGTCCGAAAACGACTCCACTGAGCTTCCCTTGTCAGGACCAGCTTCTGGGCTGGTTATAAAATCCACGCCGGCCGGCAGATACGTCTACTGGCCAGACCGCAAGCCTGCTGACCTGGCGAAGGGAGACTCACGCTACGTCGCCTACATCGACTCACTACCGTTCCAGGAGGGAACACCGCTAGCCCGGGCGGACTCAAACACCACTCGGGATGGTAGGAGGCCGGTGGCTCCGATGCTACGCCCTCTCCATCGAGAACGGCGGCGGAAACAAGTGACACCAAGTGCCTCTACTTCCCCTTCTTCCTGGACCAAGCACCACTCACATGGCTCGAGTCGCTGGACAAGCACTCAATCGACAAGTGGGACCAGCTGAAGGAGCAGTTCACAAGCAACTTCGCGGGCGCCATGGGCCGATCGGGTACTCGCATGGACATGGCCATGATCAAGCAGAACAAGGCGAGACCCTCCGCAAGTACATGCGCCGCTTTTTCGACAAGGCGCTACCGTCGTCGACGTCACCGACAAGGAGGTCATCGACCTCTTCCAAGACGGCCTCTATCACCGCCGCACCTTCGAAGACTTCGGTCGTCGCCGCCCCAGGTCCATCCCCCACCTCAAGGACATGATCATGTCCTGGGCGGATGAAGAAGACAAGGCCAATGCCAAGTACGACGCCATTCGTGGCAAGACCAAGCAGAACCAGGGCGGCGGCAGCGGCAGCAATGCGAACCAGGGCGGCCGCAACAACAACAACAACTACTACTACTACTCGGGTCCCAACCGCAAGCGCAAGCCAGACAACACTGTCGCGGCTATCCAGCGCCCTGCGAAAGGGAACTCGAAGAAGAACTCCGGCGGCTTCAAAGACCTGCTGAAGGAGAAGTGCCCGTGGCATCCAAACGGCAACCATACTACCGAACAGTGCTACCAGCTCAGGCACGCACTCAAGGAGACGCCGGAGCCACCGCACCCTCATGATCAAAAGAACAAGAAGAAGGACGGCGACAACAACGACTTCCAAGAACCCGAGAAGACCGTCAACGTCCTCTTCGGCGGATCGCCGGCAGGCGGGAGCAGAAGGCTACCCGTCGTGAAGTAATGTCCATTGAACCAGCGGTCCTGACCCCTCTCAGGTGGTCGGAGGTACCCATCACCTTCTCCCGCGCGGACCAATGGACCAGCTTCTCTGAACCAGGACGGTTCCCCCTCGTCCTGAAGCCAACGGTGGCGGGCTCCAAACTCAACAAGGTCCTCATCGACGGTGGGAGCGGGCTCAACGTCCTCTTCACCAAGACCTTGAAGAAAATGAAGCTCGACATCACTCCCATGCTCACCAAGAGCAGCATGCCCCTTCTACGGCATCATCCCCGGCAACGCGGCTATTCCACCGGGCTCGGTGGTCCCGCCGATTACCTTCCGGGCATCTCGGGACAACTATCATACCGAGTACATCAAGTTCGAGGTCGCGGACTTCGAGACCTCCTACCACGCCATCCTCGGCAGACCGGCCATCGCCAAGTTCATGGCGGTGCCCCACTACACCTACTTGGTACTCAAGATGCCAAGTCCAGCCGGTGTACTCTCCCTCCAAGGGGACCTCAAGATCTCTCACGACTGCGACACAGAAGCCGTGGAGATCGCCTCCACAAATCAAGTACCTAACGCGATGATGGAGGTCTACGCTGCGTCGAAGAAGCTTGCTACAAGTGAACTCGACATCCCAGAGAAATCTGACAGTACCAACAAGCCTCAGCCACCTGAGGAGGTACCCGTCAAGACGGTCGACCTCGGAACAGGCGACCCCACCAAGACCACTACCATCGGGTCCGGCCTCGACCCCAAATTGGAAGACACGCTCATCGGCTTCCTTCGGGCTAACCGCTACATCTTCGCGTGGAAGCCGGCGGACATGCCGGGGAGTGCCCGGGGAGCCGATTGAGCACGCCCTCAACGTCGACCCTAAGGCCACCCCAAACGACAACACCTCCGACGCTTTGCGATGACGGGCGGGATGCCATCAAGAAGGAACTCGCCAAGCTACTCGCGGCCGGATTCATGAGAGAAGTCTTCCATCCCGAGTGACTCGCCAACCCCGTCCTCGTCCGCAAGAAGAACTCGAACGAGTGGAGGATGTGCGTCGACTACACCGACCTCAACAAGCACTGCCCCCAAGGACCCCTTCGGGTTGCCGCGGATTGATCAAGTCATCGACTCCACGGCGGGCGCGACCGCTCTGCTTCCTCGACCGCTACTCCGGGTACCACCGGATCGCGATCAAGGAAGAAGACCGAGGAGAAGTCCGCGTTCATCACCCCGTTTGGCGCGTCATCGCTACACGACAATGTCATTTGGGTTGAAGAACGGCGGCGCTACCTACCAACAAAGCCATCCGGGCACCGCTTCAAGCGGCAACTCAACAAGAACGTCGAGGCCTACGTGGATGACGTGGTTGTCAAAACCGGGGACTCCGGTACCCTCATCGACGACCTTGAAGAGACCTTCGCATCGCTACGCGAGTACCGCCGGAAGCTCAACCCGAACAAGTGCGTCTTCGGCGTCCCTTCGGGCAAACTACTCGGCTTCATCATCGGCCCGGCGCGGCATCGAAGCCAACCCCCGAGAAGATCTCCGCCATCACCGGCATGAAAGCTCCCACGAGCATCAAAGACGTCCGAGAAGGCCGAGCGGGGTGCATGGCGGCGCTGAACAGATTCATCTCGAGGCTAGGAGAACGGGGCCTCCCCTTCTTCAAACTACTCAAGCATCAAGAGAAGTTCGTGTGGACTCGAGAGCCGGATCAAGCCCTTGTCCAGCTCAAGGACTTCCTATCAAAGCCACCGATCCTCACGGCTCCTCACAAGGGAGAGCAGCTGCTGCTCTACCTCGCTGCGACTACTCACGTGGTCGATCGCCATCGTTGTCGAGTGGCAGGAAGACGGCCACGCCTACCCGGTCCAGCGTCCAGTCTACTTCGTCAGCAAGGTTCTATCAGAGTCCAAGGCCCGCTATCAGCCCGTGCAGAAGCTCCTGTACGCTCTACTCATCACCTCGCGGAAGTTACGACACTACTTCAAGTAGTACTCGATCTCCGTCGTCACCGACTACCCGCTTGCCGACATCCTGCGGAATCAAGATGCTACTGGAAGAATCTCCAAGTGGGCCGTCGAGCTCGGCGCCCTCACTATCGACTTCAAGCCACGCACAGCCATCAAGTCGCAGGCACTAGTCGACTTCATGGCAGAGTGGCGGGAGAACCGCCTACCTACTCCCACCGTGCGACCGAGCATTGGGTGATGTACTTTGACGGTTCACTCGACCTCGAGGGCGCAGTGCGGGGGGTACTCCCCGATCTCTCCAACGGGCGAACAACTCAAGTACGTCCCGCGGATCTTCCGGAAGGTCTCAAACAACGAAGCCGAGTACGAAGCCCTCCTACACGGGCTCCGCCTCGCGGCTTCACCGGGCATCAAGTGGCTACTAGTCTACGGCGACTCCGCAGTGGTCATCAACCAAGTCAACAAGTCCTGGGACCGCAACAAGGAGAACATGGACGCCTACTGCCTAGAAGTCCGCAAGCTCGAGAACAAGTTCTACGGTCTCGAGTTCCATCACATCGTCCGCGACAACAACGTTGCAGCGGACGTCCTCTCCAAGCTCGGATCCACCCGCGCACAAGTACCAGCGCGTGTCTTCGTTCACGAGCTTCACGCGCCATCCATCCCGGAGCCAGCGCCACCGACCACTGCCCCAGCCCTCCCACCAGCTGGGCGGGAGGTCATGATGATCGACGTGGACTGGAGGCAACCCTTCATCGACTACCTCAGCGAGCAGAAGGTCCCCTCCGAGAAGAACGCGGCTGAGCAACTCGTCCGCCATGCCAAGTCCTACGTCCTCGTCGGAGACAAGCTTTACAAGCGGGGCGCATCTTCTGGAGTACTCATGAAGTGCGTCCCTCGTGAAGAAGGCAAGGACATCTTGGAGGAGATCCACAAGGGTGTCTGCGGCAACCATGCGTCCTCACGCACGCTGGTCAGCAAGGCTTTCCGACGAGCTTTCTACTGGCCCACAGCCTTGGGCGACGCCGAAGAACTCGTCAGAAGGTGCCAAGGATGTCAGTACTTCGCCAAGCGGCAACACGTCCCGGCCTACAAGCTAGTCACCATACCGCCAACCCGGCCCTTTGCCTCGCTTGGGGCTCGACATGATTGGGCCCCCGCCAACTGCGCCGGGGAGGATTCAACGGGGTGCGGTGGCTATCGACAAGTTCACCAAGTGGATCGAGGTCAAGCCGGTCACATGCCCCAAGGCTGACAGAGTACTCGACTTCCTGGATGAACTCGTACACCGCTATGGGCTACCCCACCGCATCATCACAGACCTGGGATCCAATTTCAATAACCACCTGTTCTGGGAGTACTGCGAGAACAGCGGGATCGACGTCAGATACGTCTCAGTTGCCCATCCACGGGCCAACGGACAAGTCGAGCGCGCCAATGGGATGGTGCTCGACGCCCTCAAGAAGCGGCTACACGACGCCGCGAACTCTAAAGGGGGCAAGTGGATCAAGGAACTACCCAACGCACTTTGGGGCTACGGACTCAACCATCCAAGCCAACGGGCCAATCCCCCTACTTCCTGGTCTATGGCTCCGAAGCCATCCTCCCTGCCGACGTCATATGGAACTCGCCAGCAGTGGAGCACTACGACGAAGGCGTCTCAGAAGACAGTAGACGAGTTGATATCGTCAGCCTCGAAGAAGCTCGCTGCGCTGCCCTCGTCCAATCAGCATGGTAACTGGAGGGTATCAGACGCTACCATGATCGCAACGTCAAGGAACGTTCCTTCAACGTTGGAGATCTCGTCCTCCGCCGTATCCAGAACACGGAGGGACTTCACAAGCTCAGCTCCCCCTGGGAAGGTCCCTTCACCGTCGCAAAGGTGACCGGGCCGGGCTCCTATTGCCTCCAAACACTCAAAGGCGAAGACATCAACAACTCGTGGAACGTCGACCAGCTCTGTCGATTCTACTCCTAGTCTACACGACTACTCTGGGGTTCAAGTCTTCACGACTACATCAACACCCCTCGCCGCAAGCGACCCCCCGGGTCCTGGCTCTAGTCTCCAGACTACCCCTCTCCAGGGTCCAACCCGTGCGGCTACCTACGGACCCTGGGCTGCGACGAGCGTCAAGGACTCTAGCAGCGGTCTACTAAGAGACCACACTCCAAGATCCAGCCTGCACGGCTACCTACGGATCTACGATCCAGCCTACACGGCTACCTATGGATCAACGACTGTAAGCGGCCTCCGGGTCCAAGCGACTACTTTGTAACTACGGCCCTGGCCACCCAGGTGTACTTCTTCAGTAATAAAGTTCGATTGTTCATCAACTTCTTTACTGTCTACTCCCTGCAACGGGACTACCAAAGCCGAGAACTACTACTCGCATCCACTCCACGATGGGCGCTCCGCACTCTGAGATCGCGACTACGAGTACTCATTGCTGGAAAATTTTCTTTCATTGATACTTGATACAATTCATTAAAATTGTTTTCTTGTACAACTATGGCTACTAGCTACCTATTACAGGGCTACTGGAGGTTCAGCTTCTCAGCTACCTACTCCGCGATGGGAGCCATCTGCTCCAGCAGCTCTGCATACTGCTCATCAGAGCAGTTGGCGGCTACCCCGCCGGCGACTACCTCCACTGGGGCCTTCGCGAAGTACGACTTCATGAAGGCCAAGACTTGTCTTGGGATCGACCTGGCCATGTGCTTCACGTAGGCGGCCAGCCGGCTTGGAGCTTCCCGAAGGCGATCCACCAGAGGAGCTATCTTGGGGCCGCCCGGGTGCGGCACCAGGAGTCTTGCGATCGGCAACGCGGCTTCTTCCAACTCCTTCAACTAGGCCCGCAATGCCTCGCAGTCTTCGTTCAACTTCTGCAAGGATTTGTAGCAGTTGACGAGATCTCTGTCAGAAGCAATCCGAAGCTCCATGTGCTTCTCACACTCGAAGGCGAGTTCCTTGTAGTCGAGCTCAAGTACCTGGCGGGCTTCCTGCTCACGGTAGAAGAGGTTCTTCATGCTCGTCTCCGAAGCCGTCAGCTGCTCCACCTGGCCCTCAAGCTCTGCAACACATCAACGCAACAGCGGGTCAGACGCTTCTCGGCCTCCAACAAGTACCCGACAAGTTCAGGGGTGTACCTTTGTTCTTGTTGTGGAGGCCTTTGTTCTTCCGCACCAAGTCGTCGCCCTTCGGCTGCAACTCCATGACGTCGTTGTGGTACTTGGCGAAGGCGGCGTCGAGCTTCGACTGCATGGCAGCCGCGTGCTTCCACGACTTCGCAAGTTGCTCTTCAAGCGCCTCGACTCGGAGCACCGTGTCGCCATAGCCCTGCAGCAGGTTCGACTTCTCGCGGGACCGCTCCGCAACGTCCTGCACAAGACAACTCAAATCACAAGAGTACTCAACGACAAAGGATTGGCTACTCAAAGGCTACGGCTACCTACCTTCATCCATTGCTCCGCCTGACGGATCGCCTCCAGATGCTTGGCCACTGTCGCCGGCTCGATAAGGTCATCTGCGAGCAGCTCTATCCCACCGCGACTACTCGTGGTGGCCTCCGTCATCGGCGCGGAACGGATCGGCTCTGCGTCCTGGATTTCGGGGGAGCGGATAGCCACCTCCAGAGCAATCTCTGGCGACGCGGTGACCGCCTCTCCCCCGACGGTCTTCTCGACGGCTTCCTCCATGGGCTCGGGGGCTCCTTCCGCAGCCTCCGGGGCCTCCGGTGTCAACCCTCGCATTGGCACCCCTGCAGGGATGTCAACACCTTCAGCGCCTGTCAAAGAGACGACAAGTGCATCAGTGCCTACGACTACTCCTCGTGGAGCTCTGCTGCTTCAAGAAGGGTAATCACCTTCGACTACACTGGCCTCCGGCAGCGGCGCCTCGGCAACCGGTGGCTCAATCGCGGTTTGGGTAGCGGGAGCGGCCTCCTTGGTGGGCGGCGCGACTTCTTCCGCCACCGCTGATGAGGGCTCATCCCCATCCCAGGTCAGATCCGTTGATCCTCTGCAGAAAGCGCACACAGATGGTCGTCAGGCAACATCGACTACTGCAACAAAGTACTACTCATAAGGATATGGTACTTACAAGTTCGACCGGACAATGGTCACGGCCGGAGCACCAAGGATGCTGGCGATATCGACCAGTCCACCCTCGGCGGGAGCCTCCTCCTCCTGCGCTCCTGCTGCTACCGCCTCCTCTACAGCAGCAGCGACCGGCGCAGCGGTCTCCTGCGCTCCTGAGGCCACCACCTCTTAACCGGCGGCGGCCACGAGTCCCGTGCTCCCTTGCGGAGCCGGGGGCTGGCGCTCTAGTTGCACCAAGATGTCCTCCACAGTGGGGGCTAGACTGCGACTTCCAGCTGGTTCCCCCACCGGGTCCCACACGCCCTCGTCGCCCTCTTCGACGGGCTCCGCTGGCGGCACCTCCTGCACACAAGGAAGACTACTCGTCAGCAAACGTACTCGAACAACGGGTACTCGACTACTCTGCTCAAGACAACTTACCTCCTGAGGCGTGGTCTCTGAGACGTTCAGCTTCTTCGTCACCCGCTTCCTGGCGGGGTTGCGCGGCTTCCGTGGCGGCGCAGCCAGGCTAGCCTCCAGGCTAGTCGGGGGGTCTTGTACTAGAGGTACATGAGGCAAGCCCGGGCGGCTAAACCTCGACCGCAGCTGGAAGCGGTCCTGCAACGTCTCCTCGTCTTCGTCGTCGTCGTCGGTGGTGTCCTCCACAACGATGGGGTCATCACCTTCAGGAACTTCACGCCGCTCCTTCGCCTTCCCCTCCTTTGGGATCTCAATTCCGCTCGGAGGTGGCCGGGGCTCGGAGATGAACTTCTTCACATCATCCTGCGCAAGACACAAGACGTCAGCAACTCTACTTCAAGCAATCACTACTCGACTAGGGGAGTACGACTACTCACCTCCTTGGGCGGGCGCGCGGCGGAGTACTCCTCGATAGGGTACGCCGTGTACGGCGGCATGTCCTTGAAGATCCGCGACAACCTCTCGATGATGTCGTTGTCGTCCAGCTTGCCTCCCGGCATCCGCGACGTGTCGTCGTCGCCGGTGTACTCGAAGCCCAGGGTCTCCCGAGCCATCAACGGCTGGATCCTTCGCTTCATGAAACTGAAGGCCACGTGCTCGGCCCTCAGTCCCACCTCCCTGAGCACCTTGACGCGTGCTAGCAGCTCGGGGAGTTGGATCCCTTCTTGCATGTTGGGCTCCGTGTTCCACCATTCACGGTGCCTGGGCTGCCGTCCGCTTGGCTTCGGCAGGCCGGGGTGGTGGTTCGTGATGTAGAACCACCTGGTCTTCCAATCCGTGTTGGAGTCGACAAGCTTGTACGCCAGGTACTGCTCCGCAGCGTCCTCCCTCAGCTGGATGCCGGCTCCTCCGACTACCCTGGGATTGGTGGCACTGGGCTGCGGCTTGACGCGGAAGAACTTCCGGAAAAGCGCCCAGTGCGGCTTGATCCCGAGGAAGGCTTCGCAGAAGTGCACGAAGACCGATGTGTGGAAGATGCCGTTGGGGTTCTGGTTCAGGTACTCGATATCGTAGTACCCGAGTAGCCCCTTGAAGAAATCGCTGGCCGGGAGCGCAAGACCGCGCTCCACGAACCGCGCAAACATCGGGATCTCGTCTTCGGCTTTCTCCATCGGATATGGATCTCCAGCGGCGGATCTCCACATGTCGACTTCCTTCTCCCTGATGAACCCACTGTTCAGGAGGGTCAACAGATCTTCCGTCTTCACTTTCGACTTTTTCCACTCGCTGCTCAGATCAGACCGCGGTGGAGACATAGGCAGCGTCGCTCCTGTGGCAGCCGCGGCGGCCTCTTCGCGGCCCCTCTTCTTCCCAGCGGCCTTGGACGTCTTGGACGGCGACAGCTTCATCCTCCAAGTGCGGGCGTCTTCACTCGCATCCGCTCGGGGGCTACCCTAAAAGACTTGGGTGGCGGCACACTTGGATCTACTACGGCGGCGGCAAGCGCCGGGAGTGGATTCGCTTCGGATGCAAAGGGAATGGGCTGCGGCTCGAATGGGTGAAAAACCCTAAGGGTTTTGGCTTTTATTTATAAGCCAAACCGGCTCCGCAACGGGCGGCTGGATAAGTCCACACGCGGCTAACTCAGCGGCTGCGCGCGACCCTTCGCATTCTACTAGTCGACGCGCCTCACCTCGGGGGCTCGGCTACTTCTACTCGACTACCTGGGAAGCGGCTAGTCTCAAGAGCATCTCAGGACACATTCTTCAAGAAGACCCTTCAATTCGAGAGGAAGTACTCAACTCAAGGCTCGGGGGCTCCGTGCCACGTGTCCTTCGGTTTTTTCTCTCCGGATTTTTCGGGATTCTCTTGCCAAGACTTCAGATGGACCCTCAGCCAGAGCCCGCGGCTCAGGGCTCGGGGGCTACTCCATATGGAGTGCGGTTTTGCAAATCGCACCTCCATGTCAGCTCCGGCTTCAAGACAAGACAGGCATTTTTTGAAGACCTTCGAAGGCAGTTTTCGAGGACGCTTGGGACTACTCGAGAAGACTTCAGGATTGCTCAAACATTAGCTGGAGTACATTCCAGCCTCGGGATGCTTCGACTACTCTTGAGGACTTTTGACTTGTAGCACTCAGGGACGCTTGAGGACTACTCGTTAAGGCCGTCAAGACTACTTGAAGCTATCCTTCTCGACTACAAAGTACTCGGGGGCTTGTCGTATGGACCTCCCTGGGCCCACTACCTCGGTGGGTACCAGGACCGACTACTCGGTGGGCCCCTGGGACTACCCGGCTTGCGCTACATGGCATCTGATGGCGTGGAGCACAAGGACTACACAGGAGTAGTACTCGGTTAGGGAGCTGTACATGTTCCGCACTGTATAGAGGACTCCTAGACGTACTCGACTAGTACTCTCTCCCTATTCCGACTTGTAACCCTGCCTCCCGACTATATAAGGCGAGGCGGGGACCGATCTCGGGATCACCTCATCCAATCCCCTACAACTCACGCCGCACTATTGCACCATCTTGTAATTGTGCCCTATCAATCCGAGCTACGCGACATACAGGACGTAGGGTATTACGCACCTCGCGGCCCGAACCTGTCTAAATTGTGTGCCACGTGTCTCTTTCTTCGAGTTACCGATCTCGGCGAGTCACAATCATCTACTTCGGGTACTCCCCGTAGTAGGTTGCCGGTCTAAAACACCGACAGGCTCATCCCCATCCCAGGTCAGATCCGTTGATCTTCTGCAGAAAGCGCACACAGATGGTCGTCAGGCAACATCGACTACTGCAACAAAGTACTACTCATAAGGATATGGTACTTACAAGTTCGACCGGACAATGGTCACGGCCGGAGCACCGAGGATGCTGGCGATATCGACCAGTCCACCCTCTGCGCGGCGCCTCCTCCTCTGCGCTCCCCGTCGCTACCGCCTCCTCCACAGCAGCAGCGACCGGCGCAGCGGTCTCCTGCGCTCCTGAGGCCACCACCTCTTCAACGGCGGCGGCTACGAGTCCCGTGCTCCCTTGCGGAGCCGGGGGCTGGCGCTCCAGTTGCGCCAAGATGTCCTCCACAGTGGGGGCTGGACTGCGACTTCCAGTTGGTTCCCCCACCGGGTCCCACACGCCCTCGTCGCCCTCTTCGACGGGCTCCGCTGGCGGCACCTCCTGCACATAAGGAAGACTACTCGTCAGCAAACGTACTCGAACAACGGGTACTCGACTACTCTGCTCAAGACAACTTACCTCCTGAGGCGTGGTCTCTGAGACCTTCAACTTCTTCGTCACCCGCTTCCTGGCGGGGTTGCGCGGCTTCCGTGGCGGCGCAGCCAGGCTAGCCTCCAGGCTAGTCGGGGGGTCTTGTACTAGAGGTACATGAGGCAAGCCCAGGCGGCTAAACCTCGACCGCAGTTGGAAGCGGTCCTGCAACGTCTCCTCGTCTTCGTCGTCGTCGTCGGTGGTGTCCTCCACAACGATGGGGTCATCACCTTCAGGAACTTCACGCCGCTCCTTCGCCTTCCCCTCCTTTGGGATCTCGATTCCGCTCGGAGGTGGCTGCGGCTCGGAGATGAACTTCTTCACATCATCCTGCGCAAGACACAAGACGTCAGCAACTCTACTTCAAGCAATCACTACTCGACTAGGGGAGTACGACTACTCACCTCCTTGGGCGGGCGCGCGGCGGAGTACTCCTCGACAGGGCACGCCGTGTACGGCGGCATGTCCTTGAAGATCCGCGACAACCTCTCGATGATGTCGTTGTCGTCCAGCTCGCCTCCCGGCATCCGCGACGTGTCGTCGTCGCCGGTGTACTCGAAGCCCAGGGTCTCCCGAGCCATCAACGGCTGGATCCTTCGCTTCATGAAACTGAAGGCCACGTGCTCGGCCCTCAGTCCCGCCTCCCTGAGCACCTTGACGCGTGCTAGCAGCTCGGGGAGTTGGATCCCTTCTTGCATGTTGGGCTCCGTGTTCCACCATTCATGGTGCCTGGGCTGCCGTCCGCTTGGCTTCGGCAGGCCAGGGTGGTGGTTCGTGATGTAGAACCACCTGGTTTTCCAGTCCGTGTTGGAGTCAACAAGCTTGTACGCCGTGTCTCGCTCCGCAGCGTCCTCCCTCGGCCGGATGCCGGCTCCTCCGACTACCCCGGGGATTGGTGGCACTGGGCTGCGGCTTGACGCGGAAGAACTTCCGGAAAAGCGCCCAGTGCGGCTTGATCCCGAGGAAGGCTTCGCAGAAGTGCACGAAGACCGACGTGTGGAAGATGCCGTTGGGGTTCAGGTTCAGGTACTCGATCCCGTAGTACCCGAGCAGCCCCTTGAAGAAATCGCTGGCCGGGAGCGCAAGACCGCGCTCCACGAACCGCGCAAACATCGGGATCTCGTCTTCGGCTTTCTCCATCGGATATGGATCTCCAGCGGCGGATCTCCACATGTCGACTTCCTTCTCCCTGATGAACCCACTGTTCAGGAGGGTCAGCAGATCTTCCGTCTTCACTTTCGACTTTTTCCACTCGCGGCTCGAATCAGCCCGCGGTGGAGACATAGGCGGCGCCGCTCCGGTGGCAGCCGCGGCGGCCTCTTCGCGGCCCCTCTTCTTCCCGGCGGCCTTGGACGTCTTGGACGGCGACGGCTTCATCCTCCAAGTGCAGGGCGTCTTCACTCGCATCCGCTCGGGGGCTACCCTAAAAGACTTGGGTGGCGGCGCACTTGGATCTACTACGGCGGCAGCAAGCGCTGGGAGTGGATTCGCTTCAGATGCAAAGGGAATGGCTGCAGCTCGAATGGGTGAAAAACCCTAAGGGTTTTGGCTTTTATTTATAAGCCAAACCGGCTCCGCAACGGGCGGCTGGATAAGTCCACGCGCAGCTAACTCAGCGGCTGCGCGCGACCCTTCGCATTCTACTAGTCGACGCGCCTCACCTCGGGGGCTCGGCTACTTCTACTCGACTACCTGGGAAGCGGCTAGTCTCAAGAGCATCTCAGGACACATTCTTCAAGAAGACCCTTCAATTCAAGAGGAAGTACTCGACTCAAGGCTCGGGGGCTCCGTGCCACGTGTCCTTCGGTTTTTTCTCTCCGGATTTTTCGAGATTCTCTTGCCAAGACTTCAGATGGACCCTCAGCCAGAGCCCGCGGCTCAGGGCTCGGGGGCTACTCCTTATGGAGTGCGGTTTTGCAAATCGCACCTCCATGTCAGCTCCGGCTTCAAGACAAGACAGTCATTTTTTGAAGACCTTCGAAGGCAGTTTTTGAGGACGCTTGGGACTACTCGAGAAGACTTCAGGATTGCTCAAACATCAGCTGGAGTACATTCCAGCCTCGGGATGCTTCGACTACTCTTGAGGACTTTTGACTTGTAGCACTCAGGGACGCTTGAGGACTACTCGTTAAGGCCGTCAAGACTACTTGAAGCTATCCTTCTCGACTATAAAGTACTCGGGGGCTTGTCGTATGGACCTCCCTGGGCCCACTACCTCGGTGGGTACCAGGACCGACTACTCGGTGGGCCCCTGGGACTACCCGGCTTGCGCTACATGGCATCTGATGGCGTGGAGCACAAGGACTACACGGGAGTAGTACTCGGTTAGGGGAGCCGTACATGTTCCGCACCGTATAGAGGACTCCTAGACGTACTCGACTAGTACTCTCTCCCTACTCCGACTTGTAACCCTGCCTCCCGGACTATATAAGGCGAGGCAGGGACCGATCTCAGGATCACCTCATCCAATCCCCTACAACTCACGGCGCACTATTGCACCATCTTGTAATTGTGCCCTATCAATCCAGAGCTACGCAGCATACAGGACGTACGGTATTACGCACCTCGCGTCCCGAACCTGTCTAAATTGTGTGCCACGTGTCTCTTCCTTCGAGTTACCGATCTCGGCGAGTCACAATCATCTACTTCGGGTACTCCCCGTAGTAGGTTGCCGGTCTAAAACACCGACATCAACACGTTTGACTCAGTCATTAGCACTAATGATGCTAATTAAAAACCTGGGGCATCACAGACAGGAATTAAAATACTCAAATAAAAACAATATTACTCACTTGAATAAGAAGTCGATCTTTCCACAAGGTCTCGGGATTAGGCTCCAAGAGTTGATCCCAGAGGTAGAAGATGAAGAGGAGACACTGACACGTCCGGGCCTTCCTTCAGCTTCGCCTCTACTGCTCTCTAATTCTCTCGAACAAGATTAGCTAGATCTAAATAGATCGTGGCTCTAATCTCTCAACTTGATACTAACTCTCCAACTCTAATTCTAATCTAGAGCTCTAATCTCAAATAGGCATGGAGGATCTGATATAATGAATTGTTGTCTGCCCTGGGGGTCAGAGGGTCTGCTTATATAGCCCGGAGGAGATGACGTGCACCGTACGATCAAACCGACCTTAACTTGTGGTTTAGATTGATCCTCATAGGCGGTGGAAGAACATTCTGGAAGTTGGGCCCATTTGGCGCCAGGGGCGGCAACCGACCCATCATTAGGCCGCTCGGTCTGGGGTGGGCCCACCTCGGGGTCCACTTCGGCTAGGTGGGTCCTTGATCCTTCTAGATGCTTCTTTCTTAGGTGCTAAGTCACGTTGAGTTCCGGAGCCTTCCAGAGTCTTCTAGAGTGGTTTCTTTGCATATTTTCTGAGTAGTCCCTGTAAATTCATAGATTCACCCAAACTCGTGGAAATTGTCAATATAAACCCTAATAAGATGATCTAATTATATTTTAGTTCTTTTTCCAGTAAATGTGAGGGGAAATATTAATAGATAAAATGTGCCAACAGCACCAAGAACCTTCCCTAGCGCCCACTCGACCTTCCCGGCTCGTGTGTTGTCCAGGTCGTACACTCCTCTTCGCTGGAGCCGAACTCTAGTGCCCGCCAGACCCCTGCGCCTCTGTGGGTGCCCGCCGGTGCACCTGCGACCCCATCTCTAACCACCAATCGACCCTTAGGTGAGCCCTAGACCTTCCCCACCGCTCCCCCGACCGAGAGCGCCGCCGACCTCACCGAAATCCGGCAAGCCGCACCGGTCGCGCCCCCAGGGACCCAATTGCTTTGTTTTAATTTTGTCCACGGGTCTAAATGCGAACCGAGGGCATATCTGTGAGAGTCAAAAACTTCCTAAGGACCCCACTGCAAACTAGATCTTCAATAGTGTAGCAGTTTTGCTGAATCTTGAAAAATTCGTAGAAAATCAAATAAAAATCAGAAAAATACAAACTAAATTTTGTTGGATTCCGTGTGAAGAACCTTGCAACTTCTGTAAAGCTTGACCATAGGTTTCCCTGATAGTTCTTGCATGAAAAATAAAAGACTGTTAAACCTAGATCTGTTGTACATCAAAGTCTTGCCTAGCTTCTGTACCAAAAATTGCACAAAGTTATGTTGTAGATCTTTTATTATGAATTGTTTTGTACTTATGCTGAATCTGACCAAATGATTTTTGTAGCCAAAACTAAATAGATTTTTGTGCGCAACTTCTGCATGTGATCTTTTTATGCCTAAATGCACCTCTGGTGAATTAATCCCAATTTTATATCTGTCTAAAATATTTAATCTTGTTTATGCCTAATTTTCTTTGTAAATGCATAGATCTAGATCTATAGTAGCTCTAGGTGTTTTTGTTGCATGCCTAGCTTAGTTTTGGGCCATAGGCCATGTGTGAGAAAGTTGAGATCCATTTGATGCTTATTTATTTGTATATGCATTTATCATGTTTTGGTAGCTGGCTTTTATTATTTTCAGCATACTTAATTTCATAGCTCTTTTAAGTGTGCATGTGTGTGCAGTGGCTTTGTATAGGTTTGTATTGCTTCATAAAACACCTCCCAGAATTTTATGAAATTATTTTGTGAATAAAAGCTTGGAAGCAATTTAAAGCTTAATATTAAATTGAATTGGAAATCACCAAACCACACTTAATAACCATGTGTGTGTGATGTAAATCATGCTAAAAATCTTAAGGCCAACCCCTTGTTGTTTTTGTGAATTTAAATTAATTAATTCACATAAATATGTGCACAGATACTATCAAGAAGAATGATTAATAAAGAACCGTGTATTGTTCCTTTATTGGAAGAGTATGCTGAATGTATTCTTATCTAGGTGAATGTGGTCAACCATGCACCCCATGGTTGTCATTTGTTCTTTGTAATTATTAAATCAAAACTGTTGATTAAATCTTGCATTTGCATGCTCGTGTAGATCTCCCCGACGGTAGCTATACGCTCGTGCCGGAAGGGAGAGATGAAGGTGCTGACGGAGAGCTGCTGCACGTGGACGTAGCTCAAGACCTGGACCAAAGTCTAGAAGGGCCCAAGGCCAACCTTGTCAACGAAGGCAAGCCTTGGATCATTAACCCTGTCTTTTTAAAATTATGCTATTACCTTTGCTATGTTTGTGCAATTACGGTTTAGGAGTTGAATTAAAACCCTAGATGCATGATCCCTAGGTACCTATGCTCTTTCACTAGTATGCTAGGTCGAAAGCTGCTATGCTTTAGGGCCGGTACAAGTCGAGTGATGTTCGTCACTCGCGAGAATAGGTTTTTATGTTGGAATCATAAGATCTTTATAAATGGATTACTCATGTGGTAAGAGCATGGGATTTGGGCTCTGGCTCAATGGCTTTCATGGGCTAAGCTTTTGAACGTACTAAGGACATGTGTGAAGCTGGATGTACTGTGTGGGGGCATGCCAGATAGCCACGTACCCGGGACTGTAAGCTTCGATCCCAAGTCGAGGACTTGTGGGAAACGCGTGGTGGTTGTCCATGTGGGGGAACCCTTCCGTGTGTTTAGTTTTACCTTGCAAGGTTATAAACCAATCGATTGTCGACCTCTCACCGTTATCTGAGACTGCTTAATCAAGTGGCCATGATATCCTTTAATGATGGACTTGGTGAAAGCTACTGTGTGAATTAATTGTATTGTCAATTCTTGATTGAATTAGTTGGCACACTTAGAAATAGTAATTAACTAGAATTTGTGCTAAAATATTGAAAGTAAGGACATACTTTTTGTTGCTTTTCAGCAAAAGAACTCCACTGGCCAAAAAGCCTCTCATCTCTAGAGTTTGGTGATGTAGTTATCACTCGACAGTTAAGTCTTGCTGAGTATTAGTATACTCAACCTTGCTTTAAAAATGTTGTTGCAGGTGTTGTTTGGCCTGGTGAGATTCCACCTGACTGGGAGTTGGAATGGGTGGATGACGACGAGTGATGGCATCCTGGATGGCCTCCTGTGATGTTGATCGTTGCGCTAGTTTATTTTATTCCGCTGTTTCGAACTCTGAACCCTTACTTATCTTGTCGTGAACAATGGTTTGTAAAAATAAACCCTTAGGGGTATAACTTGGTTTTGATTTGTGTTTGTACTCTGGAACCGCCTTCGTGTGAATTTAATGCATATGTCCGATCCTCTCTGTGATTTCCAAGTGATTTACCGGGTGTTAACCCGGCAACTAATGACAGGATGATACTTTATTATTGCTTACCAGCCAAAGTGGATTGGTCTAGGCGATTGTACGGTATTTTTCTGGGTGGGTTGTCACAAGTGCACTCTCTTTAGCTTCACATAAATGGTCACATGGACTTCCATAAATCTCAAACAATGGAGAGTTGAATTGATATGGCGGGCAAAATGAAAGATGGGCCTGAAACTTCCCATCTCTTGTGCGTTCCAGATTTGGTTCCACGTAAGAAAATACCAAAACATCGCACGCTTGCTCTAGAATGGCATGAAAACTCATTGCCGCCAAGGTTTCACCAAAGATATTCTACAGTTAAGGAAAATACGAATGTTAAAAAATGTAGCACAACTAATTGCATTAAAAAATGCTCAATTACATTTTTATGCTCCATACCATGTCATTATGATTCAGGCGGCTATTGATGTAAAATCAGCACCTCACGCCAACCACACAGCAAGCCGGATTAGCTAGCTTCACACACGTGGCCCGAGCGTTGAATCCGGAAGCGTGCTAGTCAATTTTCCCTGGAACTGACAAAGGATGAAAATAGTTAGATAAAACTTGGAACTTGCCGGGTGGTACCAGACAGTTCCGTATTTACGGCTATCAAGCCAGTTAGAACGACATATAGCTATAAACAAGCTATCTGTCAGCAATTTAAACCTCATTCGGCAATTGATAAAAGCATGTAAACATAGTACTGCCGAATATGTGACGTAAGCATGATGAAAAATCGGTCTTTATTTAAACAATGTTACAACACGTAATCATAACCGACTATCAAGGATAAAGCATGATAAAATAAATAAAAAGCGAAGCATGATCATGAATCTGCAGTAAACAAGCATGCATAGACCAAAAGCACTAGTGTACCACATGTCTAGATACTTTCAAACCCATCAAGCATGACGTCAAACAAGTTAATCCATCGCATGATACAACTTGTTTAAAATCACACCACCATGCAAGAATAGATCAATCCACCGCATGATACAATCTAAACATGAAAGGCTAAAAGCATACAATATTCAAAGCAAACTCATGAACATGTTTCACTCGTGAAGGAATTGTCGAATACAGCTGTATAGCCGAATCGGGTTCCGTGGAGAAGGAACAAACTATGCAAGATTAACAAGCTTGAACCCACAACACGTGACAATCTAGATTGATTCGAATTCGGCTATTAGAGAACGCATGACTCGCTTTCCGCGTCAAGCCAAAAATTTGAGCGTGCAACATGTGGATCACAAACAAGATAGAGCCGAATCTAATCAATCTAAATTGGGCAATAAGAGCATTACATGAATTAAACACAAAAGAGTAAAATTTAAAGCAACACACGGTAACTTAATGAATCTATTAGATCTTGCCAAATCTAATAGAGCCGATAACTAGCTCCAAGCTAGATCTTAGCCTACCGCATAACTCATGATCCAACAAGGAAACCTTCTTGAACCAAGCTTAAATCCACCACATGATACTAAGCATGGTAACAAGACTACTTGCATCACGGTCTAAATCCACCGCATGATACTAGACATGATACAAGGTTGCCGGTACTCACAGAGGTCGACGGATCGATGGCTCCTCTCGAAGAACTCGACGACTCGACTAGAAGGACTAGAAAGTTGGCACAGGGCCGGTTTGTTGTGAAATTGTTCGATCCCTATTACAAACATTAAGGGTTTATATTTATACCCTGGTCCTAACATGACTCCTAGCCGGCCACGATTACAACATTTATTAATTAAATTTAACACCATGGCGTCATGTCCGTCTCGTATCCATCATCAATCCACCCCCTTCCTTATATTCAATCCACGTCATCATGCATTCCCGAATGCTTTCCGCTTTCACCCATGGAACAACTCTTCTGCCGAATCACGATGCACTCTCGACCGCAGACGCCTGTACCGAATGCTTTGAGTTAAACCTTCTGCCGAATGGTACTCTTCTGCCAAATTCGGCTCACATGTCAGTCTCTTTCCTATACCAATTTTTGGTATTAACATATGCCCCTTCAATTACGAGATAAAAGGTGATTTTATTCTGGAATTGACCATAAATACTCAACGTCCCCAGGCCAGATCTGTTCAACACCCGTTCTTTCCTCCTTCAAACCGTTGGAGCCTTCATCCAGATCCAAACCCTAGCTCATCAACTTTCCAAGCTTCAATCCTCAGATGGTGAACCAAGACCAAGCTCTCCAGCTAAATCTTATTCCCCTCAAGCTCATTCGGTATTACTTTTCTCGAATCCCATCTCAAATTTTTTCCTTGTGCCCTCTCTTGTTCTTGATAGGCTCTAGCTGCCGAAGTCTTGATTCTCGTTGAGGATCAATCAGCATCTTATTGCCTCAGGCCTGTAGGAATTTCCGATCCTTCCGAGTTCATTGCAGCCGAATCCCAGAGGATTCCCTTCAAGACATCACTGACGAAGCCCCACGAGTGGCAAGACACTTTCAAGAACTGACCTCTGCCCCCAATTGCAGGCTGGAGAAATTGATATAAGAGGATACTTGATGATGACAGCCCCAAGACAAAAAATTGGGACAACCTTTGTATTTCTCATTGCTTAGAATTGTCCCTAGCCGAAACACCCAAAAATGAGAGCCTTTTGATTGCAGCCACCCACTTTTGGTCTAACGGTGCAAATGCCTTCCTTTTCGGCCATGGGCCAATGTCCCCCACCTTGGCCGATGTTTACATGATAACCGGTCTGAGAGTCACAGGAACTGTGTATCCACACAAGTACAAGGGCTCCTCCAAGCAAACAGAAGTGAAAATAGGAGTTGGATACAAGAGATATATCCAAAACCATATGTCTGATGGCTCTCTGACTGATGTTGAATACATAGCCTTTCTAAATATGTGGTTATGTAGATTTATCTTCTGTGGCAAAGTCAATGAGCCAACCCTGAACCATATTGTGATGGCTGAAGACCTGGCTGCTGGTACACCCATTCCCCCTGGGAAGTACCTTCTAGGAAGTGTCTACCATATGCTTCATCAAACCACCTATCTGATGCACGCCAGCAAAATGATCCCCTGTGTCAATGGTCCTTAGTGGTTTGTTTAGATGTGGCTGCAATTATATATGCACCAGATTGTTGCCATTGACCTCAATAATCGGCACTTCCCTTCAACCAACTACAAGGAAGGAGAAAACCAGAGCACCAAAGGCTGCCAAACTTATGGAGAAGCTGCTTCCACTGTGTCTATCAACAAAGACATTGGCCAATTACTTGAGCTCTTCTTCAGAGGTTTTGCCAACCCTCTTTGGTTCCCATATCTGGACAATGACAACTTGACTCTTCCTCGTGAATTTAGTTTTGAAACTGGATGTAATGATGTGCATTCTATAGCAATTTTCAATGCTTTCATTCATCCTTGTATTCTGCCAGCAGAATTTTGTGGAGGAAGGCTGGTTCAGAGTACCTTTGAGTACTATCATCCAAACATGATGGCCAGGCAATTAGGATGTGGCCAAGTGCCCCCAAGGTTATTTCTTCATGAATTTCTCAAGCCCAGAGAGGACATCAAGCAATCCACAAAGCAAGTAGGATTTTTGACTACAAGTGCAGCACAACCTTTTATGCACCCAAGCCCTTTGTCCCAATAACACTTGCTCATCCTTCTTTCATTCCTTGGTGGCAAGAACTTCATGATCATATCTTTAATGTGCCAGTACACCCTCTCTGCCTTGAATTAATGCCCGACTTCCAACCAACTTCAGAGGTAATATGTTCATCTCCCTTTCTTACATCTGTTTTCAATCATACTCTTCCTCACTGATCATGATTCTACCATTCTGCCGGATACAGTACCTACCCCACTTGCTAGGACAATCCTCTATAAGATCGAAGGCCCAATGTGACAACCCTATCCGAGATAATTCCGTACTATCGCCTAAACCACTACATTTGGTCATTAAGCGACAATAAAGAATCATCCCGTTGAGTGTTGCCAGGTTTACACCCGGTAAATCACTTGGAAACACAGAGAGGATCGAACGTATGCATAAAACTCCCACGAAGGAGAGTCCAGAGTGCCTTACAAATTCATATCAAATCCCCGTAGGGTCCATTATTACAGACATGGTTCTTTGACATGAAAGTAAAAGGTTCAGAGTTTTATTAAAATAGCAGAAGTACTAAAAGTGATACGAAATGACATCACTAGAGGCCATCCGTGATGCCATTACTCGACGTCATCATCCACCCATTCCAGCTCCTAACCGGGTGGAATCTCACCAGGCCAAACAACTTCACCTAAAAGCAACAATTATAGCAAGACTGAGTATACTAATACTCAGCAAGACTTACCCAACAAAAGTTACCTCTAGACATGTAGGCTTTTGGCTGGAAGGTTTGTTTTGCCAAAAAGCAACTAGGATCATGGATCCTTATTTTCAATAATTTAGCTCAAATTCTAGTGAGATTATCATTACTATAATGAGCAACTAATACAATCAAGAATTGTACAATACAGTTAATTCACGCAGAAGATTTCACATAGTTCCATCATTAAGGGATATCATGGCCAGTTGATTAAGCAGTCTCGGATAACGGTGAGAGGCTGACAATCGATTGATTCATAACCCTTTCAAGGTAAACCTAAACACACGGAGCGGTGCCCCAACAGAGCCGACACCGACCAAACGGTTCCCAAAAATCCTCGAGTTGGGATGATAGCCTACAGTCCCGGGTACAAGGCTATCTGGCATGTCCCACCTGGTACGCCCAGCCTCACACAAGTACCCTCCTCCCGGTTACAAGCCGGGCAGGAGACGAATCGAGAGTAGTAGTAGTAAAATCCCGTGCCATCTCATTAAGGTACTAGACTTACCGGTCCCATTCCCGACAAGTGCTTAGTACGTTCAAAAGCTTAGCCCGCGAAGGCACTGGACCGGAGCCCAAATCCCATGCTCTTACCACATGACCAATCCATTTATAAAAGGGGCAATTCCAAAAAGGAAATCCTATTCTCGCGAGTGACGACACTACAAGAAACTATTTAATCCGTGACGTAACCATTCTGTCACGAATTAAATAAAATTCGTCGCAAATCAGCATCCGCGACGATTTACATTTTCGTGGTGGAATGAGCGTCATTGATTAAATCTCTCGACGTTCCCTTAATAAACGTCGCGATCCGTGACGTATCCGAATCGTCACGGAGCGCCCCCGAGGCCCATGCAGCCCAACCCATGGCTCACTATCCGTGACAAAATAAAATCGTCACGGATTGCTACGGACTCATGTGACATGGATGCCGACGTGGCGTGCCACATGGCTGCCGACGTGGCGTGCCACATGGCTGCCTACGTGGCGTGCCACCCGGCCGCCGACGTGGCGTGCCACACGGCGGCCGACGTGGCGTGCCACCGGCGGCCCGACGTGGTGTTCCACATGGCTGCCGACGTGGCTTGCCACCTGGCTGCCGACGTGGCGTGCCACCTGGCAGCTGACGTGGCGTGCCACCTGGCAGCTGACGTGGCGTGCCACATGGCTGCTGACTCGGATGGTTTTGATGACATGGACAATGACGCAGTTTGCCACATGGCCGCGGCGACGTGGCGGTGACACGCCGGACGACCGCAATGACGTGGACAATGACGTGGCGTGATGACGTGGAATTTTTAGGACCCTTGTGTGACAGGCCTTATTCTAGCAGTGGGCCACATTTCGGCCCAGAATTTCAGCCTGCTGAAATCAATTCAGCCCATGAGAAGTACCCATCACATTTATCCAACAGAATAATAGACCAAAAATTTTCATACAGAATTCAGCCCATAAGACAATCACAGAATTCAGCCCATAAGACAATCACATATTTGTGTATCTTTTCCAGTCTCATTTTACATCACATAATTTTATCTGTTGCAAAGTTTGCATCAGCAGCATCTATACAACAGGTCCTGATCAGCATCTATTCAGCGGCAAAAATGAAGCTCCACAAACAGAAGTATGAACCAACAAAAAACTCTATATAGCAGCCACATTTTCCAACAAAAAAGACATGCAAAAAAGACATGCAGGTCGCCAGGAGCATCAGTTGTACATCACACCATGAGCCAACTTCTCACCATGAGCCACCAGCAGGTCACCAGGATGTGAACCTCGAAACCAAAAGAATAAGACAGTTAACTTGCAGTGCTAACAAGACAAAAACAATATTATGTAGCTATTAGCATGCCAGATTGTTTAGAAAAAAACATATAGAACCATTCCTACAATATAGAACCACTGGACCACAAATACACAAATATTAGAAAAACTAGGTGGAACAGATGTGCCCAAATATCTAAATCACAAATCCACATCAAGTATCATGTTAGTATTAACAAGCTAACAAGTAAGAGCTAACATGCTCGCATGCGTGTGCAGGAAAACAAGGATCCAGATCCATACAAGGACAAGCAAAGGGCAACATATGGCAATCCAACTAGCAAAACAACATATTCTTGGTTCCAGGAAAATATAACATACCCTCATGCCTGACCAAGCAAACGTTCAAGTTTTGCTTCCAAAGCAGCTTGCTTCTTCTCCATATCCTCCTTGTCCCTTATCCTTGCCTGTTCCATTTCCTGCAGTTGCCTTGACAAAACTTCAATTTCGACACGCTGACTGCTCACAACAGATCGAAGGTCACCATTGGCCCTTATCTCCACTTCTAGTCGTGCTTGAACACTCTTTGCACTAGATCTTGGTTTCCCAGACACGATCCCCGCATTCTGAAGGAATGTATTGTTTTTGCACTTTTCATTGAGGACACCAGCTACAACCTGAGTTGCAGGCCTTGGTTCTTCACCTTCAATTGGTGCTGCCACCAACCGATTCTCCATTTCAATCTTGCAAGACATCAGCAAATAACATTTGTAACTTAGAACAATTTAAAATAAGCAACTGAAAACATCATGCATAGGAGAACTTACAATGGCAGATTGTACATTAGGCATGTAGCCCTTCTTCCTCTTGCTGAAGTGAGTCAGCTTGAACAAACCAAATGCATCCAATTCATTACCCTCATTCTCGCCTGCCTGAAAAGAATGTGCAGCAAGAAACTTCATATTTGTGCAGCAAGAAACTTAAGGTTTGTGCATCAAGAAACTTCATGTGTGCAGCAACGAACTTTGTATTTGTGCAGCATGAAATTAAACATAATTGATTTGCTAAAACCTAACAGAACAACATGTTAACTTGAACAAAACTGGTTTTCAATTGTTGCAAATAACCATGGCTAACTTACCAGTTTCTCTACAAAAACTGGATAGCTACATGATCCAGTTGTACCAGGGAATTTGACCAAATCCCGGTTGTCTTTGTTCTTTTGACAGCTCGCCTACATCATATAAAGAACAAAAGTTAGACAAGTGCCGAAGTAGGAAGTACAAGGCAATAGTTGGTTTTTTGTACCATTTTTTCAGGTTTCTTCCATGCTTCCACAAGGTGAAGCCACTCATCATCACTTGTCGGTGGGTTCATTGGAGAAGTCCTCGTGACCAAATGAAGTGGGAAAGGATCAAAAAAATTTTCCTTCAGCCTATGTCGTTGTTGGCGAACTGCAGTTTTCATCATCTCAACACAACCCTTTCTAATTGTAGCATCATCAGTGTTGATGTCAAACTTGGCCTATCCAGATGGAACACGTATGAGAACTATAATATTTGAAAAAAGAAATAGCTTGCAGGACATTTAACTTCAGCTTATCAATTGTTTTCAGATAAGATAAATATCAAACAGTACACAATTGTCGTCAGCTTATCAGTTATCATGTCTAAAAACAGTCATGTCATGAACAGAAACAACTCAAAAGTTGTGTATAAGTTGCAGCCACAAAATGAGTACCATTTCACTAATTTAACATAGTTGTAAGCTAAAAGTCATGTCATGATTCCTACCACATTGGGTAGCAGATTCAGAAAGTTTAGAGAATAACTTACATGAAGGCATCCCAGAAAAGCTTCAATCAATGCAGGTCTTTTCTTGTACTCCTTCCAATGCAACAACACAGGCACATGGTTTCTAACTGCAATATTGCATTCAGTGGCAAACTTGGCAGCAATGATAGGTGTGAGGGGCCCGATGCTTCCTTCGGGTATAATGATGGGTAGCTTGCCGAGCGAGATCTGTTTATCCTCTGGAGGCCATGCCCCATGTTAGCTCCTCGATTCCAAGGCACCTCTACTCCTTGTAATAAATGATCAATGAAATTGCTATTAGCGTGCAGCAACATAACCAAGCAATGTGATATGTAACATGAAAAATAATGAACAACCACCTTCAATGTTATCCTCGTCACCATCATTCTGGGGAATGCCATCAGCTCCATCATCTAGTAAGAAGATGTAAGTTAGCATTCATCACAAATCAAAGGTTAGCATGAGTGGTACACACATGGAACTAGAAAGAACCACCTTCGCTGGCCATATGAGTGAGATTGTGAGACTGAGAAATGGCATCAGTTGCATCATCTAAAGAGATGTAGCAAGTTAGATTGCATTAATCATGTAAACAAATGTTACAGAATGATAGAAGAACCATGGTACTCACCATGAGCAAGAATCGGCACATGAAGCTCACTTAGTTCAGCAAAGCAAATGGCACATGATCACTTGGTTGGACAGCTGCCACACGGTCACTTGGTTCGGCAGTTGCCATGTGGTCACTTGGTTCGGCGGCTGCCACGTGATCACTTGGTTCAGCGGTACTGCCACATGGTCACTTGGTTCGGCCGGCGGCATGTGGAGGTGGAGGTCACTTGGTTCAGCAGGCTGAGCATTGCTTTCCTTTGACTTTTTACGTCTAGTGGGTGGTTCATGTGCAAAAACCCTCTTACGAGACCCAAATCTAACACCACACGAAGGAGGAACTGAAGTTTGATTCTTAGTGCTGTAGCATCTCTTCGTCTTACTGGCCTGGTAGAAATAGAAGCATGGATTACTGAATAGAGTTTTCATAGAAGGAAAAATGTATTAGTAAGCACACAACAATTGAAAGGATTGGGAAGTTGGAAGAATTGGCACCTTTGCAGTGCCATTTGATGAGATGGCATCTCCTTCAGCATCATCATCTTGTAAAGGATCATATTCAGATTCTGAGTTTTCACTATGCTGTTTGGTATTGTTATTTCCTTGAGAAATGGCAGATGTTCGAAAGTATGGATAGTTGTCAATGATTCCTAGCTGCTTTAGCCGTGCACTGTTTTGCATACAATTTCGGAGATGCAGCTCTTCGTACTCCTCCAACGGTGTTTCTAAGAGACAAGAGAAAACAAGAACATATTAGGGCCTCCACAACATGGTTGTGATGCCCGTAAATAATAGCTATCTACTTCTGTGTGAATAGTTTATAGTGCTAGCTATACCCATCTCACCTCCTCTCTCCTGCACTCTGGTCTGTTTCTTTCGGGTGAAGACCAGTTGAGGGAATGAGCGAGACGGACCACTCCCCGGCTTTTGCTTGCTACTAGTTATATATGCCGGCCCAATGATTTCATATACCGGTCTTCTTTGGGTCTATTTATGGCTTGCAAATAATACAGGAAGCCGGGCAGCAAGCAGTCCATTATATTGCATTGGCTGCCACCACCACAACCACAATGCACACACACACAAAAAAAGAAACCGATCGACAAGTAGAGTGCAAGTAAGGCAAGTCATCTATTATCAGTACCTCACACTTTACCATAGTTTTAGAACACAGTACTACACTTTACCATAGCTTGCAAATGGTTCAACAAGAATTAAATATTCCATGCTACCAAAGACAGTGCTACCATCATAGCTGTAATATAACACCAAAAGGTACAGATGCATGACCAGTTTCAGGTTTTCAGAGTCCTATAAGGCTTTAGACTGTCAATTAAACGTTATATGTTTCAACATGGATTTGACCATAGTAATATATGCTAACATTCTTCCATGACTAATTGAGAAAGTCAACCGACAAAGGTTTGCAAATCAACTGCGCGAAATAAACATAAGCTAACAACGACGAGAGGTAAATCATTGCAATGCAAGTATTCAATGGCAAGTCATCCCATCATAAAAGTAGGAGATTAACACCGACGGGTAAATCATAGCTATGCACCCTAAGCACTCATCCCATCATAAAAGTAGGAGATTAAACCATACAGAGGAGGTACGTGTAAGGAACACAAACTTGTGATCTGACGTGGTGCTTGTGGCTTCTTTTGCGCACCACCCTTCGCCGACATGGTGGAGGTCTTGGGCTTCGTCTTTGGTGGTCTTTTGGTTCGCGCTGGAGATCTTGGGGTCGGTGCAGTACGTCTTGGGGTAAGAGCTTGAGCTTGCCAGTGGTAGGTGTACACCGACCGCGCCGCCATCTTCTGATACTTGTACGCTCGCCGCACCACCCGCTTCTGGTAATCCAATTAGTGTAACTTAGTCAAATAAACTCCACAAATAAACTTAAGGCAATAATCATAGCAAAGTATAGCGAAGCATTTTGAATGCTGAATACGGAAATAGGAGTACTCATAATCGGATGTGAGCAAAACCGGACAATCGGGTTAAAAATATCAGCCCCGAATTTATTTACATTCAGATTAACATGTACACAGATTAAATATACTTGACATCACAACATGAATAATTCTGAACATTGAATAATTCTGAACAAATATCAGCATTGAATTACATTTCATGACATTGACATCATATCATTTACATCATTGCCTCAGGTTAACAAATTGGCCTCAGATGATTTGATATAAAAAGCAGTAACAAATGGTTCATGGCAGTATTTGAAAAACATGGGCATGGATGTGTCACACGTTTTGATGAGTGCCATGAGAGGTAATATACATCTGATCATCATCATAGGCAAAAGTGGAGCAAAGGAAGAACACAGAATGTTGGCCTCAGATATGTTTGCATTTCATTTGAACTTGAACTTGGAGCTTAACGATAGAAAGCGATAACAAAGAGGATGTCATGGCGGGCATGGAACCATGCAACACATCCATCCCGGTCATGATAGATTGCCCGGGAATGGACGTGTCGCATGGTTTGATGACGAACATGAATAATAGAACAGGAAAAATAAACATCTTCATAGGCAAAACGAACGGACGACCAACGGCTCCAGTCCCTCACAAGTTCAAGTTCATCAATTCAAGTATCATCATAGGCCTCAGAATGTATTCCAGATAAGGGCTCACTCAAATAACCAACGAAGCTACACAAATAGTATAAAGTAACGGATAAAAAACAATATGGCGAAACGGACCCGCCGCCGCGGCGGCCATCGGTGCTGCGCCGACCGCTGGTTGTGGGTCTTTGCGCCGCCACGTCGGCCGTCGGTGCCGCGCCGGCCCTCGATGCCGCACCACCCGCTTACGGTAATCCAATAGTGTAACTTAGTCAACAAATAAACTTAAGGCAATAATCATAGCAGTATAGCACAAGCATATTGAATGCTGAATACGGAAATAGTAGTACTCATAATCAGATGTGAGCAAACCAGACAATCAGGTTAATAAATATCAACCCTAAATTTATTTACATCCAGATTAGCATGTCTTACACAGATTCAATATACTATCCGACAACAAGATTTGCATCCTACATTCTATCCAGTACTCAGAACAATTAAACCTACTTCTATCCAGTACTCAGGACAATTACTAAATAACAGCAAGCAAACCTTCCCAAGAGAAAACACATAAACATGCGCTAACAAACATAATCGGGACAAGGTTTTATGCGGATCATAGCAAAGCATACAAACAAACGGCTAACAAACATTCTACGCATATGACAAGCAAACAAACAAGCAGCTCTTGCAACATAAGACATCGATGGAGTAGGGGGAAGGAGCACAAACTTGTTATCTGGCGTGGTGCTGTTGGCGTGGTGGAGGTCTTGGGGTAGGAGCCATCTTCTGGTAGGTGGAGACCCGCGCGCAGCGGATCCGTCGGTGCGGCACCGACCGCTGGTTGTGGGTGTTGCGCCGCCGCGTCGGCCGTCGGTGCCGTGCCGGCCCTCGATGCCGCACCACCCGCCGGCCATCGGCCCCGCGCCGTCTCGCCGCCATCGGTCTGGCCGCGCCGCACGCCGGTGGTAGATGGACGGCCGACGAGTCCTTGAAGTGTCGGTCCTTGAAGCGAGACATCGATCTAGGGTTGCGACACCGCGGGCCGCGGGATGGGGAAATGCGGGCCGCGGGATGGGGAAATGCGGGCCGCGGGATGGGGAAATGGGGCTAGGGTTGCGGACCCGGCCGGGCGTCGTGCGCCGTCGAGGGGCGGACCCGGCCGGGCGTCGTGCGCCGTCGAGGGGGCGGACCCGGCCGGGGCACCCGCGGGCCGAGGCTAGGGTTTCAAAGGCGGCTAAGGAGAGGAGAGGGGGAGAATGAGTGGGTGGGTGGGAGGGATTTGGGAGATTTCATATCCCGCACCCGCGCTGTGCGCCCGCGGTGGGTGGGCGAATGACGTTGACGAACTTGCCATTGGGTCAATGACGTGTGGTGGGTGGGCGAATGACGTTGACGAACTTGCCACTGGGTCAATGACGTGTGGGTCCCAACTTGGTTGGGCCCACACGTCAGCCACTGAAGTGTGGGTTTTCATGTCGCACTGAAGTGTGGGCTGAGCGGGGGTGGGTGGGCTGCCGAGAGGGACAGACAGGTGGGCCCAGTTTTGAGATGAGATTGGAATGGTATGGTGTTTGACTTTGAACAAATCCACATTTAAAATGTACTTGAATGAAGAACAAACTAAAACGAAACTTGTAGAAATTGAATTTAGAAAAATTTAAAAAAAAAAGAATCAACCGATTTGGATTTCGTACGAGGAAGAAAAACAGTTTACAAGTTTTATCCGAAGATTAAAAACAGAAATTTACACTTGCTATGAACTGGGGATGAACAGTTGTGGTTTCTCTTTTTAATCTTTGACTAAAACTTGTAACTAATTTTTATGCCTCATAAAAACTCCAAATTGGTTGATTCTTTTTTCTAAAATTTTCTAAAATCGAAATCTATCTATATAATGTGTTTGTTTTTGTCATTTCAGCTGTGATGAAGTTTTAACAATTCAAGATTGAAATGTTTTTCAAAGTCGTGATTTCAGACCACGTTTTGAAACCCTGAATGATTTAGGTTGAAGAAGTGATGAATACCAAAGTTTTAAGACTCATCCATATCTACAAACTTATGGCTAATCCAAATGTAAATAATTAGTTTGGCAACAGTTTGATAGGGATAATTCAAACTTACACTTCGAATATACAGTGTAGTAATTCAAATTATATCGTAAAATGCTCCGATGGTTCTACGAATTGACGTGGCAACATAATTTGGGTCCATAAACTTGTCATAAAAATTTCAAATGATTTCAATAATGGCGGAACACACGTTGTTTGTAAACGGATACATGTCTTGCACACTTTCTTGAAATGTTACTTGAACATTCAAGTGCATCATACCTTTTTGAAATTTCGAATTCACATAAACTTGAAACTTGACCGTAAGGTTGTGCTTAGTTCATTATTGCAAAATACGAAGTTACATTACTAATATTTGTTGAAAACAAACTCTTTTTCTAATCGGTATTTTTGAGGAACTAGATAAATGGACATAAATAAGATCTGCAAAATTGAATCTGTACAAAAAAACTTCATTAAAGAAAAGAGTGTGATTTTAGAAAAATTCAGGAAAAAAAAGCGTCGAAATCGGATTATATATGACGAAGAAATACTAGTTGCAAGATTTAATTCCAGATCAAAAGAATAAATACCAACTATCCATGTGTTCTTCACTGCCAAGATAGCCGAGCCAATAGGGTGCTGACACATGGTAGCCCTTACGGTGTATTGTATGAGTAAGTTAATTTCAACACTTATAAACGAATTTACATATGGCGCAGTGGTGGGACTTCCTCAAGTTGTTGTCGTCGGTCTTGAGTTCGAGTTGTGGCTCATCCCAATTTTTGGACAAATTTTTTGGTTTAAATTTTTGGACAATTTTAAAAAATTGTGCTATGGGGGCTGAAGAGTCACAGCCAACCCACCCGAGCTCGACCGGCGAGCGTGAAGCCCAGTGACAGGAGCTCGAGTGGGCCGAGGCAGCCCACTAAGCCCCACATAGCTGGATAAGCAAGCACTGATAGATATTATGTCGGAATTCGAAAGTGCCAGTACCGCCTGCACTTTTAAGGTGGGTTGCTCTCTTCTACGGCGCCGAGGTGGGACTAAAATCTACACTGAGATGCGCCAAGGGGGAAATAGTTAGTTGGGCCGGCCCATTTCGTCCCCTCCGTCTCCCCATCTAAATAGTTAGATGCGCCGTCCATTTTCTTTAATTAGTCTCCGTCTCCCCATCTTCCCGATCAGCCTAGGCGTCTCCGTCCCCTCTTCCCCATCTTCCCCATCTTCCCGATGGCGGGCCGCAGCGAGGAGGGATCCGCAGCGAGGGCCGGCGGCGGATCGAGGGGCCGCACCGGAGCAACCCAGGTGAGCGGCGGTCGCGGAGGGAGGACCCGCAGCGAGAGATCCTCGGCGCGCGGCCGCGGCGGTGGGAGGGCCCGCACCGATGGATCCGCCGCGCGCGGCCGCGGCGGAGTGAAGGGCCGCGGCGGAGGTAGCCTCCACGGCGCCGCCACGCGAGCGTGATGCGCGCGGCCGTTTCACGGCTAGTACACCGCCGACGTCGTCCTCCTCCAGTGGGCGCCGCGGGACCTCCGGTACACCGAGGACGTCGTCCTCCTCTTTGTCCTTCGGTACACGCGGCGCCGGAACCTCGTCCTCGTCTTCATCCGGGATGCACGTCATCTCCTCCACGTCGTCCGAAGGCCAGCATCCATCGGGTCAGAGGAGGCAGCCGGTAGTGGGACGCAAGCGAGGCCATGGTGAACAGAGGTAAAGTTTTACTAAAGTTGGTTGTGTTCTTCAAGATGTTTTATCAAAATTCAATGGCTGTTTGATGTTGATGTTGCCTGTAGTTGAGATTGCCTGCAGTTCTATATACACATTTACTAAAAGTTTGTATGCTAGAATCATACCTCTTGTTTATGGACTTGAATCAATAATACCTATTAAATTGATATAATTGTTGAGGTTAAGAAATTGATATCAAAATTCACAAGTTAGCTTCGATCATTCACTTTTCTTTAGTTTGTCATGGCCATTGAGTATCTCTACTGCTTGTCTTCTTCGATGTGTTATCAGGGGGTACAAGATGTGTTGTCAAAATTTAATGGCTGTTTGCTGATTGTTAAATTATTTTTCTGCATTGATAATGTGCCCGGTTGCCCTTCACTTGGTCATTGGAGAGTATCGCTAACAGATACCAATTTTGCATCAAGATCGCTAACTTGCAAGTTCTTACTAAATGGGCTAGATTTATTAATAATCAGTTCATAGGCTAAATTCTTTGTCTGTCATATGCTAATGATGAATTTTGTAATTCAGTGGTACATTCAGTTCCTTCTCACAAGTTTATTTTTGAATTTCCTTCCATGTAGTGGTGAGATAGGTTGTTCCAAGCATGTGAGAATCATCATTCGGACTCAGATGGTGAACAAGACAACAACAACAATCCGTTGCCATCGGAAGCAGCTGGACCGTCGAAAAGACAGGTGAGCTAGGACTGCATTGTATGGCTGCGTTGTCTACTACTGATGCTTGTAAAGTCAAACAACTTATGTGTTTTGTCTTGCTGCAGAAAATTCCCGTACGCCATCAGGTTAGGCAGCTGCAGGATCGCTATGATGATTTGCGTGAGCAGATTGAGGACCTGAGGCTGGACATTGATGGAACACATGAAATCATGGAAGAGCACCTGAAGGAATTCATGGACAACGTTGCTGACAAGTTAGATGAGATGGGGAAGAAGATCCGCAAGCTTGAGCTGAAAGTCAAGGGCAACAAGTAGTAAAGTCGTAGTACTTAGCATAAATAATTAAGTCAAGGGCAATCTGGGAGTTGTGAAGCTTCTTTTGCTTTTGGTTCTGTGTTCTGTGATGTGTCATGATGTGTCAAGGGCAATCAGTTGTAGAACCAAGGATCTGTGTTATGTGATGTGTCATGATGGTTCATGTATATATGCTATCAGAAACATGTTGCTGCTAAGTGTAGTGAACTTAATGAAAATTAGTCCTATTATCTATCCTTCTGTGTGTTGATCTGATGGCTGAAATCTATTCCTTATATATGCTATCTATTCCCAGATTGTTATGTGATGGCTACTGGACAACTGAACATGTGCCTGTTTCATCAGTTCCCAGCATGTGCTATCTATTCCTTATATATATGAACAATGAACATGTCTTACACACAACATGTCTTGCATAATTTCTCATTCAAATAATTTAGAACTGCATGTCTTACAACCCAAGCATTACAACTCCCAGGTTATTAACTAGGTAAATAAGTTACAACTCTCATGGACATGTGCCATGGACGCCCAAAGAACAACGGTCGATGCTCCTCCCCGGATGCTAACAAGCTGTTTCACCCGAAGCAACTTCACGGATGCTCCTCACTGAAAATAAAACACACAACTAAAGACTTTCAGCTAAATTGGTTCAGTCACATCAAAAGTGGTAAGAAGTAATTCAAATTAATAGCATGGACTTACATTTATTCAAATTGGTTCTGTCACATAACAGCAAAATGCTAGAAAAGATGGACTTACATTTATTCATCATCACTGTCAACCTCCATTGCAGCACCAGCTTCTTCATCGCTGCAGTACTCCAAAAGTGTGTCATCTTCTTCTTCCTCACCACCACTGACTTGTGCTTCTTCGTCTCTATCTTTAATCAACCGAGCAATATCAGCAGCTTCAAACATAAGGCCTTGTTCATCATCTCTATTCAAGGGCTTATCAGTTGTAGTGCTTGAAACTGGTTCTCGTGTACCATCCTCTTCACAACACTCATCCTCTTGATATGCAGGAGCATTATAGTGTGCGATTCAATTTCCCTCACATTGAAAAGATGCCTATGGTCAAATGTTTGGACAATTTGCCAATTTTTTCCCAACTTGGTGTCTGGTAAATAAAAGATTTTCCTAGCCTGAGTGGACAAAATGAAACAATCATTCTTGTACCATAGACTTTGAATATTGATGCTTTTAAAAAAACCATCATATTGAAGTTCAGTTTTCTTCCCATCCAGTTTATACCAGTCACATTTAAACAGCACCACTGACCTATCATCCTCTGGATATTCTAACTGCACTATCTCTTTCAGGGTTCCAAAGAAATCAATGAGCTCATTATTATGTGAGGCTTGTGCCATTACACCGCTGTTTTGTGTTTTCTTGTTGCTGTCTCGATCAACAGTATTGAAGCGAACACCATTCACTATGCATGAGGTGTATTTCTTGACTCTGAAATCAGGACCACATGCCAAGGTAAATAGATCAGCATCTATCTCTTCTTGACCATCATTCCTCAACTTCATGATCTGTCATGCAACACACAGCCCATCAAAATCTATACTACAAAATATGGTTATCTAAAATATTATCGGAGTAAACTCACATGGTTCCTGAACCAAGTCTGGAATCCTAGCCGGGCTGTTTTTTCAATGTTAGCCACCCCTTGTCTCTCTAATTGTTCTTTGAACATTACGCTATATATATAAAAAATTAACTAAGCATATGTAGAATACACAAAGCCGTCATACAAGAGTTTAATGGTCGAACTTACGTGACATATTTTTCGGCTTGACTAGAGTTGTTCAACACATACCACACCATTTGATCAAAGCAATCTTCATCATATACAAGCTCAGGCGCCGACATAAAATGAACTCCATGCCCAAAAACGTCAACACCATAGGCCTCTTCATTAGAAAAACCTATGTTCCTTGGTTCCCGATTAAATCTTGTTTCAACACCATCCAAGTATCTAGAGCAAAATGTCAAACATTCATCGGCAATATATGCCTCAGCTATAGACCCTTCTGGTCGAGCCCTGTTCCTCACATAGCGCTTCAAAGTATACAACCGCCTCTCAACTGGGTACATCCACCCATACTGCATAGGGCCTCTGAGCAAAGCCTCATCAGGTAAATGTACAGCAAGGTGTATCATCACATCAAAGAAAGCCGGGGGGAATATTTTCTCAAGTTTCACCAGAATTATAGGGATCTCTTTCTTCATTTCAGCCAACACATCCTTGTTAAGGGTTTTCTTTGCAGAGTTCCCTAAAAAACTTCCCTAATTCTCGCTAATGCTTCATATATATCCTTGTCCAAAAAACCTCTCATAGCAGCAGGTAATATTCTTTGCAACAAGATATGACAATCATGCGTTTTGAGTCCTTGTACCTTGGTTCCATCAGCATTTATACATCTTGAGATATTGGAAGCAAAGCCATCTGAAAACTTTACCTCTCTTAGAAAATCACAAAAGGCCGCCTTCTTTTTTTTGGACAAAGTATATCGAGCATTTGGCATCTCACATGAATCTCCATTCTCTTTAAATTGCAACTCCTTTCTAATTCCAAGATCTTTCAAATCAAGCCTAGCTTTAACCGTGTCCTTTGTCTTCCCAAGTATATTGAGAATTGTCGCAATCAGGCTCTCACATATGTTTTTCTCGATGTGCATGACATCGAGATTGTGCCTTAACTTCAATTTATGCCAGTATGGCAACTTCCATAAGCACATCATGCGGCTCCATATTTTCACATGAGCACCTTCAGAGTTTGAACGTTTCCTTTTCCCACATACTTGTGGATTCATTGCTTTCTCCAGTTCGGCTAACAACTCTTCCATAGTGAATTGACTCCGGTGGATCATCGGTTTCATGAAGGCCGGCAAACGATTGTTTCTCCGCAATGGATGTCCCTCCGGAAGGAAACGGTAGTGTCCAAAATAACCAATTTTGGACCTTAGGCCGTAGGAAAGAGGGTGCTTGTCACGGTGAGTACATGCAAAATAACCTTTTGTGGTTCGACCTGAAAGAGTGCTCAAAGCAGGGTAATCATGGATGCACCACAAAACTGCAGCATGAAGGTCAAACATTTTGCGAGTATTGGCATCATAAGCACGCACACCTTTCCAAAGCTCAATCAAATCTTCCACCAGAGGCTCCAAAAATACATCAAAATCCTTCCCAGGGGATTTAGGACCTGGTATAAGCAAAGCCATAATAAAGTTGGACTCCTCCATGCATGCCCAAGGTGGAAGGTTGTATGGCACCACAAACACAGGCCACATGCTGTATCTTGTGTTCTGTTCTGAAAATGGGTTGAACCCATCAGTAGCAAGGCCAAGCCTGATGTTTCTTGCATCTCTAGCAAATTCCGAATATTCTTTGTCGAAATCTTGCCATGCATCACCATCAGCTGGGTGACTCATTTCCTTCTCACTGGGTTGCCGCTGTCGGTCGTGCCATTGTGCTAGTAGTGATGCTTCTCTGGTTGCAAAGAGCCTCTTCACCTAGGTGCTAGCGGAAAATGCCTCAACACCTTCTGTGGAATCTTCTTTCTTTCTTCATCCTTCCATCTCGAAAGACCACAAACTGGACACTTGTCAAGGTGGGCATATCTCTTTCTGAACAAAACACAATTATTGCCGCACGCATGTATCGATTCGTATCCAAGACCTAATTCCTTCAAAAGATTCTTTGCTTCATTGTATGATTTGGGGAGTGCATTGCCCTCTGGGAATGCTTCAGCCAACAACTTCAATATTGCAGAAAATGCAGAATTGCTTATCCTGTACAAGGACTTCATATGAAGAAGGTTAACCACAAATGAGAACCTTGAAAACTTGCTACAACCAGGATAAAGCTGACGCTTTGCCTCTCTCATGACTATTTTGAAAAATGACTCTGAGTCATGAGGGTCTGTAGCAGCATCCTCATTTTCTGCATCCTCATTTTCTGCATCCTTTCTTCCTTCTACTGCTGCAGCATGTAGGTCTCCTATAAGGTTCCCCAAACGATCAGCACTGCCATCTTCTCCCACATTTTCCCCACAACCAACACCGCAATCCTCTCCCACATTTCCCCTGTCACCACTGTCATGCACATCAATAGGGTGCTCAACAACATCTACATTGACATCCTCTCCATGATGAAACCAACGAGTATAACTACTATCCATACCATTCATCAAAATGTGCTTCTTCACAACAGGCTGACAGTGATACTTGTGATTCAGGCATCTTGAACATGGGCACAAAATCTCAACATTGTCACTGAACTTCTCTGCAACGAAGCTCATAAATTGTCTGACTCCATCAATGTGTTCAGAGGAAAACAACCTTCCATGAACCCATCTTCTATCCATCTAACCAAGCATTACACAAAAGACACAAATCAACACCTCTGCACCAATTCAAATCTATAAGTACAACAAAGTCAAGAAACAAATGTACCTTTCCTCGGCTCGTGGTACCGACGGGAGTTCAGGCGGAAGGGGCAGCGGGAGGAAAGGCGACGGCGGCGGCGCGGCGGATGGCGTGGTGGGCGATGGCGTCATGGATGGCGGCATTGGCGAGGGGCGGCGGCGAGATGCGGGTGGTGGGCGGTGGCGTCATGGATGGCGGCATTGGCGGGGGGCAGCGGCTTGGTAGGCAACGGCGGCGGTGCGGGGCGTCGGTTCGGTAGGCGGCGGCGGCACGGACGGCGGAGGCGGCGGCGGTGCGGGGCGGCACCGCTGGTGGTAGGCAGCGGCGGCGGAAGGGAAGTCTGCATCTGGATTGATGTGAAACTTCAATCCTTTTACTCCTCTGGGTAGATAGGTTCAAAAATATTTAAATGTTAGATACAGTCACAAACAACGTTGTAGCCCAGTGGTAGAAGCACGCACGGGTCGGGGCGTGAGGTCGGGGTTCGATTCCCCTTGGGCGCGGGTTTTCCTTTTTTTTAGAGGAACTCATGCCTTGGGTGAGCTGGCGCTTGTGTGGCAGTGAAGTGGGCCCTAGATGCTTGCGTGGCAGTGAGGTGGCATCTGGGTGAGGTGGCGCTTGCGTGGCAGTGTGGTGGGCCCTGGGCGCTTACGTGGTCGTGACGTGGCGCCTGGGTGACGTGGCGCCGCGTGGCAGTGTGGTGGGCCCTAGATGCTTGCGTGACAGTGAGGTGGCAACTAGGTGACGTGGCGCTTGCGTGGCAGTGTGGTGGGCCCTAGATGCTTGCGTGGCAGTGAGGTGGCAACTGGGTGACGTGGCGCTTGCGTGGCGGTGTGGTGGGCCCACGGGCACTCGCGTGGTGGTGACGTGGCGCCTGCGTGGTAGTGTGGTGGGCCCTAGCAGTGTGGTGGGCCCTGGGCGCTCGCGTGGTGGTGACGTGGCGCCTGGGTGAGGTGGCGCCGCGTGGCAATGTGGGTGGGCCCCGGCGCTCACGTGGTGGTGACGTGGCGCTCGCGTGGCAGTGTGGGTGGGTCCTAGGTGCTGGTGAGGTGGTTTGTTTTTTATGGATCGCGACGAATCTGCTAAAACGTCACGGTGGTGTGGGCCGTATTGCGACGAATTTAACAAATCGTCGTGATGTTTTGGGCTTCAATATCCATCCATGCACGTCCGTGACGAAAAAATATGAATACGTCGTAGAATCGCGACAAACTAAACAAATCGTCGCAGTGTTTGTGACGAAAAAAAGGAATACGTCGTAGAATCGCGACGAATTTAACAAATCGTCGTAGTGTTTTGGGCTTCGATGCAAATCCGTGACGAAAAAAAGGAATACGTCGTAGAATCGCGACGAATTAAAGAAATCGTCGCAGTGTTTTGGGCTGCAATGCACATTCGTGACGTTTTCTGAAAACGTCGCGGAGAAAGCGTCACAGATTAAATAGTTTCTTGTAGTGCGAACATCACTCGACTTTTACCGGGTCCTTAGAGCATAGCATCTAACGACCTAGAATACTAGTAAAAGAACATAGGCACCTAGGAATCATGCAACTAGGGTTTAATTCAATGCCTGAACGTAAATGCACATAGAATAACAAAGATAGTTGCATAAATTTAAATAAACATGGGTTAATGACAAACCGGGGCTTGCCTTCGTTAGCACAAGCAGTTAAACAATCTTCCGGACTTTGGCCCGGGCCTTGCTCTACGGTGACGTAGTGCACGTCTCCTCCAGCTCCCTCGTTCACGTCCACTGGCACGAGCGTGTAACTACCGTCGAGAACTTCTACACGGAGGATGCAAATGCAAGACTTAAGTGACCATTTGATTTAATTAATTTCAAAACAACCTATGACAACCATGGGGTGCATGGTTGACCACATTCACCTAGATAATAATACATTCAGCATACTCCTCTTATAAAGGAACAGTATGCGTTGCTTTATTATCTAGACTTTTTAATAGTGACTGTGTACATATATATACAATTAATTTAATTTAATTCTCACAAACAACATGGGGGTTGGTTATACACTTGTTAGAAAGTTTCTCAACACAAACACATAATCCTCAGGTGAGGTTTGTGATTTTTCCAATTAATTTCAATATTTAAGGTTCTTTCCCTTTTGTTCAAAAAACATTTCATAAAACACTAAGAGTGGTGTTCCCTGATCTCAAAGTGTCTAAGACTAACCACTGATCACACATGCACACTTGCTTGAGCCATAAAAATAAATATATCAATATGGCATTTCCATCCACCAAAAACAAGATAAATGCATATAAAAATAAATATAACACTTATGGACCCAAACTTCCTCTCACTGTTTCTATGCTCCAAAACAAGCTTAGGAGGCCAACAAACACATACATATCCTTTATATATCTTGATCTACACAATTATGATTAAAAATAAGCATAAATCAGGAATAAATATTTCTAACAGAGCTAAAATCATGATAAATTCACTAGAGGTGCATTTCAACATTACAAGATGATATCCAGAAGCAGGGCTCAAAAATAATTATATTTTAAGCTACAAAAATCCTCTAGGCATATTTGTCAATAAAACAAGATAATTTATATAAAAATATTCCTTCAGTAACTTTGTACAATCTTTGGCACAGGATCTACACATCCTAGTACTCATAACATATCCAAAATCCAGCTCAACATCATGTATGGATTTTGCAAAATCACAGATCTAGGTATTTTACTTTTCAATTTTTCAAGAAAAAAATGTAGCTCAAAAGTATATACATGTTTTGAGAAAGTTGTAGTTCTAGTTACACAGAGCACAAAAAAATTGGGTTTGCATTTTTTGGATTTTTCTGTGATTTGTTATGGATTTTACAAGGTGCTTGTAAAACACATAAGGATGTGAAGAATCATTTTGCACGAGGGTCACTAGAAAGTTTAAAAGGTCACAGATCTGCCCTTCGTTCGCACTAAACACCCTAGAAAAGCTTTGGGCTTTACAATGTAGCCCTTGGGCCACTGGGGCGGTGCGGCTCACCGGATTCCGGCGAGGCCGGTGGCGCGGCTGGCCGGGGAAGTGGGGAATAACGACCGGGAGCTCACCACGGGACTATTGGTTGTTTGATTTGGGGTCGGGAGCGTCTCCGACGAGGGGGTACGACGGAGGCCGACGATGGTGACCATGGGGAGGACTGCTCCGGTGAGCTCTTGGCCGGGGAGCACGCACGGGCGGCGCGGCAAGCTTCACGGTGTCCTAGAGGAGGGGCTAGGAGAGTGGGGTATCACCGGGAGTGGGCGGAAGACGGAGCTCAGGGTGGTGGCTTAACAATGGCGGCCGGCGGTGCGCGGTGCAGTGTCCGGCGGCAACGCGCGCGACTGGCGAGCTTCGGTCCTTAAATAGGAGCTCGTGCCTTAGGGAGGTGGTCACGGCGAGCGCGCGGAGACCACAGGGGTCAAGGCATGGGCGGTGGGGACTGCGGCGACATGCGCGCGCGGGCCGAGGTACGGCGGCGACGCCGTTGGCTAGTCGGCTCAGGTCGGTTTCACGGGTCCCGTGAGTGTGCGGTGTGTGGCAAAAGAGGATTGGGTGCGAACGTCGGTGGGAGGCCTTGGGACCAGTGGTCGCGGCGGTGCACCGGCGGTCGTGCCGGTCGGCTGGCGGCGCGAC
Organism: Cenchrus americanus; assembly: GCA_947561735.1. Lineage (NCBI taxonomy): Eukaryota > Viridiplantae > Streptophyta > Magnoliopsida > Poales > Poaceae > Cenchrus > Cenchrus americanus. Next base: position 62,370,726 of record OX387241.1, read on the forward strand.
CCGGTGGGGCCACGAGCACGACGTCGCGCGTGGGCGCGAACGCGTGGCGCTGCCATCCTGTAGAATTTGACTTGGCCCTGCTAGAAATGTCCAAATTCGAGATTTCTCTACAGAAGTGGACCAAGTGGATAATTGAAAAGTTGTAGATCTCATATTGCTCTACAACTTTCGTAAAAGGCATAGGGTCTTTTTTCTCAACCATTTGTGCACAAAAGCTATGCCAAGTCAGCAGTTTTCTGTGCGCCAGTGAATAGTAACCAGAAGCGTTGACTTAAGTTTTTCACCCTTTTAAACTTCAAATCTCAAATGCCACTCAACATGAAAGTTGTGTCCCTCGACAAAACACACAACTTTTACATTGGGAGATTTTGAAGTGTTTAGGTGAAATTTAGAGAACGCGGCAAAAGTACCGACTGACACTGATGGGTCAAAAGGGGTTCAGGGGGTTTTGACTAGGGTTTTGACCCAAGGTTGACTATGGTTGACCAATGGGGTCATTAGGGGTCATTGGTGATGTTTTCGAGGTGATGGCCCAGGTTGACCGTTGTTTGACCAAAGTCAACACTATTGACCTGCCCATTAGGGTTAACACTCCGACTGGAAACCTAGGGCGTCACAGCCTACCCCCCTTAAATAGAATTTCGTCCCGAGATTCGACAACAAGATTAGAGCAACACTTTCTAACAAGATAAGGGTTACAAAGATGGAAGACATACTCTCTTATATTTCTAGATAGCGAGAATTTCAGATAGGGCAAAAGTTACATAGTGCTCTCCTCACTGCCTCAACGCAGTTAATGAGGAAGCGGGCGATGGATGTGTACATGGTAGATTAAAAGAAGACAAACTCCGCCGACAATGCAGAGGTACATCGCTGCAAGCGTCCAACGGAGGGACTCGAACATCTCCACGAATTGAGGCATGGTCGACGATGGAGCTGGGGGTTCTTCTCTCGGTCTTCTTCGAGCTTCTTCTGGAGGTTGTCGATGAAGACGGATAAACAGCTTGCTCGATGCCTGGGCGAAGCAACGACAGAGATGGGCTAGTGGCAGGTTGACAAAAACTAGCCGAGGGGAAAACAAGAGCGGCAACAATGCCGGGCTCGAAAGCAGGTGAGACTTGGCAATTGCAACACGCGGGAGGGTTTCCCTTTTTATAGCTCAACGGAATGCAACGGTCATCCCAACTGACTGAGGTTGGGACTAGCGGAGCGATCCGGCGGTTGCCACACGGGGCTCGATAATGGTCGGCCTGTGAGGTCTCGGCGACGTGATCGTGGTCGCGGGAAAAGAGATGGCAGGGCGACGCTACGGCGTCGTACCATCGTGGCACTGAAACAAATGGGGTCCAACGGTCCGAAGATCTGACCGTGATTCCTCAAGAATTCTTTGATCCTACTCCTTCAACTTAGACGGTTGACTGATTTGAATCTAAGAGGGCCTTGAGATTTTGCGGAAAGACCAAGTTGAAAAGGGATTACCAAGAGATTCCTATGAAGAAAGGGAAGGCTAGTAACAAATGTTTGCTACATCTGTTCACTAAGATTCTAGACTTTACTTCTTAAAAAGTAACTAACATGTGAGGATAGAGTAAAGTTCCATCATCAAAAGTCCAAAGTAAGAAGGAATGCTCTCAAGTAGAAAAGTTACCCGTGAAGTTAAGTTGGCCTTGCTTCACTTGAATCATGGGCTTCTTGTCACGATTGCCCTTGGCTACTCCGAGGTTCGGAGCCTGTTGCTCGGTCTTGATCCTCCTAGGGTTTGGGCACTCATTGGCATAATGTCCTAGTTGCCTACAATTGTAGCAAATGCGGGGTGGAAGTTCCTTTGGCTTGGAGACTTGTGGCTGAGCCTGACGGTACTGAAAATTTCCCGAAGGCTTATGTGGGGACGGAGTCATTCTCCAATGGCCTGATGCGGATGATTGGGAAGAACCATGCGCATTCTTCTTGATGAAACGAAATTTCTTGCCCGATCCATCTCCTGAAGAAAAGTCGTTCGGTCTCTTTTTCTCTTTCTGTACCTTCATCATGGCATCCTCTTGAGAGATAGCTTTGTTCACTAACTCGTGATAACTGTTGGGCTCTAGTAGGTTTAGTCTTTCATACAATTCACTCTTAAGACCATCACGGAAACGTTCCATCCTTTTGGCATCGGTGTCCACGTGATGTTCTCCATATTGGCAAAGACTATTAAACTTTTGTGCGTACTGATACACAGTGTCATCACCTTGCTTAAGAGCAAGCAACTCTTTCATCTTTCTAACCATGAGTCCTTTTGGGATGTGATGATCCTTGAAAGCTTTCTTGAACTCAGTCCAAGTAACTTCATGTCCAGCAGGTTGCATGGTCTTAAAGTGCTCCCACCACATTAAAGCTTCTCCACGAAGCTGCAAGGTTGCAAAGCTAGCCTTGCGCTCCTCGGAACAAGGTAGGACAAATGTAGAGAATTTGGCCTCAATGGCCCTAACCCAATCGTCAGCATCAAGGGGCTCTTCTGCTTTAGTAAAGGTTGGGGGCTTCATCCCGATAAACTGGGAGTAGGTGGTAACCATTTGCGGTCCATCATGATTAGCTCTGATTGAAGGCCTCTGATGCATCTGTTGGGCGATTTGCTATTGTGTCTGCAAAATCTGGCGCAACACTTCAGTTTGGGTGGCCATGAAAGTCTCCACCGGTCTCATGGGTGGTGGCGGTGGTAGATCACCACTACCCGACGCGTCAAAACCGTTGGGGGTGCTATGTGTTGATCCGACCATCTGAAGGTTGAGTTCTCATTAAACACATGTTCATAAGCTTGCTCACATAAATTAACAAGTAGAATATGCACGACGAAAACTCATTCATGGCAACATTCGGAATCGGATAGCACGGTGGTCATAAGCATAAAATTCATAAATCCTTGCTTATATGCCAAAAAATTCTCATTTTTGGTCTGTTGATGTAGGATTTGATACACTCCAATGTTGGTATTCAACTCCGAATCAATTTCCAACATTATCATGCCCGAACAATTCCGTCACCGAGGTTCTGCCTAGCTGTTTTCACAGAAGGCCGAGGTGCACAAAAATTACCATAACTCTCGGTACGTACATGCAAACATGATAAAATCGGTGAGCATGATCTCCACGACATTTCACACAACTTGATATTCAACACATGGTCCAAAGTTGATCACAACCAACGTCATTGCAAGATCCATTCTACAACAACTCTCCTACAACACATTATTTTATTGAAAGCATAACCAACATCAACTAGATAACACTCTAGCCTAGGTTCACTTAAGGTGAAGCAGGTCTAGTCTCTACTCCAGATTCTCCTTGGATCTCCTCGGGATCTTCTTCCTCTTCGGGATTAGGAGGTGGAGCTGCTACAACTTCTAGTTGATTCTATAGGTCAAGCATATATTGATCATTATGCTGCAACAAGAAATTCTGCTCATGAATGACTTCACTCAATTCTTGTATTGTTGTTTTATCCTTGCGTCTTCTCTTCTTAAGACGGGCTATCGTTGCTCGAGCTTCCTTCAACTCTTGGGTGATAGCTTCTGCACCATTAACTTGTTGTCTATGAACTTGGTGTCTATAGAACATGCTTTCTCCAACCATCACTTGATAGGTATCAAACATGGCTTTGGAGAAACGGATTGAGGTGACAAGTTCAGGACTATAGGGAGGATTGGCCTGAGCGGAGAGAAAAGCTCGCGCTCGATCCCATGTACGGGATGTTGCTTAAGTAACGGAATCACCTTGGCTGTAGTGCCAGCTACCAAATCAGCATGCTTCTCGCAAAAAGTTGTGAGTGCTTCCAAAGCAGCCTTTTGCATGGTGTCAGCCAAGTTCAACCCTTGTGCCTTCACCTCCCACTCTTCCCAAGTAGGATGTGTCGGGCACACGGGGATCTTCACCTTCACTTCCCAACGAAGCAGTTGGCCGGTGCTCATGAGCTCACGTGCCGAGTACTCTGGATACGCGGGGTACCCAAAGTCCTTTAGGGTGTCCCACAAAAGTGTAGGAAAACCACCCTCCTCGAGGCAGTTCAAGTGAGTCCACGCCTGCGCATCAATGGTCATGGATCCGGAGGCGGACATCTGGAATAAGTGACAAATGTCAGAACCAGACGCGCACACGTGCACAAAGATAAGTTCTCACGGCTATAAAAGAACGTTGCACACACAGACCACTACTAAAGGTTTCAAACCTTCCGCAAGATTTCAATGAGTAAGAGGGATAAGTTTGATCCTCAATTAGGTGAAATTTAGGGCAGCCATTAGCACCAGATGCAAGATACGCCGGAACTCGAAACGAGTACGCATAAAATGATGGCGTAAAGTTCAGGGGTTGTGAATCAAAAATTCATAACTCAGAACCTGTGACCCCCAAAATTACCAATTTTTGGTAGCAACTCAGTGAGATTATGATACACCTTTTTGGTATTCAAAGGTAGATCTAGGTGGGATTGGAACATGCTCGAAAAATTAACATTTGCAGAGGGATGCTGCTCTGAAAAACAGCAGAACAAAGACTCACTAAACTGAGCATAACTCTCTGCAGAAAATTCCAAAAATACTGAGAAATTCACAGTAGATGCTCAATTCGATAAGAAACAACTTTACTAAAGGTTGTCTAGTCAGATTCCTTACAGATTGGGCTACAAAAATTCAGATGTGACAGTAACAGAATCTGCCAGAAATCTGCCAAGGTTCAAAAGAGAGGAAAACCTTTTCTAAGATCCATCAATTTCCCTAGAAAATTTTTTCAAGCAACCGGGGACCAATTTTAGGTTCAACAAGATTTTAATTATGCATACACACGTCTTAAACGACCTTACCCAACTAGATCCAAAAAGACGTAGTCGGCGCCGGTGGCAAGCTTATAATCGGCTCTCCTTATAATAACTAGTTGGAGCTACTCGGTTCACACTTAACTACTTACGAACGTTGTTAGTGTACCTGCAGAAAATGAACCTTTCGTGTCATCACGTCATGAAAGCGTCCACATACATTACCGTTCACTTATAGAAACGGTATCCATGCGTCAAGCCGCTGCATGGACAGCGTCCAACCTCGGACACCCTCCGTTTGAATGGAGTGTATGCTTGCCTCGTATGATCGACATGCGGAATGCACACATATGAGACACGTGGAAACACCACAACTCATATTGAGACGCGAAGATGGGATCCATGGAATGGATCACTCCATCAACCCTCGCAATTCCCATGATGCGGAACAGCACACGTATGAAACACGTGGCTCATCTAGTTTGGTTGTGCAAGAAAGTAAGTCTGACATAAAGTAAAGTGCTGAAAGTTAGCAAAAATAACCCATAGATTCTTATGCCACCTTAAAGAACCCAAAATTCCCTCTAGGGCCTCTCGTTCTAGATCATTCCTTAACGATCCAATGGATTTTTGAAATCCAATCAATCTTGGCAAGTTTTATTGTAAATCATGTGATTAGTATTAATATAATCACTCCGGTGCATACGGATGCTCTGATACCAGCTGTGACAACTCCATCCGAGATAATTCCGTACTATCGCCTAAACCACTCCATTTGGTCATTAAGCGACAATAAAGAATCATCCCGTTGAGTGTTGCCGGGTTTACACCTGGTAAATCACTTGGAAACACAGAGAGGATCGAACGTATGCATAAAACTCCCACGAATGAGAGTCCAAAGTGCCTTACAAATTAATATCAAATCCCCGTAGGGTCCATTATTGCAGACATAGTTCTTTGACATGAAAGTAAAAGGTTCAGAGTTTTATTAAAACAACGGAAGTACTAAAAGCGATACGATATGACATCACTGGAGGCCATCCGTGATGCCATTACTCGGCATCATCATCCACCCATTCCAGCTCCCAACCGGGTGGAATCTCACCAGGCCAAACAACTTCACCTGAAAGCAACAATTGTAGCAAGACTGAGTATACTAATACTCAGCAAGACTTACCTGACAAAAGTTACCTCTAGACATGTAGGCTTTTGGCTGGAGGGTTTGTTTTGCCAAAAAGCAACTAGAATCATGGATCCTTATTTTCAATATTTTAGCTCAAATTCTAGTGAGATTATCATTACTATGATGAGCAACTAATACAATCAAGAATTGTACAATACAATTAATTCACGCAGAAGATTTCACATAGTTCCATCATTAAGGGATATCATGGCCAGTTGATTAAGCAGTCGCGGATAACAGTGAGAGGCCGACAATCGATTGATTCATAACCCTTGCAAGGTAAACCTAAACACACCGAGCGGTGCCCCAACAGAGCCGACACCGACCAAACGGTTCCCACAAATCCTCGGGTTGGGATGATAGCCTACAGTCCCGGGTACAAGGCTATCTGGCATGCCCCACCTAGTACACCCAGCCTCACACAAGTACCCTCCTCCCAGTTGCAAGCCGGGCAGGAGACGAATCGAGAGTAGTAGTAGTAAAATCCCGTGCCGTCTCATTAAGGTATTAGGCTTACCGGTCCCATTCCCAACAAGTGCTTAGTACGTTCAAAAGCTTAGCCCACGAAGCCACTGGACCGGAGCCCAAATCCCATGCTCTTACCACATTAGCAATCCATTTATAAAAGGGGTGATTCCAAAAAGGAAATCCTATTCTCGCGAGTGACGAACATCACTCGACTTTTACCGGGTCCTTAGAGCATAGCATCTAACGACCTAGCATACTAGTAAAAGAACATAGGCACCTAGGAATCATGCAACTAGGGTTTCATTCAATTCCTGAACGTAAATGCACATAGAATAACAAAGTTAGTTGCATAAATTAAAATAAACATGGGTTAATGATAAACCGGGGCTTGCCTTCGTTAGCACAAGTAGTTACACAATCTTCCGGACTTTGCCCCGGGTCTTGCTCTACAGTGACGTAGTGCACGTCTCCTCCAGCTCCCTCGTTCACATCCACTGGCACGAGCGTGTAAATACCGTCGGGAACCTCTACACGGAGGATGCAAATGCAAGACTTAAGTGACCATTTGATTTAATTAATTTCAAAACAACTTATGACAACCATGGGGTGCATGGTTGACCACATTCACCTAGATAATAATACATTCAGCATACTCTTCCTATAAAGGAACAGTATGCGTTGCTTTATTATCTAGACTTTTTAATAGTGATTGTGTACATATATATACAATTAATTTAATTTAATTCTCACAAACAGCGAGGGGGTTGGTTATACACTTGTTAGCAAGTTTCTCAACACAAACACATAATCCTTAGGTGAGGTTTGTGTTTTTTCCGATTAATTTCAATATTTAACCTACTAAGGTTCTTTCCCTTTTGTTCAACAAAACATTTCATAAAACACCAAGAGTGGTGTTCCCTGATCTCAAAGTGTCTAAGACTAACCACTGATCACACATGCACACTTGCTTGAGCCATAAAAATAAATATATCAATATGGCATTTCTATCCACCAAAAACAAGATAAATGCATATAAAAATAAATATAACACTTCTGAACCCAAACTTTCTCTCACTGTTTCTATGGTCCAAAACAAGATTAGGAGGCCAACAAACACATACATAGCCTTTATAGATCTTGATCTACACAATTATGATGAAAAACAAGCATAAATCAGGAATAAATATTTCTAACAGAGCTAAAATCATGATAAATTCACCAGAGGTGCATTTCAACATTACAAGATGATATACAGAAGTAGGGCTCAAAAATAATTATATTTTAAGCTACAAAAATCATCTAGGCATATTTGTCAATAACACAAGATAATTTATATAAAAAGATTCCTTCAGTAACTTTGTGCAATCTTTGGCACTGAACCTACACATCCTAGTACTCACAACATATCCAAAATCCAGCTCAACATCATGTATGGATTTTGCAGAATCACAAATCTAGGTATTTTACTTTTCGATTTTTCAAGCACAAACTGTAGCTCAAAAGTATATACATGTTTTGAGAAAGTTGTAGTTATAGTTACACATAGCACAACAAAATTGGGTTTGCATTCTTTGGATTTTTCTGTGATTTGTTATGGATTTTACAAGGTGCTGCCAAAACACATAAGGATGTGAAGAATCATTTTGCACGAGGGTCCCTAGAAACTTTAAAATGTCACAGATCTGCCCTTCGTTCGCACTAAACACCATAGAAAAGCTTTGGGCTTTACAATGTAGCCCTTGGGCCACCGGGGCGGCGCGGCTCGCCGGATTCCGGCGAGGCCGGCGGCGCGGCTGGCCGGGGAAGTGGGGAATAACGACCGGGAGCTCACCACGGGACTATTGGTGGTGGATTTGGGGTCGGGGCGTCTCCGGCGAGGGGATCCGACGGAGGCCGGCGGTGGTGACCGCGGGGAGGACTGCTCAGGCGAGCTCTTGGCCGGGGAGCACACACGGGTGGCGCGGGAAGCTTCACGGTGTCCTAGAGAAAGGGATAGGAGAGTGGGGTATCACCAGGAGTGGGCGGAAGACGGAGCTCAGGGTGGCGGCTTAACAATGGCGGCTGGCGGAGCGCGGCGCGGTGTCCGGCGGCAACACGCGCGACTGGTGAGTTTCGGTCCTTAAATAGGAGCTCATGCCTTGGGGAGGTGGTCACGGCGAGCGTGCAGAGACCACAGGGGTCAAGGCATGGGCGGTGGGGACTACGGCGACGTGCGCTTGTGGGCCGGGGTACGGCGGCGACGCCGTTGGCTAGTCGGCGCAGGTCGGTTTCGCGGGGCCCGTGAACGTGCGACGCGTGGTAAAGGAGGATTGGGTTTGAACGTCAGTGGGAGGCCTTGGGACCGGCGGTCACGGCGGTGCCGGCGGTCGTGCCCGGTCGGCCGGCGGCGCGGCCCGTCGTGGCCACGAGCACGACGTCGCGCGTGGGCACGAACGCGTGGCGCTGCCATCTTGTAGAATTTGACTTGGCTCTGTTAGAAATGTCCAAACTCGAGATTTCACTACAGAAGTGGACCAAGTGGATAATAGACAAGTTGTAGATCTCGTATTGCTCTACAACTTTCGTAAAAGGCATAGGGTCTTTTTCTCAACCATTTGTGCACAAAAGCTATGCCAAGTCGGCAGTTTTCTGTGCGCTGGTGAATAGTAACCAGAAGCGTTGACTTGAGTTTTTCACCCTTTTAAACTTCAAATCTCAAATGCCACTCAACATGAAAGTTGTGTCCCTCGACAAAACACACAACTTTTACATTGGGAGATTTTGAAGTCTTTAGGTGAAATTTGGAGAACATGGCAAAAGTATTGGCTGACACTGATGGGTCAAAAGGGGTTCAAGGGGTTTTGACTAGGGTTTTGACCCAAGGTTGACTATGGTTGACCAATGGGGTCATTAGAGGTCATTGGTGATGTTTTCGAGGTGATGGCCCAGGTTGACCGTCGTTTGACCAAAGTCAACACTGTTGACCTGCCCATTAGGGTTAACACTCCGGCTGGAAACCTGGGGCGTCACACCCAATCTCTGCTTTGGGATGTCGATCTCCTACTTAGGCTCAACTGATATCTAGACATGCCCCGCTAGATCCAACTCTCATCAGGCCAGCTTCTGACAAAAGGGAAGCCACATCTCTGATTGCTCCTTCAACTGTCAAGAAGAAAAAACAAGCAAAAAGCTACTTATTCAGGTCAGAACATCTTCCCCTCCTGAACATAATGCCATTCATCATTCTAATCATCTTTATCTTTGCATGATTTCAGACCAGAACTAAGCAACCAGTGGTCACTACAGATTCTGCCAATGCTTCATCTACTGGTAAAATTTTCACCATCTTATTCTTTAATTATTTTCCTTCATTGGCACTATCCCCTACTTGTTAGTTGCAGAGGAAACTTTGGTGAGTCAAACTGTGGGGAGTCCTTCTCCTCATCATGATTTAATTCCAGCCTCACCAAGGATTCAACCATCTTCTCCTCAACCAGAAGTCTCAGCTTCACCAAGAAATCATCCAGTTTCTCCTCAGCCAGATATACTAGAGCCTTCTACTGAGCCTGAGAAGCTTCCTTCTCCTATTCCGGAAACCAGGAATGATGTAAGCATGAGCATCCATCTTTTCTACTTTTATCTAATAGATCATTATTAATTCGGCAAGAATTTCTTTTCAGGAGGAAACTGTATCATCACCCAGTTATTCCTTCGTTGTGGATGATTTGGTTGCCGAAAAAGGAGATGAAATATCTTCTAGCAAAGCTTTATCAGAGGAAAACCAAGCAAAGCTAAAGGAAATCCTCTCCTTGCTGCAAAGGGATGTTCAAGACCAAGTCAGGGATGCTGATCTTCTAAGAGAAGCACTTGAATTTATCGATCAAGATCTCCCTGCTGATATCAAGGCTTCCTTAGAACCTATTTCCCAACTGGATAATCACTTTGCAGCAGTAAAACGGGCTTTGAAAACTTATCCTCCCAACCAGCTCTGGAAGAAAGGAGAGCTACGGGACAAGCAATTCGTAAAAGATTTGCATGCTCAACTTCAGAACAATAAAGAATTGCTAGCCAAATTGCAGCCTGCACTCGAGCTGAAGAAAACCAGAAAAGCTGCATTGGAGGCTGAGCTGAGAACCTTGACAGCTGAGATTGAAGCTGATGAGAGGACGATGGCTGAACTTCCTGAATCAACGGAGAAAATATGAAAGGAAGCTTCAGTAGCCCTGAATGCAGAAAGGTAGCTCAATACAAAGCTCTCTGCTCTGTCTAAAACCCAAGAAGCTGATCAAAGATTGCTGGAGAATATCAACAAGATCATATCAAATGGCACCAATGTAATCTCAAAATACTTGGGTGTGTAATTGTAACAAACAATTTGTAGCTGAATGCTTCAACTCTGTAGCTTTGTTCTCTGCTAATCTTTATTTTCCATATTTGTCTTGCCTTATCTTGACGAGTAGATCTGGATGACTCATTCGACAATGCTAACCATAACAGTATCAGACCCGAAAAACGACTCAACTGCAACACAGCCGAATCTTAACCAGTCAAACCGAATATGACTCAGCATGAATCCCAAACGACTCGGCAACCATTCGGTCGAAGGAGTCTCTCTACTTCCCAAATTTCTTGGGATATGCGCCACGATCTCTTCGTCAGTTCCATAAATAAGAACCTCGGGTGCCCCTAGCCTTTCACCAAATCCTCTGCTTTCCAAGCCTATGCTAACCCGAGCTCTTTTTCTTCAAGTACTAGTATTTCCAAGAACTCCATGGCCAACAGCGGCAACAAGCGTCCGGCCAACGACGAGGTCGAAGGGAGCCGCACCGGCGCTCGTCGGAGGTGGTGATCGTCAGTTTCCTCACAACCTTCTTTTAGATCTTGTTTCATCCCTGACAATTTTCTTTGTGCTTTTAGGCTTATCCAATGGAACCTTGCCCCTGCTCCAGCTACAACTCCGGCCATGGTGAGTGACTCCTCGGGGTCGTCTAGCCGCTCCTACTCCTCCAGGTCTTCTGGTGGGGACTCGCACTATTCTGACCACGATGCCCACAGATTCAAGGAGGAACGCAACGCAACCCAGCACAAACTGGAGATCATCTCCAAACAGGCCGGGATTGTCGACCTCGAGTGGCAGCATCAGCGCAAGCAGCTGCTCGAGGCCATCGATGGTGAGTCCTGCAACTTGCTCAATTTTAACTCAATCTTGAACTAACTGCCGTTGCTCTGTGACCCTCGCAGATCGCGATGCCGAGCTCAATCGGCTGAAGGCGCTGGCTGAAAAGCTGGCGAACAAGGTGAATGCTCCCGGAGACACGCCGGAAGCTCGCCTTGGCATGGTGGTAGGGCGCGTCGACGAGGTGGCCCTACATGGTGTCCGTCTGGGCACCGCCTTATGCCTGGCCGCCATGTCGACGCGCACCAGCGTCGACTACTCCACGTGGCCGCCCGGCTTCGACGGTGGCGCGCCGGAGGACCTCGACGACATCGAGGACACTGTGGAGCGCCTCCATGGCCATGGCGTCGCCATTGCCGATTCCATCCACCCCCAGTCTGTTCTGAACAGACTTTTTGATTAGTTTGTACTAGGGGCCATGGATTCTCGGCAATGAAAATAAAAAAATTATCTTTTGTATTTGTCTTGTGATAACTTTCCTGGTTTGTGCATACGAATCTTCACTGTCTTTGAACGCATTTGGGAACTTTTCTTCTAGTCGAATACGCACAAACTTTTGCCCCTTGGCATAGAATCCGCAGAGAATCCTTATTCGGGAACCATGAACACTATTTCGTTGAAAAAACCCTTCGCATCCAAGGAAAAACCCCCGTCGTTTGGTATTCCCATAAATGCGTGCCGGCCAGTCATCACTCCCGATGTACTTCCACTGCTAATAAAATAGCTCTTCGGTGCTCTGCAAACCCACTCGTACACACTTCAATCATTTCACTCCTTCTCGTCCTCCTTCTCCAGAAAAAACCCCCAAAGCATGGCGGACAAGGGGAAAACACCATGCGAGGAGAATAGCCTCCCATCAAAGAAGCGAACCATCCGAGAGTAATCTTTTCCTTCCCATTCCTTTTCCTCGATCTTGATTGCAATCTCGTGATTCATCTTTCTTTGATTTCAGCTTCAACCTGCTGCCGGAGGAGATTTTCGGCACTGAAGAAATTCCTGAGCACATCCACTCCGACTCCTCGGCTGAAGAAGAAGACGCTACGCATGAGAAGAAGACCAACCATCAACTGCGCTGTCGCATTCGGCATTCAGAGCATGACCTGCGGGACATCACCGCCCGTTGTTGTGCCGAACGCGAACGCTGCATGAGCTTGGAGGTGTTGATAGGCGGTAAAATCTTCATCCTCATTTGAATCTCATGTTCAAGTTCAGATCCCGTGTTTGATGATAATTTGTTCTTCTTCTTCAGATGTGTCCGACAGGTACAACAACCTGAAGGCTGCCTGGGACAGTTTGATGGAAGCTGTAGAACACACCAGCCCCCAAGGTTTCCGCGTCGCCGTCACGGTGGTCTTGGAGCAGCTGAAGAGGGATGAGCTCAAGAGGAAAAGCACTGAGCCAAAGAAATGAAGATACTTTCGCTTCTTCCTCCAGGCCTTCTGGTTCCTGCAGGACTTCTTTTGTAATCTTAGGTAGTGGCATCGTTAATAGAAGAAACTGCAAGAACGTTCATGATGCAAAAAATATTTTTGTGCTAAGGGCAATACACTTTAGTATCAGACATTTTCCCTTTATTGGAATTTTTGTTCTGAAGGCGGCTTCCTCCCGAATGCCGGCTATTTCCGTTTCTCTAATGCTTGTAACAGCAATCAACGATCAACTTCAATACTAGGATAATATTTCTTCAAGTATCTCCCATTTATAACAGTAGTGAATTTTTCTCCTAGCAAAGTTTTCAAGATGTATGCATTTACAGGCGTGCACCTAACCACCCGAAAGGGACCTTCCCAATTTGGAGACCACTTACCGAATGCACTGTACTTAGTCCCAATCGGCAATAATGCTTTCCAAACCAAATCTCCCTATGCAAATTGCTTGACCTTAACCTTATTGTTATAGTACTTAGCAACTCGCATTTTGTTTTTCTCAATATTTTCCAAGGCCCTAAGACGAATCTTATTCAAATCTTCTAATTCGTCCATCATTAAGTCCTTGTAATCCTTGGAACTTAAATCCTTTTGCAACATTATTCTCCTTGAGTCTGACTGCATTTCCCATGACAAGATAGCATGATGTCCATAAACCAAGTCATAAGGAGATGTCTGTGTAGCTCCATGAGGAGCCATTCAGTAAGCCCATAAGGCTTCATTGAGTACCGAATGCCACCTTTTTGGCTTCTGATCAATCTTCTTTTGTATAATCTTGATCATGATCTTGTTAGAAGCTTCTTCCTGACCATTAGCTTGAGCATAATAGAGAGAAGAATTTAATAATTTGATTCCCATACTTTCAGAAAAATCTCTAAACTCTGAAGATGTAAACTGAGTTCCTTGATCTGTTGTAATTGTCTAAGGAATTCCAAATCTGTAAATGATATGCTCTTTGACAAACTCAACCATATTTTCTGATGTCACTTTCTTCAATGGAATTGCCTCAACCCATTTAGTGAAATAATCTGTTGCTAAAAGCACAAACTTATGCCCCTTGCTAGATGGAGGATTTATTTGGCCAATCAAACCTATTCCCCATCCACTGAATGGACATGGCTTGATAATAGGATTTAGAGTTGATGCTGGAACTCTCTGAATATTTCCAAACTTCTGACAATCCTGACATCCCTTGTAATATTCAAAGCAATCTTCCAGCATTGTCGGCATATAACATCCAGTTTTCCTAATGACCCACTTCATTCAGTAAGCCGACTGATGTGCTCCACACAGCCCATCATGCACTTCACTCATCATCTTCTTCGCTTCTTCTTGACCCAGGCATCGTAGCAACACTCCATCCAGGGATTTGTAATACAAACGTCCATCAAGAAGAACAAACTTTATGGCTTTGTACCTGAGTTTCCAAGAGACCTTTCGGGATGGATTCTCCAAATAATCAGCAATTTCTTTTCTCCAATCATCTTCTGCTAGATCACTCCCAAAAGAATATACATCGATGGCAAACACTTCTTGATTCTCTCTATAACCCGAAGCACTTTGAGCTAGCCTGTTTGCCTCTCCATTGTTTTCCCTAGGAATATGTTGTAGAATTACTAACTGAAAGCTTTTCAAGATTTCTTTGCACTCCTCGTAGTAATTCCTCAGGATATCATTTCTGCATTCATACTAGCCATTCAATTGTTTTATAACTAGCTTTGAGTCTCCAAAAATCTCAACTGAAATGGCCTTTGCCTCTCTCAAGTATTGAAGTCCTCTGAGCAATGCTTCATACTCAGCTTGGTTATTTGTGACAGTAGGTTGAATAGGAATAGCAAATTCAAACATTTCTTTCTTGGGTGAAATTAATAAAATACCTACTCCACCACCTTTGCCACATGAAGATCCATCAAAAAATAAAGCCCAAGGAGTAATCTCAAGTAAATTAATTGATGATTCACGATATTCGGTGATAAAATCAGCAATAATCTGTCCTTTAACAGCTTTTGCCGACTCAAACCTTAATTCAAACTCAGACAAAGCTAAAATCCATTTGCCAATCCTTACATTCAAAATTGGCATAGACAACATGTGTTTGATTACATAAAATTTTGAATATACAATGCATTCGGCATTCAACAAATAGTGCCGAAACTTTGTACATGAGTAATAAACACACAAGCGAAGCTTCTCTGTAGCTGAATATCTTGTTTCGAGATCAAGCAATTTTCGGCTAAGGTATGCAACCACTCTTTCTTTTCCCTCAAATTCTTGTATGAGGGCCGATCCAATGGTTTGGGTATCGGCCACCACAAACAACTTAAAAGGCCTGTTCAACTGTGGAGGTACCAATACTGGTGGTTCCTTCATGTATTCCTTGATTTCATTGAAAGCCTTCTATTGTTCGTCACCCCGTACAAACTTCTGATCCTTTTTGATTCTTAACAGTGGAGAAAAAGGCAACACCTTTTGTGACAAATTTGATATGAATCTTCTCACAAAATTGATCTTGCCAAGTAGTGACTGCAATTCCTTAAGATTGGTTAGAGGAACAACTTCATCAATAGCTTTCATGCTCTTCTTGCCAACTTCTATTCCTCCTTCATGCACCAGAAATCCTAGGAACTCTCCGGCCGAAACTCCAAAAGCACATTTGTTCGGGTTCATCTTAAGTCCATGTTTCCTAGTGCATTACAGAGTTTTCCTCACATCAGCCAAATGTGATTCAAGATCCAATGACTTGATCACGACATCATCAATATATATCTCCACAATTTTGTTGATCAACTCGTGAAAAATATAATTCATTGCTCTTTGATAAGTTGCACCAGCATTCTTCAACCCAAATGTCATGACAATCCACTCAAATAATTCTATATGTCCAGAACACCTGAAGGCTATCTTTGCTACATCTTCCACTGCCATAAAAATCTGATTGTACCTTGCATTGCCATCCATGAAGCTAATAACTTTATGCCCAGCGTCAGCATCAACCAACAAGTCAGCAACAGGCATTGGATATCCATCCATGGGTGTAGCCTTGTTTAGATCTCTGAAGTCTATGCAAACCTTCATTTTTCCGTTTTTCTTGTAAACAGGGACAATATTAGAGATCCATTCTGCATATCTGCAAGGCCGAATGAAATTCGCTTCTATTAATCTCTCAATCTCTTTTCTCACGTCGGCTAATACTTCATCCTTGTAAATTTTTCGAGGAGGTTGCTTGTACGTGTTGACGTAAAATCAGCACCTCACGTAAGAACACAGCAAGCCGAATTAGCTGGCTTCACACACGTGGCCCAGGTGTTGAATCCGGAAGCATGCCAGTCAATTTTCCCTGAAACTGACAAAGGATGAAAATAGTTATATAAAACCTGGAACTTGTCGGGTGGTACCAAACAGTTCCATATTTACGGCTCTGAAGCCTGTTAGAACAATATATAGCTTAAACAAGCTATCTGTCAGCAATTTAAATCTCATTCGGCAATTGATAAAAGCATGTAAACGGAGTGCTGCCGAATCTATGACGTAAGCATGATGAAAAATCGGCCTTTATTTAAACAACGTTACAACACGTAACCATAACCGATTATCCAAGATAAATTATGATAAAATAAATAAAAGCGAAACATGATCATGAATCTGCAGTAAACAAGCATGCATAGATCGAAAGCACTAGTCTACCGCATGTCTAGGTACTTTCAAACCCGTCGAGTGCGATATCAAACAAGTTAATCCACCGCATGATACAACTTGTTTGAAATCACACCACCATCCAAGAATAGATCAATCCACCGCATGATACAATCTAAACATGGAAGGCTAAAATCATACATTATTTAAAACAAACTCATGGACATGTTTCACTCATGAAGGAATTGCCGAATACATCTGTACAGCCGAATCGGGTTCCGTGGAGAAGGAACAAACTATGCAAGATTAACAAGCTTGAACCCACAACACGTGACAATCTAGATTGATTCGAATTCGGCTATTAAAGAACACATGACCCGTTTGCCATGTTAGGCTAAAGACTTGAGCGTGCAACTCGTGGATCATAAACAAGATGGAACCGAATCTAATCAAGCTAAATTGGGCAATAAGAGTGTTACATGAATTAAACACAAAAGAGTAAAATTCAAAGCAACACATGGTAACTTAATGAATCTATTAGATCTTGCCAAGTCTAATAGAGCCGATAACTAGCTCCAAGCTAGATCTTAGCCTACCGCATGACTCATGATCCAACAAGGGAACCTTCTTGAACCAAGCTTAAATCCACCGCATGATCCTAAGCATGGTAACAAGACTACTTGCATCACGGTCTAAATCCACCGCATGATACAAGGTTGCCGGTACTTACGGAGGTCGACGGATCGATGGCTCCTCTCGAAGAACTCGACGACTCGACTAGAAGGACTCGAAAGTTGGCACGGGGCCGGTTTGTTGTGAAATTGTTCGATACCTATTACAAACACTAAAGGTTTATATTTATACCCTGACTTTAACACGACTCCTAGTCGACCACGATTACAACATTTATTGCCTAAAATTAATACCATGGCGTCATGTCCGTCTCGTACCCGTCATCAATTCGTCCCCTTCTTTATATTCAATCCACATCATCACGCGTTCCCGAATGCTTTCCTCTTTCACCCGCGGAACAATTCTTCTGCCGAATGATGACGTACTCCCGACCGCAGACGCCTCTGCTGAATGCTTTAAGGAAAACCTTCTGCCGAATGGTGCTCTTCTACCAAATTCAGCCCACATGTCAGTCTCTTCCCTGTACCAATTTTTGGTGTTAACATATGCCCCTTCAATTACGGGATAAAAAGTGATTTTATTCTGGAATTGACCATAAATACTCAACGTCCCTAGGCCGAATCTGTTCAACACCCGTTCTTTCCTCCTTCAAACCGTTGGAGCCTTCGCCCAAATCCAAACCCTAACTCATTAGCTTTTTCAAGCTTCAATCCTCAAATGGCGAACCAAGACCAAGCTCTTCAGGTAAATCTTATCCTCCTCAAGCTCATTCGGTATTACTTTTCTCGAATCCCATCTCAAAATTTCCTTTTGCCCTCCTTTGTTCTTGATAGGCTCTAGCTGCTGAAATCTTGATTCCTGTCGAGGACCAATCAACATCTTATTTCCTCGGGCCCGTAGGGATTTCCAATCCTTCTGAGTCCATTGTAGCCGAATCCCAGAGGATCCCCTTCAAGACATCACTAACGGAGCCCCACGAGTGGCAGGACACTTTTAAGAATAGGCCTCTGCCCCCAATTGCAGGCTGGAGAAATTGGTATAATCGGATACTTGATGATGACAGCCCCAAGACCAAAAACTGGGACAACCTTCGTATTTCTCATTGCTTAGAATTGTCTTTAGCCGAAACACCTAAAATGAGAACCTTCTGATTGCAGCTTGCCACTTTTGGTCTAATAGCGCAAATGCCTTCCTTTTTGGCCATGGGCCAATGTCCCCCACTTTGGCCGATGTGTACATGATAACCGGCCTGAGAGTCACAGGAACTGTGTATCCATACAAGTACAAGGGCTCCTCCAGGCAAACAGGAGTGAAAACAGGAGTTGGATACAAGAGATATATCCAAAACTATATGTCTGATGGCCCTCTGACTGATGTTGAATACAGAGCCTTTCTGAATATGTGGTTATGCAGATTTATCTTCTGTGGCAAAGTCAATGAGCCAACCCTGAACCACATTGTGATGGCTGAGGACCTGACTGCTGGTACACCCATCCCCCTCGGGAAATACCTTCTAGGAAGTGTCTACCATATGATTCATCAAACCACCTATCTGATGTACACCAGCAAGAAGATCCCCTGTGTTAATGGCCCTTGGTGGTTTGTCCAGATGTGGTTGCAATTATACATGCACCAGATTGTTGCCATCGACCTCAACAATCGGCACTACCCTTTAACCAACTACAAGGAAAGAGAAACCCAGAGCACCAAAGGCTGTCAAACCTATGGAGAAGCTGCTTCCACTGTGTCTATCAACAAAGACATTGGCCAATTATTTGAGCTCTTCTTCAGAGGTTTTGTCAACCCTCTTTGGTTCCCATATCTAGACAATGACAACTTGACCCTTCCTTATAAATTCAGTTTTGAAACTGGATGTAATGATGTGCATTCTATAGCAATCTTCAATGCCTTCATTCATCCTTGTATCCTGCCAGCAGAATTTTGTGGAGGAAGGCAGGTTTAGAGTACCTTTGAGTACTACCAGCCAAACATGATGGCCAGGCAGTTAGGATGTGGCCAAGTGCCCCCAAGACTATTTCTTCATGAATTTCTCAAGCCCAGAGAGGACATCAAGGAATCCATGGAAGCAAGAAGGATTTTTGAGTATAAGTGCAGCATAACCTTTTATGCACCCAAGCCCTTTGTGCCAATAACACTTGCTCATCCTTCTTTCATTCCTTGGTGGCTAGAACTTCATGATCATATCTTTAATGTGCCGGTACACTCTCTCTGCCTTGAATTAATGTCTGACTTTCAACCAACTTCAGAGGTAAAACATTCATCTCCCTTTCTTACATCTGTTTTTAAACATACTCCTCTTTACTGACTATGATTCTGCCATCTTGCAGGACATAGTACCTGCCCCATTTGCTAGGACAATCCCTTATAAGATTGAAGGCCCAATATCTACCTTGGGATGCCGATCTCCCACTCTGGCTCAACTGATGTCTAGACAGGGCATGCTAGATCCAACTCTCATCAAGCCAGCTTCTGACAAAAGGAAAGCTCCATCTCTGATTGCTTCTCCAGCTGTTAAGAAGAAAAGAACAAGCAAAAAAGCTACTCATTCAGGTTAGAACATCTTCCCTTCTTGAACACAATGTCATTCATCATTCTGATCATCTTTATCTTGGCATGATTTCAGACCAGAACTCAGCAACCAGTGGTCATTACAGATTCTGCCAATGCTTCATGTACTGGTAAAATTTTCACCATCTTATTCTTTAATCACTCTTCTTCATTGGCACTTATCCACTACTTGTTAGTTGCAGAGGAAACTTAGGTGAGCCAAACTGTGGAGAGTTCTGTCGGGCATACTCCCCGGGTACTCATGCAAGGAAGGAGGAAGAGTAGAAGATGGACTCCTACTAGAATTCCCCTGTACTCCTACTAGGACTCGTTCCGTGTAATCCTACTAGGACTCCTGCCTTGTAACCGACTAGGAACCCGCCCCCTGGACTATATAAAGGAGGGTCGAGTACCTAGGAGGACATCCTCAATCCCTCCGGGGAACAACATCCAAGCGCAGGGCGCAATACTCTAGACAGGACGTAGGGTAGCTACTCCGGCTACCCGAACCTGTATAAATCTCGTGTCTTGTGTCCTCGCGCGTACCTTCGGGTTCCAGATCATGGCGATCCCCACCTTCTACCTTGCTGCGGGTACCTCCCATGGAGGTCGAGAGGTTTAAACACCGACAACTGGCGCCCACCATGGGGCCGATCGTCACGATCACCGGCGAATTCGAAGGACCCTCGTCAACAAGATCAATCTACTCGTCGACTCGCCGAGATCCATTGAAGCAAGTCGCCTTGCTCTTGTCAAAGCGGAGTCAATCTTCCTACGCCGCGCTTCCGGTTGCTTCGGCACGTCGCGCGGCTCGTCATGCGGCTCATCACGCCGCTCGTCGTCGACTAGTTTGCCTCCACTGCGCGTCCAAGTGCCTCGGCACGTCGCGCGGCTCGTCACGAGGCTCGTCGCGCCGCTCGTCGTCGACTACTCCGCCTCGCGCGAGCTCGTCGTCGACTACTTCGCCTGCGTCGCACGTCGGGGTGCCTCGACACGTCGCGCGGCTCGTCGTGCCGCTCGTCGTCGACTACTCCGCCTCGCGCAGGCTCGTCGTCGACTACTTCGTCTTCGCCGCGCGCCGGGGTGCCTCGGCACGTCGCGCGGCTCGTCGCGCCGCTCGTCGTCGACTACTTTGCCTCCGCCGCGCGTCCGAGTGCCTCGGCGCGTCGCGCGGCTCGTCACGAGGCTCGTCGCGCCGCTCGTCGTCGACTACTCAGCCTTGCGCAGGCTCGTCGTCGACTACTCCGCCTCGCCCAGGCTCGTCGTCAACTACTCCGTGCGCCGCGACTTCGTCTTGCGGCCACGCTGGCTCTACTTCATCCACGCCGTGCGTCGTGACTACTTGTCTCGCGGCAACACTAGCTCTACTTCGAGTACGCCGCACGCCGCCACGACGTCATCTTCCAGTCGCATCGCGTCGACCATTCATCTCGACTAGTTTTCCAAACTAGTCGAGAACGGCAGTCACGCCCAACAACTAGTCGGAATCAACTCTGACTAGTTAACTTTAACAACAACTGTCGCGGCTCCATTGCCGACCTCCACGGCTTCATCATCAGTCTGCCCAGGCAGCAACAGCTAAGTCATTTATTTAAATGATTACTGTTCTCTTGGCTTGTTCTCCTCATCATGTAGGACTACTTGCCGACTATTCATTTGTGTATGCTTCTCGGTGGGTTTTCACGGGAGCTACACAATCTACTGACTACTCTTGGGGTATATCAATCAAGTCGCCACGAGTCTACTTCATCAACTCAGGGGCTATCCCTAGGAGGCAGCTTCTAAAGTCCGCTACGCGCGGCAATCTAAAGTCGACTTCAGAAGTCGCATTCTAAAGTCCGCTCTGTGCAGCAACTTAAAGTCGACTCCGGTTGCATCTTCACCTGCTTCGGTGGCATACTACGTGTGTAAGCTTCGGTGGAACCTAGCTGTAAGCGGCCCTCGGGTCCTGGCAACGATGGAACCTAGCTGCACGTGGTCTTCACGCTCTGTACCATGGGTCCACGTACCCTAAGTACTCGCGCTCCGTACCTTGGGTCTGAAATCCATGGCCCGGGTACACAAGTCGACTCCGGTCGCACCTTCAAGCCCGCTCCGGTGGCAATCGTACCTTGGGTCTGAAATCCATGACTCAGGTACTTAAGTCCACTACGGTGGCACCCGTACCTTGGGTCTGAAATCCATGGCCTAGGTACACAAGCCGACTCCGGTCGCACCCTCAAGCCCGCTCTGGCGGCAACTGTACCTTGGGTCTGAAATCCATGGCTCAGGTACTTAAGCCCACTTCGGTGGCACAAGCTCGCTCTGGCGGCAATCGTACCTTGGGTCTGAAATCCATGGCTCAGGTACCCAAGCCCACTCCGGTGGCACAAGTCGACGCTAACGGTCGCATCCAAGCCCACTCCGGTGGCACAAGCCGACTTCGGTCGCAATCTTAAGCCCGCTCCGGCGGCAAAACTACTCGTTTTCTCTGATTTTTTATTCGCTTTGGCTTTCCGGAAAGTGCTTTTTCGTTTTTTGCATCTTAAGTCCACCCCGCGTGGCACAAAGTCAACTATTGTAGTTGCATCTCAAAGTCCGCTCCGCGCGGCATCCTAAAGTCGATTTCTAAAGTCGCATATCAAAGTCCGCTCTGTGCGGCAACTAAAGTCGACTTCGGTTTTCAAGTCGCATCTCAAAGTCCGCTCCGCGTGGCACAAAGTCGACTTCGGTTCTCAAGTCGCATCTCAAAGTCTGCTCCGCGCGGCAACTAAAGTCGACTTCGGTCGCATCTAAAGTCCGCTTCGCGCGGCACAAAGTCGACTTCGGTTTTCAAGTCGCATTCTGAAGTCCGCTCCGCCGGCATCTAAAGTCGACTTCGGTCGCATCTAAAGTCCGCTCTGATGGCACGACTACTTCTCAAGCTCCACGGCTCGACACCAAGCTACTACTCGGAATCTCTCCAGCTCAAGGGTTGCACTCAAATTACTACTCGAGGATGACTCCAGTAGGCTTCGCTTGCTCTCAAGCTCGGGGGCTCCACACCAACAACTACTCGACGTGGCTCATACGGCTCTCTTATCTCGAGGGCTACACGCTGCAAGAGTACTCGGATGATGGCTTTCGCGAACACTGAAGACCCTTGGATTGATTACCTAATCATTTCAAGGCTCGGGGGCTGCTATGCTACACCCATCGTTCAATTTTTTCAAGACGGAAGATTTGGAATCAAGATTGACCCTTAGCTAGAGTCTGCGACTCGACCTAAGGCTCGGGGGCTACTCCATATGGAGCGCGATTTTGCAACCGAACTTCCATATAATCTCGACTTCAAGACAGATGAGCTGGACCACCTTCCAGCCTCGTGGCAGTTCAAGTACTATTGAAGATTTCTCCAAGCAGTACTCGACGACGCTCAAGAACTACTCGCAGAGGCTTCAAGACTACTCGAACTACTACACTCGACTACAATGTGCTCGGGGGCTTGTCGGGCATACTCCCCGGGTACTCATGCAAGGAAGGAGGAAGAGTAGAAGACGGACTCCTACTAGAATTCCCCTGTACTCCCACTAGGACTCGTTCTGTGTAATCCTACTAGGACTCCTGCCTTGTAACCGACTAGGAACCCGCCCCCTGGACTATATAAAGGAGGGCCGGGTACCTAGGAGGACATTCTCAATCCCTCTGGGGAACAACATCCAAGCGCAGGGCGCAATACTCTAAACAGGACGTAGGGTAGCTACTCCGGCTACCCGAACCTGTATAAATCTCGTGTCTTGTGTCCTCGCGCGTACCTTCGGGTTCCAGATCATGGCGATCACCACCTTCTACCTTGCTGCGGGTACCTCCCATGGAGGTCGAGAGGTTTAAACACCGACAAGTTCTTCTCCTCAGCATGATTCAATTCCATCCTCACCAAGGATTCAACCATCATCTCCTCAACCAGAAGTCTCAGCTTCACCAAGAAATAATCCAGTTTCTCCTCAACCAGACATACCAGAGCCTTCTATTGAGCCTTAGAGGCTTCCTTCTCCCATTCGGGAAACTAGGAATGATGTAAGCATGAGCATTCATCTTTCTATTTTCATTTAATAGATCATCACTAATTCGGCAAGAACTTCTTTTTAGGAGAAAACTGTGTCATCACCAAGTTATTCCTTTGCCGTGGATGACTTGGTTGCAGAAAAAGGAGATGAAGCATCTTCTAGCCAGGCTTTATCAGAGGAAAACCAAGCAAAGCTGAAGGGAATCCTCTCCTTGCTGCAAAGGGATATTCAAGATCAAGTCGGGGATGCCGATCTCCTAAGAGAAGCACTTGAACTCATCGATCAAGATCTCCCTACTGACATCAAGGCATCTTTGGAACCTGTTTCTCAATTGGATAATCACTTTGCAGCAGTAAAATAGGCTCTCAAGAACCAATCCTCCCAACCAGCTCTGGAACAAAAGAGAGCTACATCCAAGCAATCCGTGAAAGACTTAAATGCTCAAATTCAAAACAATAAGGAATTTCTAGCTAAATTGCAGCCTGCACTTGAGCTGAAGAAAGCCAGAAAAGCTGCACTCGAGGCCGAGCTGAGAACCTTGACAGCTGAGATTGAAGCTGATGAGAAGATGATGACTGAACTTTTTGTATCAACAGATAAAATACGAAAGGAAGCTTCAGTGGCCCTGAACGCAGAAAGGCAGCTCAAGACAAAGCTCTCTGCTCTGTCTAAAACCCAAGAAGGTGATCAGAGAATGCTGGAGAATATCAACGAGATGATATTAGATGCCACCAACGTAATCTCAAAATACTTGGGTGTATAATTGTAACAAACAATTTGTAGCCGAATGCTTTCGTCAACTCTGTAGTTTTGCTCTTTATTTTCCATATTTGTCTTTCCTTATCTTTGACTAGTAGCTTTTGGATGACTCATTTGGCAACTTTGATCATAACTGTGTCAGACCCAAAAAACAACCCGACCGCAACACAGCTGAATCTCAACCAGTCAAACTGAATATGACTCAGCATGAATCCCAAACGACTCGGCGACGTTTCGGCCGAAGGAGTCTCTCCACTTCCCAAATTTCTTGGGATATGCGCCACGATCTCTGGCCACGATTACTTCGTCAGCTCCATAAATAAGGACTTCGGGTGCCCCTAGCCTTTCACCAAATCCTTTGCCTTTCAAGCCTTTGCTAACCCAAGCTCTTTATCTTCAGTACTAGTACTCCCAAGAAATCCATGGCCAACAGCGGCAACAGGCATCCAGCCGGCGATGAGGCTGAAGGGAGCCACACCGGCGCTCGTCGGAGGTGGTGATCGTTGGCTTCTTCACAACCTTCTTCTAGATCTTGTTCCATCCTTGACGATTTTCTTTGCGCTCTCAGGCTCATCCAATGGAATCATGCCCCTGCTCCAGCTACAACCCCGGCCATGGCGAGTGACTCCTCGGGGTCGTCCAGCCGCTCCTACTCTTCCAGGTCTTCTGGTGAGAACTCGCGCTATTCCGACAGCGACGCCCGCAGATTCAAGGAGGAACGCGACGCAACCTGGCACGAGCTGGAGATCATCTTCAAACAAGCCAGGGTTGCCGAGCTCGAGTGGCAGCACCAATGCAAGCAGCTGCTCGAGGCCATCGATGGTGAGTCTTGCAACTTGCTCAATCTCAACTTAATCTTGGACTAACTGTCGTTGCTCTGCGACCCCCGCAGATCGTGATGCCGAGCTCAATCGGCTGAAGACGCTGGTCGAGAAGCTGGCGAACAAGGTGAATGCTCCCGGAGACACGCCGGAAGCTCGCCTTGGCGCGGTGGTACGTCGTGCCGACGAGGTGGCCCTACATGGTGTCCGCCTGGGTACCGCCTTGGGCCTGGCCGCCATGTCGACGCGCACTGGCTTCGACTACTCCACGCGGTCGCCTGGCTTCGATAGTGGCGCGCCGAAGGACCTCGACGACATCGAGGCCACTGTGGAGCGCCTCGATGGCCATGGCGTCGCCATTGCCGATTCCATCCACCCCCAGTCTGTTCTGAACAGGCTGTTTGATTAGTTTGTACTAGGGGTTATGGATTTTCGGCAATGAAATAAAATTTATCTTTTGCACTTGTTTTGTGATGACTTTCTTAATTTGTGCATTTAAATCTTCATTGTTTTGAACACATTCGGGAACCTTTCCTCTAGCCGAGTACGCACAAACTCTTGCCCCTTGGCGTAGAATCTGCGAAGAATCCTCATTCGGGAACCATAAACACTGTTTCGATGAAAAAACCCTTCGCATCCAAGGAAAAACCTCGCCGTTTGGTATTCCCATCAATGCACGCTGGCCAGTCATCACTCCCGATGCATCTCCACTGCTAATAAAATAGCCCCTCCGGTGCTCTGCAAATCCACTCGTACACACTTCCATTATTTCACTCCTTCTCGTCCTCCTTCTCCAGAAAAAACCCCCAAAGCCATGGCGGACAAGGGGAAAACACCACGCGAGGAGAACAGCCTCCCATCAAAGAAGCGAGCCATCCGAGAGTAATTTCTTCTTCTCATCTCCTCTCTTGATCTTGATTGCAATCTCATGATTCATCTTTCTTTGATTTCAGCTTCGACCTGCTGCCGGAGGATACCTTAGGCACCGAAGAAACCCCAGAACACATCTGCTCCGATTCCTCAACTGAAGAAGAAGATGCTACTCATGAGCAAAGGACCAACCATCAACTGCGTCGTCGCATTCAGCATTTAGAGCATGATTTGCGGGACATCACTGCCCGCTGTTGTGCTGAACGCGAACGCCCCATGAGCTTGGAGGCGTTGGTAGGTGGTAAGATCTTCATCCTCATTTTAATCTGATGTTCAAGTTCAGATCCCGTGTTTGATGATAATCTGTTCTTCTTCTTCAGATGTGTCCGACAGGTACAACAACATGAAGGCCGCTTGGGACAGCTTGATGGAAGCTGCAGAACACGCCAGCCCCCAAGGTTTCCACGTCGCTGTCACGGTGGTCTTGGAGCGGCTGAAGAGGGACGAACTCAAGAGGAAAAGCACCGAGCCAAAGAAATGAAGCTACTTTCGCTTCTTCCTGAAGGCCTTCTGCTTCCTGCAGGCCTTCTTTTGTAATCTTAGGCAGTTGTTCTGTCAATAGAAGAACCTGCAAGAATGCTTGTGATGCAAAAAAATATTTTGTACTAAGGGCAATACTTTAGTATTGGCCATTTTTCTCTTTGTTGGAATTTTTATTCTGAAGGCGGCTTCTTCCCGAATACCGGCTATTTCCATGTCTCTGACGCTTGGAACAGCAATCAACGATCAACTTCAATACTAGGATAATATTTCTTCAAGTATCTCCCGTTTATAGCACCAGTGAATTCTTCTCCTAGCAAAGTTTTCAAGATGTATGTATTTCCAGGCGTGCACTTAACCACCCGAAAAGGACCTTCCCAATTCGGAGACCACTTGCCGAATGTACTGTACTTAGTTCCAATCGGCAATAACGCCTTCCAAACCAAATCTCCTTCTACAAATTGCTTGACCTTTACCTTCTTGTTATAGTACTTAGCAACTCGCATTTTTTTCTCAATATTCTCCACGGCCTTAAGATGAATCATATGCAAGTCTTCTAATTCGTCCATCATTAAGTCGTTGTAATCCTTGGAACTTAAATCCCTTTGCAATACTACTCTCCTTGAGTCTGATTGCATCTCCTATGGAAAGACAGCATGATGTCCATAAACCAACTCATAAGGAGATGTCTGTGTAGCTCCATGAGGGGCCATTCGGTAAGCCCACAAGGCTTCATTGAGTACCGAATGCCACCTTTTTGGCTTCTGATCAATCTACTTTTGTATAGTGTTGATCATGATCTTGTTAGAAGCTTCTGCCTGACCATTAGCTTGGGCATAATAAGGAGAAGAATTCAATAATTTGATCCCCATACTTTCAGCAAAATCTCCGAACTCTGAAGATGTAAACTGAGTTCTCCGATCTGTTGTAATTGTTTGAGGAATCCCAAATCTGTAAATGATATGCTCTTTGACAAACTCAACCATATTTTCTGATATCACCTTCTTCAGTGGAATTGCCACAACCCACTTAGTGAAATAATCTATTGCTAAAAGTACAAACTTATGCCCCTTGCTAGATGGAGGATTTATTTGGCCAGTCAAATCTATTCCCCATCCTCTGAATCGCCATGGCTTGATAATAGGATTTAGAGCTGATGCTGGAACTCTTTGAATATTTCCAAACTTCTGACAATCTTGACATCCCTTGTAATAATCAAAGCAATCCTCCAGCATTTTCGGCCAATAACATCCAGTTTTCCTGATGACCCACTTCATTCGGTAAGCCGACTGATGTACTCCACACAGCCCATCATGCACTTCACTCATCATCCTCTTCGCTTCTTCTTGACCCAGGCATTGAAGCAACACCCCATCCATGGATTTGTAATACAAACGTCCATCAAGAAGAACAAACTTTATAGCTTTGTACCTGAGCTTCCTAGAGACCTTTCGGGATGGATTCTCCAAATAATCAACAATTTTTTTTCTCCAATCACCTTCTGCCAGATCACTCCCAAAAGCCTATACATTGATGGCAAACACCTCTTGATCCTCTCTATAACCCGAAGCACTTTGAGCTAGCCTATTTGCCTCTCCATTGTTTTCTCTAGGAACATGTTGTAGAATTACTAACTGAAAGCTTTTCAGGATTTCTTTGCACTCCTCGTAGTAATTCCTCAGGATATCATTTCTGCATTCATATTGGCCATTCAATTGTTTTATAACTAGATCTGAATCTCCAAAAATCTCAATTGAAATGGCCTTTGCCTCTTTCAAGTATTGAAGCCCTCTGAGCAACGCTTCATACTCAGCGTGGTTATTTGTGACAGTAGGTTGAATAGGAATAGCGAATTCAAACATTTCTCCCTTGGGTGAAATTAACAAAATACCTACTCCACCACCTTTGCCACATGAAGATCCATCAAAAAATAAAGCCCAAGGAGTAATCTCAAGTAAATTAATTGATGAATCATGATGCTCGATAATGAAATCAACAATAATCTGTCCTTTAACAGCTCTTGCCGATTCAACCCTTAATTCAAACTCAGACAAGGCTAAAATCCATTTGCCAATCCTTCCATTCAAAATTGGCATAGACAACATGTGTTTAATTACATCAAATTTTGAATATACAATGCATTCGGCATTCAACAAATAGTGCCGAAACTTTGTACATGAGTAATAAACACACAAGCAAAGTTTCTCTGCAGCCGAATATCTTGTTTCGGGATCAAGAAATTTTCGGCTAAGGTATGCAACTACTCTTTCTTTTCTTTCAAATTCTTGTATGAGGGTCGATCCAATGGTTTGGGTATCGGCCACCACGTACAACTTAAAAGGCTTAATCAATTGTGGAGGTACCAATACTGGTGGTTCCTTCATGTATTCCTTGATCTCATTGAAAGCCTTCTGTTGTTCGTCACCCCATACAAACTTCTGATCCTTTTTGATCCTTAAGAGTGGAGAAAAAGGCAACACCTTTTGTGACACATTTGATATGAATCTCCTCACAAAATTGATCTTGCCAAGCAGTGACTGCAATTCCTTAAGATTGGTTGGAGGAACAACTTCATCAATAGATTTCATGCTCTTCTTGCCAACTTCTATTCCTCCCTCATGCACCAGGAATCCCAGGAACTCTTCGGCTGAAACTCCAAAAGCACATTTGTTTGGGTTCATCTTAAGCCCATGCTTCCTAGTACATTCCAGAGTTTTCCTCACATCTGCCAAATGTGATTCATGATCCAATGACTTCATCACGACATCATCAATATATATCTCCACAATTTTTCTGATCAACGCATGAAAAATATAATTCATGGCCCTTTGATAAGTTGCACCAGCATTCGTCATCCCAAATGTCATGACAATCCACTCAAACAATCCTATATGTCCAGGATATCTGAAGGTTGTTTCTGACACATCTTCCACTGCCATAAAAATCTGATTGTATCCTGCATTGCCATCCATGAAGCTAATAACTTTATGCCCAGCAGCAGCATCAATCAACAAGTCAGCAACAGGCATTGGATATCCATCCATGGGTGTAGCCCTATTCAGATCTCTAAAGTCTATGCAAACCCTCATCTTTCCGTTTTCTTGTAAACAGAAACAATATTAGAGATCCATTTTCCATATCTGCATGGCCGAATGAAATTTGCTTTTATTATTCTCTCAACCTCTTTTTTCACATCGGCCAATACTTCATCCTTGTAAATTTTTCAGGGCGGTTGCTTGTAAGGTCTAAAACCAAGCTTGATTGGCAACCGATGCTCAACAATGGAACGATCCAAACCAGGCATCTCCGAATAATCCCAAGCGAAGCAATCTTTATATTCTTTTAATAGCTCAGTCAACTCTTTTCTGAAACTTGAATCCAATTTAGCACTGATGAAGGGCGGCCTTGGTTTGTCACCATCTCCAATGTCTATTTCTTCTAATTTATCGGCCGACATAAATCCACGTCCCAACTTTCCATCAGTTCTATCAATTGGATTCTCCATTAAAAATTACTATAAGAGTCGACTGCTTGAATCGGCTGTTGATCACTGCTGACTGGTTCAACAGGACCTTCACCCCAGTCCTTGCCTGAGAAGCAATCTATGCCTTGATACTCCTAGAAGGTTGGTTCCACGTTAGCCACGCTTACCGAATCATCTGCCTGGACAACTTCCACGTCGTCATCTACCCACTGAACAAGTTGTTGATGCATAGTAGATGGAATGCAGCAGTTTGCATGGATCCAATCCCTTCCAAGCAGCAAGCTATATGCTCCTTTGCCTTCAATGACAAAGAAGGTTGTAAGCAGAGTTTTAGACCCGATCATCAAATCCACATGCACACAGCCTTTAGTGTCTGAAGGATTTTCAGCAAAATCATTCAGAACTATGCTTGTTGGTGTCAAATCTCCAGGGCCCATGCCAAGCTTTCTGAATGTAGTATATGTCATCACATTGACAACAGCTCCACCATCAACGTACCCTCTTAAGTACAGCGGTCTCATGTGTCGATTCTTGGCTGGCTTATCAAAAGTAGCTTGCTTGGCCAACATTAACTGTTCCATTAACCAAAATTTCTCGGCCTCATCCATATCTGGCAACACTTCCTCCTGCACAATTTTATTAGCCAGAGCCATGAATTCATTCGGCAAGAAACATACCATGCATGTATGAGCCGAGCGACAAGATTCATCAGGTTTGTCTTTTGGGCCCCACACTTGTCTCCTCTTGATCCCTGCCTGCTTCAGTTCCTGATTCCTCAAGCGCTGCACCCTTCTCTTCTGGCTTTTCTTAAACCAGGTGGGCACCACTGTCCCTTTTGCCAGATATACCCATGATCTTCTTCTTCTTCATGATCAACCCACCTGTGATCAGCATACCTTTTCATTGGTTTTTCATCAATCTTATTTATTTTTAAATACCGACCATCACTAAGATGCACCCTTCCAATTCTTTCATGGACGGATCGGCGATTGGCAATGTCTTGCCTGTATTCAGTATACCTGTCACTGCATTCGGGACATTTATTCTGTGTGGGAAGTTTTAAACCCTCGTTCCAACAGTGTCTGAAGAAGGCACATCCCCAATGCGCACGCTCTTGCTCTCGCAGATATTCCTCTTGTTCTTTCCTATACATCTCTTCTTCATATCTCCGCTTCTCCCCTTCATACTTGTACTTCTGGTAGCGCTCCTTTTCTTGCTGACGCTGCCATTTATTGAGGAGAATACGCAAAGTCACTCTGGGTTTAGACGATTCACCCACTTCAATTTGACTCCTCAGGAAGCGAGGCTCTTTTTTGTGAATCTGTTCAACTGTGACCTGTCGAGTAGGATCAACTGAGCCATCCTGCTTCACTTTTTCCGAAGTCAAAACTTTCACCTGTCCTTTCCCTTCAACAGCGTTCACCATGTTAACTGAGAACCCAATCATGATCTGAGGGAAAGGGTTACCATCCATTTTCATCTTATTATCAAACTTCAGATGTCCCTCTTGGATAGCTTTCTGAATCCTCATTCTAAAGACCCTGCATTCATTGATGGAATGAGAATTCCTGTCATGAAGCCCACAGTACTTCTTATCTTTTACTCCATCAGGCCGAAGCATAGAATTCTCTTCTGGCAACTTGATTCGGCCTTCTTTTACGAGGAAATCGAAGAGCTTATCTGCCTTGGTTACATCAAAATCATAGGTGCCTTTAGCTTGCTTGATCCACCTCTGATTTACTGTCAATGGCTCCTTGCCCCACACAATTTCTGCTGCAGCTATTTCCTCTTCATCATCATACTCACTTCCTTGATCTGCCCTTTCGAGGAATTGATTGTAGATGTCAGCTATATCATTGTGCTTGACAAATCTGGAGTCTTTCTTGAAGTCATATGCTTGATTTCTCATCAATGACAGTCAATGTGACAGCTGGCCAAGGTCATCGAATTCCATCCCGAATAGCTTCTCCCGAATGGCTGGCAACATTCCCACACAGCCATACCAGCCAATTGATCATCCGGTATGTTCAGAGAGAAGCACATGCTTTTTGTTTCTATGAATCTCCTGAGGAACTCCATTGGTGTTTCATTGTTCCTCTGCCTCAAGGTAGTCAGATCAATTAGTTTTTCTCATTACTGCCAGTGTAATAATGAGCATGGAACTTTTGCTCCAAATCCTTCCAAGAGCAGATTGAATGAGCAGGTAGAGAAGTGAACCATGTAAATGCTGGGCCTGTCAAGGACAGAGGGAAATATCTAATTCTGAAGGCTTCATCAGCAGAAGCTTCCCCAAGCTGCATTAGGTACCGGGCTATGTGTTCCATGGTACTGGTATCATCTTGCCCTGAAAACTTAGTGAACTCCGTGGGAACCTTAACCCTGTTTGGTAATGCCACCCTGTGGTACCATTCTGAGAAGGGAGGTGTATACACGTGTCCTTGGTTCTTAGGCTTTAGACCGAATTGATTTTGCAGCACATTGGTGATTCTCTGCACTAGGAGATCAATATTGGTGTCTAGATTCCCTGGCCTCCCAGCAGGCATCCCCGTAGCACCACCATACCCAGGATTCGGGAGAGCATCGATAGCACTATAATCCATGAACTCTGAATACCCGTTCCCGTACATATTCTTTTCCAGCCTGTTACTTGTTGGTGCTATCCTGTAAGTAGAGACAGGTTGAACTCCAGGAGTACCGAATGCCATCTCAGCATATGTGCGTGGGTTAGGTATTGCTTGATGAGGGTTCTGCTAGATCGGTTGACTACCCACATGTTGAGTTGGATGAACACTCATGCTTTGCTGAGGCGACTGAGCACTTGCATCTTGACGAGGTGGTTGGCCATTAGCAGCAACACTTGATTCACCTTGCTCAAAATGTTTGTCCACTCTTGGGCCAAAGACACCAACCATCATCTGTCGGAAGCTGTTTAAAAATGCAGTGTTGTGTCTGGCCATTATTTCTTCCATAGCTTGTTGTATCATAGCAAAAGCCTCTTGTTTCTCTTCAGCAGTTGTGGCATAAGTTTCTCCTGGCATCAGCACTCTTGGCATATCTGTCCTAAGGAATGGCACACCACTCCTATTCTTGGAAAAGGACATCAGACACTTCTGCTGGAACTGCTCCACAGCTTCATTCAGTAGTAGTTGATGTTCTGCAGACAGTTCATTGAAGGTGACATCCAGGATAGCTTGGATTTCAGGCATCTTGATCAACTTGAGTGTCCCACCGGGCGTGCCAAAAAGTGTGTTGACGTAAATCAGCACCTCACGCCAAGCACACAGCAAGCCGAATTAGCCAGCTTCACACACGTGGCCCGAGCGTCGAATCCGGAAGCGTGCCAGTCAATTTTCCCTGAAACTGACAAAGGATGAAAATAGTTAGATAAAACCTCTAGTCGGGTGGTACCAGACACTTCCGTATTTACGGCTATGAAGCAAGTTAGAACGACATATAGCTATAAACAAGCTATCTGTCTGCAATTTAAACCTCATTCGGCAATTGATAAAAGCATGTAAACAAAGTACTGCCGAATGTGTGACGTAAGCATGATGAAAAATCGATCTTTATTTAAACAATGTTACAGCACGTAATCATAACCGATTATCAAGGATAAAGCATGATAAAATAAACAAAAAGCGAAGCATGATAATGAATCTGCAGTAAACAAGCATGCATAGACCAAAAGCTCTAGTCTACCGCATGTCTAGATACTTTCAAACCCGTCAAGCATGACGTCAAACAAGTTAATCCATCTCATGATACAACTTGTTTAAAATCACACCACCATCCAAGAATAGATCAATCCACTGCATGATACAATCTAAACATGAAAGGCTAAAAGCATACATTATTCAAAGCAAACTCATGAACATGTTTCACTCGTGAAGGAATTGCCGAATACAGCTGTACAGCCGAATCAGGTTCCGTGGAGAAAGAACAAACTATACAAGATTAACAAGCTTGAATCCACAACACGTGACAATCTAGATTGATTCGAATTCGGCTATTAGAGAACGCATGACTCGCTTGCCGCGTCAAGACAAAAATTTGAGCGTGCAACATGTGGATCACAAACAAGATAGAGACGAATCTAATCAATCTAAATTGGGCAATAAGAGTGTTACATGAATTAAACACAAAAGAGTAAAATTCAAAGCAACACACGGTAACTTAATGAATCTATTAGATCTTGCCAAATCTAATAGAGCCGATAACTAGCTCCAAGCTAGATCTTAGCCTACCGCATGACTCATTATCCAACAAGGAAACCTTCTTGAACCAAGCTTAAATCCACCGCATGATACTAAGCATGGTAACAAGACTACTTGCATCACGGTCTAAAACCACCGCATGATACTGGACATGATACAAGGTTGTCGGTACTTACGGAGGTCGACGGATCGATGGCTCCTCTTGAAGAACTCGACGACTCGACTAGAAGGACTCGAAAGTTGGCACGGGGCCTGTTTGTTGTGAAATTGTTCGATCCCTATTACAAACACTAAGACTTTATATTTATACCCTGGTCCTAACATGACTCCTAGCCGGCCACGATTACAACATTTATTACTTAAATTTAACACCATGGCGTCATGTCCGTCTCGTATCCATCATCAATCCATCCCCTTCTTTATATTCAATCCACGTCATCATGCATTCCCGAATGCTTTCCGCTTTCACCCGTGGAACAGTTCTTCTGCCGAATGACGATGCACTCCCGACCGCAGACACCTCTACCGAATGCTTTGAGGAAAACCTTCTGTCTTGGTACTCTTCTGCAAATTCGGCTCACATGTCAGTCTCTTTCCTGTACCAATTTTTGGTGTTAACAGCGACAAAATGTCTCTGTGGTCGTGGTCACACTTTCTCCCTCCTCGGGTGCCTTGAGTAGAAAATAAGAGTAATTTGGTAGAAAGTACCCATTAGCGCTAAGTTGTTCTAAGCACTTCTGAATGGTGGTCCTTTCAAAAGTCCTCTTAAACGTTGAAGGGCTACCCCACTCAACAATCGATAGCATTGGAGTGGGGGTTCTGATGACAACGAGGAGCGAAGTGGTCCTCGAACAGGTATGTCAAAAGAGATGTTTAATTGAATGGTGTTGTTTGGACTGACAATCGCACATTGTAGAACAGGAGGGGTATCACCAATATTATCGAGAACATGTTGGAACCACTTCATATGATCGATATTTTGCATGTGATGAAATGAAAATTATTATTCTTGTAATAAAATTCTGATTTACAAAGGGAAAGAATATTACTATGTTTGGAGCAGATCCTTGACATCGATCACCGTTAGGCAAGTTAGTGACATCATGAGTGAAGTTTAATAATTTCTGCCCAAACAACCAATCCCACTCCCATTGTCTGCTTATTTGTACATATAATTAAAAACTATGCTAAAAAACTGAAGAACTACCAAACTATGAAATTTAAAATTTAATATCAATTATACCTAATTATTAAATCTAGTAAAAGACTAAACTATGAAATACTATTTTTTCTCTTAATACAAAAAATATAATAAGAACTAATTTTGTATCAAGGAAACTACTTTTCCATCGAAGATATCAATTTTCTAATGACCCGATACTAAATTTCTAATAAGGAAACTACTTTTCTAATAAAGATATCAATTTTCTAATGATGAAAACTAATTTTCTAATAAGGAAACTAATATTCTCATGATTAAATCAAGTGAGTAAACTAATTTTCAATATAAATAAATAAATCGATAAAAATCTATCATCACACACAACATCTCATACATCTTTCATGATGCTTTCTTTTCTATTAAAACATAGACCAATATGCATCTAAATAAAAAATCACCATTCTTATCTCATTTGGGAATGTAATTAAATACTCTAAGTGCAA
Organism: Cenchrus americanus; assembly: GCA_947561735.1. Taxonomy (NCBI): domain Eukaryota; kingdom Viridiplantae; phylum Streptophyta; class Magnoliopsida; order Poales; family Poaceae; genus Cenchrus; species Cenchrus americanus. Next base: position 62,406,953 of record OX387241.1, read on the forward strand.
AGAATATTACTTAAAATGACAACCGTATATGAAGGTATGATGAAGTAACTAACCTCTACACTACTTCAATGAGTCAAATCGTGAAGAAATCGTCGCAAATCGGGCAAGAGGGGGAGCTCGAGTTGGAGAGAGGAAGAAGAAGAGTGGGAAGGGGGGCTCGAGTCGGGTGGGGGGCAGGAGAAGAAGGAAAAGTATCTGTTGCACACCTGTATCGGGCCACAACAAGAGTTGGTACAAATGTGCTCACATTTGTACCGGGCGGTGGCTCCGACCGGTACAAATGTACTAGCCTCACATTTGTATCGGGTGGGTGGGAGATGGCGCCGACGCGACCATGTAAAAAGGCATTTGTACTGGTTGGTGCCTCCAATCGGTACAGATGTAGTTATTTGTACCGGGACTACAAATATCCAGTACAAATAAAAAACAGATCTAGGATATATGTGCGATTCTCTAGTAGTGGTAAGATAACATGTGTCACCGTCTCTTCGACCATGCCACACACCTCGCATGTTGCTTCTTGTACTACAAGCTTCTCAAGAAGGTTTGTCAGGCACTGACTCACACGTGACCAAGGTCTCCGTCAGAACCTCCCAGCTAGCTAACTAGCAAAAACCTACCAATCTCCTAACTTGCCCTCCCCCGCGTCGCCTCCAAGGAGACACGGGGAACCTTCTCCATGCTGCGGTCGCCATTATTGCCGCTTGGCCTCCGTTCCTCTCATCCCCGACCTTCTAGCCGGTGGAAAGGGGAGCGGGGTCCATCTTTTAGTAGATCGAGTTCTTAGTCTTAGGTCTAGGGTTTGTTCGCCATCGATGTTTGCCGATAGAACTAGGGTTTGCTGGTGGAGCGCGGCTCCTCTGCGGCTTGGTTATCCTGGTAGCGCTGGCGATGCAGAAGTGACGACGTTGCAGAGGAATAATTTCTCCTGACTTTTTCTGTTCTCCGGTGGCGATCTACTCCGACGTCAACGGAGAGGCCGGGGAGACCTATTCAGAAGTCCAAGGCTGGCGCATCTTCGTCTTCTTCAAGTGATGATGTTGCTGACCCTTTTAATCTCAAGGAAGATGGTCTATGTTGGAAATCCGAGTTGTGCTCGGGTTGCCGGTGATGGAATCAAGACGCCATCGTGGGTGTTGGAGTTGGCCGATGCGGCTGGGAGGCAGTGTACTTGGCGGATTTCCCTAGAAGTAAGCCCTCCTCTGCGGCCTCCATCATGTGGAGTTTGGCTGTGGCGTCCGGTGATGATTGGGAAGCGGCTTCGGCAGCAGTGACGAACGGAACCCTGAGGGCTTCGAGGAAGATGAATATGAGTTTTAGACTTCTTTGTAATTTTTCTTTTCTTTCGGATCGTGTTTGTAATAGAGTCGGTGTAATGTGCCAAGATCATTACATTTTTCTTAAAAAAATAAAAAAAAGGTTTGTCCGGCAGTGGAGAATGAGGCATGAAGCTGTCGGCATAAAGGGTAGCAACGATGCATTATACTTCATGCATCTTGTGACGATGAACATTAATTAAGAAGAGCATCTACTAGTATACTCAGGCAGAAAGGTAGACCACAATTTTCGTGGGAAAATTTCCTCATGATCGATCCCACGGACCAACTAGCGGCCCACTCCAAGCCGATCGAGAACTACACATGATTCCAGTGGCAGAAACAGTCGCCTCCCAGATGCATACATCACAAGAAGTCAACAACAAATCTAAGGTATGTGTCACATGTACAAAGACGAACTTAGCTACGACAACAGAAAAAAAAATCATCTCCGTACATGGACATGGAATGGAAGGATGGGTGTGATTGCGATGTGAAGAGATAATTCATATTATACTCCCTCTATTTCAAAATACTTGTTGATGTTGACTTTTCTTTGCAACTTTGACCTTTCATCTTATTTAAAAAATTGTCGCAAACATGTAAAACGATAAGTCAAACTTAAAATACATACAACATTAAAACATATAGCAAACAAAATTACACAATTTTTTGAATAAGACGAATGGTCAAAGTTGCAGAAAAAAGTCAATAGCGACAAGTATTTTGAAACGGAGGCAGTACAGAGCTAGCGTTGTTTGAGATTGCTGCGACCGCGAGAGATGACAAAGGTGAAGTTGTATGTCATCCAAGCCATTGCCGTGTCGGGCTATTCTGGCGGCCCGCAACAACGAACTATGGATTTTCGTTTGGACTGCAGTTCTATCTGCAGCAGATCGCGTTCGGCCGGATAGACACACGGCTGCAGCTGTCGGTCGACGCGTCACGTATGTATTATTTTAGATGAAAAATAATTTAGTCCCAGAAGGAAAAATCGTACCACGTCAAGTATACATAAAACTGGGCGTGCTCACCTGCGTATCGCCGGTTCCGGTGGCGCGGGCCTATTACCCTATGCTTCTTCAGAGGGCATGAGTTGACGAGTTTTGAGGCACTTCCTGCGATCTTGATGGTATCTTTGAGGCAACCGGTATAGGACATGCGTTTGTCTGACAAAAATTCTTGGCATCCATCTAATTTTGCCAAAATAAAAAATGGCCTTCAACAGTTTGGCAAACCAACTTCTAAAAAGATATACCAAATAAAAAAAGAGTTCATCCCCAATAATTTGGCATAATTCACTTGCCAAACCCAAATCTAACTTACATCAGGAATCTAATTTTGGCAAAACAATAGCCTCCAGCAGTTTGACAAACCAACTTGGCAAAAATAGAAACTTTAATTTGGCATAATTCACTTGCCAAACCCAAATCTAACTTACATCAGGAATCTAATTTTGGCAAAACAATAGCCTCCAGCAGTTTGACAAACCAACTTGGCAAAAATAGAAACTTGGCAACACTCACCTCCCCGCGCCAGGAAAAATTAGCCTCCAACAGTTTAGCAAACCAACTTGGTAAAAAATAAAAACTTGGCAAAACTCACCTCGCGGGCACATATTGACCAAAATCGTAACAGTTAGAGCAACTCCAACAATTTGACAAATCAACTTGTCATCCATCTAGTTTTGGCAAAACAAGAAAAAATGACCTCCAACAGTTTGGCAAACCAACTTCTAAAAAGATATACCAAGTAAAAAAAAGAGTTCATCCCCAACAATTTGACATAATTCACTTGTCAAAACCAGATCTAACTTACATCAGAAATCTAATTTTGGCAAAACAATAACCTCGAACAGTTTGGCAAACCAACTTGGCAAAACTCATCTCCCCGTGTGCCAAGAAAAATTAGCCTCCAACAGTTTGGCAAACCAACTTGGCAAAAATAGGAACTTGAAAAAACTCACCTCCCCGCGCGCATATCTGTGCGCGTATCGTGGTTGTCATCGGCGTTTCTCTGTAGGTGGTAGGGTGACAAAAGAAATAAAGAATAGAGAAGGATTCCTGATGTAAATTTGCAAGAGGTGGAAGGGCACAAACATAATTTTATTTCTCTCAGGATTCCTGATGTAAGTTAGACCTGAGTTTGACAAGTGAATTATGCCAAACTGTTGGAGATGAACTCTTATTTTACTTAGCATATCTTTTTAGAAATTGGCAAAACACAAGATTTGCTAGGTAAAATTTGTCGATGGATGGTTTCTTTGTGTAACAACGTGGAGAGCAGCTCGTATGGAACGAAGCCCATCTCTCGCCAACTCTTTTTTTTTCATTCTGTGTGTTTAGTACTTCTTGTACTCCTTAATTGTGTCCTCTTGGAAACAATCTATGCAAATAATCTATGCATCTAGAAAATTCAAAACTAATCTGTAATTGGGATGGAAGGAGTAGCTGTTAATTTGGTAAGATTGAATTATTCAAACACGTGCGTATTTACGGCTGCTACTATATTTATCCGTAGCATGCAACACGCGTGCGTGATGTTTATATACACTGTTATTCTAAAATAATAATACAGTCAGTACGCGTCCTCAATCCCTGGATGGATATGGTGTCGTCAGTTTCTGAAAACTTCTGGGATGCAATATTATCCCTATAATTGATTAACTACTACTCTTACTGGCAAGAGAGTATCTGACCCGGACCTGGTTTGTAAAGTCAATGCAGTTGCTTGTTTGAAGTTCCTTTATTGATATACTCCGTACAAACAAAGTCATCAAGAGGGAAAACTAGGAGACTCACCAATCCTATCCTGATCGGGCGATTCGACGAACACAATGCTGTGGCGTTCGAAGCTTTTGAAGCTTTCTTTTTCAGCCTTTGAGTACGTTTCGATGATCAACAAAACAAACGAAGAAGGACCGGTACACTGTCAACCGATCCCAGCAAAGGTCTTTTGAACGACGCACCCTGCGCGACAAGTTAGTCCCAAACGGAAAATTTGCACCGCGAAAAACTCTGCATAAAACACAGCATGTTTACAACTTTCTTGCCGGGTACGGTGGTGCGGACCTGTTACCCTACGCATCAGGGGGCAAGAGTTGGGTAAGGTTGTGCTTACTTAAGGATGAGACACCCCCTGACATGGGGAGAACGAAGAAGCTTATCCCCTGACATGGGGAGAACGAAGAAGCTTATCCGTAAGTAGCTATGTCTATCAAGTGTTACAAATAAAAGACATATTCATATCGGGTATTAAATAATGATCGTTACCACAACTAGCCACCGGTCATGTGAAATGACTGTTTCTCTGGGCCTATAGGGAACATATTCATATCGGGTATTAAATAATGATCGTTACCACAACTAGCCACCGGTCATGTGAAATGACTGTTTCTCTGGGCTTATAGGGAACTTTCGTAACGGGCGCCAAAGCAAAGCCCGTTACAGAACGAATAAGCTTATCCGTAAGTAGCTCTGTGTTACAAATAAAAGACATATTCATTTTTCATAGCGCCCGTTACCCATCAAGTGTTACAAATAAAATACATATTCATAACGGGTATTAAATAATGATCGTTACCACAATTAGCCACCGGTCATGTGAAATGGTTGTTTCTCTGGGCCCACAGGGAACTTTCGTAACGGGCGCCAAAGCAAAGCCCGCTACAGTTGCTCAAGTGAAATGGTTGTTTCTCTGGGCCCACATGAAACTTTCGTAACAGGCACCAAAGCAAAGCCCGTTACAGAACGAAGAAGCTTAAAGCTTATCTGTGAGTAGCTCTGTCTACCAACTACTTTTTCATAGCGCCCGTTACTGATCAAGTGTTACAAATAAAAGACATATTCATAACGGATATTAAATAATGACCGTTACCACAACTAGCCACCAGTCATGTGAAATGGTTGTTTCTCTAGGCCCACAGGAAACTTTCGTAACGGGCGCCAAAGCAAAGCCCGTTACAGTTGCTCAAGTGAAATGGTTGTTTCTCTGGGCCCACAGGGAACTTTCGTAACGGGCACCAAAGAAAAGCCCGTTACAATTGCTCAATATCGGAGACGACTGTTGTGCACCTGCGTCTCCACTATCTTGACGAACTGAGATGCGTCTATTTCACGCGCGTCTCAGCACAAATAGGATTTGTAACGGGCATCAAACAACGACCGTTATGACAACTAGTCACCGGTCACCTGAAAATGGTTGTTTCTCTGCGCCCACAGGGAACTTTGGTAACGGGCATGAAAACAGAGCCCGTTACTGTAAAATTAACATCAGAGACGCGTTCTGTGAACCTGCGTCTCCTCTGTCTCGACGAAATGAGACACATTTGTTTCTACGCTCGTATGCTTTCTCTCTATAAAAGGAGACACTTGCTTTTAACCTACATCTCCTATATTTCGATGAACGGGCCAAGTCCTGGGGCCCAGCCGTCAGGACTGGTAACCGGCTTTTTACACTGCCCGTTACATTGTGGGCATGTTTGTAACGGGTTTTCCGAATGAAGCCCGTTACTCACTGATCAATGTTTGTAACAAGCTTTAATTAACGCCCGTTACAGATACGTAGGCCACCCCTACAGTAACATGCCCGCTTGCCGGCGGCATCTTGGAATCAGCCAGGATTTGGCAGCCATCAGGGGCTGCATCCTAGAACCAGCTAGGATATGACAACCACCACAACAAGGAGACATCATAAACACATTCTCACATCACAGATATAGGCAAAGTAAGATCACATTTATAGATAAGCAAGATCACATTTATAGACAAGCTAGGATCACATCAAGTTTCAAGTTACTCTCATCAGGGCTTATTTGGATGGAGTCATGAGAAAACTACCTGAACCAGGCAGTATCTGACCCCAACCAAGCAAGCCAAGCAGGTTTCTCAGGCAACAACACCTGACTAAAGAAGAATGAATGAGTTTCAAGTTTCTAGCTACAATAAACTCAAGGTGCACCACTGTAGAAGTTGCCCTTTCGGTCGATGGTCTTTTTAAGAATGTACTCACACGGCATCTCCTGGACACGCTTTAGATCTTGTGTGGAAACATCTACAGGAGATTTGAAATCTTGCAAAATACAATAATTTATGAGAATACAAATAAAAATCAATTTCTAAAATCAGATGGATAATATGAGCAGAGACAAGGTTGAGCATTATTATCTACATACAGCAGCCTTCTTGATGTCAGGTATGTCATCGAGTAGTCTTAACATATGGAATGCCACATGGAATCCACACAAAGAGGGCCCCTGTGGCTGCTGAGCACACTGCATCGTGGTACCAAAATGACAAGTTAATGCAGTACCAAATAGGTAAGAAGGGACCATACAAAAACCTCGGTCTTACAGCGAGATTTGTTTTGTGCTTGAGTGTGGCTGTTGCCTTTTTTTCTTTCCTTTCGTCACTCCGTTCTGTGCATGTTCACCAAAGGTCCTGTATGATCAGTAATACCAACTAGAAACACTAAGAGATTGAATTTTTGCGAACAAAACCTGCAAATACTGTACCAAAGGCCCTACATGGTCAGGAATACCAATTAGAAACACTAAGAGATTGAATTTTTGTGAACAAAACCTACAAGAACTGACCAGTTCAAAATAGGTTGGAAGTCTGGGAACTTTAGCGGGGGATGTTGTTTAGCAGAATCTAGATACTAAACCTCTTTGAACTTCATACATATGATCACTATTACCCAGTGGCCAGTGTAGTAGGCACCCACCACGTAGTCGTTGTTCATTGCATTTGAGATTGCTTTTCCAACTTGTGAGAACATGAGAAATATTTGTTGAAGTAAACAAATCTGGATCTAAAAACCCAACATTGATCTGCATCTCCATTGTCTTGTCCATCATTTTCCTACAAAAAATCAAATTGTTAGCATTCATGAACTTTGTGCTCAAAATTAAAGAAATATCTTTTTAGATTTCAAAGGACTTACAATGTCCACAACCTCATGAAGGTAACATCCAGAGAAGCTAGGGTTATAAAGTTATACACGCTACTGAATTTAATGTTTAACATTAAAGCACCACAACCACCTTTAAAGTAGTCTTGATCCACCTTTGCTGGAAAGGCAAGTTTATCCTTACTGTGTTCCATGACATAAGTATGCAACTTGGCACAATTTGGTCCAGCAGCCTTTACATTTGCTTCTGATAACATAGGTGCACCAGGCTTGTATTTTGGTTGGTCATGTTCTGTCCCAATAACACAGTTAAGAATCTCATCTTTAGACAGAGGTTTCCTGGCCTGTTTCCCCTTCTGCAGTGGAGATTGCCTGGGATCCTCCTATTGCAGAGGCTGTTGTACTTGTTGCATCTGCTGCTTAGAGGGAGATTGCCTTCGCTCCTCCTCCTGCTGTTGGAGAGGCTGCTGTTTCGTCGATTGCTTATCCTCATGTTGCAGCTGCTACTTAGGCATAGTTTGCCTAGGCTCCTCCTGCTGTTGTCGATGCTCCTGCTGCTGGAGAGGCTGCTGTTTCTTCTGTTGATTATCCTCAAATTGCAGCTGCTGCTTAGGCGGAGTTTGTCTGGGCTCCTCCTCCGGCTGTTGTCGACGCTCCTACTACGTAGTTTTGCTGATCTGTTGGTGCTGCTGTTGCTACTGCTGTTGAGCCTTCTCTTGCTGACACTGAGCTGCAGTACCTCCATTTGATGTTGTACGCCTGCTACCTGTTATGGCTTCAGGGTTGGGATGTCTCGTCATGGGTGGTATAAGGATCCTGTCCTTTGGCCATTGGATCCTTTGAACGAGAGCCCCAACTAGGGTTGCTATGTCACCCCCACCAATTGGTACAGGTAGAGGGTGAGTGACCCGCATTGGCCCACACATAAGTAGGTTGCACCACAACATACCCATCGTGCACCGGTACTGAATGGCAAGCCTTTTGAAATGGAAAGACCTTCGCTAGTGTGAGCTCCACGGTGCCATCCAAAAGGCTGCAAGCGGTTGGCTCTGTCAGCTTATCTACAGTGTCCACCATAGGTGATCGAGTATCACTGTGCATTTGATTCGCTTCGTCACCGTTGGCATTCCAATGATCTTGCTCTCTGCCATCTTCCTCGCTGTCATGCGCATGTTCTTCCTCGCGGTCATGCCCATCTTCTTCCTCGCTGCCATACATATCTTCTTCCTCACTGCTATTGGCAGGCGCTGGTAATTGGGCAGAAAGAAGTGCATTTTTCGGTATGTCGATGTTTGATAGTCTTAAAGCATGGACAATTAATTTAAATGTTTTTTCCATCATATCATGAGCATCAGACATCTTGTTCCTCTTCTTCCTGTACATTCCAGCGAACTCTTCACCAAACCCTTTACCCCAGCCAAGTGAACTAGACACGCCTCGAACCCAACCTCGATGCTCTGGAATCTCAAGTGCTGCAGTGAGGATATCATCCTCCCTAACCCCAGAGAAAGAACCATCGCTACCCTGAGCAGCAAGTGTTTTCACCCTATCTGCTACCCCCACCACCGCAGGGTTACTGAATGTTATGCCCCCGCTTCCTTCACTAGTATTCTTCTTCTTCTTCTTCCCTACCCTTGCCCACAGATAAGGTCTCGAACGTCCAGGAATTTGGTCCCAAGGGTCCTGTTTTCCTTCTACAGAAAGCTTTGCATCTTCCTCCTCCCACTCTTTCCTTTTACCACGATAACCTTTTCTACCCGTCTTGTGTGGCTTATTATACAATGCTCTCTTTTGTTTCATCTCCTGGCTCAATTGCTGAAATGAAGGAGAATTGGTTTCCCGCACAAACATGTCCTAGTTTTGTTGCTGCAAAAAGGCATGCTTCACAAAGGGAGTCTCCACTTCACTCACATATTTTTTTCTTAAATGGGCCTTGAATTGCCGTTGCAAAGTTCCAATATGTGATATAGCTGCATTAACTGCCTTCTCGCGAACAGATTCTTCTAGATTGGCTGGGTAATCTAGCGTTTCCTCTAAAACTGTGAACAGATGGTCCTTCTCAATTGGTGAGAGATCATCAACCACCTTGTTGATTGACACCCTCTCTCGAGCAATGAGACCACAGACCAATACAAATCTATCCCTCGCAGCATCTGGGGTAGGCCAAAAATTGGCATCAAGTCCAGTTGCAGTCAACTTGTCTTCTGGCCATTTGGTTTGTGTCCTTGACCCGCGGGATCGAGTACTACCCTCAGCAATCTATGCTGAGTGACCCTGTGAAGAAGGTTCACCGACGATGGGCTGTGATGATGCACTGGAGGTAGAGGAGTTTGTTTTTGTGAGAGACTGCATAGATGATATGTCAGTTTGTCAGTAGAGCAACATAAGCAAGACTGAAAATCTAAACAAAATTCTTATTAGATAAATTTGTTTTCTCTAACAGGCAAAATAGCTGATACAGTCGTAAATAAAATCAGCATAGACCTACACAGATCATATTTTACTTAATTAGCATGCAGGGATAGGTGCTAACCATTTTGACAGGGACACAACAATATGCTTATATATCAAGTAGAGAATAAATTCCTTCAGTTGCTTCCTTGTCCAACTTGAGCAGCGATGGATTGTGTGTTCCATGTGTACATGCAACAAGAGGATAAAGCAATGGTCATGACATTATATATGACAGTAGTGAAACAACACTCACAACACATCATGACACCAACAATAACAATATATATAATAGTAGTGAAACAATTAGCACTCACAACAAAGAATAAGACGGTCTAGTTATCACTACATTATAAACCACTGTGATGCAATTCCTACTGACATTATGTGGCCATCAGAATTAAAGTATGCTAACAGGTCCAAAGCATAATTGTCGATCTGGTACATTCAAAGCATAGCAGAATTAAAGTATGCTAACATCCTTTATGTTTTTCATAATTTTACAATGCAAAAACTATTTATTCAAAACAGACTTGGAGCAACAAAATCCATCCATCAAATCCACAGTCAATCAATTGAAGATGAACTATTAAGGCATGTCTCTCTAATCCACCTTGACATGAATATATAGCAAATTGGGTAGACTACATTATAAACCACTGCGATGCAATTCCCAATGACATTATGTGGCCATCAGAATTAAAATATGCTAACAGGTACAAAGCATGGTTGTCGATCTGGTACATTCAAAGCATAGCAGAATGAAAGTTTGCTAACAGGTCCAAAGCACATAACTGTCGATCTGGTACATTCAAAGCATAGCAGAATAAAGTATGCTAATATGTCCAAAGCAAACTGTCGATCTGGTACATTCAAAGCATAGCAGAATTAAAGTATGCTAACATCTTCAATGCTTTTCATGAATTTACAGTGCAAAGGAACATGAAAATGAATTTCAACAGTTCATATAACTACATCTGTTAGCAACAATTTATTCAAACAGACTTGGGGCAATAAAATCCATCCATCAAATCCACAGTCAATCAATTAAAGATGAACTATCAAGACATGTCCCCCTAATCCACATTGTCATGAATATATAGCAAATTTGGTGGCCGAGGAGAGAGAGGGCGTTAGGGGTTCAAGCAGGACTAACCTCTGTCGCAAATAAAGTAGTTGTTCTCGTGATGGTCGGAGGGGCCGGATCCACGTCGGCTCGTGGCCTGAGGTGGCCGGCTCATCGTCGTGGCCTGGGACGACGTCGACGGATCTGCGCGTCAACCGTCTTTAGGTTGGTCGGGAAGACGTACGTCTGCACGCCAGTAACCGCGTCCTCGTCACCGTCGTCCCGCAGGGAGCGGTGGGGCTGGAGAAGAGCAGGGTTGCGGTGGGGAGAGAGCGGCGAAGGCGAGCGGGGCGAGTGACGGCAGCGGTGGAGAGAATGCGGACGTTGTGGATCTGTCTAGTGAGGAGCCGAATATGAACGGCGCGCGTAACTGTGTGTAATGAAACTACTGGCGTGCCCTTGATGGCTTTGTGCAACAAATGGAATTCCATAGGGATTGTAGTCAATATACGTGGGGAAATTTTGAGCAGTCCGCGCACGGTTTGCCTGCTGATGCTGACGAGTGGGCCAGTGTCATAGGCGATGATGGTTAGTGAACCCGCATCGCCTTTGTTGGGAGTCGGGTCCGGCAGGCGGGCAGCGGTTATCTTTTTATTTTGGCTGCTGACGCTGATGCGTGGGCCAGCCACTATTTTCTTTCGAATGAAACGTGCTTCCCTAAAATATTAGAGCTCATAAAACAACACCCAAAAAATCATAAAAATATGAACAATTCGTATTTGGACATTTAGTATTTGAATAAAATATCAACAGTCACACTTGTGTGCCCAAGATTCTTAGAATCCGTTTTTATATCCCATGTTAATGATGTAATAATTCTACTAACATCTAGTGTGATCTAAAAAAATCTACAAATTGACTTGCCAACATAATTTGGGTAGCTAGACTTGTCTTCAAAATTTCAAATTTTTTTGATGAAGGAATAATATACTTGTGTACAAATATCTACATCTCTCACATAGTTTTTTAGAATGGTCCTTGAACATTGAAGTTTTCCACACTTTGCAACATGTTCGAACTCATATGCATTTGAACACTTAACAAAACCTTGTGGTTCACCTTAAGATTACGAAAATGCAAAGTTTCATTACAGGAGGTGTGGAAAACAAATATTATTTATATGATGTACTTACATAGAACAAGATAAGTCATATAAACATTGTTCAAGAAATGGAATATACACTAAACAATGAAAATAATGAAAACATGGTGATTTTAGAAAAATATAGAAAAAATAATCAAATTTGGACTAATTACGACGGAGAAATACATGTTACAAAAATTTGATTGCGGATTAAAAAGAGAAATGTCGTCGGTGATGTGGGACGGATAAATTGTTCTTCATTCTCCAACAGAACATAGGAGGAAGCAGAGGGCACTTCCGCCCGCCGCCGCCGCCGTGCCCGCTTCAGCGGTTTTGACACCCAAGATGGCATCCCAGGCCTCGCCGGCGGCAAATGAGACCACCTCAACCTTCGATTTGACTCACAAACGTGACAAATCAAATATTATCTATCAAAACCCGATTAAAAATCGACATACCGCTAAAATCAAATCTGCATTTAGTAATATCTAATAATTTACATTCAAGATAGATAATGCTCATTGATGCTTGCGTCTACATCTCGATGTTCATCCTGTTGACGACGTACTCCACGGCGGGGCGGAAGTTACGCGTCTAGAGATCGAACTCATGACGGATGCGACACTCGGCGCTGCAGTAGTGGATGATCTCTTTGGTATCCGGCCTGTAGCGCTTACATCCCGCTGCTCAAATGCAGATGTGGGGATTCTGGACGGGCAACAACGGAATGTCGTCGTCGTCGCCATCAAGCCAGTACCACCACGCAATGTTGTCAAGATCCTGCTTGACGAGGTAGCGCAGCCGCCGCAGGTTGGGGTTCTTCCACCAGCCGTTAGGGGGCGACGGGCCGCCGCTGATTTCCTGGAGCAGTGCCATAGATTCGGAGTCTGCTAGGTTGCAACGGTACTTCAACATTGCTACGAAGTACTTGGCATCAGAGTCTTCAACAGGGGCATCTCTGATGAGCTTCAGACCCTTATCGAAGTTCCGCCGCCTCATCAACCTCTCCATCCCCTCGAAGCACAATGCCTCCGAATCATTGGCCTCGCGGAAGCGCGGCTTAAAGCACAACCTGACGTAGCGATTCTTGCACGCCTCACGAAGATCACACAGCGACACGTGCAGCAGTAACTCATCGGAGTTGCAGATGCGCTGGAAGGTGCCACAAATTTTATTGTGAATGTTCATAAAATGGAAAATGGGCTCATCCTTGATGGAGTGGATGATGATCTTGGTGAGAAGTTCATCTGGCAGCAGTAGCATCAAGCACACCGCAGGCATCAAGGAGAAGGGGAGGAAATAGCACAGCGACGGGGTTTGGAAATTAAGAGGCAACGAGGGTTGAAGTTGGCGGCGACGAGGGTTGAAGTTGGCGATGAGGGATGAAGTTGGAAAGGAGGATTGAAGTTGAAGAGGGATGAAGTTGGCGACGAGGATTGAAGTTGAAGGAGGTGACGAGGGTTGAAGGTTGAAGATGGCACCTCAGCCATGTAATAAAACAATAAATGGAAATTGAAAAGGCGTCGCAGATTGGCTGCTGCAGTTGACAAGTGGGCCTGACATCATCGTCTCGCCCCTTCGTTCTCCTCCCCGCGTAATTGAAATGGAGCCTAATGCGCAATCGAGTGGCACGTACTGGCAGTAATGGAGTAGTGGGTGGGGGCAGAGGCGCCTGACGGTTTCGCGTCTTGTTAATATAACTCCCTCGCCCTCCCCTGCTTCTTCCATAAGCTTATCATCTTTTTATTCACTTCTTCTTCCTCCTCGCGATCCACCACTACAAATCTTTGGTCACTAAGAGAAGGAGGAGATGGCGTCGAGGAGCCCACAGCTGTCAAAGCAGGGACCAAGGGAGGACGACAACGATGAAAGCCGTCGTCGGAAGAAGTTGGAGAAGGGGAAGGAGCTGGTGGCCAAGGACGCCGATGAGGAACCGCTCTTCGATGACACTAAGTTCACCGCCGAGTTGCTCAGGAGCGCCTTCAGAAAGCTTGAAGGTGTTGGCGAGGCCTTCGACATCAAGGCGCATCATGATGTGTACAAGGACCCGAGCATGAAGAGTCTCACCTTCAGGATCCACGGGTTGGCTGAAAAGCTCAAGAACCTCCTCGTGGTCAAGTGGGCTGCCCGCCACCACTTCGTCTTCGACGACGACGACTCTGACGGTGACGACGGCAGCCACAGTGATGACGACACTAGCCACGGCGGTGATGACGGCGGAACTCCAACTAATTTATAGACTCCTCTACCAATTAGTAACAATGTGGGTGTGCTTTTGTGTCTTCGTCAGGTTCTTGGACATGAACTGCTTAGTTTGTCTGTCGATCATGAACTGCTTAGTTAATTAGTTTGGTTGTTAGATTTTGTATGTCATGAACTCGATCTAATAGACGCGAGTAGATCCAACCGCGTTGTGATGAACTATATTATGTTATGATGAACTGGAGATCTATTGTGATGAATCAGATCTTAGAGACAATGGATAGTCATTGCCAATGCAGGTTAGCCTGGTGACACTGATGCTGACGCGTGGGCCAGTGTCATTGGCGACGATGGTTAGTGAACCCGCATCACATTTGTTGGCAGTTGGGTCCGGGCGGGCAGGCAACGGTTATCTTTTTTATATTGGCTGCTGACGCTGACGCGTGGGCTTGTCAATATTTTTTTGGAATGAAACTCGCTTCCCTGAATTATTAGAGCCCATAAAACAGCACCTAAAAATCATAAAAATATGAACAATTCGTTTTTGGACATTTAGTATTTGAATAAAATATCAACAGTCACACTTGTGTGCCCAAAATTCATATATTTCGTTTTTACACCTCATGGTAATTATATAATAATTCTAATAACATCAAATTTGCTCTAAAAAATCTACAAATTGACTTGGCAACATAATTTTGGTACCTAAACTTGTCTTTGAAATTTTGAATGGTATCGATGAAGGAATAATATACTTGTGTACAAATGTCTACATCTCTCACATAGTTTCCTAGAATGTTTGCTTGAACATTGAAGTTTTCCACACTTTGCAGCATGTTTGAACTCATATGCATTTGAAAACTTAACAAAACCTTGTGTTCACCTTAAGCTTACGAAATGTAAAGTCTCATCACAAATGGTTGTGTAAAACAAATATTATTTGTATATTGTACTTACAAAGAACAAAATAAGGCATATAAACATTATCCAACAAACGAAATGTACACTAAACAATGAAATTAATGAAAAGATGGTGATTTTAGAAAAATTTAGAAAAACAAATTTGGACTAATAACGACGAAGGAATACTTGTTACAACTTTTGATTGCAGATTAAAAGGAGAAATGAGAACTTTTCTTCATTTGAATAGAACTGGGCCCCACAGTCATTAGCGACGCGGGGCTGATAACCCGCGTCGGATTTGCTTCTATCCCAAAATTTTACACAGATAATTCGAGTATCATACAAAAGCTAATTAATCTACTACTGATTTCCTATTCCAATACTTTGTGCAAACTGCACCATTTCACAGCGCAGCCTACAGTCTTCGCTGCAAAACAGAGAAATTTGAAGCCATCATTTTTTCCACGCCGCAGCCACTGCTGTTGCCTGCGCATGGATGATCACCATGCATCTATGCCAGAGGTGGCAGCGGTTCACCCCAAATGCGCCAAGTCGAGAAGTGGAGCGCACGCGCGGCCTTCTCGCGCAAAGGCAGACACCCCTCGTTGCTCAGCCATCTCAACGTCGTATTGCCGCCGCCCGCGACCCGCCTCATGTACCACTTCGCGGTGTCGTCGACGGCGGCACCGCCATTCTCTCTGTAGAGCAAGATGGCGTATAGATAGGCCGTCGCATCGTGCCCACCCTCGGCGGCGCGCTAGAGATCATTGTATCCCCTGTCTTCGATAAGGAAGGCTTTGATTCCGGAGAGGAAGCAAGCCTCTAAATTCCTGAGACCGGTCAGCATAGCAAGGAATGCTTTGTAAGCGTTGGGGTCCCACACCCAAGAAATCTCATCTCGTATCCCCTCTATCGACAAACTTCGGCAGACGTCGCTGTGGCCGCACACACGGCGCATGGTTGAGAAAGTACCGCGTAGGCTGCGGAGGTCAGCCAAGGGCCACTCCGAGGTCACACCGACACACGCTGCAATCTCAATGCGGAGGTCTTGAGAGAGGCCCAGCAGCGACGACGGTTGGTGCCGCCTGCTTCTTCCCGGCATGCTATGCATCTCCAACCGGGAATGGTGACGATGAGGAGTAGGCAGTTGCTGTTTTTCGCGGGTAGAGATGAAGGGGCAGTGGATTTAAATTGTTTTGGAAAGAGAAGATACAAGAGGTTTGTTTCCAAACACGGTTTAAATATGCAATAGAGACGACGTTTGGCTAATCCATGTTATCATTTAATTCTCCATTGGAAAATCCGTGTAGTATCCTCTCTCTTTTTTTGTAATTGTTAGGAGTTTTTTCATGTATTGATGCCTCGGGATGTGAGTACATTGGAGACGATGTTTGGTTACTCCACGTATCATTTAATTCTACATTGGAATCAATACCTCTGCAGCTCTGCTCTCAGCCATTGACTGG
Source organism: Cenchrus americanus (assembly GCA_947561735.1). Taxonomy (NCBI): domain Eukaryota; kingdom Viridiplantae; phylum Streptophyta; class Magnoliopsida; order Poales; family Poaceae; genus Cenchrus; species Cenchrus americanus. Next base: position 62,423,411 of record OX387241.1, read on the forward strand.
CAATAGTTTCGCCATTGACCGTCTTGGGAACCTTCCTATTTCCTGTGCTCTTGATCTTATCCCTTCCTTGTTTTTGCTATAAAAAGGCACTGACACCTATCGGTCCTCCTCACTTCAAGTTGCTTCCTTCTTCTCTAGATCTAGATCTAGCTATATGGTTCCTTCTTCTGATACAATAAATCGAGTCACTTGCTTCCTTCTTCTCTAGATCTAGATATAGCTATATGGTTCCTTCTTCTCCAGATCTAGATCTAGCTATATGGTTCCTTCTTCTGATACAATAAACCGAGTCACTTGCTTCCTTCTTCCCTAGATCTATATCTAGCTATGGCGCAAAGAATGGATCTTGTAGGGCGCAAGCTTTTGCTTTTCTCTCTTCTTCCTCCTCCTCGATCTCTCAGTTGCTAGAAGAATTCTTGTGATATGGGTGATTGGGTTACTCATCCCTCTAACACAGCTGCCAGAAGAATCCTTGTGACATACCCCTTGCTCGCAGCTGTGTCCGAGGAAGGTAGCCCAGAACCTCCTAGCATCAGGATGAACAATTTCATCCTATGTCCAATGATCATTGCTTTCAGGATGAACAATTCCGACGGAATTCATCTTGTGTCCAATGATCATTATTTTTCCTACCACATGCTTTCTCCCTCCATTCGCGGAAGGCTCTTGCAAACCAAAAGTGTAGGTTCAGGATGCTTTGTGGTCTCATTGCAAGCCAGGAATCAAGTCTCTAAGCCATCAACAGAAATGGAGCTTGTTCGATGACCACGTGCAACAAGATCGATGACCTGCGAGCAAGATCGACCTGCGAGCAAGATCGATGTGTGTGTGATTTTGCATATCTCATCATGAAGATATGACCGCATTGTAACCTTGTTCTGATGTATCAATGATGACTGTAATCTGTGTGTGTGATTTTGCATCTCAAGAGACATGCTTGTGTGATTATCTCTGTGCAGTATAATTTTTTGTATGATTTACCTACTCACTTGCAAGCATGACGAAGAACAAGCTGATGGGGGCTGGCTAGTCCATGTCTCTTTTGATGTAATCTGTGTGTGTGTGATTTTGCATCTCAAGAGACATGCTTGTGTGATTATCTCTGTGCAGTGCAATTTTTTGTATGATTTACCTACTCACTTGAAAAGCTTGTAATTTGTTCTTGCTTTCGCATATCTTGCCCATAAAAAAGGCGACGCGGGTTCGTTAGTCCTCGTCTCTTGCTCGTAACTTAGGCGACGCGGGTTGGCTAGTCCTCATCTCTTTGATATTAACGCCCGTTAAGCAGAATATAAACAGAATATATATAGTATCTTAGGCAGAATATATTACAAGCAGGATTCAAATTCCACCACATCCTATATATTACAAAAAGAATTGAAATTCCACCAATACATCGCATCCTTTGTATTACAAAACGGATTCCATTTCCACCAATAGACACATCCTCCAACATTACAAAAAGGATTCAGCAGAAATCAGGCTTGCTTTTTCTTTATTGATTTTTGTATATGGATTTTTCACTATGGTCGCTTCGCAAGTATGGTGTTTTGTTAGTTCCCAAGAGTTGGGGCTTGTATGAAGTGTCAAAGGATGGAATTTCGTCAAACTGGTTGTATTCCTCCTCCTCAACATCATTTTCAACCCCAACCATCCTTTTTTCCAGGCATAACCCCAGACCAGTTCTTCTTTGCAAGGTCAGGTACATAGAACACTTGCTCAACATCATTGGCGAAGACAAACGGTTTATTTTTGTAACCAAAGACTCAGAGATCAACACTAACATAACCATATTTGTCCTTGCTCACGACTCTCTTCCCATTGGTGACACATCTACACCGAAACAAAGCTACCTTCAATCCTACATAATCAAGCTCTCATATCTCCTCTATTTGACCATAATATGTGTCTGTCTCCGTGTCATCATCATCATGACTGTCGTCGACGACGGGCCGTACACGCACACCACTATTTTGATAGACGCTCTTTTTATCCTGGGCCATGGTGTAGAACTTGTATCCACTGATATCTATTGCTTCATATCTTGTAATAGTGAATAATGGCCCCTCTGATAGATTCCTTATCTCGTTAGTAATTACAGTATCATTGCTTCATGTCTCGACATAATCTCGGAGCCACCTGCTAAAACCTTGCGTGTGCATCTTTGCAAGTCAAGCCCTACCACGGTTAGGGTTGTCTTCATGTAGTTGTCGTTTGTGCTCATTGGCAAACGGTGTAATTAGGTGCAGCTGTTGTATCACGGTGAAATGAGCCTTTTGGAAGGCATCTGCATCCGGAGTGACTGACCTTTTCCTCATGGTCCCAACACCTGAAACCCTACCTTCATGCCGTGAGCGAGGCACACCAATGGGGTTTTGTGGATCCATATAACTCATGGCCCACTCCACTGCTTCGATGGTCTCGTAGCCACGAACAATGGCTCCCTCCAGAAATAACCGGTTATGTACCAATGATTTCAGGAATCCATAGAACCTCTCATATGGACACATCTGATGAAGGTAAGATGGGCCAAGGAACCAGATTTCCCTCGCGAGGTGTGCTGTTAGATGCAGCACGAGATCCAAGAATGATGGTGGGAAGGTAGCTTCAAGCAGGCATAGGGTCTCAAAATGCCTCCTCTCCAAGTCCAATAGTTTTTCCACATCAATCACCTTATGTTCTATTGCATTGAAGAATAAACACAAGCTCGTGACCGTGTTGCGAACCAGTTCTGTCTTGATACCTCTAAGTGCAACAGGAAGAAGAGCTGTCATCAACACATGGCAATCATGAGATTTCATCAAGTTGAAATTCATTTTCATGTCCTTCACTGACACTAGCCTCTTGAAGTTTGATGAGTATCCTGAAGGTACTTTCAAATCATGCAAAAGCGACGTAATTATTTTCTCCGCCTTTGACAAGGTGGTTGCGGCAACGGGAAGGTTCGTCCCCGTCTCTCGTTTCCTCCGCATAGAGCTCCGCCTAATGCCCAGCTCTTTAAGATCCTCCCTTGAATTTTTATGATCTTTTCCTTTGGACTTCTGTTGTAGCAATGTTCCACAAGTAGCTTCACACACATTCTTCTTGACGTGCATGTTGTCAATCGAATGACGCACATCCAACATCGGCCAATACTCTAGCTCCTATAGAATTGATTTCTTGTTCCACATTCCTTCTTCTTCTTCTTCACCATCTCATTTCTTTCTTTTGCCAAGGGTTTTTTCAGTAAGTTTAGGTATCTCCTCGATAGTTTTGATGTCCTTGACTTTCAAGTGGACCAGATCTCCAGTCACATGCAACGGCACCTCTTGATTCTCCTTTTCCCCATTAAACTGACAATCCATGGCTCGATATGGATGTTTTTTCCCGAGGAAATGATGGTGCCCCATAAATATGTATTTCTTTGAATGTCTTAGCCATACTGCGCAAGTATCTTACAAGCAGTGTGAGCAAGCCGCACCTTTCCTTCTACTTTGGCCAGAGAGGTTGCGATGAGACGGGTTGTCGTTGATGGTGGTGAACAACATGGCATGCATTGTGAACTCCTAACGCTTGAACTCATCCCAAACCTCCGGCACACCAGGCTTTCACAATATCTTGAAGTCATCAACTAGTGGCCTCAAGTAGACATCAATACGGTCGCCATGTTGCTTTGGCCCGGAGACCAATATTGTCAGCATCATATATTTCTGTTTCTTGCATAGCCAGGGTGGAAGGTTGTACAATGACAGCACGAAAGGCCAGGTGCTATGTGTTGAGCTCTGGTTACCGAATGGGTTCACGCCATATGTGCTCATAGCCAACCGTATGCTCCTTGCGTCTTCGTCAAACCATGGGAGTGGTTATTAATGTTACCCCATTGTGCTGCATCTGTGGGGTGCCTAAACTTGCCATCTTTCTTAATCTCCTTTCGGCCTTCGTCATGCCAACACAAGAGTTGGGCCTCCTTTCGTGTTGTGAACCATCTTTTCAACAGAGGAATGATGCAAAAATACCATGCCACCCTCACAGGAGCCCCTCTGTTAGCCTTCTTCTTCTTGCCTCTAATCTCGCCGGGCTCGTTCTCGTCATCGGCATTATTATCATCTCCACCATCCTTTTTCCTCTTGTACCGATCATAGCCACACTTGGGGCACTTGTCAAGGTCTGCATAATCTCCATGGAACAATACACAACTATTCTTGCATGCATGGATTTTTTTCAACCTCAATTCCAAGAGGACAGATTATCTTCTTCGCCTCATAGACAGACTCTGCTATTTGGTTTCCTTCAGGTAGCATGCTCTAAGCACATCCAATAGATGTTTGAAACTTTTGTTGCTCTAACCATGATCTGCCTTAAGCTGCAGAAGTTTTAGATCACCATAAAGGCAAGAGTACTTCTAGCAATCAGGATAGAGGGGTTTCTTTGAATCTTCAATGAACTGCTTCAGCCTCGCTAATTCAGAAGGTGTGTACACTTGTTGAAATCAACATCCCGCAACATTTGAACAACATTGTGCACACGTTGCAACACCTCACCATCATCGAAGCCCCTAACTTTTTGATCAATGATATCCTCAGGCCTCAACACATTTGATGGGAATAATGGTTCATTTCCCTCAAAAGTCCACTGTCATCAAGGTCTTCATCATGGTTGGTAGCATGGTGTCGCACATCACCTTCATTTAGGCAGCCTGCTTCGAGTTCATTAAGGCCTTCCTCACCATGTTTATTCCAACACGTGTAATTTTTTGTGAAACCATGTGTGACCAAATGATGAAAAATGATTTCCCGTTGTGCGAAATTCTTTTGGTTGAGATAATCAATGTAGGGGCAAAGCATTGCCTAAACACCACGGTTTCTCATATTCGCCTCTGCTTGATTTAGAAAACCATTGACCCCGCTTAAGAAATTCTCCCAATCTTCTTGGGGTTGTCTGTACATCCAAGCCCGAGCAGCAGACGTCATCTGCATTCCATACACCACATGCGCATAATTCATCACACAAAATTAAAACTGATAACACACAAGAGGATTAGGACATCTAAAGAATTTCAATAAAAAGGGGCAATTAATTTCCACATTGACGATGACTTTCTACGAGACGAGCGCGATCGCGAGGAGGAGGATCGGAGGCGGCGGCGCGGCCGCAGCGACAGCGCAGAGAATGGCGCAGTCAATGTCCGCTGGCCCCTTTTGCCGTCGCGCACGCGGCCGGACAGCCTGCTGCAGCACCGGCTATCTGAGGAGAGAAATTAAGCGCGATCCTCAGAGCGCGCACAGCTGGTGGCGGTGAACGGGACAGGTCGGCGGGGACATCTGAGCACATAGATCGAGTGAGTGACCTTCTGAGGAGAGAGAGAGAGAGAGAGAGCGAGTGTTGTTATCGGAACAAGAGTGGCCTTCTGTGGAGAGAGAGCGAGTGGTGTTGGAAGGAGAAGACATAGATGAACAGTAACAACATGCGTCTCCGATGTGAGAAGAAAAAGCGACCCTGGGTGGCAATCAAAGGAGACGAGTCCTAAGACACGAGACACATCCAATTTGGTCGCCAGCAAAGGAGACATATCCTACAAGCATGCGTCTCCAGTACGAAATTATCAGTTACGAACTTTATAGCCCGTTACCAATACGGCAGCGATCAGTAACAGATTTAAGCAGCCCTTTACTGATAGGGCATTGATCAGTAACGGACTTTACAAGCCCATTACCGATAGGTTTAACATTTGTAACGGGCTCTATTTAACATTCATTACAAAGAATTTATGTAACGGGCGTTTAAGAAGCCCGTTACCATAATTCCACATTGGTAACGGGTGTTGTGGAGGCCAACCCCGGGGTCGTCCTGGCGCACTTATAGGTAACGGGCGCTGTCAGATGGTGAGATCTGGATAGCGTGTTAATCCCTGTGGTTTATTTGTTCGGCGGGGAGGAGTCTAAGGCTAAGAACTCGAAGGTCACACACGAGTACGCGGAACACAGAGAACACGGTGAGTTTATACTAGTTCGGGCCTCTGGAGAGTAATACCCTACGTCTAGTTGTCGGTGTAGATTGCTTGAGGATTGCGCACGTTACAAGGGGTCGCCTCGTCCGCCTTATATTGGCCAGTGGATGAGGTCGGCTCCTAGTCGGTTATGACCAGGAGACCTAAGTCTACATTACACATCGTGCCATATCCTGTCGATCTGCTTTGAGCGAAGTCCACCGAGGTCTTTGTCTTGTACGCCAAGTCTTGTGGTCGTGATGCATTATGTCGTATGGGGAATCTTTTGGAAGGTCTTAAGGAGGTCGTGTGGGCCGCCAACTAGGCCGGTTGGGCCCACTAACAGGTCGGCGAGTCTTCTAGTAGGTCGGACCCACTTGTCGGGGACGGCCGTGAGCTTGGTCGGTGGGGACCCAGGGGTACCCATGTCTCACAAGCCCCGAGCGAGGTGTATGCGCAGCGACCTTAGAAAGGTCATGACAAAGTCATAGAGCTATTGACAGGTCGAATAGCATGCACGTCGGTCCAAAAGAAAAAAGAACAAATCAGCTTGGCAGCCGACCTGTTTGAAGTCTTACCGAACCAAAGGGAGGTCGAGTGACGACCTATAGGAAGCAAGCTTCCAATAGATCGAAACAATGATGAAAAAAAATTCAGAGGGCATCGAAGATGCACTCACGAGTAGTATCCGAGCATCTTGGCAGGAAGGATGGCTGGTATGGTGGTCCAAAAAAGAAGAATAAGTGGGTCGAGTAACAATGTGATGAGAAACTGGTTTCCCAACAGGTCGGTGCGACGAGGAAAACAAGAGGGCGTCGAAGACGTACTCGTAGAGTAGTCCCTGAGCATTGAAGCAGGCGGCATGGTTGGTTTGATGCTCCAAAAAGAGAAGAAAACTGAGTCATGGTTTTGATCAAACGAAATGTAGAGACACCCAGATCTCCAAGCATGGCTGCCAAGAGTCTGGCAGGACCGACCTCAAGGAGGCCTTGTAGGCGTGCCGACCTCAAAGAGGCCTCAAATCAACGATGTCCAGTATTCGAGGATACCCAGTAGGATCTTGAAAGGTGCGTCGCACGAAGAAGGTTATCGATCACGTCGTAGCTGAAATTGCGGTGTCCGAAATTGTTGCCGTCAAGACTGTAAATCTTGACCATGCGGAGTGTAGAGACACCCAGATATCCTGCATTGCTGCAAAGAGTCTGGCAGAGCCACCCGAGGCGTGCCGACCTAAGGAAGGTCTCAAAACAAAAGCGCCCAAGTACCCGGGGGTACCTGGCAGGGCCACTAGGCACGCACCCCACGGGGAGGCCTTCATTCCTGACATAAAATCCTTGGTGTCTAGAGCAGGCTGGCAAGGCTACGAGAGCACACCGACCTCAGAAGGTCACGCATCTGGAGCACCCAACTAGGTTGGCAGAGCCGTAAACATACTGAGGTATTGCAGGACCTAGGTGTTTAAGGCACGCCGACCGCAAGGAGGTTGTTTTGGTGTCCAGACGACCAACATAGCTGCCAGCCATCCAGCGAAGCCATGGTACTAAGGTTTTGGCGACCTTAGCAGCAATAGGCACACCGACCACGGAGGCCCGACGAAAATTGTAGATCTCCATGATGCTTCTGATCTCCATGGTACTTGTAGGTCTCCAGGCACCCAGAAGGATCCGGTAGAGCAGCGAGGCACGCCTACCTTGGAAGGTCTTGAATCGAACGTACGACCATTCTGCTCAGGAAACAGAAATATAGGCTGATTGGAATAGGTCCGTTTACGTGCAGAGCCATAGTGGGTGCACTAGGACACAGAGCCTAGCGGGTGCAAATGAAAGACACCAGGTCGTAGAAGAAGGTCATGGAATTGTCGTCGAAAAGGGGGCTAATTTAGGCACGGAGCCATCTGACACAGGGTCAGGTTTTGTCTTGTAGCGTAGACTGCAGGGTCACGGGTCAACAGTGGTCGGAGATGCTCTTGCCACCCAGAAAACGACAAACTGGCCACTGATCGAGGGGGTTACTGTAGCCATGTGACCTCTGCGGCGGGGCTCAGGCATCATTGATGCACAAACGACAATGACGTCATGAGTCAGAAAGAGTAATGTCATCGCCTTTAATTATGCATAGGCCATAGGTCCCATTATCACGTGGCAATAGAGTCATTACCTCGCCAGCTGTCTGGGGCGCGGCGTCGGCTATAAATAGCACTTTCGAGGCTGAGGGGGGCAAGCTCTGAGAGCCATTGAGCTATGAGGCCGCAGTGTAGTACTCCCATCATGCCGCTAGCATGTGTTCGTCCACCAGATTGTAGGGCTTTGTTCTTGTAGATGCTTGGAGCTAGGAGAATTCTCGCGAAATGTAGGCAATATCTCCATCCTTTGAGCCCAGCCCTTGCGTAGTATCAGGCAGAGTTTGGAGGTGCTGCTGTTCGAGATGGAGCTATAGCAGGATGTCTCTAGTGAGCACCGGGAGCTCACTAGGGCTTGATTTTCAACACTGAAGAGCAAGCTCGTGTCTCCATTCCAATAGTTGGAGCCGAGCGTGCCTTAGATTACGTGTTGTCCTGCAGTTGTCTCCCACAAGGACGCCATCAAGGTCCTGGTGCTAGGAGAAGTCTCGCGATGTACTCTGCTCCAGCAAAGTAGGTTGTGGTGACTGCTCTGGGTCGCCCAGTCCTTGTAGTATGTTTATTTTGTGTGTCAGGTTCTGGATCCAGTGAGGTCCCAGGCAACTTGTGTACCTTCGGATTCTGGATCCAATAAGGCCGTAGGCGGCTATGTACCCTGGGGTGATCCGTGTAATGTTCGCTCTCTTATGTCATGTACTTGGTCGATTTGGCAAAATGATTTGCCAAAGACCTATATTAATGTGACGTGGGGGCTTGCAAAATGATTTGCCATCAGGAAGACCAGATGTTGTCTTTTTGGCTGACGACCTAAACTCAGATTTAGGTCGTAGCGAAAAATCCGCCTGGATCTTCGCGTGAAGTTCTCGGGATAGAGCCGTTGAGGCGCATTGTACGGTGGAAGGAACCGCAACGGATAGTTGGTGGACCCCCCTATAAATAGGACGGCCCGGGGCGGGGTTGACCCCATTCCCCTTCATCTTCCTCTGTCGCATCCCTTTCGCTTTCGCTGTTGTCACTTTCTCTCTCACGCGCGCCATGGCGATCTTGTGACCGCTGTGCCCTTGTGCCTGCCCGTCCAGTTCCCAACTCCGGCTAGACCCGAGCCAGCGTCACCGCTCCGCGCCGTGCTTCTCCGGCGCATGCACATTAAGACCATGTGCCACATTAGATCCAACTCAAACCCTAGCGGTGAGATGGCGGCAGAGACGGATTGCATCCCGGACCCGCGGGCAGTGCGGGTCTGGTCGACGTTGATCTAAGCCAAGATTCAGGTGCTGGTGGACCGAGGGCTGCTCCGGCCGAAGGTGGAGGTGGAGTGGGGGGCTACTGCCGGGGAAGAGTTCCCGAGCGAGGACGTCAAAGAGCACGTCATCTTCGCCTCCTTCTTCGAGCGCGGCTTCAACCTCCCGGCGGGAGACTTCTTCCGTGGGCTCCTGTACTATTACCAGCTAGAGCTGGTACACCTCGTCCTGAACTCCATAACTGTAGTTTCCACTTTCATTCATTTCTGTGAGGCGTATCTGCGGATATCGCCTTACTTCTTGTTATGGAGGTATTTTTGTGTCAAAAGCACTGGCAAGAGGTCGGGTCCAGTGGGGGTTGTGATGTTCATTTTGAGGTCAGGCCTCAAGGCAGAGTGGATAGACACCGACCTCTCCGACAACCCCGCTGGGTGGAGGTCGGAGTGGTTTTATATTGCAGATCAAATTTGTGGTCTTCCACGTCGGACTGGCCATAGGCCAGTGAAAATAAATGAGTGGGATTTGGGTCTGTCATCCGGGATCTCAAGGAGCTCGAGCCGGTGCTGGAGCTTGTCAGCGAGCTGAAGAAGTAGGGGTGACAGGAGCCGCGGTGGCTAGGTCGTTCTGCCGGCGGATGATCCAGCCAATCAAGGATCGGGTCCACCCAGCGTACGAGTACTGGGGGCAATCAGACCCCACGCGCGAGATCAACCGCAAGGTCTCCAAGGAGAAGATGGCGGCTAGAGTTTCCCAAATGTATTCTGGTAAAGTAAAGGTGAAGAAGTGCCCTAAGGCACACTCGTTGAAGAGGCCAGCAGACCCGGTAAGATTCTGTGATCTACCTTTAGGTCGTTTTACTTCACTTGTTAGTTGTGTAGGTCGTGTAACACCCTTGTCTTCTATTTGCAGGAGCGCGAGATTCAGATGTGGTGCCCAACACCTCTTCTTGAAGTGAGCAGCACCGCAGGAAGGTTAGGTCAGACAAGTACAAGCCTCCAGCAGGTCGTCTGCTGGAGTTTTACGAGTCAGACTCATCAGTGGAGGCCGACGAGGATACCGGCGATGAGGCCGTAGGTGGCGATGCCGGGGCGGCCCCAGATGCTGGTGGTGCTGCGGAGGCGCGGTGTAGGACCACCAGGTCGGCGGTTGCGAAGAAGTCTGCTTCGGTCGTTGCTGCTGCGGTTTCTACGGTCAAGGCCGCAGAAAAGAAGAAAAGGAAGAGGAGGGCGGCCTCCCCTCCGGCGGTGGTCACTCCATCGATTCCAACACCTCGCTCGCGGGAGGTCGAATCGGAAGAGGAGGAGGAAGAGTCGGAGAAGGAAAAAGATGAGGCGGTCGAGGAGTTGTCGGTCCCTGAGGATTAGGCGGCAAGAAGGCCGGAGAGTCCTGCTGCCAAGAGGCAGTGGGAGCTGGTGCAGAAGACGTCGGAGGATGCTCTTCGACGTGGATTGGAGGCGTAGCGTAGTGCTGCAGCGACGCAGGCAAGGATGCCTGCGGCTATTAAGCCTCGGGTGTTTTGGCCGAAGGCTCGGCTTCCGGCGGTGACGAGGTAAAATCCTGAGGGTTGGTTCTGTCTTTTACTTATTATCTGATTTTTGTCTTGACGAGGTGCTTTGCCATGCAGACCGGTGGCAAGGCCACAAGGGGTGCCCGTTGCCCCATCGTCTCCCTCCCGCACGAGGTCGCCTAAGTCAAAGGTCGTGGGGGAGGCGCTGCCAGATGACGCGCGAACTGCTACCCCGCCATGAGGAACAGTTGAGGGTCTGGTGACTTCACTGCCCGTGGCCAATGCAAGGGTGGATTCTCCCCCGCGCGCTGCAGAGGGTGTAGAGACTTCAGCTGGGGACGTCGGAGCGACGACCTCCCTAACGATTATTGACGTCGACCCCATCAGGACAGTTCCTGGTGGGGCTGAGGACCTGGTCGGGGACCAGCCTCAGATCGACCTAGTGCCTGGAGGTCCAGAAACATCTGGCGCACAGGTACCTCCATCTTCATCTTCAAGCCCAAGGTTGCCGCGGTGATCAATTAATTGGAATCACACCCCTTGGCAGGAGGATTGGTTCGAAGATAATGAAGATATGCAGGCCGTGCGGACCAGCATCATCACAATCAACAATGCGCTGACGGTGAGTGTTTTACGACGTGTTGTTGTGTCTTGATCGTATGTGATTGAAGAGTTGCTGACGATCTTGTCATGCTGTGGCAGTCGTTGGCAGAGAGGGCCAAGGGCCGGGCCGACTTGCTGAAGGATGCAGTGGTGAAGGAGCAGCAGATTATCGACCTTGAGCGAGAGCTCAAGAAGGTCCACGAGGTGGCGGCCGCCTATAAGAAGAAGCTTGAGGAGGAGCTCGCCGAGGAGAAGCGCAAGGCCGTGGAGGCTACTGCGCAATTTAATACTGTGGCTACTGGTAGGTCGAATCCTTATCCCTTTTGAGAAGAAGGTCGTTAGCTATGTGCTAACTGTTGTATCCTGCAGATTTCCGTAACCGTGAGGAGGAGCTGAAGAACGCTCTGGCGACCTCCTGAAGCAATGTTCGGGACCTGGAGGTAAAGATCCGGGAGATCGAGGCTGGGGGCCTAGAACTCAAGCGGGCGATGAAATAAGCTACTGATAGTGAGTACGCCATATCTCAAAAGCTGGCTTATGAGACAGCAGCTCGTCGGGGCCTTGAAGCCGAGTTCGAAGTTGTTTTGAAGTCATTGCAGAGTGACCAAATCACCATTGCAGGGTGTGAGGTGGAGCTGAACGACCTCAAGGGTGCTGCCAATTATGCAATGTCTTGCATACCTGTTCCGGAAGAAGGGGAGCAGCAGCAGTCCACTGTTGATCGCCTGGTAGACACTCCTAACAGGCTTTTGACTTTGCCGAGGGAGACGGGCTTGGCGGCTGCGACCGATGCGCTGGTGAGAGTTAAGTCTCACTATCTTGAGGTCGACATGGCCAAGATTAAGGGAGGTGCGGACACCACGAAGGACCTCCAAGCCCTGGAGCTTAAAGTTGATGATGCCGCCAACGAGGTGATGGAGAACATTGACTTCGAAGGCGATGGTGGAGCCGGTGGTGATGGTGGCAGCGGTGGTGACCTGTAGTAGTTAGGAGCTGTACCTCCTCCTCCTCTGATGACTTGTAAATAATGCTTCAAGGATATGTTGAAGAAAACTTAACGAAATACTTGCCTTTTGCCTGCACGAGTTTGGTTGGTCTTGTAGATGGCGACGTACTATGTTCTTGACTCGCTAACCACTACTCATGGAGAGGCTGGCTTACCGACCTCCACAGCTCAGCGTGGAGGCTTACGAGAGGTCGGCGCGCGAGGGAGGAGCCTAGGACTCAGGTCTGGCGACCAAGCATGCTCATAGTGGCGAGAGGCTTCGTACTCGTTTAGAGATGGCATCCTTAGGTCGGGATGACCCTTGGGTTGCCTTTGTGCCAAGCCCCCGAGCATGTCGAGGGGAAGAACTAAGAGAGACTCCAAAAAACTCCAGGTTTTGCAACCCATATGTTGGCTTTAGCCAAGCCCCCAAGCATGTCGAGGGGGGAAGCATGAGGAAGGAGGAGGTAGTGCTCGACTCATAGCAGATGACTGCTTGAAATATTTATTTATTTAATCTAAAAAAAGAAGGGTACAAGAAAAGGAAATACATAACTTGAATTTTAAAACTATTCTACAGATAGAATCGTCGTAGATGCTCCACGTTCCAGGGGTTGGGTACTCCTTGCCTGTCGCCCCACTGGAGTCAATATGTAGACAGGCTGATAACTTCTGTGACGATGAAAGGTCCCTCCCAAGGGGCAGAGAGCTTGTGCATGCTGTCGGTCTTCTGGATGCGTCTAAGGACGAGGTCGCCAACGTTGAAGGAAGTTTCCCTAACGTTGTGATCATGATAGCGACGTAGCTGTTAGTCATGACGGGCTTGTCTGATGACGGTGGCAAGTCTTTGTTCTTCGAGGCTATTGAGGTCGATGCGACATGTTTGCTCGGCCTCTCCTTCCTCGTAGACCTGAATCCGTGGAGCTCCGAAAGTGACGTCGGTAGGAAGTACGGCTTCTGATCCGTAGACCAGAAAGAAGGATGAAAAGCCTGTGGCAGAGCTGACTTGAATCCTGAGACCCCAGATGATGTGAGGCAGCTCGGCTAACCACCGGGTGGCATAGTTGGAGGCGTCGTCGTAGATACGGTCCTTGAGAGCTTGAAGCACCATGCCGATGGCTCTTTTGACCTGGCCGTTGCACCATGGGTGGGCGACCGAGGAGTAGTAGACGTCGATGAGGTTATCTTGGCAAAAGTCCCAGAAGACCGAGCCAGTGAAAGCTTTACCTAGGTCGGTGATGATCCTGTTAGGCACACCAAAGCGATGTTTGGTATCTCAGATGAATTTAACTGCTTCTTCCGACGTTACTTTCGCAACAGGTCGGACTTCAATCCACTTGGTAAATTTGTTTACGGCGACCAGGATATGTTTGTAGCCGCCTGGGGTGGTACGAAACGGTCCTACGGCGTCGAGGCCCCACATAGCGAAGGGCCATGACAGAGGGATAGTGCACATGACCTGAGCTGGCAGGTCCTGCTGCTTAGCAAAGAATTGGCATCCTTTGCACCTCTTCACGAGGTCTTTAGTGTCAGTTACAGCCGTGGGCCAATAGAATCTAGATCGATACGCTTTACCGACCAAATTGGTGGATGCCGCGTGGCAACCACACTCGCCACTGTGAATCTCAGCTAAGAGCTATAGACCCTCTGATCGTAAGATGCACTTCATCAAAATGCCAGTGGAGGCAGCTTTCCTGTATAGGTCGGAACCAATCACGACATAGTTAGCACTTCGTCGCGTGATGCGTTCTCGCTCTGCCTTGTCGTTGGGGGCAACTTGGTCGAGTATGAAGTCTATGAAGGGCTTGCGCCAATCATCCTCTTTTTCAGACATGAGCACGTCGCGGGGAGGTGTTGAATTTTGGTCATTTGAAGGTGGCTTTGGATTATCAGGATCCAAGAGCTTGATTGAATGCTTGCGTAGGTCTTGGACGAACACGCCTGCTGGGACTAGGGCTCGACGAGAGCCTAGTTTAGAAAGTACGTCAGCAGCGACATTGTTGTTGCGTGGGACATGCTGGAACTCAATGCCCTCGAAGTGACCTTCAAGTTTACAAATCTCAGTGCAATAAGCATCCATTGTGTCCTTGACGCAATCCCACTCATTGTTGACTTGCTCGATGACGACCTTGGAATCACCAAAAGCCAGTAGTCGCTTGATGCCAAGGGACACTGCTATTTGTAGTCCGTGGATCAGGGCTTCATATTCTGCTCCATTGTTGGAGGCCTTGTAATGAATCTATAGGATGTACTTGAGCTGCTCTCCCTGAGGAGAGATAAGTAACACACCTATGCCTGCTCCTTTGAGTTTGAGGGCACCATCGATGTACATTATCCAGTGTTCATGCCGCTCCTTGGGAGGGGCATCTGGATCTCTGTCCACTCAGACACAAAGTCTGCGAGGATCTGCGACTTGATCGCTTGCCTGGTGCAGAACTCAATTTCCAACTCTCCAAGCTCGACTGACCACTTGACGATGCGGCCATTGGCGTCGCAGTTGCGGATGATCTCTCCTAAGGGGAACGAAGACGGAACCACGATCTTCCAAGCCTGGAAGTAATATCGAAGCTTTCTCGACATAATCAGGAGCGCGTAGAGCAGCTTTTGAGGTTCTGTATAACGTGTCTTAGCGTCGGCCAAGACCTCGCTCACATAATACGCAGGTCGTTGAACAGGGTAGGCCTGCCCTTCTTCTTCTCGCTCGGCGACGAGAACTGTGCTGACCACATTAGTGGTGGTGGAGATGTAGAGTAGGAGTGTTTCCTTCGGGATTGGAGGTGTCATAACTGGTGGCGTCGTCAAGGACTCTTTGAGAGCCTCGAAAGCTTTCTGGGCTTCGTCGTCCTACACGAACTTGTCGGCCTTCTTCAATAGCTTGAAGAAGGGTAATCCTTTTTCACTGAGCTTGCTGATGAAACGACCTAGAGCCGCCATCATGCCTGTGAGCTTCATGACGTCTTTCTTGTTGGATGGCTTGGCCATCTTGCGTATAGCGTCGATCTTCGCTAGGTTGGCTTCAATGCCTCGGTGCCCGACCATGAAGCCCAGGAGCAATCCGGATGGGACACCGAAGACACACTTTGTTGGGTTGAGCTTCCACTGGAACTCTCGCAGATTGGTGAAGGTTTCGGTGAGGTCGGCGATGAGCTTGTCTTCCTCTGTGGTCTTGACGACCACATAGTCTACGTAAGACTCGACGTTCTTCCCGATTTGGGCCTTCAAGCACTTCTGGATTGCCTTTTGGTATGTTGCTCCAGCGTTTTTGAGGCCAAAGGTCATGACCTTGTAGCAATAGATGCCATGAGGCATTATGAACGCTGTTTTGTCTTCGTCGTCAGGATATAGGGCTATCTGATGATACCCTGAGTAGCAGTTGAGGAAGCAAAGTAGGACGCTACCAGCCGTGGAGTCCATGACCTGATCAATTCGAGGAAGAGGGAACGGATCCTTCGGGCAGTGCTTGTTAAGGTCGGTGTAATCGATACACATCCTTAATCCACCAGTTTTCTTTGGTACAAGAATCGGGTTTGTGAGCCAAACCGGGTGTTGACATTCTCTAATAAAACCTGCAGCCAAGAGCTTACATACTTTTACTTCTATAGCTTGTTTTCTATCTTTTGCAAATCACCAGAGCTTTTGCTTGATAGGTCGAGCGGTCTTGTTAACTTCAAGTTTGTGCTCAGCCAGCTCCCTGGGGACTCTAAGCATATCGGATGGACTCCATGCGAAGATGTCAGTGTTGTCCCTGAGGAAGCTGGTTAGCGCGAGTTCCTATTTGGGGTCGAGGTCGGCCCCGATGACGACTTCCTTGGATGCGTCGGGCAGGCCGAGGCAAACCTTCTTGACCGCTGGACTTGGGTCCAAAGCCGTGTTTGTACGCTTCTGCTCTGGTACCTGCAGGGTAGTCTGGTCGATCTTGGCTGCCTGGGCGACCATGACCGTTGCTGCGGCTTTGATTGCTGAATCTTTGGAGAGCTCAACAGTGGCACTTTCACAGTTGTAGGAGACCATGATATCCCCGAGGACGGAAAGGATTCCGTTTGGCGTCGGCATCTTCATGATGAGGTAGGTGTGATGTGGTATAGCCATGAACTTGGCGAGCATAGGTCGTCCGAAGATGGCGTGGTATGATGAGCGGAAGTCCGCGACCTCAAATGTTAGATACTCTGTCCGGAAGTTCTCCTCTGTGTCAAAGGTGATCGGAAGGCATACACGACCTATGGGGTATGCAGCCTTTTCGGGCACAACCCCGTAAAAGGGTTCATCACAAGCAGTCATCTTGCTGAAGTCAAACTCCATCTTGCGCAGCGTCTCTGTGAAGATGATGTTTAGGCTGCTGCCTCCGTTGATGAGGGTCTTAGGCAGCCAGACCCCATTGACTATGGGGTTGACGACCAGCGGATAGGTTCCGGGGTCAGGGATGTGAACCCAATGATCTTTCCTAGAGAAAGTGATTGGGAATTTAGACCACCGCAGGGGTCGCGGGTTTTCAGTGTTGACGTGTCAGATCTCCCTGGCGTTTGATCAAGTATGTCGGTTGCTTTTGATCTCTTGACGACCTCCGACGATGAATTTGATCTCGCGGTTAGCCTTCTGGAATGCGCCATTGGGGTTGCCCCCTTTGGGCGGTGGCGGAGGCGTCAGCTCCTTCCGGTTGCTGTCCTGGCGATTGTGGTCGTCCTGGTGACGTCGATCATCACATCGGTCATCGTGACGATCATCATGGCGATCATCATGGTGATCACTTCTGTCACGCCTTTCATTGCGGTCATCGCGACGGTAGTCGTCGTGTCTATCGTCGCGGCGATAGTCACGGTGATAATCACGTCGATCCCTATCATCATTGCGGGGATAGGGCCTGCGGTCACGGTAATCTCGTCGATCAGGTCGATGGTTATGATTGTCGAAGCGTTGACCACCATTGCGATCATCGTTGCTGTTGCTTCTGGTCTTCTTGGAGGTAGACGGAACTCCAAGGGCACGCTTCAGCTGCTCACACTCCCTCATGGTGTGCTTGGCGTCACGGTGGAACTGGCACTGGTCATCCATGACATTGAAGTCACCTTCCAGGAAGGTGGAAGGTCTTGGTCGATCTGTTACATAGGCTTCGCTAGATCGCTTGCGTGACCTGGTGCCTCTATCATCATGGTCTTCTCTGTTGAAGTCATGCATTACCGCATCTTGCGTGTCGACCAGTTTGTCAGCGTAGGCCATGAGGTCGCCAATGGTTTTTGCATCGGCTTCGTGGATCTTCTCAAACAGCTTGATGTTGGTGATTCCCTTTTTGTAGTAGGCAATGACGTCCTCGTCTTTGACAGCTGCAAGGGTGTTGCGGTTTTCGAAGTAGCGGTTAGTGTACTCACAGAGAGTTTCATCACTTCTCATCCGTACTCTAGCAAGGTGGTGAGTATTGCCAGGACGATTGTAGGTTGTCTGGTAGTTGGTCGTGAAGAGGCGAGACAGAGTCGCCCAGGAGGTGATGCACTTTGCTGGGAGTTTGTCGAGCCACAGGAGTGGTGCCTCGCCCATCACGAGGGGGAAATATCCCGCCATGTGGTCTTCATTGCCTCCAGAGGCACGCGCCGCTATGCTGTACATCTTGAGCCATATACTTGGGTCGGAGCGACCGTCGTACTTCTCAATGGCTGGCTTGAAGTCTTTTGGGTATCTGATCGTCCGGAGACGTCATGAGAAAGTTGGGAAATTATTGACCGCTCTCGGGCTTGCAGATGGGGCGTGAGCCCCGGGGATGACGTAGAGGTCGTCGGGAGGGTCGTTGTCTTGGTCGTACTGAGCACGTCGCAGGAGTTCCTGGTCATGCATGATTCGGAGATCTGTAGCTTGGATGGGGTTGTTGGTGCCAAGGGCGTCAGGGACCCCATGTTTGTGATCTTAGTTAGCGCGTCGAGTTATCTCGACTTCATCTCTTATGCGGTGACGCTGGCTTTCTTCTGCACGATTGGCCTGGACCAGAGGAGGCTGAGCTCCTGCGTTGTGTCTTGGGTTCAGAGCGACATTTGCCTGAACATTGGCAACATTGGCTGCATTGTTGATGATGTTACCAGCGGCATTTTCCGGGTCGTTTGCTGGGGCATTAGCCGCAAGGTTGGCTGGAGCGTTGGCTGCAGCATTGACAGCGGGATTGGCCGGCTGTGCTACTTCGTTTTCGCCTCGTCCTTCTTCAGCCACTGGGTCGAGGGGACCCTGGCTACGACGTCGCTGGCGCCGACGCTCCGATCTGCTTCTGGAGTAGGAACTTGCTGCGGATCTGCTATATCCAGGACCTCTTTCTTCGATCTGAGCAGCTGCGACACGGACATTGGCTTGGAGGCGTCGGACCATTGGGGAATCTTCGAGGTGATTCAGCGCGGCAAGAGCGGCTCCCAAGTTGGTTCGCGATGAGTTGTAGACTTCGAGTATGTCGCGCTCGAAGTCCCTGAGGAGATATCTCGCACGCAGTCTGTTGGCACGAGGTGGATCATCGCGGCGTCGCTACTGTGGGGCAGCTGGTGCCACAAGTGCTTGTTGTCCAACGTTGGCGTTGACTTGACTGATGTTAGCCACTTGATGGCCTGCAGCTGGGGCAGCAGCGGCGGGCTCTTGCTGTCGTCTAACAGCTCTGGCAGCATTAGTGTTCTCATGCTCTTGACGTTGTTCATCTGTTTCTCCGTCTTGCGGTGGTACATCCGCAGATACGGCCAAGATCTGGCGATCTAGGGTTTCGAACTCTTCTCCCGGATAGTTCGAGGAGATCGTTGTGTGGGCGACCTGGAATGCAAGGCGGTCCGGAGACGACTCTTGGTTCAACCGGCGGCGGTGGGTCGCAGTAAGAGGTCGGCGAAACTTCTTGAGGACACAACACTGGCGTGCGGTGTGTTTGGACTTCTCGTGGGTAGGGCAGGGTTCATCGAGGTGATTCCCGTGGCTTCCATGATCTTGAGAGTTGAGTCCATATTCGATCTGATCTTGCGATTCATGTAGCGTGATGCTACGTGAGCAAAAGCAGATGTCCACAGGGTTGGCGAGGATGTCCGCCATGCTCTCCGGGAAGATGACGTCGTTGGTCGAAGCCATCGAGTTGCACGAAGAACCTTGACTCTGCCCCTACCTGGCGCACCAACTGTGAGATGGTGAGATCTGGACAACCCACGGGGGGTGTTAATCCCTGTGGTTTATTTGTTCGGTGGGGAGGAGTCTAAGGCTAAGAACTCGAAGGTCGCACACGAGTACGCGGAACACAGAGAACACGATGAGTTTATACTGGTTCGGGCCTCCGGAGAGTAATACCCTACGTCCAGTTGTCGGTGTAGATTGCTTGAGGATTGCGCACGTTACAAGGGGTCGCCTCGTCCGCCTTATATTGGCCAGCGGATGAGGTCGGTTCCTAGACTCCTGGTCGGTTACGACCAGGAGACCTAAATCTACATTACACATTGTGCCATATCCCGTCGATCTGCTTTGAGCGAAGTCCACCGAGGTATTTGTCTTGTACGCCAAGTCTTGTGGTCGTGATGGATTAGGTCGTCTGGGGAATCTTCTGGAAGGTCTTCAGGAGGTCGTGTGGGCCGCCAACCAGGCCGGTTGGGCCCACTGACAGGTCGGCGAGTCTTCTAGTAGGCCGGACCCACTTGTCAGGGACGGCCGTGAGCCTGGTCGGTGGGGACCCAAGGGTACTCATGTCTCACAGGCGCCAAACAACAACTGTTACAGATGTGGGTGGATGTAACAGGTGTTAAGGGCCCATTACAAATGTTGTGTGACTTATTTGAGGTTTTCACGTAGTGTTCTATAGTATAGATATAGATATAGAGATAGATGATGATAGAGATCTAATGATGGGGCGAGAGAGGGAAAAAAACCTTCGGGGTGGATCGGGAAAAGTGACCTCCGGCTCAGCCCACGACTCCCTTCCCTTCGCATAGCTCAGAATGAATTCGCCCGACACGACGAATCCAGCCCTCCTGTCTTTCTTTCTCATTGAATGAACCACTGCCATACAGGAACCTGAGAGCGATCACCAATTTTGAGGTCGGTTTTACCAATTTTGAGGTCGGTTTTACGTCAAAAAATGTCAATCTTAAATCAAAGGTAAAGCTAAATCAAGTGTTTATTATACACCATCTTGTCCTTTTTTAGAAAAGGAAATATATATTTATATCCAATTTTCTACATCGATCAATACATATAGTTGTTCTATTGACTATAGTACACGTTTATACCAAATAAATCCACGCGAATAAAAACATAAAGTGCTGGTGCACATATAAATAAAACTCTCCATTTCACCATGAAAACAAACCAAAAGGTAATTCTCTCTATGAAACTCTATCCATGAGTGGCAAAGATCTGCATGATCGCAAACTCAGTCAGTCTACAGCTAGCCTTGAATGATAGGCAATCCCCCTTATGAAGAAGCGACGTGTCAAACACATAGCAATTGCTCCTGCTAGTATCTTCACCTTGTTGGCCTCGACGTGTCCTTTTCTATCCTTCTTGGATCATTTAGAAACAAACAATATACCAATCTCTTCCGTATCAAATTGAGCTCACTCGAAGAATAATTACTTGCAAGTTGATATTAATTTGGTACCTACCATTTTATCCAAGTAATTAAAAGTTGCCGCCGGGGCTTAGTCGACCAATTAACTTGATCCACTGGTGCACAACCCCATGTACCACGTGTTTAGTCGACCAATTAACTTGATCCATTGGTGCACAACCCCATGTACCACGTGATCCGTAGGTGCACATCGCACTCAAACTAGGCATCAAAATCAATCCTTCGTTAAGGTGTGACCACGGTGACGATAATAGCATGCAAGTTTAATCGCTGGCGGCTTTACTTGGCTCTGTTGCACTTTGGTCACGATAAGCACACATATACTATATTATAATATGCATGTGTATCCCGTGTGGTCGGTGTGGATGAGTTTCTCGGTGAAGTGGAAAGTATTACGCGACTATGATTATAGTAATATGCATGTGTACTCTTCCGAACACTAGTAGATCAGATTTGATTTCTTGTTGGAGCGGATTTATTGGATTGGAGTAGTTTTTTAAAAAAAAAATCTCCTCATAGACAACTGGGGTTCTAGGATTTTCTAAGCTTGAGAAAGGTTAGTTCTTACTTCTCTTAATGAAAACCCGTGAGTCTTTTCACCCCACCGGACTTAGCTTAGTTTATTTACTCTTGAAAACAAGAATACGAAACCTTCCAAGAGTACACGCAAGCATATACTCTCAAAACACATGTACTATAAGCACATACTATATTGTAACATGCATGTGTATATCCCGTGGATGAAGAACGATGATGTGTCATGTAGTAACACTTTGTTGCTAACCCCAATCCTTATGGAAGGTTTCGTAATCTTGTTTTCAAGAGTACACGCAAGCATACTCTCAAAACAAGGTCCTCGTTTTTTCAATTATTGTAAAAATCCTCAATATAAAAACTTTTAGTACAAGTTAAGCTTGTCAGTTGCTAAAAGATTTATTTATTTAATTACGATTTTAAAAAATAACCGTTCCTAACAAAATTTTGTAAAAAAGCACTCAACACTGCTATTAATGGTTTACTGTGGCAACTAATAAATGTTTAAACCGGCGATAACTCACAGCACATTTTCAAAATAAAAATTATAGTTATTTCTAATGAACTCAGATGGAGATAAACTTAATACCAAAATTGTACATCTTGACAAGACACAACTTTGTAGTGCAAATATTTTTCATTTGGAATCATCTTCGTGCTCAAATAATCGACACATCGATTATTTGAGGACGATGATGATTACAAATGGAAAAATGTTAGAACTTAAAAACTATAAGTGTTGCCGAGATCTACAATTTTGGTAAGAAATTTATTTCCATTTGAGTTTATATGAAAAATTTATAATTTTCTAAAAACATGATTCTAAAATAAGTGAAAGTCCTCCAGTTCATTAGATCTAAACAATGTGTCGATTATTTGAGCATGAAGATGATTCTAAATGAAAACTGTTTCAACTACGAAGTTGTAGGTATCATCGAGATATATAATTTTTGTATAAAGTTTATCTCTATCTGAGCTCATATGAAATAATTATGATTTTTTTTGAAAATGTGTTGGGGAATTACCGCCAGTTGAAACAGGTGTTTATTGCTAAATCTAGCTGCTACAGTAAACCACTATTTCATCTGATGGTTTTTGCAAAAACCACAGGATGAAACGACTGTGAGTTGTTACCGCCATTTCATCCGGTGATTGAGTGCTATTTTTACAAAATAAAATTTGAAGCACAATTATTTTTGTAAAAATCATAAAAATGAAATCAAAGTAAAAAAATCCTTGCTAAAGCAGCAAGGCATAATTGTATGCTCAATCTTTTCAGGACAAGTGAAAACTGGAGTATGCACCATTGTGTCACTTCATCGGTAAAGACTAAATATATCAATTTTCCTTATATCTTTTTTTTTCAATGGACTAGATATATATACATCCCTCCGTGAAGTTTCATTGACAAACTCAAACTTACAATCAGCCAACAGACTTCTGACTTGTGATCAGCTTAGGAACTTTTTTTGTCTTCTTATATTTTGAAATTTTCACGCTTCCGGGTTTTTTTCTGCAAAAATGGTTGATACCTCATTGATTTAATAGAGGGCTATAAATACGATAGCCCACTGTTTCTGCAGTAGTATTCGTAGCAACAGCTCTTCGGAGGCGCCATATAGCGCCCTATCTAAATAAAACACTGTGATATAAATGGGTTACCACCCATATGTGAGAGCTGTTTTATAGGCCGGATTATATGTTTGGGTAGTGTTCCCTTGAATGGAAGAACTTGTAATGACCACTTTGTCTTGACAGAACCTGATTTGAGTCGCATTGCTTGATCAGCTTATTAGAAATTGACCCACTTACTTTTTTTCAAAACACTCTTCAATGAAACCCTTCAGTCCTTCTTGTTTTTTAGTTTCCTATGGTGGTGAATTGTTATACCCTGACATTTAATGAATATTTACTTAGGTTACAATCATATTACAGTAGTGTGTACTAATGCTGGTCGCATACTTTTGCCTCCTTTATACTATGAACATCTCAGTCTTATGAAAAATGATCTTCCTAGGCCTTATATATAGTTGCTCAAATCCACAAAATATGAGCATCATATTCTTTTCCTGGTTAATGTCATATTCCGATCATGAAACAAAACCATCAACTACCAAGAGTGGTATAATCCCTATTTACTACCTAATAATAACCATCATCTTTTAGCTCTTGCTACTATTAGGTGGCAGTGTGTCCATTACAAAGTTAGAAAAGATTTCTGAGATGGAATTATCTTGCATTAAATATAAGACATATGCTTAATTTTAGATTCACCACGATTAGTACTTTCATCTTTCAAATAATTTAATTAGTTTTATTTGAAATGTCATATCTGTATAGAAATTGTTAGTCAAAATATCAGCATGTAGACTAAGCTCTGTCGATGTTCCAAGTGACATGTATATGTTTTACCTGTGGAGTAAACAGAGTATATTAAGGCAAAAACGACATGAGTATATATTAAAGCTCGCTCACACACGATTACTTATTGGAATGTCAATACAGTACTGCAAAATGGAATGTACGTAGCTCTGTGCACGGTCCGCTACAAGGATCAGATTAAATGATTCGAAATTACTGTTTAACTTGGAGGCTTTCTTGGAGCTGTACATGTTTGGAAAAAGTCTAAGGCATTTTGAATTATATTTGTTGACATGGACAAAGTAATACAAAGCAGATACGCGCTGCCGCTGCCCCAATAAACTGGCAGCTATCGCCATGGTTAGTGCGTCACTACGAATCTGTATATATCGCCGCCACGCGCAGCTGTGCAAGCGAATCTACGTGCTGGGATTGAAGTTTCTATTCTTAATTAGCTTTGAATCCATGTATATGTAGCTAATCAAGAATCGATTCAAACTTCTTAGGTTAATTTCCCAAGTAGTGGTGACACAAAAAGAATCGATTCAAAGCTGCTATTGGACTTGGACCCATTCCGAGAAAGTCGAGATGTTTTCAAATGTTTGTCGACATGGGCAAAGTCAAGGGGGCAACTGATCTGATCACCAACTGTTGCAAGTTTTTAACCTCATGGTTAAGATATAATGGTGGTGTTGTGAGTACATCATAGCAGTCCCGTCTCCTACGACCAAATGAATGCGAGCACACATACTGACTTAGAAGTCTCAAACCTTGGTGGACAGATAACTTTAATTACTTGAAGTCTAACTGTCTAAGCGAATAGCTAGATAAGTTCAGAGAAGCTTTTTATATTTACGCGACATTTTCAGCAAATCTTTCCACAACGAACACACGCATGGTGCATGACATGAGTTCAGCCAAAAGGACGTCTAGCTATAGCTAGTCTAGTTAGTTAGAGGGACCGGTCCGCAGTTTATTTGGTTGGCGTTTTTGCTTATAGCATATACTGATAGACATGTGGTGCCTATATATGTATGTTAGCTGCTGCCATCAATTGATCTATACTTTGGTTCCTTATTACATGATTTAGCTGCATTCCAAGATAAAAGATGATGTTCTTCATCAATGGTGGTGTGTATATATATATAGTACTAGCTGCATGCATGTTCAATTGACCTTTGATCGATCTCTTCAAATGTTCAAACGAAATTCGTTGGTCCAAATGGACGATCATCACGAATTCGGTACAAGTAGTACTTGGTTTACAAGATACACCCAGTTGCTATTTTTATTTGCTACCAATATACCATACTCCGACTGGTATATTGGAGTATCACCTTGAGCATGGCCAGCTGTCCCTCGACTGACGTGGGCCGCTGCATGGCGGCTCCCCACCTGCTGGCCGGATTATATTACCGGAGCTTCAACAACATCGGCACGCGCGTGTAACTCTTATTTATACACCACCTCTACGCCAATTCCTTGTCACCAATACGAGCTCGCTTTTCATCTCACCACCAAGCTCTAGCACAATCGTTTCCCTAGCTAGTTAGCAAGGATATATAGATCACCACCCAACGAGAGACCCTCTGCCGGAAATCATGGGCGATTGTGTTGAGCCAACTCATCACTTCGCCAGCCGCGACCTGGGCTCCGCCGCACAGCTTCTGTGTGCCACGGACGTCGACGCCGCCGTGGCGTCGTTCCCAGCTCTGCCGCTGCCGCTGCGCCCGGCTGGATCACCCATGAAGCATGGCAACCGGAGCGGCCTCGCCCTTGTCTCGTCACCCCGGAAGGCAGCTGACGACGTGTCGGACGACGACGAGCATCCGGATCTCCACGAGCTCTCGCCGTACCTGCGCCACCTCCGGCCCGTGGAGGAGCCGCCGGTGCTCGACCCCCGCGACGAGGGCACCGCCGACGCGTGGGTCTCGCGCAGCCCGTCCCTGCTCCGGCTCACGGGGAAGCATCCGTTCAACGGCGAGCCGCCGCTGCCGCAGCTCATGGACCACGGCTTCATCACCCCGGGCCCTCTCCACTACGTGCGCAACCACGGCGCCGTGCCGCGGGGCGACTGGGCTTCCTGGACCGTCGAGGTGTCGGGGCTCGTCCGCCGCCCCGCGCGCCTCACCATGGAGGAGCTCGCGGGGGGGTTCCCGGCGCTGGAGCTCCCTGTCACGCTCGCGTGCTCCAGCGGCCGCCGCAAGGAGCAGAACATGGCGCGGCAGACGCTAGGCTTCAACTGGGGCCCCGGCGCCGTCTCCACCTCCGTGTGGCGCGGCGCGCGCCTCCGCGACGTCCTGCGCCGCCGGTGCGGCGGCGTCGAGCCCGCCGCGCGCTACGTCTGCTTCGAGGGCGCCGATGACCTTCCCGGAGCCGGCGGCGGCGCCGGTAAGGGTTGCGGGTACGGCACCAGCATCGCGATCGAGCGGGCCATGGACCCGACCATGGACGTCATGCTCGCCTACATGCAGAACGGCGGACCGCTGCTGCCGGACCACGGCTTCCCCGTGCGCCTCATCGTGCCGGGGTGCACGGCGGGGCGCATGGTCAAGTGGCTCCGCCGCATCGTAGTCACCACCGCCGAGTCCGATAACTACTACCATTACAAGGACAACCGCTTTCTGCCGTCCCACGTCGACGTCAAGCTCGCCGACGCCGAAGGTGATGACGACTATGAACAGTTTGAACACACTTGCACAAAGTTTCGTTCATGGCTAGCTGAGATGAACATGTTACTGATGTTTCAACAATGAACGCAGGGTGGTGGTACAAGCCCGAGTACGTCATCAACGAGATGAACACCAACTCGGTGATCACGACGCCGGCGCACGGCGACATCCTGCCCATCAACGCCACCACCACACAGAGCACCTACACCGTCAAAGGATTCGCCTACTCGGGTGAGCCTTACACTAGCTATATCTGACCTGCCTTATGTTCAAATTCAAATCGAGTGCACCAGCTATATATCCACGAGATGATGTTAATTATGGCCACGACCCAACAAAAAAAATATCCATATTGCCTAATCAAATATTGCTCATGGTCGCATCTTATGTGTATATCTCCACGTGATGTTATTGCCACGACCCAACAAAAATATCAATATTTTTTAATCAAATTAAAATTGAGAGTCGAGATGACAATCTCTTGTTATGGATCATGGTTGCTTGTAAAATCAGATTAATTGATTATGCACGAATAAAATAATTCTGTTTTATAGTCATGTAAGGATACGTTCATATGCATGTTTGGATCTTGGGTTGAAAAACAGAAACAAACCAAATCATGAAAAAGGTAAAATAAATAAATTGCACCAAATAAAATACCCAGACAGTTTCTCCAATGCTTGAGGATTTTTAGGAGCCGTCCATCGGTCCAGATCGGATGGTTTAAAAATAGGAAGAACATGTTACAAGGAACTAAAATTGTGGACTGGAACCAAATATTTGTGGGCCCGGAACTAATTCTCTGTGGGTTAGGAACTAAATATTAACAGAGGAACCTCTGGTTCTATTGAGTTTCTCTTGGTTCCTCTCAAGAACCATAACAAACCTTATAAAATTATGGAAAAAGTCCAATTTACTTCTTTCAAGTATAGCGAAAGTCCAGATCACACACTAAACTATGTTTTGGTTCAATTTATCCCCTAAACCATGCTACTTGGTTCAACTTACACCCATAATGTAATTTGTCATTTTCTTTCTCTATACACAAGTTGAATTTTAATTTGATACTTTGCAAGGTGGTAGTGGACATAATATATATTTTTATAAAATATTTGACAAAATTTTCATCATTAGTTTTTATATATTTTTTGTATCTCAATAGTAAATTTTATTATTAAATATCTTGCCCTATTTATCAAAATAGTTATGAATAATTCATGATATTTTAACATATATTATGTTGTGTTCTATAAATTTGAAAACTTGAACTTAATACTCCACTTGTACATGGAGAAACAAAAAAACAATGTATCAAGAAATAAATTGAACCAAATGACATAGTTTATAGGGGATAAACTTAATGAAAAAAATACTTCAGGAGATTAGCCATACTCTGGTTATATTTGAGGAAAGTAATTTGGATTATTTCCCAAAATTATCATATGTGGATCAACTGCATACATTCGAGTCTCTACTGAGGATACATGAAATTAGAAGAATAATCCTGGAATCAACTTTTAATTGGCATTTATATATTAATAATTTTATAAATAAGTAATTTATAATAATATATGGTGTAGTTTAATACATTATTTCATAATAAATATGTTAGGTATTTTAAATTCAGATTAGATCATATATTAAGTAATCTTTAATAATGACATGTATTGCTAATTTCATCAATATTACAGGATCATCATAAGTTTTTGTATAATGGTTTGTGTTGGTAATTTGTTGAACATTAGTTGGTTTCTTTATGCTTTTTCGTAATGACATAGATGTGTAATTTACATATAAAATTAAGTGGTTGTTTATTAGGCTGTTTTGAAAATTGCAGAGTTTGTTCAATTAAATAGATGTTTTATATGCACTTTAGCAAAAAAAAATCGTGCGTATGTATACACTATCGCAATTCACATCCTGACATCCCTGTGCTTTTGGTCGTATGTCAGGTGCTGGCAAGAAGGTGACGCGGGTGGAGGTGACTCTGGACGGCGGCGAGACATGGCTCCTCTGTGCACTCAACCACCCGGAGAAGCCCACCAAGTACGGCAAGTACTGGTGCTGGTGCTTCTGGTCCGTCGATGTCGAGGTCGCCGACCTCGTCGCCACCAAGGAGATCGCCGTCCGTGCTTGGGACCAATCGCTCAACACCCAGCCAGAGAACCTCACCTGGAATCTCATGGTACGCTAGCCTCAATGCCTTATTGTTCCCATGGCGTCCTCTTTTCTTATTTTGTGATGCACTGTCTCTGATCCGTCACGCATGATTTGGCAGGGAATGATGACCAACTGCTGGTTTAAGGTAAGGATCAACGTGTGCCGGCCGCGCAAGGGGGAGATCGGCATGGTGTTCGAGCACCCGGTGCAGCCGGGTAACCAGCCGGGCGGGTGGATGGCGCGGCAGAAGCACCTCGAGATCGCGGAGGCCACCGCGCCGCCGCCGGGGCTCCACTGGAGCACGTCCGCAGCGACCGTCACGGACACCACCACCACCACCAAAGTCTCCAACAAGACGTTCACCATGTCGGAGGTGCGGGAGCACGCGTCGCGGGACTCGGCGTGGATCGTCGTCCACGGCCACGTCTACGACTGCACCGAGTACCTCAAGGACCACCCGGGCGGCGCCGACAGCATCCTCATCAACGCCGGCACCGACTGCACCGCGGAGTTTGACGCCATCCACTCCGACAAGGCCAAGGAGCTCCTCGTCCCCTACGACATCGGCGAGCTCGTCGTCACCGCCGGCACCGGCGACAGCCCGGACACCACCCCCATCATCCAACAGGCCGTCGGGACGACGGCGCCGGTGGCGATGGCCGTCGCGCTCTCCAACCCGCGCGAGAAGGTCCGGTGCCGCCTCGTCAGCAGGAAGGAGCTCTCCCGCGACGTCCGCCTGCTCCGCTTCGCTCTGCCGTCGCCGGGTCAGGTGCTCGGCCTCCCCGTCGGTAAGCACATCTTCGTGTGCGCCGACATCGCCGGGAAGCTCTGCATGCGCGCGTACACGCCGACGAGCTCCGTCGACAAAGTCGGCCACTTCGACCTCCTCGTGAAGGTTTACTTCAAGGACGAGCACCCCAAGTTCCCCGACGGTGGCCGCATGACCCAGTACCTGGACGCTCTTCAGGTCGGCTCCTACATCGACGTCAAGGGCCCTCTTGGCCACGTCGAGTACGTCGGCCGCGGCAGCTTCGTGATCAGCGGCGGCGAGCCGCGCAGGGCGAGACGCCTCGCCATGGTCGCCGGCGGGAGCGGGATCACGCCGATATACCAGGTGATCCAGGCGGCGCTGCGGGACCAGCCGGGGGACGGGACGGTGATGCACCTCGTGTACGCCAACCGGACGGAGGACGACATCCTCCTGCGCGGCGAGCTCGACCGGTGGGCGGCGGAGTTCCCCGACAGGCTCAAGGTGTGGTACGTCATCAGCCAGGTGAGGCATCCGGAGGAGGGGTGGAAGTACAGCGTTGGGGTCGTGACGGAGGCCATCCTGCGGGAGCACCTGCCGGAGGGCGGCGACGACACGCTGGCACTCGTCTGCGGGCCGCCGCTGATGATCCAGCTCGCCGTCGCGCCCAACCTGGAGAAGATGAAGTACAACATGTCCAATTCTGTCGTCGTCTTCTAATACAACCTTGAGAAGGTTGTGTAGAACGAAGTGTCGTGCCGTCGAATAAATTTGTGCATTTGTCCGAAACCAATAAGCTTACCACTAGGTGTGTAGAGCTCGTGTGTTGAATTTGTGCATTTGTAAATAGTATTGATATCGTATTGTGTTTTGTTCTAAAATTTGGATTTAAAGTAAGTGCTATTTCTTATTATGGATCCATTATTTCAATTTGCCGCGCACACACCTGTTATACAAATAAAATAGGTAGTTTAGGGCGTGTTTGGGAGAGCTCCGACTTCAAAAAAATAGCTCCAGAGTTGCAGATCCACGAAATTCCACCGTGGAGCAGCTCCACCGTGGATCTGGGATCTCGCAAAACGTTTGGTGCAGCTCTAGATTTTACATCATCTCTATGACATCTATGGCCCACAAGTCAGGACAATAGAAAAGAAAAAAATCATTCTTCCCAACCCTGCCGGCGGGCACGCGACCCCGTCGGGGAGGCGGGCACGCGACCCCGTCGGGGAGGCGGGGCGCGGCCGTGGCGGCCGGCGGGCACGCGACCGCGCCGGGGAGGGCGGCGCGCGGGCGCGGCCGCGGCGGCCGGCGGGCACGCGACCCGCCGGGGGAGGCGGGCGCGGCCGCGGCGGCCGGCGGGCACGCGACCCGTCGGGGAGGCGGGGCGCGGCCACCTCGCGGGGGCGGGCGGGTGCGGCCGAGCGGTAGGCGCCCACGCGGGGGCGGCGGCGGGTGCGGGCCGCCGCGGCCGGCGAGCACGCGACCTTGCCGCGGCCGGCGAGCACGCATCCTCGCGAGGGGCGCAGGTGCTCGCCGCGCGGCCGGCGGCTCGATTGGGACCTCGATTCGGCCGGAGGTCGCCCGCGCTAGACGGGGGGGAAGTAGGGGCGGCGCTCGCCGGGAGGTGCGGGCGGGCACCGCGCTAGGAGGTGCGGCGGCCGCGCGTGGAGGGAGGCGCGTGCGGCGCCGGCAAGAAGGTGCGCGCGAGCGCGGGGGAAGAGAGCGACGGGGAAGAAATAGAACGAACCGGTCATTTTCCACTAATCGGTGGCATTGGTGGGTAATTTCACCCAACTCCGGGGAAACTTGGATTTGGTGGAGTACCTCTTGAGGCACTCCATGAAAACCATGGAGTTGGGGGTCCGCTCCACCTTTTTCCGGGAGCGGATCCACGGTGGAGCCGGTGGAGTTGGGTGTGTTTGGCGGAGAAAATTTGGAGTGGAGTGTTTTTTTTGGATGCGGAGCAGCGTGGAGCTCTCCCAAACACGCCCTTAATAAATACATAAGAGGTCTATCAACTTACAAGGATTTGTCACTTAGGTTCATAAACTTATAAAAAAGCACATTTTTAGTTCATAAATCTGTTAAGTCATTCATCGCAGACCCTAAATACGTTTACAGGAACCTGCAGGTTCTAAGCAAATTAGTTATTCAGGCTTGCAACCAAACATGCCCTTGAGTGAGACCAAGCTCAGGTGTCACCTAGCTACCACGTTAGGTTTCATATATAACCAAATGTATAAATGATAGCTTCTTGCTACTCGGAAGAATAATAACGTAGTATCAGGTGTGCAGATCTACATCACTAACACGACGCTCTACCCAGCTGAGGTAACAGGCCTAATATGCTCTCAGCATTCCACATCCTCCTCTTCTCCCCGTCGATGTCGTGGATATGGCGTGACGCCACCGTGGTGGTGCGGTCGGAGTGGTCGGTGGTGCACACTCGTGGCACCGCGGGCTGCACCTGGACTCTTTTCGGCGCATGCTTCACAGAGATGGCTAGGAGCGAGGAGCTACCGCTTGGAATGCTCCGGGTGAAATCCTTTTGCCATTTTTGTTTGTGGGTGACGATGGTGGTGGTGCCCTCGGGCGTCGTTCTACCCGTCGGGGCGTCACTATGGAGCAAGCGACAGTTTAGTGGTGTTGTTGGTGGGGGATGACAGGCAAGGGAGGTGGTGGCTCGTTGGTGGTGTTGGTGGTGGTGATGGTGGTTGCCCCTAGATGTGTTGCTGAGCCGTCGACTGAGTTGATGATATTGGGATTGGAGGCCTGGTCCTCAGGTGGATGCTTGACCACCGTTCGTCTGGCAGTTGCTTTACCGTCGTGGTGTTGTGGAGACTCGGTTTATGTCCCAATAAGATCGGGGAAGTTGTCAGCAGGTGTGGAGGCCTGGTCTTTGAGTGGATGCTTGGCCACCGGTTTCTTGGCGGATGCTTTGTTGTCACGGTTTTGTAGAGACCCAGTTGACGTCCCAAGGGGTAGGATGCCTGGTCCTTGAGTGAATGCTTGGCCACCGATTATCTGGCGGAAGCTTTGCCGTCATGGAGTTGCTTTGTGGATGCTTGGCCACCATTTGCCTAGCGGATGCTTTACCGTTATAGTGTTTGTGGAGGCTCGGTCGACGTCCCAATCCAACTAGGTGAAGGCGTTGAGGCTCGAGTGGATCTCCTAATCTGACTAAGCCACCGTTGTTGAGTGTAGAGCTGTCTGCTATATGATGAAACACGCACTATCTTGTGTGGTGTCGTTCGTTCAAAAAACATTAAGGTTCTACCATATATAACTGATTTGTAACACAGTACGAGTGTGTCACTCAAGAGCACCATCGGTTTCAACTGGAGGAGTAACGTATTACCTACCTAGCTACCTAGTAATTGTATGGCATGCAGTCCATCATGCGAGGATAGGCCTGATCAATGCAAGGAAGAAGTGTGTCATTAGCAAGCCCAAGAGAAGAAGACCCAAGTCCGCGCCAAACCTATATACCTTCCGGAAGATTTCATCCATCCCACCTTCTAGTGTTTGAGATTGGTGCAAGGTGTCTCTACCGTTTGATCTTCTCTTCTCAGATGCTTAGACTTTTTTTCCCTGTTCCGTTCCGTTCCGATCCAATCTCTTCTCCGCCACGACATGTTAACCCACCAATCCAATCCTCCCTCGTCGCCACGGCGAGCGCGTGGAGCGCCGAGAACGGCGAGCGCGAGGCTTCCCGGTGCGGTGGTGAGTTGCCGGCGGGCGGAGCTCGATGACCGCTAAGCTCGCGTATTCGTGTGGTGGTGGGTGCGTGCGTGGTGCGTGCGGTAGGCAGCAGTTGCGTGGGAGCTCCCAGGGTCCTGTCTTGGTGCGTCCGCGTGGATGCGTGGTCCGCGGCATGCCGGAGGGGGCGAGCGTGGAGCTGGAGCTCCATCCTGTGCAGCTTGCGGCGGCACTGCGTGTGGCAAGCAGGTAGTGCGGCATCGCATTTCGAGCAGACAGCACGAGCGGTGGGTTACCGATGCCGCCTGATCCCATCATCAAAGTATGAGCTGAAGCTAATCTGTTCCCATCGAATCGATCTTCAGCTTTAAAAAATCGACACATCCCACAACGCCACACTCGATTGGTTCACATGGTGGTGAAAAAAGCTGCACTGCCCCTTGGAACTCCTTCCCCAGCTAGTCAATTTGCGGACGAGATTCTTAAAATTGATGGACCATCATTTTTGAGCAAACTGTACCCTTCGTTTCCAAGTAGCTGCTTAGCAGGCAGTAAATGCTGGCATAGTTCACTCAGCTTAGCATGCAGTGAAAATATTACTGAGTCTACTGAGTCTACTGAAGGTATGCATCGCAAACAAATTTTTTCATTTATTCACTAATTACTTAAAAATGGCACAGTATTGCGCAAAGGATGACAAAAATACCAAATAACAAATGAATTGTGAAATTATTGTAGTCTCTAAAAGAATCGACAAATTGTTGGGTAAAGGAAGTACTCAAAGCCTCAAAATCATATTCAGTATCATGTGAATGATGTCAATTACTGAAATTATGACAAATACTAAGACATGTTATCTTCATTTAATTAAATTATAAATATTCATGATAGTGAAAAACATAAATGTTGGACATTGAGTTAAACATTCTTGTTATCTTTACATAAAAGTTAATTTAGAACATAAACGATTTAATTTATTGTAAAATTATTGACAAAAATTGTTGAATTATGTGAAGTAGTTATTGGTGTATGACAGAAATGTTGAACATTGGATTAGGAAATGTTGGTATCCTTGCATAAAAGTTGGTGTAGAATAGAAATGTTTTGAAATGTGAAAAATAAAAATGTCGAATTTTTTCAAGGAAAGTTTGTTGTTTGAAAATAAATGTTTGTGAAGAACAAAAATGTTGGATATTGGGTTAAAAATTGTTGATATTTGTACAAAAAACTTGATTTAGAATAATTGTGAAATTATTGACCACAGAATGTTGATTTATGCATATAGAATACTGGGTAATGTGTAGAATGTTTTGCATATAAAATATTGGGTAATGTGTAGAATGTTTTGTGGATGAAAAGAATTACTGAATCATTTAAAGAAAAATGATAGTTAATTTCAAGTAATGTTGATAAAAATATTGACAACATTATTCTTTCACAGCATAAAAATTGAATTAGAATAAAAATGTTTGAAACTAAGAAAAAATATTGGGAAATGTTTCTTATGAAGAACAAAAAATATTGAACATTGGATTAGAAAATGTTGGTGTCCAAATTGCTTTTATTAAAATAAAATGTTAAGAATTGAGGAGAATAATGTTCATAGATAATTTCCTTTAGTAAAAATTCTCAACATTCCTTTCCACATTGCTCAACAAAATATTTGCTTCATTTAATTAAACTAAATGTTCACAATTGCGAAGTCGATTTAGAACATAAGTTATTCTTGAAATGTTGAATCTAATATTGTTGAAATGTTGACTAGTGATCATATATTATTCAAACGACTTTAAGAATTTTTAGTCTAGTTATTTGAAGTATTGAGAGCAATTAACTGAAAATAAATATTGCTTTAAAATTTACATGAAAATGTTTGAATAGACTTTCAAAATGTTGAACCTAGTTTTAAAAATTGTTGGATTTAATTTTTTTGAAATATTGAATAATAGTTATATACTATTCAACATATTTTACATAAATGTTGAATAAATTTTGTTTTCAACTTGATGAACAAAGTTTTCAAAAAATATTTAGTCTAGTCATTTGAAATGTTGAAAGCACGTAATTATAAATAAATGTTGCTTCACCATGTGCATTACACTCACCAACATTTTATTGATGTTGACCAACTTTTTTATAAAATATATAAAAATTATTTTCCCTTAGAATGCTTAATATTATATCAAATACACCAAAATTAGTTATAACTAAATATTTTATTGGTGCTTGATAACATTTTTTTACACTCTCGAACATTTTTCTTGAAGTGGTCAACATGTTATCACATACACCAATATTTTTTCTTTAACTTATTTTGTAGCACAATTACATGACTATTTAATGTTTTCAATAATTCTAACTACATATTCACCTTTTGTGATGAATATTTTCAACATTTCTAATTTCCAACTTTCTTAGTTAACACAAGATACAGAGGTTCAACAATTTTCATAATAATATGTTGAGTTCTTTTGATTTCAACATTTTGTTAGATTACATGTAAATGTATTTAACAATTCTAAGATAGTGCTCACCTTTTATGATAAAAATTTTCAACATTTTCATCTTCCAACATTTTTTTATTTACCGCTAGATATGAAGTTCCGACAATTTTGGCATTAATATATTGAACTGTTATGATTTCAACATTTTGTTACAATTACATGTCCAGTAAATATTTTCAACAATTCTAACAACATGTTCACCTTTTATTATTATTGTTTCTAAGAATTGTTTTTAGTTACAATTAGAAATGAATGTTCAACAATTTTCATGTGAATATGTTGAATTGTTCTGAGTTGACAATTTGTTGCACTTACATGACTAATAAATGTTTTCAATAATTATAACTAAAATGTTCATCTTTTATGTTAAGTGTTCCCGATGTTTCCTATTTCTAACTTCTTTAGTTACCACTAGATATGAAGGTCCAAAAATTTTCGCAGTAATATGTTGAAGTGTTCTGATTTCAAAATTTTGTTACAATTACATGTAAATGTATTCAACAAATATTGAGTTATTTTCACCTTTTATGATGAATGTTTCCAATATTTCTAGCTTCTAATTGTCTTATAGTTACAATGATCAACTTATTAGTTATTCTGACAATTTTATGATATAGCTAACATTTTAAGAATGAATAGAAAAAATTTTCATGAGCAACTAATTATAAATACATGTTGCTTCAACTACATGAAAGTGTTGGAATAGCCTTTCAAAATGTGGAACGAGACTTAAAGAAATATTGGAATTATTTTTTAAAAAATGTTGATTAATAGTTATATATTATTCAACACTTTTGACATAAATGTTGATTTCCTTTCTACATCTTTTAATATTTTTATATTTTTTATGTACATATACTAACATTTTCCTTTAAGTTAAATTGACATTGAGATATACTACTATTTTTCATATTTTATCAACATTTAATATGACAAGCACCAACACTTTATTTATATAATTCAATTTCCCAACATTTCTAGAGGTTACTTGATGTTTTATTATTATCAGCTGCTCTAGTGTACAAGAAAAGAGCTTTAGATATTGAGGATTTTGAATTGTGAATTATTCTTCTTCGGTTTGAAAGCTTTTTTTCATATATGAATGATTATGATCTGTCAACGATCCGCACGTACAATATGCGCTACTCATATGCTTCAATCACTTCGATAATTTCCTTTTGACATTTGTTTTCTGTGAATAAATATGTAAATAGTATATATTATAAACCTAAACTTTGTAATACAAGTTTAAGTTTGACTTACAACTTCAAAGTTTAAACTTCAACTTTGAAGTGCCCACCCATATTTATCCCACTTATAACCACATGCCCAGCAAAAAAATCAGTTGAAAGTAAGTGAAATAGCAATGCGAAACATACAAAAAAGTCAATTTAGCACTCCTTTTTATCATAAGATCCCGTTTCAAAAAAAAGTCAAAAGATCCTGTTTTCCAGAAAAAAGTCAAAAGATCATGCTTCCTAAAAAAAGTCGTGTCTTTTTTCTCCCGCGTCTTCTATTATTTTTCCCACGTTGCAGCGTCTTTCTTTTCTTTTTAATGTCCGCACAATAATGATGGACGATTCCGAACAGAACGGAACGAAACAGAAGCATCGTACCTAGGCCTAAGTGGGCTTTATAGTTGCTACTCTTAACTATCTTGCGGAAGGCACATAGGAGCTCCCCCCAAGTCCGTCCGGTCGTGACATATTAAGATGGGACACCAGCTACACATACGTACGATGTTTAATTAGTCCCATACGGGAACTTTGGTCACACCAAAACCTAGATAAAATTAGAACGCCCAGTTAATCCAATGCCGGGTCCGGTGGCGCGGGCCTGTGACCCTAGGCTTCGGGGGGGGGGGGGGGGGGGCAACCAGGTGTTGGTAGTAGGAGGGCACAGCCTCATCACACATTCACATTGCTGCAATGTGGTGTGTAGTCATGTTTTCGCTCTGCATGATGTGCGACCTATCGGGTTAGATCGAACGTGATGTGGTTCTTGCTGTGGCTAGCTTGTCTAACACGGCCATGTTTCATCTAAAACTTGGTTCAGCCACTCGCCATACTTCACATCTTCACATCCTTCTTTAAAATAGAATATTCCTACATGGTCATCGAGATTCTATCCTTTATACTCCCTAAACATTCCTAGGGATATGACAAAATTAAGTGGGGTTGGTGGGTAGTGTAAAATGAGGGGTATAGGTGTCATTTCCTTCCATTGTTGTTTGTTAAGTTTGAATGCTTGGAAAGCTTATATAAAGGAACAGAGGGAGTACAATTTTCTCCCACACTCGTTATACTTTATATTTCATTCTCTATCCCAACTACCCACAACAGGACCCACATGTCAACATGACATCTTTTTTACCCCCTCATCCCCCCCCCCCGTTTTCCCTGTTGGCCATGCCGTGCGCCCCTCTCCCTCCGTTGCGGCCTCGCGGACTTCCCCCCAACCCATCTCTCTCCCTGGCGTCCCATCCGTGGCGGCCTCTAGCTCGGGCCGGCGTCGTCCCACCACAACTCCACCTCCCCTGTCCAGTGATGAGTGTGGCACCTCTCTCCCAATCGGCACCTCCCTCTCCTGTGCAACAACGCGAAGGAGCAGGAGCCGTCGCGGTGGCCTCCGTCCTCCCGCTGGTGCCACGGGCCCTTCCCGCTAATGCTTCGGTGACCTCGGCCTCAGCAAGCACCAGCTGCTGAAGCCATGGCGACCTAGATGGTGATGTAGATAACTCGAGCTATCGAGTATATCATGATAAAATCCAACCTCCAAACTTGCCATGGATACTAGTACCACCTGCTAAATAACTGTTAACTTCAAGGTTCGGACAGTACGGTGGAGAGCAAAGAAATATGTTACACTAACCTTCTCCCAATTTTTGAATCTCTTCTTTGTTAATTACAAGTAACAATGCCCGCTCGACACGCGCGTGCTATATGTTTATATATATAATAATTAAAGTTCTAATATAATGGAACAATCTTTTTCACACTCAAGATACAAAGTACAACTATGATTTCATATAATGTGCATGACAATTAGTGAGATAGAGCACCTGATGAAATTTGTGAGGTGCACCTCTGATCCATATCATGGTATATGTATAATTCTTTCTTGATCAGTACACATCCATATAAATAGATCTTAGGAAAAATGTTACTAATGTTGTGAAACAATTCCTAGATTCTAGAAAGATTATTCAATAAGCTGCTTGGCATGCTTATAAATTTAAGGTAGGATTCAATAATTCAGGTGCGAAGAGCATATCTTTGTAAGGAATCGGATGCTCGTAGCCTAAGAGGGGGAGGGGGTGAATTAGGCAATCTAAAAAACTTAACCTATGGCTTCACTATTTTTACACAGAGATAAACTAGAACATACTATCTAGATGTGCAACTAGGGTTGTTCTAGTGTGAAACTCCCATCCCAAAACAAGATTTGCAACCTATAGCCAATCCTAGCATGATACTACTCTAGGAAAGTAAAGGCAAGCAAACATTGCAATAGAGTAAATGTGAAAATGTAAAGGGGATGAGAGGAAGCAAACTCTTGACACGCGATTTATCCCGTGGTATCGGTAGGCACTAAGACACCCTTAGTCCACGTTGTTGAAGCACTCACACAAGAGTATTGCTTCCCGGTCACCAAGTCTCTCCCAAAAGCACCACTTGACTCGCCACAAAGGCTAGCCACTTAGGCACTTGCCAAGCTCCCTTGGTCACCTTGATGCCGCCTCCACTAAGGAGCTTCTCCACCAAGGAAGGGGGTTTCCACGTCCCCCGCACAAAGTGTCCTCGCCGCTCCACACCAAGCCGGAGAGTCGATGATGATTGCTGGTGAGCCACTTAGGCCCCAAGGCTTCCGTCGAACCTTGTACAACTTGATTCACTCAAGAATCACCTCATAAGGTTGGCACAACCTTGCACTCACTCAGCTCCAAGCTAAGCCTAGCACTAAGCACATACACAAAGCATATGCAAGTCTATGGATGAGCAATTAAGCACTTGGATGGATTGGATATGATCTTCTAGGTGTCTTGAACTCCTGTGCACTTCCACACAATCCAGCACCCTCAAATGGGTGAGTGGAGGGGATATAAATAGCCCAAGGCATCCAAAGAGTAGTTGGCTAACGACCTCTGAAAAAGTAAGCGTCGGATGAACCGATGCTATGCTTTTTCTAGGCGTCGGTTCATCTGGTGCCCTCCACGCCATGTAGCCGTTGAAGATCCGCTGACACAACTGCTTCGACGCATTACACCGACGGTGCGTCGGTTCATCCGGTGCTAAAGACCCTGCGGCCAAAACTTCTCTGGTAGCTTCCACGCGACCGTCAGATAGACCGACGCTTCCCCTTGACCAAGGCGTCGGTTCATCCGGTGCTGAAGACTTCATCTTGGTGTGTCTCTGTCTTGATTCAAACTGAGCGTCGGATCGACCGACGGTGTCCTCACTCAGACCATCGGATCATCCGGTGCTACTGTCTTCGCTGCTCCTCCTCAGCAATTCATCCGGCGCATCTAGGAATTGGACTGTTGGTTCATCCGACGGTGTCAACTTCGTTTTGTCTGCTGCGCAGTGTACCAACTACACCGACGCTATGCACCGATGGTACCGTTGGTTCATCTGGTGGTGTGTTTTCTTTTTTTCTTTACTTGGTTTTGACCCTAGAAAAATAGACTATCTTCTCAATTTGGCATGCATGTGATATTTTTGCATCCTTGGGACCTAGAAGTGTCTACAAAGACATGCTAAACAATGTGGTTAGTCCCATTGATCATGTTGTTATGAATCTCCAAAATCAAACTCGAACTAATGGCATATGGGGCCATGTTCGCTACAATCTCCCCCTTTTTTGTGATTTATGACAACACAAGCAAATCAAGCATAAATTGCAAAAATTGACAAAATTAGAATCATTTACAATTGCTTGGATGCTTACCATCATCCAAACTCCCCCTAGATCAAACTTCCCCCTTTTTGATCTTCTCTTCCTATGTTCACACATAGCTTGTCTCTTCTACTTTGGAAACACTAGCTTTCTTTGGTCCGACATTCTCCCCCTTTGGAATAAAATCTCCAAAAAGATCCCAAAACAAAATGTCTCCAAGGAAACTAGCAAGTCCTAGCAAACATAGCTCGAAGAGATATGTTAAATACAAGGGAGAAAGCCGCATGAACCATGATCCATATGTATGATATCAATGAAGATACCACATGTGCGAATAACTAAGGTGGATCACAAGCTCATGTGACTAGCATGATACAAACTAAGCTCCCCCTAAGTGTGTGCACAAAAAGATAGTGTGAAAATCAAGTGCACAACTACAAACTTGTAAGGCAAGGAAGCTTAGAGCATATCATGCAAGGAGGTAGCTTAAAGGACAAGAGATAAGACAAATGGGTTCTTGTTACATTACCACTTGTAGATATCACTTGTAGTCTTTTGATCATTGCATACCTCCGGGGGTTGATCCTCTTTACCTTGTTGGCACCACATTGAGATGAACCACTTGGAAATGATATCACTAGATGACACCACTTGAAAGAAGCTTGCATAGAAGACACTTGGGGTACCACAAGGATTAGGAATGTATGAGTACATTGCCTTTGAACTTATATAGAGACATAAGCTCGCAAGGACATGACTCAATAGCATGAAGCTCATATTGCTATATTCACTCTTTTAGAGATGTTAGATCATATTGAGAGTGAAATAGCATTCTCTTAGAATGAAATGCCGCACCGAAACGCGTTTCCAAGGGACTACACAAAATAAGCTTAAAACAATGTTAGTCCCATAAACAAACCAGAGGATGAGCTTCCCCTAAATGTGTGCATTTAGTGTTTGAATCACCAACCAAATGTATGCACATTGTTTATGACAACACAAGGGAAGCTAACCCTATAGCTTGCTCATGATGCAAAGATATATATATATATATATATATATATATATATATATATATATATATATATATATATATATATATATATATATATATATATATATATATATATATATATATATGAACACTTGCACCATGGAAGAACAAGTGTAGCTTTCTTACGCACTAATCAAACCATGTAGGTTGCTCATGGTTTAGCACATGACACAAGCAACCTACCATAAGTAAACGTTGCAACAAATTCAACCTAAATAAGGCAATGGAGCTACAATGATACATGAGATAGGTTCTAGTTTCCATTACCTCAACCAGGGAAC
This sequence comes from Cenchrus americanus, assembly GCA_947561735.1. NCBI lineage: Eukaryota > Viridiplantae > Streptophyta > Magnoliopsida > Poales > Poaceae > Cenchrus > Cenchrus americanus. The sequence continues at coordinate 62,465,300 of OX387241.1, forward strand.
TTGGGCAACACATGTCCAACTTGCAAGCTTGAATTCTAGGCTTGAATCTTCACAACTTCTTTGTGTTAAGCCTCCCAAGTCCCCGCACCCAAGGCCTTCAAGTGGCCTTTGGAACCCAAACCATATGAGGCCCCTTCATGTTCACGATGACTTCCATAGGCACCCAAATGGGTTGGTTCCAACCCCGCTCCTCCTTCATCTTCCCAACCTTGTGTGCAACCACCTTGCCATTAGCCTTCTTCTTGATGACGTAGGTGTTGCTCTTGGTCTTGTCGGGCTTGGTGTAGATGAGGGAGCTCTTGATGGTGGGCTTCAATTTCTTCTTCTCGCCCTTGTCCATCTTTTTGACAAATTTAGGACATTTGTAGAACTTGTGCCCTTCTCCATGACACTTGTAGCAAGTCACAGTTGCACCCTTCTCAAGCTTCTTCACCATGGGATCATGGTTATCTTGAGAGGGTTGGACTTTTCTCTTCATGTCTTGAGAGATGCCCACTTGTTCCTCATCATTCTTGCCCTTGCCCATCAAGATTGCCAACCTCTCTCGAAGCCATTTCACTTCTTGCTTGAGCTCATCATTTTTCTTGCCTATGAGACAATCATATGTTTCTACAACAACATTCTCATTGCAAGATGGTGAGCAAGATTCATCAATTAAATCGATGCAAGAAGTTGAAGCATCTACCTTGGAGATAGGAATAACACAAGGGATAGATGACTCATCAAGCTCAAAGGAATTACTTGTTTTAGTCTCATTGCTCTCAAGATTAGATTTTAGCTCATCACACTCCTTGATAAGCAATTTGAATTTGCACAACAAATGTTCATAATTTGTAGCAAGGGTTGCACTAAGATCTTTGAGAGCATTGAGTTCTTTAATTTCATTAGCTTGTTTCTTAATCATTCCTTTTTGCTCATGGACTAGCTCAACAAGATCATCAAGAGAGGTCGTGTCAGATTCGTCATCACTTACATTGCTTTCCATACCTTTGGCCATAAGGCACATGTGTAGTGATGATGAAGGACCTTGCATGAAGCGAGTGGTGAAGTTCTTTCTTGATTTATCACTTGAGCTAGAAGAACTTGATTCTCCACCACTTGTCCACTCACGGATGGCGATAGTTGCTTCTTGTCTTGGTCTCCTCTCCTTGACCACCTTCTTCTTGGGCTTGTGCTCGATCTTGGTGAACTTGATGTGTTGATGATGACACCCTTCTCTCAAGTGGACGTTGTAGCCGAACATGTTGACTTTCTTCACATACTTGAAGATCTTCTTCACGTACTCGGCCACCATGGATTCAACCTCTTCATCACTTGAGGAATCTTCATCGTCACCATCATCACCATCATTCTCACTTGAGCTTCCATGAGTAGCCATCCTACTCAACACCTTCTCTTGTTGGCTTCAGAGGGCATGGCTTGTAGTTGGAGAAGATGGTTCTTGGGGCTTTTCTTGGGGTGCCTTCTTGGATTTGGGCATGATTTGAAGCTCATGTGCCATGATCTTGCTCAAGATATGAAATGGCTTCAATTCTTCGAGCTTCTTCTCATAGATGATAGCCTTCACCAAGGCATAATCGGGCTTCCGGAGACTTTGAACAATCTTGCGGTTGATGTTCAAGTCTATGATGTTCTTCACACCTAAAGCATTGATCTCATTGACAAGCACATTTAGGCATGAGTACATAGATTCGACATTTTCATTTGCAAGTTGCTTAAAGCTATTGAATTCCTCAAGGAGACAACCGTAGTGTTCATTACCAACTTCTTTTGAACCCTCATTTTGCTCCTTGATGGTTTTCCATAGCTCATGAGCATTTTCACAATTAAAAACTCTATTGAAAACACCTACATCTAGTGAGGACAAAATGATACTCTTAGCAATCACATTGAATTGCTTTTCCTTCTTAGTACCATTTTTCATGCCCTCATCGGTGACTCTGCAAACATCAAGGTCCATTGCTTGGAGATAGGCCTCTATGAGAACCTTCCACCGAGGATAGCCCGTGCCATCGAAATGTGGAGCCAAACCTAAGGTATCCACCCCTTTCATACCTCTATAGAGCAACTCACCAGGCGATGAAGCCTAACCGTTCCAATGAGCCGGTTTTCACAATTTACCAATTGAATTGGCGTTTCCTTGTGAAGGAAGTGAGTCCCGACTCTGATACCACTTGTAAGGAATCAGATGCTTGTAGCCTAAGAGGGGGAGGGGGTGAATTAGGCAATCTAAAAAACTTAACCTATGGCTTCACTGTTTTTACACAAAGATAAACTAGAACATACTATCTAGATGTGCAACTAGGGTTGTTCTAGTGTGAAACTCCCATCCCAAAACAAGGTTTCCAACCTATAGCCAATCCTAGCATGATACTACTATAGGAAAGTAAGGGAAAGCAAAGATTGTAATAGAGTAAATGCGGAAACGTAAAGGGGATGAGAGGAAGCAAACTTTTGACACGCGATTTATCCCGTGGTATCGGTAGGCACTAAGCCACCCTTAGTCCACGTTGTTGAAGCACTCACACAAGAGTATTGCTTCCCGGTCACCAAGTCTCTCCCAAAAGCACCACTTGACTCGCCACAAAGGCTAGCCATTTAGGCACTTGCCAAGCTCCCTTGGTCACCTTGATGCCGCCTCCACTAAGGAGCTTCTCCACCAAGGAAGGGGGTCTCCACGTCCCCCGCACAAAGTGTCCTCGCCGCTCCACACCAAGCCGGAGAGTCGATGATGATTGCTGGTGAGCCACTTAGGCCCCAAGGCTTCCATCGAACCTTGTACAACTTGATTCACTCAAGAATCACCTCATAAGGTTGGCACAACCTTGCACTCACTCAGCTCTAAGCTAAGCCTAGCACTAAGCACATAAACAAAGCATATGCAAGTCTTTGGATGAGCAATTAAGCACTTGGATGGATTGGATATGATCTTCTAGGTGTCTTGAACTCATGTGCACTTCCACACAATCCAGCAGCCTCAAATGGGTGAGTGGAGGGGGTATCAATAGCCCAAGGCATCCAAAGAGCCATTGGCTAACCGCCTCTGAAAAAGTAAGCGTTGGATGAACTGATGTTATGCTTTTTCTAGGCGTTAGTTCATCCGGTGCCCTCCACATCACGTAGCCGTTGAAGATCCGCTGACACAACTGCTCCGACGCATTACACCTACAGGGCGTCGGTTCATTCGGTGCTGAAGACCCCGTGGCCAAAACGTCTCTGGTAGCTTCCACGCGACCGTCAGATAGACCGATGCTTCCCCTTGACCAAGGCGTCGGTTCATCCGGTGCTGAAGACTTCGTCTTGGCGTGTCTCTGTCTTGATTCAAACTGAGCGTCGGATCGACCGACGGTGTCCTCACTCAGACCGTCGGATCATCCGGTGCTACTGTCTTCACTGCTCCTCCTCTGCAATTCATCCGGCGCATCTAGGAATTGGACCGTCGGTTCATCCGACAGTGTCAACTTCATTTTGTCTGCTGCATAGTGTACCAACTACACCGACGCTATGCACCGATGGAGCCGTTGGTTCATCCGACGGTGTGTTTTCTTTTCCTTTCTTTGCTTGGTTTTGACCCTAGAAAAATAGACTATCTTCTCAATTTGGCATGCATGTGATATTTTTGCATCCTTAGGACCTAGAAGTGTCTACAAAGACATGCTAAACAATGTGGTTAGTCCCATTGATCATGTTGTCATGAATCACCAAAATCAAACTCGAACTAATGGCATATGGGGTCATGTTCTCTACAATCTTTGTGTGGCCTTTTTGGACATTGTATCCTTAGAGCTTGCCACAATGACCTATTAGTATGCGCGAGCCATTCTTGTTCCTGGCGCACACCAACATCCTCGCGCACTCGAGCTTCTCCAGCGTCGACGAGTTCATCCTCAGGTCGTCGACACTACTAACTGTGTCCGCGCACGCGTAAACCCAAATCTCGTAAGTGTGTTCCCCCCAAACCATGGGTGGAGCATGAAGGCGCCCTCGATGCTCGGGCTGCCGTTGTCAAACACCCTCGGCAACACATGGTGCACAATGTTAGCGTTCGAGTTGTCCCGACGAGTCACGCCATTGTGCTCGGCTATCCACTTGTCTCATGCTAATGCTGCCCACTAAAGAATGTGGAGTGCAGGCAGCGGGGACAACGTGGACAAGGAAGGGATAGGTGAAAAAAGAAATAGTTTGTTGGTAAAAATATTTTTCCAACTCGGGTAATTTCATATAGTTTATGCCCATAATAATCTTTAATTAGTACAAATAGTATTAAAGTAATAATTAGGAAATAAAAAATAAATAGAAAAGAAAAAAAGGGGGACCTGGAGTGGCGTACGTGGCCAGTTGAGCCTCTTCTCCCGTGAGGCGTTGCACGCCGGGTGGGATTCGTATTCGTGGTGATTTTTGTGTCCCTCACGTGATTTTTGACAATAAGTATAGTGGGCCGGACGCGAGTATAGGTGAGTGGGTAAAAAGAGGTTGGGTGACAAGAACAATTTGTTTTTGGCGGAAACGCTCTCTAAATTGCATTTTTTGGTACTTCATAATCCTTCCACCCTATCCACTTCCAAAACATGTGACGGGTGCCGGCGTGAGGGGTAAGGTGGACCCGAATTGGGTGAGAAAAGTTTTCAATTATCTCCGCTCCTTATAGTATAGATTAGTGTGTACCTTTCTGCGACACAGAAACATCAACTATTCTTAATGGTAGAATTAGGTGGACTTCAATAGTTCAATTTACTTTTTTTTTTTGAAAAATACTATCCACCTGATACAAATATCCAAAATCTGAAGTGTAACATTGACTAAAAGAGATCCTACTCCAAATGAGGATAGAACAACAAATCTCTTCTTGGAAAGAGCTCCCCACGCAGGATCAAAACCAAGATAAACTGGATCAGGGACATTGATGCTCTCAATTTTGCCTAAGATGTTGTTTGCAGCATTATTCACCTTTGAAGGTACCCTGAACTAAACACGCTGAATGAAATTTTGTACAGTACCAACAGGGAATAGACCCCCTGTAGGGCTTGTTTGGGAAATGGAGGATTCAAGTGGATAGAAGAGGATTGAAGGAGATTTTGGGAAATTTTGACTTATAATGGAAATTGCTCCACCCCAATACCCTTCGTTCCCGTTCATTCCACTAATTCCCAAACAAGTCCGTAGGGTTTTTCTTATTAAACCTTCTAAAAAAATAACATGTCAATATATGAGATCACCTAAAGACACACCAACGTATTTGGAAAAGTACATTTTACTCCCTATACCTGCAGCTCGGTCAATCTCGCGCGGGAATCTTTGTGGTTTTGGCGTTACTGTGCATGGCAGTATTTTGGTTTTTTTAATCTGAATGGTGCACGCTAATGGCAGAACGATTTGATGAAATGTTCATGAACGGGTAAAAAGCTATCAGAACAGCCGATTAAAAAATATCTTTATCCTGCGGGATGTTTCCGTCCACACACGTGTGTTGAGTCGAGATAGGCAGGGAAAAAAGATTTACATGAATCTAGATGGATACGTGGCAATATCAAGCGCGGATTGGGCAAGGCATTTCAAAATTTGAAATCACGACATATAAAAAATGGAAACACTGAGCCATTCCAATAATAGAGATATTAAACAATAGTGCCACAATGGTGTAATCACTGTCAGCAAAGGTACCCTGCCGGTACCTCGCTATTGCCAAAGGTACTTACCCCAATATGCTATTAATTGGTTTATTTTTTGCTAACTGCACCAAATGAAACCACTCGTGTATACCAAAACAAACATGTACCACTAACTAAATTGCCTATATTTGCTACCAGCATTGAAAGCATTTTTTATAACACTCTATAGATTTCACATGTACCGCCCATGTATGCAGTTTGAATACACGGCAACCTCAAACCTTGAACAGCTCCCATACGAGTATGAAGGCACTACGTCGTTGCCTGAGTCAGTCCACCATGACCTGCAATATTTGACAAATCTAGAAGATTTCAACAAAAGAAAATAAAGAAAATCCTCTTCTCCAAGGCTGCCATCTACTTGCATTCGATAGACTTTAACAAAAAAAAAAGCAACGATAGTTTTCCTAAGGTATAGTTTACATCAAAGTGTTCTCCTGTGTACTTTGTCATATCTACCATACCTTGCAAAATAATCAGAATATATATGGCGCCCGTTTAAACTTCAATTCATGCAAAATTGTGGTACCATACAAAATTCCTTTTGTGCATTGAGGCATATCTTTACAAGATGAAATCTGGAGCGCCAAACAACTACAGACGCGGCTTTTGTTGGCGAAAATGTAAAAACAAAATATTTTTTGGCCCATGCAGGTAGGGGTGGGCGTTCGGTCAGACCGAACCGATCGGTTCGGTTCCTCGGTCTTTTTGAAACTTCGGTCTTTGGAAAACAGAGACCGATCGGTCTTTTGAAAAAATGAAGACCGAACATTTTCGGCCTCGGTTAGTTCGGTTCGGTCTCGGTCATGACCGAACTAACCGAACTACTGTCAACAGCCAAGAAATAGCACATTTAATAGGAAATTTCAGCAGCATACTAACAGATTCAGTATACTAACCGAACTACTGTCAACAGCCAAGAAATAGCACATTTAATAGGAAATTTCAGCAGCATACTAACAGATTCAGTATATGACCATCGACCAGTTCACCACAAATGACCACCGACCGGTTCACAAGAGCAGTACACCAGAATTATTACAAGACCACAGGTCCATAAAAGTTGAACAGGTTCACGGGTTCACATGCAGCAGCAACAGGTTCACATGCATTAACGGGTTCACATGACAGAATTAAAGAAGCATAAGTTGCATTGCATTAACGAGGTTCACATGCAAGAAGCAACACGACAGTCCACAAGCAAAGACACATCCAGCCACAAGCCCACAATAGCCAGCCGCCCAGCCCTTCACCAATCACCAGCAAGCCTGAAAATAGATTTTAGAACAAGTCAATTAGTAAGAAAGTTGAACACAATTCAGAATTTCAGATATTAGTAGTAAATACATTGTAAATACTTAAAACTGAGAAGCTCACATAGATCACCCAGTTGACGGTTTGGTGGACTTGCTTGTGCTTGGCTGCGACTTGCACTTGGAGGATCTGGTCTGCTGTGTCTTTGTAGTTGTAGTAGCCTTGCTTCCTTGGACTTGAGACTTGGAGGCATTGTCAATAATTGCCTTCTCTTTAAATTCTTTAATCAGTTCTGAAATAAAAGAAAAGCACTATCAGTTTTGAAATCAAAGCAAAACAAGCATGCGTAGTAATAGAAATTTAGAAGTATTGAATCACCTTCTTCCAACTTGGATAATTCTTCGGTATTCTCGGCCTATATTGACCGGAGTGGCCCTTTTTAGCCAATCTTGTGTGCAAACTAGCGCTTCCACCATGAATGGAGTGAGTGAAGTCCTAAAGTCATCTAGGATGCGTCCACTTGTGCTAAACGCCGCTTCACTTGCAATCGTGGAGATTGGCATAGCAAGAACATCACGAGCCAATCTAGATAATATGGGGAACCTACTAGATCGCCCCTTCCACCAAACTAGAATATCAAACTTTTTGTCATCTTCTTCGCACTCCTCGCCCAAGTACTTGTCCAATTCAGTCCTACACCCCCTACTACGAAATGCTGCTTGATCCGTTGTTTAGCCGCATCTTCTTGGCAACTACGGACTTCATCATTCTAGCTCCACTTTGTTTAGCCTTGGGTGAGTCACTTGTAGGTGGTGTTACATCACTTGTAGCTGAATAGATGGACCTATATTCTTCAAACAAGTCATGCAAGCACTTGCTCGGTCGACCAAATTTTCTCTCCAAGACTCGCCCATACATCTCCTCTACGGCCAGTTCTACATATTCCGAAAGCTTATACCTAGGATCCGGCAAGACAATGACCACAAAGATCAACATGTTTATATTCTCCTTCTCCTTTTCTTTTCCCTTCCCCCTCCCATTATCATTTCCGCACCTCTAAGTTCTCATGCCACCGCCCCCAATACTTGTCATACTTTTCTTTCATTCTCTTCCCCATTGCCGCTTGGATTGGATCACCACTTTTCAGCCAGCTTTGTACTAATATGTTAACCTCTCCAATCTCATGGAAGAAATTGTGAGCAATCCATCGTTAGGCTAGCCGAAACACGCTTTGTTATCTCCGCAAAGTGGCCTAGAAATTCAGCCATCTTCCTTGCATTTTCCCAATCATGGTCATCGGGAACACCGGGACCCTTGTCATTACCCTTGTCACTAAGCAAATCAATTGTAAAGTATGGATCCTCCTCTCGCATACCTTGTAAATGCCTTTTCATAGGGTGCAAACCGCAAGCATATCATGGGTGGAGTTCCATCTAGTGCACACATCAAGGCTCAAGAATGCCTTGCTGTCCACCTTCTCCAAAGCAGCACACTCTTTAAATTTGACTAACCTTGATGGACTATTCTTGATAAATCTCACAGCAGCACGAACACGCTTGATGGAAGTGTCTACTTCTTTCAAACCATCTTGCACAATCAAGTTAACTATATGTGCAGCACATCTCATGTGAAGGTACTTGCCTCCTGCTATGCTAGTTTTCAAATTATTCATTTGCCTTCTCAAATAACTAACCCCACTATCATTTGCACTAGCATTGTCAACAGTTACTGTCATTAATTTGTCCAGCCCCCAATCTAGCAAAACTTTCTGCAAGTGCTTCCCAATATCATCCCCCTTTTTGCTTTTAACCTTGAAAAAACTAATTATCTTCTTATGCAAGTGCCAATTATTATCAATAAAATGGGCTGTGACAGTCATGTAGCTGTCTTGCTGCTGTGATGTCCAACAATCTGTGGTGAGGCAAACTCTCTGGCATTGTTCTTGGAAAAAGATTTTTAGTTTTGCTTTATGCTCAAAGTATGTTTGGGCAGTGTCCCTAGTGCATGTCCGTCTAGATGGCAAAGTGAACCGTGGGCAAGCAACAGCCATGAACTTTGTATAACCAGGCTTCTCACCAAATGCAAATGGCAGCTCGTCTTCTATTACCATTTCAGAAAAAGCTGATCTAAGCAATTCAGGGTCAAACTTCCAAGTGCTTACACTAGTGCCAGCATTTACTTGCAAAATACCTTGCTTTGTATCATCACTACATCTATGTGGATTTCTCTTGCAACTATTAAAATGTCTACGCATAGCAGACGTACCATTGAATACTGGATGTGCTGCAATGTCATGACTGCAGTACTTGCACTTCCCCTTGATGACCACACCATTTTCCTTGATCTTGTCAAAGTGCTGCCATATGCTAGATCTTGCTGCAACCTCCTTTCTCTTCTTCACCTCGTCAGCTTCAAGATCAATGACCTCCCTCGGAGCACCTCCCTCAGCCTCTTGGTCGCCAGCAGCAGGAGGAGCAGGAACAATTTCCCCACCACCAGCACAAGTGGCTTCAGCATCCACCTCTGCTCCATCTACATGGTTAGCCTCCCCTTCGACTTGAACCCAATCATCCATCTGCTGGTCAATTTCTTCCTCAGGTTGAGCCATCTGAAAAAAAGTAGCTCATACATTCAGATCGACTACATTCAGTTCAACTGCATTCAGATCGACTACCATTCAGATCGACTACCAATTTCGAGGAATCAAGGCTAAGAGCTTACACTGCACGAAGCAATAGATGGATCCGTCGTTCTTCACTCCGGGACGCCGGGACGACCGGACGGGGGAGAGCACAGAGCGAGAGCGGGGACGGGGAGGACGTCGAGCGGTCGAGGGCCCGGCCACCTTGGGACGGCGAATCGGCGCCGACGGCGAGGGCCGAGCGAGCGGTCGCGCCGGCGGACGGGGGAGGGGGGAGGGTCGCGCCGGCGGACGGGGAGCGGCCGCGCCGGCGGACGGGGAGCGGTGGCCGGGAGCCCGGGGAGGCCGGGACGGGCGGACGGCCGGATGGGGAGGGCCGGAGGGGGGGAGGGCGGGGAGGGGGAGGGCGGCGGACAGGACGAGGGGCACACCGGCGACACCGCACGGGCGCACGCGCACAAGGCACGGGGCCACCGGCGGCCGGCCACGGGGGAGAGGCGCCGGGACCGAGAGAGGGGGTTAGGGTTTGGGAGGAAGTTTATATACGTAAGTATTGTTGGGGCCGGGCGTGAAAGGCCTCATGGGCCACTTTCTCGGTTAGTTCGGTCAATTCGGTTAACCGAGGGTGGAAACCGAACTAACCGAGAAAAGTTCGGTTATCGGCAGCCGAGACCGAACTCATGACAAAACATTTCGGTCTCGGTCTTTTCGGTCTCGGTCTCGGTCTTTTCGGTTCGGTCTTCGGTCCTCGGTCAATTATGCCCACCCCTACATGCAGGTCTCGAACCGCGACCTTCGCGTTATTAGCACGACGCTCTAACCAACTGAGCTAATAGGCCTTTTCAAGTCCAAATCTGTACGTGTGCTTACTAATAACATTGAAGCGATGGCAACGATTTGGTGGCACCTGTTCCGCCAACAGAAACATGCCCTGCTACTCAAGATATTTTGATGGGAGAGCTTGAAGCCCTTCAGGCATGCTCTTCCCTGCCAGCTCGGCCAGCATCAATGATTGATGCATGCACGGGAGGAGGAGGTTAAACCTACGCCAAAGGAAAAGGACACGGTAATTTTGAATACTAGTAGTGTCGGGAATTGCCCTATGGGTCCCCTTAAACAATAGGGAAAACCTCACTTAAAACCCGCAACGAAACCCAAATACGTTAAGCCTAACCATGCAGGTGCCTAACCATGCAGGACACAGCCCACAGGGACTCCGACGGCCCATCGAGGCGGCCCACGAAAGGATCCCCTCGAACAGGCTTCGCCCCGCTCGAGGGGCAGCACTCCCTTCGGGCGGGCACCCCCTCGCTCGAGGGGCAGCATTTCCCTCGAGCGGGCTCCGCCTCGCTCGAGGGTACGCCCCGCCCTCGGCCGGGGTCCGCCACGCTCGAGGGTGCCCCTCACGCGTGCGCCGGCCCCGTACGCGGGCATTTAACGCCCCGACGCCGCAGGACGGCGCCATCATGCGCCGGGGCTCGCACCCCGGTGCCGCCGCACCTACTCCCCAGGGAGGAGCCCATCCCCGCCACTGTGGGAGGGGACTGTGCAGTGCGACCGGTGTCAGTCCCGTGACACCGTGCGCACGCCCTAGTACGGCTAACGCGCCGAGCCCTCGAAAGGGGGCCGACACACCCTCGATTCACTTTCTTGTGACCCTACAGGGTTAGGTGGAGGCACTAGGCCGGTGGACTGCCATCCCCGCCACTGTAACGGCGTGCCCGCCGTACCCGCGCGTGCAGGCGCACGCCGGGCCCTGTAGCAACGACTCCAGCCCCGTGAAGCGCGTCGGGAAGGAACGCCGTTCTACCTACTCCTGTACGCCGTACAGGCCTGCGTCAGCACCTCCCTCGAGCCTATCAGAGGACATCACCGCCATTCGCTGCTCTCCTACCCTCGAACCGCCACTGTTCGGGTACAAGTCAGACCATGACGACCAGATCGCTGCAAGGATCGCCCGGACGGCCGCCCACTCTACAGCGTAGCACGTCGCACTCCCCCACGTAGCTAGATAGCGCGGCGTGCATGTAGTTCGCCTCCCCCTTGATCTATAAAAGGGGGACGAACCCCCCAGCCGCAGGGGGGACGAGACGAGATACAGAACAGCGACACACTCAAGGCCATAGACCAAGAGCCCTTGACATACGCTGTGCACTCACTCTCTAATTCTCCCACAACATCTTCAGCCACTCCACTAGGGACTTGGAAGCCACGCTTCCTCTCCCGCCTCGCTTGTAGCGGCCCCCACTACGAGCACCCCGGTGCCGAGCAATATAGTGCCGTGAGCACACCCCTGTGGACGTACGGCCCCTCGGCCGGAACCAGGATAAAAACCCTGTGTCACTTGTTGCTTAGCATCGACCATTGAGGGATAGACCTCGGCGCTATCTGCGGTTAGTGTCGGGACCATATTCCGCACCGACGCTGGCGCCCACCGTGGGGCAAGCGAGCGCCTAAGGTCATTTCGCCAACTCCCTCCATGGTGATCCGCACCGAGTACCGTGCTACACGCTACCGCATGGGTAGCTCGGACCCCCTCCCGCCGGGTTCGAGATCCGCTTCGGGGACCCGAACTTTCGAGGCCGGGCCACGGGGAACGGCTATCTCATGCGCCTCACTAACCGTGAGGAACTCGCGCGCGCGGCGTCGGGCCGGGTCCGCTCGGACCCCCGCCGCACGCACGACTCGGCGCGGGCGCCCGTAGGCACGGAGGCGGCGGGTCCATCGACGCCACGACGCCGTCGTCGCTCGGGACAACGCTCGCGCCGGGCGCGGTCCGAGCGGCGGCGGGGATGAGCGCGCCGCCGCCCGGCGCGGTGCGCCGACCATCACGACCGCCACCGCCCGGCGGGCGGCGCGCGGTCTCGGACCGCGCATCCCCATCGGGCCGCGTGGCGCTACGACGGCCTACAACGCCAACGTCAACACGACGATGCGCGAGGGGTTCCGCCCGCCGCCACGTCTTCGTCGCCGGGGACCCGGCGCCTCGGCGGCGGATGAGTCATCCCCGGGCTCCGTCGACACGATGCCACCCGCCAACCGCCACGGATACGCGGAGTGGGGACTTCTCGGCGTGCGGGACCCGGTCGCGTTCCGGCGTTTCCTCGACGCCACGGACTGCGGTTTGGCCGCTCCGACGACTCCGGCACGGGAGCTACGACCCCGCGCGGGGAGTGTTACGCCGTCATCACCAACGACCGGCTAACGCCGCCGGCGCGGTGGGCGCCGGAGACGGGGGAGGTCACGCCCGCCCCTGGGGATCGCCACGCGCCCGGCCGCGGGGCCAAGCGCTCCGCCGGGGCCGACGTCGACGCACACCGGCCCAAGCCCGCGAGCTCGAGGCCAAGCTGGCGGAAGAGTACCGAACGGTGCGGTTGCTCCGCGCCTCAATGGCATGAGAGGCCTCCGCGCGTGGCGAACGCGCACGGGAGCTGGGCCGACATGTCCGCGACCGCATCAACACCGCCCCCAACGTCGAAAACGTGGACGTGCCCCCACGTGCGAGCCAGAAGCTCGTCGCCGCCGCGACGCTGCTGCGAGCCATGCCGGCACCATCGACCCCTGAGGCTCGAGACATGCACCGCGAGGTGCAGACCCTCATCGAGCAAGCGGCCGTCCAACAGGCCGAGAGCTCGACCTCACGCATCCGCCAACAAGGGGATGCGCGGGGCGATGAAGCTGCACCGGGAGGCGAACCCTCGGTGCACGCAGGGCGACCCACCGAGCAAGCGCGCACGCCGGCCAAGGAGCGACTCCTTGACGCGCGCAGGGCACTAGATGGCGACGCTCGCAACGTCATCAACGCCCGGCGCACCAGCAAGGCGGACGCACGAGCGGCAAGGGGCTACCACCCTCGACGGGGTGGGCGCTACGACAGCGGCGAGGACCGCTCCCCGACGCCGGAGCCCCCAGGCACCCGCGTGTTCAGCCGGGAGATCCGAGCGGCAGCATTCCCCCAACGCTTCCGCCAACCCTCGACGATCCTCAAGTACAACGGGGAGACGGACCCCCGCGTGTGGCTCAACGACTACCGCTTGGCTTGCCAGCTGGGCGGGGCCACTAGCGACGAGGTCATCATCCGCAACCTGCCCCTCCACCTTGGCGATGCGGCCCAGACATGGCTCGAGCACCTGCCCGCCAGCCAGATCCATAACTGGGACGACCTAGTCCACACGTTCGTGGGCAACTTCTAGGGCACATACGTGCGCCCTGGGAACTCTTGGGACTCGCGCTCCGCACGCGAAGCCGGCGCGAGTCGGCCGCGGGACTTCATACGGCGCTTCTCCAAGCGCTGCACGGAGCTCCCCAGCGTGGCGCAGTCCGAAATCGTGCATGCCTTCCTCGAGGGCACCACGTGCCGGGATCTCGTGCGGGAGCTGGGACGCAGCCCGCCTGCGGACTCCAACGAGCTATTCGACATCGCCACCAGCTTCGCCTCCGGGGAGGAGGCCGTGGGGGCGATCTTCGACGGCAAAAAGGGCAAGCGCTCTGAGGACGCGCCCGCGGAGGGCAGCAAGTCCAAGGAGCCGCACCGCAACGACAAGCGGGGCAAGAAGGGGAAAAAGCCGCGCCGCGAGGCGCGCGCGGCGAGGGCGCGACGGCGGCAACGCCGAGGCCCTAGGCCGTCGACCCGGCCGACGGGGCCCTCGACCGGCCCCTCGAGGCCCGGGGTGTTCGACGACATGCTCGAAGAAGCCATGTCCCTACCACAAAACCCCGCGTGCATCACACCCTTGAGCAGTGCGACATGCTCAAGAAGTTCTATGGCCGCGCCGCCGCGAAGGAGGCAGAGGCCAAGAAAGACGGAGACGATGGCGACGCCGGCGGCTTCCCTGCCGTCGAAAATGTGTTCCTCATCTTTGGGGGACCTACCGTCGACATGTCGACCCGGCAGCGCAAGAAGGAGTGGCACGAAGTCCTCGCCGCGGAGAGGGCGCCTCCGGCCTTCCTCAACTGGTCGGAGGACGTCATCACCTTTAGCCGGGAAGACCACCCGAATCACATCCCCAACCCGGGACAGTACCCGCTGGTGGTTGATCCCATCATTGGGAACGCCCGGTTTTCGAAAGTCCTCATGGACGGAGGCAGTAGCCTCAACATCCTCTTCGCGCATACATTGCGCCTGATGGGGATCGGGTTGGACCGGGCGCGGCCCGGACGAAGCCGTTCCACGGCATCGCGCCGGCAAGCGTGGTTCAACCCCTCGGGCATCGACTCCGCCGTCCGGTTTGGCACCCCTAAGAACTTCCGCAAGGAGACCCTCACCTTCGAGGTGGTGGGGTTCAAAGGGGGCCTACCATGCTATACTTGGGTGACCCCGTTACGCCAAATTCATGGCGGTCCCCAACTATACCTACCGAAGATGAAGATGCCGGGCCAAATGGCATCATCACCGTCGGGTCGTCCATCGAGCACGCATTCGAGCGCGACGTCGAGTGCGTGGAGCACGCAGGCACCGGCGCCGGATGAAGCGCTGGTGAACACGCTGGAGAAGATGGTCAACGAGGACCTCAACTCCGCCGCCAAGCACGTCGGCACCTTCGAGGCAGCGGAGCAGACCAAAGGGGTCCCCCTCGACCCTTCAGCCCCCGAGGGCAAGGCGTTGAGGGTCAGCTCCACCCTCGACCCCAAATAGGAAGCAGTGCTCGTCGACTTCCTCCGCGCCAACGCCGACATCTTCGCGTGGAGCCCCTCGGACATGCCAGGCATCCCGAGGGAAGTCGCCGAGCACTCCCTTGACATCCTGCCAAACGCCCGCGCCGTGCGGCGGCGGGCTGCGCCGCTTCGACGAGGAGCGGCGACGGCAATCGGAGCGGAGCTGCGGAAGCTTCTCGAGGCCGGATTCATCAAGGAAGTATTCCACCCTACGTGGCTAGCTAATCCCGTGCTTGTAAAGAAGAAGAATGGGAAGTGGCGGATGTGTGTAGACTACACTAGTCTTAATAAAGCATGTCCTAAAGTTCCTTTTCCTCTGCCACGCATAGATCAAATCGTTGATTCAACGGCTGGGTGCGAATTGCTCTGTTTCCTCGATGCTTACTCCGGTACCACCGGATAAAAATGAAGGAGTCCGACCGGCTCGTGACTTCGTTCATCACACCGTTCGGGACGTTCGCTACGTCACGATGCCGTTTGGCCTCGGAAACGCGGGTGCGACGTACCGGCGCCGCATGCAAGCACGTTTTTGGGGATCACATCGGGCGGACGGCCGAAGCATACGTGGACGACATCGTCGTGAAGACCAGAAGGCGGACGACCCGGTTGGCGACGTCGCGTTCGGGCCGCCTACGGCCAATGGGGTCAAGTTAAACCCCGAAAAATGTGTCTTTGGAGTGCCGCGAGGCATGCTCCCGGGGTACATTGTCTCCCAGCGGGGAATCGAGGCCAACCCTGAAAAGGTCGCGGCCCTCGAACGAATGGGTCCGATCCGGGACCTCAAAGGGGTGCAGAAGGTGTTGGGGTGCCTTGCCGCCTTGAGCCGCTTCATCTCGCGGCTCGGTGAGAAGGGCCTGCCCCTCTACCGCCTGCTCAAGAAGCACGAGCGTTTCTCCTGGACCACCGAGGCCCAGGATGCGCTCGACAAGCTAAAGGCGTCTCTAACACACGCCCCGATCCTCACGCCGCCGCAGGACGGCGAGCCCCTCCAGCTCTACGTGGCCGCGACCACCCAGGTGGTAAGCGCCGTGATCGTTGTGGAGCGCACGGAGGAAGGGCATGCCTTGCCCGTGCAGCGGCCAGTCTACTACATCAGCGAGGTCCTCTCGGACACGAAGACGCGCTACCCCCAAGTCCAGAAGCTGCTGTACGCAGTGGTCCTTGCGCGGCGCAAGCTCCGCCACTACTTCGAGGCCCACCCCGTCACGGTGGTTTCTTCCTTTCCGCTAGGAGAGATCATCCGCAACCCCGACGCCGCGGGAAGGATCGCCAAGTGGTCCGTGGAGCTGATGGGCGAAACGCTCGCCTACGCCCCACGCAAGGCCATCAAATCGCAAATCCTGGCGGATTTCGTCGCTGAGTGGACAGACACGCAGCTGCCACCCCCACAAATCCAGGCAGTGCTGGACTCTGTTCTTCGACGGCTCAGTGATGAAAATGGGAGCAGCGCGAGCCTCGCTCTTCGTGTCACCCCTCGGGGAGCACATGCGCTACGCAAAGGCGCCTCCACTTCCCCGCGTCCAACAATATGGCTAAGTACGAGGCCCTTCTCTGCGGCCTCAAAATCGCCATTGAGTTGGGCGTCAAGCGCCTCGACGTGCGGGGGGACTCGCAGCTCGTGATCGATCAAGTCATGAAGAACGCGAGCTGCCATGATGACAAGATGGAGACCTAGTGCAAGGCCGTGCGAGCCCTCGAGGACAAGTTCTACGGCATCGAGCTCAACCATGTGCCCCGAAGGTACAACGAAGAGGCGGACGAGCTCGCCAAGATCGCGTCCGGCGGATCACGCCCCCCGAACGTTTTCACGCGTGACATCGCTCAACCCTCGGTCGTCTTCGAGCCCTACCCCTCGAATCACAACGAACCCTCGGGGGCTCCCTCGAACCCGGCGGGTGCGGAGCCCATGGACGAGGACCCCTCGAACGAGGCGTACGTGCTCTCCCTTCTCGAGGGGTACGGCTCCCACGAAGCCGACGTGATGGACATCGAGCCGGCCCCCGTCCGGTGCGGACCGGCGGGAGAAATACATTGCCCGGATCGCTCGAGGGGGAACTCCCCGCGACCGGGCCGCGGCTAGGCGCATCGCTAGGATGGCCAAGTCTTTCGCCCTCTTCGACGGCGAGCTGTACAAGCGCGCCGCCTCCCGCATCCTACGGCGGTGCGTGCCCATTCCCCGAAGGGCGCGAGCTCCTACGGGACATCCATGCGGGGATCCGTGGCCACCACGCCGCGCGCCCCGCACCCTCGTCGGCAACGCGTTCCGCCAAGGCTTTTATCGGCCTACCGCGGCCGCGGACGCCGCCGAAATCGTACGCACCGCGAAGGGTGCCGCCCTACGCCCGAAGTCCAACTTGCCCGCCCACGCCCTACGGACCATCCCCCGTCACATGGCCGTTCGCCGTGTGGGGGCCGGACATCGTCGGGCCCCCGCGGAAGGCGCCGGGGGCTTCACCCACTTGTTGGTCGCGATCGACAAGTTCTCCAAGTGGGTGGAGGTGCGCCCCATCACGAATCTAAGGGCGAGCAAGGGCGGTGACATTCTTCACCGACATCGTCTACCGCTTTGGAGTGCCAAACTCCATCATCACAGACAATGGGTCCCAGTTCACGGGCCGGAAGTTCTTGGAGTTTTGCGACAAGTTCCACATCCGTGTGGATTGGGCAGCTGTGGCGCACCCACAGACCAACGGCCAAGTGGAACGTGCCAATGGCATGATCCTACAAGGCCTAAAACCCAGAATTTTCGACCAGCTCAACAAATCTGGGCGAAAATGGCTCCAAGAACTACCAGCGGTCGTGTGGAGCCTAAGGACCACCCCAAGCAGAGCCACCGGGTTCACCCCATTTTTTCTAGTCCATGGCGCGGAGGCCGTCCTCCCCACGGATTTAGAATACGGGTCGCCCAAGGTTCGAGGCTACAACGAGGATGCTAACCAACGAGCCCGTGAGGACTCGCTGGACCAGTTGGACGAGGCACGCCTCGTAGCCTTAATGCATTCCGCAAGGTATCAACAGTCCCTAAGACGCTACCAAGCACGCAAGATACGTCGACGGGATTTCGCCGAGGGGGATCGGTCCTAAGGCCGCGCCAAGATAACCGAGGGCGTCACAAGCTATCGCCCCCATGGGAGGGACCCCGCGTCGTGGTGAAGGTACTCAAGCCGGCACATACAAGCCGGCCAACGAGGACGGTGAAGAGCTCACCAACGCTTGGAACATCCAACGCCTACGTCGCTTCTACCCTTAGCTAGGTTTTTCCAAATATCTTTGTTGTAAAAATCACATCGCCAACGCCCGCGTTGGCAACGACTATGTAAATACTTCAAGTCTAATGAAAAGGATAACTCGGCTTTCCCCTGAAACCCAAGTTACCCTCGGGGGCTACTGCGGGGGGCATCCCCCCCCAAAAAGGTCCCATTTTTTCGCGCAAAAAACAAAACAACACGCGCTAAGTTTGTTGCCTACTTCAACCTCGAGCCACGATTCGAACAGGGCGCAGGCGGCACGGCGGAAGGAGCGTGCGAGCCAGAGATAGCCTACGCCGCGTGGACATGGCCCTTCTCTCTCGCCTCCAACCCGGCGGGCCCCCGCGAAAATCGAACTTCCCTAACTAGAATCTACTCGAGAAGAAGGAGAAACAAAAAGCGTGATAAACAAACGACTTCATTTACGAGCAGATGCTCATGTTAATAAAACAACTTGTTTATTTACAAAAGGCCACGAGGCCGAATACCGATACACATAAACAAAAAACGGGCCTAGCGCCCAACTCGCTTTCGGAGGGCGGGAGGAGCAGCAGGCGTCGGCGGCGTCCGGAAGAGGAACTCCTCGAAGGCCTCGGCGAGCGACCGGCGGCGTCGGCAGCCGAGCGCATCCACACGCTCCATGGCCACCTCGTCCTCGACGCCCTCGGGAACGATGTACCCCTCCGCCGCCGCCTCGAAGTTAACCTCGTAGTGGGATCGCACCACTCCGAGGGCCTCTCGGACGCCCACCGCAGCGCGCGGCGCATCCGCTCGGTGACATGGCCACCAAGAGCACGCGGACGGCCGGCCGGGAGCTGCCGGCCTGGGCCTCGCCCTCTTCGACGGCGCGGCGGGTCTCGAGGGCCGCATCGCGCGCCTCCCGCAACTCCCTGCTCGGAGGAATTGTAGGAAGCCTGCAGCGCCTCGGCCCGCTCAGCCGCATGCCCCAGGGCGGTGCGCAAACCTGGAAACGCCAAGGCAAGAAAGAAATCAGAAAAAGGGAATGCGAGTTCCCAAACGAAAAACCAACAAAACAAGAGTCAAACAGTGGCTCACCTTCGACTTGCTTCCTATCCATCTCGAGAGCGCGGCGCTCGGCCTCGACCGCCGCCCGAGACGCTTGACGGTCTCGCCTTGCTCCCGAGGGATATCTCCCCGACTGGCGTTGGTGATGCTGAGCATAATCACCTCGCCCTCGGCCTCGGAGAGCTTGGCATCTCGAGCCGCCGAGGGTCTCTCGCGTCACCTCGTGGGCGGCGCGCTCCTCGCTCCGCAGCCGCACGGACGTCGGTGAGGGCGGCCTGCCCCCGCCTGGAGCCGTTCCTCAGCCCCTTGGCGGGCGGTGCTCTCTTGCAGGAGCCGCTCCTCAGCGACGACGAGGGCCGCGGCCTTGGCGTCGAGGGCGCCTTCGGGTCGTCGGCCTCCTTGGCCCGCCGCTCCGGCTCGCGCGCCCGCTCCTCGGCCTGGCGCTGCTGCGCCTGCGCCCCCTCAAGCGACGAGCGAAGCTCCCGGCTTCGCCACGGATGGTCTCCACCTCCACCTCCCGCTAGCGGCCGCCGTCCGCGTCTTCTCCAAGTCCTCTCGCGCGTGCCACGGTGCCTCATCACGATCGACGAGGGCCGCGCGCACCCGCCGAGGCTCGAGCGGGCGCGCCGTGTCCTCGCCTCGAGCCCTCGGGCAACTCGTCGGGCCGGGCCGGGGCCGCACGCCGGCCCACCGTCCGGGGACCCGAGAGCGTCGGCAAGCGCGTCGAAAGCGCTGCACTGCTCCCGGAGCTGGTGGACCTCGGCGTTCACCCGGTCGAACGCATCGTACTTGTCGTGGGCGCGACGCTCGAGCTCCTGGCAACCACAGAATAGAAACCCGTAAGTACCGCGACACGAAGGCAGCATACACAAAAGAAAGAAAGGAGAGAACGAGCAACCACGGCTAACCTGGAAGACAAGCCATGCCGGGCCGCCATGGACCCGCAACGCCTCGTTCAGCGCGCGGTTGAGCGTAGCGCCGTGGCTCCGGAGCTCGCCCCAGAGCTCCTGCTCCCCCTGGGCGTCAGCAAACGCCGGGGGATCATCGACGGCCCCCTCCACCGGGCGCGGGGCGGCGGCCGCGGGAGGACGAGGCCTCGGCGCCGTGTCCTCGACTCCCCACCACTAGGTGACCCTCGCGCCGCCTCACGAGGGCCCCCTCCGGGGCTCGGGGGGAACTCGTGGGCCGCCCGGCCCACCGATCCCACCCGGGCGGCGGAGAGTCGTCCGAGACCTCCACCACCTCCGCTTGCGAACGCCGGCGGCGCCGCCGCTCGTGCCGCCTCCACCGCGCCTCCGCCCGCGTCTCCGCGCGCCGCGGGGCGCCGGCACGCGCGCCGCGGCCACCACCTCTCGGGCCGCGCCTCTCGCGCCCACGGGCGCCGCGGGTTGCTCCCGCTCCGCCTCCTCCATAGCAAACGCCCCCCGCGGCCGCGCCTCCACCACCGCCGCCGCCGCGGCCCGCACCCCCCCCCGCGACGGCCGCGCCGGCCGCTCCTCGGCCGACCGCCGCCGCGCGCGCGACGGCCGATCCGGTGGCCGAGGCCTCGGGGCCCCGCCGCACCCTCGCGAGCTCTCGCCCGCCGTCGCCGTGCTTGTCCCCGCCCGCGGCGCCCTCGACGAGCGCCGCCGGGTGGGGATGGACGCATCCGTCCTCGCGCACCTTGGCGGTGTGCGAGAGGAGGCACGATTGGCACAACCCCCGCGCGGAGCGCGAACGGAAGGTTAGAACGCCTAATCATCAACTAGTTAAACCGAGTGAAGCATCGAGCCCCCTACCTAGAGGAGGAAAAGGCACGCTTCCTCTTCCTCGAAGCCTCGGTGGATGAGGCCGGCGCGGCCGGCGCGCCCGCCACCGCGTCTCCCCGACGGCGCCGCCACGCGCGTGGGCGTGCCCGCCCGCGCGCGGCCGCGCCCGATGACGCGCCTCCCGACGACGCCGGCGCGCGCGCGCAGTACGCTTGCCCCGCGAGCGGGTGTGCCCGCCGCCGCACTCCCCGACGACGTCGCCGCGCGCGTGGATGCGCTTCCCCCGCGCGCGGGCACGCTCGATGCGCGCGCGCGCGCGCTCGCCGTGCGCACACCCGACGAGCGCGCCGGGCGGCGCCTCCGCGCGCGCGCGCCGCCCTCGATGTCGATGGCCGGCGGCGGCGCCGTTGCGCCCCGCCCCCGGCGATGCCACCCTCGCCGCCGGCGCCGGCTCCGGCGACGGAGGCGCAGGCTGCCACCTGTCAGAGGGGCCCTCCCCCTCAGCCTCTTCCTCTTCGTCCTCCTCCGAGGACGAGAACTCCTCAGTCCCCGGGGAGGAGAGCCCCAGCTCTTCACGCCGCCGATACTCCGCGGCCCGCCGGTCGCGGCGCGCTTGATGTCGCCTCGCGCGCTCCCTCTTGTGCACCGCCCCGCTCCTCGCCGCCGCCGCTGCGCCGCCCGGCCAAGCGCGCGGGAGTCGGGGGTGGGCGGAACGGACTTGACGATGGTGAAGTCCACCAGCTGCACGCGGAAGCGACAAGGGCGCGTCAGGAGGCAAAGGCAACACTAAGAACCAAAACAAAATTAAGAGCCGAACTCACCAGCCGGCCGGTGGGGAGCATCTCGAGGTCCCATGGGGTCCGACCCGCAGGCGGCGGCACCCGGGTGTCGACGGCGCTCCGCGCCCGGTGAGCGCGTACGGCCGCTCGAGGGGCGTCGGGAGCATTCGCGACCTCGCCAGGTCGACGGGATTGGCCGCCTCTGTCATCTCGAAGATGCAGAGCGGCCTCTCCATCAACGGCACGATCCGCCGGTGATGAAGGAAGGCGAGGACGCCCATCGCGTTCGGCCCCCATCTTCGCCGGGCGCCGCAAAGACGGCCGGGGACCGACTCCTGCCGCCTCCGATGCTGGGACGTAGACACCCCGTAGCCCCAAGAGTCAGGCCTCTCCTTGAACACCCGACGGGTGTAGGGGGGGGAGGCCGGCTCGGCGTTACGCAAGTAGGAACCATCCCCGCTCCCGGCCCGGCGTTGTTCGTCGTCATGGTGCGGGGGATGTAGACGTCCTTGAATTGCCCCCGCGGGGCAAGCGACATCCCGCCGCCGCGCATCGCGCGGCGGGTCCCTCGCTCCGTCGTGGGCCGCGTGATGAGCTCCGCGCGGAAAAGGTGTACCCGCAGCTCCCAAATGACTGGGACCCCCAGGTACCCTTCGCAGACGCCCACGAATGTGGCCGCCCGCGAGATCGCGTTGGGGGCGAAGTTGTGCAGCTCCACTCCGTAGTGGTGGCACATCGCCCGCATGAAGGTGCTCGCTGGCGCGTTGAAGCCCCGCTCGTGGTAGCGGATGAAGCTCACCACGTAGCCCCTCCGGCGGGTTGGGCTCGCGGTCCGCGGCCGGCGGCACGATCCACTCCGCCGACGTCCGTCTTCGTTGGCCGCCGACCGGCCGGCGGCGACCGGCTCGCCAAGGGCCAGCTGCGTCACCGTCGACCTTTCCCAGTCATACGACTCCAGGATCCTAAGGGGAAGCTGAGGCGGCACCATGAGGAAGGACGAAGGAATGCGAGGACGGAGAACGAGGAATGGAAGAAAAGCTCTAACGGCGACACCGCGCGGTGGCAAGAGCGAGGCGAAGACGAAGGGGCGGGGGACTGAAAATGGTGAGGCGTCAAGGTAAAAAACCGCCGTCTCCTCCACCCCTCAGATTTATAAGCCGACGGGGCGAGCTCTCCGGAGCGGACACCCCGCTCGCATTAACTGCAGGGAATCTTCCCTTCACGCCGACGGACGGGCCCCACCACGACTGTAGCGGCCACATCACTGCAGGCGGGCCATCATCACGGCGAAGACCCGCAGGGCTCGAGGTGAAGCCGTCACGTCCACCTGCCACGCCGCCCACTACGCGCGCGCGCGCGGCTGCAGCGCCTAAAAAGACGCGCCCGCGCTGCAAAAAACCGCAGCCTCGAATGCGAGGCATTTAATGACCGGGTCCCTTGCCAAGCAAGGAAAACCCTCGAGCGGGACGAGCCCTCGGCTCAAAGCGAAGACAACCCTCGATGGGATATCGACGTGAGAAGGTCACCCGGGACCTGCTTGATGTAAAGCAGGCACCGCGGGTACCCATGCCACGTAAGACCCTCGAGCGGGGCGGGCCCTCGGCTCAAAACGATGTCAGCCCTCGAAGGGACACCGACGTGAGAAGGTCGCCGGGACTCGCTCGATGTAGAGCGTGCACCACGGTACCCATGCCACGTAAAACCCTCGAGCGGCGCGGGCCCTCGGCTCAAAACGATGTCAGCCCTCGAAGGGGCACCGACGTGAGAAGGTCGCCCGGGACCTCGCTCGATGTAGAGCGAGGCACCACGGGTACCCATGCCACGTAAAACCCTCGAGCGGCGCGAGCCCTTGGCTCGAGACAATATCGATTCTCCAAGGAAGGGCACATACGCCGTGCTACCAACCGAAGACCTCGAGGGCCGGCTCGCCCGCACCCCTCGATGGCCGCAAACGTGAAAAGACGGGGCCGCCCAGGCGCCACCCCGCACGGCCCTACTGATCAGAGGACGATGAGGGCACGCGCATTCGAGCCGTTCCTCGAGCCCGTCGGCTCGAGGGTGCCCCACATGTCGTGTTCGAGAGCCGGCCGAGGGCAGCCCAGCCGGGGGGGATCCCACCGAGGGAGAGCTTCCGCGCCCTCGGTCCCTATCGAACGGGACCGAGCCCCACCTAGCAAACCCACGCAAGTGCTTCCATGGACGTGTCTCCGACCGCGCAGCCCTACCCTTATCGAACGGGGCATGGACGTCCACTTGAACCACCCGCTAGCGGCCTCGACGAGGAATCCGCAATCCGCGACCCGCTCGATGGGGGTTGCGGAAACCTCACCCTCCGTCCCACGGAGGGACGGCGAGGGCGCGTTAAAAAACAAGTCGCCAAGCTCTACTCGATCGCCTCGAACGGGCCAAGGCTCGGGGGCTTGGCGCACGGCTACACCTCCTTGAAATTGCACCCACCGGAGACGGTGCCGGCGGTGCGTGCACCCCCGGCCGGCCGAAATACCGCCGATGCCGGTTGGCATATGTGCCACGCCTCTCTCGACCAAAATTCTCGCGGTTAACCCCCCGCAGAGAACCCACACTCCCGCAGGGCTTCGGGGCTAGACCCGCGGGACCGCCGACGCGGCCCCACCGGAAAGCGTTCGCAGAACAAGAAGGGAAGAACGTCCTATCAGTAGGTCCCAGCATCTGCGGGAGCCTCAATGGCAAACCCACAGATGCTCGGGGGCTACTGTCGGGGACTGCCCTAGGGGTCACCTTAAACAATGGGGAAAACCTCTCTTAAAACCCGCAACGAAACCCAAAATACGTTAAGCCTAACCACGCAGGTGCCTAACCATGCAGACACAGCCCACGGGGACTCCGACAGCCCCATCGAGGCGGCCCACGAAAGGATCCCCTCGAACAAGCTTCGCCCCGCTCGAGGGGCGCACTCCCTTCGGCGGGCACCCCCCCGCTCGAGGGGCGCATTTCCCTCGAGCGGGCTCCGCCTCGCTCGAGGGTACGCCCCCGCCCTCGCCGGGGTCCGCCACGCTCGAGGGTGCCCCTCACGCGTGCGCCGGCCCCGTACGCGGGCATTTAACGCCCCGACGCCGCGGACGCGCGCCATCATGCGCCGGGGCTCGCACCCGGTGCCGCCGCACCTACTCCCCAGGGAGGAGCCCATCCCCGCCACTGTGGGAGGGGGATCGGCGGAGGCGACCGGTGTCAGTCCCGTGACACCGTGCGCACGCCCTAGTACGGCTAACGCGCCGAGCCCTCGAAAGGGGGCCGACGCACCCTCGATTCACTTTCTTGTGACCCTACAGGGTTAGGTGGAGGCGCTAGGCCGGTGGACTGCCATCCCCGCCACTGTAACGGCGTGCCCGCCGTACCCGCGCGCGTGCGCACGCCGGCCCCGTAGCAACGACTCCAGCCCCGTGAAGCGCGTCGGGAAGGAACGTCGTTCTACCTACTCCTGTACGCCGTACAGGCCTGCGTCAGCACCTCCCTCGAGCCTATCAGAGGACATCACCGCCATTCGCTGCTCTCCTACCCTCGAACCGCCACTGTTCGGGTACAAGTCATGCCATGACGACCAGATCGCTGCAAGGATCGCCCGGACGGCCGCCCACTCTACAGCGTAGCACGTCGCACTCCCCCACGTAGCTAGATAGCGCGGCGTGCATGTAGTTCGCCTCCCCCTTGATCTATAAAAGGGGGACGAACCCCCCGACCGCAGGGGGGACGAGACGAGATACGAACGCCGACACACTCAAGGCCATAGACCAAGAGCCCTTGACATACGCCGTGCACTCACTCTCTAATTCTCCCACAACATCTTCAGCCACTCCACTAGGGACTTGGAAGCCACGCTTCCTCTCCCGCCTCGCTTGTAGCAGCCCCACTACAGGCACCCCCGGTGCTGAGCAATATAGTGCCGTGAGCACACCCCTGCTGGACGTACGGCCCCTCGGCCGGAACCAGGATAAAAACCCTGTGTCACTTGTTGCTTAGCATCGACCATTGAGGGATAGACCTCGGCGCTATCTACTGGTTAGTGTCGGGACCATATTCCGCACCGACAAGTAGTACTGCAAAAAAAATATTGTGCAATGCTCACTTTAAAATGACAAGAAATCTGGAGTTGAGTGTTTTATTGTACATGTGCTTGTCTTTGTTCATATTAGCGGAGACTATCCGGATGTTTACATCTGGATGTGTACCATTAGAAGCCTGACTGAAGACAGCTAGATATGTAGTGATCGTCTCATCGGATTCTTTTAAGACGCCACCTTGCCAAATATTGATGTCTTCAAGGAGATTCACTATTGTGACCCATCTCTCAAGAATATTAAGTGACCACTGTGTATAGAATAACACTTCTTTTTGCTTCAAATGATAAATGGTAATATGGTAGCCACACGACCAGCAAGATTAAACATCAAGAAGTCTGCATTCATGAAAGAGAAATTTTGGTTTTAGGTGAGCATGGACATATGATCATGAGTAGATAAAGATGGTCGCCGGAACAGGTAATTCAACAAAATAGTTTCCTTAGTTTGTTGTAGACAACTTCGTAGTTCTCATCTTGAGAATAGAAAGAAATAATTCCAAATCCTTCACATTTGTACTTCCAAATCAGTAAAGCACATGCCACCCGCTTCTGCTATCTCTGTTTTTCTCCACAGGCAGAGCAAGCAAGCAGGCCACTATAAACCATACGTCCATACTATCAGCCTGCATCACTGATAGTCGTACGCACCTGCCTGATGTGTCAGCAGTCAACACTCAGCACACCACTAACCTAAAAGAACTTAAATATATCCCATAACAAAATAAGTACAAATAACAAAAATCCTAGTAAATATAGTAGAATCATTTAAGAATTATCCTCCAGTTATTAGCTCAGGGCATGAAGGTCTTGGCGAAAATGAAATTTCATTTTTTGTCCTTAAAAGTTAGGACTTTTGCATCCCAACCTTGACCGGTAAAGATGGGAAACTGGATAGCAAGATACTTCATCTGGATTAGCAGAAAAGGCTCAGCCTAAAAATTAAATGATTGGTAAAGATGGGAAACTGGATAACAAGTAAATACATCATCTGGATAAGCATGCAATGCTCAGCCTAAAAATTAAGGGTTAAATCTTTGCATGAGCTTTTTGTTAAGAGTGAAATATCAAGCACATGAACTATAATATCATTCCCTTGCTAAATAGAATCAACAAGTCTGTCAAACATTCTTTTCATCCATGTTGCAATGTGTAATTAGACGTTAGAAATAGCTTGTTCCATGTTTACAGTTAAGAACAAAGCTTGACACAGATTACTTCTCCCCACCATCATTTTTCTTTCACCCTGAAACACAAGAAAGTGTGACTATACTAATGTGTATCGGCATGATATAACCAAGTCAACATTATGCTTGTGTGTGAATAACCTGCTGAACTACATCATAAGTCTTGATTGATAGGTGTGGGATGAAATTATTTAAGCAAAACAATGAATACTAACAGGGGACAAAATGTTTCTTGTGCTTTGGCTTCCACCATACCAAGTATCTGAAACATGAGGGATGTGGTTAGCTACATCCGACCAAAGCTCATGCTTATTATAAGAGTCACTCCTTCGTGCTAAGGAAGGAATCATAAGTGATCTAAAGTCAATTAAAACTTCAAAGTATAGTTTCTTCAGACATTGAAATGTTGAATTCTTATCAATTTTTCTGATAAGAAGCATGTAATCCATGGTGAGGATGGTCAACGGTTTACGCATTTTGTCAAACAAGAACAAGTATCAAGCAAACACCATACAAGCAATGGCAGAGCGGCGTTGAGGCCAGGCTGTAGGAGAACCGGGTGCCGCGCTACACATATCGTCACCGGCGGAAGTTGTCGTTGAGCACGGTGACGAGGTCGGTCTCTGAGAACGTGGAGACACGCGGGGGAACTCGCTGCCACGGCAGGCCGAGCACGGGCACCCCAATGGACGAGCAGGCGCCAGGCAGTACGGCCGCCGCCGGCCCCATCAGAGCGGTGAGAGGGACGGAACAGGTGCAGGGTCCCCTTGGCGCGCGGCCAGGACGTCTAGGCATCGCCAAGAGGGAGGGATGGACACTGAGGGTAAAGGCGGCCAAGCCCGTCGGTAGTTAGAGTCGGCTGCGATGGGGACGGGGCAGCGTTGCGTGAGGGAGACAAGTGCTGCGGGAATCGGGTGGATGTGGGTCCCCTTGGCGCGCGGCCAGGACGGTCTAGGCATCGCCAAGAGGGAGGGAGGGACACCGAGGGTAAAGGCCGCCAAGCCCGTCGACAATCAGAGTTGGCGACGATGGCGACAGGGCAGCGTTGTGTGAGGGAGACGAGTGCTGCGGGAATCAGGTGGATGCGGGTACACAGGCGGGTAAGGAGGGCTGGGAAGCCGGCGGATGAATGGCGTCGAAAAGAGGTGACGTCTGTCTCACTCCATGATGTCCGTTTGGCGGTTGCACGGGGGTCAATTTGAAGGAATCGGGGTTCGCGACGAAGGAGCTTGCCCACAGCGCCATGATTCCGGCGAATTGAAGAAGGGGGTACTCCGTCCTTCCCATCTGACCGCCGTGCTGGTGAGGCCTAGGATACGCCCGTGCTGCCGTCCTGCGCAGGCGCCATTTTTAGCTCAAAGGCTACACTGAGTTACTGACCCTGCAATCTTTACACCTGCAAATTCATGGCACTGCACAAATCAATTATTAATCTCATAAATCAACCTCCATAATCATACCATCATTAACTTAAAAAACCATCGATTCAATTCACAGGATCACACTCAAACTCTAGAGCTGACATGCTGACACCTATGCTGCAACTACTCCATTCGTTCATTCGAACGGTTGTTGAATCAACCCCAATGGCCGAAGGAAGCTCTGGCTGTTCTACTGCGCGGCGACACAGGCAGCGGCCACCTTCTCCCTCCTGACACAAGCAGTGGATAAGCAAGGCGCCGGCCACGTAGTGCGTGGCGGCACCGACGAGCACGAGCACATGGAAGATCTGGTGGCTGTGTCCCACGACGTCGAACACCCCGGGACGCCACCGCTCTGGCACACGGTTGATGTAGACCCACGCCCCGGCGGCATATGCGAGCCCCATGGCGACCTCGAGCCCCAGCGCCAGGTAGCACGCGGGGTGTCTGTGACGCCCCAGGTTTCTAATTAACATTATTAACGCTAATGACCAGGTCAACCGGTCAAACCCCGGTCAAACACCGGTCATACCTAGGTCAACCTGGGCTGTCACCCGAAAACCTCGCCAATGAACCCTAATGAACCCCTTGACCAAGCCTACACACACCCGTAGTCGACCCGTGGTCAAAGACACGGTCAAACCCCGCTTAACCGTTGACGTCGGCGAATGTCGTCCGGAACTTTTGCCGCGTTCTCCAAAATTCACCTAAACACTTCAAAATCTACCTTTATGAAAGTTGTCCGTCTTGTTGAGGGACACAACTTTTGTGTAGATTGGCATTTCAAATTTTGGGTGTAAATTGGCGAAAAACTCGATCGACTCACAGTACCTCCTGTTTTTCAGAACAGGCCGACATTCAATGTTGGCACGACGTTCCTGCAAAATCCATTGAGAAAAACACTAGACGACCTTTACAAAAGTTGTAGAGGGTAGTTAGATCTACAACTTTCCTGTTGACCACTTTGTGCGCTTCTATTCAAAATTTTAGAGAAACATGTGGTCAAACACTGCTAGGCCAACACTTTGCACCCAGCGCGCCGCCGCGCCGCGCCGCGCCGTGCCGCGCCCGCGCGCGCGCGCGTGCCGCCGCGCCGCCGTACCGCCGTGCCACGGCCGGCCGGGGGGCCTCGCGCGCGCGCGCCGAGGCGCCGGCGCGGCCGCGCCCGGGCGGGGCGCCGCGCAGCCCCTCGGCCGCCGCGCCGCGCACGCTTCCCCTCGCCGAGCGCGCCGCCAAGGCCGCGCGTGCACTCCCGGCGCGCCGCGTACCCCCCCGGCGCCCATTTAAGGCGGCCGCATCGCCCAAGCATGCCCGCGCCGCGCCGGCTTGCACCGCGAGGCAGTACCCGCCGCTAGGGACGTCGCCGGAGCGAGCCGCGTTCCCAGCGAGTTCCCCAGCCACACCGCAGTCCACCACCCTCACTAGGTCCCCTAGGACCTCTGGAGACACCGTGTACTCGCACCGGTCGCCGAACCCCGCCGTCCATCGAGCAGCCGCGGCTAGCACCGCCGGTGGCCGCCGCACGCCGTCCCCGAGGCCACCGCAACCCTAACTCCGGGCACAAATCGAGCCACGGTGATTCCCTAACCCCTCTCCCCACCTTTCCCGGCCGAATCCCCCACTGGCACGCCGGAATTTGGGCCGGCGCCGCCGCCCTCCATGGCCAGGGGTCGCATTGCAAAGGAGGAATTTTTCCCAGGGGCCTCGGTGCAAAAAGAAACTCCAATAGTAAAAACTGTTTTGCTGTTTCTTGTAAATTGCGTAGAAAATCACAGAAACATTAGAAAAATGCAAGGCCAATTTTGTTGGATTTGTAGTAAATTATACTACAACTTTTGTTATTCTGGCCTGAGCTAATTCTGTTTAGTTTTTGCATTAAAAATACAAATGTGAAAACCCTAGATCTGCAATATCTCAAACATTATAAATCCTCTGTAGCTAATTTTTGGATATGTTATGTGTTAGGTCATGACCAGCTCCTATGCCAAACATTGCACAAAGTTATGGTGTAAATATTTTTATAAAAATGTTTTTCTATTTCTGACAGATCTGCATAAATGATTTTTCTTGCTAAATATATTTATGTTTTTGACCCCAACCTGTGCACACTGTCTTTTAATACCACAATACACATCTTGTGAATTAATCATGATGTTTGGATTAACAGAAATAATTATTCTTGATTTATGCATGTTTTCCTTTGTAAATTAATAAACCAAGTTCAGT
This sequence comes from Cenchrus americanus, assembly GCA_947561735.1. Classification (NCBI taxonomy): domain Eukaryota; kingdom Viridiplantae; phylum Streptophyta; class Magnoliopsida; order Poales; family Poaceae; genus Cenchrus; species Cenchrus americanus. The sequence goes on from OX387241.1 coordinate 62,496,247, forward strand.
AGATATTCCATGTGAACATTCTGGTTCTTTAGACTTGTTTAGGACCAGAGAGAATGCACAAGAAAGTTTGGATCATTTTGAGGCTTATTTATTTTTATATGCATTTACTTTGAATCACTAGCTAGTCTTTGTTATTTTCAATAATATTTAATTTCCTAGCATCCAACACTTACATGTGGGTCCAATGGACCAGGACAGGTGCAAGTAGGCTTAAGAAACACTTCCTTAAATTTTGGTAATTTAATTGCTTAATAAAAAGCTTAAAAGCCCTTTTAATATTAAAGGGAAATTAAATAAAGAAAAACCCTTATTTAATTCTTTTTCCTTTTTGAAAAGTGTTATTTAATACAATTAAAAGATAATTAATTATCATCACTGATAAGAAATTAATTCATAATAGAAATATTAATTACACCTTTATTGGAGAAGATAAAAGGAAATGAAGCTTTCACATGAAATGATAAGTATAATAAGAACCTTTATTCAAATGTTTAATAAAGAATTGCATATTTTTCCTTTTTGGAAGAATATGCTAAATGTATTCTTATCTAGGTGAATGTGTCCAACTAATGCACCCTATGGTTGTCAGTTATGGTTTGTGGTTAATTAAATCAAAAATCATCAAATAAATCTTGCATTGCATCCTCGTGTAGATCTTCCGAGCGGTAGCTGTACGCGTGTGCCAGACGGAGGAGACAGAGGAACTGACGGAGACGTGCACCACGTCGTTGTAGAGCAAGACCTGGACCAAGTCCAAAAGGGCCCAAGGTCAACATTGCCATCGAAGGCAAGCCCCGGATCATTAACCCCGTCTTTTAAACTTATGCAATTATGTTTGCTATGATTGTGCATTTACGTTTCAGGAGTTGAATTGAAACCCTAGACGCATGATCCCTAGGTACCTATGCTCTATCACTAGTATGCTAGGTCGATAGCCGCTATGCTATAGGACCCGGTAGAAGTCGAGTGATGTTCGTCACTCGCGAGAATAGGTTCTTATGTTGGAATCATAAGATCTTTATAAATGGATTGCTCATGTGGTAAGAGCATGGGATTTGGGCTCCGGTCCAGTGGCTTTCGTGGGCTAAGCTTTTGAACGTACTAAACATATGCCGGGTATGGGACCGGTAAGCCTAGTACCCGATTGACGCGGTAAGGGAACCTTTCCCTACTAAACTCCGGGGCACTTGTGTCCCCCCCGCTTGCAACAAAGGTGGTACCCGAGTGAGTCCGGACGTTCTTGTGGGAGCGATCCAAGCAAACCTTGTACCAAGGAATGTAGGTTCGGCTCCCGAGCCGAAGATCGACGGAAACGGCCGGGAAAGTTGTCCTTGCGCAGGGGCAGCCTACCTTGTGTTTGGGTTTACCTTGCAAGGTTTAAATCAATCGATTGTCGGCCTCTCACCGTTATCCGGACCGCTTAATCAATCGGCCATGATATCCCATAATGATGGAACTCGAGGAATATGGTTGGATGAATTAATTGCTTGTCCAATTCTTGATTGAATTAGTTGGCACACTTAGAAATGGTAATCAACTAGAACTTGTGCTAAAAGATTGAAAGTAAGGATCTACTCTTAGCAGCTGTTTAGCAAAAGAAACTCCACCGGCCAAAAGCAGTTCATGTCTAGAGGTTGGTGATGTAGTCATCACCTGACGGTTAAGTCTTGCTGAGTATTAGTGTACTCATCCTTGCTTTAAAAATTGTTGTTGCAGGTGTGATTGACCGGAAGGGTGACGACAAGTAATGACATCACGGATGGCCTCCTGTGATGTTTACCGTTGTGCTAGTTTAAAATTATTTCCGCTGTATTTTCGAACTCTGAACCTTTACTCCATGTCGTGAACAATGGTTTGTAATAAAATGTTTAATTCATGTTGTACTCTGGACTCGCCTTCGCGTGAGTTTAATGCATGTATCGATCCTCTGTTCGATGTCCAAGTGATTTACCGGGCGTTAACACGGCAACTAACGACAGGATGATACTTTACTATTGCTTAACGACCAAAGTGGATCGGTCTTAGGCGATAGTACGGTATTTTCCTGGGCGGGTTGTCACAGCTGGTATCAGAGCGACTGCATGCACCAGAGTCTAATTACCAACTCTAATCACATGATTTCCGAATAAAATTTGCCAAGATTGTTTGAATTGCAAAACACGTTGGTCCGTTAAGGATAAACTAGACCGAGAGGCCCTAGAGGGAAATCTTTGGTTTCTTTCAGGTGGCTTAATAATCTATGGTTTATTTTGCTAACTCCCAGCACATTACTTTATGTCAAACTTACTTCTTGCACAACCATACTAGTTCATCACGTTTTGCCATACGTGGTGGTACCACAGGGGAGTCCTGTGAGGGACTAGTGGGACCTCTTCCAATGGGTGCCACGTCGTGTTTGAGTCTCGTCACGTTTTGCCATACGTGATGGTACCACGGGAAAGTCCGTGAGGGATGAGTGAGGCCTATTCCAACGGGCACTCACGTCGCGTCAGAGTCTTAAATAGGACGCTGTCCATGCAGCGGCTTAACGCATGGATGCCGTTTCTATAGTGAACGGTAATGTATGTGGGCGCTTTCATGAGTGCTGGCATGAAAGGTTCGTTGTGTTCTGTGATCTTCTACAGGTACACTAACCACGTTCGTAAGTCGCTAAGCGAGTACCGATAGTCTCGACTAGTTATTATAGGGAGAGACGTAATTGTTGCCTTGCCACCGGCACTAACTCCGATTTTTGGTTTAATTGCTTGGTGAGGACGAATAGGTCGTTCTTGCATCATGATCAAAACCTGCTGAATAATAAAAGGATCACATGTGTGGTTTTCCTTAAGTAATATTCTAATAACAACAATAACAACCTTTAAACCGAATTAAAAGTGTTGTTGAACCGTTTAGTCGACCCTGTTGTCGTGACCTCTTCTCAGACCTTTCTGCAGAGTTTCCGTAATAGTGATCTACACCCAAGTGCCCCAATCTATCCAAATCTTTGTCGAGAAGTATTTGCACGATCATAGGTTTTCAAATCTCAAGCTATGCTCAAATAGTAAACATAGGTCTTGTTGTCTTTCCTGAACACATCATTCCGAATCTTGCACCTTGCACCTTGCACCTTGTTCCTGACTCATCCAGTTTAACCCTTGATTACCAAGTTTGGTCTCATGAACCTACCGAGTTGCCGGAAAATGTTGAACATTTCGGGAACTTTGGTTTCGGAATGTTGGAAATTGTCAATTCGATGCAGTGCAACTGTCTCAAGTCTAGCTATTTGGTCAATTTGAGTTTTCGTCGTACATGTTCTACTTGTTGAACAAGCTTACGAATGTGTAACTTATGAAAACTCGAATTTTTCAGATGGTGGGCTCGACACGCAACACTCCGAACGGTTTCGGTGATCCTAGTGGCCGCAACCAGCCGCCACCATCGCTAGACCCGACAATAGTGGCTACTCAAACCGAGATGATGCGCCAAATTCTCCTATATCTACAGCAGCAATCCCAGCAGCAGTAGCCTCATGGGAATCAGATTAATGCCCGAGGTCAAGTAACCGAGTACAAGCACTTCCTGGATATGAATCCTCCGCAGTTCAATGGGACGGAAGAACCCTTGGATGCTGATGCCTGGATTCGAGCCATTGAAGCTATGTTTGCGGTGTTTACCTTGCCATGTTCAGAAGGACGCAAGGCTAAATTTGCAGCATTGCAGCTTCGTGGTTCTGCTTTAATGTGGTGGGAACACTACAAATCCATGCAACCACCGGAGTATGAGATCTCTTGGGAAGAATTCAAAAAGGCTTTCAGAGATCATCACCTTCCTAAAGCACTTACCGATAGGAAAATGAGAGAGTTATTGGCTCTCAAGCAAGGGTCAGACACAGTGTACCAGTACGCGCAGAAGTTTAATAACCTCTGCCAGTATGGAGGATATCATGTGGATACTGACGCGAAGAAGATGGAGCTTTTTCGTGAAGGTCTGAATAGTAAACCGGTCGAATGGTCGAACCCGGTAAAGTTTGACAGCTACCCCATGCTAGTGAATAAGGCTATCTCCCAAGAAGATGCCATGAAGAGAGCCCAAGCCGAGAAGAAAAGAAAGGCTGACTCCATGCCCAATAATGCACAGCATTGCAAGATATGCATTATGCGGAAGATCTTCCCAGACTCCCAGCAGGCTTCACAGTCGGAAAAGTTAGTGGCTAAGTTGTCCCAGGATCGGACACAAGAAAATCTTCACCTTCCCAACACTCAACAGCCGACTCCCAAGCCTATTGTACCTAGTCCTAATGGCAACAATGAGCGTTGTTGTTTCAAGTGTGGTGAACCGGGACACTTCGCTAGGACATGCCTGCAACCGTGCCAGACCAACAGGCGACACCGACTAACTCAGCCTAATTAGAGACAAGTTTCCAAACCCATCAAGAGGGGCAAGAAGAAGATTGCTCAAGTCAGGGAGGGCAGACTCAGCTTCACTTCTATGGGTGATATTCCAGAAGGAGCACCAGTAATGATGGGAACATTCTCTATTCGAGGCAAACCCATCCGTGTGTTGTTTGATTCTGGCGCTACCCATAGTTTCATGAATGCAAAGACGCTGAGCCAAGTGGGACTGAACTCCTGCTACACCAAGGACTCTTTTACAATCAAAACAACGGGAGGGAACATCTCTTCGGAGTTGGTGACCAGGGGAGTACTCTTGGAATTTGGAAGCAAAACAATTGACACAGACCTTATCATTTTGGGATTAGAAGGTATGGATGTCATTCTAGGAATGGACTGGATGAACCGACATAAGGTAGTACTGGATATTTCAGAGAGAGTGGTAGAGATCAACTCACCAATTGTTGGAGCCACGACTCTATACCTACCTTTCAAAGATGATGTGAATCCTCGTTCCTATGTGGCAATCACTTCTCAGCTGGAAGGAATTCCAGTGGTTCGAGAGTTTGCGGATGTTTTTCCCGATGAGTTGCCGGGTATGCCACCCGACCGAGAGGTTGAGTTTGTCATCGAACTTCAACCGGGGACAGCCCCCATCTTCAAGAGACCTTACCGCATGCCACCCAAGGAATTAGCAGAATTGAAGACCCAACTTCAAGAGTTGCTAGATAAGGGTTATATTCGCCCAAGTTCTTCACCTTGGGGTTGCCCAGCCTTATTTGTGAAGAAGAAATATGGTAGCTTGAGGTTATGTGTGGACTACCGACCTCTCAATGCGGTAACAATCAAGAACAAGTACCCACTACCCCGCATCGATGTTCTGTTTGATCAGTTGGCTGGAGCCAGAGTTTTCTCCAAGATTGATCTTCGGTCAGGGTATCATCAAATAAAGATCAGGCCGTGTGATATTCCCAAGACAGCTTTCTCCACCCGATATGGTCTTTATGAGTATTTGGTAATGTCCTTTGGTCTTACCAATGCACCTGCTTATTTCATGTATCTCATGAATTCTGTATTCATGACGGAGCTGGACAAGTTTGTGGTGGTATTCATTGATGATATCTTAATATATTCCAAGAATGAAGAAGAACATGCAGGACATCTCCGAGTTGTTTTGCAACGTTTGCGAGATCACAAGCTTTATGCCAAGTTCTCCAAATGTGAATTTTGGTTAGATAGTGTGAAATTTTTGGGGCACACTATTTCCAAGGCAGGCATATCTGTGGATCCTAGCAAAGTACAAGAGGTTATGGATTGGAAACCACCCAAGACCGTCCATCAAATCCGAAGTTTTCTGGGTTTAGCAGGCTATTATCGTCATTTCATTCCGGATTTCTCCAGGATCACTAAACCTATGACTGAGCTATTAAAGAAGGGAGTTAAGTTTGTGTGGAGCAAAGATTGTGAAAAGGCTTTCCACACATTGAGGCAACATCTGACTACAGCCCCAGTGCTAGTGCAGCCGGATAATTCTAAACCGTTTGAAGTCTTTTGTGATGCTTCGGGCACTGGTCTCGGTTGTGTTCTTATGCAAGAAAATCGAGTCATTGCCTATGCCTCACGATCGCTTCGACCCCATGAAGTGAATTACCCGACCCATGATCTTGAGTTAGCAGCAGTTGTCCATGCTCTCAAGATTTGGAGGCATTATCTTATGGGAAACCGTTGTAATATCTTCACCGATCACAAGAGTCTTAAGTATATCTTCACCCAATCAGAATTGAACATGAGGCAGAGAAGATGGTTGGAATTGATAAAGGACTATGATCTAGAAGTACACTATCATCTCGGAAAAGCCAATGTTGTTGCAGATGCGCTTAGCCGAAAGGTTCACTGCAACCGCTTAACCGTGGAGTCGTATGGTGAGACCTTGTGTGAAGACTTGCGGAAGCTCCGATTGGAAATTGTGGAGCAAGGAAGCTTGAATGCTATCTCAGCTGAGTCCAATCTATATGACAGAATCGTTTTGGCTCAACTCAATGATGAAGGTGTCCAGCTAATAAAACAGAAAGTAGCGGAAGGAGACCCCAAATATAGTTGTTTCCGTAAGGATGCAAAAGATGTGGTGTGGTTTGAGCAACGTCTCGTAGTTCCTGTTGATCTGGAACTCTGAAAGGAAATTTTCGACGAAGCTCATCTTTCCAAATTCTGTATTCATCCCGGAAGCACCAAAATGTATCAAGATTTGAAGAAAAACTTTTGGTGGTCAAACATGAAGGTAGACATAGCCAAATATGTGGCAGAGTGTGATACTTGTCATCGAGTCAAAGCCAGCCATTTGAAATCAGCCGGTGTACTTCAACCGTTGACCATACCTTTGTGGAAGTGGGATGACATCAGTATGGATTTCATTGTGGGTTTACCCCTGACTGCCAGAAAGAAGGATTCCATCTGGGTTATTGTGGACCGATTGACCAAGACTGCTCATTTCATCTCAGTGCACACCACTTACTCCGTCCAAGATTATGCATAACTCTATATCGATCAAATTGTGCGCCTGCACGGGATTCCCAAGACCATTGTTTCTGATCGAGGTACTCAATTTGTGGCTCGTTTTTGGGAACAATTGCATGAATCTTTGGGAACCAGATTGATTCGTAGCTCAAGTTATCATCCTCAGACCGATGGTCAGACCGAGCGAGTCAATCAAATTGTGGAAGACATGCTGAGGGCAAGCATCATGCATTTTGATAAGAGTTGGGACAAGTGTCTATCTTTGGCAGAATTCTCTTATAACAATAGTTATCAAGCTAGTTTGAAGATGGCACCGTTTGAAGCTCTTTATGGACGAAGATGCCGAACTCCTTTGAATTGGTCAGAAGCCGGAGAGCGAACACTCTTTGGTCCAGATTTAGTTAAAGACGCAGAAGAGAAGGTGGAAGTGATCAGAGAAAACTTGAAGTTGGCTCAAATGAGACAAAAGAGTTACCATGACAAAGGGACAGCACCCCGACACTATGCAGTGGGTGATTACGTATACCTCAAGGTTTCCCCGACCAAAGGTGTACAGAGGTTTGGCGTCAAAGGGAAGTTAGCCCCACGCTATATCGGCCCATACGAGATCATTGAGATATGTGGACTAGTCGCTTATCGTATCCGACTTCCGGATCGACTCTCTACCGTGCACAATGTGTTTCTTTTTTTTTTAGAAAGAAGGTCATAAGACCCGACTTTATTGAAAAAGCCATAATAGGTTTTGAACTCGGGGTTACCAGTTTTACAAGCAACACGAGAAGGAGGGCAAAACAAACCCCGCAGCCAAAGTTATTTGCAACCTCCGCACTCTCTAAACCCCTCTACTTAACCAAAAGAATAGACAACTTTAGCGAGAGAAAACAAGTTTACACCGAACAGAACACGAGCACAAAGAATAACAAAGCCGTAACCCCAAAAGCAAAACTACTAAGCCATCCCATCTCCAGGCATCGAGCCTAACAAAGAGAGTCGATGTCTGAGCTTGTGTATCACCGAACCGATCCAGTGTTGCACCTGCTCCTTGCTCAGAATTCTCCACCTCTGCATGAAAGAAATAGTACGAAGAATACATACATCAGGAGAGGTAGCTACATAGTTGTTAAAGATTAAATCATTTCTCATAAGCCAAAGCGTCCAAGCCAAGCATCCAAAAATATAGGCAAAGTTAGCATTCTCCCTCTTATTTCCTTCTACCGGTTTACGACTCGGTTCCTCCAGGCTATTAGGTGTGTCCGTCCATTCCAACACATCTCTAAAGAAGCTCCAACCATATTTGGCCAAGACACAATCCACAAAAATATGCTCGTACTCTCTACCCGACCACACATTTTACATTCAATAGGCCCTTCCCAATTCCTCCTCTTAAGCAGTTTCTGCCGATTGAATCTTGTCATTGCATACCGCCACGTAAATATCTTGATTTTCGGTGGTATCCTGGCCGTCCCGGATACACAACATCCATTTATTTTCAAAACCTGGGAAAAAAATCTCATTATACAGGGACTTAATAGTGTAAACCCCCTTCCTATCTAGACACCATCTAATTGAGTCAGGTACGTTGGTTAACTCCGTTCCTTCCAAAGCATCTCGACAGGTGTCCTGCCACTCTTGAGAATGTACAGCATCAAAATTTCGTCTGAAGGTTAAGTTTACATTTCCATTATGTAAGGTTTTGAAAACAGACCACTCTTTTTGATTGCAAATATCAAACAAGTTAGGGAAGGAGATACTAAGAGCGCAATTACCTAACCAAACATCAAGCCAAAACCTAGCTTTTTTGCCATCTCCAACTATGTAAATCAAACCTCTAGTCGCCTCATCTCCGGTGGAAAGGACACCTTTCCGAATTGTGATCCACTCTTCTTTTTATAGCCGTAGATGCTCTTCTCCCCTAGATACTTTTTCCTAAGCGACTCACAAAGACAAAGTGTTATCCCCACTCTCTAATTTAATCAACCATTTAGCCGACAAGCAAGTATTTTTCACTCTAGTGTCGGTAAAACCCAACCCCTCCAAAGATTTTTTGGGGATGCCATTATCCCCCATCTTGCCATGTGATATTTTCTCTTCGATGCGGTCCATGCCGGAAAAAATTAGCTCTAGCGGTGTCCATCTTATGATGTATCTCCTCTTGCAACTGGTACACACCCATTGTATAAGTTGGGATACCGCTAAGACAAGTTTCGGTCAAAATCATCTTACCTCCCGTTGACAAACCCACACTCGCCAAGTTGGAATTCTCTTCTCAACCTTTAGATGGACATAACTCAAATCGAAGTCGTCATGTGCTTATTGTTCACCATAACCCCCAAGTATTTCATTGGGAGGTGCCCACTTATTCGCTTAAACATTTCCGCCACTTGTTTTTGTTCCTCATTAGAGCCACCTAAGACAAAAACCTCACTCTTCTCATAATTTATTTTAAGACCAGACATGTCTTCAAAGCAGTAGAGAAGAAATTTAGTACTGTAAATGGATTGAGCATCAAAGTTCAGGAAAATTATGGTGTCATCTGCATATTGAAGGTGGGTTAGCCCTCCCTCTACTAGACTAGGTACAAGCCCTCTGATCTGCCCAGCCAATTTGGCATTCTCAAACATGGTAGCTAAAGTATCACTCACTAGATTAAAAAGCAGAGGTGAGAGGGGGTCACCTTGTCTTAGGCCCTTGTAAGTATTAAAGAAATGACCCTCAGTTCCATTAATATTAATTCCAACCTTCCCCCCTCTATAATTTGTTTCATCCACTCTAGCCACTTAGGAGGGAAATTTTTCCTCTTGAGCACTTCCATCATGAAACTCCACCGCACTTTATCATATGCTTTCTCAAAATCTAACTTCAGGATCACACCCTTCTCCCTTTTCACTCTCGACTCATGTAACACCTCTATTAAAATCACCACGCCCTCCATTATGTATCCGCCCGGAACAAAAGCCGTTTGTGTCTCACTAATCGGTTTCGCGGCGAAAGGAGTCAACCTTAGAGTCAACGTTTTTGTGAACCATTTATAGTCAACATTCGAAGGCAAATGGGTCTATATTGCTTAATACAATTTGCTTCTTTGATCTTTGGTATTAGCGAGATCATGCCATAATTCGATCCGCTAATATTCAGCTCTCCTCTAAAAAAATCATTAAACATCTCTAGAATAAAAGGCTTCAATTCGGACCAAAACTCTATATAAAACCCCACGGGGAGCCCATCCGGCCCGGGAGCGAGAATTTACTTCCATGTCCTTGAGGGCCCCTTCTATTTCTTTCAAAGTGAAAGGCCTTATTAACTCCTCGTGCTTCCTCATAGGAAAGCCTCCCTCTATCATTCCAAAAGTCTTCCCCCAAGGTAATGCTCCCCTCCCGCTCTTTTCCAAACAAGGATTTGTAGTACATCTCCACATGCTCCCTTAATTCTTTGGGATCTTTAATAATTCTATCTCCATCTTCCAAAGCAAATATGGTACACTTTTTCTTCCTCCCATTGGCTTTACCATGGAAATATCTGCTATTAGAGTCTCCTTCCAAGACCCATTTCACACCACCTCTTCTCTGCCATTGAAGCTCCTCAAATTGATAAATTCTCTCTAGATCATTCTCCCACTCATACCGCTGTTGCCATTGTGATACACTCAGCCCATTATTATCCAATTCCAAATCTAGATTCTTCATTTTATTCAACAGATCTTTTTTATCTTTTTTAATTTGACTGTTTAAATTAGCCCCCCACCCTCTACAGAACCTCCTTGTGTAAGCTTTCATCTCTCTCCAGAAGTCCTGTATTGTACTACCCCCTCTTTCTGGCCAACTTGCTATCACCTGCTCTCTAAAACTCCTTTGAGATAACCAAGCCATCTCAAAGCGAAAGCTATGCTGCTGTTTAAACCTATGATCATCTGTGTTGACAACGATCGGGCAGTGGTCTGATCCCACTCTAGTCAAGGTTTCACAAGAAGCTTTTTTATAGAATTGATCCCACCTGGTGCAGGTTAGCACTCTATCTAGAACACTCATTATGGGAGGTGACTGTTTATTTGACCATGTAAACCTAACCCCTTTTCTATCCATCTCTTTAATTCCATTATCCCTTATGAACTCGTTAAACGCATTCATCCAGACTAAATTGCCATTTCCCGAAGACTTCTCCCAAGGAAACCTGATTAAGTTGAAATCCCCACCCATAATGAAAGGATCCTCCATCATAGCTATTTTATGGCTTAGCTCCTCAAGAAATTGGTTTTTTCTCTCCACCTGTACTGGTCCATATACATTAACAATTTCCCACTTGAAATCATCCGCCATTGACCTTATCCTCATGCTGGAATAGAACTCGCCAGTGTCCTTATCAATCACCGAAATTTCCTCTGTCTTAACTCCAACCATGGTCCCCCCTGAGTGTCCTTGAGCCGCAGTCCACACCCACTCATAACTGAACCCTTCACTCAGCGCAGCCAGCTCCCCTACACTAAACTCTCTCTTAATTGTCTCCTGCAAGCACAACACCTCCACTCTATGCTTCTGTCTGATCTCGCTTAGCTGTCTCCTTCTCCCCTCCGCCCCTAAACCTCTTATATTCCAGAAAAGGATCTTCATTGATCTTTATCCCTCAAATGCGGTGCGGTCCGTGCCTCTCAGGCCTCTCTAACTTTAGTCTTCCCCCTCTTTTTCGGTGGTTTCTTTGGCGGACGGTGTGACGGGACCTCCTCAGAATCAGCATGCCGTTCTGTATTGGCCAACTCACCAGCCCCTGAATCCCCCTCTAATTCCTTCTGTTTAGCCTGTTCTTCCAACCTCTTTTTAGTTGCCATAAGAGTTATCTTCGCTAACTCTTTAGCTTGAATTGTTGAGATAGAAGCATTGACTTTTCCAGGTGCACTGCCTAACTTAATATTACTGGATAAAGCAATCTTTTCAAGAAGATTAGGGTCAACCGAATTTAAAATAGCAGAGACCGGAGTATTACCTGCTATGTCATTATTTTTCTTCTTGAGGGCCTCCGCCTTGTCTTGAATTTTCCCTGTGTCCTGTTTGTTCCTCTCACTCCTACGAACAGCCACTACTCCACTCTGCCTCTCTTTGGAAATTGTGGGGATGTCAGCCTTACCTAGATTGGACCACACGTTCTCCCAATCTATTTCCTCATCTGTACTTGGAGTTGAGCTGACCTTTTCCCCTTCCTCTCTTCCCTCCGTCATTGTCATCTCAATCGGGATTTTAACAGCAGCCTTGTCTAACAACACTTGTGCTCTACTTTCCACCCTCTTTTCCAACTCAGCCATCTCCATTTTCTCCGCAACAGCAGGATCTTCATCGTAGTCCACAAGTTCCTCTTCACACAGTTCCTCTACCTCGCCCTCCTTATCGCCACTGCAGTATTACTCGTTGAGTTTGCAAGGGGTCCTCCTCTTCTTGAGCGATTTAAGTATTTCTTCATTTGTGATACCAACTAACTTATTGCTTTTGCTGCGATTTGACTCGGGTTCAATCCTCATTTTCTTATAAGCCTTATGTTCACACCCCTCCAATGTCACTCCTTCGTTGGAGCCCGGCCCCCCGCCGTCCCGGCCCGTCGCCCCTTATACTTATGAGAGCTTGCCCCCTCTTTGCCCCCTTGCTTGTTGACACTAGTTGCAGTCCCCTCTTTGTTGTTATTGACTTCTCTATCAGATTCATCCTGGAATTCCCCTTCCTCATTTTCCTCATCATCATCTTCCTCCTCCCTCACCCTATCAAACTTTGAAGTATTACCACTCTTGTCTCTATCCTCCTCAACCACTTCCCACCTGATCCCTCTACTCTCCTTGTTGAAATATACCTGAGTCTCCCCCCTCACCTGTTTAGCATCCCTACAAGCAATTTTGATTCTAATTGGGCCAAATCCATCAAGGGATTTAATATCAACCTCTTCAGGTTCCCCAACCGGGTAAGCAATCTCTCTAACCACCTCCTCTTTCCTAGCTATGGGGGGGGAAATTGTATGCCTTCACCCAAACAGTTTCAAGTTTATCATCAGCACCCACAGACAGGTCAGTAGGAACCACCTTAGCCTTCACATTGGCAGTTTCAAACTCAAAACTCCTGAATTTAGCCACTTGATATCTCATATCTTCATTAGGGAAAGTAATCATATATTTGTTTTCTCCTTTAAGCTGTTTGATAGTCCATTTGTTCACTTCCCTGAACAGGTGTTTAAGCTCCCTCTCTATAATACCCAGAGAGGCTTGCCCACTCATAATATGCATTAATCCCAAGCACCTCATTGGATTTGGCCTCTCTCTCAACGAGCAAATGAATACCGTAAAAACCTTGACCGAGAATCCCAAATCCACACATCTTTAGGCCTCTTTTTTTACGGGCGGTCGAAGACCTGTGCCCAGACTTCTTACAGCAGTAGCAGAACGGAGGATTCCTACAATCCTTCCTCATGTGTCCAGTCAGATTGCAATTATGGCATAACTCAGTTTGGTTTAGATTTGCTTTGCCTTTTCTTGCATCCCATGCATCTTCTCTCTGCCTGTTCCACTGATTCTGCTCATTAGCCCATCTCTCATCTTGCCCCCTCTTCAGTTTGGCTCTTAGTTCCTGCTCCTCCCAGTCAACTCTCTCTCTATCATCAAACGCGTCTCTTGTTAGGATTGAATCTCTCGCTGCTCATACCGTGGCCTCTCCTCCCTGTATCCACCTTGAAATCCTGAGCTGTTGGCGTTGTAGTTGTAGGGCCTCTCTCTATCACCCTCTTGCGAGTTCCAATCTTTGTTCCGGGCCTCCCTCTCAAACTCCTCAAAGCCTCTGTCCTCGCCAGATCTACCTGGAACCCCCCTTCCACCAGGTCGCAGAGCTGCACCTCCCCTCTGCATCTGACCGCGCCCACGCCCTGGATTCATCGCCACCACCTCCGCAAAAGACCTCTCGTCAATGTTACTTGCCCTAATCCGCACCACTCTTCTACTTCTATGCCCAAATCTTTGGATTTCTTCCTTTCTGGCCGGGAACCCTAACCCTAGGTCAGCCGCCTCCAACGCCGCCCCTTTCCTAACCCACACCCAATAGCCTACAGGGTCCGACCAGGAGTGCGAGAACAGGTGACTTATACATGTGCCGTAAGGGTATTTGGGCTCAGATGGGCCTGCGCTTTCGGCCCGCTCAAGATGTACATTAGCGTTTTGCCCCCCAACGTTTGTCACCTTCTCCAGCTGAACTCCAATCGACCCCTCTGCTTGATTCAACCTCACGTTCATGTCTCGTTGAGATGCACAATGTGTTTCATGTGACACAATTGAAGAAAGGTGTGAAAGTACCCGAGACGAAGTGATCACGGAAGCGAACGCTTGGATCGAGCCAGATCTTTCAGTGGTCGAGCATCCGCTGAGAGTGCTAGATCAAAAAGAAAGACAAACTAGGAGACATACCGTGAAGATGTACAAGATACAATGGAGTCACCATACTGAAGAAGAAGCTACGTGGGAGACCGAGCACTTCCTCAACACCAAGTATCCAGGTTTTCTTCAATCGCGAAACGGTAAGAACCTTACCCCTACCTTTGTCTTTAATTTTCGAATCTCGGGTCGAGATTCCTTTTAAGGGGGGTAGGCTGTGACGCCCCAGGTTTCTAATTAACATTATTAACGCTAATGACCAGGTCAACCGGTCAAACCCCGGTCAAACACCGGTCAAACCTAGGTCAACCTGGGCTGTCACCCGAAAACCTCGCCAATGAACCCTAATGAACCCCTTGACCAAGCCTACACACACCCGTAGTCAACCCGTGGTCAAAGACACGGTCAAACCCTGCTTAACCGTTGACGTCGGCGAATGTCGTCCGGAACTTTTGCCGCGTTCTCCAAAATTCACCTAAACACTTCAAAATCTACCTTTATGAAAGTTGTCCGTCTTGTTGAGGGACAAAACTTTCGTGTAGATTGGCATTTCAAATTTTGGGTGGAAATTGGCGAAAAACTCGATCGACTGACAGTACCTCCTGTTTTTCAGAACAGGCCGACATTCAATGTTGGCACGACGTTCCTGCAAAATCCATTGAGAAAAACACAAGACGGCCTTTACAAAAGTTGTAGAGGGTAGTTAGATCTACAACTTTCCTGTTGACCACTTTGTGCGCTTCTATTCAAAATTTTAGAGAAACATGTGGTCAAACACTGCTAGGCCAACACTTTGCACCCAGCGCGCCACGCACCGGCGCCGCCGCGACGCGCGCCGCGCGCGCGCGCGCCGCGCCGCGCGCGCGCGCGCGCGCGCCGTGCCGCCGTGCCGCCGTACCGCCGTGCCACCGGCCGGCCGGGGCCTCGCGCGCGCGCGCCGAGGCGCCGGCGTCGCCGCGCCCGCGCCCCGAGCCGCGCCTCGGGCGGGGGCGCGCGCGCGGCCTCGGCCGGCCGCCGCGCCGCGGTAGCGGCTTCCCCCCCGCCGGCGCGCGCGCCAAGGCCGCGCGCGCACTCCCGGGCAGCCGCGTACCCCCCCTTGGCGCCCATTTAAGGCGGCCGCATCGCCCAAGCATGCCCGCGCCGCGCCGGCTTGCACGGCGAGGCAAGCACCCGCCGCTAGGGACGTCGCCGGAGCGAGCCGCGTTCCCGGCCGAGTTCCCCGGCCCACACCGCGGTCCACCACCCTCACTAGGTCCCCTAGGACCTGCGGAGACACCGTGTACTCGCACCGGTCGCCGAACCCCACCGGCCGTCGGGCGCCGCGGCTAGCACCGCCGGCGGCCGCCGCACGCCGTCCCCGAGGCCACCGCAACCCTAACTCCGGGCACAAATCGAGCCACGGTGATTCCCTAACCCCTCTCCCCACCTTTCCCGGCCGAATCCCCCACTGGCACGCCGGAATTTGGGCCGGCGCCGCCGCCCTCCATGGCCAGGGGTCGCATTGCAAAGGAGGAATTTTTCCCAGGGGCCTCGGTGCAAAAAGAAACTCCAATAGTAAAAACTGTTTTGCTGTTTCTTGTAAATTGGGTAGAAAATCACAGGAACATCAGAAAAATGCAAGGCCAATTTTGTTGGATTCGTAGTAAATTATACTACAACTTTTGTTATTCTGGCCTGAGCTAATCCTGTTTAGTTTTTGCATGAAAAATACAAATGTGAAAACCCTAGGTCTGCAATATCTCAAAAACTATAAATCCTATGTAGCTAATTTTTGGATATGTTGTGTGTTAGGTCATTAACAGCTCCTATGCCAAACATTGCACAAAGTTATGGTGTAAATCTTGTTATAAAAATGGTTTTCTATTTCTGCCAGATCTGCATAAATTATTTTTCTTGCTAAATATATTTATGTTTTTGACCCCAACTTGTGGACACTGTCTTTTAATACCACAATACACATCTTTTGAATTAATCACGATTTTTGGATTAACAGAAATAATTATTCTTGATTTATGCATGTTTTCCTTTGTAAATTAATAAACCAAGTTCAGTAGAGATTCCATGTGAACATGCTGGTTCTTTAGACTTGTTTAGGACCAGAGAGCATGCACAAGAAAGTTTGGATCATTTTGAGGCTTATTTATTTTTATATGCATTTACTTTGAATCACTAGCTAGTCTTTGTTATTTTCAATAATATTTAATTTCCTAGCATCCAACACTTACACGTGGGTCCAATGGACCAGGATAGGTGCAAGTAGGCTTAAGAAACACTTCCTTAATTTTTGGTAATTTAATTGCTTAATAAAAAGCTTAAAAGCCCTTTTAATATTAAAGGGAAATTAAATAAAGAAAAACCCTTATTTAATTCCTTTTCCTTTTTGAAAAGTGTTATTTAATACAATTAAAAGATAATTAATTATCATCACTGATAAGAAATTAATTCATAATAGAAATATTAATTACACCTTTATTGGAGAAGATAAAAGGAAATGAAGCTTTCACATGAAATGATAAGTATAATAAGAACCTTTATTCAAATGTTTAATAAAGAATTGCATATTGTTCCTTTTTGGAAGAGTATGCTAAATGTATTCTTATCTAGGTGAATGTGTCCAACTAATGCACCCTATGGTTGTCAGTTATGGTTTGTGGTTAACTAAATTAAAAATCATCAAATAAATCTTGCATTGCATCCTCGTGTAGATCTTCCGAGCGGTAGCTGTACGCGTGTGCCGGACGGAGGAGACGGAGGAGCTGACGGAGACGTGCACCACGTCGTTGTAGAGCAAGACCTGGACCAAGTCCAGAAGGGCCCAAGGCCAACCTTGCCATCGAAGGCAAGCCCCGGATCATTAACCCCATCTTTTAAACTTATGCAATTATGTTTGCTATGATTGTGCATTTACGTTTCAGGAGTTGAATTGAAACCCTAGACGCATGATCCCTAGGTACCTATGCTCTATCACTAGTATGCTAGGTCGATAGCCGCTATGCTATAGGACCCGGTAGAAGTCGAGTGATGTTCGTCACTCGCGAGAATAGGTTCTTATGTTGGAATCATAAGATCTTTATAAATGGATTGCTCATGTGGTAAGAGCATGGGATTTGGGCTCCGGTCCGGTGGCTTTCGTGGGCTAAGATTTTGAACGTACTAAACATATGCGGGTATGGGACCGGTAAGCCTAGTACCCGATTGACGCGGTAAGGGAACCTTTCCCTACTAAACCGGGGCACTTGTGTCCCCCTCGCTTGCAACAAAGGTGGTACCCGAGTGAGTCCGGACGTTCGTGTGGGAGCGATCCGGTAAACCTTGTACCAAGGAATGTAGGTTCCGCTCCCGAGCCGAAGATCGACGGAAACGGTACTCGGGAAAGTTGTCCTTGCGGGGGCAGCCTACCGTGTGTTTGGGTTTACCTTGCAAGGTTTAAATCAATCGATTGTCGGCCTCTCACCGTTATCCGGGACTTCTTAATCAACTGGCCATGATATCCCATAATGATGGAACTCGAGGAATATGGTTGTATGAATTAATTGCTTGTCCAATTCTTGATTGAATTAGTTGGCACACTTAGAAATGGTAATCAACTAGAACTTGTGCTAAAAGATTGAAAGTAAGGATCTACTCTTAGCAGCTGTTTAGCAAAAGAAACTCCACCGGCCAAAAGCCGTTCATGTCTAGAGGTTGGTGATGTAGTCATCACCCGACGGTTAAGTCTTGCTGAGTATTAGTGTACTCAGCCTTGCTTTAAAAATTTGTTGTTGCAGGTGTGATTGACCGGAAGGGTGACGACAAGTAATGACATCACGGATGGCCTCCTGTGATGTTTACCGTTGTGCTAGTTTAAATTTATTTCCGCTGTATTTTCGAACTCTGAACCTTTACTCCATGTCGTGAACAATGGTTTGTAATAAAATGTTTAATTCATGTTGTACTCTGGACTCGCCTTCGCGTGAGTTTAATGCATGTATCGATCCTCTGTTCGATGTCCAAGTGATTTACCGGGCGTTAACCCGGCAACTAATGACAGGATGATACTTTACTATTACTTAACGACCAAAGTGGATCGGTCTTAGGCGATAGTATGGTATTTTCCTGGGCGGGTTGTCACAGTGTCCCCAGCTGAGCCACGGCGCGTGCAGCGTGGGGTTTCCTATACGTGTTGCGGAAGATAGGAAGATAAGCGTGCGAACTTCCAGGCCAACAAAGCCCCTCTAAAGGATCTTTTTTATTTTCCCACTAGCTCACTTAATAATTATTAAATTAAAATGTTTCAACATTTTTCAAAAATGCTACAACATTTTTTTCTTCAACGTTTCTGGTAATTTTTCGTCAACATTTTATAGATGTTCCAACATTTTTTAGTCAACATTTTTTCTGGAGACTTCTTCCAACATTTTTCATAAATGTTCCAACATTTTTAAGGAATGTTGATTTCGTCAACTATTTTTTATCAACATTTTTTAAAATGTTGGACAACATTTTTCTCTTTTTTAGACTTCTTCAAACATTTTTCAGAAATGTCGAACATTTTTAAGAAAAGTAGGTTTCATCAACTATTTTTTTCAACTTTTTCTAAATGTTGCAACAATTTTCAAGAATGTTGAGAAAAAATCAACATTTTTTCGCGGAGTCGCACGCGGGCACCGGTGAGTGGTGACCGGCGAGCTCCCGGCGCCGGCGGCCCCGGACGGGTGCGGCGGCGGAGCGGGTCGCCCGGTGGGGCGCGCAGCCGGCCGGCGAGGAGGCCGCGGCGGCGTGCGGGACCTCGACGCGCGGCCATGGCCGGCGGCGCCCGAGCTCGGGCCGCGGGGTCTCGTGTCCGCGGCGGACGGCGTCGAGCGGCGGCCGACGGCCGGATCTCGCGGCTTCCGCGCGGGGAGGCGCGTGCCGCGGGCGAGGGGCGCAACCGGCGGCGCCGGGGGTCGGGGGTGGCGGCACCATGGATGGGGGCACTGGAGGGAGAAGAGAGAAGGAGAGAGGGGTGAGACTAGGGTTACCAGCAGGATCTAAGGGTTGTGGTTAGCTGCACAAATCTCAAACATTGGAAGATGGGTTGAAAAAAACTTCCAGAAGGTATATAGGATTCGCCGTGCAGCGCCGGGTGCACTCCCGACAGGCCCATGGCGAGGAAGAGTGGTGGCGCGTGGTGGGCCCGGCAAGTACGAGGGGTGGGTATGCGTGGGGTGGGTGACAAAAACATTACGTTTTTGGCAGAAATGCTCCCTAAATTGCGATTTCTATAGTCGTTCCACCTTTTTGGTCATCATGAAACCTGACGGGTGGGTCCGACATGAGGGGTAAGGTGGGTCCAAATTAGGTGAGAAAAGTTTTCAATTGTCTTCGCTCCTTGTAGTATAGATGCGCATCGCAGGACGACAATGCCAATGGGGGCAAGACTAAGTGTCGCTTAGGTGATGGAGAATCCATCAGACCATCACCGAAGGCCCACAACAGTTCGTGACGATCCACGACGGCCTTCTTCTTCCAGCATTCATTTTCTTCCTCGCGACACGGACTCCGCAAACGCCATCATGCCATCCTCCTGTCGGCAACCTCCCCCTCCCCCGTGCTAACCCAGCCTTTCCTCTGCCTTCCGCTCGCCGTCACGCCCCCGCCTCCTACACCACCCACCGGATGTCCTCTGCAACCTATGGCTGGTGGCTCCTGCCGCCTCACTGCCCTGCCCACAACCCATCAATGTTGTTGGTCCGCCGCCGCCGCCCAAGACCCTCTATCTACAACCGGAGGACATTGGACATCCCAACCTCGGCAACCCGAACCCTGAAGCCCCCAACCCTAAACCCTAACCTACCGGCGATGAGCTTTGAAGCCCCCGCGTCGCTTTCCTCCTTCGACTCCAGCAGCTCCCACCGTCGCATCCTCTACTACCACCCTCCGCTGCCCTAACCTGCCTCCGCTACAGAGCTCGAGGATGAAGCACAACGGCAGGATGGAAGAAGAGGACACCACCAACAGTGAGTCCCACCAGCGTGATGATATGTCTTCTTGTCGCTTCGGCGACCTATAGTCTCGACGATGTCAATGGGATGTCTCTCCACTCATGGGATGACATTTGAGCCTATATGTCAAAGTTGCGGCAGGCGATTGCCAATGAATAGGGTCACGTACATAAGTATAAAATAGGATATAGTGTTTGTTCTCATGTCGGGTCTGGTGTGGTGCAGACCTATTACCCCACACTTCGGGGGCAGAGTTTGGCTTGTGACTTTGTGAGAGATGTTCAAGTTTGCTCATTAGTCAACACCTCTAGTAAATCCCAAGCGAAAATCAGACCATGATTCCTCCAAACTGAAGATTATCTCCCAGGGTTTCGTCTTAGGAATGCCGACGATGACAAGCCCTGGGCAAAAGTAGGACCATTCTTAACCCTTGAATCTTTTGAACGACGAAGGGTAACTTGCAAAACCTAAAAAATTAAAAGGAAGGAAAGACTGAATAGTTTGGCGGGTTTCTCTACCACATAAAGGGTGTTTTTTGGATTGACTATGAATGTCCTGGTGACTCAAAATCGTTGACTTTGTCAACCTCGATTACGAACCCCCTACAGTCATCAACACCACTAGAATCATGAATTAACTAGCAACAATGCCCCTCTAGTCCAACTCTAATTTTTAATCAAAACACATATTTTAAAACTTTGTATAGCTTTGTTATGAAAGTGATTTTTATATAGATGTCCAAACGGGCTGCCCGGCCTGACCTTGGCTGGCGCCCGGGGTGGCCCGCTCAACGTCGTGTCGTGCCTAGCCCGGCCCTACGTCCCACCGTGCCATTGTTGATGGATAAAAATCTTATCCACCTACAGTCCGCAAGCGTACAGACCTACACCTTCTTCACCACGGGATTCCCTAGGTTCTTGTCAATCCGCGGAGCAAGGGGTACAAGTGTTTGATCTACCTCTACTTACTAACTTACCCAAACCCTAATCTACGGTTAAACTAGATAACAACTACGCTACACTAGAGAGAACGATTAAGCCGACGAGATATATAAAAGACACTTGCCAAAGGGTCTACAATACTTGAACATGCAACCGCTTAAAACATAAAAACCAATCTAATCTATCGGGCCCTTTCCCCCCCCCCCCCCCGTACTATTACTACATAGAAGTATTCGTGACTAGACCTATGATGGACACGACGTATTGAATGGATCCATGGAAGCATTGAGGCCTTACTCCCTTTACGGAATGGTAGCTAACCTTAAACATAAAAGCTTCTTCAACACTAGATGATAGATAGATATCCGAACAAAGTAGCGATTACATCTCAAGATCGATTACAACACATGGACAAATGAGAAGATTACCCCATCAAGGTGCTAGACATAGTACCGTTTATCATGGTGATGCTTCTGACAATGTCTTCTTTCTTCTCCACTTGTGTGTGCTTCATTCGAGTTGAGCGATCCTTCTCCCGAAGATCTCCCTCCTCTCTCTCTAGCTTGTGGATGGCCTCTCGGTGTGAATGGCTCTCTGTCTTGCGAATGGCGGTGCCTCCACCAACTTAGGGTTGAAGGTCCTTCGGGTGCAAGAAAAGGGGGGCCGAACCGACCCTCGGAGTGGGCCAGGCCGGCCGGCTTGGGCCGACCGGCTTGGGCCGACCGGCCCAGGCGCATCCCGGCCCGGTTCGGTCGCCCCTTCGCTCCCGTGGGTCCTCATGTATTTATGCATTTTCCCCCTCAACTTGCACTAATTTGACGATGTCATCCTCGCGTCCAAGATGGAGGTTCTCCTTGCATGAAGTATGGTCTTTTATGCTTCAATCCTCGGGGATGTTCCTTTGCAACACTTCGATCCTTGTCACCATTGGAAGTGATTTCATCAAACTCATGAACACGAACAAGACTCCTTAATTGCTCCGTTAAACTTGTTGTGAATCCGTCCTTTATGTCCATGTTTTCCGACATAAACATAACACTTCCAAATGCACACACAAAGATGAACTTGTTATATGATTAGTGTGCCTAGTGGCGGGTTAGTTCCATAATCAAATCCAAACCAAAGTGTAATGAACATGTTTGGTGTACCAAAATACACCGTCAACATCTCCCCCACGCTTAGATCTTTCTCGTCCTCGAGCAAGTACTCATAAAAGAACTTTGTCCAAGGTGTTGGAATCGTGCTCCGCTAATTCTTTCTTCACAAGTTAGTCAATCCTTTATGTTTAATACAATAAACATAAAGCAATGATCATCATACATAAACATTGGCGTTTAGAGTTTTTACCAAATCAAGATTTACCCCACAACTCAAACTCTTCACTCGAGGTCTTCAATTTCAGCCATGCTTACTTCTTTGCTTCCAATGGAGGGTTTTCAAGATTTTTCAAAAGATAAAATTCCTACAACACGTATTAGACAAACATCTTTCTCCAAGTTCTCACATGTCGCTCATATGAAGTGGCTATCCTAAACAATTTTCATAAAACTCTCACCTCCCGTAAGTCTCTCATATAGCATGTAAAGTGGAACTATAGGTATGGCTAGCACAATCAACACAAGTATTGTCAAGCTAAGAACTTCCTCTAATGGTTGTTTACCTTTCAAAGCCAATGATCATGAGAATTAAACCATATGAGGGGGTATCAAGGATAAGAAGATATAGAATGGTGGACATGTGCAAAGGAAAAAAAATAAGACTATGAGGACCGATGACATCCTCGTTGTCGGATTGCACATGGTTGGAAAAAGAATGGAAGTTTCGTCTCTCAACAACGTGACATCCTTCCTTGCACTTTATTTATCTTTCACTTGATTCATCCCTCTTCATATCTTTCTTGCCATTCCTCTTCCTTTTTTTCTTTTTCTCTTTCTCTTCTTTTTTTCTTTCTTTTCTTTTCCATGCACATATTTTTCTCTTTACTTTTCCTTCTCTTGACATCTTTATCTCTCTTTTCAAAGCTCTCAACCCATCTCTTTCTTGCATAAACACAATCTGAATTTTAAAAATAAAACTATGCTAGAGATGAGACGAAACTTCGAGAATAGGTTGTGTTCAAGGAATACGATTGAAGGACCGATACGGCGAACCAGAGAGGGGGGAGCGAATGGGAGCCGATAAAAATTCTTCTCGAAGGAGATGGAGAATCCAACAAGACGAACACAACTTCCAACACACGTCTCCGACTCACTACCCAAGTTGGCCAAGCCCACGCAGCCACTGAAGTACTACTGGACCTAGAAACCAACAAACAACCTTCCGGGCCAAAACACACCAACACGCACAACGGAAACTTGCACGGCTTGCTGCCTGTGCTGCACCGGTCAGACCGATGGCCTGCGTCGGTCAGACCGGTGGACAGAGCCGGTCAGGCCAGTGGCCACAGCAGCCGCACAACAAGCGTTTCAGAAAGCCTCAGTGACTTCTCTAGGCCCTGGAACAAAAACACCCCCAAAACACAACCTGCACGGAAGGAAAACCCTACATAAAACATAACAAACCAACTCCAAACAGATCAAGAACTGACCAGCAGCACCAAGACCCAAAGACACATGAGTCAAGCAGTTCACCCGAGGCAAATCCCACAAGTGGCTCGCACCGGTCAGACCGGTCAAGAGCACCGATCAGACCGGTGTAACCTGGGCAGCTCGGGATGAACAGCACCCGCGGGTCAACTCCTCCAAATCCCAACTTCGATCTCCCGAATCACTCCACGGACTTGAACAAGACTTTGGGGATAGTAGGAACACCTCATGAGGAGTCCATAGCCACGATTTTATCCACCAAAACTTGCCAAATCAAGAGGAATCGAAGAAATCCCGCCAAGAACTCCTCTAACCCTAGAACACCGAAAACCCTAAAACCGAGCCCCTTAACTCACGGATTTGGGAGGGGAATCAAAGGCAAAAAATCACAAAGGGTTCACACGAATTTCCCCCATCAAATCCCCAAGAGCAAGGTCCCAAAAACACACCAAGAAAACCACTAAGAGAGGGCTTCGAAAATCACCACCAAGAACAACCGGGAACAACACAACAAAGCCTTGAGGAACCACGCCAAATCATCTATACATACCAAGGAGGTTCATACAAGGTCTAGCTTGCCGCCCGATCATCCAACCCTCTCACAAAATCTCACCATGAAGCTCTCAAGCTAGTCCTATGAAAATCCTAAGAAAATAGGAAGAGAAAATAGGAAAGCAAATGAACTAGGGTTCCAAGAGATGGCTGCCATCCTCTCACCACTTGGGTTATATGGAGGCAACCGAAAGTCTAAAATACCCTTACTTAATAACTAGGGATACAAGCTCCTCAAGGGCGGTTTTGGAAGTCTTCAGATTTTCTCCATCAGACGGATGCCCGGCAACCGCACCCTGGTTAGCTTCGACGCAAGCCATGCGATCCCGACGCGTGTCCTCCGCTTCGAAGATTCCGGACTGAGTCGTCGCACACCGGTCAGACCGGTGATCCTCACCGGTCGAGCCGGTACCCACCCGGTCGAGCCGGTCCGGAGTCGTTGCAAGCACCGTCTTCGGTTCTTCGGTCTTGGCTTTGTGGATCAACCAAGGAACCCAGTGGTTTTCTGGTGAACCACTGGAAACCCCGCGAACTCGGTGTAGCCTCCGCCTATAGCCACTCATGACTCGGCACCCACGTAGTCCCGGCTCGACCTTGGTTTTGAGGCTCAACCAAGAAACCGTCCATGACTTCATCTTGCTGTTCATGCCACCATGCGGCCTGCACTTGACTCCGCCGGCCACCGGGTCCCTCGAGCGAAGCCTACTTGTCTTCTCCACACCTGGAGGCCTCATCAGCGATGACCTTTCGCGCTTGTTCTTCACCTGCACCAACACGAGTCAAGTCGTAACCTGCACCTGCAATACATAGCCAAGAATCAGTCCACATTTCATTGTCAATCACTCATCACCCAAGGAAGCGACCATCCACCGGTCCTCGAACCACACATGGTCCTCAATCTCCCCCTAGATGAGTGCACTGACAACACTCACATAAAGTAACACGAGAGAAAAGAAAAAGAAAAGAAACGAATAAAAAGAAACTCCAACAAGTGATTAAGTCGTAACCTGCTCCTGCAATACTTAGCCAAGAATCAGTCCACATTTCATTGTCAATCACTCATCACCCAAGGAAGCGACCATCCACCGGTCCTCGAACCACACATGGTCCTCAATCTCCCCCTAGATGAGTGCACTGACAACACTCACATAAAGTAACACGAGAGAAAAGAAAAAGAAAAGAAACGAATAAAAAGAAACTCCAACAAGTGATTGAAAGCCAAACAAAGGCAAAGGGCAAGATCACTTGAAGAATACAAGTTTGAGACCCCTTAGGCAAGGGCAACGGCTCGACACATCCGAGACAAAACTATGCTCAAGCAAAGAGCGCAAACCACCAAACCAAACCTCGAAAACCACAAAGAGCTCCTCTTGCACACATGCAAGATCCCCAGAACCAATGCAACTCCCCCTGGATGAATGCATGCAAAACACCACTTGAAAACAGGGCAGCTGCAACAACTCAGCCCTGACCGGTCAGACCGGTCCACACCACCGGTCAGACCGGTGTGCAACATGTGAACAGAACCAGCACTCTGACCGGTCAGACCGGTGACCTCGACCGGTCAAACCAGTGCACACCAGAGCCCAGAAATGGCTCGAAACCACCTAAAAACCTTCTAAATGCATCCAGCAAGCCATTTCAAGCTCAAACTTCTCCCCCTTGTTGGCAATGCATGAATCAAGCCAAAAATGCAAAATTTTCAACCTAGAGCTTCTCAAATAGACAAAATTCAATATAGGATGCTACACATGTCCAAATGATCAAGTTAGATACTCTATAGCTTCGTATTGACATCAACTATAAGATCACCAAGTTTCACAACCATTGGACGAAGCTAAGATGGATTTGGGCAATTTTGCGAAAAATTTACCTCTCATGAGCAAAGTCCTAAACATGATCAGAATATGTCAAAATGGCAAAGCCACACAAACTTCATGCTAGGACAACCATTCTAATCATAAGACCATCACAAACACCCACAAGCACCTCATGTCATGTCAAAGCCACCGAGCCATGTGCCTACTTCTATGTATGAGACTTCTCATTGGTAGGCATCATGCAACGGCTTAGCACCCAAAGGAAATTAAATTTAGCACATATGACATGGGAGCACATTTTCCAAGCATTTTACATTTTATTTTCAGATTCAAATTTGGTACATGAAATGTCTTTGCGACAAAAAGGAACTTATGCCCCTCCACAAGATAAAGCAAGAGGGCTAAACATTCATGATGGAAAATGAGCCTTTGGCCCCATATGATTAATAAACTAGCTATCCAACCACAAATTAAGCATAACCAAGCCACTAAAACATGTCAAGATCATATAAAGGCATTTACACATGAGAGAGCATACATGTGACAATTTTCAAAAATATAGCCATCAACCATGGATTATAAATCAAGATCATCAAGAGCTAAGCCAAACTAACCATAGCATACCAAACAAGCTCATAAAGACATAAATAGCATTCCATGGTGAACAATGTATATAGGAGAAGCTTTTCCTATCCAATGCATATGATACAAAATACATGCAATCTAAGATACAAGGATGCCTATGCATCATGTTACATATGCCATGCCAAATGCAAGAAATGCACAAAGGAAACTATACATGTTACAAAGGAGCTTCCACACACAAAGCTCACAAACCACCGGCTCCTCGAGGGGAGGCAAAAAGAGCTCGACACCGCCTGTAAAAGAGCAAAGGAGCATAAAACCCACAAGCTCCCCCTAAACACATGCATTAGGTTCAACGAGCATACAAAGCTCACCTTATACACATGAGATAGGGCAAGGAGCAAAACAAACCAAGTGGCTTGACCAAGGCCACACACTTGAAGGTCACTAATTCACTTACCTTTATCATTTCTTCAGAAGTGACTCATCCTTGTCCACCATCCCCAAAAGTGATGTACCTCCATGTCGCCACCGGGGTATGAGGCCAGAGAACCACCCCCGATATCAACCAAATGTTCTCCAGGCCTCCCACCTGCAACTCAAAACCAAGAGCGAGAGCGAGCAAATGACTCAACACTGGGTTAGTTCCAAAGGTGTTAAACCAGTGTCGGGCCATTTCCTCGAAAGTAGGGTTAGCAACACTCATCCTACCGCGCCTATCAAAAATGCGATCCATCCTGTCAACTCTATCAAACTTGGAACCACCATGGGAAAACGACTCCCGTCTCACTAGAGGAGTACGAGTGCCACGAAAGAAAGACCATGGTCCGTAGCCCCTTTGAGACTCAAAACTGCGACCTCTCCCAAACTCGTATTGATCACGAGATGGAGAACATCCAGCAAACTCAACACAACCAAACTCAAGGTGCTTACCATCTGTTCCACGACTGAAAGGACTAAACCCTCTAGCATCACAACCAGGGAAACCAAACTCTCCAGCAATCTGCCTAGCACTGGTCTGACCGGTCACCCTGACCGGTCTAGCCGGTGGTCCTCGGCCAGCAGCCTTGTCTCCACCTGAGGCTCTCCTATCTCTCCAAGCTGGAACCGTATACACAAAACCCTTTCCCTTGGGCAGAGACATACAAGGCTCAGGCACACCATGAAAAGGGTGGTACCTGTCCTTGTTTGCTCACTCCTCAGCCATTCTCGCCTCTCTCCTTCTCTTATACCAAAACTCTTTCTTGTGACCATCATTTCCACAAAACTCATAATGGAAACAGATTGATCTGGGCTTAGTCTTGGGGTGAGGCTCTTCACAAGGCTTCTCACTTGGTTTCTCACTTGGTTTCTCTCTCGGTTTGAGCAACTGGTTTGGCTTGGGAGCAAACTTGTCTTTGGGTGTGGATTGTGGTGGAACTGGAACATTCCCAAATTTCCCTTCTCTCTCACCACTGCTCTCACCAACCTTATCAAATCCCAAAGCCCAACCATCAAAGCGCTTACAACTAGCAATCATCATACCAAGCTGAGGTTCTTGGCTCGACAACCAACTCAGCACATCACGCAACTTATCATTCTCATCTTGCAAGCGGTCAACACATTGTGCAAGTTCCAGATTTTTCATAGCATGCAACTCACAAGTAGAACAAGAAGTAGGACTAGGCACTTTCAAATTAGTCTCAAGCAAAATAATGCGAGAATGAAGCTCAACAATTTTCTCATGCAAACTAGGGCAAGAAGTACAAGCACCAAGAAAGTGGGTCTAGATTGTAGCTCAGCCAACTCAACCCTAAGCGCATCTAGTTCCTCACACTTGGAGGCATACTTTTCCCTAAGATCAGTCAAGTCAGCTAGGAAAACAGAGCAATCAGCACAATCAATCTCATCAGAAACAACAGGACTAGCCTTGAGAGAATCAATTTCAAGCTTGCTATCAAGGACCTGTGTTTCTAGCTCAGCCACTCTAGTCCTAGCATCTTCAAGCAAAGCTCTAAGCTCCTTCCTAAGCTTCTTAGCCCCTCTAAGCATGTGATCGTGATTATCAAGCAAGCAACCAACTCCTCATTCTCCTTGCGCAAGGAAGAGAGCTCATCACATACCTCATCCTCGGAATCTAAGTCCGAGGCGTCCGTATGGCTTCTCTTGCTGCTGGAGCTGCGATCCATGTCGCAGAAGTCGTCCTTGAGGCTTAGGCCCGTCACACAAAGGCCGTTGAGATACTTGCCGAGGTTCTTCTTCTTCTTCTTGTCATCCTCTTCGTCTTCATCACTCGAGCTTGAAGACGTGTCCTCGGAGTCGAAATCGATGTCGCTCGATCTCTTCATCTTCTCTCGAGACCGCGTCTTCTTCCCATGTCCATGATCCCTCTTCTTGGACTTCTTCCTCTTCTCCTTGAACTTGTGCTTGTCGTGGTTGTTCACCTTTGGACACGCAGTGAAATAGTGTCCAGCCTTGCCGCACTTGAAGCATGTCCTCGTGTTCCTCCTCATGTTCACTCGGTTCTCGTGTAGCCTCTTGAACCCCCTCGTCAGCAACGCCAGCTCGTCCTCTCCAAGCACGTCGAACTCCTCATCTGGCATAGACATCAAAGAGGACAAAGAGAACATCCTGGTGGATGGGTTCGTGTTAGCTTTTCCTTTCGAACCACCGACGAGGGCAAGACTATGAGAGTCAGTCGGGCCCTCGAGCTTGGCTGTCATGCCCCTATCCACCTCAGCCGACTTGAGCTTCTAGAACAGCTCGTTCACCATCAGAGTGTCATACTTCTCCGACTCCACAATGGCCTCAAACTTTCCACCCCAAATCGTACGATCCAAAGAATGTAAGAGCTTGACAGCTCTATCATGATCATCGTACAGGAGCACGTCCACATTGGCCCTCATGTTGTTCACAACCACCGTTGTCACACCCGATTTTCCGTAGAAAACCGAATGCATCTCATATGTGTGCCAGGATCACAATTTTCACACATATGATAGACTCATGAGTGTAATATCACAAGACACTGCTCAAAAACGTACAGAAAAGGTTTATTAACTTTTATTACACTCACGAAGGTAGACACGAAGGTCTTTACATGAACAACGATAACTATGAAGACGCGACTCCATCTTCATCTTCCACAGGCATCTGACTGGTTGATCGCATCCTCAGAACTCCTCGTAGTCGGTGAAGTACTCCACTCCGGGATTCTTCTCTGAACAGCGTAAGCAAGGATGAGTACACTTATGGTTGGTACTCAGCAAGGCCACGGGAATAACCGGAAAGCAATATTAATCCATCTTTAAGTTCAATTAATCATGTGAGGGTCCAGGCCGCTCTTGACCGTGAGCACGGCTGATCGATCAGTTTTACACTCTGCAGAGGTTGCACACTTTTCCCACAGTTCGCGTAAAAGTTCCAAAGAACTTTGAACCCAACCACGCATGTGCCTGATCGGTGCACAATACCACACTTCCGAGGTGCGATTGCATAGGGACGCTACGAAGCCTTTACAAAGATATGCAAAAGCATCAACAACCCACGACGATTCTGACTCGGGCGGACCATAACCCTCCCTAGTGGTCGGCACCTTAGCAAAGGTCGCTACCCCAAAAGAACCGGGCTATACCCCTGCAACCCGGAGCCCCCTGTGTTCCTTTCGGATAGGGTCGTCAACACAATCACACACCTAATTAATTGGCTAAGCCAGAGCCATATGGACTGTGGTTGCACTGTTTTCCTGAGTGGTTCTCCATGTTCCGATTAACTTATAGTAATCTTGATTAAAGCATAGGTAGAAGGGTGGTTAGGGTCACTTGCCTTTCTCCAACAATAAGATGCTCTCCTTTACTGAAAAGCTCTGCTCTTCTTCTTCCTCGAACGGCGCGTTGGCTACGATCATACAAGAAAACATACAATAAATAAAACAATACATCAAACATTACCAAAAGACTAAAACAAGCTTTTAGAAATGACGGGCTCGGAGAGACGATCGCGTGGACACCAAGAACGCGTAAAACGGAGCTAGGATGGAAAAGATATGGCTGAAACAAGGTTCAGGGACTAAATTGTAAAAGAACTGGAAGTTTAGGGGGGTTTTTTGCAAGATTTCAGGGACCTAAACATAAATATGTGTGAAACTAGAAGGTTTTAAATGCAAAAGGACAAAGCTTGGACCTCGGATGGAAAACCTAAGGAGCTCAAGGGCTTAACCGAGAAAAACTGGACCTAACTGCAAGGGTTTTTGGAGGTGGAAGGGTATTTATGTAAATTCTGGAATCTCGGGGTCCTTTTTGCAAAACTGCCAAGGCAGCCGGCGGGTGAGCCATGGGAGCGACACATGGCGGCTTGCGGTTGGCTGGCGCTGACGCAAGCGATGACGCAGACGTGACGTGGCGATGACGTCAGCGGTGGACCAGCGCCCGTGGACCCGGTCCACCGGTCCACCGTGGACCGATCCAAGGGTTATGATTCCCTTTTAATCTGGGCCGCAAATCTTCCATCGGACGGCCGTGGCGGCATGTAGGCGACGGGCGGCGGCGGGCACGGCCGGGCGGCGGTGGCTCGCGGCGGCGCGCGCGGCGGTGAGCCAAAGTCGACTCCTCGACCACCAATTCGCACGGGAAAACTACCGGAAGAAAGAGGGGAGTGCGAGGATCTTTACCACGGGCTTGGAACGGTGAGAGGAGCGGCGGAGAAGGAGATCGGGCGGCGCGGTGGAGCTCCGGCGGTGGGCCCGGCGGCGGCGCTGTAGGGGAGTGGAGGAGCTCCGGGGAGCGGTGCGGGGTGGAGGTGAGGCTCGGGCTCGCACTTTATAGGGCGGAGGGGGAAGTGGAGAGGACGGCCGAGGCGGTGGCGGCGAGGTCGGTGGGCGTCCATTAATGGCGGCTCGGTGCGGTGGCGGTTTCGGTGTGGCGCCCGTTACGGGGAGGGGAAGGGGCCGAGGAGGCGGTGGATGAGTGCGGCGGCTCCATTATGGCGCGGTGGAGGAGGCGGACGGGCGCGGGGAGCCGGGGAGGCGGCGCGGGTGCGGAGGGGCGGCGGCGCGCGCGGGGGGGAAGAAGGGGGGGCGGCGGCGGCCGAGGAAGAGGACGGGGGCGACGGGTGGGCCCCGTCCGTCGTCGGTGAGAGGGAGAGAGGAGGGAGAGAGGAGAGGCGGCGGAGCGGGCCGCGTGGGCCGAAAGCAGATGTGGGCCGCGGGATTGGGCCGGGTAGGTTAGAATGGTTTTGTTTTTCTTTTTTTTTCTTTTCTTTTCAAATCCTTTTCAAACCAATTTCAAACCTTTTAAATTCAAATCTTTTTCATGTTTTCAAACTCAAATTTTAACACAAATTTCTCCACTATTTTAAAAGGCTTTTCACAAACTATTTGTAACAACTTTAGAAACATATTTTAAATTCAAACTTTCTTCTTCTTTTTTTAATTCAAACTTTTACACTAATTTTCATAATTATTTTTAAGGACTTTTTCTCAAAAATTTTTAAGACTTTTCACAAGTTTTTTTTTAAGACTTTTAAAATCACACCACAACCAAAACTTATGCATTTCAACATGATGCACAAACACTTGGGTGATTCTAATTATTAAATGATGTTTAATTTAATTAAAGGCAAATTTATTTATTCAAATTTATTAAATCCTTAGAAAATAAAACTAAACCATGTTGCTAACAATATTTTATTGTGATGGAATTTTCGGGTGTTACAACCGTGAACCTCTGAAACAAGGCATCAATGGACTCACCGGGGAGATGAGTGAAGTTCTCGTACTCTCTCCGGTAGGTCGCATCCATCCGAGCCTGAACCTGGGCATTCCCAACATGAGCTTCCTTCAACACCGACCAGATTCTACAAGCCAAGTGCTCGGTGTGCACCCGATCGAACTCAGGCAGACACAAAGCACGAAACAAGTAGTCGACCGCCTTATTGTTGGCGTCGAACATCTCTCTCGATCCTGGAGCGAGGAAGTTCATCGGCTGGACATAGCTGTTATCCACCGTGACATCCCGAAGGATCTGACCCTTTCCACGGAGGAACGCCGCCATCCGCTTACTCCACATCTGGTAGTTCTTGCCATCGAAGTGTGGAGGACCCGAACCCCATTTCTGGTACGCCATCCTTGGATCTTAGACTGGTTAGAGTCAATAAAGACCCAAACCGACTCTGATACCACTTGAAGGACCGATACGGCGAACCAGAGAGGGCGGAGTGAATGGGAGCCGATAAAATTCTTCCCGAAGGAGATGAAGACTCCAACAAGATGAACACAGCTTCCAACACATGTCTCCGACTCACTACCCAAGTTGGCCAAGCCCACGCAGCCACTGAAGTGCTACTGGACCTAGGAACCAACAAACAACCTTCCGGGTCAAAATGCACCAACACGCACAGCAGAAACTTGCACGGCTTGCTATCTATGCTGCACCGGTCAGACCGATGGCCTGCGCCGGTTTGACCGGTGACACCGATCAGACTGGTGGATAGAGCCGGTCAGGCCGGTGGCTACATTAGCCGCACAAGAAGCGTTCCAGAAAGCCTCAGTGACTTCTCTAGGCCCTGGAACAAAAACACCCCCAAAACACAACCTGCACGGAAGGAAAACCCTACACAAAACCTAACAAACCAACTCCAAACAGACCAAGAACTGACCAGCAGCACCAAGACCCAAAGACACACGAGTCAAGGAGTTCACCCGAGCCAAATCCCACAAGTGGCTCGCACCGGTCAGACCGGTCAAGAGCACCGGTCAGACCGGTGTAACCTGGGCAGCTCGGGATGAACAACACCTGCGGGTCAACTCCTCCAAATCCAAACTTCGATCTCCCGAATCACTCCACGGACTTGAACAAGACTTTGGGGATAGTAGGAACACCTCATGAGGAGTCCATAGCCACGATTTTGTCCACCAAAACTTGCCAAATCAAGAGGAATCGAAAAAATCCTGCCAAGAACTCCTCTAACCCTAAAACACCGAAAACCCCAAAATCGAGCCCCTGAACTCACGGATTTGGGAGGGGAATCAAAGGCAAAAGAACCACGAAGGGTTCACACGAATTTCCCCCATTAAATCCCTAAGAGCAAGGTCCCGAAAACACACCAACAAAACCACCTAGAGAGGGCTCCGAAAATCACCACCAAGAACAACCGGGAACAACACAACAAAGCCTTGAGGAACCACGCCGAATCATCTATACATACCAAGGAGGTTCATACAAGGTCTAGCTTGCCGCCCGATCATCCAACCCTCTCACAAAATCTCACCATGAAGCTCTCAAGGTAGTCCTATGGAAATCCTAAGAAAATAGGAAGAGAAAATAGGAAAGCAAATGAACTAGGGTTCCAAGAGATGGCTGCCATCCTCTCACCACTTGGGTTATATGGAGGCAACCGAAAGTCTAAAATACCCTTACTTAATAACTAGGGATACAAGCCCCTCAAGGGCGGTTTTGGAAGTCTTCAGATTTTCTCCATCGGACGGATGCCCGGCATCCGCACCCTTCTTAGCCTCGACGCAAGCCATGCGATCCCGGCGCGTGTCCTTCGCTTCAAAGATTCCAGACTGCGTCGTCGCACACCGGTCAGACCGGTGCTCCTCACCAGTCCGACCGGTACCCACCGGTCAAACCGGTCAGACCCACCGGTCAGACTGGTCTGGAGCTGCTGCAGCACCGTCTTCGGTTCTTTGGTCTTAGCTTTGTGGATCAACCAAGGAACCCAGTGGTTTTCTGGTGAACCACTGGAAACCCCGCAAACTCGGTGTAGCCTCCGCCAATCGCCACTCATGACTCGGCTCCCACGTAGTCCCGGCTCGACCTTGGTTTTGAGGCTCAACCAAGAAACCGTCCATGACTTCATCTTGCTGCTCATGCCACCATGCGGCCCGCACTTGACTCCGCTGGCCACCATGTCCCTCGAGCGAAGCCTACTTGTCTTCTCCACACCTGGAGGCCTCACCGGCGACGACCTTTCGCACTTGTTCTTCACCTGCACCAACACGAGTCAAGTCGTAACCTGCACCTGCAATACTTAGCCAAGAATCAGTCCACACAACATTGTCTATCACTCATCACCCAAGGAAGCGACCATCCACCGGTCCTCGAACCACACATGGTCCTCAACGATGTACAAAAGAGATATAAAGGTTTTGGTATGGAATCCGGCGATGTACGGGACTTCCGATGTAAAAGTCACGTTACCGAATGTATGACGAGGCTAGCAATAAAAGATAAGCACAAGTACATATTCATTGCTTGAAATTAAAACTTCCAAAAGAGAAGGATCCTAGCCCAACTCATTATGCTAATCGCACTTATGGTGGAACAAAAATTAATTTAGGCTTTGTATAGGATTTTTCTTAAACTCTCAACCTGGAAAAAGAGAATTTGCTAACCTTTATTACAAGGGTTTTCCAATAATTTTCAGAATTAAATTCCTCCAAATTTTAGCATCAAACATGGCACAACCAAAATATAAAGCTCTAGATCGAAGCATGATGCGTGTACTTTTAGAGGTAGAAACTCCACAAAGCACCACGGTAAATGTTTCAAACCAAATACTTATGTTTATTTATCAAGAATTGAAGAAGGACATACGAGTGAAGTAAGAAAAGCATCACAAGAGACAAAAATTTAAATGACTCTTTTATTTGATTTTCTTGACACGAACACTAACTTTAAGACACTTCAAACTTTCAAAAATTTAAAAGCACACTCCTAAAACTTAAGACTTGACTCTCACACTCTCGCAAAAACTAAATCGAACCAAAACTAATCTTAAAGCAAAAGGCTAGCTAGCTAGCTCTCACCCATGCTAAAATCATACAACGTCCTCATTGTATCTTACAAAAAACCTAAGGGGTAAAACTCTATCTAATGGTACTTCCCGCAGCTATTTCACCACTTGGCCTTCATGTTCCCCACCATGCCGAATAACTTCCGCACGTTGCGATTCAGAAATTTATAGTCGTCTTCAACCACGCGTTCCAAATCTTCCATGTGCTGCCTCATCGCCTCCATGGTCTGGAAACACTCGTCGGCCGATGTGTAGAGCTCCGAGATGGAGTGACAACAAGTCGCACAACACATCGGATGCATCCCGAAAGGGTCATCATCGCCAGGGTCTCCGCCACTGTCGTCGCCGCCGTCGTCTTTGCCACCGCTGTTGGGGCCTTCAAGAATCTTCTCCTTGGGCACCTCTTCCCAATAATACAAGTCATTGTCATCCCTTCCGGTGGCCGCCCACAAGCTCAGGCTACGATCATCGGAATAGTCACTCCTCCCATAGTCTTTAGGCTCAGGCGACACCTCCTTATAATCCTTCCTCTTCATGCCTCGGATGCGTGCCGACCTTCGAACGGGAGTAGAGACCTTCTCCTCCTTGACGGGGTAGCGAGATGCGATTGCTCCGGTCGGGACACGCCCTCCGCAATGGATGTGGGCGGTCCTCTTAATCTCCACGGGTAGCTTCAGCTCGCATCGCTTCGCCTCCTCCATCGATGGCTCCTTGGCGCCTAGCTTCAACTCTACGCTCTTTGGGGACGTCATGGCTGCTGTGTGGGTGCAAGAGAATGCAAGTTGGGATGGATTCCCGAGCTCCCATCTCGGCCAATTAAATAGTCCTGGAAGGAATACTCTAGAAACCGCATTTTCCTTTTTCAAACTTCCCTTAAAATTTTATGACCAAAGAAGGAAGTCGAAAAGGCCCGTCCCAGAGGAAACCAGGGGCGAACTGCCGCCCGGTCCCCTTGAGCCGGTTGGACCGGGCCGGTCGGCCTGCCTTGGTTTGCGAGCCGGTGCGGTCCGGTTTTCCGTGAGTCCCTTTTATTTCGCATTTTCAGCCCATGAGAAAACGATTGCTCGGTAAAACTTTGCGAGAAACTCCAGAAAAATAAAAGAAAAACTATTTACAAAATCCTCACCTTGTTTTACGTTCTAGGCTTGACGTCCAGGCACTTCTTCCATGGTGAAGACATCAATATGGTGAAGAGGCACAACGTCGGGTTCGTAATAAACCTTGAGCCGTTGACCATTCACCATGAATTGATCACCTTTCACATCCATGATGGTTACCGCTCCATTGGAGAGCACCCAATGAACAATGTAAGGTCCGTCCCACTTGCTTTGCAATTTCCCCTTTCCGAAGGTTTTAAACCTCGAATTGTAGAGGACCTTATCTCCTTCCTTGAATTCCTTTTGCTCCAACCTTTTGTCATACCACATTTTAATCCTCCCTTTGTATATGCTCGGATTCTCATATGCCTTCAACCTCATATCTTTTAGCTCGCTTATTTGGATTCTTCGGTTTACCACCGTGGCATCTAGATCGAGGTTCATCTCTTTAATCGCCCAATAGGCTTTATGCTCCAACTCAACCGAAAGGTGACAAGCCTTGTGACGAATTGATAAGGGGTCATACCAATCGGTGTCTTAAATGTCGTTCAATACGCCCACAAAGCTCCATCTAATTTCTTTGACCAATCCTTGCCATCCTTCTCTATGGTTTTGTTGAGGATGCTCTTTAATTGCCTATTTGATGTTTCTGCTTGTCCGTTAATTTGTGGATGATAGGCCGTAGAGATCCTATGTTCAATTCCTAACTTGGACAAGCACTTTTTGACATTCTTTCCGGTGACGTGAGTTCCTCCATCGCTTATCAAGATTCTCGGAGTACCGAAGCGGGGGGAAATCGCGCTCTTAATCATTGCAATGGACTCCTCCGTGGAAGCTTTACGACATGGCATGGCCTCTACCCACTTGGATACATAATCAACCATGACTAGGATATGCTTAAATCCATGTGAGTTTTGAAGGTCCCCATGAAGTTTATTCCCCACACATCAAATAAGTCGATTTGTAGATTATATTTCAAGGGCATAGAATTTCTTTGAGAAATATTCCCGGTTCTTTGGCATTGGGGGCATGACGCAACATATCTTTTAGTATCTTCATGCATCTCCGGCCAATAGAATCCACTGAACCACACTTCTGCTTGGGTCCGAAAGTGGCTATAGTGTCCACTGTACTCCGCCGAGTGGCACTTTCTTAAAATTTCTAGCCTCTCTTCTCTTGGCACACATCTTCTCATGACTCCATCATTGCCAAGTTTGAAGAGGTAAGGTGCATCCCAAAAGTATTTTCGACTTTCAGAGACTATCCTCCTTTGAGTGTTTTTATTTAAGTGATCAAGAGGCATCTTCCGAATTGCTCGAATGATATCAATCATCCAAGTATCTTTGTCGAGTACTCGATAGAGGTGTTCATCTATCATTTTGTCTTATATGGGCTCTTTCACGGTTCATCCTAGACAAATGATCGGCCACAACATTTTCCACCCCTTTCTTATCACGAATTTCAACATCGAACTCTTGGAGAAGAAGGATCTAACGAATCAACCTTGGTTTAGCATCCTTCTTAGCCAAGAGATACTTGATGGCCGGTGTAAACAATGACCTATGAGTTCACGATGTAAGATCTGGATTTTTCAAAGGCAAATACCACTGCTAGCAACTCTTTCTCCGTAATGGCATAATTTAATTGTGCCTCATTAAGAGTTTTACTAGCGTAGTAAACGACGTGAACTCGGCCTTCCTTTCTTTGACTCAAAACCGCCCCTACGGCATAGTCACTTGCATCACACATGATCTCGAAAGGTTGGCTCCAATCCGGAGGTTGAATAATGGGAGCACTTACCAAAGCACTTTTCAAGATCCGGAATGCCGCTAAGCACTTCTCGTCAAAGTCAAAATCCACATCCTTTTGAAGAAGATGCGTTAAAGGCTTAGTGATCTTTGAGAAGTCCTTTATAAATCTTTTATAGAATCCGGCATGGCCTAGAAAGCTCCTCAAGGACTTAACATTCGTCAGAGGTGGGAGTTGCTCAACCATCTCCACTTTAGCTTTGTCCACTTCGATTCCTCTCTCGGATATAACATGTCCGAGCACTATGCCTTGCTTAACCATGAAGTGGCATTTTTCCCAATTTAGCACCAAGTCTACCTCTGCACACCTCGTGAGGACCTTATCCAAGTTTGCCAAGCAATCCACGAATGTCTTCGCATAAACAGAAAAATCATCCATGAACACCTCGACAATTTCTTCAATGAATTCCGAGAATACGGCCATCATGCAACGTTGAAAAGAGGCCAGAGCGTTGCATAGACCGAAAGACATCCTTCTATATGCAAACGTTCCATAAGGGCATGTAAACGTTGTTTTATGTTGATCATCCAGGTGAATGGGAATTTGCATGAACCCCTAGTACCCATCGAGAAAGCAAAAATAAGCGCCGTTTGCTAATCTCTCGAGCATCTCGTCGATGAACGGTAAGGGGAAGTGATCTTTCTTCGTTGCTTTGTTTAGCTTTCGATAATCGATACACATCCGCCACCCGGTCATGGTTCTTTGCGGTATTAATTCATTCTTCTCATTCTCCACCACGGTTAAACCTCCTTTCTTCGGTACATAATGTACCGGGCTCACCCACTCGCTATGTGGAACCAGGTAGATGATTCCGGCATCAAGTAACTTGATGGCCTCTTTCTTTACTACCTCTCGCATGGCATGGGTTAGCCTCCTTTAGTGGTCCACTACGGGCTTACATTGGTCTTCCATAGGTATACGATGAGTGCAAAAGGCTGGGCTAAGTCCTTTGAGATCATTGATCGAGTATCTAATCACCTTCCTATGCTTTTTCAATAAATTCAGCAACTTCTCATTTTCTTCGGGACTTAATTTGTCGCTCACGATGACTGGATCACTCTTGTCTGGGCCCAAAAATTCGTACTTCAATCCTTTGGGCAAAGGTTTAAGATCCACCTTAGGCACTTG
This sequence comes from Cenchrus americanus, assembly GCA_947561735.1. NCBI lineage: Eukaryota > Viridiplantae > Streptophyta > Magnoliopsida > Poales > Poaceae > Cenchrus > Cenchrus americanus. The sequence goes on from OX387241.1 coordinate 62,535,773, forward strand.
TGGCTCCTCGGGTTTAATTTCTCCTATGTCCTCGAATTTTTCTTCCTCCACGCTTCTATCTTGTGGTTCTAATCCTTTCGTTGCCTCTTCTAGTTCTTCGTCTTGTTGATCATTAGCTTCATTCTCCATCACTCTTTGCAGTGGGTCTCTAAGGGTTTCAACAAAATAAAGACTATCTACCTCCTCTACGTCTTCGTCTTCGGGAGGAAAAGGTGAAGTGTGTTTAGAAATGCGAAGAAAATTATATGTGTACTTCTTTCCATTAAGATCCATTGTTACTTTGCCTTTTCCGGCATCCAACACGGCATCAACCAACTTAAGTAGGATTATGTGATCATGATTACTATGGTAAGCATCTAGAACAAAGAAATCAGTTGGTATACATTTTCCAGAGATGATTACATTAATGTTGCAAGCAATACCTAGAGGTCTTATAATTCTACCATCTCTCATGACTAACTTTGTTGATGTTGGAGCTAAGGCTAGGTTGTGGTCTTGAACTTTATCATAAATTTTAGAAGATAGGACACTTACTTGGGCTTCGATGTCGCACAAAGCCTTACATTGAACTCCATTGATCTCGCAATTCAAGTGTGGTGTCATCTTCTCCTCTTCTTCGGATCCTATCGTGTAAACTTCGGTGAGGCGAGCATATGGCGATGCTTCGGGCTTGATCTCCATGATTCTTTTCACCTCGACTATGTGTTCGAGATCCACTTCATCGTCTCCAAAGAGTTTTTGAAAGATCTCACCGGTGGTTTTAAGGTCATATGAATCTTCCGCTTTCTTTTCCCGTGGGAAATCCGCTACCAACGCTCTTGCCATCCCCTTTTGGTTAGGGAACGGTCTTCTCTTGTCGAATACTTCTCCGTAATCGATTGGAACCCATCCATTTGTTTGAACTCCCTTAATGGCCTTGCGCTTGACATACTGTTGACGCAAAATGTGCACCTAGCGCCAAGCACACAGCAAGCCAAACAAGCTGGCTTCACACGTGCAGAGAATCACAGGACGTGCCAGTCAATTTTCCCTGAAAATTAACAAAAGACAAAGTAGTTAAATACCAAAGCATGGAACTTGCCGGGTGGTACCAGACAGTTCCATATTTACGGCCATAAAGCCAAATGGGATGACATATAGCTATAGAAAGCTATCTGCCAGCAAATTGAAACCATTCGGGAGCTTTAAAAGGGAAAAGGTAACATAGCTGAATGGGTGACGCAAGCATGACGGCGATCGGTCTTTGTTTGGACAAAGATGCACGCACGCAAGATCACGACCGATCCCCGTGGTGATCAACGTTAAATAAATAAATAAATGAAGTAAAGCGCAAGCATAAATATGTGATAAACAAGCATGCATAGGCCCAAAGCACTAGTCTATCGCATGTCTAGATACTTTAAAACCCATCGGGTATGACACCAAGCAAACCTATCCACCGCATGATACAACTTGCGTGGGGATCGTACCACTTCCCACAAATAGATCTATCCACCACATGATACGATCTAAATATAGAAAGCTAGAAGCATACATTATTTAAAGCATAAATTACGCACGTGTTTTACTCATGAGAAACATAACCGAATACGGCTGAATAGCCGAATCGGGGTCCATGAAGAAGGAACGAATATTACCAAGCAAGACTGTGACACCCTAAAATTCCATCACTAAAATTTACTTAGCAACTTAAATTGTCTTAGGGATTTAAGGAGATTAAATTGCTATTTAAATTGAGTTCTAAAAATATTAAAGATAATTTAATAAACTTAGAGACAACAAGTGTATGTGCATCATCAGTTGGCTTGCATGGTTTTTGGTTGCTTGTGTGGTCTCTAAAAAGTCTATAAAATTTTTGAGAGAAGTTTGCAAAAGTTTGATTTGAATTTGAGTTGAAAATGGATTTGAAAATGAAGTTTGAAAAAGAAAAGAAAAAAAAACAAAACCAGCACCCGACCCTTTCGGCCCAGGCGGCCCAGCCCAACTCCCCCGCCAGCCCACTGCTCACCCCCCTTCCCCTTTTCCTTTCACCGCGGCGCCGACGGGAGGGACCCACCTGTCAGCCCCCTTTCCCCCTCCTTCCTTTCTTCTTCCCCGCGTCCGCCGGCCGCCGCCGCATGCCGCTGAATCCGCCTTGCTCCCGCCCTCTCCCCTTCCTTTCTCTTCTCCGTGAGCATGCCAATTAAGGCAATTACTCCCCACCCAAAACCTACGGCCGTTTCCCTTGCCATCTTTAAGCCGGACGGCCCGCCGGCCATCAATGGCAAGCCGCCGCCGCCCCTTCCCCTACCCGCTTCGCCTTCCATCCTCGGGCCCTTATAAGCTCGCTCACGCACCCCTTGGCTCCCCTTTCGCCTCTACAACGCACACGCGCACGAGCCCGAGCTCCAATTCCAACGCCGCCGCCGCCGCCTCGGTTTCCGCCGCCGCCGTCGATTCGTCGCCGCCGGTGAAGGGCTAGGCCTCCCGCCCGTTTCTTTTGATCTTTAGGTTCGCAAGGAGCTTGACAAGCACGTGTGCCCGCAGGTTTACATCCTCGACGCCCGTGGCAGCCGCGCCCCGAGCTCACCGAGCGCCGCCCGAGCCGCCGCCGTCGCCAAGCCTCCCCGTTCTTCGCCTCTTCTCCACCCTGTGGCCCGTCCTCATCTCCTGTGCGTGGTAAGCAAAACTTCCTGCCCAGTTTCCCTCCTTATCGCGCCCAGTGGCATCCCCGCGGGCTCACCAGAGCAACCGCGCCGCCCCCTCACGGTGCCGGCCGCCGTGAGTGCCCGAGCCCCTCCCCTGAACCCCTAGATGCGTGCGCAAGCTCCTCAGCTACGTGTAGCACCCGCTCGTGCACGAGAAGATGGCCGGGAGCTCACTCCAGAGCTCGCGCCGGCGAAGCGCCGCCGCGCGCCGCCGCGCCGCCCCTGTTCCGGCGTCATCGCCGCCGCCCGCCGCACGCACTCATCCGAGCCGTTGGATCACGCGCGGACGGTGGGGATCGCGTACCCCTTCGGTTTTTAGTGGGCGGTCCACGGTGGACCCATGGACCGCGCCCACGGCCAAGTCCACGGTGCACCCATGCACCTGTAGCCGTTGGATCTAAGATCCACGGTGCTGAGTGGCGGTTTTGATTAAGAACCCCTGGGTTTTCAAATATTAGCAAGCCGGTCCTTCCACCTTTTTGAATATTCACGGTTAGGTCCTGATTCTTGCAATCTAGCCCCTATCTACCCTGTTTAATCTTGTTTTAGGCCCTTTACACTCCTTTTTTGCACCTAGACCCTCTGATTTAATTTATAAAAATGTTTTAGCCCCTGATTTTATTCATAAACAACCCTGTAAACTTAGTTTTCTTGCAATTAGGCCCCTGTAAACTGTTTTAATCATATCTTTCTCGTTTTAACTCCGTTTTTAGCGTTCTATATACCGAAATGATCGTCTCGATGAGTAGAATCTTTTAAACAGTAAATTTACCAGTTTTATTACTGTTTGGTGTACTGTTTTGCTTATTGATTGTTATCCATGTTTGACTCGTAGATATCGTGCCTGTTTCGTCTGAGCTCCCTGTCGGAAGTGATCGGAAGAACTGTCTTCGAGGAGGATTTCACACAGCTTGTAGAGGAAGGCAAGTGGCTTTCCCCCTCTGCATAATCTTTTGAACCTATGACACTGCATGCTAAATAATGTTTACTATTCCTGTTGAAATGCATAAATCTGATGGGCAAACACCTAACTAAGGATTCGACTAGATGCTTTATCACTTTACCTTGATCAACCCTGTTTAAACAAATGTTTGGGGTAGATAAATGCTTAGCTTGCTCAACATAAGTTTGGTTATGCTTTGTTTTTGTTATACATCTCAGTTTTGCTTATAAACATGTTGGTGCTTAAATCAATATAACTTGATTCATAATCGGAACATGGAGAACCACCCAAGATAACAGTACAACCACAGTCCACATGGCTCTGGCTTAGCCAATTAATTAGGAGAGTGGGGTAGCTGATAGCTCTTTTCCGAGAGGGGCACAGGGGGCCGGAGTTGAAGGGGTATAGCCCGGTCCTTTTGGGGTAGCAGCCTTGGCTAAGGTGTTGACCACTAGGGAGGGTTATGGCCGCTCATTTCTTTAGAATTGTTGCGGGCGTTGGTTTCTCTTCTTTCTTTTGTAAAGGCTTCGTAGTGGACCCCTAGCCACTCACCTCGGAAGTGTTTAAGGGTGCGGCTAACCGGGCAAGATGGGGAAACACGAACCGTGGGTAAAGTGTACAACCTCTGCAGAGTGTAAAACTGATCGATCAGCCGTGCTCACGGTCACGAGCGGCTTGGACCCTCACATGATTAACAAACTTGAAGATTAATGCAAATCATGGGTTGGAGGTTTGGTTTGAGGTTTCTTTTAAGGTTAAGTGGGTTGGTATACACTTACATCTAGTAACTAGGTGCTTGCTAATAAAACTTGACCAACTTATAAAATGCTTACCGCTGTGAACCATAGCCTATCCTTGATAGCCTTGCATTTTCCCCCACTTGCTGAGCTCCAACCATAAGTGTGCTCACCCTTGCTTACCGCTGTTCAGAGGAGAACGTCGGAGGCGAGGACGAGTACTGGAGTGACTTCGAGGAGTTCTAGGCATGCGGATCCCCCAGTCATCATGCCTGTGGATGTCAGCGATGGAGTTATTCGTCGTCGTTTAGTTATCGTCTTGTTCGGACCTTCGAGTCCACCCTTATGGATGTAATAATGGATATCATACTGGTTTAAACTCTTGTACGTTTTATTACAGCAATGGTATTACTCTCGTTTTGTCTAATCACGTGTGTGTAAATGATCCTGGCGCACATGTGAGATGCATTCGGTTTTCCTTGTAAAATCGGGTGTGACAAAGTGGTACCAGAGCCGTGATGACTGTAGGTCGCAGCCTTAGTTAGAAATGGACGAAATTAAGGATTCATGTTCTAGAAAGCCTTATCATGCTTCAAATCATCTTATTTACGCATTAAAAATCTAATTTAATTTTGTTTATCATTTTAAACTATCATTTTGATTTATTCGTACTGCGAGATCGGTTTTGCTTTGACGGATGGCCGGGACTTACATGACCCCTCGCAAGAGCACCGGTGGGCGTTTTCCTGCGGGACGGTGGCCCCTCGCCATCGTCTTGAAGATGTTGAGGAGGAACGGGGAGGAGTTCCGGCCGGAGGTTGAGGTTGAGGAAGACCCGAGAGGAGGTCCGGCCGGGAAGAAGAAGAAGAGGATCCTGAAGAAGTCGAGATGGAGGAGGAGCCGGAAGAGCCATTGGAACGACCCACGGTACGTACGATGGCACGGTGCTGAGGCGGACGCGGACGGTGACATCGTGATTCCACCGGCGCTGCGGTCAATGAGGAAGCACCCCCGCACCCGCCGATCCGTGCCGGAAGGTGATCCGGAAGACTCCGGTGATGACGGTGTGGGTGAGGATGATGGTGACAATGCTGCCGGGCAACCCGAGAGGAAGATGAAGATCCCCGCTACCATGGAGTGAATACCATAAACACTCTCCGAAGCCGAGAATGGACGGTTCGCATTCTTCGTGGGATGTTCCGAGGTATGCGGGGTATACCATAAGGCCTCTCTATGTGACCAAGCATTTCGGTGAGCCCGGAATGAGGGATTACTACACTTGCAAAGTTTACATCGGGAAGCCTGCGAATGATACCGAAGGATGGAGGTATCGCTCATCTCACCATAGCACGGCTCGGTTCTCTACGGATGACGGTGCGGTGAATGATGCGGCAAGGAGGGCGCTGCGGTCGGTCGCCATGCTAATCGGGTGCGGTTGTTCCAATCGGAGTACCGCCATGTGCCTCGACGTGCAAGTGGCACGAGAGGTGACCGTGGTGCCAGCAGGAGGCGATGACCGCATCGATGTCTTGGCACGGGTGACTGCTGCTCTGAATGCAGATCTGGAGGGAGCAACTTTGGAGATAAACAAGTATCATGAAGAGCTGCAGGCTGCTCAGGCAAAAATAGCACGTCTGGAAGCACAGCTTGCAGGACAGCGACTGCCTCAGGAAGTCATGCCATATCAGACTACAGCTTCCCCTCCGCGCAAGAGGCTTCGTTACGGCACTGATGAAGCTACTACTCGTCTTGGCTAGGATCCTAGGATGCTCGCCCTTATCATTTACCTTTTTCGATAGACCGTTCCTGCGTGAACGTATTTGCTTGTAATAATGAATGTTGTTTGCAAACATGCTTGAGTTGGATCTTTGCTTGATTGTGAATTGTATGGTGGAGTGATGGCCACTATGCAATCTGAAATTTTAAGTTAATTAAAGTTTGGTTTGGGTTTTATCGGTTGTCATTGCTTAATCTCTCATGCAAGTATGATTGGATCAAATCTGTTTTCGCAGTCATATGACATATCAGTAATGTTTTGCTTATAACTCAAGCTACAGAACTCCAAATGACATGAAACCAGTTGGGTTAGTTCACAAATTTAGAGGATGAATTTCTGTCAAAAATTCAATAGTATACAATACATATTCTGGGAGTTATGCACGAAGTAATGAACAAGTCAGAATCTGTAAATTTCTGCTGATATAGCTGTACTGTTTGAATTATATCTCGAGTTATACATATCCAAATGAGGTGATTCCAGTTGGGATGGTTCCATAATTTTATACACTATAATCTGGTAAAAATTCGTGGTCATTGGACAATTACACAGAAAGTTATGCATAATTCTTTGAGGTCAACAGAATCTGTCTTAACTGAAGTACATGCTGTCATTTTATTTTGAGTTATTCTCTTATGCAAATGATTCAAGTACAATTATCTGAGATATGATTTTTCTAACGGTCAGATGGTAAACACCAGGTCCGGAGGAGGTCAAGACGTGCCACCTGTGATCCGGGCACATATTGCAAATCAGCAAAACCTAGCACCACCTCCACCGATCAACCAAGCAATGGACCCGAACATGCAGCAGTTCCTGGCAGCGCAGATGCAACTGATTCAAAACCTTACTAACACAGTGCAGCAGATGCAAGCCCAACAGAACCAGCCACCACAGCCGATCCCTCCACCACCCCCGCCACCAAGGGACAGGCACAAGGAGTTCATGAGCCACCATCCCCCTACATTTTCTCACTCAGCTGATCCACTAGATGCTGATGACTGGCTGAAAACTATCACCAAGAAGCTGGAAATCATGCAGTGCACTGACAGAGAGATAGTTCTGTATGCTGCTGGAAGACTTGTGGGGCAGGCCGCAGATTGGTGGGATGCGTACTCAACTGCTCATCCCAACAAGCAGAACATCACTTGGCAGGAATTCCGTGACAACTTCCGCACTTATCACATTCCTTCAGGGGTTCTCAAGCTTAAGCAGAGGGAGTTCTTGTCGCTGAGGCAAGGCAATATGTCAGTGACTGAGTATCTGGACAAGTTCACTCACTTGTCACGCTATGCACCTGATGAAGTCAACACTGATCCAAAGAGGCAAGAAAGGTTCCTGGATGGCTTGATTGGTCCTCTGAACTATCTACTGCAGAGTCACATCTTCCCGGACTTTCAGACGCTGGTGAACAAAGCTATTGGGCTGGAAAGCAAGAGAAAGGAGATGGGTGAACAGAAATGCAAGTTTCAGTCTCATGGGCAGTCTAGCAGTAACACCCGTCCCCGTTACAGTTCTCAGCAGAGCCTGACTCCATATCGTCCTGGTGGTCAAGCTGGGAGGTACCCACAGAACATGCAGCTGCAGCGCTCGTTTCAGCCACAGCGCTTCAATCCTCAGACACCCAGAGCTCCTACCCCTCAGCTGAGTCGTCCTAGCAACAACTCTGGGGCACCTGTCAGAAACACCAACCCTGTTCAGCCTGGTGGATGCTTCAAGTGTGGAGAGCTGGGGCATTATGCTAACAACTGTCCTAAGAGGGTGATGCAGACTCCGCAGAGAGACATTGGAAATAGGACTGGGCAGCCATCTTCTCAGGCTCGTACTCCACAGACACCCAGCAAGAGAGGCCAGCAGAGTCATGTGCGTGGCCGAGTCAATCATGTATCAGTGGAGCAAGCTCAGAATGATGCCGGCGTGGTATTGGGTACGTTTTTCGTCAACTCTGTACCTGCTACCGTATTATTTGATTCAGGAGCATCACATTCATTCATAACTGATCAATTTGTGGCAAAATATAACTTATCTATGAGTACAATGAAGAACCCACGATAGTTAGCACTCCTGGGGGAGAATGAAAACTGGTCATATATGCCCACAAGTAAAGATTAATATCATGGGGGTAGACTTTCTTGCTAACCTGGTAGTTCTAAAATCATGGGGAATAGATGTCATTCTTGGTGTGGATTGGTTAAGGAGTTGTGATGGAGTTATTCAGTGTCGGAAGAGGTCAGTACTGTTAACCGGTCCTCAAGGAGAAAGAGTAGAATATGTGAGTGCACCCTCATCTGTCAAAGGAGTTATGAACTCTGTTGAAGGCAAGGCCTTAGAGGACATAAGGGTAGTGAATGAATTCCCTGATGTGTTTCCAGAGGATTTGCCAGGTATGCCACCTGATCGTGACATTGAATTTAGTATTGAACTTATACACCCGGTACTTGCTCCCATATCTAAAAGACCATATAGAATGGATGTTAAAGATCTAGCTGAATCAAAGAAACAAATTGAAGAATTACTTAGTAAAGGGTTTATCCGTCCTAGTTCATCACCATGGGGAGCCCCCACACTCTTCGTTGATAAGAAGGATGGATCTAGGAGGTTGTGTATAGACTATCGATCACTTAACGAGGTTACTATCAAGAATAAATACCCTTTACCTCGGATTGAGGATTTGTTTGATCAAATGAGAGGAGCTAAATCCTTCTCTAAGATAGATCTTAGATCAGGATATCACCAGTTAAAGATCCGTGTGGAGGATATACCAAAGACAGCATTCACATCTAGATACGGGTTATATGAGTTCACTGTGATGTCCTTTGGCCTGACCAATGCACCAGCATACTTTATGTATTTGATGAACAAGGTATTCATGGAGTATCTGGATAAGTTTGTTGTGGTATTCATTGATGATATATTGGTATTTTCTCGGAGTAAGGAAGAACATGAAGAACATCTGAGGCTTGTGTTACAGAAGTTACGGGAACATCAGCTGTATGCCAAGTTCAGCAAGTGTGCTTTCTGGTTGAAGGAGGTCTCTTTTCTCGGACACATCATCACAGATGGAGGCATAGCAGTCGATCCAAGCAAGGTTCGGGATGTATTGAACTGGAGTCCGCCTAAGAATGTGCCAGAGATCAGAAGTTTCCTGGGTCTTGCAGGGTACTATCGGAGGTTCATTGAAGGGTTTTCTAAGATAGTGAAGCCACTTACCACTCTGCTCGAGAAAGGAAGAGAATTCAAGTGGGATGAGAAGTGTCAGGCTAGTTTTGAGGAGTTGAAAAAGAGGCTGACTACGGCACCTGTGTTGATCATGCCAGACATACACAAAGGGTTCGATGTATACTGTGATGCCTCTCGGCAAGGTTTGGGATGTGTGCTAATGCAAGAAGGAAAGGTAGTAGCTTATGCTTCAAGACAGTTGAGGAAACATGAACAGAACTATCCTACTCATGATCTTGAGTTGGCTGCGGTTGTTCACGCATTGAAGATCTGGAGACATTACATGATTGGGAACAAGTGTAAGATCTTTACTGACCATAAGAGTCTGAAGTATATCTTTACTCAGAAGGATCTGAATTTGAGGCAAAGAAGATGGTTAGAGTTGATCAAAGATTATGATTTAGATATCCAGTATCATCCAGGAAAAGCGAATGTTGTGGCAGATGCTTTGAGTCGGAAGGGACAGACTAACATGTTATTGGGACACCTATTACATCAGGAGCTATGTTGGGAGATGGCACAGCTTAACTTGGGAATGGTTGCTTCGAGTGAGACTCTGACGTTAGAGATCGAGTCGACCCTTGAGCAAGATATCAGGAAGGGACAGTTGACTGATGCCAAGATTGCAGAATACAGGAAGTTGATTAAGTTAGGCAAAGTTCCGGAATTCAGAGAAGATGAGCAAGGAACAGTGTGGTTTAAGAACAGAATCTGTGTACCTGAGATCAAGGAATTGAGAGAAGCTATCTTGAAGGAAGCACATGATTCAGCTTACTTTATACACCCTGGTAGTACCAAGATGTATCAGGACTTGAAGCAGAGATACTGGTGGTATGGGATGAAGAAAGATGTAGCAGCTCATGTAGCTTTGTGTGATGTGTGTCAAAGAGTGAAGGCTGAGTATCAAAGGCCGGCGGGGATTGCTTCACCCCGAAGGTACCGAGTGGAAATGGGAGGAAATCGGTATGGATTTCATAGTGGGATTACCTCGTACTCGTGATGGGTATGACTCTATTTGGGTTATTGTGGATAGATTAACCAAGGTAGCGCACTTTATCCCAGTAAAGACGACCTATACAGGAGTGAAGCTAGCTGAGTTGTATAATTCAAGGATAGTGTGTTTGCACGGGGTACCGAAGAAGATAGTGTCAGATCGAGGCACACAGTTCACTTCACGGTTTTGGCAGAAGTTGCATGAATCCATGGATACAAAGTTAAACTTCAGCTCAGCATACCATCATCAGACAGATGGACAGACGGAAAGAACAAATCAGATACTCGAGGATATCTTGAGAGCTTGTGCGTTGAAGAATAGTGGCAGTTGGGATAAAAGTTTGCCTTATGCAGAGTTTGCTTATAACAACAGCTATCAGTCCAGCATCAAAATGGCACCTTTTGAAGCTCTGTATGGAAGGAAGTGTAGAACACCGTTGTTTTGGAACCAGACTGGTGAAAGACAATTCTTTGGGCCAGACAGCATACGAGAAGCAGAAAAGCAAGTTGAAATCATAAGGGAGAATCTTAAAGCAGCACAGTCACGTCAGAAGAGTTATGCTGATCCTCGGAGAAGAGAGGTGATTTTGGAAGTCGGTGATTATGCGTACCTCAGAGTGTCACCTATTCGGGGATTACGAAGGTTTAATGTCAGAGGGAAGCTATCACCTCGATTTGTCGGACCTTTCAAAGTTTTGGAACGGAAAGGAGAGGTAGCATACCAGTTAGAGTTGCCAGCACAGTTGTCCGGAGTTCATGACGTGTTTCATGTATCTCAGCTAAAGAAATGCACAAGTGAGGTTAGAATAGAACCGGTACAGTTAGAGGATATTCAAATGGAGAATGATCTGACGTACAAGGAATACCCTGTTAAGATCTTGGATGTGTCAGAAAGAGTTACCAGGAGTAAGATCATCAGAATGTGTAAAGTGCAGTGGAGTCATCACACCGAGGAAGAGGCAACTTGGGAAAGAGAGGATGAACTCAAGGAAGACTTCCCTCAGCTGTTCTCTAAATCTTCTGAATCTCGGGACGAGATTCTCTTTAAGGGGGTAGGATTTGTGACACCCTAAAATTCCATCACTAAAATTTACTTAGCAACTTAAATTGTCTTAGGGATTTAAGGAGATTAAATTGCTATTTAAATTGAGTTCTAAAAATATTAAAGATAATTTAATAAACTTAGAGACAACAAGTGTATGTGCATCATCAGTTGGCTTGCATGGTTTTTGGTTGCTTGTGTGGTCTCTAAAAAGTCTATAAAATTTTTGAGAGAAGTTTGCAAAAGTTTGATTTGAATTTGAGTTGAAAATGGATTTGAAAATGAAGTTTGAAAAAGAAAAGAGAAAAAAAACAAAACCAGCACCCGACCCTTTCGGCCCAGGCGGCCCAGCCCAGCTCCCCCGCCGGTCCACTGCTCCCCCCTTCCCCTTTTCCTTTCACCGCGGCGCCGACAGGAGGGACCCACCTGTCAGCCCCCTTTCCCCCTCCTTCCTTTCTTCTTCCCCGCGTCCGCCGGCCGCCGCCGCATGCCGCTGAATCCTCCTTGCTCCCGCCCTCTCCCCTTCCTTTCTCTTCTCCGTGAGCATGCCAATTAAGGCAATTACTCCCCACCCAAAACCTACGGCCGTTTCCCTTGCCATCTTTAAGCCCGGACGGCCCGCCGGCCATCAATGGCAAGCCGCCGCCCCTTCCCCTACCCGCCTCGCCTTCCATCCTCGGGCCCTTATAAGCTCGCTCACGCACCCCTTGGCTCCCCTTTCGCCTCTGCAACGCACACGCGCACGAGCCCAAGCTCAATTCCAACAGCGCCGACGCCTCGGTTTCCGCCGCCGCCGTCGATTCGTCGCCGCCGGTGAAGGGCTAGGCCTCCCGCCCGTTTCTTTTGATCTTTAGGTTCGCAAGGAGCTTGACAAGCATGTGTGCCTGCAGGTTTACGTCCTCGACGCCCGTGGCAGCCGCGCCCCGAGCTCACCGGAGCGCCGCCCGAGCCGCCGCCGTCGCCAAGCCTCCCTGTTGCCGCCTCTTCTCCACCCTGTGGCCCGTCCTCATCTCCTGTACGTGGTAAGCAAATTCTCCTGCCCAGTTTCCCTCCTTATCGCGCCCAGTGGCGTCCCCGCGGGCTCGCCGGAGCAACCGCGCCGCCCCCTCACGGTGCCGGCCGCCGTGGGTGCCCGAGCCCCTCCCCTGAACCCCTAGATGCGTGTGCAAGCTCCTTAGCTACGTGTAGCACCCGCTCGTGCACGAGAAGATGGCCGGGAGCTCACTCCAGAGCTCGCGCCGGCGAAGCGCCGCCGCACGCCGCCGCGCGCGCCCCTGTTCCCGGCGTCATCGCCGCCGCCCGCCGCACGCACTCATCCAGAGCCGTTGGATCACGCGCGGACGGTGGGGATCGCGTACCCCTTCGGTTTTAAGTGGCTGGTCCACGGTGGACCCATGGACCGCGCCCACGGCCAAGTCCACGGTGCACCCATGCACCTGTAGCCGTTCGATCTAAGATCCACGGTGCTGAGTGGCGGTTTTGATTAAGAACCCCTGGGTTTTCAAATATTAGCAAGCCGGTCCTTCCACCTTTTTGAATATTCACGGTTAGGTCCTGATTCTTGCAATCTAGCCCCTATCTACCCTGTTTAATCTTGTTTTAGGCCCTTTACACTCCTTTTTTGCTCCTAGACCCTCTGATTTAATTTATAAAAATGTTTTAGCCCCTGATTTTATTCATAAACAACCCTGTAAACTTAGTTTTCTTGCAATTAGGCCCCTGTAAACTGTTTTAATCATATCTTTCTCGTTTTAACTCCGTTTTTAGCGTTCTATATACCGAAATGATCGTCTCGACGAGTAGAATCTTTTAAACAGTAAATTTACCAGTTTTATTACTGTTTGGTGTACTGTTTTGCTTATTGATTGTTATCTATGTTTGACTCGTAGATATCGTGCTCGTTTCGTCTCGAGCTCCTGTCGGAAGTGATCCGGAAGAACCTGTCTTCGAGGAGGATTTCACACGGCTTGTAGAGGAAGGCAAGTGGCTTTCCCCCTCGCATAATCTTTTTGAACCTATGCCACTGCATGCTAAACAATATTTACTATTTCTGTTGATATGCATAAATCTGATGGGCAAACACCTAACTAAGGATTCGACTAGATGCTTTATCACTTTACCTTGATCAACCCTGTTTAAACAAATGTTTGGGGTAGATAAATGCTTAGCTTGCTCAACATAAGTTTGGTTATGCTTTGTTCTTGTTATACATCTCAGTTTTGCTTATAAACATGTTTGTGCTTAAATCAAGATAACTTGATTCATAATCGGAACATGGAGAACCACCCAAGATAACAGTACAACCACAGTCCATATGGCTCTGGCTTAGCCAATTAATTAGGAGAGTGGGGTAGCTGATAGCTCTTTTCCGAGAGGGGCACAGGGGGCCGGAGTTGAAGGGGTATAGCCCGGTCCTTTTGGGGTAGCAACACCTTGGCTAAGGTGTTGACCACTAGGGAGGGTTATGGCCGCTCCGTCTTCGAATCCTGTTGCGGGCTGTTGGTTTCTCTTCTTTCCTTTGTAAAGGCTTCGTAGTGGACCCCTAGCCACTCACCTCGGAAGTGTTTAAGGGTCTGGCTAACCCGGGCAAGATGGGGAAACACGAACTGTGGGTAAAGTGTACAACCTCTGCAGAGTGTAAAACTGATCGATCAGCCGTGCTCACGGTCACGAGCGGCTTGGACCCTCACATGATTAACAAACTTGAAGATTAATGCAAATCATGGGTTGGAGGTTTGGTTTGAGGTTTCTTTTAAGATTAAGTGGGTTGGTATACACTTACATCTAGTAACTAGGTGCTTGCTAATAAAACTTGACCAACTTATAAAATGCTTACCGCTGTGAACCATAGCCTATCCTTGATAGCCTTGCATTTTCCCCCACTTGCTGAGCTCCAACCATAAGTGTGCTCACCCTTGCTTACCGCTGTTCAGAGGAGAACGTCGGAGGCGAGGACGAGTACTGGAGTGACTTCGAGGAGTTCTAGGCATGCGGATCCCCCAGTCATCATGCCTGTGGATGTCAGCGATGGAGTTATTCGTCGTCGTTTAGTTATCGTCTTGTTCGGACCTTCGAGTCCACCCTTATGGATGTAATAATGGATATCATACTGGTTTAAACTCTTGTACGTTTTATTACAGCAATGGTATTACTCTCGTTTTGTCTAATCACGTGTGTGTAAATGATCCTGGCGCACATGTGAGATGCATTCGGTTTTCCTTGTAAAATCGGGTGTGACAAAGACAAATCTATCAGATTGATTTGAAATCTAATCCACCGGATGACTAGCTCCAAAACAACCCAAAAACCTGCATCTACCGCGTGATACCCAGTTCTTTCAAGATTTATACAAACGTTGGCAAGCTTGAACCCGCAACACGTAACAACCTAGATCGATTTGGTTTCGGCTATCAAAGAGCACGTGATCCACGTATTAAAATAGCCAAAGGCACGAACTTGACTCGCATAAGGATCATCAAAAGGTATAAAACCAATCCAAACCCATCTAGATTGGGCAAAAAGGTGTTACATGAATTTAAACATGAAGCAAAACTCAAAGCAACACGGGGTAACTTAATGAATCTATTGAATCTTGCCAAAATCCAATAGAGCCAATAACTAGCTTCAAGCTAGATCTTAGCCTACCGCATGACTCATGACCTAACAAGAAACCCTCTTGAACCAAGCTTGAATCTACCGCATGACACTAAGCATGGTAACAAGACTACTTGCATCAGATCTAAATCCACCGCATGATACTAGATATGATACAAGGTTGCCGGTACTCACGGAGGTCGACGGATCGATGAACCCTCTCGAAGAACTCGACGACACGACAAATGGACTCTAGGGTTTGGCGTAAAGCCGATTTGTATTGAGAATGATTACGTATCTCTGTTACATACATTCAGGGTTCATATTTATACCCTGCCAAGCACAACCTCGAATGGATTTGATACCTAATTTATCTCTAAGCTTGATCGCTTATCCATCCATTCGTCCTTCCTGCTTGAGCCACGTCACCGTACAATCCCGCAAAATCAGCTCAACTGTTCCCTTGCCGAACGGAAGCAGATAGCCGACCGCGGATTTTTCTGCCGAATGCATCTGAAGAAACCTTCCTTCCACCGGACGGATTTCTCACCGAGCTGGACCCACAAGTCAGACTCCTTACCAAATTTTGGTGTTAACACATACTCCTCTTATTTGTTTCATTTGATTCGGCGAAGTCAACACTCGGGGTAGTTCTTGACTTGGTGTGGCCTTCTTCAAGCTTTTCCGGGATTGTCTCCTCTTTTGTGACTTCCGGGGTTGCCTCCTTAGAAATTTCAGTACACGTCTTCATCCTTGAATTGTGTTCCGGCTCTCCCGCAAGTCTTGTTTCCCAATCTCTTCGCATGGCCGCCGCTTTACTAATCTTTTGTAAAAGTTGAGCGGCTTCCCTGAGTGTTTTCTCCATGAGATCCCCACCTGCACACATTTGGACGTGTTGCATGCAACTAGGGGTTAGGGAAAAGAAAATTATATGCAAGAGTACGTCACCGGGGAAGCAGAGTCTTGGTCCTTCTTCAATCAACTCATTAAATCTATTCCAAGCTTGGTCTATCCCTTCCTCTTCTCCTTGCATGAAAGTGATCACTTGCCTTCTTAGATGTTGAACCTTTCTAATTGGAAAAAACTTCTCGCAAAACTTCTTTGTCAACTTGTTCCAATTGCCTTCAACTTCAAAGGATGATAATGAGTACCACGTCTTTGCTTCACCGGCAAGTGAGTAGGGAAAGAGATTCCATTTGAACCATTCATTGGGAACTCCTTCTTGACGCACCTTGTTGCACAGCGTCATGAAATGCCGTATGTGTCTATATGGGTTCTTCGTAGCCATCCCTTCAAATGGGGTTGCCGCCGCCATCTCGATGATCTTGAATTTGATTTCATACTTGGTCGCTTCGAGCTTCAAATCCGACTCTAGTACTTTTATGTCTTCACATCGAGGACTAGTGTAAGCCCTTAGTGGTTTCTCCAGTTCTTCCACGGGGTGGTTGACGAACGCCATCTAGACAACAAAATAAAAAACAAAAACAAAAACAAAAACAAAACAAAGTGGTTTTATAGGTAATATGGGTTAGATATTAGCAAATAAAAGATAAACAAAATATAAAACAAAGTTAGTTGCAAAACCAAATGATGTAAACTAGCTTGCTCCCCGGCAACGGAGCTAGAAAAAGGGCTTGTTGACAGATAAAAATCGTATCCACCTACGGTCCGCAAGCGTACGGACCTACACCTTCTTCACCATGGGATTCCCTAGGTTCTTGTCAATCCGTGGAGCAAGGGGATTACAAGCGTTTGATCTACCTCTACTTACTAACTTACCCAAACCCTAATCTACGGTTAAACTAGATAACAACTACGCCACACTAGAGAGAACGATTAAGCCGACGAGATATATAAAAGAAACTTGCCCAAGGGTCTACGATACTTGAACATGCAACCGCTTAAAACATGAAAACCAATCTAATCTATCGGGGGTTGTGACCACGGTTTCGCCCTTTCCCTCCCCCTGTACTGTCACTACGCGGAGGTATTCATGACTAGACCTATGATGGACACGGCGTATTGAATGGATCCAAGGAAGCATTGAGGCCTTACTCCCTTTACAGCATGGTAGCTAACCTTAAACATAAAAGCTTCTTCAACACTAGATGATAGATAGATATCCGAACAAAGTAGCGATTACATCTCAAGATCGATTACAATCCATGGACAAATGAGAAGATTACCCCATCTAGGGGCTAGACATAGCACCGTTGATCATGGTGACGCTTCCGATGATGTCTTCTTTCTTCTCCACTTGTGGGTGCTTCCTTCGAGTTGAGCGATCCTTCTCCGAAGATCTCCCTCCTCTCTCTCTAGCTTGTGGATGGCCTCTCAGTGCAAATGACTCTTTGTCCTATGAATGGCGGTGCCTCCACGAACTTAGAGTTGAAGGTCCTTCGGGTGCAAGAAAAGGGGGGCCGAACCGACCCCCAGAGTGGGCCAGCCGGCTGGCTTGGGCCGACTGACCCAGGCCCATCCCGGCCCGATTCGGTCGCCCCTTCGCTCCCGTGGGTCCTCATGTATTTATGCACTTTGCCTCCTCCACTTGCACTAATTTTACGATGTCATCCTCGCGTCCAAGATGGAGGCTCTCCTTGCATGAAGTCTGGTCCTTTACGCTTCAATCCTCGAGAATGTTCCTTTGTAACACTTCAGTCCTTGTCGCCATTGGAAGTGATTTCATCAAGCTCATGAACATGAACAAGCCTCCTTAATTGCTCCTTTGAACTTGTTGTGAATCCGTCCTTTATGTCCATGTTTTCCTACATAAACATAAAACTTCCAAATGCACACACAAAGATGAACTTTTTATATGATTAGTGTGCCTAGTGGCGGGTTAGTTCCGTAATCAAATCCAAACCAAAGTGTAATGAACATGTTTGGTGTACCAAACTACACCGTCAACAGTCGTGCTGGGGTAGCCCACGAGCTACGACGACAACCTAAGCCCGGGCCCGCGGGCTGGTTTCATGCTGAGCTAGCCCGATATAGCCCGGCCCTACCACGTGCACGGGCGGCCCGAAGCCCGCAACACCTCTGATCCCAGGCTCCCAGCGATCCAGTGGAGGAGAGGAGAGGGGGAAGGGGTGTAGTGGCACCACGCCGGCGCTGGAAATGAGGAGTGGGGAGCGCAGGGTCACAGGCCGCGATGTCAACTTGCAGCCTTCTTGCGCGGGGAAGCGCGGCGGCGGAGGGGAGGGCGAACGACAGTGCGTCGGCGCCCTGGAGGCCACGAGATCGGAGAGTGAGGACCATGTGTGGTTCGAGGACCGGTGGATGGTCGCTTCCTGGTATGATGAGTGATTGACAACGTTGTGTGGACTGATTCTTGTCTAAGTAATGCAGGTGCAGGTTGCGACTTGACTGGTGTTGGTGCAGGTGAAGAACAAGCGCGAAAGGTCGTCGCCGGTGAGGCCTCCAGGTGTGGAGAAGACAAGTAGGCTTCGTTCGAGGGACCCAGTGGCCAGTGGGGTCAAGTGCGAGCCGCATGGTGGCATGAACAACAAGATGAAGTCATGGACGGTTTCTTGGTTGAGCCACAAAACCAAGGTCGAGTCGGGACTTCGTGGGAGCCAAGTCATGAGTGGTGATAGGCGGAGGCTACATCAAGTTCGCGGGGTTTGCGGTGGTTCACCAAAAAATCACTGGGTTACTCGGCTGAGCCACAAAATCGAGGCCGAAGACCGGGCGTGGCTGTCTGGCCGAAACTGGTCTGACCGTTTTGGAGAACCGGTCTGACCGGTTTAGGGTCACTGGGCACTGGAAGCTTCGAGGCGGAGGACACGCGTCGGGATCGCAAGACTTGCGTCGAGGCTAAGCAGGGTGCGATCGCCGGGCATCCGTCCGATGGAGAAAGTCTGAAGAATTCCAAAACCGCCCTTGAGGGGCTTGTATCCCTAGTTGTTAAGTAAGGGTAATTTAGTCTTTCGGCTTGCCTCCATATAACCCAAGTGGTGAGAGGATGGCAGCCAACTCTTGGAACCCTAGCTCATTTCGTTTTGCTATTTTCCTTCTCCTATTTTCCTTAGGATTTCTCGGACTAGCTTGAGAGCTTCATGGTCAGATCTTGTGAGATGGAAGGATGATCGGGCGGAAGCTAGACCTTGTATGAACCTTTCTTGGTATGTATAGATGATTCGGCATGGTTCCTCAAGGCTTGTTTGTGTTCCTCCCCCTTTTCCTTTTTGGTGATTTTCGGAGCTTTTTCTTGGATTTTCCGTGGAGAGGATTTGAGAGCGTTTCTTTGAGGGATTCTTGTTGGATGTCACGTATGAGGACCTTGTGCCTCTTTGCTTGGTGACCTTGATCCAACAAACCCTCCGAAACAGCTTCGATTTGGGTGTTTTCGGTGGTTTCCATGGGAAGGTGTTCTTGAGGGTTGACTTTCGATTCCTCTTGATTTAGCAAGTTTTGGTGGACCAAATCATAGCTATGGGATGCCCATGAGTACTCCTAGTATCCCCAAATGGCACATCGCGCGGCTCGTCGAGGACCTTGTCTAAAACACCGACAGCTGGCACATCGCGCGGCTTGTTGCGCGGCTCATCGTCGACTACTTCGGCTCGCGCAGGCTCGTCGTCGACTACTTCGCCTACGCCGAACATTCGGGTGACTCGTCACGTCGCGTGGCTCATCAAGCGGCTCGTCGTCGACTACTTCGCCTTGAGCAGGCTCGTCGTCGACTAGTTCCCTACGCCGCACGTCCGGGTGCCTTAGCGCGTCACGCGGCTCATTGTGCGGCTCGTCACGCAGCTCATCGTCGACTACTTCGCCTCGCGCAGGCTCGTCGTTGACTACTTCGCCTACGCCGTGCATCCGGGTGCCTCGGCACGTCGCGCGGTTCGTTGCCCGGCTTGTCGCGTGGCTCGTCGTTGACTACTTCGCCTTGAGCAGGCTCATCATCGACTACTTCGCCTACGCCGCGCGTCCGGGTGCCTCAGCACGTTGCACGGCTCATCGTGCGGCTCGTCGTGCGGCTCATCTTCGACTACTTCGCCTCGCGCAGGCTCGTCGTCGACTACTTCGCCTACGCCGCGCGTCCAAGTGCCTCGACACATCGCGCGGCTCGTCAAGCGGCTCGTCGTCGACTACTTCGCCTTGAGCATGCTCGTCGTCGACTACTTCGCCTACGTCACGTGTCCGGGTGCCTCAGCACATCACGCGGCTCATCGTGCGACTTTTCGCGCGGCTCATCGTCGACTACTTCGCCTCGCGCAGGCTCGTCGTCGACTACTTCGCCTATGTCGCGTGTCCGGGTACCTTGGCACGTCGCGCGGCTCATCGTCGACTACTTCGCCTCACGCAGGCTCGTCATCGACTACTTCACCTACGCCGCGCGTCCGGGTGCCTCGGCACGTCGCGCGGTTCGTCGCGCAGCTTGTCGCGTGGCTCATCGTCGACTACTTCGCCTCGCGCAGGCTCGTCGTCGACTACTTCGCCTACGCCGCGCGTCCGGGGTGCCTCGGGTCGTCGCGCGGCTCGTTGCGTGGCTCATCGTCAACTACTCCGCCTCGCGCAGCTCGTCGTCGGCCCCCGCTTCACCTACGCCGCGCGTCCGGGTGCCTCGGCACGTCGCGCGGCTCATCGTGCGGCTCGTCGCGCGGCTCATCGTCGACTACTTCACCTTGCGCAGGCTTGTCGTCGACTACTTCGACTACGTCGTGCGTCCGAGTGCCTCGGCACGTTGCACGGCTCGTCACGCGGCTCATCACGCGACTCGTCGCGCAGCTCGTCGTCGACTACTTCGCCTACGCCGTGCATCCGGGTGCCTCAACACGTCGTGTGGCTCATCTCGCCGCTCGCCGTCGACTACTTCACCCCCGCCGCGCGTCCGGGTGCCTCGGCACGTCGCGTGTCTTGTCACGCGGCTCGTCGTCAACTACTCCGTGCGCTGCGACTTCCTCTTGTGGCCACACTAGCTCTACTTCAGCCACGCCGTGCGTCGCGACTACTTGTCTTGCGGCAATACTGGCTCTACTTCGAGTACACCGCGCACCGCCACGACGTCGTCTTCCGGTCGCATCGCGTCGACCATTAATCTCGACTTGTTTTCCACACTAATCGAGAACGGCAGTCACGCCCCCAACAACTAGTCAGAATCGACTTTGACTAGTCAACTTCAGCAACAACCGTCGTGGCTCCATCGCCGACTGCCACAGCTTCATCAACAGTCTGCCCAGACGGCAACAGCTAATTCATTTATTTAAATTATTACCTTTTCTTTTCTTGGCTTGTTTTCCTCATTATGCAGGACAACATGCCCTCGTGTAAGCTTCTCGACGGGTTTTCACGGGAGCTATACTCTTCTGACTACTCTTGGGGTATATCAATCAAGTCACCACAAGCCTACTTCATGAACTTGGGGGCTATCCCAAGGAGGCAGCTTCTAAAGTCCGCTACGCGCGGCAATCTAAAGTCGACTTCTAAAGTCGCATTCTAAAGTCCGCTCCGTGCGGCAACTTAATGTCGACTCCGGTCGCATCTTCGCCTGCTTCGGTGGCATACTACGTGTGTAAGCTTCGATGGAAGCTAGCTGTAAGTGGCCCTCGGGTCCTGGCAACGATGGAACCTAGCTGCACGTGGTCTTCACGCTCTGTACCATGGGTCCAAGTACCCTAAGTACTCGCGCTCCGTACCTTGGGTCTGAAATCCATGGCCCAGGTACACAAGTCGACTCCGGTTGCACCTTCAAGTCCACTACGGTGGCAACCGTACCTTGGGTCTGAAATCCATGGCCCAGGTACACAAGTCGACTTCGGTCGCACCTTCAAGCCCCCTATGGCGGCAATCGTACCTTGGGTCTCAAATCCATGGCTCAGGTATTTAAGCCCACTTCGGTGGCACAAGTCGACGCTAACAGTCGCACCCAAGCCCACTCCGGTGGCACAAGCTGACTTTGGTCGCAATCTTAAGCCCGCTCGGGTGGCAAAACTACTCGTTCTCTCTGGTTTTTTCATTCGCTTTGGCTTTCCGGAAAGTGCTTTTCGTTTTTCACCTTAAGTCCACCCCGTGTGGCAAAAAGTCGACTACTGTAGTCGCATATCAAAGTCCGTTTCACACGGCAATCTAAAGTCGACTTCGGTTTTCAAGTCGCATACCAAAGTCCGCTCCACGCGGCATCCTAAAGTCGACTTCAGTTTTCAAGTCGCATATCAAAGTCTGCTCCGCGCGGCACAAAGTCGACTTCGGTTTTCAAGTCTCATTCTAAAGTCCGCTATGCCAGCATCTAAAGTCGACTTCGGTCGCATCTAAGGTCTGCTCTGACAGCACGACTACTTGTCAAGCTCCACGGCTCGATGCCAAACTACTACTCAGAATCTCTCCAGCTCGGGGGCTGCACTCAAATTACTACTCGAGGATAACTTCAGCAGGCTTTGCTCGCTCTCAAGCTCGGGGGCTCCGCACCAACAACTACTCGACGTGGCTCATACGACTCTCTTTCTCGGAAGCTACACACTGCAAGAGTACTCGGATGATGGCTTTCGCGAACACTGAAGACCCTTGGATTGATTACCTAATCATTTCAAGGCTCAGGGGCTGCTATGCTACACCCATCATTCAATTTTTTCAAGACCGAAGATGCAGAATCAAGATTGGCCCTCAGCTAGAGTCTATGAATCAACCTAAGGCTCGGGGGATACTCCATATGGAGTGCGATTTTGCAACCGCACTTCCATATAATCTTGACTTCAAGACAGATGAGCTGGACCACCTTCCAGCCTCGTGGCAGTTCAAGTACTATTGAAGACTTCTCCAAGCTGTACTCGAGGATGCTCAAGAACTACTCGAAGAGGCTTCAAAACTACTCAAACTACTACTCTCGACTACAATGTGCTCGGGGGCTTGTCGGGCATACACCCCGGGAACTCATACAAGGAAGGATGAAGACGGACTCCTACTAGAATTCCCCTGTAATCCTACTAGGACTCCTTCCGTGTAATCCTACTAGGACTCCTGCCTTGTAACTGACTAGGAACCCGCCCCCTGGACTATATAAAGGAGGGTCGGGTACCTAGCCGGGCACCTGATCTCAACCAACACCAGCGCAGGGCGCCATACTTGATCCCCCAAACAGGACGTAGGGTTCGCCACCTTGGCAGCCCGAACCTGTATAAATCTTGTGTCTCATGTCCTTGCACATACCTTCGAGTTCTCGGTCTCCCGATCACGATCCTCAACGCACAATCTACTACCTTGGGTACCCCCTTGGTAGGTTTGCCGGTCTAAAACGCCGACACCAAAGTCTTGTACGAATCCGTGGAGTGAATCGGGAGATCGATGGTTTTGAGGAAAAAGGTCTCTCTCTAGGGTTCATAGACTAAATCATTTTTCTGGTGGTGATGGCTTGATCTTCTTGGGAAGATCCTCTGGGAAAAGCTTCTTTGTGGTGTTGAGAAGCCTTGGTTCAAATCTCGTGTTTTTTGGAGGTCGTTTGATCGAGTTTTGCCTTTTTCCCTTTCCCTCTCGAAGGCTGAAATTTTACTTCGAGCTTTACTCCGGGAAAAAGCCAGGAATCTCCGGACTTTTATTCTGGACTTTTTACTCCGGACTTTTACTTCGGAAACCCCGGAGACTCCGGGAAAAAGTGCGAAGATTCTAGACCTTCCAGTGGGGTTTTCCTAGGCTTGTTCGATTGTGCTTCCGCTTTGCTTCTAAGCTTGCTCTAACTTTTTCCTAGGGTCAGTAGGTCCGTTGTGACTATGTGATCTTAGCAAGTTTGTGTAGAGGTCCTTGGAAGTGACTTTGGGTCATAAGTCGAGTTTTTGGAGAAGAATTTTTATCAGCTCCCATTCACTCCCCCCTCCCTGGTTCGCCATTTCGGTCCTTCAAGTGGTATCAGAGCCGGTTCGGGTTTTTATTGACTCTAACCAGTCTAAGATCCAAGGATGGTAGTCGTACTCCTCCAATGAGATGGGAGTGGTTTTCCCATGGTGGTTCCAGGTTTGATAGGATGGATCGCAGTTTTGATAGGCGCGGTAGGATAGATGTTGCTAACCCTACTTTTGAGGAAATGTCCTGACACTGGTTTCACACCTTTGGGACTAACCCCAGTGTTGAGTCATTTGCTCGTTCTAGCTCTTGGCTTTGAGTTGCAGGTGGGAGGCCCGGAGAACATTTGGTTGATATCGGGGGTGGTTCTCCGGCCTCATACCCTGGTGGTGACATGGTGGTACATCACTCTCGGGGATGGTGGACAAGGATGAGTGACTTCTGAAGAAATGATAAAGGTAAGTGAATTTGTAACCTTCAAGTGTGTGGTCTTGGTCAAGCCACTTGGTTCTTTTTGCTCTTTGCCCTATCTCATGTGTGTAGGGTGAGCTTTGTATGCTCTTTGGCCCTAGTGCATGTGTTTAGGGGGAGCTTGTGAGTTTTGCGCTCCTTTGCTCTTTTGCCGGTGGTGTCGAGCCCTTTTTGCCTCCCCTCGAGGAGCCAATCGTTTGTGAGCTTTGTGTGTGGGAGCTCCTTTGTAGCATATGTATAGTTTCCTTTGTGCATTTCTTGCATTTGGCATGGCATATGTAACATGATGTATAGGCATCCTTGTATCTTAGATTGCATGCATTTTGTATCATATGCATTTTGTAGGAAAAGCTTCTCTCATATACATTGTTCACCATAATATGCTATATATGATCTTCTGAGCTAGTTTGGTATGCTATGGTTAGTTTGGCTTAGCTCTTGATGATCTTGATTTATATCCATGGTTGATGGCTATGCTTTTGAAAAATGTCACATATATACTCTCTCATGTGTAAATG
Source organism: Cenchrus americanus (assembly GCA_947561735.1). Taxonomy (NCBI): domain Eukaryota; kingdom Viridiplantae; phylum Streptophyta; class Magnoliopsida; order Poales; family Poaceae; genus Cenchrus; species Cenchrus americanus. The sequence goes on from OX387241.1 coordinate 62,560,526, forward strand.
CCTTTATATGATCTTGACATGTTTTAGTGGCTTGGTTATGCTTAATTTGTGGTTGGATAGCTAGTTTATTGATCATATGGGGCCAAAGGCTCATTTGCCATCATGAATGTTTAGCCCTCTTGCTTTATTTTGTGGAGGGGCATAAGTTCCTTTTTGTAGCAAAGACATTTCATGTACCAAGTATGAATCTGAAAATGAAATGTAAATTGCTTGGAAAATGTGCTCCCATGTCATATGTGCTAAATTTAATTTGCTTTGGGTGCTAAACCGTTGCATGATGTCTACCAATGAGAAGTCTCATACATAGAAGTAGGCACGTGGCTCGGTGGCTTTGACATGACATGAGGTGCTTGTGGGTGTTTGTGATGGTCTTATGATTAGAATGGTTGTCCTAGCATGAAGTTTGTGTGGCTTTGCCATTTTGACATGTTTTGCTCATGTTTAGGACTTTGCTCATGAGAGGGTAAATTTTCACAAAATTGCTTAATTCTATCTTAGCTTCGTCCGTTGGTTGTGAAACTTGGTAATCATGAAGTTGCTGTCATTACGAAGCTGTAGAGTATCTAACTTGCTCATTTGGACATGTGTAGCATCTTGTGATGAATTTTATATACTTGAGAAGCTCTAGGTTGCATTTTTTCAAATTTGAGCCTTGATTCATTCATTGGCAACAAGGGAGAGAAAGAAAGGTGGAGAAAAGATGCATTGCATTCCTAGAACCTATCCCAAGAGTCAAGTGGGAGCTTGTGCTTTTGTTTTGCATTTTTAGCTTTTGGAGTGTGCTATTGAGGAAAACCGGTTGGACCGGTTTTGGAAACCGGTGTGACCGATTTTGGCTACTGAGCATGCACAAGTCCAAGGTTGGCACTTGTTCAGGGGGAGCTTGCATATGTGCAGGGGGAGCTCCTGTATGCTTTGGTGGTTTGTGCTCTTTGCTTGAGCATGGTTTTGTCTCGGATGTGTCGAGCCGTTGCCCTTGCCTAAGGGGTCCGAGACTTGTCTTCTTCAAGTGATCTTGCTCTTTTCCTTTCTCGGCTTTCGATCGCTTGTTGGAGTTTCTTTTTATTCGTTTCTTTTCCTTTTCCTTTTCCTTTTCTCTTTGGTTATCAAATGTGTGTGTTGTCAATGCACTCATCAAGGGGGAGATTGAGGACCATGTGTGATTCGAGGACCAGTGGATGGTCGCTTCCTGGTGTGATGAGTGATTGACAACATTGTGTGGACTGATTCTTGGCTAAGTAATGCAGGTGCAGGTTGCGACTTGACTGGTGTTGGTGCAGGTGAAGAACAAGCGCGAAAGGTCGTCGCCGGTGACGCCTCCAGGTGTGGAGAAGACAAGTAGGCTTCGTTCGAGGGACCCGGTGGCCAGTGGGGTCAAGTGCGAGCCGCATGGTGGCATGAACAGCAAGATGAAGTCATGGATGGTTTCTTGGTTGAGCCACAAAACCAAGGTCGAGCCGGGACTTCGTGGGAGCCAAGTCATGAGTGGTGATTGGCGGAGGCTACATCAAGTTCGCGGGGTTTGCGGTGGTTCACCAGAAAATCACCGGGTTACTCGGCTGAGCCACAAAGCCGAGGCCGAAGACCGGGCGTGGCTGTCTGGCCGGAACCGGTCTGACCGGTTTAGGTTCGCTGGGCGTCGGAAGCTTCGAGGCCGAGGACACGCGTCGGGATCGTAAGACTTGCGTCGAGGCTAAGCAGGGTGCGATCGCCGGGCATCCGTCCGATGGAGAGAATCTGAAGAATTCCAAAACCACCCTTGAGGGGCTTGTATCCCTAGTTGTTAAGTAAGGGTAATTTAGTCTTTCGGCTTGCCTCCATATAACCCAAGTGGTGAGAGGATGGCAGCCAACTCTTGGAACCCTAGCTCATTTCGTTTTCCTATTTTCCTTAGGATTTCTAGGACTAGCTTGAGAGCTTCATGGTGAGATCTTGTGAGAGGGAAGGATGATCAGGCGGAAGCTAGACCTTGTATGAACCTTTCTTGGTATGTATAGATGATTCGGCGTGGTTCCTCAAGGCTTGTTTGTGTTCCTCCCGTTTTTCCTTTTTGGTGATTTTTGGAGCTTTTTCTTGGATTTTCTGTGGAGAGGATTTGAGAGTGTTTCTTTGAGGGATTCTTGTTGGATGTCATGTATGAGGACCTTGTGCCTCTTTGCTTGGTGACCTTGATCCAACAAACCCTCCGAAACGGCTTCGATTTGGGTGTTTTCGGTGGTTTCCATGGGAAGGTGTTCTTGAGGGTTGACTTTGGATTCCTCTTGATTTAGCAAGTTTTGGTGGACCAAATCATAGCTATGGGATGCCCATGAGTACTACTAGTATCCCCAAAGTCTTGTACGAATCCGTAGAGCGAATCGGGAGATCGGTGGTTTTGAGGAAAAAGGTCTCTCTCTAGGGTTCATAGCCTAAATCATTTTTCTGGTGGTGATGGCTTGATCTTCTTGGGAAGATCCTTTGGGAAAAGCTTCTTTGTGGTGTTTAGAAGCCTTGATTCAAATATCGTGTTTTTTGGAGGTCGTTTGATCGAGTTTTGACTTTTTCCCTCTCCCTCTCGAAGGCTGAAATTTTACTCCGGGCTTTACTCCGGGAAAAAGCCCGGAATCTCCGGACTTTTTACTCCGGACTTTTACTCCGGAAACTCTGGAGACTTCGGGAAAAAGTGCGGAGATTCCGGACCTTCCAGTGGGGTTTGCCTAGGCTTGTTCGATTGTGCTTCCGCTTTGCTTCTAAGCTTGCTCTAACTTGTTCCTAGGGTCAGTAGGTCCGTTTTGACTACGTGATCTTGGCAAGTTTGTGTAGAGGTCCTTGGAAGTGACTTTTGGTCATAAGTCGAGTTCTTGGAGAAGAATTTTTATCAACTCCCATTCACTCCCCCCCCCCTCTGGTTCGCCATTTCGGTCCTTCAGAGAGGAGGGCGGCGGCTCCTCTACGGATAGGGTGACGACGGTTGCGTCGGATATTGCCGCGAGCAGAGTAGGGGTGGCGGTGACTCCTCCGCGCAGGGGCCGCGGCGGATCCTCCGCGCAGGGGCGGATGAGCGGTGTCGGCGGGCGGTGGGGCGGGCGGCCACCGCCTGGGCGCACGTGCGACCCCGATGAGCGGATCCACAGGGGAGGCGGCGGGCCGGCGGCTGCAAGAATAGGCTACTTCCGTGCGGACTACTGGGCTGCGGGCTTTTTGGACATCTATAATTTTTTACAACTTTGTTAATACTAGTAAAGTGCACATGCGACAGGCACATGTATTTAAATTGAAATAAATAAACAACAAAAGAAATCTATAATTAATTCATTTTAATTTATTTCCTTTTGAAAAATCAATTCCAGCTTTTATGAAAAAATAAAAATAGAGATGGTACTTTTTACACATCAATAGCTTCTTCATGCAACAAGATAAATCAAGCTAAGACTAACTGAGAATATGACATTATCTTGCGTGAATTGTTTTCTTACAAGATATTAGAGCAACTCTCCCAATGCTCCATGCATGAGTACCACCATGTCTTAATTCAACATGAACCAAAACTTATACAACAATAATCCAAATTCAATGTTGCATGCTCCTGTCCATGCTATATATTCTTTTATCTCTTAACAACAATGACTCAATCCATCCTTGACCGATTGATCCTTGTCAAGAAGGGATTAAAATTCATCTTTACTGTAGTAATCTGGTTATTTTTATCAAGTATAAGCTGCTCCTAGTGATTTGTACAAGACCGGTCATGTACCAATGATACATCTATGATATTGTCAGGTTTAATTGAGCTTTGTGATAGCTGAAGCTTGAGATAGACATACTCCTTCATTCTCATCATTGCTCATTTCCACTTTATCCTTTAGATTCAGTTTTAGGTACCTGCAAATGAGTCAAGATGGAATACAGAGCCACTGTGGATCAGTTCAAATTATCGAAACAATATGGGCTATCTTTACCCTACGTGACAAAATTCTCACCCACCAATCACATTTATCCTGCAAATTGACCATTGTAAAGCACAAAGGAAATTACGCAAGTACCCGGAGTCCTGGACATCATTACACCACTGAAAATTCCAGCCCTTGAGTATAATTTAGCCCTTGTGTATGTTTTATCATTTTTGAATCAAATAATAATGGCACATATTAAAATGCGAAAGACATTTGTCGTTTGATATCACAATAGCTCATTGGCAATGGCAAGCAAAGCATCCAAAATGCTAGCGATTAGTGAGTACCCAACATTCCCCATTTATGTCCTTTACTGTAGTTCTTTTCATCCATCCAACAGAATGTTGAAGTGTCGTGATTCTCCAGACCTCGTTCTTAATATTAGCTGAAGCAGCAGCACCATCATATTGCTCTACATCTCTTACTGCTAACTGAATCTAGATGATATTAGTTAGCATCACTGACATCGTGGATCTATGTGGTGTTGTTGCTTCTTTAATTATCGTCTAACTAATTCTATTCAATAAATTGACTACAAAAGAAAACCAATAGTAGCAGCAGGAAAGTAACATCTTAAACAAAAAGTGGATTCATCACCTCTTAAAACTAATAGATTTTTTGGTTACTGATTAATAATAAAAAGCTCCTCCATTAGTCAGCTAATTAGATTCTTTGTTGTTGCAGTGCTCCATATAGGGTCAGCTCCAATACAACATTAGCCAGAAAACTGAAAGGATTAATCAGTCGTAGAAGTCTCCAAGGCAGAGCCGAGAACATGTTCAGGATTCAAGAACATTGCAACCCGTTAACTACACAAACAAGCAAGAGGCAACTGTGGCAACTCGTTTGTAGCTCGAGATTCTCCTGAGGACAAGCAACTCATTTTTACCTTGAGTCCTTCAATCCAATTTCTCCTGGGGATGAAGAATGTTGCGGCACCATACAACTCAATTTTGCCTTGGAGGGCGGCATTGGGAACGAATAGGTTCTGCCTTGCTGGACAGACACCTAGGCCCGGGGCTAGGAGCGTTAGGGAGGGAAAGACGGGCCAGCGGCGGCCCTTGTGCATGGCTCCGTCGCCGCTATTGTGCGGTTGCATCCTTCTGCTCCCTTTCTTCTTCCGCATCGAGCAACACGTGTGCCAAGTCCAAGTCCAGCTCCTGCTTCTCATCCTCGTCGTGGCTCTCGGGCTTGAACTCCGACCCAGACGATGACGATTCCTCCTGTGGTGCAAACAAAATCTTGTAAGCTCTCTGTGATTTGCGCGGTGGCTGGTTCTACAACGGTGTTGCGGCATTTATTCTCACTGGGAGCATGAGCTGTGCCCATCCTCTCGCGAGGCGACGACCCGTCTGTCGTCTAGCTGAGAGTGGCTCGCGCGGCGGCGCGCGTGGTGCTGGTGGGGACGTAGGCGGGTGCAGGTGGGTGGGTCGGCGGAGCGTGCTGGAGCTAGCGGAGAGGATTCACGACGGTGTGTGACCACCGGTGGGGCGCAGTGAGTTTTTTCAATTGATGAATCGATGGGAAAGATAAGAGAGGAGAGGCGGCGACGTGCGTGCGGGAGGAGAGGGAGAGAAGAGGCGGCGGAGCGTGACCGACGACAAGGGAAGACCGAGGAGCCGCACCCCGGGGCTGGCGGCTCACGGACGGGTGGTGCGTAGCGTTTTTTCAATTAATTGGTTGGCTCGGTGGGTATAGCGGATACAGGTGAAAAACATAATTCGTTTTTGGAAGAAACGCTCTCCAAATTGCAATTTTTAGTACTTCATAGTCCTTTCACTCTATCCACTTCCAAAAACATATGACTGGTGGGTCCGGTGTGAGGGTAAGGCGGGTCTGATTTGGGTGAGAAAAATTTTCAATTGTGTTCGCTCCTTATAGTATAGATGTTATATGGTGTTAGTGCTCCCCACCAATCCTTTATTTGTCAGCCCTAATCTAAAAATTTACGATCTCTTGTATAGCTTTGTTATGAAAGTGATTTATTTAGATTTTTTACAACTTTGTTAATATGCATATAGCTTTGTTACGAAAGTGATTGTCAGAGGTTTAGATCTGAATAGCCCACAGGGGGGTTAACCCCGGTGGTTTGTTTGTTCGGCGGGGAGATCGGGAGCTAAGAACGTGATGGTTATGCTAGCGTAGCACACGGAAATCACGACGAGACACAAGGGACATTTCACACATGAATTTGAAGGTAAACTCAAATGTATAATTTACATGTGCACCAGGATCATGTTACACACATGTAATGACTTAGTGAATACCAAATGCAGTGCCAAAGCGTAAAAGAGAGTATTATAAACATGATCGATCGTCTCAAAAACGAACCATCAGAGCATATAACTAGCAGCGGATCTTCAAAGGAACTCCACAGGCAGCTGACTGGTGGCACGCTCGCCTAGAACTCCTCAAAAACCTCCAAGTCTGAGAAGCAATCCGGATGATGTAGATGCAATATAAATAAACAACAAGCGTGAACACATGCCGTACTCAGCAAGGTAAGAGACATAAATAACATGCAAGGCTTTATAAAGTGGATGGCTGACGGGCTACGAGCAGTTAGCATTTTTAGTTTGTCAAATTTTATTAAGTAGTTATTTACTAGCAAATGTAAATTTATACCATCCCACAATTAATATAGAGCATCAACAATATGAATAAGATAACAACATATTATTCTCTATCTTGAAGTAATTTAATCATGTGAGGGTCCAGGCCGCTCTTGACCCTGAGCACGGCTAACCGGTTAGTTTTACACTCTGCAGAGGTTGTACACTTTCACCACAAGTCGCGAAAAAGTCCCGAAGAACTTTGAACCCAACCATGTTGTGCAAAAGTAGGCACAATACCACACTACCGAGGTGTGGTTTCATAGGGACGCTACGGGGTCTTTACAAAGACTTACCTAGTGTGTTCCAGTGCACGAGGTTCCGCGAGTCATGCCCCCCTAATCACCAGTCCAACACTAGAGTCCTCTAATTACTTGGCCAAGACAGAGCCATATGTCTTGTGGTTGCACTGTTTTCCTGGGTGGTCGCTCCATGTTCCGATTAAGAAATATGGTCTTGTATTAAATCAACACATAACACATAGGAACATAGTGTAAAAATAACCATGTTGTCGTTACCATCCCAGTTGAGCAACTAAGAACCCTCTACCATCAAAATTAATTATCAACCCGGTTGCAAGGTAGTGGTCAAACAAAAACTAGGCATCATCCTTAATAGGTACCCGACATATTAATGCAAAGCAATAAATAAATAAATAAATAAATAAATAAATAAATAAATAAATAAATAAATAAATAAAGTGATTGAATGCATGTTATATAGGTGTAAACGGGAATGATCAAGGACACTCGCCTTCCTCACAATCCCGTTGCTGCTCAGAGTCTTCAATTCTCTTGTTCTTCGGATTCTTCAAATGGCACGTTCTCTACGCATCACACATTCACATGCAACAAAACCACACAACAAAATAAGAAATAATTCACCAAGACACCAATCATTTCAAACAGGAACAAAAGCTTCACTACACTAATCTACTCATCGAGAAGAACACATGGATATAAAGAACACTAAAAACGGAGCTAGAACGCAAAAGATACGGGCTAAACAAGGTTGAGGGACTTAAACAAAGAAACAGGATTAAACTGTAATTAATTTTCAACTGGAGAGATCCTCGGGCGTAAAAACGAAAGAGTTTAGGGACTCTTTAGCAAAACCGGCACGGCTGGCCGGTACACTTATGTTTGACCCTGGGGTACAGATCGATCTAGGCCGTCGGTCTTGGATCGAGCGGCTGGCAGTGACGGCAACGGCACACAGCGGCGTAGGCGGCGGCGAGCGGCGGTGGACCTCGCTGGCGAACTCGATCTCGAGTTCCTGAGCACAAATCGGGATGGGGTTTGGCCCTAGAGATGGCTGGGAGCACAGCGAACACCACCAGGAGGTTCTTGCGGCGGCCAAGGTGACGACGGCGGCGCACGGCTGAGATAGGCGGACAGCGGCGAAGCTTCGGCTCCGGCGAGCTATTGCCGGCGACGCGGGTGAGGAGGACGAAAACAAGAGGGACCTTCAGCTTCCTCACCTCCTAATGAACCTCCAGGGCTGCTCCACGTCGAAAGAGGGGCGGCAGCCAAGGTCTAGGGTTTGAAGGTGGCGGCGCGGCTCGGTGCTTGCGGTTCGAGCGAATAGAGTAGGATAGGAGATGGTGGCGGGCCTTATAGGCGGCTAGGGAGGCCTCGGAGTGGGCTGAAGGCCAGGAGGCGCGGCGCGGGGGAAGACGGCGCGGCACGAACCCGAGCTTGGGTCCGGCTCGCTGCGGACTCGACCAGAGGTCAGGGATGACCGCCGTGACCCACATGTCAGCGACTGGAAGCGGGGAAAGCTACACGGGTCGGTGGGCTGTCTGCTGAGCTGATGCTTGTGGGCCGCGCGGCTGGAAAGTGGGGGGCTGGGCTAAAAGAAAAGAAGAAAAGGGAGAGAGAGAGAGAGAAAGTTTTTGCCATTTTTCAAAAAATCAATCAAATGAATTCAAATATGAATTTAAATCCAAACATCCAAAAACAATGCACCAGCATGAATGCAACAGAGAAACCTACAATTCATTAATTTAATTAAGAAAATAATTAAATGCCTAGGAAAATTAAATAAAACCTTAAAATTCTTTAAGCACAAACATTGTTGCTAAGCAAAATTTTATTAAGGGATAATGTGAAAATTAGGGTGTTACAGGACAAGGCGATTTTATACTGGTTCAGGCCTCCGGAGAGTAAAACCCTACATCCAGTTCTTCATTGTATTCATTTGATCATAGCGAAGGTAGAGGTCGTCCGTGTGGTCCTCGGAAGGACGCCCTTGCCCACCTTATATTGGGCGACGTTCAAGGCCGGTGAACCGGAATCCTAGTAGGTTACAACAGGGAAACCTATCTCTAGTCAATTACAATATGACTAGTAGGTTACAACAGGGAAACATATCTCTAGTCAATTACAATATGAAAGGATTATCCGAGTTGCCTTAATCCGTCTGGACTATCTTGGCTTGCACACCAAGCTGTCTTCACATCTTCGGGTCCACATGTCAAGTCGGGCAGGCCTACTGACAGGTCGGCGGGTCTTCTGGTGGGCCAGACCCACTTGTCGGGGACAACCATGAGCCTGGTCGGTGGGGACCCAGGGGTACCCATGTCTCACAAGCCCTGAGCGACGTGTAGGCCCAGCGACCTCGAGAGGGTCATGATGAAGTCTTGAAGCCATCGACAGGTAGAATAGCGTGCACGTCTGTCAAAAAAGAAAGAAATCAGCTTAGCAGTCGACCTGTTTGTAGTATCCCAAGCGTTGTGAGGTCTAGCACTGACTAAAAGAAGTAGCCTTCTAACAGGTCGAAGCGACGAAGAAAACAGAGGGTGTCGAAGACGCATTCGTAGAGTAGTCCCCGAGTATTGAAGCAGGCAACATGGTTGGTTTAATGCTCAAGAAGAGAAGAAAACTGAGTCATGGTCGTGATCCAACAAAGTGTAGAGACACCCAAATCTCATAGCATAGCTGCAAGGAGTTTGGCAGGGCTGACCTCAAGGAGGCCTTGTAGGCATGCCGACCTCGAAGATGCCTCAAATCAATGTTGCCCAGTATCCGAGGATACCCAGCAAGATCTTGAAACGAACATCGCATGAAGAGGTCTTCTATAGTGGTCGAAATGGTCAACGATGAAGCTGTAGAAAAATGTTGATCTTGAACGAATGGAGTGTAGAGACATCCAGATATCCTGCATAGATGCAAAGAGTCTGGCAGAGCCACCCGAGGCATGCCGACCTCAAGAAGGTCTCAAATCAAAAGCACCCAAGCACCCGGAGATACTTGGCAGGGCCATTAGGCACGCACCCCACAGGAGCTGGCGAAGGTGATGACGGAGCCGTAGGAAGGTCTAGCAACCTGACGAAGACGACGACAGAGCCGGAGCCGGAGGAAGGTCTAGCGACCTGACGAAAACGAGGACAGAACCGGAGGAAGGTATAGCGACATGACGAAGGTGACGACTTAGCCGGAGGAAGGTCTAGCGACCTGACGAAGATGACGAAGAAGCTGGAGGAAGGTCTAGCGATCTGGTGAAAATGACGACATAGCCGGAGGAACATTTAGCGATATGACGAAAATGAGGATGGAACCGGAGCAAGGTCTAGCGACGTGACGAAGGCAACGACGGAGCTGGAGGAAGGTCTAGCGACCTGACGAAGACGATGACGGAGTCGAAGGAAGGTCTAGAGACCTGGCGAAAATGACGACGGAGCCGGAGGAAGGTCTAGCGATCTGACGAGGACGACGACAGAGCCGGAGGGAGGTCTAGCAACCTGATGGATGTGAAGATGGGGCCGGAGGGAGGTCTAGCGACCTGACGAGGATGACGACGGAGCCACAGGGAGGTCTCGCGACCTGACGCCAGCAACGATGGAGACACCAGGAGGTTCGCCGACCCGAAGCAGGTGACGACAGAGCCGCATGGAGGTCCGACGTCCTGAAGACGATGATGACGGAGACACCGAGAGGTCCGCTGACCTCAATCCGACGGCGATGGAGCCACCAGGAAGGTTCGTCAAAGGCGACTTCGGAGTTGGAGAGCTGGTCCTGTAAAATAAAATTAACATCAGGTCGGTGTATCAATCTGTCGAATATAAATATGATGAAAACTTAGTATGAGCTAAACAAGTAGATGTTGAGTAATCCTAGCTGGAGCTGAACATTCTCGTGCTATGTTTCATTTCAAAAATGGCATTCCACTTATCGTGTCGGACACATATTATACGGACTCGAAAGCTCTGAAGCTGCAAAATGTTTCACCCCTCTACAATGCTCAACAGGGAGCCATAGATGTGCCAACGCACGGGGTGGGGCATAGGACCTAGGTTTTGCAACCACACAACATCGAATCTTCATTTAATGAGTCAAGCAGATAAAGGAAGAACACACATAAAAGGGATATACCCCTCAGATCTTGCGACCCTTAGATTGGCATGGTCAAGCCCCCGAGCGTGTCGAGGGGAGGGGAACATAAGACAAGATAAAAAAAAAATTTGAACCCTCAGGTCTGGCGATCTACGTGTTGGCATTACCAAACCCCCAAACATGTAGAGGGAGAGGGGTCGGAAGAGCAGACAAAAACATGTAGAGCAGGTCTACGAATTGAAGTAGTAAAATATTGAATTTAATTAAAACTAACACTTAACTTGTGCGTGGAGTTGAGGTCGGAAGATTGTTGCCAAGCTGAGGTGGTGCTGATTCGTTAAGGTAGCCGGCGATGTGACCTGGAGTCGTGTCAACCTGTCGAGATACGCCAGAGAGGTTGGTGATGTATGTGTTCATGCAGCAGGAGTGCTGGTAGCTTTGTTGATGTAAGTGTAGAGAAGTACTCCCTGGTCTTCACGTATGCGTCACCAGAATTTGGGCAATCAACAAATTGATTTGTGATTTTTTTACTCGAACGAAACACCAACTTGACTTTTAATTGGCGTAGCAGGACATGGTGCCCTAGCTACTGCAACGTCGTCATCATCTGGCCAGAGCCAAATTTTCCCTGTTTAACGGACATCTTGTACGTAGACGGAGTTGTGGTGGTCATGTGCACGTGCTGGACACGAAGAACACACGCGGACACTCAGGCCCACTGCCAATCTTGACTTTAGCATGTCAACATGCATGCGGATTGCTCCATGGGTTGCCCGTAGCGGGACACGGCGGACGTGTGGCAGCAATGCGCATCGGAGGCAGACTACGAGCTACAGATGGTTGTCGTCGACGCAGATGGATCTCGTCGGGTGGGTGATGAGTGGACGCCAAAAAAATTTCTGACGCGCTGTCTGTAGAACAAAGACGTCGACCTGCGGAGGTATCCTTCGTGTCATCGCCGAAGATGATGGCCGGAGCGAACTGCCGTAACGCACTAACGCTACACGAAGAGCTTTTGATCGCCCATAGTTGGCGCGCCAACTGTCAGACGTTTAGATCTGAACTGCCCACAGGGGTTAACCCCGGTGGTTTATTTGTTCGGCGAGGAGATCGGGGGCTAAGAACGCGATGGTTATGCGCGTAGCACACGAAAATCACGACGAGACACAAGGGACAATACAATTTTATACTGGTTCGGGCCTCCGAAGAGTAAAACCTACGTCCAGTTCTTATTTGTATTGATTTGATCGTAGCAAAGGTGGAGGTCGTCTGCGTGGTCCTCGGAAGGATGCCCTTACCCGCCTTATATTGGGCGACGGACAAGGTCGGTGGACTGAAGTCCTAGTCGATTACAATAGGGAAACCTATCTCTAGTCAATTACAATGTGGAAGGCTTATCCGAGCTGCCTTAATCTGTCTGGACTTCCTTGGATTGCACACCAAGTTGTCTTCATGTCTTCGGGTCCACATGTTAGGTCGGGCAGGCCTACTGACAAGTCGGCGGGTTTTCTGGTGGCCAGACCCACTTGTCAGGGACGGCTGTGAGCCTGGTCGGTGGGGGCCTAAGGGTACCATGTCTCACAGTGACTTTTTACAACTTTGTTAATATGTTATATGGTGTTATTTCAGTGTTCCCCACCAATCATTTATTTGTCATGCCCTAATCTAAAGGCTGGTGATCTCTTACTCTCTTCTAACCCATAGCTTTTGACTAAATCTCTTACTCTTACTCTCCTCTAAGAGGAAGTATTATAAGCCGACGAAGAGAGTCCACGTCAGAAAAAAGTCTTGTTGGCAGAAAGAGAAACGAAGAGAGAGACGAAGCGGGCGCTTCCCTCTTCGCCCGCTTCACGCCGGCGTATGAGCATGTATGAAATTTCTATTGGTTAAGGCTGCTGCGGTAACTACTGCTCACTGGCGCACGCGTTGTACCCTCGATGTTGTTGTCTACTTCTGCATTAAATGGCCTCCGCGCTGACGTTTACTTCGCTCGCAGCGAGCGAAACCATAAACCATGCTCTAACTCATACTAGTTATTGACTCAATCTCTTGCTAACGAATTCTGGCCAATTCCGCGTGCGGTTAGTGGGTCTATGCTGCCCATTAGCCTGCGAATCGCCGGATCAGCTCAGCTCGCGAAGCGTCACAAACCCGCATGTGTCGTTCCGCTCTCCGCCTGCCATGCCTCCTCCACCTCCAGCCTGGTTGCCGCCCCCGCTAACCGCTGCTTGGACCCGCGGCGCGCCCCTCTGCTTCAGCAACAGCCTCCTCCACCGGAGCCTTTGGCTCACCAGATCAACAGTCCCGTCGTGTCACGACTCACGAGACATTCTTGAGCGCCGCATTGCCGCGCCCTCGCTTGCCGTTCGTCTTCCGTTTCTCGGGGAGGGAGGGGCTTTCCCCAGAATCTTCTGACACGACACACGAGCGCCCCAAGAACACAAGCCTTGCACAATGACACATGGGTCCATTTTGTGTCGTTGTCGTGTGGGTTATGGTGAGCTTAGGGAGGGCCCAGGTATCTTGCAATCCTGGAACACCCACGACGGGTCAGCGGCTTTCTACACATGCATTACATGGCGGGGCTCCTATTTCCCTTCCGGAAAGGAAGTTATCTTTCAGCCTACCAACAACTTCATCTTCTTCTTCCCGGCTGCACACCACCCCCGCCGCCTCCACCACTAGCCCCGGCCGGCGGCTCCCAGCCGACGTGCCGCCCCGCCCGCGACCCACCGCTACCCTTCCTAACCCGAAGCCTTCTCGCGCATCCGCCACCGGCCACCGACCCATTGGCCATCCCGCCCGCCCGGCCGGCGACGCTACCGCGTCGCCTCACCTCTGCCGCCGGCCGAAACGCGACCGTCGCCAGTCCTCCAGCACCCCCGACCCCCTTCCTTCTCTAGGTCCGCTGGACACTGTAACCCTCGGAAACCCGGAACCCTAAGCCTAACACCACCGCCACCGATGGACGCGACCACCACCCAAGCCGGCGGCGCTAGCCGAGCCAACAACCAGCCCTCACAGGCCTAGTTTTCTCAAGTGGAGGAGTAAGGGCACTCCCAACCCAGACTTTACTCATGGAGTCTATATCTCAAAAACTCTATTACAATAAACTATATTCTCCAATGCAGATTTTCTACTATGGAGTCTATCTAATATTGCTCTCGGATCTTCTACTCCCACTTTGTTAAATAAGAGGTCACATCGCACATGCGGGTAGCCATACGGGATCCACGCAGGATCCGTTTTGCGTGTAGACTTGAAGTCTAACTTAGACTTGGTTTCTAAGTTTTCACCCCTCTCTCATCATTAAATTGCTTACTACATCAGCAATTTGCCTAGGTGACAGTGTAATTAATGACACTTGACTCTACCATAGAGTCTGGGTTGGGAGTACCCTAAGAGCTGAGGGAAGAAAATGAACCACGTCCGTTGGATTTTGATCCTACACGAATCTTAAAAGTGGAAGGTGGAACGGAAAAAATCTTCACGAAGATATATATAGGATCTCCGTTACATGGCTGGACGACTTTCGGCCAAAATGAAAGAGCCCATGTAACAAAGCGCGTACTTTCGGGACGGCACAATGCAACATATTTTTGTAGTTTGAAGCTGAAATTTTTAACAAATTGAGATCCGGATAAAAGAGAGGGTGGGTGGGGGCTTTGATTGATTGGTCTGGCACCAGCAACTAACCACCCGTCAAACCGCCGATTAAGCCAGTGTTGTCATCAGCACCTCTGGATCCTTGAGCTAACTGGCAACGGTGCCCCTCCTGTCAACTTTTTTTAAAATTTCTTTGTTGATATAGTATTATAAGAAATTTATAAAATCCGACAGATGCAGTCCTAATATATTATATATTCATCAAAGGCTGTTGTGTGTAAAAATGGGGGAATAAAATGACTCTTCGCCTCATATATGTTCTTTTTTTTTATGTTGGGCAAACACAATTAAGCTTTATTGATAACATGTTTGTGCACTTGATAACATGGCTCAACCTCACAACTGTCGCATGTGTAGCCTAAGCTCGTTGGTGGGTTGTCAGGTTGATGTTATTTCAGTGCTCCCCTCCAATCTGTGCTCAATTATTTGGCATGTCCTAATTAATGTGTGCTCCTTCTCCTCGAAGCCTCCTCCCTTCCGCTTCCAACTTCGCTTCCGCTCAGGCCCCTCCCTTCCTCCCGATCGCTAGATCCTCTAGTAATCTACCTTCTACTCGTAGTTTTTTTCTTCCTTTAGTGCCTATATGACTTTAGCCCACTGTGGTAAGTGCTACTTGGGTGATGTCACCGCCGTCGTCGTCATCACCGTCCTTTTCGGCTTCCTCGCCGCCATCGACATAGTCACAGGTAAGAATAGATTCGGCCCCTCATCCCCTTCTCCGCGGTCTGGATCTTCCATCTCCTCGACCCACCCCACCAGATCTGGGCTGCATCGATTTGCCTCCTCCACTCTCTATCCACGCCTTCGCCTTCGCCTCCGCCACCATCCGCCTCCAAGCAGCGCTAACTCGATCTGCATCAAGTCCCCTTCAGCTCCTCTGTCATCCGGACGGCGGTCTTCTACCCGCCAGCGACTACTACAACAACATTTTCGGTTTGCTGCCGATATCTCACGCCATGACGCCACCCTCAACCACCTCAAGTCTATGCTCGACGAGGTTCTTCCGCACGGGCCCCATGCGTCTGTGACGCTCTGGAGGGTCTCGCAACACTATATCAAAAAATATATACTGATAATACCATTCAGAAGAATGACATAAATATTTTTTAATGGATCATGTACTTGATAATAAATAGGTAGATAGAAAGATAATCCAACAACTCCTATCCAATTTTATTCATCGTCAAAGGCTGTTGTGTAATTTGTATACAATGAACGAAAAGACCCTTGCCTCGTATTTCATCTACATACCGAGATGCCCGACGACCTGAAAAAACAAACAGAGCGTTCGTCCACCTCACCGCCGTATATATGCGCAGGTGTCGTCGTTGCACGCCAGCTTGCTATACGTGTCAAGCAGAGATGCAGGCTGTTGCCAACTCTTGCTGCGTCACCCACTCTTTGATTCGTCCGATCCTAGACGCACGTGTCCATCGTGGACTCGTACGTGGCGTGACGCCGGCCATCACAAGGAACGGCATACGTGTACTCAGCGGTCCGGCTGCTGCGGTGCCTGCCTGCCTCTACACTCTCCTTCAGTCCTTGCGTCGTTGACTCGTTGTAGCCGCGCTCAGGTAGCTACTACCGCGTGCCACACACTGATCGGCACAGCATGAGACATGCCCAGCCTAGCCGCCCGTCCGGCGGTGGCGTCAACGACGGCGGCGCCCGCAGGGAGGGGTCGACGGCGGCCACGGAGACGGTTACGGTGGGACAGGCTCTGCAGGCGGTGGCGCTAAGCCCGGCGGGAGCCAGGCCGGTGGACCGCGTCGACGCTTCGGCGATACAGGCCGTGGAGAAGAGCGCCACGGGGCTGGGCCGCGCCGTCCCCGGCGGCATCGCCGCCGCGGCGCACCAGGCCGCGGAGACGAACGAAGGTGAAGCTGCGGCTGGTGCGCGCGGTGCCGCCGGAGGCGGTGGCGTGGAGAGGAAGGTGACGCTCAGGGACGTGCTGGGCGACGCCGTGGCCGTGATGGCGCCGACGGGAAGCAACAGGGTGGCCACGTGGGTGGACGCCGAGAGGGTCGCCGCGGCTACCGGCGGGAACAGCGTGGGGAGTGGAGGAGGGATGGGCGAGGTCGCCGACGCGGTGGCGGCGGCGGCGCAGATCAACGAGGGGTCGACGCTCTAGCGCTATTGCAGCTGTGCGTGTGCGATGCGAAGTTGCGAAGCTGCTACTGCTAGCACCTGTGTGGACTAAAAATAAACAGTTTACTGTACTAGCTAGTGAAATCAATGTAAACATAAAGCAATTACGCTAGGTGCATTGTTTGTTTGCTGATGACCATTAATTAAAATGTTTCAATATTTTTCACAACTATATTTTGTTAATATTTTTCAAAATGTTGAAACGTTTTTTTAACTTGTTGGACAACATTTTAAAAAACCAACATCTTCTCCTCCACCTCCGGCCAACGGCACGCGCGGCGCAAGGCGCGGCAGACGGTCGTATGGCAGCGCGCACGGCACAAGGGTGCGGCGGCCGGCACACGGTAGCGCGGGGCGAGGCGCATGGGCCGCGGGCACCACGATGGGCATGGGCGCAGAAGGCCGGCCGCAGGCGCGCAGTGGCGGCGAGCGCGGAGCCCTCGGCGGTGGCGGCTGGGCACAAGGGGCGGCGGCGCGGGGTATAGAGGGGAGGGAGAGGGGTGAGGCTAGTTAGTATTGAGATTCGAGGATTGTGGTTGGTTGCACGAATCTCAAACAGAAGTTCATTTGGAAAAAAAAAACTTTCCAAAGATATATAGGATTCCCCACCTGGCCAGCCGTCCTGAATTTCTCGTGTTAGTCTAGTCAGGCCAAACAAATAAGAAAGGACAAACTATATGTTACCCACGCAATTTTTAGCTTCTCCTCACACGAATTTTTTTAACTTAAAGGCACAAGCACTGCCGGATCATATAAGAAGAAGAAGCATGCTGACCCTTATAGAGTTGTTATTAAAAAAATAAAAGACTCGGCAAACTCGACATAAGCTACCATTAAGAAACAGTAGCCCTCGAACCACCCCCCAGGCTAAGACCCTCAACTGCAGCTCTTCCTTGATGAAACTGAAGACCATGACTGGAGTTGTGAAGATGTTCTGGAAAATTCGTCTATTCCTTTCCTTCCAAACATTCCAGGCAGTACACATGAGAATGGCAGCGATCCTTCGTCTCTGAGTCTTCGTTCTCCCTTGAACCGCCATGTTCCACCACGACTCAGTGGAAGTAACACCATTCGGAATTGCAATTTCCATATCAGCCCAATTAGAGACCAAGACCCAAACTTCCCGAGCATAAACACAATTGAGACAGAGATGAGTGGCATTCTCGTCGGCTTGGTCACAGAGGATACAAACTGGATCACACGGCCAGTGACGAAGTAGCAGACGGTCGGCAGTCAAAATTCTATCCTGGACCAGCAACCAGAGAAATAGCTTGTGTTTCCCTTCGCCTGTTGCCGACCATAAGGCATCGGTGTTGAAGCTGCAGTAGGAACCTTGAAATTGCACCCTGTAGGCTGATTTTGAAGAATACAGCCCGTTTCCAGTCCATCTCCACAAGATACTATCCGTAGCATCAGACAAGCGAATTTGCTGCACCATGTCCCACAAAATGACGAATTCTGCCATCTGCTCAGCAGTGTTCATACGCCAGAGAACTCTAGTCCATTGTTGATTTTGCAAATCAGCTGCCACAGTGTTCCTCTTGCGCCATGCCAGCTTATACAGATTGGGGGCGATGTCCCTAGGTGCCCTCCCGGCCAACCACGATGAATCCCCAAAGCTTGCCCGCTGTCCATTGCCCACTGTTACCACTGTACTCGCTCTAAAGAGCCACTTGTCAGATTCGCTACAGGGTACTTCCGAACCAACCCAAGGACGATCCGGCTCAACCCACTCATACCAAAGCCAACGGAGCCGAAGGGCTCTAATGAAGCATTCAAGATCAAGAACACCCAAACCACCAAGCTGCTTTGGCCTTTTTACTTTCTCCCAGCGCACCAAACAATGCCCACCACTTGCATTTTCATTTCCTTTCCACAAAATGCTCTTGCGAATCTTGTCCAACTTCTTGTAAGCCCACCTCTTAAGCGGGAAAATTGTGAGGAAGTAAGTGGACAGTGAGGAGAGCACCGAATTAACTAATTTTAGGCGACCAGCTTTGTTGAGCAGCCTCCCTTTCCACATAGGCAATCTGTCAGCCATCTTGTCTATCAGAGGTTGCACATGGACTCTCCTAGGCTGCCTGAAGTGCAATGGTAGTCCCACGGGAAGGACTGAACAGAACAAGGGAACGGTTCCAGGACCTCCTCCATTGCGACGTCACCACACTGAATAGGGTAGACAACACACTTGTCTCTGTTAATGTTCAAACCTTATGCATGCCCAAAAATCTCAAGAATGTCGCTGACCACCTGAACTTCCTCCCGAACACATTTGAGAAACACAACGACATCATCCGCATAGAGGCTGACACGAAGAAAGACCCCTTGCTGACCAAGAGGGCTCAGTAGGCCGTCGGCTTCGGCGGCAAGTAGCAATCTGTGCAAGGGCTCCATAGCAAGTATAAAAAGTATTGGCGATAATGGGTCCCCCTGTCGCAAACCTGTGAAGTGCCTAAACCAGTTCCCCCTCGAACCATTCAGTAAGACAGCAGAAGACCCAAAAGAGAGCAAGTAGGACACCCAATTTCTCCACTTCACCCCAAAACCAAACTGTCGCATGACCTCTTGGAGGAAATCCCAGCGTACACTATCAAATGCCTTAGCAATGTCCAACTTGAGGAAGAGGCCCTGTTGCTTGCTTCTGTGAAGTTTTCGAATGAGATTCTGCGCATAAAAAAAATTGTCCTGTATGCTACGCTTCTTTATGAACGCACTTTGGGCCTGAGAAGCCAGTGAATCCAACTCAGGTGCAAGCCTAGAAGCAAGACATTTGGAGAAAAGTTTTGCAATAGAGTGAGTTAAGCTTATTGGCCGACAGTCCTGCACCCTCTTGGCATCATTTTTCTTAGGTAGGAGGACAATGTGTGCTTTATTCAACAGTTTCAGGTGTTGGTCATGCTGCTAGAAGAAGAACTAAAAAGTGTGCAGCAGGTCCTGCTTGATAATTGGCCACACTTTCTTCAGGAAACATCCAATAAACCCATCCAGTCCCGGCGCCTTGTCAGCGGCTATTTCGTGCACAACAGCTGACACTTCTTCTTTGGAGAACGGAGCTTCCAAGTGTGTGAGATCACATCTCGACAATCCCAACTCCTCCCAATTTAAGGAGAAATCCCTCGGCTCCGGTTGGCTGAACTGGTTGCTGTAATGCTGATAAAGAAGTGCCTCCTTCTCTTGATGTGAATAGCAGGTCCTCGTTTGGGATTCCAGAGAGTGGATGGTATTCTTGCGTCTTCGCCCATTGGCTCTAAAAAAGAACAACTTCTCGTTTGCCTCCGCTGCCCTTATCATAGTCAAGCGTGAAGCTTGCTTAGCTCTCAATTTCTCAACAGCAGTCAGCCCCAACAGTCTCAATTTAAGATCACGACGAAGTGAGATTTCAGTGTCTGATAGAGGACGGAATTCCTACGCCACATCGAGTATACAATCAACTTCAATATTGCACACATTAAAACTCTATTATTGCCAATTAGTCCTCTTGCCCATGATCTCAAGGATTTGCCAGTACGCTGTAGCTTGATGTGCAGCCGAAGAAACAGATTTGTGACACGTACAGGCATCTCCCAGGCTGCCTTCACCACCTCCACGAACCCTAGCAGACGGGGCCAAAAGGACTCAAACCGAAAGCCCTTGAAAAGACGGACATGATTCCCTTTTGAAATTAACAACTGGTAGTGATTTGATGTACGGGAGGATAAGGCCTGCAGATGAACATCGGGCAACATCAAATCCCACCCGGTAGTAAAGAAAGCCCTGTCAATACGTGTTTGTTTGCGGTTATTGGACCAAGTAAATTTCCGGCCTCTCAGATGCAGCTCTTTCAGAGACAAGTCCTGAAGAATTTGGCGAAAAGCACCCATGAGCCTCCAGTTCAAATTGTCGTTGCTCTTGTCCGCGGCTTGAAGAATCATGTTAAAATCACCAACTATCAGCCATTTATCACAAACACTCTGTTGCAGCCAACGAAGTTCTCCAAAAAACTGCAATTTAGCTTGATCTTCTTGCGGCCCATACACCACTATCACCGTCCAACTGATCATGCCCGAAGCTGCAGTGACCGAACCTGTCAAAGTGTTCAAGCCCACCTCATGCCTAGCAATTGTATAAGGGCTCTTTTACGGTCGACCATACTCCCTCCGGTTTGGTAAATCAAGTCGTTTTGGACATGATTTGAGTCAAACATTGGGAATATAAATCATGAATAACTTTTAAGTCATTGAGTTTGGACATGCGAAAACTACATGGATAGATTTGTCTTGCAAAATACTTTCATAAAAGTATACATATGTTAGTTTTTAACAAATATTTTTATAAAAAGAAGAAGTCAAAGTTGTACTTTGGAGACCGTGTCGCTGTCCTAAACGACTTCATTTACTAAACCGGAGGGAGTACTACCAAATGGTGCTATGCCCTATACACCTATTTTTTAGTAAGGATAACTAAGTAATTGTTACATATTTACTATTTTTGGCAGCCTCTTGCGTCTTTTTGTTTTCCCGATCGGCCGTCGTCGCCCACCTTTTCCCGATCCGCCGCCACCACCGTTTCCCCGATCTGCCGCCGCCTCGTGGCCGCCACCACCACCCGTAATCCTCCTCCCTCTTCTGGACGGCGCCGACATCCTTGTCCTGGCCGCCTCTTCCTTCCCGTAGGTGTCTTGTGGCCGCTGCGTGGGTTGTCCTCCACACCACCGCGCTGCTGGTGAGGTCGCTCTCCAAGGTCAGACGCTTGGACCTGCGCCGCGCGGGCGGAGGCGGCGGGACTGAGCCAGCTCGCTGGTGGCTGGGCGGAATTCGCGGCCGTGCACGGCGTCGGCGCAGGGTGGAGCGTGGTGCTCATGCTCTTCGGCATAAAGAGGTTCTCCTCCGCACTGATCCAGGTCGCCATAATTTGATAGAGTAATTTGGTTCTGTTTACATCGGGCAATTGTTGGGTGATTAGTGTGCTAGTGCTATGGAGTTAAATTGGACCAAGAAGAAACATTTACCAAGTGTGATTACTGTACTACTATAAGTTAGGCAATTACAAATGTGGTAAGCTTTATTAGTTTGGTTGTGATGAAGAAATTCAGCAGTTGTATATTGACACAAATTTATGATCTGTAAATGGTGGTGATCAATATTATTATATTTTTTGGTAGCAGGTTTCCATAATGGATGTAGAAGTATTATGCTTTTTGCTTTTTTCACCAGTAGTATTTTCCTTTTTGACAGTTTTGAAAAACATGTTTGCTTCTGCCACTGACAAGATTAGCTGTGACAACTGAGTGCTTGATGGCCCTGTATTTATCTACAGGTTCTAGCTTTGTTTGAGGTCCATTGCTTTTCAATATTGAGCCCTCTAATAGAATGCTTAAAGTACCCAGCCTGATGCCCTGATGTGTTATCATTGCTCCAGAAAGGGCTTTGATAAGAATAGTATAGAGTGAAAATTTAGAATGCTAAAAGTAGCTAGCCTCTGATCTGTTATATTTGTTGTCTCTAGATAAAATCTATGGTCATGTAAAATTATGTTGCTGAGTAGTAACTTGTAACCAGCCAATTATCATTGTTCCAGTATGTCTGAGGCACAGACTTCGGTGAGTCCTGGTACCTTCTATGTTTTATAGTCAAATCAGCACATTGTATTCAATGTTTTTCTCGTCACAGCTTTAACTTGGCATTTCTTTGCATTCTTTAGTATAGCCAGTGACTCATTGAAGCACACCAGTAGCATACTAAGCAGTATTTTCTGTTCTGTGAAGCACCTATTGTTCTATAGTATGTATGAAGTTAGATAACCCAATGGAGAAATGCATCCAGCGGAAATTGTTTATTCTTGTCATACAACCCATCAGAAGATCTGCACATGATCACTTCTTATACCTGTTCAGGAACAAAGTAAACTATTTCAAGAACACATTTGTAGCTACTGTATCGTCATAGTACTACCAGTCTCTGCAGCCCCAGGATAAAGATCCCAAGGCATTTCAAGGGAACTAATTATTTATTTTTGGTACATTATAATTGTAACATATACATATTTTTAAAAATACTAAGTAAAACTTCCAAAAAATTTTATGTTGGGTTAATCATGAAGCCATGTTAAACTTTATGGTGAGTTAATCTATATTTTGCTTATGGTTACCATGAATCATTCTCAGCCATCTTTCTAAAATTATACTACAACTATACACAGATTGAGTTGTGCTTTGTTGTAGGTGGTTGCTTTGTTGAAGCCAACTGGTTAAGCAATGCTTTCAGATGGAAGGAAACCGTTGGTCCATGCGAAGAAAGGCCTGGGCACTATGGAGACGTTTGGAATTACTGGACTGATGACGGCCTTGGCTATTATGAGTTTCTCCAGGTAAATGTTGATTAATGTCATCAGATTTTGCATATTTTGATTTCTGCGTGATTGATCATATTTTTATATTCGAACTGAAGCTTGCAGAAGATCAGGGTGCTCTCCCAAACTGTAACCCTTTTCGCCGCACTTGCTGAGGCTGCTTTCCTCATTGCATTAGAAAACAACAGGTGACCTCTCCTTCCCTCCTCACTCTCTCCAGATAATCTCTACATTTGTCAGATTATAAGGAAATAGTACCCAGATAATCTTCAGAGGCACGAGTCTTTTGACAAACTTTGACATTGTTTCGATAGTAGTGACTACACTGTCTTATTAATTGGGGCAGCGTACTGCTTTCCTACACGTCTGAGAGAAAAGAATGTGCTGTTTTTTCATCTTGAGAAGTGCTCCGATAGACCTCTCAACAAATTTTGCACTGATTTTAAAGCAACTGACAGTTAATTAATTATTTTCCCCTTGGATCTTGATTGGGCCCGGCCCTACCCGTGCCCTAATGTTGCCCACAATCCGCCCGGTCCAATCTGCTACCGCATGTTGTCCAGTCCAATCTCTGTCGTATCTCCTTCTCTTTCATTTTGTCGAGCACCCCCTTGCCCCCTCACGGCTTCACGAGGCGCCTGCGCCACCGGACGCGGGGCGGACGAAGCAACCGAGGGCCAGTATAGGAGTTCGACATCGCAATGGTGCGGCAGTGTCTGCGGGGAGGTACGGGCGGTAGGCGGTATCTTTGTCGGCTTGTCACCGCGGACGCATGGTCGGACTGTCGGAGGCTCGGAGCTGTATCTCCTGACCTTGGTCACCGACGCGAACTAAGGCAGTCAATCATGGCCATGCTTTCGACAGGCAATCTGAGCATCTCAGCTAACTAATTATCACAGGCATCTATCTAGCGATAAGTGATCCCTGAATGCACACAGAATTACATACTTCACATAAGTGATCCTTGACTGAATGGCATGCACACAGAGTTAAAAACACTTTTCGTTGAGTTTACTCCACAACATATGGCATTTTGATTTACAAGTCACCATTTGTAGCCCAGACAACCTGTGTTGTGCTGAAAGATTTGATGTGTACATGACTGAATGCACACAAATTTTAATACTTCACTTCAATGATCCGAAAAGACTACACTGCAGCTGCTACTGCTACATGCGACTGAGAGCTCAAGTCTGAGTAGCACAAGTCTGATTAACACCAGCTTAAGAAAACAGCTAAATAACTATAAACAGAATCAGAACAGGGTTCTCCTGTGAAGATAAGAACAGATAATACATGCAGTAGTAATCGCACAATCATCCAAGAGCTGAACTCCGTCCAGCTAAGCTAGTTCCAATGTTGACAATTTTTTTTTTCAATTTGGCTTCACCACAAGTCTCCATTTGTCACCTAGTCAACCTTTGCGATGAGTGCGTGCAATGTTTACATTGCGCACACAGATAAATGACTCATGGCTGTCTTTGCCGCAACTGCCGCTGCCAAAATCGGATCAAGAATCGTAGTTCGAGGGATCAAAGAGATGTGGCCGCCATTGCCACAGCCGCCACCATCGAAATCGGATCAAGAATCACAGGTTCGGGGATCAGGGATGTGGGCGTCCTTGCCGCAGCCGCCACCGACGAAATGGATCAGGGAATCCCCGCTCGGCGTGCTACAGACAAACGCCAAGGAGGGCTTGAGCCACCTGTGTGACGAGCACCACCACCACCGCCAGCGCCGCCGCCGTCGACCTCCGCTCGGTGCGATGGAGAACAATGACGTCTGTCAACTAGCGGGGAAAAAGAGGAGAGTGAGAGTCACGAACTTGCGGATTGAATTCTGGGGCGGCTAGATATTGGGCTAGGCTCATGAACTGGATGGGACTCGGGTAGGGGCGCGGGTAGGGCCGGACCTAAACTCGATCCAAACCGAAAAATTAATTAATTATAATGGTCAGCTGCTTTAATATTCGTGCATTTCACATGGAGGGGGCCACCGGAGCATACCTCTTTCATCTTTGGTAGCCCAGGTAGCTTGAATGCTTCAGACTTGTATGTTGTATTATTATCTGCATATTGAAATTTACAAATCCTTCTCACTTGTATGCAGGTAGCCCTCATCAGGAGTGTTGTGCCTCCCAGTGTTAATTGTTGACGGTGACATATCAATCAGGCTCACAAGCAAGCAGGAGACCCTGTTTCTAGAATACATAAACGAATAGAGTCTGTGTGTTAGGCGTCGTGTTAATCAAGGAATACTTACACCTTTTGTTTCTTAGTAAAGATTCGATCCGTCGAATGGCTAGTTGAAGAAAGGTTAAATTCTTTTGTGTAGCTAACCTGATGCCCTGCGCTTTACATGTTTCATGCTATCAATGTACCTTTGGCGTATGCATGATTAATCCTTTTGAAAGAGCTCCCTATGTGTAGTGCTATGCCAGTGTTAATGATGGCACGTTGCCTCTCCTGAGAATGATGTCCTGTGTGTGTGATGTCCCTTGTTGATTCATGTTCTATCACGTGTAAATGATCAATGTACCTTTTGTCTTTTGACGTCTGTGAGGTAAGATTCCTGGTTTTAAGGTTAATCTTGCACGACAGGCAGGAGATTTCTGAGTTCTCTTCTAAATTTGCCATGTCGTTTGGGCCAACAATTATAACAAGACTCTGCTGATGAAAGGGTAGCTCTGCTTTGAGGTTTATCGCTTTCTTGTTGCAGAAAAGAGAGGGAAATGGAGGGAATGCTTTGAGGCTGCGTTTGGATGTTAATATTGAGAGCCTTAGCATTGAATTGGATCGATACCAAATCAAAGTAATATTGGCATTTGAATTACAATATCAAAGCCAGTGTTTGGGTGTAGATGGAATTAGTACATGGAATTTTAGATGTTAGACAAATCCAATTTTTATTTGGGAGTGCAAGTCTTGGAATTGGGAGTTGACTGCTCCTCTCCCATCTCTGCACGATGACACCTAGGTGCATCTCTCCGGCCAAGGGAGAGTTCGTTGGCCACGACTTATCTCCGGGAATAAGATGTTGAGGCACGTCTTGGACAGGGAAAGGGTGGCGCCGCGAGACGGGCGATAGGACGAGAGGGCATGCGGCTTGTCGACAGGGCGCAATGCCGGGAAGACGACACGCATGCATCCGCCGCTACACGCATCCTGGGCCGAACTTGGCCGCGTTGCCCTCACCTCACCGGGTGCCCGCCTCTGGCTGCTGCGATGGCGGCCGACCCACCCCACCTCTCAGACTCTTCTCACATCGGGCTCGAGCAAGCTGCAGTCGCGCTGGCCAGGGAGGAAGATGACGGTGGCCCGCGGCGAAGGAAGTTGGAGGGGCCGCACAGAGGTGATGGAGTAGGGCCGCGCCGGAGATGATACCAGGCCGACGGTGCCATGCCACCAGTGAACCGCCGGCCGTACCAAGCGGGGACGCGCCACTCGCCGCCGCTTGCCCCCACCAACCTCTAACAGCTCGCGCAGGTCCCTTGAGGTGCCCAATCAGCACATGGGTGGCGAGGAGCCCTGCGGCCCCGTCGTGCCGCACTTGGACACGGCGGTAGCGACCGATCCATTGGCCCGCGCCGTGCCACACTTGGCCGGGGCGGTCGCGACCGAGCCCTCCGCCCGAACCGCGGCCGCTGCTGTGGCGAGGCAGCCCTCCGTCCGTGTCATCCTGTAGTTGGCCACGGGTGGCGCGAGGACCCCTGCGCCATGCCCTGTGCGCAAGCTTCGCCGCCGCCTCCGTCGCCGCCGCCGCCACCAGGATGCGGGAGGAAATGAAGAGACAAAATGAAAGATGTATTAGATGAAATGAAAACAAAATTGAAAAAGAAATCATAATATATTTCGTTTACACCATGGAGAAAAACTTACAGTAATAGCCCTATACTGCCTATACCACATATGCATACCACCCCATACCACAGATGCAGGCTGTGCGGTATGTAATTAATCTCAACCGTTGGATCCTTCTATACTGGTCCTTTTATGATAGTGATATAGGGTGATATGGTCCACCGTAAAAGTCCCCATTGTATAATGGTCCTCATCCACTGCTAGTAAAATACCTCCCCTAGTCCCCACAGCCGGTAAAACCACGAAATTCTCCACAAATTTGCTACCCAATACTTGATAAACAACTTGTCTGTCTATCTGGTCCAATTTGGTTTCTTGAAGAGCCACTATAGTTGCCCTGCAATCTCTTACCGAGTCAAAGACAACATGTCGCCGAGCCATGTTATTCAAACCTCTAACATTCCCATTAAGTAGTACATAGTTCTGATCTAACATGGGAAACTATGGAACTCTGAACCTTTGCCTGAGCGACCAATAGATAGATCGGCCACCAGCACACCACCAACTCCCCCTTGAGCAAACCAAAGAACTAGACTGGAACACCTAGCCAGGCCGACACCCACAAACTAACTGGAAGAACTACGAAGACACAACCACACTCCAGGAATCGGACCACCACAACTAGAAAAGATAACATCAGGAAAATAAAAGATACACGTGCTCCATGCCGAGCAGCCCAACGCGGCCTGCCGCCGCGATCAAGCCTCATCATCACCAAGCAGGGCATCTAGAAGGCTCTCACCAGCAACATCAAGCGCCAAACGCATGCCAGACACCAACTCTTCCTCCATTGGCTGAACGAATTTTCTCCCAAACTGCTCCTGTATCTCGTCAGACAACGAGGCGTCCCCATTCGCCACGCCGCTGGTCTTGATTAGCAGGGCGGCGACCTTTTCATCCACCGAATTTAGTCCAGTGCCCTTCACTGCCAACTTTCAGGTTCTTCATGGATGTCGGCAGCAACTCAGAAGCGCACTTCCTTGCAGGGAAGACTTGCCCTTGCCACCAGGATTGCATAGTAGCGACTTCCTGAGAGGAGCGATGAACCTGGGCACACCCCTACACGGGGTCCTGGCCCCTCCAGAGTTCTGACGCTCCACATTGAGGCGACCATCAGCAGTGGATAGCACTTCTCAAAGCCCAGCTAATCCCTCATTAGCCTGAAGAGGCGAATCAGCTATCCAGCCCAACTCAAACTGGGCCTCAGCCAGGCCCACATTCAAATCAAAGGGCCAAGCCTGCTCATCCACCCCAGCATGCTGAACCACGTTGCCAGCCGACTGCGCCTGCGTAGAGCTGTTGTACACCCCAGCACAGCCTGGTCATCCTGCAGCTGCTGCGCCTGAACCCCCAGCGCGGTCCCACTAGCACCATCCTGTCCAAGCACATCCAGACAACCCCCAGACCCACAAGCTCCTGCCAACACGGTCGCTCCATGATCCACATCATCAGCACCCCTTGTGTATGCCGCGGTGTCAGGCACGCGACCGATCTCCATCACTGTCGACTGCCCTCCTCGGCCGCTTCTCGTGCAGGTCTCCCCCTGAGCTCCCGTAGCACCATTGTACGCATGCAGAGCACTGTTAGACTGAGGAAGCAGACCACGCGCACCACCCAGGACACTGTTCGCCACGATCACCATTATCTCCACCGAGCGCAGCGACCCTGCAAACTGGCCCAGTGCGGAGCACGCTGCCCAGGCTGCCTCTTCCTCCATGGGGTCCACCGTCCACCTCCCGCTGCTCCTTCAGACTTACACGAGAAGCGAAACTGCCATCTGTGTTCTCAAGGCCGTGGCCAACATCTTGCCTCCCTCAAATTGGTCGCTTGGGGTGCCACACCATCCTTCTCCCGGCGGCCGACCGCCGAGCGGCTCCACTGCGCACACCGCCGGCGTCCGGCCACCCACCCAGCCGATGGAAGATGCTGCCACGACCTCACACAAATTTTGTGATCGTTGGATCTGCAATCTGCGGCTAGATGAGCTTCGCTGCCTCCCATTTGCATCTGTGTTTGACATGCAGGCCCCATCTTTCAGTAGTTACCCCTTCTTCCTCATTTCATCGTTTCTACCTCACCTTCATTTCTCACTCCCCTTTCTCGTTGGGCACTCTAGAGTCTGAAACCCGGTGATGGGAGGTGATTCTAGGGTTTCGGCCATTGTGGTGAGTCCCCTCCACCTCCCCCTCCCCCTTGTCACCACTGCAACAAAGGTAACACAGGAGGAAGAAGGCGCTATCCAAAAGTGAAGACGTAAACCTATGACAGGTGGGCCCTGCGTGGCCGAGTAGCTAAGGTTTAAGTTATGCCTGGTGGGCGAAGACATGTATGATTATTCTGAAACTCTGAACTCGAACCTTGAGGCCATGGCAAAGCCGTCGTTCCTCATTGTGATCCAAACAATCGTCTACTGAATATCCTGTCTCGCTTACGCTCCCGTGTGGATCTCTACGGTTGTAGCCTAGGGTGATTACATTGGTATTAGAGACAATCTATCCTTGGCCCGCATCCTTTGCCGTTCTGTGGATTTTGGTGTTAAGGGTTTGTCATTCGAGTGAGTGTTTCAATTCAAGTTCTTTGGGAAGGATTTGGTGAGCGCGACTCGTCATGGCCGCCCCTACCCATGAGATTGTTCAGAACCTGCTCCTCGTCTCGTCGCTTCCTTCTCTAGTACACCGTTCCCAAATCGCGTTCCTTCTCGGCGCGTTTTCCCCCCTACGCGCTTCCACAGCCAGGCTTCTGAATCTTGTCTGATTGGCGTATTGTGTTGAGGTTGTGGCTTACCCACTGAAAATTCCTTGATTCACCCAGATTCGGCTAGCAATACCCCAATTCTCCCCAAATCGTATAACACTTCGATCCATGGATAGGGTTGCAGAGCAGGTCTTTGTGTAAAATTTCGGACGCCAAAGGTCAAATTTTCAGCTGTGGAGGCGAAGGCAGGCAATGCTCTTTGGTCAGGGTTGTAGAGCATGTCTCTGGGTATTTCGTAGCCAAATCCGCACTGCAGGAGTCGAGTTGTAGTTCAGCACGCCCACACTGGGTGCGCCAAGCTAAAGGTTGGTAATAGTGGCGAAGGAGAGAGGCGACGCGATTGCGAATTCGTCACAACAGATCACCATTACGCGTAATGGGCACCGCACCACCGCGGTGAGGCAACTGTCGGCACAAACTCAGAAGGTGCTGGACGAATTGGAGCTCATGGACGCCATCAATGATGAGTGCTGGGACAAGTTGAACCAGAGTATTGACCTGCTCTTCGCCAAGTTTTCCGAACTAGAAAACAACCAGGTACAAATGAAAGCCCCACTAGACTTAAATTCTGAAGTCATTGACAAAGGTACCTGAGAAAAGGTCACTAGCAAAGTAGCTAGTTGAGAATGGTCATGCTATAGCACAGTTGAACTAGAGAAGGCTAAGGAAAATGCAATTGATGTGGATAAACCCTCAAATACTTTTCCTTCCCCACAAAACAGAGAAGCATTAGGTTATAGAGACCAGAGTCATAGGCCTTTTGGTTTCTCCAGTAACATTCACAAAGTTGGAGACATGGATGGTGGTACATCAGGTGGTGGCAAACCTAACTATCACATCCCCAAGATGCCCTTCCCCAAGTTTGGTGGTACAAACCCCAGAATTTGGATTGATAAAGCCGTCAACTACTTTATCATTTACAACATCCCAAGAGTTTTATGGATTACTGCTTCGACAGTAGCTTTTGATGATAATGCCTCTAAGTGGCTCCAGGTGTATGTTGGCACATTTTATCTATGAATTTTATCCCTCACATTTACTGGAAAAAGGACTAAAACATGATTAGATCACCTTATTAGGGTTTATGTTGACAATTTCCACGAGTTTAGGTGAATCTATGAATTTACAAGGACTATTCAGAAAATATGCAAAGAAACCACTCTAGAAGACTCCAGAAGGCTCCAGAACTCAACGTGACTTAGCACTGAAGAAAGAAACATCTAGAACGATCAAGGACCCACCTGGCCGAAGTGGACCCCGAGGAGGGCCCACACCAGACCGAGCGGCCCAGTAGTGAGGCCGGTCAGCCCCCCTGGCACCAAATGGGCCCAGCTCCCGGAATGTTCTTCCACTACCTATGAGGATCAATCTAAACCACAAGTTAGGTCGGTTTGATCAAACGGTGCACGTCATCTCCTCCGGGCTATATAAGAAGAACCCCTGACCCTAGGGCAGAGAGCAACTCATTCTATCATATCCTCCATGCCTATATGAGAATAGAGCTCTAGATCAGAATTAGACTTGGAGAGTTAGTATCAAGTTGAGAGATTAGAGCCACGATCTATTTAGATCTAGCTAATCTTGTTCGAGAGGATTAGAGAGCGGTAGAGGTGAAGCTGAAGGAAGGCCCGGACCTGTCGATGTCTCCTCTTCATCTTCTCACTCTGGGATCAACTCCATTGGAGCCTGATCCCGAGACCTTGTGGAAAGATCGAGTTCTTATTCAAGTGAGCAATATTGTTTTTATTGTTCTTACGGTTCATAACTCTTGAGTACTTTAATTCCTATCGCTCTTGAGTTAAGGTTGCATGGTTAATGTAAGCGTGGTGCTTAGACTAGCTAGCTTATGAATGCCTTCTATATTCCGGATTGTGTGGTAGAAGCGGGAAGTGACCTTGTTCCCGTCTGTCCTTTGCAGTCCACCTCCCATCTATAGAAACCGTAGGACTCCCCCCATAGATTCTCGGGAAGTTCCCTTTCCTAAGTGTGCCTTCAGACAATCACCCCATAAGAACAATATAGACATAGCTTCTGAGGATAAGAACCAGACATCCTTATGTTTTCCTTATCTCTCTTTCTGTCAAGTCCTTGATAGCTACTCAGTGATTAGTTATATACCTTAGATACTCTCTTTACCATTCTCCTTGTGGATTCGATATTTAAAACCCTCTCCCGGGTGGAATGCTCACCGGTATCCGTGCGCTTGCGGATTATCCATAATAATATTTTTGTAGGCTTAACAAATACCAACAAGCATTTCTGGCGCCGTTGCCCGGGAGAACGGTTAAGAGAAAACTCTTGGAGGATAACTAATCTTGTATCTTTCTTTTTGTTTTTAGTTTTAGATTACCTACTGTCCTTATGGACACTACCCTCATTAAAGACTTTTCGGCACCCTCAGAGCTCAGCCTTAGGCCTATGCCATCATTGAAACCAATCCTATCTGATGTCTATGAGTTGCGCCCACGGTTAATAGAGATGGTCCAAACCAACACTTTCTTAGGAATAGAAGACGAAGACCCTTATCATCATCTCCAACAGTTTGAGCAAACTTGTGACTACCTGCACAATAAGGGTATGTCAGACGAGACTATCTGTTGGAAGCTTTTTCCATTCACTCTGAAAGGAAAAGCTCGCCAATGGTACGACCGAACCAAAGATAAGATGAAAGGCGATTGGGGATCTCTCTGTGCAGATTTTTTGCATGGATTTTTATCCCTTATCTAAAGTAGTCGACCTTAGAATCAAGATCATATTATTCAAACAGGGGGATAATGAGTCTATGAGTTCATCCTGGGAATGTTTTGAACTCCTTTGCAAATCCGGACCAGATCTAAGCCTTCAAGACCATATTCTCCTTCAACATTTCTATATTGGTCTTATATAAGGAATCTAGAGCCTATTTGAATACCTCCTCTCATGGATCATTCATACACCTTACATCTAGTGAAGCTAGAACTGTCCTAGACAACATTCTAGCCAGCACTAATGATGGTTCTTTAGAAGAAGAGATTCCAGAGATAGTTACACTAGAACTTATGCCAAAAACATCTCAACCTATAGCTATCCAACATATAGAATCACCACAGGAAGAAATTCCTCTACCTGATTTTATAAATGATATCGAGGATGATTTATTTCCGATTATGGAAAC
The DNA here is from genome assembly GCA_947561735.1 of Cenchrus americanus. Classification (NCBI taxonomy): domain Eukaryota; kingdom Viridiplantae; phylum Streptophyta; class Magnoliopsida; order Poales; family Poaceae; genus Cenchrus; species Cenchrus americanus. The sequence continues at coordinate 62,593,313 of OX387241.1, forward strand.
ACCTCGAAATATCATAAAGATAGGAGGCCTCGAAAGCACACATCTTCTTCACATGAGAAGATAGACCCTTTTGAGGAGTAATACCCTACGTCCAGTGTCGAGCTGCCGTGTTCCCGAGCAAGGGGTGTTTGTAGTAGGGGTTACAAACTGGTCGGGAGAGGGTGTCGGACCCAAGTCTCTTGGAGTGGTGTTCGATCTATAGGAGGTCTAATCCTTGTAACGGTTTCCCTCCTCTCCCTCTTATAGACACAAGGGCAGGGGCACAAGGGGGAAGTAGAAAAGAAGTATAGTGCTCAGTAGTTGGGATGTCCTGTCATGCGCCGCTTGTCCGTCGGGGTGCATTGAAGTGGAGCTGTGCTACTTGGTCGCAGGAGCCGCCGCGTGGCCGGTCGTGGCTGTTCACCCCAGGACGCTTGGCGCCTCCTCCGAGTAGTTTGTTGTTGTCTTGGCCTATCCGAGTACTTGACTAGCCCACCACGCTAAGGCCTAAGCCTAGGCTTGAGCTCGTCGTAGGGGGTGCTTGAGTGCCTCGGGCGAAGCTTGCGTGTGGCAGGGTTGGAGATGATGTTGATGGGACGGCTATGCAGCCGAGCAGACCCGCATTAAGGCTCTTGTCGGGGCCAGCTGCTTGCATGGGCCGCCAGCTGGTGCCTTTGCATGGCGCGGGGAATCGTTCCCCCATGCGTCGTGGTGGAGGTTCTCATGCCTCAGGCTCGCGCCGCGTGTCATGGCCCACGTCTCAGTCGGATTTGGGGGGAGCTCGTGCGAGGCAGAGACTTGTCGTGCGAGGCGGAGACTTGTCGTGCAAGGCAGAGACTTATCGGGGGGATCTCTCTTGTGGGGAACTGGTTGGATACGCTGCCAACTGGTCGGAAACATGACGTCTTGCCAGTGTGGGTCTTGACCGGGGTCCTCAGTCCTCCTCGTCTTGAATCTTGGCCTTGACATTGTCAATCTTGGCCTTCACGTTGTTGATGGTGTCGGATTACCTTGTGTTAAGGGAGATCTTTTCATCGTCAAAGAGGGCCCTAATCCGGGTCCTCGTCAGTAGCCCCCGATCCTGAGGGGGAGTCAAGGAGTCTCGCTCAGGCTCAGTTGAGTAGACTTGACGTTGGTGTTGTTCTTCGTGTTCTTGGTGGGTGCGCGTGAGCGCATCCGCCGAATGTTGCCCACGAGCTCATGGGTGAGTTGAAGACTTGCTTGTGGGCTTTTATGTTTGATTATAGCCATTGTAGCCTGGGGATGTTTTGCTGAGGTAATCATGGTCGTCGTGGTTGTAACGGTCGTCGTGGGCGACGTGGTAAATGCATGCGAAGCGGTGGACTCGGGAATCTCGGCCGACGTGACGGACGTGACCGTTCGAAATGACCGCGTGTGGGCGCTGCAGGTTCCCGTACTCTGAGGGAATCGAGGCATCACGCGAGTGGGCACCTGTTTCGCCAGGGCGCGCGCATGGGCGAGCATTTCACTGACATGGCGGGCCCGGCATTCAAGGCGAGCGGCCGCACTCATCCCTTTTTAACCGCGCATCGGGCACGGGTTCGAGACTTTGCTTCCCCATTGTCTTCTTCCTCTGCGCTCGCGTCTCGCCCTCCCATGCTCTTTCGCATCCGCAGCGCCGGCAGTTCTTTCGCCACCGTACCGCCCAAGACTCCACCTCTACGATGTTGAACTGGACGCGGTTCAATGTGTCTCGTGAGCAGCTGCTTCGTCTCATCAAGGCGGGCCAGCTCCCGCCACTCACCGCCGCCGTGGAGTGGAAGGTGCCTAGGGACGAGTCTATGCCACGCCCTCCCAAGGGATTCGTGGTCTCCTTCGTGGCCTTCCACGAGCGCGGCTTCTCCGTCCCCGCCGGGCGATTCATCCATGGAGTCCTCTTCGAGTACGGCTTCCAACTGCAGCACCTCAACCTGAACAACATTCAACAAATGAAGGCATTTGAGGCGATGTGCGAGGGGTACCTGGGAATCAGTGCCCATTGGCACCTCTTCCGGTACTTCGTCATGTTCACGTGCTTGAAGGACGGCTCTCAAGCGGCAACGATCAGGTGCGCCAATCTCCGGATGAAGCAGGGCCGGAGCGACGACTACATCCCGTCACCCCTGACCAGCTCAAACAGCGGCTGGCACAAGGGGTGTTTCTACTTGCAGAACGATCCTGAGTTCGCGCTGCCGGCGTTCACCCGGAACTCCATCGGCTAGTCGAGGAGGAACTGGACCGATAGCCCCGCGAATATAGAGCAAGAAAAGATCCTCAAGGATCACTGGGCGGTGTTGGGGCATCTCCGAGGAGCTGGGGTCACCCTGTCCACCGTCATCGGGCAGTACCATGCCCGAGGTGTTGTGCTGCTCCGGAGGCGGCCACTTCGTCTCTGCGAGATGACGGCCGATCGGGCCCCCTGGATGGGGACCGTAACTGCCTCGACCCTCCCGTCGCCGCTTGAGATCCAGCGTCGCGTGGCGCAGGCAATCGGGAAGGCATCCTACTCGTGGCCACCGACGCGGCTGCTGCCGATGCTCCCCCACGAGGGGACTAAGAAATTGGTAAGTCACCGTCCTCTCAATGAGTTTTGGTTGATCTATGCTTTTGATTGTGATGCTGCTCTTCTCGGGGACCTTTGACGCTGACCGAGTCCTCCGTCTTGTTGTCGTTACGGTTGAGGTGTGCACACCTCGTTCCGGCCAAGGCGACTCTCCCGGAGGAGGCGATCTTCAACCGAAACAAAGAGGCCACAAAAGGCACGTGCTGCGCGCAAGGCGCAGCACAAGGAGTGTAACACCTGAAAATTCCATCACAATAAAATATTGTTAGAAACAAGGCTTAGTTTTTATTTTCTAAGGATTTAATGAATTCGAATAAATAAATTTGCCTTTAATTAAATTAAACAACATTTAATAATTAGAATCACTCAAGTGTTTGTGCATCATGTTGAAATGCATGAGTTTTGGTTGTGGTGTGGTTTTAAAAGTCTTAAAATATTTATGAAAAGTTTTAAAATAATTGTGAAAAGTTCGTGAAAATTTGTGTAAAAGTTTGAATTAAAAAAATGAAAGTTTGAATTTAAAAATGTTTGAAAACTTGTTTAAAAGGGTTTGTGAAAAGTCTTTAAAAATAGTTGGAGAAATTTGTGTGAAAATTTGAATTTGAAAAGATGTAAAAGATTTGATTTAAAAATGATTTGAAAAATTGGTTTAAAAAAAAGAAAAGAGAAAAGAGAAAGAAAGGGAAGGAAAGAACCTATCTAACCCAGCCCACTTTCTCCCGTGGCCCATTTTCCTCCCCTCCTTTTTTCCCCGCCGCGGCCCAGATTCTCCGACCCATCTTACCCACACGGCCCAGCTAAGCTCGCGGCCCAGCTCTCCCCCGCGGCCCAACTCCCTCTCCCTCTCTCACAACAACTGGCAGGCGGGCCCCACCCGTCGGGCCCGTCCCCAACCTCCAGCTCCCTCTCCCCTTCCCACCGGCGCGCCGCCGCCGGCCTTCCCCGCCTCCCCCGGCCGCCCCCGCGCCCGTCCGCCTCCTCCATCGAGCCATTAAGGCACCGCCCCACTCACCCACCGCCGCCTCACCCCTTCCTCTCCCCCGAAACCGCCGTGCACCGAGCCCGCCGGCATTAATGGCGTCGGCGCCACCGACCCCGCGCCACCGCCTCCACGCCCCTTCCCCTGCTCCTCTCTGAGTTATAAAAGGGGCGGCACCACCTCCTCTTCACCCTGCACCACTTCCCCTCCCTTTCCCTCGTGCGCAGCGCCGCCGCACCGGAGGAGCCGCCGGAGCTCCGCCGCGCCGCCCCGATCTCCTCCACCGGCGCCTCTACCTCCCTTCCAAGGATTCCGGTGAGTTTCTCGAGTCTTCCTCTTCTTTTTTGTGCTATTCCCGTGCGAAATGGTGGCCGAGAGGCTGACTTTTTCTCACCGCCGGCGCGCCGCCGCTCGGCGCCGGCCGTCCACCGCCGTTGGCGCGCCGCCGCCCGCCACCGCAGCTCCCAGCCGTCCGATCGTGAATCGACGCTCCAGATCGCGCCTCGCCCCGAGTCAAACCAAGACCGTAACGGTCAACTAAGCCACCGCCTGTCTTTTTGCAAAAAAGGACCCTGCAGTTTTTAAATATTACATAAATACCCTTCCACCTCCAAAAACCCTTGCAGTTAGGTCCAGTTTTTCTCGGTTAAGCCCTTGAGCTTCTTAGGTTTTCCATCCGAGGTCCAAGCTTTGTCCTTTTGCATCTAAACCCTTCTACTTTTACACATAATTACGTTTAAGTCCCTGGTTTCTTGCAGAAAAGCCCCTGGAAAATAGTTTTCTTCACAATCTAGCCCCTAAACCTTGTTTTATCCATATCTTTTCCGTCCTAGCTCCGTTTTTAGCGTTCTTGGTGTCCACGCGACCGTCTCTCAGAGCCCGTCATTTCTAAAAGCTTGTTTTAGTCTTTTGGTAATGTTTGATGTATTGTTTTATTTATTGCATGTTTTCTTGCATGATCGTAGCCAACGCGCCGTTCGAGGAAGAACAAGTGCAGAACTTTGCAGACAAGGAAAGTAGCTTCTCGTTGGAGAAAGGCAAGTGACCCTAACCACCCTTCTACCTATGCTTTAATCAAGAATACTATAAATTAATCGGAACATGAAGAACCACCCAGGAAAACAGTGCAACCACAGTCCACATGGCTCTGGCTTAGCCAATTAATTAGGTGTGTGATTGTATTGACGACCTTATCCGAAAGGAACACAGGGGGCTCCGGGTTGCAGGGTATAACCGGTTCTTTTGGGGTAGCAGCCTTTGCTAAGGTGCTGACCACTAGGGAGGGTTTTGGTCCGCCCGAGTCAGAATCGTTGAAGGTTGTTGGTGCTTTTGCATATCTTTGTAAAGGCTTCGTAGCGTCCCTATGCAATCACACCTCGGAAGTGTGCTATTGTGCCTGATCAGCACATGCGTGGTTGGGTTCAAAGTTCTTCGGAACTTTTACGCGAACTGTGGTGAAAGTGTGCAACCTCTGCAGAGTGTAAAACTGATCGATCAGCCGTGCTCACGGTCAAGAGCGGCCTGGACCCTCTCATGATTAATTGAACTTAAAGATGGATTAATATTGCTTTCCGATTATTCCTGTTGCCTTGCTGAGCTCCAACCATAAGTGTGCTCATCCTTGCTTACGCTCGTTCGGGAGAAGAATCCGGAGTGGAGTACTTCACCGACTACGAGGAGTTCCGAGGATGCGATCAACCGATCGGATGCTCGTGGAAGATGAAGATGGAGACGTGTCTTCATAGTTATCGATGTTCGTGTAAAGACCTTCGTGTCTACCATCGTGAGTGTAATAAAAGTTAATAAACCTTTTCTGTACGTTTTGAGCAATGTCTTGTGATATTACACTCATGAGTCTATCATATGTGTGAATTTGTGATCCTGGCACACATATGAGATGCATTCGGTTTTCTACGGAAAATCGGGTGTGACAGAGTGGTATCAGAGCAATGCTGACTGTAGGACGCAACCTCAGATAGAAATGGTCGATAATAGGGCTCTTTATCTAGAAAGCCTTTCCAGCATTCAAAATATCTTATTTACACTTAAAAAATATATTTTATTCTTTATTCTTTATCAAAATCATATCTTTTGTTTTCTTCTACACTGAGTCTGATTCTTGTTCTTCCACCTTGAACTACCACCCGTGTTTCTAGGATAGCTTCTTAGGTTGCCTGCCTTTTATCAGTTTCGTTTCGATAGAGTCGTTCTTGTGAGGACGTGCGATGTTAATGCTTGTTGGTTGTAAACATGCATGATTTGGATCTTTGACGTGATTGGAATGTTTTTGTGGAGTGATGGCCACAAATGCATCAATAAAATAATTAAAGTTAAAATTTGAATCTTAGCCCCTTTCTATCCTTCCGAATCTCGGGACGAGATTCTCTTTGAGGGGGTAGGATTTGTAACACCCGAAAATTCCATCACAATAAAATATTGTTAGAAACAAGGCTTAGTTTTTATTTCTAAGGATTTAATAAATTCGAATAAATAAATTTGCCTTTAATTAAATTAAACAACATTTAATAATTAGAATCACTCAAGTGTTTGTGCATCATGTTGAAATGCATGAGTTTTGGTTGTGGTGTGGTTTTAAAAGTCTTAAAATATTTATGAACAAGTTTTAAAATAATTGTGAAAAGTTTGTGAAAATTTGTGTAAAAGTTTGAATTAAAAAAAATGAAAGTTTGAATTTAAAAATGTTTGAAAAGTTGTTTAAAAGGGTTTGTGAAAAGCCTTTAAAAATAGTTGGAGAAATTTGTGTGAAAATTTGAATTTGAAAAGATGTAAAAGATTTGATTTAAAAATGATTTGAAAAATTGGTTTGAAAAAAAAGAAAAGAGAAAAGAGAAAGAAAGGGAAGGAAAGAACCTATCTAACCCAGCCCACTTCCTCCCGCGGCCCATTTTCCTCCCCTCCTTTTTTTCCCCGCCGCGGCCCAGATTCTCCGACCCATCTTACCCGCACGGCCCAGCTAAGCTCGCGGCCCAGCTCTCCCCCGCGGCCCAACTCCCTCTCCCTCTCTTACAGCAACTGGCAGGCGGGCCCCACCCGTCGGGCCCGTCCCCAACCTCCAGCTCCCTCTCCCCTTCCACCGGCCGCGGCCTTCCCCGCCTCCCCCGGCTGCCCCGCGCCCGTTCGCCTCCTCCATCGAGCCATTAAGGCACCGCCCCACTCACCCACCGCCGCCTCACCCCTTCCTCTCCCCCGAAACCGCCGTGCGCCGAGCCCGCCGGCATTAATGGCGTCGGCGCCACCGACCCCGCGCCACCGCCTCCACGCCCCTTCCCCTGCTCCTCTCTGAGTTATAAAAGGGGCGGCACCACCTCCTCTTCACCCCGCACCACTTCCCCTCCCTTTCCCTCGTGCGCAGCGCCACCGCACCGGAGGAGCCGTCGGAGCTCCGCCGCGCCGCCCCGATCTCCTCCACCGGCGCCTCTACCTCCCTTCCAAGGATTCCGGTGAGTTCCTCGAGTCTTCCTCTTCTTTTTTGTGCTATTCCCGTGCGAAATGGTGGCCGGGAGGCCGACTTTGGCTCACCGTCGGCGCGCCGCCGCTCGGCGCCAGCCGTCCACCGCCGTTGGCAGCGCCGTCGCCCGCCACCGCAGCTCCCAGCCGTCCGATCGTGAATCGACGCTCCAGATCGCGCCTCGCCCCGAGTCAAACCAAGACCGTAGCGGTCAACTAAGCCGCCGCCTGTCTTTTTGCAAAAGAGGACCCTGCGGTTTTTAAATATTACATAAATACCCTTCCACCTCCAAAAACCCTTGCGGTTAGGTCCCAGCGTTTTCTCGGTTAAGCCCTTGAGCTTCTTAGGTTTTCCATCCGAGGTCCAAGCTTTGTCCTTTTGCATCTAAACCCTTCTACTTTTACACATAATTACGTTTAAGTCCCTGGTTTCTTGCAGAAAAGCCCCTGGAAAATAGTTTTCTTCACAATCTAGCCCCTAAACCTTGTTTTATCCATATCTTTTCCGTCCTAGCTCCGTTTTTAGCGTTCTTGGTGTCCACGCGACCGTCTCTCAGAGCCCGTCATTTCTAAAAGCTTGTTTTATTCTTTTGGTAATGTTTGATGTATTGTTTTATTTATTGCATGTTTTCTTGCATGATCGTAGCCAACGCGCCGTTCGAGGAAGAACAAGTGCAGAACTTTGCAGACAAGGAAAGTAGCTTATCGTTGGAGAAAGGCAAGTGGCCCTAACCACCCTTCTACCTATGCTTTAATCAAGAATACTATAAATTAATCGGAACATGAAGAACCACCTAGGAAAACAGTGCAACCACAGTCCACATGGCTCTGGCTTAGCCAATTAATTAGGTGTGTGATTGTATTGACGACCTTATCCGAAAGGAACACGGGGGCTCCGAGTTGCGGGGGTATAGCCCGGTTCTTTTGGGGTAGCGCCTTTGCTAAGGTGCCGACCACTAGGGAGGGTTATGGTCCGCCCCGAGTCAGAATCGTCGTGGGTTGTTGGTGCTTTTGCATATCTTTGTAAAGGCTTCGTAGCGTCTCTATGCAATCACACCTCGGAAGTGTGGTATTGTGCTCGATCAAGCACATGCGTGGTTGGGTTCAAAGTTCTTCGGAACTTTTACGTGAACTCGTGGTGAAAGTGTGCAACCTCTGCGAGTGTAAACCGATCGATCAGCCGTGCTCACGGTCAAGAGCGGCCTGAACCCTCACATGATTAATTGAACTTAAAGATGGATTAATATTGCTTTCCGGTTATTCCTGTGGCCTTGCTGAGCTCCAACCATAAGTGTGCTCTGTCGTATGGACCTCCCTGGGCCCGCTACCTCGGTGGGTACCAGGACCGACTACTCGGTGGGCCCCTGGGACTACCCGACTTGTGCCGCACGGTACCTGAAGGCGTGGAGCACAAGGACTACACAGGAGTAGTAATCGGTTAGGGAGCTGTACGTGTTCCGCACTGTATAGAGGACTCCTAGACGTACTCGACTAGTACTCTCTCCCTACTCCGACTTGTAACCCTGCCTCCCGGACTATATAAGGTGAGGCGGGGACCGATCTCGGGATCACCTCACCTCATCCAATCCTCTCATACAACTCACGGCCGCACCATTGCACCATCTTGTAATCGTGCCCTATCAATCCCGAGCTACGCGGCATACGGGACGTAGGGTATTACGCACCTCGCGGCCCGAACCCGTCTAAATTGTGTGCCACGTGTCTCTTCCTTCGAGTTACCGATCTCGGCGAGTCACAATCATCTACTTCGGGTACTCCCCGTAGTAGGTTGCCGGTCTAAAACACCGACACGCGGCACGCCGGGTAGGGGCTCTCGCTCGAGATCACATGGCGAACTCGACGGCTTCCGTCCACTTCAAGCCAACCGTCGCCTTCAACCGCGGCGACACCTTCGTCTTCGGCGCCTGGGTCTGCACTGCTGATGGCGCGGGCTCCTTCCGCCGCCGCCCAACCGTGCGGCCCAACCCGAGGACACGTGCCTCGTGACGCTTCCCCGAAGTTGTCACGGGCGAACTCGCCGGCAAGTTCGGCGAAATTTCGCTCTTCAACCACCACGCTGACTTCGAGCTCGAGTCCGTCTCCAACTCGAACCCGACGTCGCCATGGGCCATCGCATGCGAGCCGGCCGCTCGCCCATCGCAGCGGCCCCTTCACCACGTGAGCACTCCGCGCGTGGCCCACGCATCCTCGGCCGGGCCCGCACGAGCGCTCCCCCACCCCGCGCCGGCCGGCAAGGAGCCCGTACCCGAGTGCAACTCGGACTCCGACGCCGTCCCCGATCGCGCTTCGGACTCCGGCCCTCTCTCCGAGTTCTACTCGCACCCGGACTACGAGTTCGACTTCGGGTCGGACCCTGAGGAGCCCGAGTCCGAAGACGACTCCACTGAGCTTCCCTTGTCAGGGCCAGCCTCGGGGCTGGTTATAAAAGCAACACCGGCCGGGAGATACGTCTACTGGCCAGACCGCAAGCCCGCTGACTTGGTAAAGGGAGACTCACGCTACGTCGCCTACATCGACTCGCTACCGTTCCAGGAGGGAACGCCACTAACCCGGGCTGACTCAAACACGCCAACTGAGGTAGCACCCTCTGAGTCCAGCCTGGGCACCCCCGATCGCCAAGTCTTCATGGGCCGCCGGCGACACCCCGGACCTTCGTGCACGGGCCGAGGACAAGTACACGGAGGACATCTCCGCGTACGAGCCGTTCGCCAACGCACCGCGAGACGAGACCGCCGCCAACAGGGATGCTCGACGCGAACGTAACAGGAAGCGCAGCGAACGACGCCGGCGGCTCAGAGACAACCTCCCCATCCGCAACCTTGCGGAAGCGCTCGAGGCGGTCGAGAGCAGAGTACACACCACCCCTGAGCAGTGCCTCATGTCGATCACAACGATCGCACGCCAGGCTCAGGGCATACGTGCTGGAGAGGTCATCGCCAAGCTCGCTGAAGAAGCCTACTTCATCCGGGTTGACAACAGAGTCAACCAACCTCCTCCGGCCAAACCCCGCGACAACGAAGCTACTAGTCGCAGCGCCAACGCTGGCCCCAACCGTACTCGAGCTGACCTTCCAGTCGAGCCAAACCGCCACCGCTCCAACGCCGGCGGACCTTCGCTGCAAGACCAAGGCAACCGAGAAGTTGTTCCCCACTGCGCTCCGGCCGGTGGCGGCGGCAACGATCCCGACGGCGGCGGCAGCGATGGCGGCGGCTCCAACCATGGGGCCAACGGGGAGAGCCGGAGGCGGCGGCGGCCGCGGCGGCCGAGGCCACGCGAACGGCCACGCCTCCCGGCGCCTCGCACGGCGGGTACGACGCTCGCCGAAGATTGAGGAGCCGCGGCGGAAGAAGTCGACCACCGCCGCCGAGGGCGACGGCTTCCCCGCCTTCTCACCTCGACTTCGCAACTTACTCCTCCCCGACAAGTTCAAGCCTTTGGGGATCACCAAGTACGACGCGAAGCGGATCCCATCCGGTGGCTCCGATGCTATGCCCTCTCCATCGAGAACGCCGGCGGCAACGGCCGACACCAAATGCCTCTACTTCCCCTTCGTCCGGACCAAGCACCACTCACATGGCTCGAGTCGCTCGACAAGCACTCGATCGACAAGTGGGACCAGCTCAAGGAGCGGTTCACGAGCAACTTCGCGGGCGCCATGGGCCGTTCGGGTACTCGCATGGACCCGGCCATGATCAAGCGAGAACGAGGGCGAGACCCTCCGCAAGTACATGCGCCGCTTTTCGACAAGCGCGCTACCGTCGTCGACGTCACCGACAAGGAGGTCATCGACCTCTTCCGGACGGCCTCTACCATCGCCGCACCTTCGAGGACTTCGGTCGTCGCCGCCCCAGTCCATCCCCCACCTCAAGGACATGATCACGTCCGGGTGGATGAAGAGGACAAGGCCAACGCCAAATACGACGCCATCCTCGGCAAGTCCAAGCGAGAACCGGGCGGCGGCGGCGCGCAATGCAAACCAAGGCGGCCGCAACAACAACAACAACAAGAACTACTCGGGTGCCAACCGCAAGCGCAAGCCGGACAACACCGTCGCGGCTATCCGGCGCCTCGCGAAAGGGAACTCGAAGAAGAACTCGGCGGTTTCAAAGACCTGCTGAAGGAGAAGTGCCCGTGGCATCCAAACGGCAACCACACCACCGAGCAGTGCTACCAACTCAGGCATGCACTCAAGGATACGCCGGAGCCACCGCACCCTCACGACCAAAAGGGCAAGAAGAAGGACGGCGACAACAACGACTTCCAAGAACCCGAGAAGATCGTCAATGTCCTCTTCGGCGGACCGCCAAGGCGGGCGGGAGCGAAGGCTACCCGTCGTGAAGTGATGTCCATTGAGCCGGCGGTCCCGACCCCTCTCAGGTGGTCGGAGGTACCCATCACCTTCTCCCGCGCGGACCAATGGACCAGCTTCTCCGAACCAGGACGGTTCCCCCTCGTCCTGAAGCCAACGGTGGCGGGCTCCAAGCTCAACAAGGTGCTCATCGACGGTGGAAGCGGGCTCAACGTGCTCTTCACCAAAACCTTGAAGAAAATGAAGCTGGACGTCACCCTCATGCTCACCAAGAGCAGCACGCCCTTCTATGGCATCGTCCCAAGCAACGCGGCTATCCCACTGGGCTCAGTGGTACTGCCAGTTACCTTCGGGGCGTCTCGGGACAACTACCGCACCGAGTACGTCAAATTCGAGGTCGCGGATTTCGAGACCTCTTACCACGCCATCCTCGGCAGACCGGCCATCGCCAAGTTCATGGCGGTGCCCCACTACACCTACTTGGTACTCAAGATGCCAAGTCCGGCCGTGTACTCTCCCTCCAAGGGGACTTGAAGATCTCTCACGACTGCGACACAGAAGCCGTGGTGATCGCTTCCACAAACCAAGTACCCAACGTGATGATGGAGGTCTACGCCGCGTCGAAGAAGCTTGCTACAAGCGAACTCGACATCCCAGAGAAGTCTGACAGCGCCAACAAGCCTCAGCCACCTGAGGAGGTACTCGTCAAGATGGTCGACCTTGGAACAGGCGACCCCAGCAAGACCACCACCATCGGGGCCGGCCTCGACCCCAAATAGGAAGACACGCTCATCAGCTTCCTTCGGGCTAACCGCGACATCTTCGCGTGGAAGCCAGCGGACATGCCAGGAGTGCCCAGGGAGCTGATTGAGCACTGCCTTAACGTCGATCCAAAGGCCACCCCTAAGTGACAACACCTCCGACGTTTTGCCGACGACAGGCGGGACGCCATCGGGGAAGGAGCTCGCCAAGCTACTCGCGGCACCGGCTTCATCGGAGAAGTCTTTCATCCCGAGTGGCTCGCCAACCCCGTCCTCGTCCGCAAGAAGAACTCGAACGAGTGGAGGATGTGCGTCGACTACACCGACCTCAACAAGCACTCGCCCCCAAGGACCCCTTCGGGTTGCCGCGGATTGATCAAGTCATCGACTCCACGGCGGCCGCGACTGCTTTGCTTCCTTGATCGCTACTCCGGGTACCACCGGATCGCAATCAAGGAGGAAGACCAGGAAAAGACCGCGTTCATCACCCCGTTTGGCGCGTACTGCTACACGACCATGTCATTCGGGTTGAAGAACGCCGGCGCTACCTATCAATGGGCCATCCAGGCCTGCTTCAAGCGGCAACTCAACAAGAACGTCGAGGCCTACGTGGATGACGTGGTTGTCAAAACCAGGAACTCCAGTACCCTCATCAACGACCTTGAAGAGACCTTCGCATCGCTGCGCGAGTACCGCTGGAAGCTCAACCCGAACAAGTGCGTCTTCGGCGTCCCTTCGGGCAAACTACTCAGCTTCATCATCAGCCAACGCGGCATTGAAGCCAACCCCGAGAAGATCTCCGCCATCACCAGCATGAAAGCTCCCACGAGCATCAAAGACGTCCAGAAGTTGACGGGGTGCATGGCGGCATTGAACAGATTCATCTCGAGGCTAGGAGAGCGGGGCCTCCCCTTCTTCAAACTACTCAAGCATCACGAGAAGTTCGTGTGGACTCCAGAGGCGGATCAAGCCCTTGCCCAGCTCAAGGACTTCCTATCAAAGCCACCAATCCTCACGGCTCCTCACAAGGGCGAGCAGCTACTGCTCTACCTAGGCCGCGACTACTCATGTGGTCGCATCGCCATCGTTGTCGAGCGGCAGGAAGACGGCCACGCCTACCCGGTCCAGCGCCCAGTCTACTTCGTGAGCGAGGTTCTATCAGAGTCCAAGGCTCGCTATCAGCCCGTGTAGAAGCTCCTGTACGCTCTACTCATCACCTCGCGGAAGCTACGACACTACTTCCAGGAGTACCCGGTCTCCGTCGTCACCGACTACCCGCTCGGCGACATCCTGAGGAACCAAGACGCCACCGGAAGAATTTCCAAGTGGGCTGTCGAGCTCGGCGCCCTCACCATCTACTTCAAACCACGCACAACCATCAAGTCGCAGTCACTAGTCGATTTCATGGCAGAGTGGCGGGAGAACCAGCTACCTACTCCCACCGTGCGACCAGAGCATTGGGTGATGTACTTTGATGGCTCACTCAACCTCGAGGGCGCAGGTGCAGGGGTACTCCTGATCTCTCCAACGGGCGAACAACTCAAGTACGTCCTGCAGATCTTCTGGAAGGTCTCAAATAACGAAGCCGAGTACGAAGCTCTCCTACACGGGCTCCGCCTCGCGGCTTCACTGGGCATCAAGCGGCTACTAGTCTACGGCGACTCCGCAATGGTCATCAACCAAGTCAACAAGTCACGGGACCGCAACAAGGAGAACATGGACGCCTACGCCTAGAAGTCCGCAAGCTCGAGAACAAATTCTACGGTCTCGAGTTCCATCACATCGTCCGCGACAACAACGTTGCGGCGGACGTCCTCTCGAAGCTTGGATCCACCCGCGCTCAAGTACCGGCGGGCGTCTTCGTCCATGAGCTTCACGCGCCATCCATCCCGGAGCCGGCGCCACCGACCACCGTCCCGGCCCCATCCACCGAGCTCGGGCCGGAGGTCATGATGATCGACGTGGACTGGAGGCAACCCTTCATCGACTGCCTCAGCGAGCAGAAGGTCCCCTCCGACAAGAACGCAGCCGAACAACTCGTCCGCCGCGCCAAGTCTTACATCCTCGTCGGAGACAAGCTTTACAAGCGGGGCGCATCTTCTTGAGTACTCATGAAGTGCGTCCCTCGTGAAGAAGGCAAGGACATCTTGGAGGAGATCCACAAGGGCGTCTGCGGCAACCACGCGTCTTCACATACGCTGGTCAGCAAGGCCTTCCGGCGAGCTTTCTACTGGCCCACAGCCCTAGGCGATGCCGAAGAACTCGTCAGAAGGTGCCAAGGATGTCAGTACTTCGCCAAGCAGCAACACATCCCAGCCTACAAGCTAGTCACCATACCGCAAACCTGACCCTTTGCCTGCTTGGGGCTCGACATGATTGGGCCACTGCCAACTGCGCCAGGAGGATTCAACAGGGTACTGGTGGCCATCGACAAGTTCACCAAGTGGATCGAGGTCAAGCCGGTCACATGCCCCAAGGCCGACGAGTACTCGACTTCCCGGATGAACTCGTACACCGCTATGGGCTACCCCACCGCATCATCACGGACACTGGGGTCCAACTTTAACAACCACCAGTTCTGGGAGTACCGCGAGAACGGCCGGGATTGACGTCCGATACGTCTCAGTCGCCCATCCACGGGCCAACGTACAAGTCGAGCGTGCCAATGGGATGGTGCTCGACGCCCTCAAGAAGCGGCTACACGACGCTGCTAACTCCAAAGGGGGCAAGTGGATCAAGGAACTACCCAACGCACTGCGGGGGGCCGCGGACTCAACCATCCAAGCCAACGGGGCAATCCCCCTACTTCCTGGTCTACGGCTCTGAAGCCATCCTCCCTGCCGACGTCATATGGAACTCGCCAGTAGTGGAGCACTACGACGAATGCGTCTTAGAAGACAGCAGACGAGTTGACATCGACAACCTCGAAGAAGCTCGCTGTGCTGCCCTCGTATAATCAGCAAGGTACCTGGAGGGTATCCGACGCTACCATGATCGCAACGTCAAGGAACGCTCCTTCAACGTTGGAGATCTTGTCCTCCGCCATATCCAGAACACGGAAGGACTTCACAAGCTCAGCTCCCCCTGGGAAGGCCCCTTCACCATGGCTAAGGTGACCGGGCCGGGCTCCTACCGCCTCCAAACACTTGAAGGAGAAGACTGTCGGTGCGGAATGTGGTCCCGACACTAACCAGTAGAAAGCGCCGAGGTCTATCCCTCAATGGTCGATGCTAAGCAATAAGAGACACGGGATTTATCCTGGTTCCGGCCGAGGGGGCCGTACGTCCAGCAGGGGTGTGCTCACGGCACTATATTGCTCAGCACCGGGGGTGCCTGTAGTGGGGCAGCTACAAGCAAGGCGGGAGAGGAAGTGTAGCTTCCAAGTCCCTGGTTGAAGATATTGTGGGTGAATTGGAGAATGAGTACGTGGTGTGTGAAGGGTTCCTGTTCGTCTCTCCTCTCGTCCTCCTCCTCCCCTGCGGCTGGGGGGTTCGCCCCCCTTTTATAGATCAAGGGGGAGGCGGATTACATGCGCGCCGCGCCATCTAGCTACGTGGGGAAGTGCGACGTGCTATGCTGTAGAGTGGGCGGCCGTCGGGACGATCCTCACAGCGATCTGGCCATCATGGCCTGCCATGTACCCGAACAGTGGCGCTTCGAGGGTAGAAGGGCGGCGGATGGTGGCGATGTCCTCTGATAGGCTCGAGGGAGGTGCTGACGTTGGCATGTACGGGGCACAAGAGTAGGTAGAACGGCGTCCCTTCCCGACGTGCTCCACAGTGTCGGGGTTGTTGCTACAGCGCCAGGCGTGCGCCTGTACGCGCGGGGACGGTGGCCACGCCGTTACAGTGGCAGGGATGGTGCTGCACCGGCCTAGCGCCTCCACCTAACCCTGTAGGGTCACAAGAAAGTGAATCGAGGGTGCAACCGGCCCCCCTTCGAGGGCTCGGTGCGTTAGCCGTACTGGAGCAGTCGCACGGCGTCACGGGACTGACACCGGCCGCGGCGCACGCTCCCTCCCCACGAGGATGGGGATGGGCTCCTCCCCGGGGAGTTGGTGCGGCGGCACGGGGCGCGAGCCCCGGCGCATGATGGCACCGTCCCGCCGGTGTCGTGGCGTTAAATGCCCGTGTACGGGGGCCGCGCACGCGTGAGGGGCGCCCTCGAGCGTGGCGGACCCCGGCCGAGGGCGGGACGTACCTTCGAACGAGGCGGAGCCTGCTCGAGGGGGAGCGAGCCCTCGAGCGAGGCGGAGCCCGCCCGAGGGAAGTGCTACCCCTCGAGCGGGGCGGAGCCTGCCCGAGGGGGCGCGCATCCTCGAGCGAGGCAGAGCCCGCCCGAGGGGGATCTCTAAGAGGGCCGCCTTGATGGGCCGTCGGGGTCCCTGCGGCGTGGGCTGTTCCCTGCATGGTTAGGCAAATTGTGTTTCGGCTTTGTTGCGGGTTTTAAGTGAGGATTCCCCTGTTGTTTAAGGGGACCTCTAGGGCTGTCCCCGACAGTAGCCCCCGAGCATCTGCGGGTTTGCCATTGAGGCTCCCGCAGATGCTGGAACCTACTGATAGGACGTTCTTCCCTCCTTGATTTGCGAACGCTTTCCGTGGGGCCGCGTCAGCGGACCCGCGGGTCTATCCCCCGAAGCCCTGCAGGAGTGTGGGCACTCCTGCAGGAGTTAACCGCGAGAACTGGTCAGAGGGCGTGGCGCATGTTTCAACCGGCCTCGGCAGTGTCTCAGCCGGCTTCGGTGGCGCACGCGCTGCTGGCGCTATCTCCGGCGGGTGCAGGCCAAGGAGGTGTAGCCGTGCGTTAAGCCCCCGAGCCTGGGCCTGTTCGAGGCGATCGGGTAGAGCTTTACGACTTGTTTTTTTAACGCGCCCTCGCCGTCCCTCCGCGGGACGGAGGGTGAGGTTTCCGCAACCCCCATCGAGCGGGTCGCGAATTGCAGATTCCTCTTCGAGCTGTTAGTGGGTGGTTCGAGTGGACGCCCATGCCCCGTTCGATAAGGGTAGGCTGCGTGGTCCAGAGACACGTCCACGGAAGCGCTTGCGTGGGTTTTCTAGGTGGGGCTCGGTCCCGTTCGATAGGGACCGAGGGCGCGGAAGCTCTTCCTCGGTGGGATCCCCCGGCTAGCTGCCCTCGCTGGCTCTCGAACACGACATGTGGGGCACCCTCGAGCCGACGGGCTCGAGGAACGGCTCGAATGCGCGTGCCCTCGTCGTCCCCGACTCGCGATCCGAGGGCGCCCGTTCGAACCCGTCGAGGGTCGGGCTTCGAACCTCCGATCGCAGGGCCGTGCGGGGGGTGGCGCCCGGGCGGCCCCGTCTTTGCGTCTGCGGCCGTCGAGGGGTCTGGGCGAGCCAGCCCTCGAGGCACTGGTTGGTAGCACAGCGCGGCATGGGTGCTCGTGGCGCCTGCTTTACTTCAAGCAGGTGCCGGGCGGCCTTCTCACGCATGTGCCCTTTTTTAGAGAGTTGATATCGTCTCGAGCCAGGGGCTCGTGCCACTCGAGGGTTTTGCGTGGCATGGGTGCCTGTGGCACCTGCTTTACTTCAAGCAGGCCCTGGGCGACCTTCTCACGTCGATGTCCCGTCGAGGGCTGAAATCGTCTTGAGCCAAGGGCTCGCGCCGCTCGAGGGTTTTGCGTGGCATGGGTGCCCGTGGCGCCTGCTTTACTTCAAGCAGGCCCCGGGCGACCTTCTCACGTCGATGTCCCTTCGAGGGCTATCTTTGTCTCGAGTCGGTGGGTTCGCCCCGCTCGAGGGTTCTCCTTGCTTGGCAAGGGAGTGGGTCATTAAATGCCTTACGGCCGAGGGCCGCGGCTGCGTAACGCGAGCGCGTCTTTTAGGCGCCGCGGCCGCGCGCGCGCGTAGTGGGCGGCGTGGCAGGCGGATGTGACCGCTTGCCTCGGTCCCTGCTAGTCTTCGCCGCGATGATGGCCCGTCCGCGGTGATGTGGCCGCTACGGTCGTGGTGGGGCCCGTTCGTCGGCGTGAAGAGAAGATTCCCTGCAGTTAATGCGCGCGGGACGTCCGCTCCGGAGAGCTCGCCCGCGGCTTATAAATCTGAGGGGATGGGGAGACGACGGTTTTTTACCTTAGCGCCTCACCATCTCAGCCCCCCTGCGCCTTCGTCTTCGCCTCGCCTTTGCCACCGCGCGGTGTCGCCATTAGAACTCATCCTCCGTTTCTCGTCCTCCGCTCTCGCATTCCTTTGCCTTCTTCCATGGCGCCGCTTCCGCCCCTCACGATCCTTGACCCATATGCCTGGGAGTGGTCGACGGTGACCCCGCTGGCCCTTGGCGAGCTGGTCGTCGCCGGCCAGCTGTCGGCGAACGAGGATGGACGCCCGGCGGAGTGGATAGTGCCGGCGGCGGCGGACCGCGCGCCCAACCCGCCGGAGGGCTATGTGGTTAGCTTCATCCGCTTCCACGAGCGGGGCTTCAACGCGCCGGCGAGCAACTTCATGCGGGCGTTGTGCCACTACTACGGCGTGGAGTTGCACAACTTCGCGCCCAACGCGATCTCGCAGGCGGCCACGTTCGTGGGCGTCTGCGAGGGGTACCTGGGAATCCCAGTCAACTGGGAACTCTGGGTACACCTCTTCCGGGCGGAGCTCTTCACGCAGCCCCACGACGGAAAGCCGAGGGACCCGCCGCGCGGTGCGCGCCGGCGGGATGTCGCTTGCCCTGCGGGGGCAGTTCAAGGACGTCTACATCCCCTACACCATGACGACGAACAACGCCGGCTGGGAGAGGGGATGGTTCTACTTGCGCAACGCCGAGCCCGCTCCTCCCCCGTACACCGGTCGGGTGTTCAAGGAGAGGCCCACCTCTTGGGGCTACGGGGTGTCCACGACCCAGCATCGGAGGCGGCAGGACTCGGTCCTGGCCGCCCTGAAGAGCCTGGCGGCGCAGGGGCTGACCGCATTGGGCGTCCTCGCCTTCCTCCATCACCGGCGGATCGTGCCTCTGATGGAGAGGCCGCTCTTCATCTTTGAGATGACGGAGGCGGCCAACCCCGTCGGGACGGCGAGGTCGCGAATGCTCCCGACCCCCTCTCGGGTGGGCGTATGCGCTCACCCGGCGCGGAACGCCGTCGACACCCGGTGCCGATGCGCCGGGGACCGGACCCCGTGGGACCTCGAGATGCTCCCCACCGGCCCATTGGTGAGTGTGATCTTTGATTTTGTTTCGGCTCTTGGTGTTGCTTCGCCTCCCGACGCGTCCTTGGTGTTCCCGTATGCGGTCGGTGAGCTTTACTCGCCTCCAAGTCCGTTCCGCCCACCCCCCGACTCCCGCGCGCTTGGTCGAGCGGCGCGGCAGGCGGGGAGCGGGGAGCGGGCGGCGCGTAGGAGGGAGCGCGCGAGGCGGCGCAACGAGCGCCGCGAGTGGCGGAGCGCGGAGGCACGGGCGGCGCGAAGAGCCGGGGCTCTCCTCCCCGGGGGACCGAGGGAGTACTCGTCCTCGGGGGATGACGAAGAGGAAGAGGCCGAGGGGGAGGCCCCCTCGACGGTGGGAGCCCTCGCCCCCATCGCCGGAGCCGGCTCCGGCGGCAAGGGCGGCATCGCCGGGGCGGGCGCAACGGCGCCCGTCGCCAGCAATCGACATCGGGGCGGCGCGCGCCGCGCGGGGCGCCGGCGCGCTCCTCGGGCGCGCGCGCGGCGAGCGCGCTTGTGCGTGCGGCGAGCGTGCTCGCGCGCGGGGCGAGCGCGCGCGCGCGCGCGCGCGGCGTCGTCGGGGGGGCGCGACGGCGGGCGCACCCGCACGAGGGGCGAGCGCACCGCGCGCACCGGCGGCGCCGTCGGGAGGCGCGGCATCGGGCGTGCCCGTGCGGCGGGCGGGCGCGCGCCACACGCGCGACGGCGCCGTCGGGGGGCGCGGCGGCGGGTGTGCCAGCTGCGCCGGCCTCATCCACTGAGGCCTCGAGGAAAAGGAAGCGTGCCTTCTCCTCTTCGAGGTAAGGGGTTCGACCTTATATTTTGGTCTGGTTTTTTGATGATCAGGCGTTCTAACCCTCCGTTCGTGCCTGCGCAGGGTGGTGCCAACTGTTCCTCCCCTCGCACCGGCCAAGGTACTGAGGACGGACGCGTCCATCCCCACCCGGCGGCGCTCGTTGAGGGCGTCAAGGGCGGGGGCAAGCACGGCGGCGGCGGGCGAGAGCTCGCGAAGCCCCGCCGAGGCCTCGAGGCTTCGGCCGGCGATCAGCCCACCGCGGGCGCGGCCGGCGGTCACCGAGGAGTGTCCGGGCGCCGGCCATTGTGGGGGCGCAGCCGCGGCGGCGGCGGTGGCGTGCAGGCGCGCCCGCAGGCCGCGTCGGTGGAGGCGCGGTCCGTGGCGCCCGCCCGCGGAGGAGGCGGAGCGGGTGCAACTCCGCGGCGGCGCCCGTGGTCGCAGGCGCGCCCGGAGGTGGTGGCCGTGGCGCCGCGTCGGGCGCCCGCGCCACGAGGCGCGGTGGTGGCGCCGGTGGAGGCGGTGCAAGGGCCGGTGCCCGCCGGCGGTTCCCGGGCGGAGGTGGTGGAGGTCCCGGATGACGACTCCCCGCCGCCCGGTGGGATCGGTGGGGGTAGCTTCCCCACACGCTCCCCGAGCCCCGGGGAGGGGGCCCTCGTGAGGCGCACGAGGGTCACATGGTGGCGGGGGACCGAGGACACG
Organism: Cenchrus americanus; assembly: GCA_947561735.1. Lineage (NCBI taxonomy): Eukaryota > Viridiplantae > Streptophyta > Magnoliopsida > Poales > Poaceae > Cenchrus > Cenchrus americanus. Next base: position 62,614,039 of record OX387241.1, read on the forward strand.
GTGCCGAGGCCTCGTCCTCCCGCGCCGGCCATCCCGCCCGGTGTGGAGGGGGTACGACGATCCCCCTGCGTTTGCTGACGCCCGGGGGGAGCAGGAGCTCTGGGGCGAGCTCCGGAGCCACGGCGCCACGCTCAACCGCGCGCTGAACGAAGCACTGCAGGTCCATGGCGGCCCTGCATGGCGCGTCTTCCAGGTAGGTCGTGGTTGCTTGTTTTTCTTCCGTCTCTCATTTTTGCGTGCTGCCTCCGTGTCGTAGCGCTTACGGGTCTTGATTTGCGGGTGCCAGGAGCTCGAGCGCCGCGCCCACGACAAGTACGACGCCTTCGACCGGGTGAACGCCGAGGTCCACCAGCTCCGAAAGCGGTGCAGCGCTTTCGATGCGCTTGCTGACGCCCTTAGGACACCGGATAGGCGGGCCGGCGCACGGCCATGGCGTGGCGCGACGAGCTCCCCGAGAGCTCGAGGCGGTGACCCGCACGCCGCTCGAGCCTCGAGCGGGTCCGCACAGCCCTCATCGATCGTGATGAGGCTCTCGTGGGTGCGCGCTCGACTTGGAAAAGATGCGGACGCCGGCCACCAATTGGGAGGCGAGGTGGCCAACGTCCGTGGCGAGAACCGGGAGCTCCGTTCGTCGCTCGAGGGGGCGCGAGCGCGGCGAGCCGCCGGGGGCCGAGGAGCCGGCGCGCGGGCCGGAGCGAGCCGGGCCAAGGAGGCCGACGACTTGAAAGCCGCCCTCGACGCCAAGGCCGCGGCTCTCGTCGCCGGCCGAGGAGCGGCTCCCGCAAGAGCGCACCACCCGCCAAGGGGCTAAGGGGCGGCTCCGGCGAGAGCGCGGTGCCGCCCTCGTCGACGCCCCGACGGCGCCGGGAGCAGAGGCCGGGCGCCGCTCGCGAGGCGGCGCAAGTCTTTGGCGGAGCGGGACGACAAGCTCTCCAAGGCCGAGGGGCGAGGGTGATTATGCTCGCATTACCAACGCCAATCGGAGCTGTCCCCTCCAGGAGCAAGGTGAGACCGTCAAGCGCCTCGAGCCGACGGTTGAGGCCGTGCGCCGCGACTTCGAGATCGGAGAGGAAGCAAGTTGAAGGTGAGCCGCCGTTTGACTCTTGCCTTGTTGGTTTTTCTGTTAGAGGGCTCGCGTTTCCCCTTTCTGATTTCTTTCTTGCCTTGGCGTTTCCAGGCTTGCGCACCGCCCTGGGGCATGCGGCGAGCGGCGGGCCGAGGCGCTGCAGGCTTCCTACAACTCCTCCGAGCAGGAGCTATAGGAGCTGCGTGGCGCGGCCCTCGAGACCTGCCGCGCCGTGGAGGAGGGCGAAGCACAGGCCGGCAGCTCGCTGGCCAGCCGCCTGCGTGCCCTTGGCGGTCACGTCACCGAGCGGATGCGCCGGCGCCGCATCCGGGCGTCCGAGAAGGCCCTCGGAGTGGTGCGGTCCCACTACGAGGTCAACTTCGAGGCGCTGGCGGAGGGCTACGTCGTCCCCGAGGGTGTCGAGGACGAGGTGGCGATGGAGCGTGTGGATGCGCTCGCCGCTGACGCCGCCGGGTCGCTCGCCGAAGCCTTCGAGGAGTTCCTCTTCCCGGACGCCGCTGACGCTGCCGCTCCTCCCGCCCTCGAAGCCGGTTGGGCACTTGGCCCATTTTGATGTGTACGTACTCCGGCCTCGTGGCCTTTTGTAAATGAACAAGTTGTTCTTGGACATAAACTTTTGCCGTAATGAAGTCATTTGTCTATCACGCTTTTTGTTTCTCCTTCTTCCTGAGTAGATTCTAGTTAGGGGAGTTCGATTTTTGCGGGGGCCGCTCGGGTTGGAGGCGAGAGAGAAGGGCCATATCCATGCGGCGTAGGCTATCTGCGGCTCGCACGCTCCTTCCGCTAGGCCGCCCGCGCGCCCGTTCGAATCGTTGCTCGAGGTTGAAGTAGGAAACAAACTTAGCGCGTGTGAGTTATTTCGTTTTTGCGCGAAAAATGGGACCATTTTGGGGGGGGGGTGCCCCCCCCCGCAGTAGCCCCCGAGGGTAACTTGGGTTTCAGGGGAAAGCCGAGTTGCCCTTTTTATTAAACTTAAAGCTTTTACATAGTTGCAACCAACTGGGGCGTTGGCCATGTGACTTTTACAATGGAAACAATGCTTGGGAATCCTAGCTAGGGATAGAAACGACGTAGCTGTTGGATGTTCCAAGCGTTGGTGAGCTCTTCACCGTCCTCGTTGGCCGGTTGTACGTGCGGGCTTGAGTACCTTCACCACGACATAGGGGTCCCTCCCATGGGGGCGATAGCTTGTGGCGCCCTCGTTGTCTTGACATAGCCTTAGGACCGCATCCCCTTCGCCGAAATCTCGCCGCGTATCTTGCGTGCTTGGTAGCGCCCGAGGGATCGCCGGTACCTCGCGGAATGCATCGGGGGCCACGAGGCGTGCCTCGTCCAAACTCGATCCGAACAGTCCTCGCGGGCTCGCCGGCTGGCCTCTTCGTCGTAGCCTCGAATCCTGGGCGATCCGTATTCTAAGTCCGTGGGGAGGATGGCCTCCGCGCCGTGGACTAAGAAAAATGGGGTGAACCCAAAGGGGCTCGCTCTCGGGGTGGTCCTTAGGCTCCACACAACCGCTGGTAATTCTTGGAGCCATTTCCGCCCAGATTTGTTCAGCTGGTCGAAAATTCTGGGCTTTAGGCCTTGTAAGATCATGCCGTTGGCACGCTCTACTTGGCCGTTGGTTTGTGGGTGTGCCACAGCTGCCCAATCCACTCGGATGTGGAATTTGTCACAGAACTCCAAGAACTTCTTGCCCGTGAACTGGGACCCATTGTCGGTGATGATGGAGTTTGGCACTCCAAAGCGGTAGATGATGTCAGTGAAGAATGTTACCGCCTGCTCTGCCCTTAGGTTCGTGATGGGGGGCACCTCTACCCACTTGGAGAACTTGTCGATCGCGACCAACAAGTGGGTGAAGCCCCCGGGCGCCTTCCGCAGGGGCCCGATGATGTCCAGCCCCCACACGGCGAATGGCCATGTCACGGGGATGGTTTGCAGGGCATGGGCGGGCAAGTTGGACTTGCGGGCGTAGAACTGGCACCCTTCGCAGGTGCCTACGATTTCGCTGGCGTCCGCGACCGCGGTAGGCCAGTAAAAGCCCTGGCGGAACGCGTTGCCGACGAGGGTGCGGGGCGAGGCGTGGTGGCCACAGATCCCCGCATGGATGTCCCGTAGGAGCTCGCGCCCCTCGGGAATGGGTACGCACCACTGTAGGATGCCGGAGGCGGCACGCTTGTACAGCTCGCCGTCGACGAGGGCAAAAGATTTGGCCATCCTGGCGATGCGCCTGGCCGCGGCCCGGTCCGCGGGGAGTTCCCCTCGAGCGATCCAGGCGATGTATTTTTCACGCCAGTCCTCCTGGAGAGGAGCTGGCTCGATGTCCATTACGTCGGCCTCGTGGGAGCCGTACCCCTCGAGGAGGGAGAGCACGTACGCCTCGTTCGAGGGGTCCTCGTCCATGGGTTCCGCACCTGCTGGATTCGAGGGAGCCCCCGAGGGTTCGTTGTGATTCGAGGGGTAGGGCTCGAAGACGACCGAGGGTTGAACGATGTCGCGCGCGAAAACGTTCGGTGGGACGGTGATCTGCCCGGACGCGATTTTGGCGAGCTCGTCCGCCTCCTCGTTGTACCGGCGGGGCACGTGGTTGAGCTCGATGCCGTAGAACTTGTCTTCGAGGGCTCGCACGGCTTTGCAGTAGGCCTCCATCTTGTCGCCATGGCAGCTTGCATTCTTCATGACCTGATCGATCACGAGTTGCGAGTCCCCCCGCACGTCGAGGCGCTTGACGCCTAATTCAATGGCGATTTTGAGGCCGCAGAGGAGGGCCTCGTATTCAGCCATATTGTTAGACGCGGGGAAGTGGAGGCGCACCGTGTACCGCATGTGTTCCCCGAGGGGTGACACGAAGAGCAGGCCCGCGCCCGCTCCTGTTTTCATCACTGAGCCGTCGAAGAACAGAGTCCAGCACTCCGCTTGGATCTGCGGCGGCGGTAGCTGCGTGTCCGTCCACTCGGCGACGAAATCCGCCAAGATTTGGGATTTGACGGCCTTGCGCGGGGCGTAGGCGAGCGTCTCGCCCATCAGCTCTACGGACCATTTGGCGATCCTGCCCGCGGCGTCGGGGTTGCGGATGATCTCCCCTAGTGGGAAGGAGGAAACCACCGTGACGGGATGGGCCTCGAAGTAGTGGCGGAGTTTGCGCCGCGCAAGAACTACCGCGTACAGCAGCTTCTGGACCTGGGGGTAGCGCGTCTTCGTGTTTGACAGGACCTCGCCGATGTAGTAGACCGGCGTTTGCATGTGCAAGGTGTGCCCTTCCTCCATGCGCTCCACGACGATCACGGCGCTGACCACCTGGGTGGTTGCGGCTACGTAGAGCTGCAGGGGTTCGCCGTCTTGCGGCGGCGTGAGGATCGGGGCGTGCGTTAGGGACGCCTTCAGCTTGCCGGGCGCGTCCTGGGCCTCGGTGGTCCAGGAGAAGCGCTCTTCTCACCGAGCCGCGAGATGAAGCGGCTCAAGGCTGCGAGACACCCCAACACTTTCTGCACCCCTTTGAGGTCCCGGATCGGACCCATTCGTTCGAGGGCCGCAACCTTTTCAGGGTTGGCCTCGATTCCCCGCTGGGAGACAATGTACCCCAGGAGCATGCCTCGCGGCACTCCAAAGACACATTTTTCGGGGTTTAACTTGACCCCATTGGCCCGTAGGCAGCCGAACGCGACGGCGAGGTCGCCAACCAGGTTGTCCGCCTTCCTGGTCTTTACGACGATGTCGTCCACGTATGCTTCGACCGTTCGCCCGATGTGATCCCCAAAAACGTGCTGCATGCAACGCTGGTATGTTGCACCCGCGTTTCTGAGGCCAAACGGCATCGTGACGTAGCAGAACGTCCCGAACGGTGTGATGAATGAAGTCGCGAGCTGGTCGGACTCTTTCATCTTTATTTGGTGGTACCCGGAATAGGCATTGTCGTATGGACCTCCCTGGGCCCACTACCTCAGTGGGTACCAGGACCGACTACTCGGTGGGCCCCTGGGACTACCCGCCTTGCGCTACATGACATCTGAAGGCGTGGAGCACAAGGACTACACAGGAGTAGTACTCGGTTAGGAAGCTGTGCATGTTCCGCACTGTACAGAGGACTCCTAGACGTACTCGACTAGTACTCTCTCCCTACTCCGACTTGGAACCCTGCCTCCCGGACTATATAAGGCGAGGCAGGGACCGATCCCTTCATCCAATCTCATCTCATACAATCCACGGCGCACTATTGCACCATCGTGTAATCGTGCCCTATCAATCCAGAGCTACGCAGCATACAGGACGTAGGGTATTACGCACTTCGCGGCCCGAACCTATCTAAATTGTGTGCCACGTGTCTCTTCCTTCGAGTTACCGATCTCGGCGAGTCACATTCATCTACTTCGGGTACTCCCCGTAGTAGGTTGCCGGTCTAAAACACCGACACGCGGCGCGCCGGTAGGGGCTCTCGCTCGAGATCACATGGCGAACTCGACGGCTTCCGTCCACATCAAGCCAACCGCCGCCTTCAACCGCGGCGACACCTTCGTCTTCGGCGCCCGGGTCCGCACCGCCGATGGCGCGGGCTCTTTCCGCCGCCCCGACCATGCGGCCCAACCCGAGGACAGCCTCGTGACGCTTCCCCGAAGTCGTCACGGGGCGAACTCGCCGGCAAGTTCGGCGAAATTTCGCTCTTCAACCACCACGCCGACTTCGAGCTCGAGTCCGTCTCCAACTCGAACCCGACGTCGCCATGGGCCATCGCATGCGAGCCGGCCGCTCGGCCCATCGCAGGCGGCCCCTTCACCATACCAGCGCTCCGCGCGTGACCCCCGCGTCCTCGGCCGGGCCCGCACGGGGGCTCCTACTCCACGCTGGACCGGCAAGGAGCCCGTAACCGAGTGCAACTCGGACTCCGACACCGTCCCCGACCACGTTTCAGACTCCAGCCCTCTCTCCGAGTTCTACTCGAACCCGGATTACGAGTTCGACTTCGGGTCGGACCCTGAGGAGCCCGAGTCCGAAAATGACTTCACTGAGCTTCCCTTGTCAGGGCCAGCCTCTGGGCTGGTTATAAGATCAACGCCTACCGGCAGATACGTCTACTGGCTAGACCGCAAGCCTGCTGACCTGGCAAAGGAGGACTCACGCTACGTCGCCTACATCGACTCACTACCGTTCCAGGAGGGAACACCACTGGCCCAGGCTGACTCAAACACACCAACTGAGGTGGCACCCTCTGAGTCCAGCTTGGGTACCCCCGATCGCCAAGTCTTCATGGCTGCCGGCGAAACCCCAGGACCCTCAGGCACGGCTGAAGACAGGTACCTGGAGGACATCTCCGCAGACGAGGCGTGCGCCAACGCACCGCGGACGAGACCGCGCGCAACGGGGACGCTCGACGCAAACGCAACGGGAAGCGCAACAACGACGCGCGGCTCGTAGACAACCTCCCCATCCGCAACCTTGCGGGAAGCTCTCGAGGCGGTCGAGAGCAAGAGTCACACACCACCCCCCGAGCAATGCCTCATGTCGATCACAACGATCGCACGTCGGGCTCGGGCATACGCGCCGGAGAGGTCATCGCCAAGCTCGGCCGAAGAAGCCTACTTCATGCGGGTCGACAACGAAGTCAACCAACCTCTCCCCGGCCCAAACCCCGCGACAATGAAGCTACTAGTCGCGGCGCCGACCCCCGGCCCCAACCGTACTCGAGCCGACCTCCGGCCGGTCAAACCGCCGCCGCTCCAACGCCGGCGGACCTTCACGGCAAGACCAAGGCAACCGAGAAGTCGTTCCCCACCACGCTCCGGCGGTGGCGGCGGCAACGACCCCGACGGCGGCGGCGGACGGCGGCGCCTCCAACCACGGGGCCAACGAGAAGAGCCGGAGGCGGCGGCGCGCCCGCGGCGGCCAAGGCCACGCGAACAGCCACGCCTCCGGCGCCTCCCACGGTGGGTACGACGCCCGCCAGAAGATCGAGGAGCTGCGGCGGAAGAAGTCGACCACCGCTGCTGAAGGCGACGGCTTCCCCGCCTTCTCACCCCGGCTTCGCAATCTGCTCCTCCCCGACAAGTTCAAGCCTTTGGGGATCACCAAGTATGACGCGAAGCAGGATCCCATCCAGTGGCTCCGATGCTACGCCCTCTCCATCGAGAACGCTGGCGGTAACAGCGACACCAAATGCCTCTACTTCCCCTTCTGTCTGGATCAAGCTCCACTCACATGGCTCGAGTCGCCGGACAAGCACTCGATCGACAAGTGGGACCAGTCGAAGGAGCGAGTTCACGAGCAACTTCGCGGGCGCCATGGGCCGTTCGGGTACTCGCATGGACCTTGCCATGATCAAGCGAGGAACAAGGCGAGACCCTCCGCAAGTACATGCGCCGCTTTTTCGACAAGCGCGCTACCGTCGTCGACGTCACCGACAAGGAGGTCATCGACCTCTTCCGAGACGGCCTCTACCATCGCCGCACCTCAGAGGACTTCGGTCGTCGCCGCCCCCAGTCCATCCCTCACCTCAAGGACATGATCACGTCCCCGGGCGGATGAAGAGGACAAGGCCAACGCCAAGTACGACGCCATCCGCGGCAAGTCCAAGCGAACCGGGCGGCGGCGGCGCAAAGCAATGCAAACCAAGGCGGCCGCAACAACAACAACAACAACAACAACTACTACTACTCGAGTTCCAACCGCAAGCGCAAGCCGGACAACACCGTCGCGGCTATCCGGCGCCCTCCGAAAGGGAACTCGAAGAAGAATACGGCGGGTTCAAGGACTCTGAAGGAGAAGTGCCCGTGGCATCCAAACGGCAACCACACTACCGAGCAAATGCTACCGACTCGAGCACGCACTCAAGGATACGCGGAGCCACCGCACCCTCACGACCAAAAGGGCAAGAAGAAAGACGGCGACGACAACGACTTCCAAGAACCCGAGAAGACCGTCAATGTCCTCTTCGGCGGACTGCCCCGAGGCGGGAGCGGGCTACCCGTCGTGAAGTGATGTCCATTGAACCGGCGGTCCCGACCCCTCTCGGGTGGTCGGAGGTACCCATCACCTTCTCCCCGCGCGGACCAATGGACCAACTTCTCCGAACCAGACGGTTCCCCCTCGTCCCGAAGCCAACGATGGCGGGTTCCAAGCTCAACAAGGTGCTCATCGACGGTGGAAGCGGGCTCAACGTCCTCTTCACCAAAACCTTGAAGAAGATGAACCTCGACGTCACCCCCATGCTCACCAAGAGCAGCACGCCCTTCTACGGCATCGTCCCAGGCAACGCGGCTATTCCACTGGGCTCAGTGGTACTGCCAGTTACCTTCGGAGCGTCTCGGGATAACTACCGCACCGAGTACATCAAGTTCGAGGTCGCGGATTTCGAGACTTATCACGCCATCCTCGGCAGACCGGCCATCGCCAAGTTCATGGCGGCGCCCCACTACACCTACTTGGTACTCAAGATGCCAAGTTCAGCCGGCGTACTCTCCCTCCAAGGGGACTTGAAAATCTCCCACGACTGCGATACAAAGGCCGTGGTGATCGCTTCCACGAACCAAGTACCCAACGCAATGATGGAGGTCTACGCCGCGTCGAAGAAGCTCGCCACGAGCGAACTCGACATCCCAGAGAAGTCTGACAGCACCAACAAGCCTCAGCCACCTGAGGAGGTACTCGTCAGGACGGTCGACCTCGGAACGAGCGACCCCCGGCAAGACCACCACCATCGGGGCCGGCCTCGACCCCAAATAGGAAGACGCGCTCATCGCCTTCCTTCGGGCTAGCCGCGACATCTTCGCGTGGAAGCCGACGGACATGCCGGGAGTGCCCAGAGAGGCCCCGATTGAGCACCGCCTCAACGTCGATCCAAAGGACACCCCCAAGCGACAACACCTCCGATGTTTTGCGCGACGACGGACGGGACGCCATCAAGAAGGAGCTCGCCAAGCTACTCGCGGCCGGCTTCATCGGAGAAGTCTTCCATCTGAGTGGCTCGCCAACCCCGTCCTCGTCGCAAGAAGAACTCGAACGAGTGGAGGATGTGCGTCGACTACACCGACCTCAACAAGCAACGCCCCCAAGGACCCCTTCGGGTTGCCGCGGATTGATCAAGTCATCGACTCCACGGCGGGGGCTGCGACCTCGCCTCTCGCTTCCTCGGCGCTACTCCGGTACCACCGGATCGCAATCAAGGAGGAAGACCGAAAGAGCCGCGTTCATCACCCACGTTTGGCGCGTCTTGCTACACGACCATGTCATTCGGGTTGAAGAACGCCGGCGCTACCTATCAACGGGCCATCCGGGCGCAGCTTCAAGCGGCAACTCAACAAGAACTTCGAGGCCTACGTGGATGACGTGGTTCTCAAAACCCGGGGACTCCAGTACCCTCATCGACGACCTTGAAGAGACCTTCGCATCGTTACGCGAGTACCGGCCTCGGAAGCTCAACCCGAACAAGTGCGTCTTCGGCGTTCCCCTTCGGGCAAACTACTCGGCTTCATCATCGACCAGGCGCGGCATCGAAGCCAACCCCGAGAAGATCTCGCCATCACCGGCATGAAAGCTCCCACGAGCATCAAGGACGTCCGAGCCGACGGGGTGCATGGCGGCATTGAACGAGATTCATCTCGAGGCTAGGAGAACGGGGCCTCCCCCTTCTTCAAACTACTCGAAGCACCACGAGAAATTCGTGTGGACTCCCGAAGGCGGATCAATCCCTTGCCCGGCTCAAGGACTTCCTGTCAAAGCCGCCAATCCTCACGGCTCCTCACAAGGGCGGCGGCCCTGCGCTCTACCCTAGGCTGCGACTACTCACGTGGTCGGTCTTGCCATCGTTGTCGAGCGGCGGGGAAGACGGCCACGCCTACTCGGTCCGGCGCCCGGTCTCGCCGTCGGCGGGGTTCTATCGAGTCCAAGGCTCGCTACCGGCCGTGCGAAGCTCACCGTACGCTCTACTCATCACCTCGCGGAAGCTACGACACTACTTCCCGGGGGTACTCGGTCTCCCGTCGTCACCAGGCTACCGCTCGACATCACCGAGGAACCAAGACGCCACCCTAGGAAGAATCTCCAAATGGGGCGTCGAGCTCGGCTCCCTCACCATCGACTTCAAGCCACGCACGGCCATCCGAGTCGCAAGCACTAGTCGACTTCACGGCGAGTGGCGGGAGAACCCGGCTACCTACTCCCACCGTGCGATCGAGCATTGGGTGATGTACTTTGATGGCTCACTCAACCTCGAGGGCGCGGGCGCGGGGGTACTCTGATCTCTCCAACGGGCGAACAACTCAAGTACGTCTGCAGATCTTGGAAGGTCTCAAACAATGAAGCAAAGTACGAAGCTCTCCTACACGGGCTCCGCCTAGCGGCTTCACTCGGCATCAAGCGGCTACTAGTCTACGGCGACTCCGCGGTGGTCATCAACCAAGTCAGCAAGTCCACAGGACGCAACAAGGAGAACATGGACGCCTACGCCAGAGTCGCGCAAGCTCGAGGAACAAATTCTATGGTCTCGAGTTCCATCACATCGTCTAAGTGACAACAACGTTGCGGCGGACGTCCTCTCAGCTTGGATCCACCCGCGCCCAAGTACCCGCGGGCGTCTTCGTCCATGAAGGCTTCACGCGCCATCCATCCGGAGCCCGGCGCCATGAGCCACTTTGTACCCGGCCCATCCCCCGGTTGGGCGGGGAGGTCATGATGATCGACGTGGAGTGGAGGCAACCTTCCCTCGACTACCTCGGCGAAGCAGAAGGGTCCCCCTCCAACAAGAACGCGGCCGAACAACTCATCCGCCGCGCCAAGTCTTACGTCCTCGTCGGAGACAAGCTTTACAAGCGGGCGCATCTTCTAGAGTACTCATGAAGTGCGTCCCCCGTGAAAGGCAAGGACATCTTGGAGGAGATCCACAAGGGCGTGCGGCAACCACGCGTCCTCACGCACGGCGGTCGACAAGGCCTTCGGTGAGCCTTCTCGGCCCCACCGGCCACAGGCGATGCCGAAGAACTCGTTGGAAGGTGCCAAGGATGCCGAGTTCTTCGCCAAGCGACGCCACGTCCCGGCCTACAAGCTAGTCACCATACCGCCAGCACGGCCCGCTTTGCCTGCTGAGGGCTCGACATGATTGGGCCCGCGCCAGGGCGCCGGGGAGGGGATTCCGCGGGGTGCTGGTGGCTATCGACAAGTTCACCAAGTGGATCGAGGTCAAGCCGGTCACCCCAAGGGCGACGAGTACTCGACTTCTGGATGAACTCGTACACGCTACGGAGCTCCACGCATCATCACGGACACGGGGTCCAACTTCAACAACCACCGAGTTGTGGGGAGTGCGCGAGAACGGCGGGATCGACGTCGGATACGTCTCGGTCGCCCATCCACGGGCCAACGGACAAGTCGAGCGCGCCGATGGGATGGTGCTCGACGCCCTCAGAAGCGGCTACACGACGCGCTGCTCCAAAGGGGGCAAGTGGATCGAGGAACTACCCAACGCACTGCGGGGGCCGCGGACTCAGCCATCCAAGCCAACGGGGCAATCCCCCTACTTCTGGTCTACGGCTGCGAAGCCATCCTCCCTGCCCAGGCGTCATATGGAACTCGCGGCGGTGGAGCACTACGACGAGGGCGTCTCCGGAAGACGACGGACGAGTTGACATCGACGACCTCGAAGAAGCTCGGCTGCGCCGCCCTCGTCCAATCGGCAAGGTGGAGGGTGTCAGAAGCGCTACCATGATCCCAACGTCAGGAACGCTCCTTCAACGTTGGAGATCTTGTCTCAGCAAGTATCCGAGGCACGGAAGGACTTCACAAGCTCGGCTCCCCACAGGAAGGCCCCTTCCCGCCGTGGCTAAGGTGACTGGGCCGGGCTCCTACCGCCTCCAAACACTTGAAGGCGAAGATGTCAACAACTCGTGGAACGTCGACCAACTCTGTCGATTCTACGCCTAGTCTACACGACTACTCCGGGTTCAAGTCTACGCGACTACACCAGCACCCCTTGCCGCAAAGCGACCCTCCGGGTCCTGGCTCAGGTCTCCGGACTACTCTCCTCCCGGTCCAGCCGGCGCGGCTACCTACGGACCCTGGGCTGCGACGAGCGTTAAGGACTCTGAGACGGTCTACCCAGAGACCACACTCAAGATCCGGCCCCGCACGGCTACCTACGGATCTACGATCCGGCCTACCACTGGCTACCTACGGATCACCGGTCCAGCGGCTACCCGCTCCGGCGCCCGCCGGCCTGTAAGCGGCCTCGAGGTCCGAGGGCGACTCCACCTTGTAACTACGGCCCACGGCCACGGATGTACCTCTTCAGTAATAAAGTTTGATTGTTCATCAACTTCTTTGCTGTCTACTCCATACAACGGGACTATTAAAGTCGAGTACTACTACTCGCACCTACTCCACGATGGGCGCTCCGCACTCTGAGATCGCGGTTACGAGTACTCATTGCTGGAAAATTTCATTTCATTAATACATGAATAATTCATTACAAGTGTTTCCTGTACAACTATGGCTACTAGCTACCTATGCAGGGCTACTGGAGGTTCGACTTTTCGGCTCACCTTTCCGCCGATGGGCGCTCGCACCGGGGGTTCACGACTACGAGTACTCATTTTTGGAAAATTTTCTTTCATTGATACTTGAACAATTCATTACAATTGTTTTCTGTGCAACTATGGCTACTAGCTACTTATTACGGGGCCTGCGGAGGTTCGGCTTCTCGGCTACTGCTCCGCGATGGGAAGCCATGCTCTCCCGAGCCGGCTACGCGTCTTGCTCATCCGGGCCGGGCGGACCCTACCCGCCGGCGACCACCTCCGCTTGGGGTTCGCCGAGTATGACTTCACGAAGGCCAGGGACTTGCTTTGGGATCGACTTGGCCATGTGCTTGACGTAGGCGGCCCGGCAGGCTTGGTGCTTCACGAAGACGATCCGCGGAGGGGAGAAGTCTTGGGGCCGCCGGGTGCGGCCCCGAGGAGCCCTCGCGATCGGGGAGAGCAGCTTCTTCAAGGTCCTTCTGTGGGCCGGACGCCCTCGCAATCTTCATTCAGCACGCAAGATTTGTGGCGGTTGATGAGATCTACGTCGGGAGGCTGTCCGCGGCTCCATGTGCTTCTCGCACTCGAAGGCGAGCTCCCTGTAGTCGAGCTTACGTACCTGGCGAGACTTCTTTGCTCCCGGTAGAAGAGGTTCTTCATGCGACCTCACGAAGCCTTCGAGCTGCTCCACCGGCCTTCGAGTTCGCCACGGAAACACAACAACGGGTCGAGGCTTGATGACTTCCAGCAAGTACCCAGGACAAGTCAAAGGACATACCTTTATTCTTGTTGCGGAGGCCTTTGTTCTTCCGCACCAACTCGTCGCCCTTCGCACGCAGCTCCATCACGTCGTTGTGGTACTTGCGAAGGCGGCGTCGAGTTTTGGCTTGCATGGCGGCCGCGTGCCTCGCGACTCGCAGTGCTCCTCCGGGGCCTTAGCTCGAGCACGGTGTCGCTTCGTAACCTTGCGGCGGGGTTCGACTTCTCGCGGGATCGCTCGCGACGTCCTGCACCAGGAACAAGCTCAAGTCGGGAAGAGTACTCAGCCATGGCAAAGGATTGACTACTCGGGAGGCTACGGCTACGTACCCTCATCCTTTGTTCGGCTCGCCCAGGATCGCCTCCGGGTCGTCGGAGCCCACCGTTCCGAGCTCGACGGATGCGTCGACCTTCGAAGTTCTCAATCCCGCCACGGCTACTCGGCGTAGCCTCGGGTCATGGCGGCGGCGGATAAGCTCGCGTCTTGGATCTCGGGGGATTGGATAGCCACCTCCGCGGGCAACCCCGGCGTGTGGTTGCCGCCTCCCCCACGGTGGACTTCTCGACGACTTCCCCACGGGCTCGGGGCTCCTTCGCGACCCCCGGGGCCTGCGAGTGTCAGCTCTGCATGGGCACCCCGCTGCGGGCGGATGTCGCCTCCTTCGGCCTTCCCAACAAACGACACGCGCATCGGTGCCTACAACTATTCATCCTGGAGCTCTCTGACTACAAGAGAGGGTACTCACCTTCGACTCGACCGCCTCTGGCGGCGGCGCTTCGGTGGCCGAGGGCTCGGTCGTGGCTTGGGCTTCGGGAGCGGCCTCCTCGACGGGCGGGCGCGGCTCTCACGCACGCTGGCGATGAGGGCTCTTCCCCGTCCCGGCTCGGATCCGTGGATTTTTACGCGAGAAGAATTCACGGGAGGGGTCGTCGGACACGTCGGCCTACTGCATCAAGTACTACTCGTAAGGACATGGTACTTACAAGCTCGGCCGGCGGACGATGGTCACGGCCGGAGCACGGAGGATGCGGCAATATCACTTGATCCACCCTCGGCGGGCGTTCCTCCTCGCCTCTTCGATTCTTGCCTCCTCCACGGCGGCGGCGCGGCGCGGGCGTCTCCTGCGCTCCGGAAGGTCACCCACCCTTTCAACGGTGGCGGCCACGGGTCCCTCTGCTCTCTGTGCAGGCCGGGGGCCAGCGCTGTTGCGCCCGAGTTCTTTCAACGATGGGGGGGGCCCCGGACTTCGGCTTCCATGGTTCCCCTGCGGGTCCCACACGCCTTCGTCGCCCTCTTCGACGGGCTCCGTTGGCGGCACCTCCTGCACACAAAGGACGACTACTCATCAGCAACGTACTTGAATAACGGGTACTCGACTACTCTGCTCAAGATAGCTTACCTCCGGAGGCGTGGTCTCTGAGACCTTCATCTTCTTCGCCACCCGCTTCTTGGCGGGGTTGCGCGGCTTCCGTGGCGGCGCAGCAAGGCTAGCCTCCCGAGGCTGGCGGAGGGTCTTGAACAAGTGGAACTTGAGGCAACCCGGACGGCTAAGCCTCGACCGCGGTTGGAAGCGGTCACGAAGAATTTCTTCATCTTCGTCGTCGTCATCGGAGGTATCCTCCACGATGACGGTGTGCGTCGCCTTCACCCAGGCTTCGCGGTGCTCCTTCACCTTCCCCTCCACCAGGATCTCGATCCCGCTCCGGCGTCGCGGCTGCGGCTTGGAGACGGAGCCGCTTCACATCATTCTGCGCAAAGACACAAGGCGTCAACAACTCTACTACAAGCACTCACTACTCGACGAGGGGGTACGGCTACTCACCTCGTTGGGCGGGCGCGCGGCGGAGTACTCCTCGGCCGGGCACGCGGGTGTACGGCGGCATGTCCTTGAAGATACGCGACAACCGTTCGACGATGTCGTTGTCATCCAACTCGCCCCCGGCATCCGCCGACGTCGTCGTCGTCGCCGGTGTGCACGGCCCGGCGTATCCACGCCGCCATCGGCGAGGCTGGATCTCGCTTCATGGCCCGAAGGCCACGTGCTCGGCCTCGGTCCGGCATCCTTGAGAGTCTTGATGCGTGCTAGCGACTCGGGGGAGAGCCGGATCCCCTCTTGCATGGTGGGCTCCGTGTTCCACCACTCACGGTGCACGGGGGCTGCCGTCCGCTTGGCTTCGGCGGGGGATGGTGGTTCGTGATGTAGAACCATCTCGTCTTACGATCGGTGTTGGAGTCCATGAGCTTGTACGCCGAGTGCGGTCGCGGCGTCTTCCCTCGGTTGGATTCGGCTCCCCTCCAGGCTACTCTAGGGGTTGGAGGCGGGAGCTAGCTTGACACGGAAGAACTTCGGAAGAGCATCTAGTAACGGCTTGATTCCGAGGAAGGCTTCGCGGTGGACGAAGACCGACGTATGGAAGATGCGGGTGGGGTTCGGATTGAGGTACTCGATGCCGTAGTACCCACGAGCGACCCCTTGAAGAAGTCGCTGGCCGGGAGCGCAAGACCCGGCGCACCACGAGAAGCGAGAACATTGGGATCTCCTCTTCGGCTTTCTCCATCGGATAAGGATCTCTACGGCGGATCTCCACATGTCGATATCCTTCTCACGATGAACCGGTTCAACGGGGGTCGGCGGGTCCTCGTCTTGACCTTCGATTTTTTCCACTCGCGGCTTGGATCAGCGCGGCGGTGGAGGGGGGCGACGCCGCATCGGTGGCGGCCGCGGCGGCCTGCTGCACGGCTCCTCTTCTTCCGCGGTCTTCGACGTCTTCGACGGCGACTTCCATTCTCCAAGTGCGAGGAGTTTTCACTCGCATCAGCTCGGGGGCTACCCTAAAGGCTTCGGGTGGCGATGCGCTCGGATCTACTTACGGCGGCGGCGCGCTGAGTGGATCTGCTTCAAGATTCAAATGGAAATGGCTTGCGGCTCACTTGGGTGAAAAACCCTGGGTTTTGGCTCTTATTTATAAACCAAATCGCCCTCGCAACGGGCGGTACGGATAAGTCCACGCGCGGGCGACTCGGGGAACGCACGTGACTCTTCGTATTCTACTAGTCGACGCGCCTCACCTCGGGGGCTCGGCTACTTCTGCTCGACTACACCGGGAAGCGGCTGGTCTCAAGAGCATCTCGGGACACATTCTCAGAAGACCCTTGATTCGAGAGGAAGTACTCGACTCGAGGCTCGGAGCTTTCCGTGCCACGTGTCCTTCGGTTTTTTCTCTTCGGATTTTTCGGGATTATCTTGCCAAGATT
The DNA here is from genome assembly GCA_947561735.1 of Cenchrus americanus. NCBI lineage: Eukaryota > Viridiplantae > Streptophyta > Magnoliopsida > Poales > Poaceae > Cenchrus > Cenchrus americanus. The sequence goes on from OX387241.1 coordinate 62,630,636, forward strand.
CGAGGTAGACCCTCGGCGAGCCGCGGCTCGAGGCTCGGGGGCTACTTCATGTGGAGTGCGGTTACGCAAGTGCACCTCCATGACGGCTCGGCTTCAAGACAAGGCGGCATTTCTTGAAGACCTTCGAGCGGTTCAAGGACGCTTGGGACTACTCGAAGACTTCGAAGATTGCTCAAACATCGAGTCGAAGTACATTCCGGCCCTCGGGATGCTTCGACTACTCTTGAGGACTTTTGACTTGTAGCGCTCGGGGACGCTTGAGGACTACTCGTTAAGTAGTCAAGACTACTTGAAACTATCCTTCTCGACTACAAAGTACTCGGGGGCTTGTCGTATGGACCTCCACTGGGCCCACTACCTCGGTGGGTACCGGGACCGACTACTCGGTGGGCCCCAGGACTACCGGCTTGCGCTACACGGCATGCGAAGGCGTGGAGCACAAGGACTACACGGGAGTAGTACTCGGTTAGGAAGGCTGTGCATGTTCGCGCATCGTACGAGAGGACTCCTAGACGTACTCGACTAGTACTCTCTTCCTACTCCGACTTGTAACCACGCCTCCAGGACTATATAAGGGGTACATGTTCGGCGGGGGCACCATGCCATCATCCTCATCATCACCATGTTCATGCTCCTCCTCACGAAGATCTCCTCGCCAAGCTCATCATCTTTGCACACTCAAAGACAAGGCGACTATGTGGCTCTTGTCTCGTTGAAGGTTACCTCGCAAGTCTCCACGATTTGGTTAGTTTCAAGATTAAGCACACGATATGCTCTAGAATGAGATGCATAACGAAGAAAATGCCATCGACGGGGCCTAGCCTCAAACTTATCCAACTTCACGCCTTCTTCCAAAATAAAACACTTGCAACCAAAGACATGGAAGTGACTCACTTTGGGTGTGCGACCATGCATCAACTCATAACTGTCTTCTTCTTGTGCACTGCGAGGTATATTACATTAGAGCACATAGCATGCGGTATTCACTAGCCTCGGCCAAATACCTCCTCGGAGTCCTATGCTCATCAAGCATCGTCAGAACCATCTCGCACAGGTCTGTTCTTCCTTTCCACAACACCATTAAGGAGCGTATACGGACTCGAAAGGCGGTACTCAAGACCCAAGTCATGACCAAAAGGTTTCAAAACGAAATTTCTGGTCCAGAGCCATTTATCACTACGGATAGCTCGTATGGCATCTCCGTGCCTCTCGTTCCTCAACCTCAAGACTAGATCTCGAACAAAACCAAACGTCTCCCCCTTATCCTCCGAAGAACACCCACGCATACGAAATAGTCGTCCACCACAACAAGGACATACCACTTCCCACCGCCGAAGATCGCACCGAAATTTGGGCCAAACGAGTCCATATGGGGCGGCTCGCATGGACGCTCGGTCATCACATCGGTGAGAGGCGGGTGAGAAGAGGCCACCATCTTGGCATGCCTACACGGAGCACAAACCAACTCTTTCTCAAGCTTCAACCCCGTGGCAATCCTCGGACCAAATTGAGTTTACTCAAGCGAGACAAAAGGTCGAAAGCTCCGTGACCAGCACCTATGCCACTTCCACAACTCACTCGAAGAACCGGCCAAGAAACAACCCCGCTCAACTTGCAGAAAGGCGAGAAAAATCGGCACGACACGACCCTCGGGAACGACCATACAAACAAGGTCTCCTCGAGTCCTGACTCAGAAACCCACCAGGCCGAAACAACACCTCAAAACCCTCACATCCAACAATCGAGACACGAGAAAGCAAATTGTACCCCGAGCGATTGAACAAGAGCAACACGCCTCGAGTGATCTTGTCACTCACTTTTATCTCACCTTACGAAAGCACACGCCCACGCCCATTGTCCCAAAGAAGTGATGTACCTCTTCGTCACCACGGGACGAGACTTGAGAACCACCCCCTGTCTCACGGTCATATGCCTCGAACAACCGGAGTCAATCAACCAAATGTTCTTCAAGTCTCCACTGAGAAACTCAAAAATAGGCACGTGAGCGAACAAACGACTCGGCTTGGGGTTAGTACCAAAAGAGGAAAACCGGTCTCGAGCAAGGTTTGCGGGGGGATGAATTTACACGAGCATCTTCAGTACACGTTGCCATTGGAGGTTCGAGCTCGGAACAAGGGGATCTAGGGTTGGATACGGATGAAGATTCGGCGGTTGCGAAGAACGGTGTTGACAGATTTGACTCAAGGATTTGTGGGTGAGTCAATTGTGGAACAAATATACTTTTATCCCACAATTGAAGGGGCATGTGTTAACACCAAAATTTGGTAAGGAGTCGACTCGTGGGTCGAGGAATCGAGAAAAAAGAGTCCGTGCGGTGGAAGGAAGGATATTTTCGAGAGATTTTCGGCAAAGAGATGCGCGTCGGCTATCTGCTCTCGGTTCGGCAAGGACCGGTAAAGCTGATTTTGCGGGATTGGACGGTGGCGTGGCTCAATCGGGAGACGAATGGATGGATAGGCGATCGAGCTTAGTTAGGCAATGAATCCATTCGCATACATGTACTCAACGGGGTATAAATACGGCCCCCGAATGTATGTAACACACGATCATTCCTCAATACACACGGCCTTACGCCAAACCCTAGAGTCCTTGTCGTGTCGTCGAGTTCTTCGAGAGGGCCAATCGATCGTCGACCTCCGTGAGTGCGGCAACCTTGTATCATGTCTAGTATCATGCGGTGGATTTAGATCGGTCAACGTAGTCTTGTTACCATGCTTCGTGTCATGCGGTAGACTCAAGCTTGGTTCAAGAAGGTTTCTTGTTGGATCATGAGTCATGCGGTAGGCTAAGATACGGCTTGAAGCTAGCTATCGGCTCTATTGGATTTTGGCAAGATCAAATAGATTCATTAAGTTATCCCGTGTTATCTTGAGTTTTACTTTATGTTTTAATTCATGTAACACATCTTTGCCCAATCTAGATGGGTTTGGATCGGCTATATCTCTTTTATGATCTTTGTTCGAGCAAACTTCTTGTTTTGACGCGTGGATCTTGTGCACTCCGTCTAACGCAACCGAATCGATCCTAGGTTGTTACGTGTTGCGGGTTCAAGCTTCTTTGCGTTCGTATAAATCTTGAAAGAGCCGGGTATCATGCGGTAGATGCGGAGTTTGGGTTGCTTTGGAGCTAGTCATCTAGGTGGATTAGATTTCCAAATCGGCACGATAGACTTATTCACGCGGTAATATTTGTTCCTTCTTCATGGACCCTGGATCGGTACATTCGGCCGTATTCGGTTATATTCCCACGAAGTAGATCATGCGCATTATTTATGTTTTAAATGATGTATGCTTTTAGCTTTCCATATTTAGATTGTATCATGCGGTGGATAGATTTGTTTGATATCGTGCCCAAACGGATCTTAAAGTAACTAGACATGCGGTAGACTAGTGCTTTGGATCTATGCATGCTTATTTAATACATGATCATGTCTGTGCTTTACTTTATTTGTTTAATGTTAATTTTCATGAAGATCGGTCACAACTTTGCACATGCATCTATGTTTATCCAAAGACCGATCGTTGTCATGCTTACGTCATCCATTCGGCAGTGTTCTTTTCCCTTTGCGGTTACTAGAATGGTCGTGGTTCTTTGACGAGATAGCTTTACATAGCTATGTGTCATCTTGTAACTTTTTAGCCGTAAATATGGGCCCATGCGGTACCACCCGTCAGGTTCCAAGCTTTGGTATTGCAAATTGCTTTATCTTTTGTTAATTTTCGGGGAAAATTCGGCGGCCGTCATTGCTCTGCGCGTGTGGCCCGGCTTTCGACGCCCTTTGTGTGATTTGCGGCGGAGTGCACTTTTGCGTCAACGGGCGCAAGCGGCGCCGTCGCCCAACAATCGACATCGGGGCGGCGCGCGCGCCGGCGCGCGGCGCGCGCCTCGGGGGGCGCGCGCGCGCGCGCTTTGTGCGCGCGGTGGCGCGCTTCGCGCGTGGCGGCGTCGTCCCGGGGAGGCGCGGCGGCGGGCGTACCCACGCGGGCGGCACGTCTAGCAGCCGTGGCCGGCCGTCCCCGGGGGCGCGCGGCCGGGCGAGCGCGCGCCTGCGCGCGGCGGCGCCATCGGGGAGGCGTGGCGGCGCGGGCGTGCCCGGCGGGGCCATGTGTGGTTCGAGGGCCGGTGGATGGTCGCTTCCTTGTGTGATGAGTGATTGACAACGTTGTGGGAGCGATTCTTGGCTAAGTATTGCGGGTGCGAGGTTGCGGCTTGACTCGTGTTGGTGCGGGTGAAGAACAAGCGCGAAAGGTCGTCGCCGGTGAGGCCTCCGGGTGTGGAGAAGACAAGTAGGCTTTGTTCGAGGGACCGGTGGCCGGCGGGGTCAAGTGCGGGCCGCATGGTGGCATGAACGGCAAGATGAAGTCGTGGACGGTTTCTTGGTTGAGCCTCAAAACCAAGGTCGAGCGGGACTACGTGGGAGCCAAGTCATGAGTGGAGATTGGCGGAGGCTACAGAGTTCGCGGGGTTTCGGTGGTTCACCGAGAAAACCCTTTGGGTTCCTTGGTTGATCCACAAAGCCAAGGCCGGAGAACCGAAGACGGAGGTGCGGCGGCACGAGCCGGTCGGCCGGTGGGTCGGCCCGGTCGGCCGGTGGGGGCCGGTCGGCCGGTGAGGAGCACCGGTCGGCCGGTGTGCGGCGACGCGGTCCGGAATCTTCGAAGCGGAGGACACGCGTCGGGATCGCATGGCTTGCGTCGAGGCTACGCGGGGTGCGGTCGCGGGCATCCGTCCCGATGGTGAAGACATCAAGAATTCCAAATCCGCCCTTGAGGGGCTTGTATCCCTAGTTAGTAGAGAGGGGCATTTTAGACATTCGGTTGCCGCCTATATAACCCAAGAGGTGAGAGGTTGGCGGCCAACTCTTGGAACCCTAGCTCATTAGTTTTCCTATTTTCCACCTATTTTCTCTAGGTTTTCCTTAGGACTAGCAAGAGAGCTTCACGGAGAGATCTTGTAGAGAGGGATGGATGATCGGGCGGCTTGCTAGACCTTGTACGAACCTTTGTTTCATGTATAGATGATTCGGCGTGGTTCCTCAAGGTTTGGATGTGTTTTCCCCGGTTGTTCTTGGTGGTGATTTTCGGAGCCCTCTCTCGGTGATTTCTTTGGGGTGTTTTCGGGGCTTTTCTCTTGGGGATTTGATGGGGGAAATTTGTGGGAACCCTTCGTGGTTCTTTGGTGTGATTCCCCTCCCAAATCCGTGAGGAAAAGTGCTCGATTTTGGGGTTTCTTGAGTTCTTGGGTTGGAAGTGCTTCGGCGGGATTTCTTCGATTCCTCCTTTTTGGACGAGTTTTGGTGGGATTAAACTTGGCTATGAACTCCTCATGAGGTGTTCATGATATCCCCAAAGTCTTGTTCAAGTCCGTGGAGCGATTCGGGAGATCGAGATTTGGATTTGGGGGAGTTGACCGCCGGGTCTTTGTTCATCCCGTTGCGCCGAGCTACTGCCGGTCGGCCGGTGCTCTTGGCCGGTCGGCCGGTGCAAGCCCTTGTGGGTTTTTGCTCGGGTGAACGTCTTGGTGTGTTCCTTGTTGTCCCGTGTTCTTCTTGTTTCAAGTTTGGGTCCGTTTGGTGGTCGGTTGGCTTGTTTGGTGCCTTGGGGGCTTTCGGTCGCCATCGGTCGACCGGTGTGTCTCCGCCGGTCGGCCGGTGTAGAGCCACTTAGTGGAAGTTGCTCGGTTTCACCGGCGGGGACCGGTCGGCCGGTGGTGCTCACCGGTCGGCCGGTGTGGGTCTGTAGACTCGAGGCTTGGTTTTTCATTGCGTTTCTCGGGTCGGAAGGTGGTGTGTTGGTTCCTAGGTCCAGTGGCACTCCAGTGGCTACGTGGGCTTGACCAACCTTGGTAGTGAGTCGGAGACGTGTGTTGGAAGCCGCGTTCGTCTTGTTGGAGTTTTCATCTCCTTCGAGAAGAATTTTTATCGGCTCCCATTCACTCCCCCCCCCCCTCTGCGGTTCGCCGTATCGGTCCTTCAAGTGGTATCGAGCCGGTTCGGGTCTTTGTTGACTCTAACCGGTCTAAGATCCAAGGATGGCGTACCGGGAACGGGGTTCGGGTCCTCCACACTTCGATGGCAAGAACTACCGGATGTGGAGCAAGCGGATGGGTGCTTTTCTCCGCGGAAAGGGTCAGATCCTTTGGGATGTCACGGTGGACACGGGCTATGTCCCGGCGGTTGATTTCCTCGCTCCGGGATCGAGGGACGGCTTCGACGCCAACAATAAGGCGGTCGACTACTTGTTTCGTGCTTTGTGTCGGCTGAGTTCGATCGGGTGCACACCGAGCACTTGGCTTGTAGGATTTGGGCGGTGTTGAAGGAGGCTCATGTTGGGAACGCCCGAGGTTCGAGGGCACGGTTGTATGCGACCTACGGAGAGAGTACGAGAACTTCACTCATCTCCCGGTGAGTCCATCGATGCCTTGTTTCGAGAGGTTCACGGTGGTGGTGAACAACATGAGGGCCAATGTGGACGTGCTCCCCGTACGATGATCATGATAGAGCGGTCAAGCTCTTACACTCTTTGGATCGTACGATATGGAGCGGAAAGTTCGAGGCCATAGTCGAGTCGGAGCGGTATGATACTCGCGACGGTGAACGGCATTCTCGAAGCTCAAGTCGGTGAGGTGGATAGGGGCATGAGCCCGCAAGCTCGAGGGGCCAGGCGGATTCCCATAGTCTTGCCCTCGTTGGTGGTTCCAAAGGAAAGACTAACTCTAACCCATCCACCGGGATGTTCTCGTTTTCCTCTCTGATGTCTATGCCGGATGAGGAGTTTGATGACCTTGGAGAGGACGGGCGGCGGCGGTGACGAGGCGGTTCGAGAGGCGCACGAGAACCGCGTGAACATGAGGAGGAACACGAGGACTTGCTTCCGGTGCGGCAAGCGGGACACTTCGTCGCCGGCCCGGAGAAGGCCGAGAACAAGGACGGCTACAAGCACAAGCCGAGGAAGAACGACGACAAGTACCGTTCGAGGCGCGACCACAAGAGCAAGCACAAGAACAAGTACAAGGACGAGCGACGATCGAGGAAGAAGGAGGGCGAGGCAAGGCCGACGATGGTTGGAGCGAGCGACGTCGACTCCGGTTCCGCGTACTCCACCTCGAGCTCGAGCGGCCGGCGACGACGAGGGAGATCGCCGCAAGAACAAGAGGTCGTCCAAGAACACGAGCGGGGGTGAGGCCCCCGCGAGAGACGGCACGCACCATGGCGTTGAGCTCCGGCGGCAAGAAGAGCACACGGAGCGACTCGGACTGCGAGTCCCGACGACGAGGTGCGTGATGAGCTTCCCTTCTTGCGCCGGGAGAATGAGAGACTTGGCTCTTTGCTTGATAACGTGATGACATGCTTAGAGAGGCCAAGAAAATGAGGAAAGAGCTTAGGGCTTCACTCGAGGATGCTAGGACTAGAGTGGTGCGAGCTAGAGACACGGGGTGCTTGATAGCAAGCTTGAGATTGATTCGCTTAAGGCTAGCCTGTTGTTTCGATGAGAATGATTGTCTTGATTGCTCTATTTTCCTTGCTGATCTTGCTTTGTTCAAGGAGAAGCATGCCTCAAAGTGTGAGGAACTAGATGTGCTTAGGGTTGAAGTGGGCGAGCTTAAGTCTAGACTGCTTTGCTAGGTGCTTGCACTTCTTGCCCTGTTTTGCATGCTAAGATCGATGAGATGCATGCTTACACTAGTTCGCTCGAGGCTAAATTGAAGGAACCCATGCCTACATCTTGCTCTACATGAAATGCATGCATTGAAAAATTTGGAGCTTGCACATTATGTTGATCGTTTGCGGGATGAGAATGATGATTTGAGGAAGTTGATGGGTTGGTTGTCAGGTCACGAGCCTCGGTTGAGGATGATGATTGAGGCCTTTAAGAGGCAAGATGGTGAGGGGCTTGGGGCAAACAAGGTTGGTGAGGGAAGTGGAGAGAATATCCGGAGCCACCAAAAACCCACCACAAGAATGATTTCCCACCAAAACCTAACCATCTAAGGAACCGACTAGACACAACCCGGCTCCACCGTGTTTCCTACACCCACAAATGACCTACAAAAGCCTATCAAGTTTGTGAGCACTTCGGGGAAAGTGTTCTTTGGGAAGGAGAGTGAGAAGGCTAGTGGTGAGAAGCCGGTGGAGGGTTTGAGTGGAGAGAAACCGAGTGAGCGACCACATCCCAAGCCAAAGCCTAAGCTTGTGAGGTTCCATTGTGGCTATTGTGGGAGAGATGGCCATAAGGAGGAGTTTTGCTTCAAGAGGAAGCGAGATGAGAGAATGGAGAAGGAGTGGGCTAACAAGGACAAGTACCACCCTTCCGATGGTGTACTTGAGCCTCGTGTGCGGATGCCCGGGGGCAAGGCGATTGTGAGGACGATTCGGGCTTGGGGAGAGAAGAAGGGCATGGCGGTCTTTGCGCCGGACCACACGGTCGGACCGGTGTGGAGCACCGATCGGGCCGGTGCGGGCACAGGCGGACGGATGTTCGGGTTTCGTGCTCGTACAGGTGCGAGGGTTGTTTCGGTGGTCGTGGTTACGGTGGTTGGGGCTGGAAAGGGTGCAGGTGGTCAGTTTGCTAGGCGTTCTCCTCCTCGTGCTCAATACGGGGATTGGAGGAGTCGTGGCGGTGTGTTGGAGAGGAAGGACGTTCCACGGGCTTTCTTGCGTGGTTTTGGTCCTCCTCCAGGCAGAGAGGGGTGGTTCCCTCAGGGTGGTTACCGTGGTGGTGTTCGTGGAGGTAACTTTGGTAGGAGAGATGCTTTGGTTGGTGCTAACCCCACTTTCGAGCAAATGGCTCGGCACTGGTTTCCTCCTTTGGTTCTAACCCCGATCTTTGAGTCGTTTGTTCGCTCACGTGCCTATTTTTGATGTACGGGTGGGAGACTTGAAGAACATTTGGTTGATTGACTCCGGTTGTTCGAGGCATATGACCGGAGACGGGGGGTGGTTCTCAAGTCTCGTCCGGTGGTGACGAAGAGGTACATCACCTTTGGGGACAATGGGCGTGGGCGTGTGCTTTCGAAGGTGAGATAAAAGTGAGTGACAAGATCACTGCGAGGCGTGTTGCTCTTGTTCAATCGGCGGGGTACAATTTGCTTCTGTGTCCCGGTTGTTGGATGAGGGTTTTGAGGTGTTGTTTCGGCTGGTGGTTCTCGGATTGTGGACTCTCGAGGGGACCTTGTTTGTATGGTCGTTCCTGAGGGTCAGGTGTTTCGACCTGATTTTTCTCAGTCTTCGGGTGTGGAGCGTTGTTTCTTGGCTGGTTCTTCGAGTGAGTTGTGGAAGTGGCATAGGAAGTTGGGTCACTTGAGCTTTGACCTTTTGTCTCGCTTGAGTAAACTCAATTTGGTCAGAGGATTGCCACGGTTGAGGCTTGAGAAAGAGTTGGTTTGTGCTCCGTGTAGGCATGCCAAGATGGTGGCCTCTTCTCACCCGCCTCTCACCGATGTGTGATGAGCGAGCGTCCATGCGAGCTGCTCCATATGGACCTTGTTGGCCCGGCTCGTGTGCGATGCGGGTGGGAAGTGGTATGTCCTTGTTGTGGTGGACGACTATTCTCGGTATGCGTGGGTGTTCTTTCTCGAGGATAAGGGGGAGACGTTTGGTTTTGTTCGAGATCTAGTCTTGAGGTTGAGGAACGAGAGGCACGGAGATGCCATACGAGCTATCCGTAGTGATAATGGCTCGGAATTCGGGAACTCTCGTTTTGAAGCCTTTTGTCATGACTTGGGTCTTGAGCACCAGTTTTCGAGTCCGTATACGCCTCCCCAGAATGGTGTTGTGGAAAGGAAGAACGGGACCTTGTGCGAGATGGCTCGGACGATGCTTGATGAGCATAGGACTCAGGAGGTATTGGGCTGAGGCGGTGAATACCGCATGCTATGTGTCGAACGGGATATACCTCGAGTGCACAAGAAGAAGACATGCTATGAGTTGATGCATGGCCGCACACCCAAGGTGAGTCACTTCCATGTCTTTGGTTGCAAGTGTTTCATTCGAAGAAAGGCGGGAAGTTGGATAAGTTTGAGGCTAGGTCCGTCGATGGCATTTTCTTTGGTTATGCATCTCATTCTAGAGCATATCGTGTGCTCAATCTTGAAACTAACCAAATCGTGGAGACTTGCGAGGTAACCTTCGACGAGACGAGCCACGTAGTCGGCTTGTCTTTGAGTGTGCGGTGATGATGAGCTTGGCGAGGAGATCTTTCGGGAGGAGGAGCATGAACATGGAGATGATGAGGATGGAGGTGCGGTGCCCCCGCCGAACATGTACCCACTACTTCGACTACGATGATGGATGGACCTTCTGCTACACCTACGACGACAAATCAAGAACGAGGAGAAGGCGATGTTGAGGGGGAGGTAGCTTCGAGGCGAGAACCTCCCCGGCGAGTTCAAGTGGATCACCCGGCTTCGAGGATCATCGGCGATATGAGTGAACGCACTACACGGTCGAGGGTTCGAAACAATTCCCATTTCGCTCATGCTGCGTTTGTTGCTTCTTTTGAGCCCAAAGACATTGGACACGCACTATCGATCACAATTGGGTTAACTCGATGCATGAGGAGTTGGAGAACTTTGAGAGGAATCGGGTGTGGGAGTTGGTTGACCCTCCCCCCGGGGTGTAAGCCGATTGGTACAAAGTGGGTGTGGAAAAACAAAGAGGAGAGAGAAGGGTGAGGTTGTGAGGAACAAGTCGAGACTTGTTGCTCAAGGGTTCGGTCGAAGGAGGGGATCGACTACGAGGAGACCTTTGCTCCCGTAGCCCGTTTGGAGGCGATTAGGATTCTTCTAGCCTTTTACGTGGCTAAAGGGTTCAAGTTGCACCAAATGGATGTGAAGAGTGCTTTCTCGAATGGAGTGTTGGAGGAAGAAGTGTATGTGAAGCGACCTCGGGGGTTTGAGAGTGAGAAGTACCCCCACCGGGTGTACAAGTTGAGGAAGGCGTTGTATGGGTTGAAACGGGCGCCTAGAGCTTGGTATGGCGAGGTTGAGGGGGTTCTTGTTTGAGAGAGGTTTTGAGATGGGGAAGGTCGATCGGACCTTGTTTTTGCGAGGCGGGGCGAGAGATATCTCGATTGTGCGGGTGTACGTGGATGATATTGTCTTTGGTGGTTCGTCTAACTCTCTTGTTGCGAGGTTTGCGGATGATATGAGCGGGGAGTTTGAGATGAGTATGATGGGTGAGTTGCGGTTCTTCCTTGGGCTACAAATCAAGCAATCAAAGGAAGGAACATTTGTGCACCGAGCTAAGTACACCAAGGACATCGTGAGGAAGTTCAAGATGGAGGACTCCAAGGCTATGACGACGCCGATGAGTACGACTACGGCTCTTGATGCGGACGAGGAAGGTGAACACGTGGACCGAAGGAGTACCGGAGCATGATCGGGTCACTCCTCTACTTGACGGCGACGAGGCCGGACATACGGTTCTCGGTGTGTCCGTGCGCTCGTTTTCAAGCGTCTCCGAGGACTTCGCATCGGCAAGCGGTGAAACGAATTTTCGGTACTTGCGTCACACTCCCGACTTCGGCCTTTGGTATTCCGCGTCCTCTTCTTTGGCGCTTCATGGTTTTCGGACGCGGATTTTGCGGGTGTCGGTTGGATAGGAAGTCCACTTACGGGACTTGCCGGGTTTTGGGCTCTTCGTTGGTGTCTTGGTCTTCCCGTAAGCGATCGAGTGTTGCTCAATCCACGGCCGAGGCCGAGTATGTTGCCGCTGCTAGTTGTTGCTCTCGGCTCCTTTGGATCACCTACACCATGAGTGACTTTGGTGAGGAGTATACCCATGTCCCACTTCAATGTGATAGCACCGGTGCCATAAGCGTTGCAAAGAACCCGGTGCTCCATTCCAAAACCAAGCACATAGAAGTGAGGTATCATTTTACGAGAGACAACGTCGAGAAAGGAAAGATAGCTTTGATCCATGTACCCACACATGACCAACTAGCCGATATTTTCACCAAACCCCTAGATCAAGCAACTTTCACTCGTTTGCGGGGGGAACTTGGTGTGTGTTTGATTTCTTGAGTTGGGTGTGTGGGGGCTTTCTTTTGCCGGTGGTGTCGAGCCCGTTTTGCCTCCCCTCGAGGAGCCGTCTGCCTTTGTAACATGATGTATAGGCATCCTTGTATCTCGGATTGCATGCATTTTGTATCATATGCATTGGTTAGGAAAAGCTTCTCTCATATACATTGTTCACCATGGAATGAGATATATGTCTTTGTGAGCTTGTTTGGTATGCTTCGGTTAGTTTGGCTTAGCTCTTGATGATCTTGATGAATAATCCATGGTTGATAGCTATGCTTTTGAAAAATGTCACATGTATGCTCTCTCATGTGTAAATGCCTTTACATGCTCTTGACATGTTTTTGTGGCCTTGCTATGCTTAATTTGTGGTTGGATGGCTAGTTTATTGATCATATGGGGCCAAAGGCTCATTTGCCATCATGAATGTTTAGCCCTCTTGACTTATCTTGTGGAGGAGCATAAGTTCCTTTTTGTCGCAAAGACATTTCATGTACCATTTACAAATCTGAAAATGAAATGAAAAATGCTTGGAAATGTGCTCCCCTGTCATATGCGCTGAATTTAATTTGCTTTGGGTGCTAAACCGTTGCATGATGCCTACCAATGAGAAGTCTCATACATAGAAGTAGGCACATGGCTCGGTGGCTTTGACATGACATGAGGTGCTTGTGGGTGTTTGTGATGGTCTTATGATTAGAATGGCTGTCCTAGCATGAAGTTTGTGTGGCTTTGCCATTTTGATATGCTTTGATCATGTTTAGGACTTTGCTCATGAGAGGCGAGTTTTTCGCAAAATTGCCAAAATCCATCTTAGCTTCGTCCAATGGTTGTGAAACTTGGTGATCATGTAGTTGAGATCGATACGAAGCCGTAGAGTACCTAACTTGCTCATTTGGACATATGTAGCATCCTTTGTTGAATTTTGTATATTTGAGAAGCTCTAGGTTGAAAGTTTTGCATTTTTGGCTTGATTCATGCATTGCCAACAAGGGGGAGAAGTTTGAGCTTGAAATGGCTTGTTGGGCGCGTTTAGAAGGTTTTCGGGTGGTTTCGAGCCATTTACGGGCTCTCGTTGTACACCGGTCGACCGGTGATGAGCACGGTCGACGGTGTGAGTGCTTCAGGTTCGTACACATGTTGCACACCGGTCGGCGGTGGTGTTGACCGGTCTGACCGGTCAGGGCTGGTTTGTTGAAGCTGCCCTGGTTTCAAGTAGTGTCTTGCATGCATTCGTCCAGGGGGAGTTGCATTGGTTCAGGGGGAGCTTGCATGTGTGCAGGGGGAGCTTTTTGGGAGTTTTCGAGCTGTGTTTCGGTGGTTTGTGCTCTTTGCTTGAGCTTTGCTTTGTCTCGGATGTGTCGAGCCGTTGCCCTTGCCTAAGGGGTCCGAGACTTGTCTTCTTCAAGTGATCTTGCTTTTTGCCTTTGTTTGGCTTTCGATCGCTTGTTGGAGTTTCTTTTTGTTCATTTCTTTTCTTTTTCTTTTCTCTCTTGTTACTTTCGTGTGGGTGTTGTCAATGCACTCATCAAGGGGGAGATTGAGGACCATGTGTGGTTCAAGGACCGGTGGATGGTCGCTTCCTTGTGTGATGAGTGATTGACAACGTTGTGTGGACTGATTCTTGGCTAAGTATTGCAGGTGCAGGTTGCGGCTTGACTCGTTGGTGCAGGTGAAGAACAAGCGCGAAAGGTCGTCGCGGTGAGGCCTCCGGGTGTGGAGAAGACAAGTAGGCTTTGTTCGAGGGACCGGTGGCCGGCGGGGGTCAAGTGCGGGCCGCATGGTGGCATGAACGACAAGATGAAGTCGTGGACGGTTTCTTGGTTGAGCCTCAAAACCAAGGTCGAGCCGGGACTACGTGGGAGCCAAGTCATGAGTGGAGATTGGCGGAGGCTACACCGAGTTCGCGGGGGTTTCGGTGGTTCACCGAGAAAACCACCGGGTTCCTTGGTTGATCCACAAAGCCAAGGCCGAGAACCGAAGACGGAGGTGCGGCGGCACCGACCGGTCGACCGGTGGGTCGGCCGGTCGGCCGGTGGGGACCGGTCGGCCGGTGAGGAGCACCGGTCGGCCGGTGTGCGACGACGCGGTCCGGAATCTTCGAAGCGGAGGACACGCGTCGGGATCGCATGGCTTGCGTCGAGGCTACGCGAGGGTGCGGTCGCCGGCATCCGTCCGATGGTGAAGACATCAAGAATTCCAAATCCGCCCTTGAGGGGCTTGTATCCCTAGTTAGTAGAGAGGGGCATTTTAGACATTCGGTTGCCGCCTATATAACCCAAGAGGTGAGAGGATGGCAGCCAACTCTTGGAACCCTAGCTCATTAGTTTTCCTATTTTCCACCTATTTTCTCTAGGTTTTCCTTAGGACTAGCAAGAGAGCTTCACGGAGAGATCTTGTAGAGAGGGATGGATGATCGGGCGGCTTGCTAGACCTTGTACGAACCTTTGTTTCATGTATAGATGATTCGGCGTGGTTCCTCAAGGTTTGGATGTGTTTTCCCGGTTGTTCTTGGTGGTGATTTTCGGAGCCCTCTCTCGGTGATTTCTTTGGGGTGTTTTCGGGGCTTTTCTCTTGGGGATTTGATGGGGGAAATTTGTGGGAACCCTTCGTGGTTCTTTGGGCTGTGATTCCCCTCCCAAATCCGTGAGGAAAAGTGCTCGATTTTGGGGTTTCTTGAGTTCTTGGGTTGGAAGTGCTTCCGGCGGGATTTCTTCGATTCCTCCTTTTTGGACGAGTTTTGGTGGGATTAAACTTGGCTATGAACTCCTCATGAGGTGTTCATGATATCCCCAAAGTCTTGTTCAAGTCCGTGGAGCGATTCGGGAGATCGAGATTTGGATTTGGGGGGAGTTGACCCCGGAGTGTCTTTGTTCATCCCGAGTCGCCCGAGCTACACCGGTCGACCGGTGCTCTTGACCGGTCGACCGGTGCAAGCCCTTGTGGGTTTTTGCTCGGGTGAACGTCTTGGTGTGTTCCTTGTTGTCCCGTGTTCTTCTTGTTTCAAGTTTGGGTCCGTTTGGTGGTCGGTTGGCTCGTTTGGTGCCTTGGGGGCTTTCGGTTGCCATCGGTCCGACCGGTGTGTCTCACCGGTCGGCCGGTGTAGAGCCACTTAGTGGAAGTTGCTCGGTTTCACCGGCGGGGACCGGTCGGCCGGTGGTGCTCACCGGTCCCGACCGTGTGGGTCCGTAGACTCGAGGCTTGGTTTTTCCGCTGCGTTTCTCGGGTCGGAAGGTGGTGTGTTGGTTCCTAGGTCCAGTGGCACTCCAGTGGCTACGTGGGCTTGACCAACCTTGGTAGTGAGTCGGAGACGTGTGTTGGAAGCCGCGTTCGTCTTGTTGGAGTTTTCATCTCCTTCGAGAAGAATTTTTATCGGCTCCCATTCACTCCCCCCCCCCTCTCGGTTCGCCGTATCGGTCCTTCACCGGTGCCGCGCCGGCCTCATCCGCCGAGGCCTCGAGGAAAAGGAAGCGTGCCTTCTCCTCTTCAAGGTAAGGAGCTCGCCTCTTTCGCTTGGCTCGGTTTTGTGATGACCAAGCATTCTAACTTTTCGTTTGTGCACGCGCGGGTGGTGCCAACCGTGCCTCCCCCTCGCACCGGCCAAGGTGCCGAGGACGGACGCGTCCATCCCCACCCGGCGGCGCTCGTCGAGGGCGTCACGGGCGGGGGCAAGCACGGCGGCGGGGCGGGGGGGGGGGGGCGAGAGTTCGCAAAGCCCGGGCCGAGGCTTCGAGGCCTCGGCCCGGCGGTCCGGCCCGCCGCGGCGCGGCCGCGGTCACCGAGGAGCGACCGACGCGGCTATTGTGGGGGCGCGAGGCCGCGGTAGCGGCCGTGGCGGAGGCGCGGCCGCGCAGGCTTCTTCTGTGGGAGGTGCGGCCCGTGGCGCCGGCCGCGGAGGAGGCGGAGCGGGTGCAACCTGCGGCGGTGCCCGTGGTCGCGGGGGCGCAGCGGAGGTGGTGGTCGTGGCGCCGCGTCGCGCGCCGCGGCCACGGAGGCGCGGGTGGAGGCGCCGGTGGAGGTGGCGCAAGGGCCGGTGTCCGCCGGCGGTTCCCGGCGCGGAGGTGGTGGAGGTCCCGGATGACGACTCCCCGCCGCCGGGTGGGATCGGTGGGCCGGCTTCCCCACACGCTCCCCCGAGCCCCGGGGAGGGGGCCCTCGTGAGGCGGCACGTGGGGCACATGGTGGCGGGGGATCGAGGACACGGTGCCGAGGCCTCGTCCTCCGCGCCCCGCCACCCCGCCCGGGTGGAGGGGGCCATTGACGATCCCCCGGCGTTTGCGCGCCCGGGGGAGCAGAGGCTCGGGGGCAAGCTTCGGAGCCACGGCGCCACGCTCAGCCGCGCGCCGAACGAGGCGTTGCGGGTCCATGGCGGCCCCGCATGGAGCGTCTTCCGGGTAGGGCGCGGTTGCTCGCTTTCTTCCATCTTTTGTCTTTGTGTGTCGCCTCCACGTCGTAGTGCTTACGGGTTTTGATTTGTGGGTGTCGGGGAGCTCGAGCGCCGCGCCCACGACAAGTACGACGCCTTCGGCCGGGTGAACGCCGAGGTCCACCGGCCTCCGGGAGCGGTGCGGCGCTTTCGACGCGCTTGCCGACGCCCTCGGGACACCGGACAAGCGGGCCGGCGTGCGGGCCATGGCGTGGCGCGACGAGCTCCCCGAGAGCTCGAGGCGGGACCCGCGCGCGCCGCTCGAGCCTCGGCGGGTCCGCACAGCCCTCATCGATCGTGACGAGGCTCGTGGCGGGGGCGCGCTCGGACTTGGAGAAGATGCGGACGCCGGCCACCAATTGGGAGGCGGAGGTGGCCAACGTCCGCGCGCGAGAACCGGAGCTCGGTTCGTCGCTCGAGGGGCGCGCGAGCGCGGCCGCCGCCGGCCGAGGAGCGGGCGCGCGGGGGCTGGAGCGGCGGGCCAAGGAGGCCGACGACTTGAAGGCCGCCCTCGACGCTAAGGCCGCGGCTCTCGTCGCCGCTAAGGAGCAGCTCTGCGCAGAGCGCACCGCCCGCCAAGGGGCCGAGGGGCGGCTCCGGCGAGGAACGAGGTCGCCCTCGTCGATGCCGGACGGCGCTGGAGCAGGAACGCGTCGCTCGTGAGGCGGCGCAGAAGTCTTTGGCGGAGCAGGACGACAAGCTCTCCAAGGTCGAGGGTGAGCTCATTGTGCTCAGCATTGCAAGCGCAAACCAGAAGATGGCCCTCCAGGAGCAGAGCGAGGCCGTCAAGCGCCTCGAGCTGGCGGTTGAGGCCGAGCACCGCGCTCTCCAGATGGAGAGGAAACAAGTCGAGGGTGAGCCACTGTTTGACTCTTGCCTTGTTGGTTTTTCTGTTAGAGGGCTCGCGTTCCCCTTTCTGATTTCTTTCTTGTCTTAGCGATTCCAGGCTTGCGCACCGCCCTGGGGCACGCAGCTGAGCGGGCCGAGGCGCTGCAGGCTTCATACAACTCCTCCGAGCAGGAGTTGCGGGAGCTGCGTGGTGCGGCCCTCGAGACCTGCCGCGCCGTGGAGGAGGGCGAGGCACGGGCGGCCGGCTCGGCGGCCGGCCGCTGCGCGCCCTTGGCGGTCACGTCACCGAGCGGATGCGCCGGCGCCGCATCCGGGGCGTTCGAAGGCTCTCGGAGTGGTGCGATCCCACTACGAGGTCAATTTCGAGGCGGCGCGGAGGGTTACGTCGTCCCCGAGGGTGTCGAGGATGAGGTGGCGATGGAGCGTGTGGATGCGCTCACCGCCGATGCCGCCGGTCGCTCGCCGAAGCCTTCGAGGAGTTCCTCTTCCCGGGACGCCGCCCGACGCCGCCGCTCCTCCCGCACGAAACGGTTGGGCACTTGGCCCATTTTGATGTGTATCGGTACTTTGGCCTCGTGGCCTTTTTGTAAATGAACAAAACATTATACGTAATGAAGTCATTTGTTTATCACGCTTTTTGTTTCTCCTTCTTCACGAGTAGATTCTAGTTAGGGGAGTTCGATTTTCGCGGGGGCCCGCCTGGGTTGGAGGCGAGAGAGAAGGGCCATATCCACGCGGCGTAGGCTATCTCGGCTCGCACGCTCCTTCCGCTAGGCTGCCGCGCCCGTTCGAATCGTTGCTCGTAGTCGAAGTAGAAAACAAACTTAGCGCGCGTGAGTTGTGTCGTTTTTGCGTGAAAAAATGGGACCTTTTTTGGGGGGGGGGGGTGCCCCCCCCCCCCGGTAACTTGCCCCCGAGGGTAACTTGGGTTTCGGGGGAAAGCCGAGTTGCCCTTTTTATTAGACTTAAAGCTTTTACATAGTTGCAACCAAGCGGGGCGTTGGCCATGTGATTTTTACAACGGAAAAAATGCTTGGAAATCCTAGCTAGGGGTAGAAACGACGTAGGCGTTGGATGTTCCAAGCGTTGGTGAGCTCTTCACCGTCCTCGTTGGCCGGCTTGTACGTGCGGGCTTGAGTACCTTCACCACGACGTAGGGTCCCTCCCATGGGGGCGATAGCTTGTGGCGCCCTCGGTTGTCTTGATGTAGCCTTAGGGACCGGATCCCCTTCGCCGAAATCCCGCCGGCGTATCTTGCGTGCTTGGTAGCGCCCGAGGGACCGCCGGTACCTCACGGAATGCATCGGGGCCACGAGGCGTGCCTCGTCCGGCCGATCCGGCGAGTCCTCGCGGGCTCGGCCGGTTGGCCTCTTCGTCGTAGCTTCGAACCCCGGGGCGATCCGTATTCTAAGTCCGTGGGGAGGACGGCCTCCGCGCCGTGGACTAGGAAAAACGGGGTGAACCCGGTGGCTCTGCTCGGGGGTGGTCCTTAGGCTCCACACAACCGCCGGTAATTCTTGGAGCCATTTCCGCCCGCATTTATTCGGTACGGTCGAAGATTCGGGCTTTAGGCCTTGTAAGATCATGCCATT
This sequence comes from Cenchrus americanus, assembly GCA_947561735.1. Lineage (NCBI taxonomy): Eukaryota > Viridiplantae > Streptophyta > Magnoliopsida > Poales > Poaceae > Cenchrus > Cenchrus americanus. The sequence goes on from OX387241.1 coordinate 62,649,542, forward strand.
GGCACGTTCTACTTGGCCGTTGGTCCGTGGGTGCGCCACGGCCGCCCAATCCACACGGATGTGGAATTTGTCGCGAACTCCAAGAACTTTTTGCCTATGAGCCGAGACCCATTGTCGGTGATGATGGAGTTTGGCACTCCAAAGCGGTAGACGATGTCGGTGAAGAATGTTACCGCCCGCTCCGCCCGAGATTCGTGATGGGGCGCACCTCCACCCACTTGGAGAACTTGTCAATCGCGACCAACAAGTGGGTGAAGCCCCGGGCGCCTTCCGCGGGGGGCCGACGATGTCCGGCCCCCACACGGCAAATGGCCATGTTACGGGGATGGTGCGGGGCATGAGCGGGCAAGTTGGACTTGCGGGCGTAGAACCGGCACCCTTCGCGGTGCGCACGATCTCGGCGGCGTCCGCGACCGCGATGGGCCGCAGAACCCCCGGCGGAACGCGTTGCCGACGAGGGTGCGGGGCGCGGCGTGGTGGCCGCGATTCCCACATGGATGTCCCGCGGGAGCTCGCGCCCCTCGGGGATGGGCACGCACCGCCGTAGGATGCGGAGGCGCGCGCTTGTACGGCTCGCCGTCGACGAGGGCAAAAGATTTGTCCATCCCGGCGATGCGCCCGGCCGCGGCCCGGTCCGCGGGGGAGTTCCCCTCTAGCGATCCGGGTGATGTATTTTTCGCGCCGGTCCTCCCGGACGGGAGCCGGCTCGATGTCCATCACGTCGGCCTCGTGGGAGCCGTACCCCTCGAGTAGGGAGAGCACGTACGCCTCGTTCGAGGGGTCCTCGTCCATGGGTTCCGCACCCTCCGGATTCGAGGGAGCCCCCGAGGGTTCATTGTGACTCGAGGGGTAGGGCTCGAAGACGACCGAGGGTTGAGCGATGTCACTCGCGAAAATGTTCGGGGGACGAGTGATCCACCCGGACGTGATCTTGGCGAGCTCGTCCGCCTCCTCGTTGTACCGGCGGGGCACATGGTTGAGCTCGATGCCGTAGAACTTGTCTTCGAGGGCTCGCACGGCTTTGCAGTAGGCCTCCATCTTGTCGTCGTGGCAGCTCGCGTTCTTCATGACTTGATCGATCACGAGGCGCGAGTCGCCCCGCACGTCGAGGCGCTTGACGCCCTAACTCGATGGCGATTTTGAGGCCGCGAGAGGAGGGCCTCGTATTCAGCCATATTGTTAGACGTGGGGAAGTGGAGGCGCACCGTGTACCGCATGTGTTCCCCGAGGGGTGACACGAAGAGCGGGCCCGCACCCGCTCTCGTTTTCATCACCGAGCCGTCGAAGAACGAGTCCAGCCTCCGCTTGGATCTGCGGCGGCGGTAGGCTGCGTGTCCGTCCATTCGGCGACGAAATCCGCCAAGATTTGGGATTTGTCCGACCTTGCACGGGGCGTAGGCGAGCGTCTCGCCCATCGGCTCTACGGACCACTTGGCGATCCTTCCCGCGGCGTCGGGGGTTGCGGATGATCTCCCCTAGGGGGGAAGGAGGAAACCACCGTGACGGGGTGGGCCTCGAAGTAGTGGCGGAGCTTGCGCCGCGCAAGGACTACCGCGTATAGCAACTTCGGACACGGGGGGTAGCGCGTCTTCGTGTCCGACAGGACCTCGGCCCGATGTAGTAGACCGGCCTTTGCTACGGCATGCAAGGCGTGCCCTTCCTCCGTGCGCTCCACGACGATCACGGCGGCGACCACCCGGGTGGTCGCGGCCACGCCTACGAGCTGCAGGGGTTCACCGTCTTGCGGCGGCGTGAGGATCGGGGCGTGCGGTAGGGACGCCTTCGGCTTGTCGAGCGCATCCCGGGCCTCGGCGGTCCGGGAGAAGCGCTCGTGCTTTTTGAGGAGGCGATAGAGGGGCGAGGCCCTTCTCACCGAGCCGCGAGATGAAGCGGCTCAAGGCGGCGAGGCACCCCAACACCTTCGCACCCCTTTGAGGTCCGGATCGGACCCATTCGTTCGAGGGCCGCAACCTTTCGAGGTTGGCCTCGATTCCCCGCCGGGAGACAATGTACCCCGGGAGCATGCCTCGCGGCACTCCAAAGACACATTTTTCGGGGTTTAACTTGACCCCATTGGCCCGTAGGCGGCCGAACGCGACGGCGAGGTCGCCAACCGGGTCGTCCGCCTTCTGGGTCTTCACGACGATGTCATCCACGTATGCTTCGACCGTTCGCCCGATGTGATCCCCGAAAATGTGCTGCATGCAACGCCGGTATGTTGCACCCCGTTTCGAGGCCAAACGGCATTGTGACGTAGCGAGAACATCCCGAACGGTGTGATGAACGAAGTCGCGATCCGGTCGGACTCTTTCATCATTATTTGGTGGTACCGGAATAGGCATCAAGGAAGCAAAGCAATTCGCACCCAGCCGTTGAATCAACAATTTGATCAATGCGTGGCAAAGGAAAAGGAACTTTAGGACATGCTTTATTAAGACTAGTGTAGTCTATACACATCCGCCACTTCCCATTCTTTTTCTTTACAAGCACGGGGTTTGCTAGCCACGTTGGGTGGAACACCTCCTTGATGAATCCCGCCTCGAGAAGCTTCCGCAGCTCCGCTCCGATTGCCCGTCGCCGCTCCTCGTCGAAGCGGCGCAGCCGTTGCTGCACGGCGCGGGCGTTTGGCAGGATGTCAAGGGAGTGCTCGGCGACTTCCCTCGGGATGCCTGGCATATCCGAGGGGCTCCACGCGAAGATGTCGGCGTTGGCGCGGAGGAAGTCGACGAGCACCACTTCCTATTTGGGGTCGAGGGTGGAGCTGACCCTCAACGCCTTGCCCTCGGGGGCTGAGGGGTCGAGGGGGACCCCTTGGTGCGCTCCGCGGCCTCGAAGGTGCCGCCGTGCTTGGCGGCGGGGGTCGAGGTCGTCGTTGACCATCTTCTCCAACGTGTTCACCAGCGCTTCATCCAGCGCCAGTGCCTCTGCGTGTTCTACGCACTCGACGTCGCGAGCCGAATGCGTGCTCGATGGACGAGCCGACGGTGATGACGCCGTTTGGTCCCGGCATCTTCATCTTCAGGTAGGTATAATTGGGGACCGCCATGAATTTGGCGTAACAGGGTCGCCCAAGTATTGCGTGGTAGGCCCCCTTGAACCCCACCACCTCGAAGGTGAGGGTCTCCTTGCGGAAGTTCTTCGGGGTGCCAAACCAAACTGGCAGGTCGATCTGCCCGAGGGGGCCGGACACGCTTGCCCGCGCAATGCCGTGGAATGGCTTCGTGCTGGGCCGCAGCTGGTCCAACCCGATCCCCATGAGGCGCAACGTATGCGCGTAGAGGATGTTGAGGCTGCTGCCTCCGTCCATGAGGACCTTCGAGAACCGGGCGTTCCCGATGATGGGGTCGACCACCAGCGGGTACTCGCCCGGGTTGGGGACGTGGTTCGGGTGGTCCTCCCGGCTGAAGGTGATGGCGTCCTCCGACCAATTGAGGAAGGACGGGGGGTGCCCTCTCCGCGGCGAGGACCTCGTGCCGCTCCTTCTTGCGCTGGCGGGTTGACATGTCGACGGTTGGCCCCCCAAAGATGAGGAACACATTTTCGACGGCGGGGAAGCCGCCCGCGTCGCCATCGCCTCCGTCCTTCTTGGCCTCTGCCTCCTTCGCGGCGGCACGGCCATAGAACTTCTTGAGCATATCGCACTGCTCAAGGGTATGGTTTACTGGGGTCTTGTGGTAAGGACATGGCTTTTTCAGCATGTCGTCGAACACCCCCGGGCCTCGAGGGGCCGGTCGAGGGCCCCGTCGAGCGGGTTAACGCCAGGGCCTCGGCGTTGCCGCCGTCGCGCCCTCGCTCGCGCGCCTCGCGGCGCGGCTTCTTCCCCCCCCTTCTTGCCCCGCTTGTCGTTGCGGTGTGGCTCCTTGGACTTGCGCCCTCCGCGGGCGCGTCCTCCGAGCGCTTGCCCTTCTTGCCGTCGAAGATCGCCCCCACGGCCTCCTCTCCGAGGCGAAGCCGGTGGCGATGTCGAACGGCTTGTTGGAGTCCGCGGGCGGGCCGCGTCCCGGCCTCCGTACGAGGTCCCGGCACGTGGTGCCCTCGAGGAAGGCGTGCACGATTTCGGACCGCGCCACGCCGGGGGGGGCTCGGTGCGGCGCTTAAAGAAGCGCCGTATGAAGTCCCGCGGCCGACTCGCCGGCTTCGAGTGCGGGAGCGCGGGTCCCACGAATTTCCGGGCGCATGTACGTGCCCCGGGAAGTTGCCCACAAACGTGCGGACCGGATCGTCCCAGCTTGTGGATCTGGCTGGCGGGCAAGTGCTCGAGCCATGTCCGGGCCGCGTCGCCAAGATGCAGGGGCAAGTTGCGGATGATGACCTCATCACTGGTGGCCCCGCCCAGCTGGCAAGCCAAGCGGTAGTCGTTGAGCCACACGCGGGGGTCCGTCTCCCCGTTGTACTTGACGATGGTCGAGGGTTGGCGGAAGGCGGGGGAGAGGGCGACGCGCCGCCGTCCCGCCGAACACACGCCACGGGGGGGCGTTGGGCCGGGAGCGGGCCTCGCCCCCCGCCGTATCGTGTCCCCCCCCCCGGCGATGGTAGCCCCCCTCGCCCCGGGCGTCCGCCCCCCCTGGGGGGGCCCGCGGTGGTGGCGGTGCGGGCGCCCGTCATCCCCGGCCCGCCTCCTCCCCCCCCGTCCCCCCTCGGAGGTGCCCCCTCTCCCGTCATCCCCCCCCGGTGCGCCCGGCGTTGATGACGTGCGCGGCCACCGCCCGTCGGCGCCTGCGTGCGTCAAGGAGCCGCTCCTTGGCGGCGTGCGTCCTTGGCCGGCGGGTCGCCCCGCCGGTCCTCTGCGTGCACCGAGGGTTCGCCTCCCGGCGCGGCTTCGTCGTCCCGCGCATCCCCCCCCGCGGATGCGTGAGGCCGAGCTCTCGGCCTCGCGGGCCCGCCGCTTGCTCGATGAGAGTTTGCACCTCGCGGTGCGGGTCTCGAGCCTCGGGGGGTCGAGGGTGTCGGCATGGCCGCGTAGTAGCGTCGCGGCGGCGATGAGCTCTTGGCTCGCCCGCGGGGCGCGTCCGCGTTGTCGACGTTGGGGACGGTGTTGATGCGGTCGCGGACTCTGTCGGCCCGGCCTCCCGTGCGCGTTCGCCGCGCGCGGGAGGCCTCCCCGCCATTGGAGGCGCGGAGCGACGCCCCGTCCGTGTTCCTCCGCCGGCTTGGCCTCGAGCTCGCGGGCTTGGGCCGCTTGCGCGTCGGCGTCGGCCCCCGCGGGGCGCTTGGCCCGCGCGGCCGGGCGCGTGGCGATCCCCGGGCGAGCGTGACCTCCCCCTCCCTCCTCGCTCCGCGCCGGCGGCATTGGCCGGTCGTTGGTGATGACGGCGTAGCACTCCCGCGGGATCGTAACTCCCGGTCTTCCGGGAGTCGTCGGAGTAGCCGGACCCCGGTAGTCCGCGGGCAGTCTCGGGAAACGCCGGAACACAACGGGTCGGCAGCCCGCCGAGAAGTCCCACCCCGCGTACCGTGGCGGTTGGCGGGTGGCAACGCGTCGACGGAGCCCGGGGACGATTCGTCCCCTCGCCGGGCGCCGGGATCCCCGGCGACGAAGACGTGGCGGCCGGGTGGAACCCCGCGCATCGTGGTGTTGACGTTGGCGTTGTAGGCCGACGTAGCGCCACGCGGCCCGATGGGGATGCGCGGTCGGAGACCGTGCGGCCCTCTCTCGCCGGGGTGGTGGCGGTCGTGACGGTGGGCGCGCCGCATTGAGTGGCGGCACGCTCGGCCCGCCGCCGCTCGGGGACCGCGCCCCCGGCGCGAGCGCTGTCCCGGAGCGACGACGACATCGTGGCGTCGACGGACCCGCGGCATCCGTGCTCGCGGGCGCTGCGCCGTGGTCGTGCGTGCGGCGGGGGGCACCGAGCGGACCCGGCTCCGCGCGCGCGCGCGCGGAGCTCCTCACGGTTGGTGAGGCGCATGAGATAGCCGTTCCCCGTGGCCCGAAAGTTCGGGTCCCCGAAGCGACTATAACCGGGGGAGGGGGTCCGAGCTACCCATGCGATGCGTGTACCACGGTACTCAGTGCGGATCACCATGGAGGGAGTTGACGAAATGACCTTAGGCGCTCGCTTGCCCCACGGTGGGCGCCAACTGTCGGTGCGGAATGTGGTCCCGACACTAACCAGTAGAAAGCGCCGAGGTCTATCCCTCAATGGTCGATGCTAAGCAATAAGAGACACGAGATTTATCCTGGTTCCGGCCGAGGGGGCCGTACGTCCAGCAGGGGTGTGCTCACGACACTATATTGCTCAGCACCGGGGGTGCCTATAGTGGGGCAGCTACAAGCAAGGCGGGAGAGGAAGTGTAGCTTCCAAGTCCCTGGTTGAAGATATTGTGGGTGAATTGGAGAATGAGTACGTGGTGTGTGAAGGGTTCTTGTTCGTCTCTCCTCTCGTCGTCCTCGTCCCCTGCGGCTGGGGGGTTCGCCCCCCTTTTATAGATCAAGGGGGAGGCGGATTACATGCGCGCCGCGCCATCTAGCTACGTGGGGAAGTGCGACGTGCTATGCTATAGAGTGGGCGGCCGTCCGGACGATCCTCGCAGCGATCTGGCCATCATGGCACTGCCATGTCCCGAACGGTGGGCGCTTCGAGGGGTAGAAGGGCGGCGGATGGTGGCGATGTCCTCGATAGGCTCGAGGGAGGTGCGCGCGTTGGCCGTACGGGGCACGGGGAGTAGGTAGAACGGCGTCCCTTCCCGACGCGCTCCACGATGTCGGGGTTGTTGCTGCGGCGCCGGGGGCGTGCGCCTCGCACGCGCGGGGACGGTGGCCACGCCGTTACGGTCGGCGGGGATGGTCTTTGCACCGGCCTAGCGCCTCCACCTAACCTCGTAGGGTCACAAGAAAGTGAATCGAGGGTGCAACCGGCCCCCTTCGAGGGCTCGGTGCGTTAGCCGTCTGGGAGCGATCGCACGGCGTCACGGGGCCCGACCCCGGCCGCGGCGCACGGGTCCCTCCCCACGAGTGATGGGGATGGGCTCCTCCCCTGGGGAGTTGGTGCGGCGGCACCGGGCGCGAGCCCCGGCGCATGATGGCACCGTCCCGCCGGTGTCGGGCGTTAAATGCCCGTGTACGGGGCCGGCGCACGCGTGAGGGGCGCCCTCGAGCGTGGCGGACCCCGCCGAGGGCGGGGCGTACCTTCGAACGAGGCGGAGCCCATCGCTCGAGGGGAGCGAGCCTTCGAGCGGGCGGAGCCCGCCGAGGGGGGGTGCTGCCCCTCGAGCGGGGGGCGGAGCCCGCCCGCCGGCGCGCATCCTCGAGCGAGGCGGAGCCTGCCCGAGGGGGTCTCTAAGAGGGCCGCCTTGATGGGCCGTCGGGGTCCCTGCGGCGTGGGCTGTTCCCTGCATGGTTAGGCAAATTGTGTTTCGGCTTTGTTGTAGGTTTTAAGTGAGGATTCCCCTGTTGTTTAAGGGGACCTCTAGGGCTGTCCCCGACAAAGACGTCAACAACTCGTGGAACGTCGACCAACTCTGTCGATTCTACGCCTAGTCTACACGACCACTCCGGGGTTCAAGTCTAATCGACTACATCAACGCCCCCTGGCCGTAAGCGCCCCTCCGGGTCCTGGCCCCAGTCTCCGGACTTCCCCTCTCCCGAGGATCCGGCCCCGCGCGCGCTACCTACGGATGCGACGGCGCGACGAGCGTCAAGGACTCTAGCGGCGGTCTACCAAGAGACCACACCCCAAGATCCCGCCCCGCGCGGCTACTTACGGATCTACGATCCGCCCTACACGGCTACCTACGGATCACTCGCCGCCAGCGGCTACCCGCTCCCGGCGCTACTTAGGCAGCAGCGGCCTCACGGTCCGGGCGACTACTTTGTAACTACGGCCCCGGCCACCCGGTGTACTTCTTCGGTAATAAAGATTGATCATTCATCAACTTATTTACTGCCTACTCCCTACAACGGGACTACTGAAGCCGAGTACTACTACTCGCACCCACTCCACGATGGGCGCTCCGCACTCTGAGATCGCGACTACGAGTACTCATTGCTGGAAAATTTTCTTTCATTGATACTCGAACAATTCATTACAATTGTTTTTCTGTACAACTATGGCTACTAGCTACCTATTACGGGGCTACGGAGGTTCGACTTCTCGGCTACCGCTCCGCGATGGGGAGCCATCTCGCTCCACAGGCTACGCATCTTGCTCATCGGAGCGGTTGGCGGCTACCCCGCCGCGACTACCTCCACTGGGGCCTTCGGGAAGTACGACTTCATGAAGGCCAAGACCTATCTTGGGATCGACTTGGCCATATGCTTGACGTAGGCGGCCAGCCGGCTTGGAGCTTCACGAAGGCGATCCACCAGAGGAGCGATCTTGGGGCCGCCCGGGTGCGGCACCAGGAGCCTTGCGATCGGCAGAGCGGCCTCCTCCAACTCCTTCAACTGGGCCCGCAATGCCTCGCAGTCTTCGTTCAATTTCTGCAAAGATTTGTAGCAGTTGACGAGATCCCTGTCAGAAGCAATCCGCAGCTCCATATGCTTCTCGCACTCGAAGGCGAGTTCCTTGTAGTCGAGCTCGAGTACCTGGCGGGCTTCTTGCTCCCGGTAGAAGAGGATCTTCATGCTCGTCTCCGAGGCCTTCAGCTGCTCCACCTAGCCCTCAAGCTCTGCAAAACAGCAATGCAACGGCGGGTCAGATGCTTCTCGACTTCCAACAAGTACTCGACAGGTCGAAGGATATACCTTTATTCTTGTTGCGGAGGCCCTTGTTTTTCCGCACCAAGTCGTCGCCCTTCGCCTGCAACTCCATGACGTCGTTGTTGTACTTGGAGAAGGCGGCGTCGAGCTTCGACTGCATGGCAGCAGCATGCCGACGCGACTTCACAAGTTGCTCCTCAAGCACCTCAGCTCGGAGCACCGTGTCGCCGTAGCCCTGCAACAGGTTCGACTTGTCGCGGGACCGCTCCGCAACGTCCTGCACAAGACAACTCAAGTCAAGAAGAGTACTCAACGACAGAGGATTGACCACTCGAAGGCTACGGCTACTTACCTTCATCCATTGCTCGGCTTGACGGATCGCCTCCAGATGCTTGGCCACCATCGCCGGCTCGATGAGATCGTCCGCGAGCAGTTCTATCCCGCCGCGACTACTCGTGGTGGCCTCCGTCATCGGCGCAGCACGAATGGGCTCTGCGTCTTGGATCTCGGGGGAGTGGATAGCCACCTCCAGAGCAATCTCTGGCGACGTGGTGACCGCCTCTCCCCCGGCGGTTTTATCGACAACTTCCTCCATGGGCTCGGGGGCTCCTTCCGCAGCCTTTGGGGCCTCTGGTGCCAACTTCTGCATAGGCACCCCCGCAGGGATGTCACCATCTCCAGCGCCTGTCAACAAAACGACATGTGCATCAGTGCCTACGACTACTCCTCCTGGAGCCTTGCAGCTTCACGAAGGGTACTCACCTTCGACTACACTGGCCTCCGGCAGCGGCGCTTCGGTAGCCAGTGGCTCGGTCACGGCTTGGGCAGCGGGAGTGGTCTCTTTGGCGGGCGGCGCAAGTTCTTCTGCCACCGCTGATGAGGGCTCGTCCCCATCCCAGGTCAGATCCGTGGATTTTCTGCAGAAATATTCACGGAGGGCCGTCGCGACAAGATCGACTCTTGCAGGCAAGTACTACTCGTGAGGATATGGTACTTACAAGTTCGACCGGAAAATGGTCACGGCCGGAGCACCGAGGATGCTGGCAATATCAACCAGTCCACCCTCGGCGGGCGCCTCTTCCTCCGCCCCTGCGGCCTACGCCCTCCTCCACGGCGGCGGCGGCGGCCGGCGCAGATGTCTCCTACGCTCCTGAGGTTGCCACCTCTCCAACGGCGGCGGCCACGGGTCCTGTGCTCTCTTTTGGAGCGGGGGCGCGCACTCCGCCTGCGCCGGGGTTCTTCAACGATGGGGGGGGCTGGACTACGACTTCCAGCCGGTTCCCCCACCGTATCCCACACGCCCTCGTCGCCCTCTTCGACGGGCTCCGCTGGCTGCACCTCCTGCATACAAGGAAGACTACTCGTCAGCAACGTACTCGAACTACTCTGCTCAAGACAACTTACCTCCTGAGGCGTGGTCTCCGAGACCTTCAGCTTCTTCGTCACCCGCTTCCTGGCGGGGTTGCGCGGCTTCCGTGGCGGCGCAGCAAGGCTAGCCTCCGGGGCTGGCGGAGGGTCTTGTACCGGCGAAACATGAGGCAAGCCCGGCGGCTAACCCTCGACCGCGGCACTCGGAAGCGGTCTGCCGGCGTCTCTTCGTCTTCGTCGTCGTCATCGGAGGTATCTTCCACGATGACGGTGTCGTCGCCTTCACCGACTTCGCGACGCTCCTTCACCTTCCCCTCCACCGGGATCTCGATCCCGCTCGGTGGCAGCTTGCGGCTCGAGAGATGAACCTCTTCACATCATCTCGCGCAAGACACAAGACGTCGACAACTCTACTACAAGTAATCACTACTCGACCAAGGGAGTACGACTACTCACCTCCTTGGGCGGGCGCGCGGCGGAGTACTCCTCGACCGGGCACGACGTGTATGGCGGCATGTCCTTGAAGATCCGCGACAACCTCTCGACGATGTCGTTGTCATCCGGCTCGCCCTCCCGCATCCGCGACGCGTCGTCGTCGCCGGTGTACTCGAAGCCCGGGGTCTCCCGAGCCATCGGCGGCCGGATCCTCGCGTTTCATGAAACCGAAGGCCACGTGCTCGGCCCTCGGTCCCGCCTCCCTGAGCACTTTGACGCGTGCTAGCGGCCTCGTGGAGCCGGATTCCTTCTTGCATGGTGGGCTCCGTGTTCCACCACTCACGGTGCCTGGGCTGCCGTCCGCTCGGCTTCGACAGGCCAGGGTGGTGGTTCGTGATGTAGAACCACCCGGTCTTCCAGTCCGTGTTGGAGTCGACAAGTTTGTACGCCAAGTACTACTCCGCGGTGTCCTCCCTCAGCTGGATGCCGGCTCCTCCGACTACCCTGGGGTTGGAGGCACTTGGTTGCGGCTTGACGCGGAAGAACTTCCGGAAAAGCACCCAGTGCGGCTTGATTCCGAGGAAGGCTTCGCAGAAGTGGACGAAGACCGACGTGTGGAAGATGCCGTTGGGGTTCAGGTTCAGGTACTCCATCCCGTAGTACCCGAGCAGCCCCTTGAAGAAGTCGCTGGCTGGGAGCGCAAGACCACGCTCCACGAACCGGGAGAACATCGGTATCTCATCTTCGGCCTTCTCCATCAGATATGGATCTCCAGCGGCGGAACTCCACATGTCGACTTCCTTCTCCCTGATGAACCCACTGTTCGGGGAGGGTCGGCGAGTCCTCTCGTCTTCACTTTGGATTTCTTCCACTCGCGGCTCGAATCGCCTCGCGGTGGAGACATGGGCGGCGCCGCTCCGTGGCACCCGCGGCGGCCTCTTCGCGGCCCCTCTTCTTCCCGGCGGCGGCCTCTTCGCGGCCCCTCTTCTTCCCGGCGGCCTTGGACGTCTTGGATGGCGACGGCTTCATCCTCCAAGTGTAAGGCGTCTTCACTCGTATCCGCTCGGGGGCTACCCTAAAGGCTTCGGGTGGCGGCGCGCTTGGATCTACTACGGCGGCAGCAGGCGCTGGGAGTGGATTCGCTTCAAGATGCAAACGGAATGGCTGCGGCTCGAATGGGTGAAAAACCCTAAGGGTTTTGGCTTCTATTTATAAGCAAAATCGTCTCCGCAACGGGCGGCCAGATAAGTCCACGCGCGGCTGACTCAGTGGCTGCGCGTGACTCTTCGTATTCTACTAGTCGACGCGCCTCACCTCGGGGGCTCGGCTACTTCTACTCGACTACCTGGGAAGCGGCCAGTCTCAAGAGCATCTCAGGACACATTCTCCAAGAAGACCCTTCAATTCGAGAGGAAGTACTTGACTCAAGGCTCGGGGCTCCGTGCCACGTGTCCTTCGGTTTTTTCTCTCCGGATTTTTCGGGATTTTCTTGCCAAGACTTCAGATGGACCCTCAGCTAGAGCCCGCGGCTCAAGGCTCGAGGGCTACTCCATGTGGAGTGCGGTTTCGCAAATCGCACCTCCATTTCAGCTCCGGCTTCAAGACAAGACAGGCATTTTGAAGACCTTCGAAGGCAGTTTTCGAGGACGCTTGGGACTACTCGAGAAGACTTCAAGATTGCTCAAACATCAGCTGGAGTACATTCCAGCCTCGGGATGCTTCAACTACTCTTGAGGAGTTTTGACTTGTAGCACTCGGGGACGCTTGAGGACTACTCGTTAAGGCCGTCAAGACTACTTGAAGCTATCCTTCTCGACTACAAAGTACTCGGGGGCTTGTCGTATGGACCTCCCTGGGCCCGCTACCTCGGTGGGTACCAGGACCGACTACTCGGTGGGCCCCTGGGACTACCCGGCTTGCGCTACACGGCACCTGAAGGCGTGGAGCACAAGGACTACACAGGAGTAGTACTCGGTTAGGGAGCTGTACGTGTTCCGCACTGTATAGAGGACTCCTAGACGTACTCGACTAGTACTCTCTCCCTACTCCGACTTGTAACCCTGCCTCCCGGACTATATAAGGCGAGGCAGGGACCGATCTCAGGATCACCTCACCTCATCCAATCCTCTCATACAACTCACGGCGCACCATTGCACCATCTTGTAATCGTGCCCTATCAATCCAGAGCTACGCAGCATACAGGACGTAGGGTATTACGCACCTCGCGGCCCGAACCTGTCTGAATTGTGTGCCACGTGTCTCTTCCTTCGAGTTACCGATCTCGGCGAGTCACAATCATCTACTTCGGGTACTCCCCGTAGTAGGTTGCCGGTCTAAAACACCGACATGCTCATCCTTGCTTATGCTGTTCAGAGAAGAATCCCGGAGTGGAGTACTTCACCGACTACGAGGAGTTCTGAGGATGCGATCAACCAGTCAGATGCCTGTGGAAGATGAAGATGGAGACGTGTCTTCATAGTTATCGATGTTCGTGTAAAGACCTTCGTGTCTACCATCGTGAGTGTAATAAAAGTTAATAAACCTTTTCTGTACGTTTTGAGCAATGTCTTGTGATATTACACTCATGAGTCTATCATATGTGTGAAATTGTGATCCTGACACACATATGAGATGCATTCGGTTTTCTACGGAAAATCGGGTGTGACAAGGAGTGTGAGATCACCAAGCGCGATCGGAACGACAACCGCATCAAGAGGCGGAAAGCAGGGGAGCGCGACGTCTCCTCCAATGAAGATCCATCGCCGGAGCCGTCGTGGAGCGGTGACATGGCCAGTGTTGCGGTGGATTAGAGCGACATGTCAGGGTCGTCCACGTCGTCGCCTCCCCGCACCACAGAAGTAACATCGTCACGACGGCCACAGTCAACCGTGCGCGAGAAGAACACGAGCTCGAGCTCGCGATCAGCAGCTCGCCCTGCCCGAGGGGACCAGCGGGTGGTCCGTCCCCGTGTGGTGCCCATTGGTCCGGGCGCCCCTGAGGCGCGGAGGGACCCGCCTCGTCAGGCCGACCCACCGAGGCAGTCGAAGGAGCGGCTGTCTCCATCTCGCAACCTCTTCGACGGCTCCGACCGCCCCGACGTGGACTCCTTGCGAGGGCGCCCGGCCGCGGGTGAGGTCGACAGGCTCGGCGTCGACACCGAGTGCGCCGCAGGAGGCGGATTCCGCCGCCGCCCTGCGGCGTCTCCAGTCTTTGCTTATCTGGGGCGGCGGAGCCCTGGACGTACACGTGTCCCACGTTGTTGGCAGGGGCCAAGGACCGACCCTGGCCGTGGCGGAGGTCAGAAGATCAGCCCCCCCGTGTAGTCGGGGGAGCGCAGCGCCGTTGTCGAGGTGGCGGGTCGAAGTGTGGCAGCCCCCGAGTCAGTGGGCATCAAGCGCGCAGCCCCCGAGTAGGGTTCGTCGGGCCGCCTGGTGAAGAAGTCCCAGGTGCACTCCAAGATGTAAGTCCTTGTCCTTAGAGACTCCGCCGCGAACTCTTCAACCTGATTTGCTTGCTAATTTTGGTTCAACTTTCACATAGGTATGTTGACACCGGCGTCTTCAGCCCCGCGCCTCTGAAGCGCTTGGCCTTGGGCGCGTGGGTCGTGCCCTCTGAGCCTCGCCCCCAGCCTCCATACGCCGAGCCGCTTCTCGTGCAGGTCGAGGAAGGGGTGGCCGCAGCCACCGTGGTGGGGGAGTCGGCCGCTCCGCCCCCTCCGACCGCCGCCGTTGCGGCCAAGGAGGAGCGGGCGGTCGAGGAGACGACCGCCGACCAAATAGCATTGGCGCCACCGGCCGGGACCAGCTCAGGTGGCGAGGACGTGATGATGGTGCTCGTGGATGATGGTTCGGCGCCACCTCCGCCGGCGAGGGAGCATGATGTCTCAACGTCAATAGCATCGGAGCCTTCAGCGGCTATGGCCGGAACATGGATCGAGGGCACGGTGGACGCATCGTCGTCCTGGTACGTGGACTTCCCTGGTATCGGGATCATTGATCTTGATGCCACCGAGCTCCCGAGCAACGACTGGGAGAACCTGGAGGCCGCGACGGAGTGAATGTTCACCGACCTGTCGATCTTGGATGCCATCGAGTCGGTCTCGCTGGTGCCGCGTCAAGATGAGGGTGCTGGTGGTTCAGCGCCTCCCACTATGCTGGAGGCGACGGAGGGGGTTCTCGGAGAGCTCACTGCCGGCACCAAGTTGATTGTGATCGAGCCCCCACCAACACCTACCAGAGAGAGCACGAACGTGCCTCTCAGCCCGTAGAAGTAGCCGTGGACGCGCCCACTCCTTCGGTGGTCGGCGCGGTCGAGGGAGTCGTCGGGGAAACGGGGCCATCGTCGCCCCAGCCTGTTGCCGCCGCCTCAGGAGGTCCCGGTGCCGAGCCAGCCCGCCGCAGCCCCTTAGGAATAGGATGCCCCCGAGGGCACACCAAGAGGTGCCGCCCTGGAGACCCAAGAGACTAGGGAAAACTCAGGCGCAGCCCTGACGCGAGATGTCGAAGGCAGTGATGCCCGGGTTCTCGAACTTGTCCGCGTCTCGCGGGCGACCGCCTTCGAGGTCGGCGATGACGTCGAGGACGACGAGGAGGCCGCGACATGCAACACTCTCTAGCGCGGGCTGGCATGGGCACGCCGCGCGTTCGATGAGTTTATCCTTCCCGCGACGTCAGTGAGTTTTCCTTGCGCGAGTAATTTGCTTTCCAATTTTCCAGGTTCTTCCGAGTGGTGTGGCTCAACTTCAACTTTTTCGGGGTAGACCCTCGCAGCATCAGGTCGAAGGAGAGCATGCGCGATGAGAGAGCTCCGCGCGGAGCAGACCCAGTTGGAGATGTAGCTGGTCATGGCTCGAGTGGTGGCAGCCGTAATGGTGGCAAGTATGCATCGACGCGGACGACCCTTGAAGTCGGCAAGCAATCCGTGGAGGATCGCGCCACTGCCGCCCAGACCGCTGCCGGAGCGGCTATCACCGAGCGGGACGCCCTGTCGTCGAGCCTGGCTCTCGCCGAAGCTGAATTCGAGAAGCTCCGTGCGGCCGTGTTGTCCGCCGAGGAGGCCATCGAGAGGGCCAGGACCGCGCTGCTGCCGCCACCGAAACTGCTACCCGGGACGCCGCCCAGGCTGCAGCCTGAGAGAAGGCGACACTCGAAGTAAAGGTGTCGGACCTGGAGTGCGACCTGGGCACCGCCACGGCGGATCTGGCGACAGTCGGATGCTAATTCTCCTAGGTCTCCAATTAGCTCCAGGTCTCCGAGGAGGCGACACGGCTACACAAGAGCAACGCCAAGTTGTCAGAGGACCACGAGGGTGAGTTGAATAGATGCTTTCCTTCTCCATCCCCTTAGTTGCCCGCTTCTCACCATGCTCTAACTTGTCAGTTGCCATTTCAGGGGCGTGCGTGTAACGCGCCGGGATGACCATGAAGTTGGAGGAGCAGAAGCTGGAGCTGAACTCTACCCTCCTCAAAGTCATCGAGAAAGATGGCGTAATCAAGTGCTTGTCGGAGTAGCTTCAGAGTAAGTCTCGGATCTTGATTCTGTCTTCCTCTTTCCTGCGGACCCTCCATAACTCGTTGCTTTGTTCATACTTCCGAGATCAAAACTGAGTTGGAGTAGTCATAGATGGCTCGGGTGCAGGATGTGGCCACCCTGAACCAAGCCCGGGATGCCCAGCGCGAGTCAGAGGTGGCTCGCCAGAAGAACATCGAGGACATGGCCAAGCTCAGAAGGGCCATCAGCACGGCCATGGTCGGGCTTGGCATGTCGCTCGGGCTGGTGACGCCTGAGACGCTGGTTGAAGAAGTTGGGCACCTCCCAGATGCGGTCCGACAGCTTGAGTTGGCTACGGCTCGGTGGGCGGTGCACCGAGTCCTCGCCATGTTCGAGTCGCACTACCAGGGGTTGGACCGCATGGCACTGAGCGGCGGTTGGGCCCCTGGCATCTCCGATATGCAGTGCGACGAGCTTGAGGAAGACTGCGCCTCCTTCGCCCATGATATGGCCGACGCTGCCCTGAAAGATCTGGAGCTGCTGCCACAAGATGCACCAGAGGACCCGAAAGCCCCCGAGCCCTCAAGTTAATTGTACCACTTTTTGTTTGATGTAATGATTAGAACAAGTCGTAACGCAACAAGGCGTGTAGCTATGAACTTTATTAAATTTGCATTACATCCCGATCGCTTCCGAGCGCCCGATGACGACTGCAGCAACGCGTAATCAACCTTAGAAAATTGAGACGACCAAGCCTTACTCTGGAGCCACGGAGGCGTAGGAGTCAGAGAGCTGGGCCCCCTCAAACTGCTAAGGGTAACCACTTGTTCGCAGCCCCTGAGAACTTGAAAGGTTCGGGAGGTAACTTAGCGTGGTTTTGCTTTTGGAATCACTTTTCGGACCAGAGTCCGGGCAGTCACCCAAACGCTTTTGAAAGAGGTTAGACAAAGACCTGAGGGCTCGGACTGTGTTCGCAAGTCTTTGTGCCGTACCCGCGGAGGCGTAGGCACTAGGAACTTTGAACGAGCAGCAGTGCCTCACCCCACGCAGGCCATCACCCTTACTTCTCGCAAGGTCGGGTTCCCGTCAAAAAACCTTTCGCTCATGCGATCGGTCTCGACATGGTTGTCAGGATTTTTTGAAAAAATCATAAAAACGGGGGGAGGGCATCCCGCCCTGGGTAGCCCCCGAGCAAGGAGCATCTTTGCATTGGTGCAAGGACACTTGCTGCTCAGCCCCAAACGTTGTTGCAAACTCGTAAACACAGTCATTGATAAGTTTCCGAACTCGAGGACATGTGAACAAGGCATGCAACATCTATTTATTGATGTATGAAGTTTGAACAGTTACTCAAGTATAAAACGAGCGCAGGTGCTCGATGTTCCATGCATTGGAGATGACCCTCCCGTCCTTGTACTGGATCTTGTATGTCCTGGGTCGGAGCACTTCGTGGATGATGAACATACCCTCCCAAGGTGGTGATAACTTGTGCTTGTCCTTGCTGCCATGAACTCGTCGGAGCACAAGGTCTCCGATATGGAACTCGAGGGGGCGCACGTTGCGCTCGTGGTAGCGCTGCAGGGCTTGCTGGTACTTGGTGCAGTGCAGTAGTGCTACACCCTGTGCCTTGTCCAGTTGGTCGATCGCGTCCCTGAGCGCAGCTTGGTTGCCCTCCTTGGTGTAGGCCCGTACTCGCGGACTGCCGTAGTCAATGTCCGTGGGCAGGACTACTTCCGAGCCATGCACCTTGAAGAAGGGTGTGAAGCCTGTGGCACGACATGGTGTGGTACGCAGACTCCACAGCACGAACGGTAGCTCGGCCACCCATCTCGCTCGGAACTTCTCAAGTCATTTGAAGATCTGTGGCTTCAAGCCTTGCAGGATCATGCCATTCGCCCTCTTGACTTGTCCGTTTGTCTTTGGGTGGGCAACAGTCGACCAGTCCACACAGATATTGTTGTCATCATAGAAGTTAAGGAATTTCTTCCCTGTAAACTGGGTGCCTTTGTCAGTGATGATCGTGTTGGGTATGCCGAAGCGGTAAATGATGTCGGTGGAGAAGGATACCGCCTCCTCAGAGCGGACATTGACAATGGGTCGAGGCTCGATCCATTTGAAGAACTTGTCAATCGCTACAAGGAGATGAGTGAAGCCTCTGAGTGCTTGTCAGAGCGGCCCCACCATGTCGAGGTGCCAGACGGTGAAAGGCCACGTGATGGGGATGGTCTTAAGCGCCTGCGCCGGGAGGTGAGTTTGTCGAGCGTAGAACTGACACCCTTCACAGCGTCTTACGATGTCCTTGGAGTCCGCCACCACTGTGGGCCAGTAGAATCCTTGTCGGAAAGCCTTTCCGACAAGTGTTCTCGGACCAGCGTGATGACCGCAAGTGCCGGAGTGTATCTCTCGTAATAGCTTGCGACCCTAGTCTCCAAGGATGCACCGCATGAGTATGCCGGCAGCCCCCCACTTGTAGAGCTCGCCCTCAATGAGGACAAACGCCTTTGCTCAGTGGGCGATGCACCGAGCCTCCGTTTGGTCAGAGGGAAGCTTTCCTTCAACTAGCCACTCGAGGATTGGAAACCGCCAGTCGGGATCTTCAAGGTTTGGCTCGGGTAGCTGGTCGATCGCCATAACCTTGGACCCCCCTCCTCGGGTGGCTTCTCTCCCTCTGCGCAGACGGAAGAAGCATGTTGATCACTCGCAAAGACCCCGTGAGGCATCGAGCTGCGACTGGACGTGGTCTTCGTGAGTACGTCAGCTGCTTTGTTGTAGTCGCGTAGTACATGATGAAGCTCGAGCCCGTGGAACATGTCTTCTAGGTCGCGCACAACTTGACTATACGCCACCATCTTTGGGTCCACGCAGTTCTTGTCCTTCATGACCTGGTCCACAACCAGTTCCGAGTCCCTCCTGATCTCGAGGCGTTTGATCCCGAGCTCAACGGCGATTCAGAGGATGTTGATTAGGGCTTCGTACTTGGCGGCGTTGTTTGACACCGGGAAGTGTAGTCGCACCAAGTACTCCATGCGCATGCCCAGAGGTGAGATGAAGACAAAGCCTATGCCGACTCCTTCCTTCATGACCGAGTCGTCGAAGTACATGATCCATGTCTCGTGCTCGATCGACGTCGGGCGAGTTTGAATCTCCGTCCACTCGGCCACGAAGTCCGCGAGTACTTGCGACTTGATAGCACTGCGTGGTGCGTATGTTATGTTCTGCCCCATCAGTTTGAGTGCCCACTTGGTGATCCTCCCTTCAACCTCGGGGTTCTGGATGACCACCCCGAGCGGGTACTTGGACACCACTGTGATGGGGTGTGCGTCGAAGTAGTGTTGGAGCTTGCGCTTGGTCATCAAGATCACGTACACAAGCTTTTACATCTGCGAGTAATGCATCTTGGAGTCGGAAAGCACCTCGCTAACGAAGTATACGGGTCATTGCACTTTCTGCGACCTTCCGAGCTCTTCTCGCTCGACCACCAGTGCTGCACTGACACCTGAGTTGTCGCAAAGATATATAGGAGCATTAATTCTTTAGGAGTCGGAGCAGTGAGGATCGGTGGGCTCTTGAGCATGTTCTTGAGAGAGTTGAGTGCCTCTTGTGCTTCGGGGGTCCACGTGAAGTGGTCGGACTTCTTCATGAGTTTGTATAGTGGCAGGCTACGCTCTTCGAGTCGCGCTATGAAGTGGCTCAGAGCTGCGAGGCAGCCTGTGACCCGCTGTACGCCCTTTAGGTTCTTGATTGGCCCCATGTCCATGATGGCTGAGATCTTCTTGGGGTTTGCTTCAATGTCGCATTCCGACACGATAAAGCCAAGGAGCTGTGACAACCCGCCCAGGAAAATACCGTACTATCGCCTAAGACCGATCCACTTTGGTCATTAAGCAATAATAAAGTATCATCCTGCCATTAGTTGCCGGGTTAACGGCCGGTAAATCACTTGAAAAGCAACAAGGATCGAATATATGCATTACAACTCACTCGAAGGCGAGTCCAGAGATACAACAACAATAATATCCAAATTCATACCCCGAGGGGTTTATTTATTACAAACCATAATTTTTGTCATGATGGAATAGTTCAGAGTTTTCGAAAAGCAGCGGAATTTAACTAACGGAAGCGAAAGACACCACGGGAGGCCATCCATGATGCTTTCAGTAGTCGGCCTCCACCCACTCCAGCTCCCAGCCGGGCGGGATCTCTCCGGGCCACACATCACTGAAGGCATTACCTGGATCAACACATTATAGCAAGGCTGAGTATACTAATACTCAGCAAGACTTACCTGTCGGTGATATCTACTTCACCAAAACTAGACCATGAAAGGCTTTTTGGCTACTGGGTTGCTTTTGCTAAAAAGTAACAAAGAGTAGGTCCTTACTTTCAAGATTTTAGCACAAGTTCTAGTAGGTTTAATCTTTACTACATTAGCCAACTAATACAAACAAAGTTGTACAATACAATTAATCAAGCATGAAATTCATCAGCTTCCATCATTAGGGATCTCATGACTAGTGGAGTAAGTAGTCTCGGATAACGGTGAGAGGCTGACAATCGATTGATTTAAACCTTGCAAGGTAGACCCAAACACATGGTAGGCTGCCCCCGCGAGAACAACTTTCCCAGGCCGTCCCCAAAAATCCTCGGGTCGGGATCGAATCTTACAGTCTTTGGTGCAGGCTATCCGGCATACCCCGCGAGATACCCGGAGTCACCATACACCACCGGTAGCTAGCCGTGAGAGCGAATCCCAAGAGTAGTAATAGTAAGATCCCTCGCCGCCTCATTAAGGTACTAGGCTTACCGGCCCCATAACCGGCATGTGCTTAGTACGTTCAAAAACTTAACCCACATAACCACTGGACCGGAGCCCAGATCCCATGCTCTTACCACGTGAGCAATCCATTTAAGGATACATTGTGATTCCTATCTAGGAACCTATTCTCGCGAGTGAGGTCATCACTCGACTTGTAACGGTCCTATAGCTTAGCAGCTATCGACCTATCATACTAGTAAGGACAAGGGTACCTACGAATCATGCATCTAGGGTTTCATTCAACTCCTGAACGTAAATGCACAATCATTCATAGATAATTGAATAAAGAACTTTAAAACTAGGCTAGATGAACCGGAGCTTGCCTTCGTCAGCTAGGTTAGCTTGGGCACCCTCGGTGTCGAGCACTTCCACGTACTGCAGTGACGCTTCCGCTCCTCCTTCCTCGGTTTCCGGGACAAGGTAGTAATCTCCGTCCGGAAGATCTACACGGAATGCAATGCAATTCAGGTGATGTGATAGTTCGTTGTTTTATCCAACTCTGGGTTGGTCATATTCACCTTAACAAGCATCTGTATAGTGTTTCTCTTTTAGGAAGGTTATTAGTTGTACATGGGTTACTCTTTTATTGAACATTCGGATAAAGATTTTTTTTATACTTGTCATTTCATGTGAAAGCTTTAATTCCTTTTACCTTCACAAGCAGAGGTACAAATAATATTTTTATTTATGAATTACTTGCTGATCAGTGATGATATTTAATTATCTTTGACTTATATTAAATAATATCTTCAAAAAGGAAAAAGAATTAATTGGGGGTTTTCTTTATTTAATTTCCCTTTAATATTAAAAGGGCATTTAAGCTTTTTATTAATCAATTAAATTACCAAAAATTAAATGAGTGTTTCTTAAGCCTTCTAGCACCTATCCTGGTCCATTGGACCCACATGTAAGTGTTGGATGCTAGGAAATTAAATATTATTGAAAATAACAAAGGCTAGCTAGTGATTCAACTTAAACGCATACAAAAATAAATAGGCCTCAATTTGATCCAAACTTTCTTATGCATGTCCTCTGGTCCTAAACAAGCCTAAAGAACTAGCATGTTCTCATGGAAACTCTACTGAACTTGGTTTATTAATTTACAAAGGAAAACATGCATAAATCAGGAATAATTATTTCTGCTAATCCAAAAATCATGATTAATTCACAAGATGTGCATTTCGGCATTACAAGACAGTGTGCACAATTTGAGCTCAAGAACATAAATATATTTAACAGGAAAAATCATCTAAGCAGTTACTGCAGGAATGGAAAAGAATTTATTTAGCAAGATCTACTGCATAACTTTGTGCAATGTTTGGCACAACATCTAGTCATATCCTAACACACAACATACCCAAAATTGGGCTACAGAGGAGTTATGGATTTCAAGTTATGACAGATCTAGGTTTAACACATTTGTATTTTTCCTACCAAAACCATTTAGAATCCAGCCATGAGTATATAACAAAAGAGGTGGAATTTATCATCCTAAATCCTACAAAATTGGTTTGGGAATTTTCTGATTTTTCTACGAATTTCTAGGCATTTTACAAGGCGGTAGACTGAACTGTAAAGAAACTTAGATAGGCTTTCAAGCAACCAGGTCCTGCTATTTGCATAAAACACCTCACAAAGATTGAAATCGTAGCAATGTAGCCCTTGGCCGGGGAGGGCGGTGCGGGTGTGGTCAGCTCCGGCGAGCCGGTGGCGGCGCCGGCGGGCAGCGGCCGAGCGCGACCAAAAGCTCACCCGGGGCCGTAGGTGGTCGGCGTTGGGGTGGAGAAGCGGCCGGTGACGGGTTTCGGCGGCGGCCGGCGGCGGTGGCCGCGGCGGCTCGGGGAAACATGGCTAGGGGGCGATGTGTTGGGCAATAAGCAAGGCCGGGGAGGTGTGCGGGGCCTAAGGGCGCTACCGAGTAGTTGGCGGGCGGCGAGCACGAGCGGAGAGCTCTAGCTCGCGTGCGGCGGCGGCAATGGCGGGGAGGAGCACGCGGCGCGCGCGCGCGGAGGGGCGGGGCGGGGGGGGGGGTTAAATACGCGCTCGAGCTCGGGGTGACGAAGGATGACGGCGCAAGATGCTCCCGGGCCGTGCTACGGGGCTCGGGCGGCGCACGTACGGCGACAACACCGCCGACGGACCGGCGGTCCGCCGCGTGCGCGCGTACGGTGGCGCGGCCGGCGCGGATTCGGCGCAACCTAGGGCGGGGAGACATGTTGGGGCGCGGGTTGGCTCGGGCGGAGCACACCTTGGGCGGGGCGCGACCTCGGGAGGCACGGGCGCGGACGCCGGAACAAGGCCGGCGGCGGGTGGCGACGGCGGCGCGCGGCGCGCACGACGCGCGCGCGGCGACGCTCTGGCTCAACTGTGTTGCTGGTGCCCGGTTCAAAATGATTTTTCTCAAAATTTTTGAATAGAACTGGACCATGTGATGAATACCAAAGTTGTAGATCTAGCTACCAGCAACATTTTCTACAAAGGCTATATAGGGTTTTTCTGCCTAGATTTGAAGATATTTGAATGCCAACTTTGAATGTCAGCCTGTTTTGGCAAACAGTGATTTCTGCCTTGCACTTGGTTTTTCAAGTTTTTCCCCTCAAAATTTGAAATGCCAATCTACATGAAAGTTGTGTCCCTCCTCAAGATCTACAACTTTCATAAAGGTAGAATTTTAAGTGTTTAGGTGAATTTTGGAGAACGCGGCAAAAGTTCCGGCAGACACATGTGGACACTGGGGTGGCGGGGTTTGACCCAACCTTTGACCATGGGTTGGCCCCACAAGTGTGTTTACTATTCATTTAGGGTCACTAGGGTGGGTTAGTGAGTTTTCCAAGGTGAGGGCCCAGGTTGACCTAGGTTTGACCACGGTTGACTATTTGACCGGCTATTACGTTAATGATGGTAATTAAAAACCTGGGGCGTCATAGGAGCATGCCCCTCGGAACCTCGAAAACGCATTTCTTAGGGTTTAGCATCACCCAGTGCTGTCGCAGCTTCTCAAAGACCTTGGTGAGGTCGGGGACTAGGTCCCCTGTCTTCTTTGACTTGACAACGATGTTGTTGACGGTCGATTTTGGTACACCTAGCTATAAGTTTACCACAAACATTTGCACGTATTTGATATTCTAACCAATGGTACTACCCCCCCAGAGGTATCAAGTTCACTCTCGCATGTCGATTTTGGAGTTTGTTGTTTACGTAGGAAACTAGAGCTTAAAGGGAGACTTTCGAGATAAGTTCATCAAGCACTTCAAGAGACAATCATGAAGCCCGACACAAGTCAAGACACATCATGAACATGACTCCAAAGGGCCCAGGGATCGAAGCATGAAGCCGTGAAACTCCAGGGACCTGGACAGAAGATGCTGAAGCTTGCGCGACAAGGAGCTCTGTCCAAACCGTGGAGAAGACAACGTCAAGGGCCCACATGCATAAGGGAGCAAGTCAACAATTGACCGAGAAGCATCGGGGAGCGAGGCAGGGTCGAACTGGGCCTGGGCCGGTCAGCCCAAGCTAGCTGGCCTGGCCTGTTTCGGGCCCGGTTCGCGCTCCCCTTTGCTCTAGGTGCTCGTCTATTTATTGCCTCTGCCTCCGCCGGCCGCCAGATCCATCCATTCATCAGAGAGCCACCGAGACGAAGGAGAAGCACCGGGAGGAAGCCGACGGCCGCCGCAAGTCCTCGAGTTGCCTAGGAGATGGCCTAGGCCATGCCCTAGCCGCCATGGTTGGCCCTACGTGGTGAAGCCATGGTGGAGTTCCGGAGCCGCGACTTGAATTCGTCAAGTCATTTGTACCTTCAACATTCAATGGTGATATAAATCTAATTTTGTCTTTACTTTGATCTACTACGAGTTGTGCTTATTCATATGTGTAGCTACCATATGCCTTTAGTAGGATTAGATCGAATCATGGTGATTAGTTTTGTCTTGCGGATACACCGTAGTAGTGCATGGACCGAGGTTTATCGCTCGGTGTTGAATATCCTTGCATAGTGACAGTACAGTGGAGGAGAAAGCGGCGAGTGAACGTGTATCGGACCACTCCATATCAGGTTACTCCATATCGAGTGTAATCCTTATCATAGTATAGGTTTAGATTGATTTATCACCTTGGCCGGAACGGCAACAAGAAGACAATAGGCTAAGTTTATCTTTGGTTTGCTTACCTTTATGGCTAGGTGGATGTGATCCATACATCCCTTCGTGTTTGTATGTTACATTTATGCAATCAATGCTTCACATAGGGTTAGACCGGTAGGTTAGATAGAGAACCTTAGTGGCTTGCTTCCGATCCTTGGATTGACAAATCTAGGGAGGACCCTCCTTGGTGAAAAAGGCACCAAGTCACCCGTAGGCTTGCGGTGAACTTGAGCACGGTTTTGAACCGTCAACAGATGTCGTCGACGTATGCTTCTATGTTGCGTCCTATCAACTCCCTGAAGACACTGTTGACGCAAAATCTGCACCTTACGCCAAGCACACAGCAAGCCGAACAAGCTAGCTTCACACGTGAAAAGATTTCAAGACGTGCCAGTCAATTTTTCCCTGATAATTAACAAAAGACAAAGTAGTTAAATTCCAAAGCTTGGAACTTGCCGGGTGGTACCAGACAGTTCCATATTTACGGCCAAAAAGCCAAGTGAGATGACATATAGCTATAAGAAGCTATCTGCCAACAAACTAGAAACCATTCGGGGGCTTCAGAGTGCGAAACAGAACATAGCCGAATGAACGACATAAGCATGACGAAAAATCGGTCTTTATTTAAATAAAATTGCACGTGCACGAAGCCATGACCGATCCTTCATAACAAATAACAATAAACAATAAATGAAGTAAAGCATGATCATAAATATGTAATAAACAAGCATGCATAGGCCCAAAGCACTAGTCTACCGCGTGTCTAGGTACTTTAAAACCCGTCAAGCATGATATCAAACAAATCTATCCACCGTATGATACAACTTGTTTGGAAATCACACCACTAACCACAAATAGATCTAACCACCGCATGATACAATCTAAATATGGAAAGCTAAAAGCATGCAATATTTAAAGCATAACTTATAAACACGTTTCACTCGTGAAAGCATAATCGAATACGGCTGTACAGCCGAATCGGGGTCCATGAAGAAGGAACAAACGTCGCCAAAGATGATAAATCTATCAGATTGAATTAAAGATCTAATCCACCGGATGACTAGCTTTAAAACAACCCTAAAACTTGCATCTACCGCATGATACCCGGTTCTTTCAAGATTTACGCAAAATTAACAAGATTGAACCCGCAACATGTAACAACCTAGATTGGTTCGGTTTCGGATATTTGATAAACACGTGATCCACGTGCCTTTTGAAGCAAGATATAAACGTGCAATGTAAAGACCGCGAAACAAGATAAAGCCGATCCAAATCAATCTAAATTGGGCAAAAGAGTGTTACATGAATTTAAACATAAAGTAAAAACTCAAAGCAACACAGGATAACTTAATGAATCTATTGGATCTTGCCAAAATCCAATAGAGCCGATAACTAGCTCCAAGCAAGATCTTAGCCCACCGCATGGCTCATGACCTAACAAGAAACCCTCTTGAACCAAGCTTGAATCTACCGCATGATACTAAGCATGGTAACAAGACTACTTGCATCACGATCTAAATCCACCGCATGATACTAGACATGATACAAGGTTGTCGATACTTACGGAGGTCGACAGATCGATGAACCCTCTCGCAAAACTCGACGACACGACAAGGACTCAAGGGTTTGGCGTAAAGCCGGTTTGTTATGAGAATGTTTCGAATACAATTACATACATCCATGGTCTATATTTATACCCTGTCATGGCATGACTCCGAATGGACTACGAGCACAATATTTGATACCTAATTTATCTCTAAATGTGATCGCTTATCCATCCATTCGTCCCTTCCGCTCGGGCCACGTCATCACGCAATCCCGCAAAATCAGCGCAAAGAGTTTCCTTGCGGAACGGAAGCC
Organism: Cenchrus americanus; assembly: GCA_947561735.1. Taxonomy (NCBI): domain Eukaryota; kingdom Viridiplantae; phylum Streptophyta; class Magnoliopsida; order Poales; family Poaceae; genus Cenchrus; species Cenchrus americanus. The sequence goes on from OX387241.1 coordinate 62,676,287, forward strand.
AATTGCCGACCGCGAGCTCTTTTTGCCGAATCTTTCTGGAGAAACCTTCCTTCTTCCGAATGGATTTTTTCACCAAGTTAGGCCCACAAATCAGACTCCTTCCTGTACCAAATTTTGGTGTTAACATATGCCCCTTCAATTACGAGATAAAAGTGATTTTCTTCCGAAATTGACTCCAGCTGCCAACGTCTTCAAATTGAGCTGTTCAACACCTATTATCTTCCTTGCAATCCACCGGAGCCTCCGTCCAGATCCAAACCCTAGGTCATCTTTTCCCCAAGCTCAAATCCCCAATGGCAGGTCAAAATCAAGCCACTCAGGTAAATTCCATCCCCGTAAGATTCATTCGGCACTAACTTTTCGATTTTTACCTGAGATTTCTTCTCCGCCTTCTCTCAACAGGAGCTTTCCACCGAGCTTTTAATCCGCAATGAGGCCAATTCGACGTCTTACTTCCTTGGTCCTGTGGGAATTTCCGATCCTCGCGTGTTTATCGCAGCCGAATCCCAAAGAATCCCCTTCAATGCAGCTTTATCTAAGCCTTCCCTGTGGCAGGACGCCTTCAAAAACTGGCCTTTGCCCCCAATTGCGGGCTGGAGAAACTGGTACAAAAGGGTGCTTGCGGATAACAGCGCCAAGACCCAAACTTGGGACAGCCTCCGCATTGCTCAATGCTTGGAGCTTTCTTTAGCCGAGACCCCGAAGAACGAAGACCTTTTGATAGCAGCTTGTCATTTTTGGTCAAATGGCGTCAATGCCTTCCTCTTTGGTCACGACCCAATGTCCCCAACTCTGGCCGACGTTTACATGATTACCGGCCTTGATGTTTCAGGATCCGTGTACCCCTGGGACTACAAAGGCTCCACAAGACAGACAAAGGTGAAACCAGGAAGTGGATATAAATTATATATCCAAAATCACATGAAGGACGGACCCCTGGGTGAAGTCGAATACAGAGCATTCCTGAACATGTGGTTGTGCAGATTTATTTTCTGTGGTAAAGCCAATGAACCTACTCTGAATCACATTGTAATGGCTACCCATTTGGCTGGTGGCAAACGCATCCCTCTTGGAAAATACCTCTTGGGTAGTGTATATCATATGCTTCATCAGACTGTCACCCAAATGCATACTGGCCAGAAGATACTATGTGTCAACGGCCCTTGGTGGTTTGTACAGATGTGGCTGCAACTGCATATGCACTAGATTGTTGGCATTGACCTCAACAACCAGCTTTTCCCTTCATCCAGCTATCATGAAGGGGAAACTCAGATCACTAGAGGATGCCAAACTTATGGGGAGGCTGCTTCAACTGTTTCCATCAATCAGAATGTCAGACAGCTTTTCGAGCTCTTTTTCAAAGGCTTCCCTAACCCTCTTTGGCTTCCTTATCTTGATAATGACAATTTAACTCTCCCCTGCGAATTCTTCTTTGAGACTGGACACCAAGATAGAAGGTTTGTAGAGATCTTTAACATCTTGATCCATCCATGTCCTTTGCCAGTTGAATTTTGTGGAGGGAGGTTAAACCACAGCACTTATGAATACTATCAGCCAAATATGGTGGCTCGATAGCTTGGATGTGGCCAGATGCCTCCAAGACTATTTCTTCATGAATTCCTCAAACCCAGAGAAGAAATCAAAGAAAATGCACAATCCAGAAGGGTTTTTTCAGTATGAATGCAGTCCAACTATTTACACCTGGCCTTTCACACCCACAACAATAGCTCATCCCACCTTCAACTCTTGGTGGCAAGAATTTCATGACCATATTTTCAGTGAGCCAGTACACTCATTTTGTTTGGAGCTGATGCCCGATTTTCAGCCAACTTCAGAGGTAACATAATTGTTTTTCTCTTCTGGTCAGACATTTCTTTTACTAACCATGATCTTGACCATCCCCCGCGAACACGGTGCTCGCCCCTCAAGCCGGACAATCATTTATAATGCAAGATATCCGCCTATGCTCGGGATTTAAATCTCCAACTTTGGCTCAACTGATGGCCAGGTACGCCACAATGGACCCAATTCTCGTCCAAAGTGCCACCGCCGACAAGAGAAAAGGCTCGGTCTCGATTGCACCTCCAGCTGCCAAGAGAAAAAGAACCACCAAGAAAGTCCCTGTTGAGGTAAGATTTCCTCTTTCTCGATCACAAGATTACTCTCATCCTGACAAATTTCACCTTGTGCAATTTCAGGCTAGAATCGAGCAGCTTTCAGCTTCAGAACCTGCCAATGCTCCATCTACTGGTATGAGCTTTATTACCTTTTCCTCAAAGATCAACACTGGCATTTACCCTTAATCTGATATTCACAGAAGAAACACTGGTGAATCATCCTGTGGATATCCCTGTTCCTCATCATGCAAGCCCACCAAGGGCTGAACCATCTGCTCAAGTAGAGATCTCATCCTCATCAGGGACCCAGTCACCCCTTGCCCAAACAGAGGCACCAGCTTCACCAGAGATGAACCCTTCAATCCAATCAGAGGCTTCCAGTCCTTTAAGGGTTCAATCCCCTATTGGCCAGGCAGAAAACCCAACCATAACAGAGGTAAATCCACCTCCTCCTCAACCAGAAGCTTCAGATATGCCAGAGATTGCACCAGCACCCTTTCAAACAGAAGCCTCAGCTTTGCCAAAAGCTCCTCAGACTCCTCTTTCACTAGTGGCCCAAGAAATCCCCACTGAAACTGAACAAAACCTTGCCCCAGCTCAGGAAGTCAGGCATGAGGTAAGCACATGCACTTAACTCTGTTATCTTCTTTCATTTCAATGAACCACCCCTGATTCGGCAATATTACCCTTTTAGGATCAGACTCCATCATCATCAAGCCCATTAGTGGAGAGTAATCCAGCTGCCGAAACAAGAGAAGGAGGAACTCAAGCCCTATCAGAGGAAATCCAAGCAAGGCTCAAAGAAATCTTTGCCTGGCTGCAGAAGGATGCTCGAGACCAAATCAGAGATGTCGATTATTTCGAAGGAATGCTGTGGCCCATCAGCCAAAAACTCCTTGAGGACATCAAAGCTTCATTGGAACCCATCTCTGGTCTAGATATTCACTATGTGGCCATAAGGAGAGCCTTGAGGAATGTGTCTACCCGACTAGCTGTTGAGCAAAAGAAAGCCAAAGCTGAACAAGCTGCGAAAGGAGCACAATCCCAAACTGAGACTCACAAGGGAATGCTGGCCAATCTGCAAGCTACTCGTGAACTGAAGGTCGCTAGAAAGGCTGCATTGGAGGCAGAGCTAAAGAGCTTATCAGCTGAAATAGAAGCTGATGACAAGAGAATAGCCGAACTTCCTGGACTGATAGAGAAAACCCAAGAAGAAGCATCATCGGCCATAACTGAAGTGAATCAGTGCGATGCGGAACTCACCGTCCTGTCCAATGCCCAGAAAGATTACCAGGAACGGATGGAGAATATCCGCCAAACAATATCAAATGCCTCCAATGTAATCACAAAATATTTAAACATTTAGCTGTACTGATCGATGTGTAACCAAACTGATCGTTCTCGCAACATCTGCCTTTTATGAGTTCGCTTTCCTTTTCCTTGCATGATTTTGACTGCAACTCTGAACGATCCATTCGGTAATTAGTAGTCAAGCAGTGCCATACCCGAATGGCACCCCAACTGCAACTTAGCCGAGCCAGTCGACTGAATACGACTCAGCTTTGAATCCCAAACGACCCAACGGCGAATCGGTCAAGGAAACCTCTCCACCTTCCAATTTTTTCGGGATACGCACCACGATCTGAGGCCACGATCTTTTTCACCAGGATTATAAATAAAACCGTAGGTGCCCCCAGCTCTTTTACCAAGCCTTTAGCCTTCAAATCTTCGCCAACCTCAAGCTTTTCTTCCCAATCACCAGCGCAGCCCCAAAAACCAATGGCGGGGAGTAACAACAGGCGCCGCGCCGCCGACAAGGCGGAAGGGAGCCACGCCAGTTCGCGTCGGAGGTAATGATCACCACCTTCTCTTCATTACTTGTCTGAAATTTCCCTTCGTTTCTGACGATCCTGTTTGTTTCAGGCTTGTTCAATGGAACCCACCTTCCGCGCCGGCCAATCAACCCCTGCCGGACGACTCCTCAGAATCGGACCACTACTCCCCCGTGCCCTACGGGGAACTTGACGCTCTCCGCTTCAAGGCGGAACTTGAGGTGGCCCAGCGCGAGCTGGAAGACGTCTCCAAGAAGGCTGGCATAGCCGAACTGGAGTGGGAGGACCAGCGCAAGCTGCTGCTGGCAACCATCGACGGTACGGCTCTGGAACTGCTCTCCGAATCCAGTATGGCTTCTGATACTAATCACCATCACCTTGTACTTTGCAGCCCGCGACGCCGAGCTCAACCAGCTGAAAATGTTGGTGGAGCAATTGGCTGACAAGGTGAATGCCCGTCGAGACACGCCGGCGGAGCGCCTTGCCGCGGTGGAAAACCGCGTGGACGAGGTGGCCACCCATGGCATCCGCCTGGGCACCACTTTGGGCTTGGCCGCCATGGCGACGCACACCGGCTTCGACTACTCCACCCGGCCGCGCGTCTTCCAGGGCGGCGCGCCGGAAGACATCGACGAGATCAAGGTCATCTTGGAGCGCCTCGACGGCCACGGTGACGCTATTGCCGAACTCACTCATCCCCAGTCTGTGCTAAACAATCTCTTTGATTAGATTGTACTAGGGATGTTTGATTATCGACAATAAATAAAGAACTTTCGATCCCATGCTTGTATTGTGATGATTCCTCTGTGTTTGCAACTGTGAGCCTTATTTTTCCTTAAACGCATTCGGGAACTTGCTCGAGCCGAACACGCAAAAACAGGTGCCCCTTAGCGCAAAGACCGCAGAAAATCCCCGATTCGGTAATCCATAAGCACTGTTCAATGAAAACCCTTCGCATTCGGGAGGAAAACCCTGCCACTTGGTATTCCAATAACGCACGCCAGCCAGTCATCACTCCCAATGCACTCTCTCAGTCAATAAAATAGCTTGCTGAGATGCTCTGCAAATCCTCTCGCACAATCATCCATCACTTCTCATCTTCTCCCCTGCTCCAGAAGAGAAAACCCCAAGACCATGGACAAAGGCAAGCAACCCAAGGCGGACAGCGCCCCAAAGAAACGCACCATTCGAGAGTGAGTTTTCCTTTAACTTGCTTCTTGCTTTCTTGCATGATCTCGTGTTTTACCTCCTCTTCGTTTTCTTTTACCCTTGATCTGCTTCCTGAAGAAATCATTGGGACCGAAGAAACGCCTGAATACATCTCCTCTGACTCCTCCCTCGAAGCAGAGGATGCCACGCCAGAGCAGAAGATCAACCACCAGTTACGCCGCCGCGTTCGACATCTGGAGCATGACCTCCGGGACATCACCGCTCGCTGCCAAGCCGAACGCGAGCGTCGCATGGCTTTGGAGGCACTGGTAGGAGGTAAATATCTCCATCTTCATCTTGATTCCACGCTTGCACCTGGATCTCTGTCTCTAACAACCGTTCCTCTGTTCCAGATGTCTCTGACAGGTACAGTAACCTGAAAGCGGCTTGGGACAGCTTGGCGGAGGCCGCAAACCATGGTCATCCCCACAGCTTCCAAGTCGCCGTCACGGTGGTCCTGGAACAACTGAAGAAGGAGGAGCTGAAGAAGCAAAGAAAAAGGGATTGAAGCATACTTTCGCTTCTTACGCCAGGCCTTCTGCTTTCCACCCCCTTGTAGTCCTGATCAACTGGGTTATTAGATGTAAACCTGCAAGAAGCATTTGCAATGTAGTTTTGTGCTAAGGGCAATACATCTAAGTATTGGCCATTCCCTCTGTTTAGGAATTTCTGTTCTAAAGGCGGCTTCGTTCTTGAACGCCGACTATTTTCTGTATCAGATGCATGTAATCCCAATGCTTGTGATCAACGATCGATTTCAATACTAGGATAATATTTCTTCAAATATCTTCCATTTATTGCAGCAGAAAATTCCTCTCCTAGTAAAGTTTTCAACATGTAGGCATTACCGGGCACGCATCTGACCACCCGAAAGGGTCCTTCCCAGTTAGGGGACCCTTTGCCGAATTCACTGTATTTGGTTCCAATCGGCAATAAAGCTTTCCAAACCAAATCCCCTTCTGCAAATTACCTAACCTTTACTTTCTTGTTGTAATATTTAGTAACTCGCAGCTTATTCTTTTCGATATTTTCCAAGGCTCTAAGACGAATCATGTGCAAGTCCTCTAGTTCATCCATCATTAGGCCACTATAATCTTTGGAGCTTAAATCCTTTTGCAAATCTACCCTCCTAGAATCTGATTGTATTTCCCAAGGTAAAACTGCATGGTGCCCATAAACCAGTTCATAAGGAGATGTCTTTGTAGCTCCATGAGGGGCCATTCGGTAAGCCCATAAAGCTTCATTGAGTACCGAATGCCACCTTCTTGGCTTATGGTCGATCTTCTTTTGTATAAGCTTGATCATGATCTTATTAGAAGCCTCTGCCTGACCATTAGCTTGGGCATAATAGGGAGAAGAATTGAACAATTTGATCCCCATGCTTTCGGCAAACTCCCTAAACTCCAAGGACACAAACTGAGCTCCCTGATCAGTTGTGATTGTTTGAGGAATTCCAAACCGATAGATGATGTGTTCCTTGACAAATTCAACCATGTTCTCAGATGTTACCTTCTTCAGTGGAATTGCCTCAACCCATTTAGTAAAGTAATCTGTCGCCAAAAGCACAAACTTGCCCCTTGCTAGATGGTGGGTTAATCTGGCCAATCAAGTCTATACCCCAGCCCCTGAATGGCCATGGCTTGATAATGGGATTTAGTGCTGATGCAGGAACACTTTGAATATTTCCAAACCTCTGGCAGTCTTGACATCCCTTGTAATACTCAAAGCAATCCTCCAACATCGTCGGCCAAAAGCACCCAGCTTGCCTGATAACTCATTTCATACGGTAGGCCGATTGATGTGCTCCACATATCCCATCATGCACCTCACTCATAATCCTTTTTGCTTCTTCTGGACCCAGGCATCGCAGCAATACCCCATCCAATGATTTGTAGAATAGACTTCCATCCAGAAGAACAAATTTTATGGCTTTGTACCGGAGTTTCCTAGAGACCTTTCGGGATGGATCCTCCAAATAATCAACGATCTCCTTTCTCCAATCATCCTCTGCAAGATCCATTCCCAGCACACACACCTCCATGGCAAACGCTTCTTGATTTTCTCTATAGCCCGAAGCACTTTGGGCGAACCTGTTTGCCTCTTCATTGTGTTCTCTAGGAATATGCTGTAGAATTACTAACTGAAAGCTCTTCAAAATCTCTCTGCATTCCTCGTAGTAACTCCTCAAGGCATCACTTTTACACTCGTATTGGCCGTTCAATTGCTTGATTACCAACTCTGAATCTCCATAAACCTCAACTGAAATAGCCCCGGCTTCTCTTAAATATTGAAGCCCCCGAAGCAATGCTTCGTACTCAGCCTGATTGTTTGTAACAGTGGGCTGGATAGGGATAGCAAACTCAAACATCTCACCCCTGGGTGAAATTAATAGAATCCTTACTCCCCCACCTTTACCACATGATGATCCATCAAAGAACAAAGCCCAAGGAGTAATTTCAAGCAAATCAATCGATGGATCACGATGTTCAGTTATAAAATCGGCAATGATCTGACCTTTTATAGCTTTTGTCGATTCGAACTTCAACTCAAACTCAGATAAGGCTAAGATCCACTTGCCAATCCTGCCATTCAAAATTGGCATAGATAACATATGTTTTATTACATCAAACTTGGAGTATACAACGCATTCGGCATTCAACAAGTAGTGCCGAAATTTTGTACACGAGTAGTACACACATAAGCACAGCTTCTCCGCAGCTGAATACCTGGTTTCAGGATCAAGTAATTTTCGGCTAAGGTACGCTACTACCCGCTCCTTTCCTTCAAATTCTTGAATAAGGGCCGATCCAATGGTTTGGGTATCGGCCGCCACGTACAACTTGAAAGGCTTATCCAACTGCGAAGGAACCAGTACTGGCGGTTCCTTCATATATTGCTTGATATTGTCAAAAGCCTTTTGTTGTTCGTCACCCCATATGAACTTCTGATCCTTCTTAAGCTTCAACAATGGAGAAAAGGGCAAAACCTTTTGCGACAGATTTGAAATGAACCTTCTCACAAAATTGATATTGCCAAGCAATGACTGCAACTCCTTGAGATTGGTTGGAGGGACAACTTCATCAATAGCTTTCATGCTTTTTTTGCCAACTTCAATCCCCCCTTCCTGCACCAGGAGTCCCAAGAATTCTCCAGCTGATATCCCAAAAGCACATTTGTTTGGATTCATCTTCAGACCATGCTTTCGGGTGCATCCCAAAGTTCTTTTCACATCCTCCAGGTGTGTGTCATGATTCAAAGACTTGATCACGACATCATCAATGTAAATTTCAACAATTTTCCTGATCAACTCGTGAAAGATGTAATTCATGGCTCGCTGATAAGTTTCACCTGCATTTTTCAACCCAAATGTCATGACTATCCATTCAAACAGGTCTATATGACCAGGACATCTGAAGGCTGTCTTTGATATATCCTCTATTGCCATGAAAATCTGATTGTACCCTGCATTGCCATCCATGAAACTGATAACTTTATGTCCAGCAGCGGCATCAACCAGCAAATCGGCAACAGGCATTGGGTAACCGTCCATAGGAGTAGCTCTGTTCAAGTCCCTGAAATCTATGCAAGCCCTCATCTTTCCATTCTTCTTGTAGATAGGGACAATATTAGAGATCCACTCCGCGTATCTGCATGGCCGAATGAAGTTCGCATCAAGTAGTCTTTCAACTTCTTTCTTCACATCAGCCAATACTTCGTCTTTGTAGATTTTCCAGGGAGGTTGCTTATATGGTTTAAAACCAGATTTGATTGGCAACCGATGCTCGACAATGGAACGATCCAAACCAGGCATCTCTGAGTAATCCCAAGCGAAGCAATCTTTATATTCCTTGAGCAGCTTGATCAATTCCCCTCTGAAATCTGATTCCAAGTTTGCGCTGATAAATGTCGGCCTCGGTTTGTCACCGTTTCCAATGTCAACTTCCTCCAATTTGTCGGCCGACATGAATCCTCGCCCCAACTTACCATCAGTTCCATCAACGGGATTGTCCATTAAAAATTGCTATAAGAGCCGACTGCTTGAATCGGCTGTTGATCACTGCTGACAGGCTCAACAGGACCTTCTCCCCAGTCTCTCCCCGAGAAACAGTCAATGCCTTGGTATTCCCAGAAAGTTGGTTCCACGTTCGCGATGCTCACTGAGTCATCTGCTTGGACCACCTCAATATCGTCATCTACCCATTGAATGAGCTGCTGATGCATGGTAGATGGGATGCAGCAATTGGCGTGAATCCAGTCCCGCCCAAGCAGTAGGCTGTAGGCTCCTTTGCCTTTGATGACAAAGAAGGTTGTGAGCAATGTCTTGGACCCAATCATCAGATCCATGTGGACGCACCCCTTGGTATCTGAAGGATTCCCAGCGAAATCGTCCAGAATTATGCTCGTAGGCGTTAAGTCTCCAGGGCCCATGCCAAGCTTCCTAAAGGTGGTGTATGGCATCACGTTGACTGCAGCCCCACCATCGACAAACATCTTGGTCAATGGCTTGCCATTGACGTATCCCTTCAAGTACAGCGGCCTCATGTGTCGATTCTTGGCCGACTTGTCGAAGGTGGCTTGCTTGGCTAACACCAGTTGCGCCATCAGTCCCCCAAGCTGTTCATCATCATTAGCATCCAGGGACGTTTCTTCCTGCACAACTTGATTAGTAGGAGCCATAAACTCATTCGGCAGAAAGTATACCATACACGCCGGAGCCGAACGACTTGATCCCTCAGGTTTGTCCTTTGTACGCCACACCTGTTTCTTCCGGATCCCCGCCTGCCTCAATTCACGGTTCCTCAAGCGCTGAACCCTTCTTTTCTGGCTCTTCCTCAATCCAGGCGGTCACCATTGTCCTTCTTGCCAGATATATTCGTCTTCTTCTTGATCAGCCCATCTTTGATCAGCTTGCCTCTTTCTGGGATGATCAATGACCTCAATTATTTTTTGACGCCGATCGTCACTAGGATGTATCCTTCCAATTCTTTCATGGACGGATCGGCGACTGGCAGTTTCCTGCCTATACTCAAAGTATCTGTCACTGCACTCAGGGCAGTTCCTCAACGTAGGAAGCTTCAAGCCTTCATTCCAACAGTGCCTCAAGAATGCGCACCCCCAATGTGCGCGCTCCTGCTCGCGCGTGTACTGCTCCAAATCTCTCCTGCGCACTTATTCTTCGGCCTTGCGTCTCTCCTCCTCGTGCCTCCGCTTCTAGTAGCGTTCTTTCTCTAACTGACGCTGCCACTTGTTGAGGAGGATGCGCGTGGTGACCCTGGGTTTGGCCCTGGACGACTCCCCAACCTCGATATGGCTTTTGAGAACACGAGGGGCTTCTCCATGAACCTGCTCCAACGTCACTTGCCGCGCTGGATCTACTGCTCCATCTTGCCTTGCTCTAGCTGAAGTCAAGACCTTAACCTTTCCCTTTTCCTCGGCAGTCACCATGTTGACAGAAAAGCTTATCATATTCTGGGGAAAAGGGTGGCCGTCCAGTTTCATCTTGTTGTCAAACTTGAGATGACCCTCTTGGATAGCCTTCTGGATCCTCATCCTGAAGACCCTGCAGTCGTTGATGGAGTGATAATTCCTGTCATGGAAGCCGCAGTAACATTTCTCTTTTACTCCATCGGGCCGAAGCATAGAATGCCCCTCAGGCAATTTGATTCGGCCTTCCTTCACCAATAAATCAAACAGCTTGTTAGCTTTGGTAACGTCGAAGTCGTATGTGCCTTTGGTCTGCTTGGTCCAACACTGGTTCATGGTCAACAGCTCTTTGCCCCACATGATCTCAGCAGCAGCCACTTCCAGATCATCGTCAGAGTCTTCCATTTGGTCGGCCTTTTCCAGGAACTGATTATAAATGTCCGCTATGTCATGTTGCTTGTTGAACCTGGTGTCCTTCTTAAACCCATAGGCCTGGTTGCTCATCAATGACAGCTTTTGAGACAACTAGCCCAGGTTATCAAACTCCATACTAAACAACTTTTCTCGTACGGCTGGCAACATTCCTGCAACGGCCATATCGGCCAACTGATCATCTGGCAAATTTAACGAGAAACACATGCCTTTAAACTCCCTGAACCTCCTGAGGAATTCCAAAGGCGTCTCATGGTGCCTCTGCTTCAAAGTGGTGAGATCGATGAGCTTCTTTTCCGTGCTACCACTGAAGTAATGAGCGTGGAATTTTCGCTCCAGCTCCCTCCATGTGCCAACTGATTGGGGAGGCAAAGATGTGAACCACTAGAACGCTAGGCCCGTCAGTGACATGGGAAAATACCTGACCCTGAACGCCTCCTCAGATGAGGCCTCTCCAAGCTGCGTCAGATAGCGAGCAATGTGCTCAACCGTGCTCGTGTCATCCTGCCTAGAAAACTTTGTAAATTCCGTCGGAGGTTTTATCCTTGGCGGCAGAATCACTTTGTAGTACCACTCCGGGAAAGGAGGCGTGTAGGCTGGTCCTTGCATTTTAGGCTTGAGGCCGAATTGATTCTGCATCATATCGACCATCTTCTGAACCAGGATATCGTCCTCTTGTACTCTATGCCCGCACCGTACCCCAGATTCGGGAGGGCGTCAATAGCACCATAGTCCATAACTTCGTGGTAGCCTCCACCGTACAAGTTCTTCTGTAACCCTGTTGCTAGCTGGGGCAATCTTGTAGGTGGAAGTGAGTGGAACTCCAGACGAGCCAAACGCCAACTCCCCATACGTAGGCTGATATGGGTTTGGCTGTTGAATCGGTTGACTGTCATCGCCTTGCGGGGGTGGCCGGATCGGCCGTCCCCCCGGCCGCCGCGCAGGAGGTTGAACTCGGGGCGACTTCCGGCACCTTGTGGAGGTGGCTGGATGGGCTGGCTCCCAACGCTCTGCGGGGGAGGCCGCACCGGGCGGCTTCGCAATGGTGGCCGTGTTCTGGTTGGGCAGAGCTGGACTCCCCAATCTCCATGGAATATCCTTGAGGGGATACTCGACTGAATACTTGCTCCACCCCCGGGCCAAAGATACTCACCATCATCTGTTTGAATACGCCCAGGAAAGCCCTGTGATGCTTACTCAACACGTCTTCCGCAGCATCCCGAAACGCTTGCATTGCCTCTTCTTTCTCTTACAGAGTTGTGGCATCAGTCTCTCCTGACAGTAGAACCTTGGGCATCTCATTTTTGAGATACGGAACGCCACTTCTGTTCTTTTTGAATGACATCAAGCATTTTTGCTGAAACTGATCCGTGGCATCTTTCAGCTGTTGTAGCTACACTGGAGAGAGATCCTCGATGGCGACATCCAGAATGTCACTGATGTCAGGCATCTTGATTTCGGCTGTTTGTCCCACCAGGTGTGCCAAAAAGTGTGTTGACGCAAAATCTGCACCTTACGCCAAGCACACAGCAAGCCGAACAAGCTAGCTTCACACGCGAAAAGATTTCAAGACGTGCCAGTCAATTTTTCCAGAAAATTAACAAAAGACAAAGTAGTTAAATTCCAAAGCTTGGAACTTCTTGCCGGTGGTACCGCAGGTTCCATATTTACGGCCAAAAAGCCAAGTGAGATGACATATAGCTATAAGAAGCTATCTGCCAACAAACTAGAAACCATTCGGGAGCTTCAGAGTACGAAACAGAACATAGCCGAATGAACGACATAAGCATGACGAAAAATCGGTCTTTATTTAAATAAAATTGCACGTGCACGAAGCCATGACCGATCCTTCATAACAAATAACAATAAACAATAAATGAAGTAAAGCATGATCATAAATATGTAATAAACAAGCATGCATAGGCCCAAAGCACTAGTCTACCGCGTGTCTAGGTACTTTAAAACCCGTCAAGCATGATATCAAACAAATCTATCCACCACATGATACAACTGTTTGGAAATCACACCACTAACCACAAATAGATCTATCCACCGCATGATACAATCTAAATATGGAAAGCTAAAAGCATGCAATATTTAAAGCATAACTTATAAACACGTTTCACTCGTGAAAGCATAACTGAATACGGCTGTACAGCCGAATCGGGGTCCACGAAGATGGAACAAACGTCGCCAAAGATGATAAATCTATCAGATTGAATTAAAGATCTAATCCACCGGATGACTAGCTTTAAAAACAACCCTAAAACTTGCATCTACCGCATGAAACCCGGTTCTTTCAAGATTTACGCAAAATTAACAAGATTGAACCCGCAACATGTAACAACCTAGATTGGTTCGGTTTCGGCTATTTGATAAACACGTGATCCACGTGCCTTTTGAAGCAAGATATAAACGTGCAATGTAAAGACCGCGAAACAAGATAAAGCCGATCCAAATCAATCTAAATTGGGCAAAAGAGTGTTACATGAATTTAAACATAAAGTAAAAACTCAAAGCAACACAGGATAACTTAATGAATCTATTGGATCTTGCCAAAATCCAATAGAGCTGATAACTAGCTCTAAGCTAGATCTTAGCCCACCGCATGGCTCATGACCTAACAAGAAACCCTCTTGAACCAAGCTTGAATCTACCGCATGATACTAAGCATGGTAACAAGACTACTTGCATCACGATCTAAATCCACCGCATGATACTAGACATGATACAAGGTTGTCGATACTTACCGAGGTCGACGGATCGATGAACCCTCTCGCACAACTCGACGACACGACAAGGACTCAAGGGTTTGGCGTAAAGCCGGTTTGTTATGAGAATGTTTCGAATACAATTACATACATCCAGGGTCTATATTTATACCCTGTCATGGCATGACTCCGAATGGACTACGAGCACAATATTTGATACCTAATTTATCTCTAAATGCGATCGCTTATCCATCCATTCGTCCCTTCCGCTCGGGCCACGTCATCACGCAATCCCACAAAATTAGCGCAAACAGTTTCCTTTCCGAACGGAAGCCAATTGCCGACCGCGAGCTCTTTTTGCCGAATCTTTCTGGAGAAACCTTCCTTCTTCCGGACGGATTTTTTCACCAAGTTAGGCCCACAAATCAGACTCCTTCCTGTACCAAATTTTGGTGTTAACATATGCCCCTTCAATTACGGGATAAAAGTGATTTTATTCCGAAATTGACTCCAGCTGCCAACGTCTTCAAATTGAGCCTGTTCAACACCTATTCTCTTTCCTTGCAATCCACCGGAGCCTCCGTCCAGATCCAAACCCTAGGTCATCTTTTCCCCAAGCTCAAATCCCCAATGGCAGGTCAAAATCAAGCCGCTGAGGTAAATTACATCCCCGTAAGCTTCATTCGGCACTAACTTTTCGATTTTTACCTGAGATTTCTTTTCCGCCTTCTCTCAACATGAGCTTTCCACCGAGCTTTTAATCCGCACTGAGGCCAATTCGACGTCTTACTTCCTTGGTCCTGTGGGAATTTCCGATCCTCGCGAGTTTATCGCAGCCGAATCCCAAAGAATCCCCTTCAAAGCAGCTTTATCTAAGCCTTCCCTGTGGCAGGACGCCTTCAAGAACTGGCCTTTGCCCCCCATTGCGGGCGGGAGAAACTGGTACAAAAGGGTGCTTGCGGATAACAGTGCCAAGACCCAAACTTGGGACAGCCTCCGCATTGCTCAATGCTTGGAGCTTTCTTTAGCCGAGACCCCGAAGAACGAAGACCTTTTGATAGCAGCTTGTCATTTTTGGTCAAATGGCGTCAATGCCTTCCTCTTTGGTCACGGCCCAATGTCCCCAACTCTGGCCGACGTTTACATGATTACTGGCCTTGATGTTTCAGGATCCGTGTACCCCTAGTACTACAAAGGCTCCACAAGACAAATAGGGGTGAAACCAGGAAGTGGATATAAATTATATATCCAAAATCACATGAAGGACGGACCCCTGGGTGAAGTCGAATACAGAGCAATCCTAAACATGTGGTTGTGCAGATTTATTTTCTGTGGTAAAGCCAATGAACCTACTCTGAATCACATTGTAATGGCTACCCATTTGGCTGGTGGCAAACGCATCCCTCTTGGAAAATGCCTCTTGGGTAGTGTATATCATATGCTTCATCAGACTGTCACCCAAATGCATACTCAGGGTGGAATACTTCTCGGATGAACCCTACACTAAGGAGATTAGTGATCTCTTCTCCAACCGCCTTGCTCTTCTCGTCATTGAAGCGGTGAAGATGTTGTTTCACCGGTTTCGATCTCGGCTTGATGTTCAGCTTGTGCTCGGCAACCTCTCTCGGGATCCCCTTCATGTCGAAGGGTTTCCACGCAAACACGTCGAGGTTCGCTTTGAGGAAGTCGACGAGCACACTTACCTATTTAGGATCGAGCACCGTACCGATACGGAGTGTACGACCATCGTCAGAGATGACCGCATCTTTGATGTCCTTGGCGGGCTCGAAAGAGCAAGCTGCTCGCTTGGACGACTCGGGGACATCCTGGTCCTCGGATCGAGGCTCGGCGTGGAGCCTCTCGGACCGGATGATTGCCTCAGCGAACTGAAAGCATTCAGTGTCGCACTCGTATGTGCGCTGATACATAGTCCCTACTGTGATGATCCCCTTTGGACTAGGAATCTTCAGTTTCATGTACGTGTAGTTTGGCACGGCCATAAACTTTGCGTATGCCGGCCTCCCGAGGATTGCATGGTACGTCCCCGAGAACTCCACTACTTTGAAGGTGAGGTTTTCGGTGTGGAAATTCTGCAAGTCCCCGAACGTGACGGGCAGATCGATATGCTCGATGGGGAGTGCCTCCATCCCAGGGATGACCCCGTGGAATGGTGCAGTCGATGGCTTCAGCTGGGACCGCGGGATGCCCATGTCGTCAAGCATAGACGCATATAGCACATTGATCCTGCTTCCACGATCCATTAGGACCTTGTGGACCCTATTGGATTTGAACAGGGGAGCTACCACTAGTGGGTAGGATCCTGGCTGAGGCACATGGTCGGGATGGTCCTTGCGGTCAAAGGTTATGGGAACCTCTGACCACTTCGCGGTGTCGGCGTTGAAGACTTCTCACCTGATGAGCTTCTAACGCCGCCACGAGGGTCTTGCTGGAGATCCCTTGAAGATCATGTGTACTGCTCCATCTTCGCCCGGGTATGCAGCCCTCGCGTCGTCGTCGTTGTCGCGGGGTGGCCCTCCCTTCTTGGGCCGATCTGCCGTTCTCGGCTTGAGGGTGTCGTTGATGTAGTTCTTGATGAGCCGACAGTCTTTGAGCGAGTGCCAAACGGGGACCTTGTGGTGCGGGCACGATGCGCCCAGGAGCCTCTCGAAGTGGTCCTTAGACGGCGTGGGCTAGGTCGGGTTGCCCTTGGGGCGTGACGTCTTGCGCTCCGCCGCTGCGGCCAGGTTGTCGTCATGACGGTGTTTGTCGTTCTTCTTCTTCTTCTTCCTGAAGCGTGAGGATGTCCCCTCGCCGTGGTCCACGACTTGCTTCCCCTGGCCCTGAGGGGTGTTGAGTGTCGCGAAGACCGCTTCCTCGCTGTCGGCATGGTTGCTCGCGATGTCGAGGAGCTCGCGAGTCGTTCGAGGCATGCGACGCTCGAGTCGATGGATGAGGGATGTGCATGTCGTGCCATTCTGGAACGCTGAGATGGCGTCATTGTCGGTTGCACCAGGGAGTTCGGTGCAGCGCTTGGAGAAGCACCGGATGTACTCGCACAGGTTCTCTCCTGGCTGCTGCCTGTAGTTGCGTAGCTCCCACTGCTTGCTGCGGCGCGTGTAGGTGCCTTGGAAGTTCCCGACGAAGACTCGACGCAGATCGGTCCAGTCGTGGATCTTGTCTCGCGGCAGGTGCTCGAGCCATGTACGCGCGGAGTCGCCGAGGTAGAGCAGCAGATTCTTGATGATGAATTGGTCGTCTGTCGCTCCCCCGACGTGGCAGGCGAGTCGGTAGTCCTCAAGCCACACGCTTGGGTTGTTGTCCCCATCGTACCTGGGTACGTTGGTCAGAGCGCGAAAGCGTGAGGGGAACCTCGCATCCCAGATGCTCTGGCTAAAGGCTCGTGGACCTCTCTAGCTTGGTGACCAGCTACGGTCATGGTCGTCGTCGCTGTCGTGGCACCGCCCACGTCCGCGATCGTCGTGGTGGCGTGAGCGGGCGTCGCGGTGGTTGCCGACGCTCTCGGCCTGTCGACGGGCCTCGATGGTGTTCTGCACGTCGTGGTTGGGCCCGAGGCGGCTCTTGACCGCTGATGTCGCGGTACCGCCCCCTTCCCCACGCTCCCGATGTTGAGAAGCAGGTGGGTTCGGGTCGTGTGTGGATGGCGCTCCTGCTCGCCCGCGCTCCGAGCGCTGGCGCGAGGCTGAGCTCTCTGCTTGTTGCGCCGCCGCCGCCGCCTCGAGCAGCGCCTTTAGTTGCTGGCGCACCCGTCGCTCCTCGGAGGTTGCCGCCTCCGGATAGCCGCGCAGCAGCATTGCTACGGCGGCGAGATTCTACGACGCCCGCCTGAAGAGCGGCGGGGCATCAGCGTCGGTGTTGGCGTCGATGTTTGCAGCCTCGTTGGTGCGTCGGTCGTTGTCGCGCGTTCGTCCCCGAGCAGGTGGCGTTGGTGCGTGGGCCCACGGCTACTCAGCAGCTGGGTGGTGCTTGCGTCGCTTATCGTTCCCCTCGCGGGGTTGCTCCTGCATGGGAACGTCCCGTGCGAGTTGTCGGTCGCGGGGCTCGGGGTTCATCCCAAGCTCTTGGTGAAGAAGGGCCAACTCCTCGTCGAGCTGGTGCTTGGCCTCCGCGAGCTCGTTGAGCTGTGCCGGTCGTTGGGCGGCGCGATGCTGGCTCCGGTTCGGAGCTGCTCGATGCCAAGGCCATGCAGACGTTGCACTCCTGCGTGGGGTTGTGCTGCTGCGTGGTCCGTGCCCTCCGAGTCATCGTAGACCCAGAGGTGGCACCGGTCGCACACATGTTGTTGACGTAGGCCGCCACCGGGTCGTCCGAGAGGCCGGGCTGTCCATGGGGGTACATCACGGTGTACCGCTCCATGAACTCCCCCCCCAGGCTAGCGGCTCGGCCCTGCTAGCCTGGAAGGCAAGGTTAGTGAGGTAGTAGGCGGTGAGCCTAAAACGCTCCTGCGTTGGGTTTGGCCCCAATATGCCGATGATCGTCTCGTTCGAGAAGCCCCGGACGAAGGCTTCACGCCCCACAGCCCCCGTCAAGATGCTAGGGTGAGGTGGCTGGGTGAAGGTATGCCCAGCGATGGACTCCGCCAGCCCTGTGTAGACGAAGCCGAGGGAGCTGAAGCGCAGGGTGGCCCCAGGAGTCAATGGGACCTTGCGACCGTCCATCCAATCCGCTGGTGAAGTTCGTTGAGACACACGATGTTCCCCTACCTGGCGTGCCAACTGTCGGGGTTCTCTAACCGCCGGCAGTGAATTTGTATCGACCATGTGTCGGACTCAGATGGTTAGCACAGGAGACAATGAGATTATACTGGTTCGGGCCTCCAAGGAGTAATACCCTACGTCGTGTCGAGCTATCGTCTTCCTGAGCTAGGGGTGTTTGTAGTAGGGGTTACAAACTGGTCGGAAGAGGGTGTCGGACCCAAGTCCCTTGGAGTGGTGTTCGATCTATAGGAGGTCTAACCCTTGTAATGGTTTCTATCCTCTCCCTCTTATAGACACAAGGGGAGGGGCACGGGGGGAAGTAGAACAGAAGTACATTGCTTGGTAGTTGGGATGTCCTGTCGTGCGTCGCTTGTCTGTCAGGGTGCATTGAAGTGGAACTGTGCCACTTGGTCCCGGGAGCCTTCGCGTCACCGGGCGTGGTTGTTCACCCCGAGACGCTTGGCGCCTCCTCTGAGTAGTTTGTTGTTGTCTTGGCCTGTCTGAGTACTTGACTAGCCCGCCACGCTAAGGCCTAAGCCTAGGCTTGAGCTCGTCGTAGGGGGTGCTTGAGTGCCTTGGGTAAAGCTTGTGTGTGGCAAGGTTGGAGGTGATGTTGATGGGACGACTGTGCAGCCGGGCAGACCTGCATTGAGGCTCTTGTCGGTGCCAGCTGCTTGCATGGGCCGCCAGCTGGTGCCTTTTCATGGCGCGGGGAATCGTTCCCCACGCGTTGTGGTGGAGGTGCTCTGCCTCAAGCTCGCACCGCATGTCATGGCCCACATCTCAGCCAGAGTCGGGGGGAGCTCGTGCGAGGCGGAGACTTGTCGTGCGAGGCGGAGACTTATCGGGGGGGAGGGGGATCCCTCTTGTGGGGAACTGGTTGGAGACGCTGCCAATTGGTTGGAAACATGACGTCTTGCCAGTGTGGGTCTTGACTGGGGTCCTCAATCCTCCTCGTCTTGAATCTTGGCCTTGACATTGTCAATCTTGGCCTTCATGTTGTCGATGGTGTCGGATTACCTTGTGTTAAGGGAGATCTTTTCACCGTCAAAGGGGCCGTAATCCAGGCCCTCGTCATTTCCCCAGGAAAAACCATTAAAGTTCCCTTACACTTCTCACATTCGATCCACACTAAGACCGAACCCAGTCCTGAACCTGACCCAATGGAAGAGGTGAATGAAGCATCTCTAGAACATTTTGTAGAATCCACTTAAGAAGATGTCACTGAATTCTTCATCGGGAGGAAGAAGAAAATCCTACAGAATCTGAGTCCCTCGATGAAACCGAGGAACCCTCAAGACCTCCCATTGAGCTTAAACCTTTACCACCTGTTATTAGATATGCCTTTTTGCATAATGATTCTGAGTCTCCTATGATCATTAATGACCAACTCACTCAGGAAGAGACTCATAGGCTGGTAACCATCTTAGAACAGCATCGCTCAGCCTTTGGCTACTCGCTCGAAGACCTTAAGGGCATCAGTCCTGCCCTTTGCACTCATCGCATTCCTACGGACCCTGATGTTCTACCATCTAGAGAGCCACGAGAAAGACTTAACAATGCGATGAGAGAGGTAGTGAACAAAGAAGTTCTGAAACTCTTACACGCCGGGATTATATATCCTGTGCCACATAGTGAGTGGGTGAGCCCCGTGCAAGTTGTCCCTAAAAAGGGAGGCATGACAGTTGTGAAAAATGAGAGGAATGAATTAATTCCTCAGAGGACCTTCATTGGTTGGCATATGTGCATAGATTATAGAAAACTCAACAAAGCCACATGGATAGATCACTTTCCACTGCCCTTCCTTGATGAAATGTTAGAGCGGTTGGCGAATCATTCTTTCTTTTGCTTTCTTGATGGATATTCTGGATATCACCAAATTCCAATCCATCCCAGTAACCAGAGCAAAACCACTTTGACATGTCCTTATGGAACTTATGCTTATCATAGAATGTCTTTTGGGCTATGTAATGCTCCAGCTTCTTTTCAAAGATGTATGATGTCTATATTCTCTGATATGATTGAAGAGATCATGAAAGTTTTCATGGATGATTTTTCTTTTTATGGAAAAACTTTTGATGATTGTCTAGAAAACTTGGATAAGGTTTTGCAAGATGTGAAGAAAAGCACTTAGTCCTTAATTGGGAAAAATGTCATTTCATGGTTAGAGAAGGAATAGTGCTAGGCCATCTAATTTCTGAAAGAGGAATTGAGGTAAATAGAGCTAAAATAGAAGTAATTGAATAACTAACCCCACCTGTTAATGTCAAGGGAATCAGAAGTTTTCTTAGCCATGCTGGTTTCTATAGAAAGTTTATAAAAGATTTTTCTCATATTGCTAGACCTCTTACAAACTTTCTTGCCAAAGATGTTCCTTTTGACTTTGATGATGCTTGTCTTAAATCTTTTGAAATTCCAAAAAATGCTCGTATTTCTGCACCCATTATACAACCCCCTGTTTGGTCTTTACCTTTTGAAATTATGTGTGATGCAAGTGATTATGTTGTGGGGGCTGTTTCGGGGCAAACAAAGGACAAGAAACATCATGACATTGCTTATGCTAGTAAAACTTTGACAGGACCTCAACTCAATTATGCCACAACTGAAAAAGAACTGCCAGCTATTGTTTATGCCATTAACAAGTTTAGATCTTACTTAGTAGGAGCAAAAGTTATTGTTTACACTGATCATGCTGCTTTAAAATATTTGCTCATTAAGAAAGATGCTAAACCTAGATTAATAAGATGGATTCTGCTTCTCCAAGAATTTGACTTTGAAATAAAAGATAAGAAGGGAGTAGAAAATTCTATTGTCGATCATTTGTCTAGAATGTATTTTGAGAAACCACAGGAACTACCCATCAATGATGCAATGAGGGACGACATGCTCTATCGGATCGCCCTGTCAGACCCCTAGTATGCAGATATTGTTAATTTTGTGGTTGCAGGGTACGTACGACCAGGAGCCGACAAGAAAAAGCTTATTTATGAGAGTCGCCATCACCTGTGGGATGAACCATACCTTTTTCGAGTATGCTCTGATGGGTTACTCGGGAGGTGTGTACCGGCAGAAGAAGGAATGAAGATCATTGAGAAGTGCCACTCATCACCATATGGAGGTCATTATGGAGATTTCTGCACACATAAAAAATTTGGCAAAGCGGATTTTTCTGGCCAACCGTGTATCAAGACACAAAAGATTTCGTACGAAGGTGCAACTCCCGTCAGAGGCACGAAAACATCAATTCTAGAAATGCCATGCCACTGACAACCAACCTTCAGATCGAGCTGTTTGATGTCTGGAGAATTGACTACATGGGACCATTCCCAAAATCCAAAAAATTCGAGTACATCTTACTGGCAGTTGACTATGTCTCCAAAGGGTTGAAGCCCTGCCATGCAGAACTGCTGACCACAAAAGCTCAATAAGAATGTTTGAAGAGACAATGTTTTCGAGATTCGGTACGCCAAGGTTAGTGATAAGTGGTGGAGGATCCATTTCATGGACAAGCTGTTGGGGGGTATCCGAAAGCTCGAACAGATTCCCCGAACACAAAAGAGAGAAGGAGCAGTAACACGTTCGAGCTTAGTAAGGACGTGAGAGGAGACTGAGAATCTCCCACAGAATGCTTAAGTTTTCCACCGTAATGAATGAATTTACACGTGCCCTCACGCTCCCCTTTTATAAGGAGACGAAGGGACTTTTACATGCCGAAAACACCCTCGAGCTCGAAGAATATTCCTAATGTGAACACATACAAGAATGTCTTTTTCACCTCATATATTTACAAGCCTGCCACTAGTTCACACTCTAAACCCGGACTTTTTGGAACGACAACTTTGACTTTGCTTCTCACTGGTTCGCGAATTTCCCCGTTCGAGACTTCCGAACTTGACTTCCGACAGATTCCCGAATTAGCCATCCTCCCAAATTCGTGACTTCGCCGATTTGAGATTCCAGGCTCTCGCATGTTCACGACCCCGAGACTTCGAAGGTTCAAGATTCCCGAAGATCACATGTTCGCGACCCTGAGGCTTCGCAGGTTCAAGATTCCTGAAAATCGCATGTTCGCAACCCTGAAAAACATATCTAAAGAACTTTGTTAAACTCGATGTTTCGAGGGTGACGGGTTTTCCTGAATTCCCCAACACTAGCTCCTCGGGGAAGCGGGTTGACTCCGACGACCCGATTCCACGAACATTTCGGAAATTTAGTAAAAAACGTCACCCTCGAAACATCGGAGGGGACACGCGTCACCCAGAAACCCTACAACGGTCTAATCGAGGTAGGTTTCGCGGAACTACCCCCCCTCGCTCCTATAAATAGGAGGCTTCCGCTGTTAAATTTTTTTACCGCTCTCTTTCTTTTGACGTGAATCGTAACTCTTCCTCTTTGCGGAATCTCGTGTTGTGCTCCAGAGTTCGCGACCTTCCAGCTTTCATCGAACTTCTCTAAGGTATTGTTCCTTTCGCTCCTTAGTTCTTATTTGTTCTTTTTATTGCATTAGGTTTTTTATTTTTTAAACTTCATTCGCGAAAGTTGTCCTTATTTCTTCTTCTTTGTAAAACTGTCGAATAGGTGGCTCGAGTCAAAAGCACCGCGAGACCCATGACGACTGAAGAACTTGTCGCTGCTGGTCTCCCAGTCGAGCCGATTGTCGAGGGTCCTGATAATGCTCCACCTCCCGAAGATGGAGGTTCTCCCGCCGCCAGTGGCTCCAGGAGTCACGAGGATGGCGAAGTCAAAACGGATGACAAAGATGTCAGAGATGTAGATGCCGGCATCGGAGATCTAGTCAGGGCAAGGGCTGGCGGACCTCTTTCTCCCTCTCTCGTTTTCGGAAAATCGAAGATCACGACCAATATGATTCGGGAATATGAAGCGGCTGGGTTCTTTCCCTCGAGCACTGGGCGAGCCCCACTGGATGAACAAATCCCTGCTCCCAAAGATGAAGAGATTGTCGTGTTTCGGGACTTTTTTATCTGCGGCCTTAGGTTTCCTTGTGATCCCATTCTGCCCGCGATCTTGGATGCTTTTTTAGTGAAGATTCATTAGCTATCGCCGACATCTTTTCTTGAGGTGTCAAAATTTATTTGGATCATGAAGACCTTCGGCCGTAATCTTAGCGTCGATGCTTTTGCCAGATTGTTCGAACTGGTCATCGTCCCCGATGTCATCAAGGTCGACGACGGGCAATTCTACGAAGGTCAGCATGCATGCTGCACCTTCAACACCCGACGCCAAAACACCCGAAAAGGGATTACGCGAATTCAGATCGCTCCCTGCTGCAAGACCAACCTTACTGATGACTGGAATTCGTACTGGTTCTACGTGAAGGTCAACATGTCTGAAGTTCCTGGCTACGAAGGACCAGCTTACCCCTTGTCCTGCTCCATCGCACCTCTGACTGCTGTGAACACTGCCGAATTCAATCATCGAGCAGTAGGGATTAGAAATTGCGAAAGTGCTTTTCACCTTGCCAGCACTATACTTGGTGGTCGCGACATTATCGAGGAATTCGTTGCTGCACAAATTTGGCCGATTTCTTGTGGCTGGGCCCCCAACGAGATCGTGCACTTCAACATGAACTGGGCGGCTCAAGAAGTTCGGTATTAAACTGAGGGAGGGCCAAAGTGCCGATGATTTCATGGTTGAGATTGAGAAGAGAGTTACTTTGATGATAGGCGAGTATACCATGAACGAATACAAGGTGTACAAGGCACTGGTGAAGGACAAAAGAAGAATTAATCGTGTGTTTACTGAAGTCTGTGGCGACAAGTCCTTCAATTCTCGACGTCCTGGTCGTAAATTGAAGGTTCATGCGGTTGCTATCGCCAGTTGCTCAGCGGCTCCTATTAGTGCCCCGAGGAGAAGATCCTCGAAACGAGGTCCGTCAGCTAGTGATGAGAACACTTCCTCTGGCGTCCAGCCTTCGAAGACAAGGTCTCTAGAATCGACGAAATGCAGGCGCAGGACCCCCGAACAAATTTCGGACGCCGAACTCCAAGCAGCCTCTGGCCTCGCTCAAATGAGTCGCAAAAAATGCAAGAAGGCAGTCAAGAAGGTTGTTTCTTCGGGTGTTCAGTGAGTTCCCTCCGCGTTTGTCGACGTCTTCACGGAACCTGAGCCGAAAGGTCCCTTCTTTTGGCCCTTGTTGAGATTTGACTTTCGTGAACATTGCCCCTCGGGTTCTGAGAGTGAGTTCGTGGACATTGACTCCTTTTCAGATGTCGCGCCCGAAGTTCGGAAGGAGGTTATTCCCGATGCCGTCGCTGAGCCTTCTGTTGCTGCCCCCGAAGCTATCACTCCTTAGCCTGCTGATCCGGTGGGAGAGGCTTCCGCCGAATTCGTCAGGGAACTTGAGCTTACCATCCATAAAGATGAAGATCATGTCGCCAACGTTCCCTTGATTGAAGTTCGTGAATCTTTGACCGAAGGTCAAGATCCTTCTCCCTCCATTGCCGTGTTCAACAAAAGCTTCGGTACATCACATCGCGACAAACTGCTAAGCGTTGGTCGCGAAGTGACTAAAAATAGAGATGGCACCCCCAGATTTTAACGCTTTGGGAATCGCCTGCACTTATTGATGAAACAGGGGAGGAAGGTTCGGACGATTCGCTTGAGGGAATTGCCTGCGGCTCCAGGAAGGTGGCTAACTCTTCCCAGAAGAATGCTTCTGCTCCTGCGGGTAAATCTTCTTCGAGTTCGGGGAAGAAGGTCATCATGAAAAACTACAGCAGACAAGGTTCGTCCCTCTCTATGATAACTCTCGTCCTTCGCCGTTTTACAATTTTTTGTTCGTGACTTTATGTATGAAAAATTTTCAGAGTTCAAAGATCTTCTTCGGTCATACCCCCTGTCCAAGCTTGCGAGAACTCAGGAAACTTATGCACTCAAGTCTTCATTGATTGGGAGAATTGCTGTTGAGCGGCTTGTTGAGCAAGAGAAGGTTAATGCACAGCTTTCCCAAGAATCTAAGGAGATCAAGCGCAATTTTGCTATTGCTCAGTTTGCGAATCTCGACCTTGAGAAGAAAGTAGCTGAGCTGGCGGATGCTCTAAAACATTGTCAAGACGAAAAGAAGGTTGCTGAGGAGGCTGCTGAATCTTCCCGAAAAGAGCTCGAGAAGCTTCGGAAGACTCATGACGATGACCTAGGAATGTTCGAAAACCTTCGCAAAGAGCACGACAAATCCTTGAAGACTGTTGAAGATCTTCGCAGCAACAATTCTGATTTGGCTAAGTCTCTGAGTGCTAAGGACCGAAGAGTTCAAGATCTTGAAAAGGCGCTGGCTGAACAGAAGGAATCTTCGAGAAAAAAGGTTTCCGACCTTTTGTACAAGTTAAAGCTCTTATTTGAAGAGTACGAGAAATCTCTGAAGGAATTTGGCGTTCGCCCTGCACCTCTCCCTGCCGACCTAGGAGTTTCTGGATTCATGGAATGGATCGAGGCTGAGTTCAAGGCCCTTCCCGAAGTTATTTCTCGTGCTAATGATTTCGCGGCAGCCTTCTCAGTTGAGAGTATCCTGAAGCTCCTTCATAACTTCGACTGCGCTGATCTCGCGACATTTCGCGAAAAACTTTCTCAGTTTCCCAACGCCTTGAGCACTTCCAGAACTAGGCCAAACGAGGATGTGCAAGTTATCAAATCCAGGTTCACGAGGGAGTTCTGGCTCGCCAGCGGGAAGGAGGCTGTCAAGAGCATCACGCGCGCGAAGCTTGCTCAGGTTAGTTTTCGGACTATTTTCGTTCGCCGCTGGTAATTCGCGAATTTTTTGCTTTTCTGATTTTTATTGCCTCTGCTTCTCCATGGCTTTCTTAGTTGATTGATGAAGAGAATCGAGGAAAAGGTGTTGCATCTCCTGAGTCTTCTACTGAAGAAGAAGAAGAAACAAGCGACTCGGAGGATGGAAGCTCAAGCGACAGTAGTGATGACAGCAACGCTGGCTGCGAACCCTCTGCTCGGGAAGAAGGCTCACTGAAGGTTGATGTCTAGGACTATATTTAATCGAAAATTTCGCCCCTCGCGGCCATTCGTGTACATTTGTGTATTCATGGGATTTGTAACTTTTGCCTAAACAAGTTGTTTTGTAAATTTTATCCTGCGCAGGACGTGACACCACTGCGGATCCATCGCGATAAGATGTTTGTTAGCGGCGAAGCGTGGCGTTTGTTCAAAAAAGCTCATCCTGAACAAGATTTCTCCGATTTTTGGCTCGAAACTTCGCTTAAGTTTTCTATGGGATGCTTCAATCTTTCTTCTTTTTTCTTGCTTTGTAAGAAAGAAGGTTCTACATCTGCGAATTCGAGTTCCGCGAAGATTCCGAAGACAGAGCCCCTTAGCCCAACTGCCAACGAGCTCAACTTTGCTTATGCTAGCGATATTGCAGAAGATGATATTCGCGAACCCGAACATGTTTTTGAACTTTCGTTCTAGACTTTGTACTTATCGATGTAATTGTTGATGAACTGTTTCGAAATTTTAATGCAAATAAGGCAATGAGGACATTTTCTTTTGAAAAAACGTCACCCTCCCCCACCTTGCCGTTTTGCATGAAAATTTGTAGATGATTGCCGAAGCTCTACTGCTTCTCGAATACTCTGATCAAACGCGCTTTTGTAGAAATTTTCGTAAATTCTTTAAAGCTTCGAATGTTGTTAGGCAAGTTGACAAAATTTGTTCTCGAATTTTGTGGACTTGACCCTCTTGGCACACTTCCCTGGTTGATATTGCAACCCTCAGTTTCTTCAACCATGATTTTCTACGAATTTTTGCGCGAGCCCCATTGCCCTTTTGCCATAACGATTTTTTCGTGAAAAAAGAGCTTTCAGTAATCTTCATAAGGAAAAGGAATTTTGGAACAAAGCCACACACATTCACCTAACCGCAATCGTCATTGCTTTTCACGATGGAAACTGAGGCTGCAACTCATCGTTGTCTCGAGCCTTTTCGATGGGCATCCCTTCGTGGATGGGATTTTAGGCCACAACTTATTGTTGTCTCAAACCTTTTCGGTGGGAATCCCTTCATGGATGGGATTTTTAGGCCACAACTTATTGTTGTCTCAGGCCTTTTAGGTGGGAATCCCTTCATGGATGGGATTTTTAGGCCACAACTTGTTGTTGTCTCAGGCCTTTTCGGTGGGAATCCCTTCATGGATGGGATTTTTAGGCCACAACTTGTTGTTGTCTCAGGCCTTTTCGGTGGGAATCCCTTCATGGATGGGATTTTTAGGCAATGGGATTTTTAGGCCACAACTTATTGTTGTTTCGGGCCTTTTTTCACAACCTTGTCTTTTTTTTTTGCTAGATGAAATACTGGCTATAAAGAAGGAAGCCTTTCTCACGAACTTCTTTCTTTTTTCACGATGGAATTCTGGCTATCAGGAAGCCTTTCTCACGAACTTCTTTCTTTTTTCACGATGGAATTCTGTCTATCAGGAAGGCTTTCTCACGAACTTCTTTCTTTTTTCACGATGAAATTCTGGCTATCAGGAAGACTTTCTCACGAACTGTTTTCTTTTTTCACGATGGAATTCTCGAAATACGCGATTTGGGGGAAGACTCTTTATATATATATATATATATATATAGGCCAGCGCTATTCCATACCCTGGGTATGGAATAATTATTCCATACCCGAGCCACCCACCCGCACCACGTCGTGCGTCCCCGCTCCAGCTGCCGGATCCGGATTTTTTTCCTCCACGCGGGCTCCCTGCTCCGATTCGCTGATACTCCCGACTGGGGTTCGTCATTTTCCCCCTCGGCACCTTCTCCCAATACTGCGGTTCGCCGGGTTTTTTTTTGCCTCCACATGCGCTGTGCTGAACATTAATTTACGTGTCACTGTGAGGGATTCATTGTTCTGCGGCAAGGACATGTCTCGGTACGGAGGTTAGTTTTAACGTTGGTCAAACAAACATTGTGCATTGGAATTAGTATTAGACAGCGAGTACGTCACACAATGTGCATCGCTGAAGTTCTGTGAAAGAAAGAATGGCCTAAAAATGAGTTTGTGCATGAATTGACTATTTCTGCACGACAGGTGGAGGCATATCATTTAGTTTAAAATAACTATTCTTTACACCGATAGGCAAAAAAACGTCATTTTCGTGCAATCATTAATCCACATCGGCGAGAACGAAATCAGCCAAGTATGTAACACCCGAAAATTCCATCACAATAAAATATTGCTAGAAACAAGGTTTAGTTTTATTTTCTAAGGATTTAATAAATTTGAATAAATAAATGTGCCTTTAATTAAATTAAACAACAATTAATAATTAGAATCACCCAAGTGTTTGTGCATCATATTGAAATGCATGAGTTTTGTTTGTGGTGTGATTTTAAAAGTCTTAAAAAAATGTTTGTGAAAAGTATTTAAAATAATTGGTGCGAAAGTTTGAATTTAAAAAAAATGTTTCAAAAAAATTGTAAAAATGGTTTGTGAAAAGCCTTTTAAAATAGTGGAGAAATTTGTGTTAAAATTTGAGTTTGAAAAGATGAAAAAGATTTGAATTTAAAAGATTTGAAATAGGTTTGAAAATGGATTTGAAAAGAAAAGGGAAAGAAAAAGAAAAAGGAAAAAAAACCAAATCTAACCTAACAGCCCAACCCAACCCGCGGCCTATCTAAGCTTCCGGCCCGCCCCCGGCCCACACGGCCCCGCCCGCCTCCCCCTCCCTCACACAGCCCACCGACGTGGGGGCCCACCCTCGTCGGGGCCATCTTCTACCTCCGGCCCGCGCCCCCCTCTTCTTCCCCGCGCGGCCGCGCGCGCTACCCGCGCCGCCGTCCCGCCTCCCCCGGCCTCCCCGCGCCCCTTCTCCTCCCCACCGAGAGCACATTAAGACGTCGCCGCCACCCACGTGCGCCGCCCCCTCCCCCTTCCCCTTCGGAAACCGCCCCACCGAGCCGCCATTAATGGCGCCGGCGCCACCGATCCCGCCACCGCCTTGGCCGTGCCCCTCCCCTCCCCTCTCCACCTATATAAGATCCCCTCGAGCCTCCTCTCCATCCCGCGCCCCTCCCCTTCCTCTCCTCCCGCACCGCACCGCCGCCGCCACGGAGCACCGCCGCCACCGCCGCCCCTCGCCGCCGATCTCCTCCTCCGGCGCATTTCCCTTCCCTCCGAGCCCCTGGTAATCTTCCCCTTGCTCTCCTCTTCAATTTGGTGTTTTCCCCTCCGCGATTGGTGCACGGAAGGCCTGTTTGGCCGCCGCCGGCGAGCCGGCCGGCGAGACCGCCGCCGCTTGTACAGCGCCGCCGCCGCCCCTTTGCCCGCAGTCAACCGTGGCCATCCGATCTAAATCTACAGCTCAGATTAAAAGGGGTTCATAACCCTTCACCCGGTCCACGGTGGACCGGTGGACCAGGTCCACCGGGCCGGTCCACACGCTTGCGTCACCACCTGCGTCAGCACGGCCAATAGCAGCCCGCCACGTGGCACTCCCCAGTCACTCCGCCGGCTGCCTTGGCGGTTTTGCAAAAAGGCCCCGTAGTTTTCAATATCACATAAGTATCCTTCCACCCTTAAAGATCCTTACAGCTAAGGCCTTTTTCTTTTGTTTTAACCCTTTAACTCCTTAGTTTTATGTCCCTTAGTCCATCCTTTCCCTTTTACACTATAAACCTTGGGTTTATACACATAATTATGTTTAGGTCCCTGAAATCTTGCAGAAAAACCCCTAAAACTTTCGATATTTACAATTTAGTCCCCGAACCTTGTTTCGCCCATAACTTTTCCATCCTAGCTCCGTTTTACGCGTTCTTGGTGTCCACGCGACCGTCTCTCCGAGCCCGTCATTTCTAAAAGCTTGTTTTAGTCTTTTGGTAATGTTTGATGTATTTTTTTATTTATTGTATGTTTTTCTTGCATGATCGTAGCCAACACGCCGTTCGAGGAAGTTCAAGTGCAGAGCTTTGCAGATAAGGAAAGTAGCTTATCGTTGGAGAAAGGCAAGTGACCCTAACCACCCTTCTACCTATGCTTTAATCAAGAACACTATAAATTAATCGGAACATGGAGAACCACCCGGAAAACGGTGCAACCACGGTCCATATGGCTCCGCTTAGCCAATTAATTAGGTGTGCGATTGATCCGATGGCCCTTTTCCGAAAGGAGCGGAGGGGGGATCCGGGTTGCGGGGGTATAGCCCGGTCCTTTTGGGGTAGCAGCCTTTGCTAAGGTGCCGACCACTAGGGAGGGTTATGGTCCGCCCGATCCGTAACTATGCGGGTCGTTAGTCTTTTGCATATCTTTGTAAAGGCTTCGTAGCGTCCCTATGCAATCACACCTCGGAAGTGTGGTATTGTGCCCGATCGGCACATGCGTGGTTGGGTTCAAAGTTCTTTGGAACTTTTACGCGAACCGTGGGAAAAGTGTGCAACCTCTCGCGAGTGTAAAACGATCGATCGGCCGTGCTCACGGTCAAGAGCGGCCCGGACCCTCACATGATTAATTGAACTTAAAGATGGATTAATATTGCTTTCCGGTTATTTCGTGGCCTTGCCGAGTACCAACCATAAGTGTACTCATCCTTGCTTACGCTGTTCAGAGAAGAATCCCGGAGTGGAGTACTTCACCGACTACGAGGAGTTCTGAGGATGCGATCAACCAGTCAGAAGCCTGTGGAAGATGAAGATGGAGTCGCGTCTTCATAGTTATCGTTGTTCGTGTAAAGACCTTTGTGTCTACTTTCGTGAGTGTAATAAAAGTTAATAAACCCTTTCTGTACGTTTTCGAGCAGTGTCTTGTGATATTACACTCATGAGTCTATCATATGTGTGAAATTGTGATCCTGGCACACATATGAGATGCATTCGGTTTTCTACGGAAAATCGGGTGTGACAGAGTGGTATCAGAGCAATGCTGACTGTAGGACGCAGCCTCAGATAGAAATGGTCGATATTAAGGACTCTTTATCTAGAAAGCCTTTCCAGCATTCAAAATATCTTATTTACGCATAAAAAAAATATTTTATTCTTTATTCTTTAACAAAATCAAATCTTTTGTTTTCTTCTATACTGAGTCTGATTCTTGTTCTTCCACCTTGAACTACCACACGTGTTTTATAGGATAGATTCTTAGGTTGCCTACCCTTCTATCAGTTTCGTTTCGATAGAGCCGTTCTTGTGAGGACGTGCGATGTAAATGCTTGTTGATTGTAAACATGCATGATTTGGATCTTTGACTTGATTGGAATGTTTTTGTGGAGTGATGGCCACAAATACATCAATAAAATAATTAAAGTTGAAATTTGAATCTTAGCCCCTTTTCTCTGATTCACCTTTATCAATTCAACTTCCTATCGGAAAACTTTTCTCTCTAACAATCAAATGGTAAACATCAGGTCAGGAGCTGGACAGGATATTCCGTTCGTCATCAATCAGCTGAATCAAGTTCCCTCCTCCACCACAAGAATTAGCGATGGATCCCGCGATGCAGCAGTTCTTTACGGAACAGATGCAATTAATTCAGAACCTCACCGCCACTGTCCAGAATCTACAGGCACAGCAGAACCAGCCTCCACCTCAAGGACCCCCACCACCTCCACCACCAGTAAACAAGCATAGAGAGTTCATGAGCCACAACCCGCCCACTTACTCTCATTCTGTAGATCCCCTCGATGCCGATGATTGGCTCAAGACCATCAACAAGATGCTGAATATCACTCAATGTAATGATCGTGAGAAGGTTTTGTATGCCTCGGGACGTCCGGAAGGTGCGGCCTCGATTGGTGGGATGCTTACACCGTCGCACATCTTTGCCGCCGACACCATTACCTGGCAGGAGTTCCAAGAGAGTTTTCGTACACATCACATCCCAGCAGGTGTGAAGAAGCTGAAGAAGAAGGAATTTCTAGCTCTAAAGCAAGGCAACATGACCGTTAGTGAGTATCTGGATCAGTTTACTCATTTGTCCCGCTATGCACCAGATGAAGTCAACACGGATGGCAAGAGACAAGAACGCTTTCTCGATGGTTTGATAGGTCCACTTAACTATCAGTTGCAGAGCCACACATTTCTTAACTTTCAGATGTTGCTCAATAAGGCTATAGGCTTGGAGAATAAACGCAAGGAACTTCATGAACAGAAGCGCAAGTTTCAACCTCAAGGTCAATCTAGCAGTAACACCCGCCCTCGTTACAACTCATCGCAAGACTCTCAGTTTCGTTCTAGCACACAAGGCAGAAATCATGGACAGAGTCCGCAGTATCGTTCGTTTGATGAACCCGAGGAATCCAACCCAATGACACCTCAGGCTCCAAATCCTCATCAGAATCGCTCAAGTGCACCAGTAAGGAACACTACTCCAGTTCACCCCAGTGGATGCTTCAACTGCGGAGAATTGGGACACTATGCCAGTATTTGCCCTCAGCGTAATATGCAGACACCCCAGAGAGATAACAGAGGTCAACAGAACAATATGCATGGTAGGGTGAACCATGTGACAGCTGAAGAAGCTCAAGGAGACAAAGATGTTGTGCTTGGTCAATCTTAAGATCGGAGAGATAGATTTTGAAGCAGACTTAGTGATTCTAACATCCAGTGGAATAGATGTGATCCTTGGTATGGATTGGTTAAGCAAGCATGATGGAATCATTTTGTGTGCCAAGAAGTCGGTGCTCTTAACTACCCCGCAAGGAGATAGGATTGAGTTTGCCGCTGCAAGCCCGAAGAAGAAGGAGAAGTGAACAAGCTCTGTGATAGAAAACCGTCATCTTTCAAGACATCTTGTATCTCCTCTTGTTTCCCGATCCCTCCGAATCTCGGGACGAGATTCTTTTTAAGGGGGTAGGATTTGTAACACCCGAAAATTCCATCACAATAAAATATTGCTAGAAACAAGGTTTAGTTTTATTTTCTAAGGATTTAATAAATTTGAATAAATAAATGTGCCTTTAATTAAATTAAACAACAATTAATAATTAGAATCACCCAAGTGTTTGTGCATCATATTGAAATGCATGAGTTTTGTTTGTGGTGTGATTTTAAAAGTCTTAAAAAAATGTTTGTGAAAAGTCTTTAAAATAATTGGTGTGAAAGTTTGAATTTAAAAAAAAATGTTTCAAAAAAATTGTAAAAATGGTTTGTGAAAAGCCTTTTAAAATAGTGGAGAAATTTGTGTTAAAATTTGAGTTTGAAAAGATGAAAAAGATTTGAATTTAAAAGATTTGAAATAGGTTTGAAAATGGATTTGAAAAGAAAAGGGAAAGAAAAAGAAAAAGGAAAAAAAAAACCAAATCTAACCTAACAGCCCAACCCAACCCGCGGCCTATCTAAGCTTCCGGCCCAGCTCCGGCCCACACAGCCCCGCCCGCCTCCCCTCCCTCACACAGCCACCGACAGGTGGGGCCCACCCCATCGGGGCCATCTTCTACCTCCAGCCCGCGCCCCCTCTTCTTCCCCGCGCGGCCGCACCGCTACCCGCGCCGCCGTCCCGCCTCCCCCGGCCTCCCCGCGCCCCTTCTCCTTCCCACCGAGAGCACATTAAGACGCCGCCGCCACCCACGTGCGCCGCCCCCTCCCCCTTCCCCTTCGGAAACCGCCCCACCGAGCCGCCATTAATGGCGCCGGCGCCACCGATCCCGCCACCGCCTTGGCCGTGCCCCTCCCCTCCCCTCTCCACCTATATAAGATCCCCTCGAGCCTCCTCTCCATCCCGCGCCCCTCCCTTCCTCTCCTCCCGCACCGCACCGCCGCCGCCACGGAGCACCGCCGCCACCGCCGCCCCTCGCCGCCGATCTCCTCCTCCGCGCATTTCCCTTCCCCTCCGAGCCCCCGGTAATCTTCCCCTTGCTCTCCTCTTCAATTTGGTGTTTTCCCCTCCGCGATTGGTGCACGGAAGGCTCGTTTGGCCGCCGCCGGCGAGCCGGCCGGCGAGACCGCCGCCGCCTGTACAGCGCCGCCACCGCCCCTTTGCCCGCAGTCAACCGTGGACATCCGATCTAAATCTACGGCTCAGATTAAAAGGGGTTCATAACCCTTCACCCGGTCCACGGTGGACCGGTGGACCAGGTCCACCGGGCCGGTCCACACGCTTGCGTCACCACCTGCGTCAGCACGGCCAATAGCAGCCCGCCACGTGGCACTCCCCAGTCACTCCGCCGGCTGCCTTGGCGGTTTTGCAAAAAGGCCCCCGTAGTTTTCAATATCACATAAGTATCCTTCCACCCTTAAAGATCCTTACAGCTAAGGCCTTTTTCTTTTGTTTTAACCCTTTAACTCCTTAGTTTTATGTCCCTTAGTCCATCCTTTCCCTTTTACACTATAAACCTTGGGTTTATACACATAATTATGTTTAGGTCCCTGAAATCTTGCAGAAAAACCCCTAAAACTTTCAGATATTTACAATTTAGTCCCTGAACCTTGTTTCAGCCATAACTTTTCCATCCTAGCTCCGTTTTACGCGTTCTTGGTGTCCACGCGACCGTCTCTCCGAGCCCGTCATTTCTAAAAGCCTGTTTTAGTCTTTTGGTAATGTTTGATGTATTGTTTTATTTATTGTATGTTTTTCTTGCATGATCGTAGCCAACACGCCGTTCGAGGAAGTTCAAGTGCAGAGCTTTGCAGATAAGGAAAGTAGCTTATCGTTGGAGAAAGGCAAGTGACCCTAACCACCCTTCTACCTATGCTTTAATCAAGAACACTATAAATTAATCGGAACATGGAGAACCACCCGGAAAACGAAGGCAACCACAGTCCATATGGCTCGGCTTAGCCAATTAATTAGGTGTGCGATTGATCCGATGGCCCTTTTCCGAAAGGAGCGAGAGGGGGATCCGGGTTGCGGGGGTATAGCCCGGTCCTTTTGGGGTAGCAGCCTTTGCTAAGGTGCCGACCACTAGGGAGGGTTATGGTCCGCCCGATCCGTAACTATGCGGGTCGTTAGTCTTTTGCATATCTTTGTAAAGGCTTCGTAGCGTCCCTATGCAATCACACCTCGGAAGTGTGGTATTGTGCTCGATCAGCACATGCGTGGTTGGGTTCAAAGTTCTTTGGAACTTTTACGCGAACTGTGGGAAAAGTGTGCAACCTCTCGCAGTGTAAAACTGATCGATCAGCCGTGCTCACGGTCAAGAGCGGCCTGGACCCTCACATGATTAATTGAACTTAAAGATGGATTAATATTGCTTTCCGGTTATTTCTGTGGCCTTGCTGAGTACCAACCATAAGTGTACTCATCCTTGCTTACGCTGTTCAGAGAAGAATCCCGGAGTGGAGTACTTCACCGACTACGAGGAGTTCTGAGGATGCGATCAACCAGTCAGAAGCCTGTGGAAGATGAAGATGGAGTCGCGTCTTCATAGTTATCGTTGTTCGTGTAAAGACCTTTGTGTCTACCTTCGTGAGTGTAATAAAAGTTAATAAACCCTTTCTGTACGTTTTCGAGCAGTGTCTTGTGATATTACACTCATGAGTCTATCATATGTGTGAAATTGTGATCCTGGCACACATATGAGATGCATTCGGTTTTCTACGGAAAATCGGGTGTGACAGTGTAATTATATAACAAATATTTGTGCTCTGTACATGCTGTAACCAAATCTCATCCATGTAAAATTAATAAAAAAATTGCTAGTTTACTGGGCTTATTAACGGAATGGATCAGAAATTACAATCTTATTAGGTTGGAGTTGCAAGCGATGGTGATAGCGAGGTGAGGGCGATGAATTTGCGGGGAAGCAACCATGACACATGGCACAAACCGAAATAAAACAGAAAAGATATTATCCGAACAATTACCAATACCATTTTGCATGGCATCCGAACTTTCGAAAGAGTAGTTTATCACAACGAGAAAATGAACAAAAATGAGTTTTCCGGGGAACCAATACTACCTGGACGTTGCAACTTCAACCAATTTCAAATTACCGGAACAATATCAGGGCTCATATTGTCGAGTTGAGATCCACCATCTCAAAAACTCTGAGGGACTGCATAGATGGAAGCTAGTAATTGGTTCATAACAGAAATAATTAGCAAATAATGTGTAATTTAGTCCCAGCACAACCATATTTGTAAAAAAAGGACATTAAGGATGCTGTAAATCTGGACTAATTTGAAACACCATTGGGTAGAATTACTAAGCAAGGCATCAAACTATTAAGTGTTCATTTAATTACATTCATGAGGATGAAAACAGGGGAGATGACAAGAAGAAACTTAGTCTGAGACAAAAATACATTTTTTTCAACAATCATGTTGGGAACAGAGTATGAGAACAAAGAAATTAAATTTAACAAAGAGCCAAGAAGGATCTGCATGTAAAATGACATACTCGGGAGATGCGTGGAACACTAAACACAAAATCATTTTAAATGAGATGTCAACCACACGACAAAGTACATTGGAACCAAATATATTAACTAATATCCGCCGCAAAGAATATAGATGATACATCCGGAAGGCCTAGTCTACAATCTTAAGGCGAAATGACTCAAACAAGTGAGTGAGTGAGTAAGGTAACGAGCTTATATCTCTGTATAGCTAGAAGCCGTTGTCTTTACATAATGTTGTGCAGAATTCATCCAGGCACATTTACACATATAACTCTTGCCCATCGTATAGGACAGTCAAAAAATAAGGAGAATGCAAAAGGTATTCTAAACTATATGAGTTAAACAAGGTAAAAGTTGATTTCCAATTAATATAATAGAACAGACTTGCCAAGTATACTCGATTTACGAACCCCGATTGAGGTAACCTTCGCAAATACAATATATCAGTTAATTGCATACTAAAGGCACTTGCTGAAAAGGACAAATCTACGTTGTGGTTATGAGATAAAGAGAGATTTCTTAAATGCGTATAATTGTTAGTGCAAAAAAAATCATGTATCACATGAACCCACATCTTAATCAATTTTTTGTGTGCCTCTGTCAGTGTATTTTCTGATAAGCATTTCTAAGTTCTAATTCAAAATCAGAGAATGATCTAGGCATCTAGCAATCCTAATTCCTAAATAGAAGAGCATATTAACCACCTCACCTGAATCCACAAAGAGAAGAACATTGAAACATGAATTATGGGACCAGCCACAAGCCTCATGACAACCCCATAGACATTGTGGGAGGTAATGCTGGGAAGATGACCCGAACCGGCGCAACGGCTCCTTGTGTCCTCGGACTATGCACAAATTGGTGAGATAACTAAGAAGTGAGAACACGGAGAGAAATAAAGTGTTGAATGCAAACGAAACCAAACCGTAGCATTAAAAAAAACACAAAACGTGGATGTTATTGCTCACATGGCGGATGATTGTTTATATAGTATAATTACTAGTGCACTAGGAGCTCAAGAACATATGGATATGTCTAGTTTGATCAAGTCGTTATCAAGACACCTATTTTACGACGACAATGTTAAATAGCGTAACCATATATGAAAGAAAGTGCATCCTAGTTGAGCCGACAAATGGTTATGCTTGCCAAAGATGCATGAAAAGTCTGTCGGAAAGGGTCTCCAATCCGCACACACATAGAGATCGGGAAGTTAGTAATGGCTAGTAGACTTTTCATGGGAAAAGATACTTCATAATGCTCGTGTCACCGAATTTGGGATACGATAACAAGGCCGAACCGGTTGCCGACAACTCTAACTAGTTGGTTCCGCATCTTGCGATCACTAAATTTTGGGGTTGCTAAGGTGCTTGATTGACCGAAATCAACGAAGCATGCCCCTTGCTCGATTTAATTCTTACGCTAACGAATAAACACCACAAATCTTTGCCACCAGCTTGGACAATCAAGAAAAGTAGGGGGAATTGGATGTTAATTGATCGAAAACACCGGCGGGTGTGTCGACAACCCACACCACAAATCTCCCCACCTCCAAGGCGACCAACACTCTACGAAATGATGATTGGTAATAAATAGCTTGGTGCGGGAGACAATCAACCACTAAAAGGAAAGCGGCTACGTCATGAAGCAAGTATAGACCAATCGGATCTCAAATGACCCGCTTATATTTTTTTCTAAAAGGAATTATGATAATGCTACTAACCGAGTGTTGAAAGAATGTGCTCCTATGTAATCTATAGTGGTCCGATACATTCTTGTAAAAGAATGTCCGAAGCCAAAATATTATCTTCCATTATCTACTTAAGAGTGGTGAAAAAGCTTAATCTTGCTACGCGACCGGGGTATTATTCCATACTTTTCAACATCGCTAACTCGCATTTCATTGTTGGTAAGACCAACAATTGTTGTAATCGAAACCCAACGAGCCAATCTCAATTTTTTATTTTTGGTAGCTACTAACTAGTGATCACTAGATGATTGAAAGCATGAGTAAATTGAATTGAACATAATTATGTTGGATGACCGAAAGCGAGCTACGAATCGGTATTTCTTGTTTGAAGAAAATATATGTTAGCGCACATAAAACGACTAGGAGCAAAGCACATCTTGACAATTGCCTTGTTTGGATGGGTCCATCGAGCCTTGATAAGAACAACATGCAAGGCACATCGCCTTTAGATGCGGATGGTCGGATGCATGGCAAAGTTGAAGCATGAGATGCCAAAACAAAGATGCAAATACTCCCATGTCCCAACCACGCACCGGAGGTGCCAACAAGGATGATCCCAAAGCTTCGCTATCCCGCGCGATTGCGAGCCCCGCCGGGCCGTTGCCGATCGGATGAGTAGAAGTTAAAAAGTATGATATACTTGGCACAACCAAATATTCGATCACCTATATCTAATAGAGAAGGAACTGAATTGGGCAATCAAATGACGGCGGCCCTAAGTATGTAATGGAGAAGAAACGAGTATTCAATCATATTTAGCATTGTTCGAATGGTGCTAACAAATGAATTGGGCAGATCCACAAGGACCCTATTGGGCACAAGCTAATATGACGAATCACGAAGGTATTGATATCTCTTTTGTTCACGGGGTATATGCACAAATAGTCTACACCTTTGTGGGAAATCAATAAAAATCATGGCAGTGAAAGAAAGTAGTGCAAGGGCGCATACCGGGGGAAGAAGCGTCGGAAGAAATCGTCGGCTACGGTACGGTGGGCGGCGCTGAACCGACGGATGTGGTCCGTGGACATCACCGTGGAACCACCACCATGGCGCGCGGCCGCAACCCCCCAACCGTTTGCCGACGTCGTGGGGCCGCCGCCGCCGTAGGAAAGGCCGCCGTGGGCGACGGTGCGGGGGTCGGAGGTGGGCGGCGGTGGCGAAACGGGAGCGTAGGGACGGGGGCATGGGTGGTGGCGGTGGGGGAACGGAGTTGGCTCCGGGACGGTGGCGACGAGATGGTTCGCGAGGAGGGCGGGGCGTGGGCGGCGGCCGCGCGCCGCGGCGGGTCGAGGCGGAATGAAGACGCACCGCCACGGGAGGACCGGGGTGTGGGTGGCGGCGGTGGGGGAACTGTCACCGGATTTTTGGCAAACACGATAGGCAGCAGGACGTGGGTGTGGGGAGAACTGGGGGAGAAAAAACCGGTAAAAAATAGGTAGGGTGTGACCCTTGCGCGAGCTATGTGCGGGAGGGTGGCTCGGGTATGGAATATTATTCCATACCCAGGTTACAAAATATAAATACACTATATATATATATATATATATATATATATATATATATATATATATATATATATATATATATCACATTAGAGTATTTACACAGGATCCGCCTCATTAAAAACCTTGCCTCTTGATTTAGAGCCCCCTTTGCAAGGAAAAGAGTACGGTCCTCCTTATTCTAATGGAGCTAAGGAAAGAAAAGCTAACGTTTTTTCCCAAAATCACTTATAGACACGTGATTCAGATTTTTTAATTATTCAGAATACAAATTTGCGAAAATGGAAAAAATACTCTATATTACATCTATCTACAACTGGAATTTTCAAGGGTAATCCCTTTTCAGGCTATCAGCATTCCACGAATATGG
This sequence comes from Cenchrus americanus, assembly GCA_947561735.1. Classification (NCBI taxonomy): domain Eukaryota; kingdom Viridiplantae; phylum Streptophyta; class Magnoliopsida; order Poales; family Poaceae; genus Cenchrus; species Cenchrus americanus. The sequence continues at coordinate 62,716,638 of OX387241.1, forward strand.
CAACTCTTCGCCAGTTTGCTCCATTAAGCGAAAAGCCCCTGGCTTGTCTGTTTCCTTTGCAATGTAAGGCCCTTCCCAAGACTCATGAAGTTTTCCTGGGTCCTCCCAGTTTTTCTTCCTTTTCAATACAAGATCGCCAGTTTTGATGTCCTTTCGGACCACTTTCTTGTCTCTCCAAGCCCTAGTCTCTTTTTGGTACTTCTCAATGTTTTGAGCAGCTTCAAGGATTGTTAGCTCGATCATGTTCTTTTCCACTTTCTTATCAATTTCCTAAATCTCTTTTGCTTTCAGGACTCTCATGCTTTCATTTTTGATTTCCTCTGGTGTCATTGCCTCAGTGCCGAAAAGTAGGTGAAAAGGCGTGAATCCCGTTGCTCTTGACAATGTAGTGTTGTGAGACCAGATCACTTTCGGTAATTCATCCACCCATTTACCCTTCTTTTGGTCGAACAAGCATTTTTTGATTCCCGAAAAAATCAGGCCATTTGCCCTCTCAACTGCTCCGTTGGACTGTGGGTGATACACTGACGAAAATTTGGCCTGAGTGCCCAATGTTTTGCAATATTCTTTGAAAGTGTAACAGTCGAACTGCTTCCCATTGTCAACAGTCAGTTCTTTGGGGACCCAAAACCTGCAGGCTATGTTCTGCCAAAAGAACTTCTGAATTGTTGGTGCTATGATGTTCTCAAGTGGCTTTTCCTCCACCCATTTTGTGAAATAATCGACTGCTACAGCTGCGAATCGGCAATTCCCCTGAGTCGTTGGCAATGGCCCTACTAGATCCATTCCCCACCTTTGTAATGGCCACGACGGCGGAATTAAGTGAACTGGCATTGAAGGTAAATTCTGTTGGTTCGCTGTTTTCTGGCATGCTTCACATTGCCTAACTAATGCCTTAGAGTCTATGTTTATGGTGGGCCAATAGAATCCCTGCTTTATCGCCATTCCAGTGCCTATGTGCGCACCACAAAATCCACTGTGAATTTCCTTTAGAAGCTCTAGGCCTTTTTCGGAAGTAATGCACCGCAGCCAAGGCTCAGTGACTCCTGATTTGTATAGTGCTCCGTTTACCACTGTGTAGCCCTGTGCCCTTTGTTTCAATCTTTATTCTTCCAACTCATCTTGTGGCTCATAGTGGCCTCTCAGATAAGCCATGATTTCTGCTCTCCAATCAGGAGTCTCCACTACATTCATGATTTTCGGTCTTGAATCTTTGATGGATGGTTCTCTGATGATTTCGAAAAACACATCAGGAGGTAGCTCTTGATTTCTGGCTGCTTTGCTTTCGCCAGTTTGTCTGCCTCATTGTTGTCATCTCTTGGGATATCTTTGGACCGAGTAACCTTTGAAGTGCTTTTCCATTTCCCTGACTTTTTCTAGATAATTCATGAGAACAGGATTTCTTGCTTCACTTTCTTTCTCGATATGTTCTTGAATTACTTTCGAATCCGTTCTGATTATGAAGGTCTGCTGCCCCAAGGCTTTCATTTTCCTTAATGCCAACAGAAGAGCTTCGTATTCTGTTGTGTTGGTTGTGGAATGTTCATTGTTCGCGAATACGAGTTGAGCTGCATATCTTATCACTACCCCCGTTGGGGACGTTACGACAGCCGAAATTCCAACCCCCTTGTAACACCGAGCCCCATCACACTGTATTATCCAAGGCTCAGGTATCTTTTCTTCGAAGTTCTGAGTAGGTGAAGTCCAATCCACGACAAAATCTGCCAGAACTTGCGACTTTATTGCACTTCTTCTCTCGAAGTCCACCTCATATTCTGAGAGTTCAGCGCCCCACTTGATTATTCGGGTGGATGCCTCTCTATTCGTGAACAAATCACTCAACGGCTGGTTTGTGATGACTCTTATCCTGTGACCCTCGAAATAGTGCCTTAGCTTTCTTGCTGCCATGATGACTGCATATGCGATTTTTTCCAGTTCGGAATAGAAGATTTTGGAGCCAGACAAAGCTTCAGAAGCAAAGTATACAGGAATTTGTTTGAGCTTCCCTTCTTCCTCCTTTTCTTGCACTAGCACCGCACTTACTGCCGAATTTGATGCAGACACATATAGCAGAAGTGGCGATTTCGGTTCGGGAGGACACAACTTGGTCATATTGGACAAGTAATCTTTCAATTCTTGGAAGGCTCGCTTCTGAGGTTCAGACCACTGGAAGTTCTTGGCACTTCTGAGGACTTGGAAGAATGGTAGGCTTCTTTCTGCGGCTCTGGGAATGAATCTGTTAAGGGCAGCCACTCTCCCTGTTAACTTCTGCACATCCTTCACTGAAACTGGTTCTTGCATCTCCGCTAAGGCCCTGATTTTATCGAGATTCTCCTCTATGCCTTTTGTTGAAACTAGACATCCGAGAACTTTCCCCTTGTGAATGCCGAATACACATTTCTCCGGATTTAGTTTCAAATTCGCTGCTCTCATGTTCGCGAATGTTTCTGCCAGATCACTGATGTGGTCTTTCCTCTGAACACTTTTGACGACTATATTGTCCACATATGCCAAGATTTCCCTCCTTATCTGGGGATGGAGTACTATTGCTATCATTCTTGAGAATGTGCATCCTGCATTCTTCAACCCCTCTGGCATTCTTACGAAACAGAATGTTCCGAAGGGAGTGATGAAGCTTGTTTTTTCCTCGTCCTCTTTGCGAACCCTGATCTGATGATACCAGAGAACATGTCCAGGAGCGAGAGCATTTCACTGTTGGCTGCATCATCTACGATTTTGTCTACCCTTTCCAAGGGGAAATCGTCTTTTTTGCATGCCTTGTTCAAATCTGTGAAGTCCACACACATTTTCCACTTTCCATTTTTCTTCTTGACTGGTATAGTGTTGGCTAGCCAGACTGGATACTTTACTTCTCTGATTACTTGCGCGTCTTGCAGTCTCTGAACTTCGGCTTCCATTGCTTTCACTTTTTCCTCGGACATTTTCTGAAGTTTCTGTTTCTTTGGAGGTATTTTTTCGTCTATTTCCAGGGCATGTTCAATGATGTCCCTGTCCACACCTTGCAAGTCCTTAGCTGACCATGCGAAAACATCCTTATTTTTGTTTAGGAATTGTACAAGATCTCTGTCCTCTTCGGCACTGAGGTGCGCCCCTATTGTGACTGCTCTATCGGGCATGTCATCCAGATACACTTTTTGGTTTCACCATCTGCAGCTATTTCAATTTTTTCTTTATCCCGCTTGGCCTCTTCGTAAGTTTCCTTCTTCTCGTTAGCTGTTTTCAACTGGTACACATTCGTCTGACCAGGCGTATGGCCTTTTTCTATGTTTCTGGCCTCTTGTTGATTGCCAAATACTGTGATGACCCCCTTGGGTGCTGGCATCTTCATGCATAAGAACTGCTGCCTTATGACTGCATCGAATTTGTTCATGAAGCCTCTGCCGAAAATCGCGAGATACGGGTGATAGATGTCGAGATCTCCGAAGGAAATAGGGAGTGATATCTTTCCAACCGGCTTGATTGGTTTTCCTCCGAACCCTTGCAATGGGTACTCTGGCGGGTCCAACATGTGCTGGCTCAGATTCATCTTTTCGAAGGTCTTCAAGAACAAGATATCTGCTAAACTTCCATTTTCAACTAGGACTTTTCCTATGACCCACCCAGCTATGTTTACCTCAATGACCATAGCATCATTATGAATCTCAGATTTCAGCCTGAAATCTTCTTCTGTGAAGGTGATTGGCACCTTTGCCCACTCCGGACGTGCAGCTGGACCGTCATTGATGATGGTGTTCACAGACCTGAAGTAATTGCTTCTTTGCTTCTTGGTCTCAAATTCCATAGCTGACCCTCCTGTGATTGGCATGATAGTCCCGAAAGACGGCAATGCTTTGGAGTTCTGAGGTCCTGCACTTGACTGAGGCCTTGACGAACTTTCTGAGGGTGGTGGCAAGATTTCCCAAATCGGTTGTGATTGCTGGATTGACTGGATTGCCTGTGACTAGGGGAAAAATTGCTGTGATGGTTGCCACGATGACTGTGGTTGTGAGAATTGCTGAACTGGGACTGAACTTGGTTGTGAGTTCACGAATTGCGGCTGCCAGAAATTCGGGCAAAATTGGCTTGGCATTGAGGATGTGATGCTCATTAGCACTTTTTCTTGCTGAATTCTTACCATGTTTTTCTTTGTTTCTGGGCACCCTTCGGTGCTGTGTCCCCTCCCATGATACTGACAATAGAAGTAGGGGTCTTTCGGGTTATGATTCGTGAGTCTCGGGGGTCCTCTTCCTCTTCCCCTTCCTCTGGGCACAAACCCTCCTCTGGTGCTTGGTCTGCTGTTTTGGTCAGTCTGTGGATTGTCGACATTGTTGACATTTCGCGGATTCTGGGATTGTGCTCTCCAGGTCGTTTCTCTGTTGCCCTGCCTTGCTTCGTTTCGTTCGGCTACTCGCCTGCGATGATCATCATCAGACAAGATGTATTCCTCCAGTTCACGAAAAAGTTCCTCAACCGTCTTGGGATTAGCGCATTGATCGTGGCTCTTTCATCAGCTTCTGGGATTTGAGATCTCTGCTGCATGAATCTTCTCACAAAGTTCTGCAGTGGCTCTCTGTCTTTCTGCTTGCAGTTGTACAAATCTGATACTTCAGCTGTTGTGTCATGGAACATCTGAAATGCTTGCATGAACTTTGTCTTGAGATCTCCCCAGCTGCAGACTGAGTGCGGTGGAAGCAAAGAGTACCAATTCAGTACTGGTCCTTCGCAAGCGATGATGAAGGATTTGGCTAGTGCAACATCATCTCCTCCTACTGAATTCACAGCCGATTCATACCTCATGAGGAACTGCCTGGAGTTTCCGAAGCCGTTGTATTTCAGGAGAGAAACCGGCTTGAACTTCGGTGGCCAAGGTGCAGTTTGCAGCCCAATGCACAGTGGCGACTCAGAATCTACAAAGTGTGAGATTCTGTTTCCCGCGAAGAAGTTTTCTTTCGGGGGTCCTCTTGCTGGTCCAGAGTTTTGATGTGGCGATTCTTGCCACAGGGAACTGTTTTCTTGTTCTTTCATTTCATCTATTTCTCTCTGTATTATTTCGATTTGTTCTCTTGCTTTGTTCAGTTGTTCTGGCTTTTCAGAGATTTTTCTTTTCGCTTGCAACTGACTTGCGAATTTTTCTGTCTTTCTGCAGCTGCTGTATCTTCTGCTGAATTCTTTCCAGTTCCCTGTCTATGGTGTCATCATCACCATCAATGTCTTCATGTGCTTGCTGTTCAGCAGGTTGTTCTTGGGTGTGAGCTGTCTTCTCAACTCTTGCCTTCATCAGAGCTTCGAGCTTTTCTCTCCGCTCTTGATCTGTGATGTTAGAAGATTCAGGGACGAGAGGGATTTCATTCCCTTGAAGAGCATGGTGGTCGTCTCGATTTGCCTCAGCTGGAGCGTTCTTCTTGGACTTCTTCTGTGGTGGCATCGTGAGCTGTTCTTGGGCTGAAACACGGTGGGTGCCAATGTTGGGGGGTATCCGAAAGCTCGAACAGATTCCCCGAACACAAAAGAGAGAAGGGGCAGTAACACGTTCGAGCGCAATAAGGACGTGAGAGGAGACTGAGAATCTCCCACAGAATGCTTAAGTTTTCCACCGTAATGAATGAATTTACACGTGCCCTCACAGTCCCCTTTTATAGGGAGACAAAGGGACTTTTACATTCTGAAAACACCCTCGAGCTCGAAGAATATTCCTAATGTGAACACATACAAGAATGTCTTTTTTGCCTCATATATTTACAAGCCTGCCACTAGTTCACACTCTAAACCCAGACTTTTTGGAACGACAACTTTGACTTTGCTTCTCACTGGTTCGCGAATTTCCCTGTTCGATACTTCCGAACTTGACTTCCGACAAATTCCCGAATTAGCCATCCTCCAAAATTCATGACTTCGCCGATTCGAGATTCCAGGCTCTCGCATGTTCACGACTCCGAGACTTCGCAGGTTCAAGATTCCCGAAGATCGCATGTTCGCAACCCTGAGGCTTCGCAGGTTCAAGATTCCTGAAAATCGCATGTTCGCAACTTCTGAGGCTTTGCAGGTTCAAGATTCCTAAAAACCGCATGTTCGCGACCCTGAAAAACATATCTCAAGAACTTTGTTAAACTCGATGTTTCGAGGGTGACGGGTTTTCCTGAATTCCCCAACACAAGTGCTTCGAGAAATGCCTCATGAACCATGGGATCTAGCATAATGTCGCAACTCCTTACTACCCACAAACAAGTGGTCAAGCAGAGACGTCCAATAAGCAGATCAAGAACATTCTACACAAGACGGTGGACCAAATGGGGATAAACTGAAAAGACAAGCTACCCGAAGCACTTTGGGCTTATTGAACAGCTTATAAAACCCCCATTGGAATGTCTCCCTACCAACTAGTCTACGGGAACACATGTCACTTGCCGGTTGAGCTAGAATTCAAGGCTCATTGGGCAATAAAGAGATGGAACATGGACTTTGAAGCAGCCGAAACAAAACGGAAAATACAGTTGTCCGAGCTAGAAGAATGGAGAGAGAAGGCGTATCACAGTACCAAGATCTACAAGGAAAGAACCAAGAGATGGAACGACAAGAGAATCATAAAGAAAGAATTCAACCCAGGCGATCTGGTATTACTTTTTAACTCTAGGGTACGACTCTTTGGGCATGCGAAGCTACAAAGCAAGTGGGACGGACCATACAAGGTGGTGAATACATCGTCACATGGAGCCGCCACTCTTCAAGATGATGAAGATGATGGAAAACAAGTGTGGGGGAGAAGAACAGACGACCAAACGACATCTTCCACGACCAAAATCAAGAAAAACGGGAAAAGCACAGAACAAACGACTCGCACGATGAACCACGACGTAACCCAGTTCGTCCACGTCTCATCCACCACTCGGTTTGCTTCCTAAACTTTTTAAATTTTTGTAATTTTCTTTCCGTTTCGAATTTAAATAAAGATACCCTGCTAAAATGTCCTGATAACCTAAAAGATAAAGTTCACATGTTTATGCTCTTAGAAATATTTATTGCTTTCGGGATGATCAGAATGAGGTTAGAATAATGAGAACCATCTTTCTTTTATCTTGTCTATGGAGAGTGCTTTATTTCAAAATCATTAGCTAAGTTTCTCCTTTGTGATCAATAATATATCCCAACAGAGCTTTCATTGAAAATAAATTTGATTAAATGTTGCTTACTTGTACTGAACTTCGTCAAATCTAGAGCTATGTTGAAGTTTTGTCTGAGTCCATTATCAAGATCACGTACACTGCTTTCACTAAAGTATCTATGCTCTAAGATTTTTTATCTCTGTCTCCCATATCATGAAAAAAGGTACAACTAAAAAAAGAAGAAGAGAGAAAAGGCCAAAGAAAGAAAAGAAAAAAATTATGAGTGGAGAGAAAAGTGAGAGAGAGGAGAAAATGGACAAGTGTTCTACGGGTCAGAAGAACCCCCCTCTTAGAAAAAAGGGCATAAAAAAGAGAAGAATAATGGACATGTGTCCGAGGGTGTGTGGGGCCCACTTCTCTAAAATATTAAGTGAGAGAGTAATAATGGACGCGTGCCCAAGGGTGAGTAGAACCCAACTCTCCACAAAATAGCTGGATACCTTGTACTAAAAAAATGGGAAAAGATAGAAGATTCTCAAGTCAGAGCAATGGTTTTTAAAATTTGACACACACACATATCTTGATCTACGACCTATGACAGGCTTCTTCATGGATACAGATTTTGACCCAGCGATATATGCAAGGTAAGTCTGCTACATCTTTACATTCTAAAAATTTTAAGAGTATCACAAAGGAGTAAGCAAGACTGCATTTTCTTTTCAAAATCTCTCCATTGACTTGATTTGAGAAATAAAGGTGATCTGTTTTTAACTATGCTCAGATATCCCCTAAGTACAAATATGACTAAGGAGTATAATTATGTTGATTTTTGTCTCTACGGTTGTAAACCATCCTTTTATTGAGGATGAGTAAAAGCCTAAGTGTCAGGGAGTTTGTTGGCACATTTTATCTATGAATTTTATCCCTCACATTTACTGGAAAAAGGACTAAAACATGATTAGATCACCTTATTAGGGTTTATGTTGACAATTTCCACGAGTTTTGGTGAATCAATGAATTTACAAGGACTATTCAGAAAATATGCAAAGAAACCACTCTAAAAGACTCCAGAAGGCTCCAGAACTCAACGTGACTTAGCACCAAAGAAAGAAGCATCTAGAAGGATCAAGGACCCACCTGGCCGAAGTGGACCCCGAGGGGGGCCCACACCAGACCGAGCGGCCCAGTGGCGGGGCCGGTCAGCCCCCTTGGCACCAAATGGACCCAGCTTCCGAAATGTTCTTCCACCGCATATGAGGATCAATCTAAACCACAAGTTAGGTCAGTTTGATCGAACTGTGCACGTCGTCTCCTCCGGGCTATATAAGCAAATCCCTTGACCCCAGGGCAGAGAGAAACTCATTCTATCAGATCCTCCATGCCTATCTGAGATTAGAGCTCTAGATTAGAATTAGAGTTGGAGAGTTAGTATCAAGTTGAGAGATTAGAGCCACAATCTATTTAGATGAGAGTGGTAGAGGCGAAGCTGAAGGAAGGCCTGGACCTGTCGGTGTCTCCTCTTCATCTTCTACCTATGGGATCAACTCCATTGGAGCTTGATCCTGAGACCTTGTGGAAAGATCGACTTCTTATTCAAGTGAGCAACATTGTTTTTATTGTTCTTACGGTTCATAACTCTTTGAGTACTTTAATTCCTGCCGCTCTTGAGTTAAAGTTGCATGTTTAGTGTAAGCATGGTGCTTAGACTAGCTAGCTTATGAATGCCTTCTATATTCCGGATCGTGTGGTAGAAGCGGGAAGTGACCTTGTTCCTGTCTGTCCTTTGCAGTCCACCTCCCGTCTATAGAAACCGTAGGACTCCCCCATAGATTCTTGAAGGGTTCCCTTTGCTAAGTGTGCCTTCAGACAATCACCCCATAAGAACAATATAGACATAGCTTGTGAGAATAAGAACCAGAAATCCTTAAGTTTTCCTTATCTCTCTTTCTGTCAAGTCCTTGATAGCTACTCATTGATTAGTTATATACCTAAGATACTCTCTTTACCATCCTCCTTGTGGATTTGATATTTAAAACCTTCTCCCGGGTGGAATGCTCTCCGGTATCCGTGCACTTGCGGATTATCCATCATAATATTTCTGTAGGCTTAACAAATACCAACAATGTATAAATTGCAGAATGGTTTGGGTACTTAGGAATAGTTCAGTCCAGCAGTTGAAGACCATTTTGGTACTTATGACTACAAGAAAGCCATGAATGTCATGATGCAGTTGAAACAAAAGGGTTCTATGGAAGATTTCTATCAAGAATTCCTAGATGCCAAATATCAATTGCACATGCACAATACAGCATTGGATGAGACTTTCTTTGTTTAGCATTTTGTCAGAGGGTTGAAAGAGGACATCAAATCTGTAGTCCAAGCTCAAGATCTTGCCAAGTTAGAAAGAACTATGCATTTAGTTTCTCTACAGGAGGATATATTGGCCAGGAACAAGTACAGAGGTACCAAACCAAGTTTTGCTGGGAAGAACTTTCAACATACACCCAGGGACACCAAACAAACCCAAGGGGACAATGAATTGTGGAAAGCCAGACAAGCTAGAGACTACAAGAAGGCAAACAATTTATGTTATTACTGCAGTGAACCTTATAGCCCAGCACACCTTGATGTTTGCAAAAAAAGACCCAAAAAGAAGATTCACCAATTATCTCTAGAAGTTCAAGATGGACCTTACAGATGATCTATTGTTACAGCTGGAGCAGGAAGATGCTTTTGCATAAGAGTTGTCTCACCTATCACTGAATGCCATGTCCAGTAGTCCAAGTGAAGATACTATAAGGCTCAGAGCTCTTGTCAAGAATCAATTCATGCTAACATTAGTGGATTCTACAAGCTCAGACAGTTTTGTTTCCTCAGCATTTGTCAACAGATTGGGTCTTCCTACACTACGAGCACCTCCAGCAAAGGTTAGAGTTGTTGATAGCTCTGTTCTTCTGAGTACGACAAGTGTGCCTCAGTTGACTTGGTGGATTCAAGGTTATACTTTCCAAACTGACATGAGAGTGATTGATCTCAATGTCTATGATGCAGTTTTAGGGTATGACTGGCTTTAACCCGAAGTCTAATGAATTATCACTGGATAGACAAAACCATCGAGTTTATTGACCAGGGCAAGTCAATCAAACTACAAGGCATACTTACACCAGCAAAAGTAGCTCTCAAATAAATACCAGAGAAACAAGTACCCAAATGTGCAACAGGGAATGATATTTGGGCCTATGTTATTGTGCAAAGAATGGACCCAGATGAACACAAGAAAGTGAAGGCAGGAGTGGCAAAGTTGTTGCAGGAATTCAAAGATGTCTTTGTCACAAATAACAAGTTACCACCACACAGATCTTATGATCATCCTATTCCTCTATTGCCCAATTCAGTACCGGTGAATTCCAAGCCATACAGATACTCACCCCACCACAAAAATGAAATTGAGAAGCAAGTGCAAGAGTTTCTAGAAGCTGGTTTGATAACCCCCAGTACAAGTCCATTTGCTTCACCTGTTTTGCTAGTTCAGAATAAGGATGGAACATGGAGATTCTGTGTTGATTACAGAAAACTCAACACACTAACCATCAAGAATAGGTTCCCTATATGTACCTATAGTGGATGAAATATTGGATGAATTAGCTGGAGCAATATTTTTCACAACACTCGATATGAAAGCAGGATATCACCAGGTGAGGATGCTGCCAGCTGATGAGTACAAAACAACATTTCAAACTCACCATGGGCACTACTAGTTCAAAGTGATGCCATTTGGGCTCACTAATGCACCTGCCACTTGTCAGTGTATCATGAACAATATTCTCAAGCCTTACCTCAGAAAATTTGCTATGGTTTTCTTGGATGACATCCTTATATATAGAAAAGATTTCCAATCCCACATCTCCCATTAGGGTTGGACACCGAGCCAGCTCGGCTTGGCTTGGCTCGACTTGGTCTAGCTCGTTAAGGTAATGAGCCAGCTCGGCTCGGCTTGTTGACAAAACAAGCAAAAAGGTTGACTCGGCTTGGCTCGTTAGCAGTTCGAGCTAGCTCATTAGCCTTGTGAGCTATATGCAAATTTGAAATTAACGTCTGAGCATATATTAAATTTTTAAAATAATAATTATAAAGTTTTAAATGATAAAATTAGTCACACATGGAACACTTACGAAAGTTTACCATAGCTTCAGTGGCTGACTCAACTTTGATATCTCAGTTTTCAATGTTAAAATTAGAACTTTCTAGTTCATTTGTCTCGCGAGTAGCTTGCGAGCTAGCTCGAGCTAGCTTGTTAACAGAATGAACAAAATTAGTTGCTCGGCTCGTTAAAAAATTGATCGAGCCGAGCTATGAACGAGTCGAGCCACCTCACGAGTTTCTGGCTCACGGTCCAGCCCTATCTCCCATATTAGAGAAGTGTTGTCTTTACTTAGGGACCATCAGTTTTATCTGAAGTTGTCCAAATGTTCATTTTCTCAAGAAGATTTAAAGTATTTAGGTCACATCATTTCAGCTCATGGAATAGCCACAAATCCCGCTAAAACAGCAAATATGGAGAAGTGGCCCACACCTACATCAACAACTGAATTGAGGGGTTTTCTTGGCCTCACTGGTTATTATAGGAAATTTGTCCAACATGGGATTATAGCAAAGCCTTTGACAAATCTCCTCAAGAAGAAACAATTTCTTTGGGATGCAATAGCACAATAGGCATTTCAACAGTTGAAACCGGTCATGACTCAAACTCCTGACCTTGCTTTACCTGACTTTAACACATCAGTTCACTCTGGAAAGTGATGCTTGTGACACAAGAATTGGTGCAGTGCTGATGCAGCAAGGGAAACCTGTGGCTTATCTCAGTAAAGCTCTATCCAAGCAACACCAACAGTTGTCCATTTATGAAAAAGAATTTCTTGCATTGATAATGGTAGTTGAGAAATGGAGATCATACTTACAGAAGGGGGATTCATTATTCAAACTAATCACAAAAGCCTGGCATGTTTGGGAGATCAACACCTCCAATCTTATATGCAGAAAAAGGTCATGACAAGGCTAACGAGCCTGCAGTTCAAAATTTTATACAAGCTAGGGAAATAGAATTTAGTTGTTGATGCTCTTTCTAGGGTTGACCATCTAATGAATATTCTTCAAGTCTCAGAAATTAAACCAATGTGGATAGAAGAGGTCATGAATACTTATGTTACTGATGCTTATGCTCAGAGGTTAATCCAACAGCTAGCAATCTCTAGCCCAAATGAGGAGGGATACACTCTACACCAGGGTGTCATTAGAAAGAATAGTCAGATCTAGGTGGGAAACAATTCAGCACTCGGAACTAAACTGTTAGCAGCTTACCATGCTTCAGTAATTTGAGGTGACTCGATATTTCAGGGCACTTATACCAAGATCAAGAAGCATTTTTTTCTGGAAAGGGCTCAAGCAAGACACAGAGAATTTTCTCAAACAGTGTCAGGTATGTCAACAAGCAAAATATGAGCATAGCCACCCAGCTGGACTCTTACAACCTCTCCCAGTACCTCAAGGTGCCTCGCAGGATATAACCATGGATTTTATTGAAGGTCTACCAAAGTCTGAATCTTATGATACTATCTTAGTGGTGGTTGATCAGTTTTCTAAGTATGCCCACTTTATACCTCTTCGTCATCCTTTTACAGCCCAAATAGTGGCTCACGCAGTTTTTGACAATGTTGTTAAGTTGCATGGCTTACCAAAGACCATAGTGTGTGACAGAGATAAAATCTTTATTGGACACTTTTTGGCTGCTTTGCTAAAACGCATGGGGATTACCCACAATTTGAGCATTGCCTACCACCCTCGGAGAGATGGTCAAAGTGAAAGGGTTAACCAGTGCTTGGAAATGTTCCTTCGTTGCTCAGTATACCGAACTCCCAAGAAATGGAAGAAATGGTTAACACAAGCAGAGTTATGGTACAATTCTTCTTTTCACTCCTATCTGAAATGCTCACCTTTCAAAGCTCTGTATGGATATGAACCCAATCTACTAGCCATACTAACTGAACCAGCCACATCTAATGAAGAGGCATAGATTGGGCACAAGAAAGAGCAACATACCATGACATCCTTAGAGAGAACTTGTTAGCTGCCCAAAACAAGTTCAAGATGCAAGCTGATAAAAAAAGATAGGGATTTTCAGATTGGGGATCAAGTACTGCTGAAGCTGCAGCCATATACACAACAACAATAGCCAACAGACCTTTTCCAAAGCTAGCATTTAAGTATTTTAGTCCATACATTGTCTTACAGAGGTTGGGCAAGGCTGCTTACAAACTAGAACTTCCAGCAGATGCCAAAATCCATCAGGTGTTTCATGTATCGCAATTAAATCCATTCACACCAGATTACATGCCAGTGTATGATGCATTGCCGAAGCTATTGGACCTGGATAAAGAGGGAGTTGAGCCAGAGGCAATCCTGGAATGTCGATTGGTGAAGAAAGGCAACAACGCCATGGTGCAGCTGCGTATCAAGTGGACAAATCTCCCAAGCGACACAACAACGTGGGAGGATGCAGATGTGTTGAAGACCAGATTTCTGACGGCACTTGCTTGGGGTCAAGCAAGCTCTTCAGGGGGGACCTGTCACCACTGCAACAGAGGTGACACAGGAGGAAGAAGGCGTTATCCAGAAGTGAAGATGTAAACCTATGATACGTGGGCCCTGCGTGGCTATGAATGACAAGTGGGCCCTCCGTGGCCGAGTAGCTAAGGTTTAAGTTATGTCTGGTGGGCAAAGACATGTATGATTATTCTGAAACTCTGAACTCGAACCTTGAGGCCATGGCGAAGCCGCCATTCCTCGTTGAGATCCAAACTATCGTCTACTGAATATCCTGTCTCTCTTACACTCTCATGTGGATCTCTACAATTGTAGCCTAGGGTTATTACACCTCTCTTCCTCCTCCTCCTCCCGTCGAGGAGGCAACTCTTTCTAGGGTTTCAGCGAGCCAGCGACATGGTGAGTTCCTTCCATCAGCGATGGAGACACATTGATCTCATCGATCCGCGTGAGATTTCAATCTATTGGATTGGATTTGGTTTTTGTTTGATTTGGTGATCACTGATTTGCCTTTTCTGTCTCATTTCCCACTCCTATTTACACTGTATTGTTTGGTTTCTACGATTTTCTCGTTTGACTTTGGGTATGTCATTGGGTGTTGCTCGTTTGATTTTATCCATGTATTTCCGTAGTCTTTTGAGTCTAATAGGTTGGCTGGGTATGTGATTGAGGGTAGGGTTGTCAGTTTGTTTTATTGATTTGTCCACTTCAGTTGCGCATTTTGATCCAACGGTTTGGGTATGTGATTTGGGGTTACCTATGATTGATCTGTCTATGTTATATATTTTTTCTGCTTGTCTATTTTTGTGTAGGATCTTTTGATTTAGGTAACCGGTTTCTGTTCATTTTTTTGGTGTGTGTTTGCATTGATCTCCTCGGCCTACAAGGTTAGATGGTGTCGGTGTTTTGGACCGGCAACCTATCAAGGGGAGTACCCAAGGTAGATGAATGTGGCCTCGTCGAGATCGGTAACTCGAAGGAAGAGACACGTGGCACACAATGTAGACAGGTTCGGGCCGTGAGGTGCGTAATACCCTACGTCCTGTATGTTGCGTAGCTCTGGATTGATTGGGTGTGATTACAAGACGATGTGTATGAGAGAGGTAAAGGTCCCTGCCTCGCCTTATATAGCCCGGGAGGCAGGGTTACAAGTGGGTTTGGGGAGAGAGTACTAGTCGTGTACGTCTAGGAGTTCTTTACATGGTACAGGACATGCACAGCTTTCTGTCCGAGTACTTCTCCACTGAGATCCTTGTGCTCCACGCCAACAGGTGTCGTGCAGCCCAAGCTGAGTAGTCCCAGGGGCTCACCGAGTAGTCGTCTTGGTACCCACCGAGGTAGTGGGCCCATGGAGGTCCATACGACAAGCCCTCGAGTACTTTGTAGTCAAGCAGGATAGATTCGAGTAGTCTTGATGGCCTTGACGAGTAGTCCTCAAGCGTCCCCGAGTACTACAAGCCAAAAGTCCTTAAGAATACTTGAAGCATCTCAAGGCTGGAAGGTACTCCAGCTGATCCTTGAGTAGTCTTGAAGTCTCCTCGAGTAGTCCCCAAGCGTCCCTGAGTGCGTCTCTCGAAGGTCTTCAATAGTACCTGTGTTGTCTTGATGAAGAAACCATATGGAAAATGCGATTCAAAGAATCGCATTCCATATGGAATGTAGCCTCCGAGCCTTAGGTCGAATCGTAGATTCAAGCTGAGGGTCAATCTGAAGTTCTGCCAAGATTATCCCGTAAAATCCGGAGAAAAACCGAAGGACACGTGGCACAGAGCTCCCGAGCCTTGAGTCGAGTACTTCCTCTCAAACTGAAGGGTCATCTTGATTGTAGAATGTGTCTTGAGTTGCTCTTGAGTCTTGTCATCACCTAGGAAATCTAGCAGATGTAGTCGAGCCCCCGAGATGGAGTGCATTGAGTACTGCAAGGTGAAGGGTCAGGCCGCCGCTGCTGACTCACCCGCCAGCACTTATCCGTTCGGTCGTTGCGGTACCACTTGGTTTGTTATAAATAGACGCCAAAACCCTTAGAGTTTTTCAATCCCCACAGTAGCAGCCGCTGCAGTAGATCTGTTCGAGCCTCCATCCATTATCACCTCTGCTGCTGCACGAGAGATAGAAAAATCCCCGCACGCCGCCACCACCCACCGCCAACGCAGCCCCCGAGCGGATGCGAGTGAAGACCCCCTGCTCTTGGAGAATGAAGGCTTCTCCGTCCAAGGGCTCGAAGTTTGGTGGGGGAAGAAGAGATCTCGCAGCGAGTCGGAAGGATCAGCCCATGAGTCGTCGCCGCCAACATCTCCCCCGCATCCCAATCCACCCAAGTAATGGAAGAAGTCCAAGCTGAAGACGGAGGATCTGCTGGCCTTGGTGAACAGCGGGTTCCTGCGGGAGAAGGAGATGGATTTGTGGCGCCCTGCTGCTGGAGACCCGTATCCAATGGAGAAGAATTCAGATGAGATCTCTATGTTCGCCATATTTGTAGAGCGTGGTCTTGCAGTGCCAACCAGTGATTTCTTCAAGGGGCTACTCAGGTACTATGGCATCGAGTACCTGAATCTCAATCCCAACAACATTTTCCACGTTTCTGTGTTTGTCCATTTTTGCGAAACCTTTGTGGGGATCAAACCCCACTGGGTACTCTTCCTGAAGTTCTTCCGAGTGAAGCCACAGCCAAGCACCAACGACCCGCGAGTAGTCGGTGGAGCAGGCATTCAGATGTGAGAAGACGCAGTTGACCAATACTTGTCTTACAAGTTGATTGAGTCAAACCAAGACGGGAAGTCAAAGTGGTTCTACATATGTAACCACCATCCGGAGCTGCCGAAGCCGAGCGAAAAGCAGCCGAAGCATAGGGTGTGGTGGAACACTGAGCCCACCATGCAAGAGGGTATCCAACTACTCGAGCTGATGAAGAAAATCAAGGCCCTTAGGGAGGCCGGTCTGAGGGCCGAGCATGTGGCCTTCAACTTCATGAAGAGGAAGGTGCAGCCGCTGATGGCCCGCGACACCCTCGGGAACCAATACACGGGCAGTGAAGACACATCAAGAATGCCCGGCGAAGAAGTCGACGATGAAGACATTATCGAGAGGCTGGGCAAAATATTCAAGGATATGCCGCCTTACACTCCTTGCCCAGTCCCCGAGTTCTTCGCGGCTCGTCCGTCGAACCAGGTACGTGATTAAGACCTCTGCCCTTTAGTACTTATTGGACTGGAGTAGTCGCGCTCACCCAAGTTGTGTTCTGTAGGATGACATTGCCAAGTATGTCTTCGACCCAACTCTCCCTCCTCGACTTGAAGATATTCCGAAGGAGGGCCAGAGCAAGGTGAAGTAAGGCCGCGAAGTTGGCGAGGGTGACGATACCGTCACCATTGAAGATACATCCGACGAGGAGGATGGGGAGACGCTCCAGGATCGATTTCAGCTACGGTCTAGGTTCAGCCGACCTAGACTGCCCCATATCCCCCTCATTGATGATAGACCGACTAGCCTGGAGGCTAGTCTCCCTGCGCCACCGAGAAAGCCACGCAATGTGGCACGGAAGCGTGTCGCCAAGAAGCTGAAGGTGACAGAAACAACCACCCACGAGGTGAGTTCCTCGAGTAGAGTAGTCGAGTACTTGTCTTGGAGCCTTGCATGCTGGCAGTTGAATTTGGAGCTGTCGCAGGATATCCCGTCGTCCGACCCCGTAGATCAGAGGGACGAAGAGAACTAGGACACGGTGGGGGGAGCAACTGAGAGGAGCCTCAGTCCAGCCCCCACCGTTGAAGAAGTCGTGCCGGAGCCGGCTGAACAGGCGACTGGTGCCGTCGAACCGCGAGCGTTGACGGAAGAGAGGAGGCCAGAGCCTTCCGCGACTATTGGAGTCGTGGAGCCAGTAGTCGCCCATGTTGAAGAGGAGGCACCCACGGAAGCCGGGCTCGTTGACATTGCTAGCATACTTGGCGCTCCGACCATGACTGTTGTCCGGTCCAGCTTGTGAGTGAAGTCTATCTTCGAGTAGTACACGTTGGTAATCTTGCTTGGCTGATCACTGAATTTGTACTGTGCAGGAAATCTACCGATCTGTCTTGGGAAGGTGAGGAACCCAGTGCAACAACTGCTAAAGAAAACCCGTCATCAGCTGTTGAGGAGTCCTCAACCCTTCCTCAGGCACAGACCATTGCGCGGGGTGCAGAGGCTACACCACCGGAGGCCACCGTAGTGGAAGGTACGTAGACTGGAGTGATGTCGTCTGCCTCGTGTAGTAGTCGTAGCCCCCAGGTACTGATGTTGCATGCTTTGTGATGACAGAAGCACAAGTTGAGGGGACCGCGATCCCGGAAGCTGTGGCGATTGAGGGCGTCGTGCCCGAAGCCGAAGTGCCGGAGGGGGCAGCTTCCGGACCGGAGGTACCAATTGCCCCCGAGACCACGGAGGAGGTGTGTGACGACGCATTCCCGGAGTCGAGCATGGACGTTGTCGTCTGGTCGCCGGAGATCCAGGACGCGGAGCCAATCCGTTCAGCGCCGATGTCAGAGGCGGCAGCGACTAGTCGTGGCGGGCTGGGGCTTCTGGCAGACGACCTCATTGACCCGGCGATGGTGGCCCGTAACTTGGAGTCGATGCGCCGGGCTGAGCAATGGATGAAGGTACGTGACAGTACCCTTGAGTAGTTGAATTCCACAAGAACTGAGTACTCAATAATGATTGTTGCCTTGTACAAGATGTCATGGAGAGATCCTGACAAAAATCAGACATGCTCCAGGGATATGGCGACACAGTACTCCGAGCGGAATCGCTGGAGAAGGAGCTCAATAAGGCCAGGAAGCACTCCGCCATGTTGCAATCCAAGCTAGATGGAGCTTTCGCCCAGTACCACAACGAGGTACAAGAGATGCAGGCGAAAAGCAATGACTTGATTCGGAAGAACAAGTCGTTGCGCAAGAAGAATAAAGGTATGCCGCCATTAGCCTGTCGAGTACTTATTGAGGGTACCTTGTAGTAGTCTGACATGTGTTCTTGAGCTTTTGCAGATCTTGAGGCCCGTGTAGACCAGCTTAAGGCGTCGGAGACCGATTTGAAGAACATTGTCTACCGAGAGAAGGATGCCCGAGAGGTACTTGAATATAAATATAAGCAGTTGTCTCATGAGTGCGTCAAGCACATGGAGCTTCGTGAAGCCTCGGATCGTGACCTTGTGAACTGCTATAAATCTATGCAGAAGCTCAATGAAGATTGCGAGAGGCTGCGGGGCCAACTCAAGGAGATTGAAGAAGCCGCGCTCCCCATTGCAAGACTGCTGGTACCTCACCCAGGAGGGCCTAAGATAGCTCCATTGGTTGATCGGCTGAAGGAAGCCCCCGGGCATCTGGCAACTTATGTGAAGCATCTGGTGAAGTCCATCCCCAACCAAGTCTTGGCATATATGAAGTCGTACTTCCCCAAGGCTCCGGTGGATGTAGTCGCGGGAGGACTAGCCGCGAATTGAATAGACGACCAGTACAAGGAGCTGCTGGAGCAGATGGCGCCCACAGCGGAACAAGTCGCGGAGAAGCTGAACCTTCAGTAGTTGTCCTATAGGATTATCTCATAGCAGCATATGTAATATAAACAAAGTTATGATGAACTTGTTTAAGTTTGAATGAAAATCTTCCATGATATATGCTGGAAATGAGTACTCGTTGTCGTTGTATGTATGTGCGGAGCACTCGTCATGAAGATATCACGAGTAGTAGTACTCGGCAATAGATCCATTGGAGGAAATCACAGTAAATGAGTTGACTGGGAATCAAACTTTATTACTGAATGAAGAGTACACCTGGATGGCCAGGGCCGTTTACAAGTGTAGTCGCCTGGACCCGGAGGCCGCCTACAGCTTAAGTAGTGCTAGAACCCGTGGCCGCTTACAGTTGTAGATCCGTTAGTAGCCGTATAGGCTGGATATAAGAGTACTTGGTCTCTTGGTAGACCGCCGCTAGAGTCCTTGATGCTCTGAGCAGCTCGAGATCCGTTAGTAGCCGTTAACGCTGGATCTTGGAGTAGAGTAGTTCAGAGACTGGTGCCTTGACCTAGAGGCCGATTACGACAGAGAGCCCAGAAGTAGTCATATAGACTTGGACCGCCAAAGTAGTTGAGAAACTACGTGTAGAATCGACATAGCTGGTCGATGTTCCACAAGTTGCTGACATTGTCGCCTTCAAGTGTTTGGAGGCGGTATGAGCCCGGTCCAGTCAACTTTGCGATTGAGAAGGGACCTTCCCATGGCGAGCTGAGCTTGTGTAGTCCTTCTGTGTTCTGGATGCGGTGGAGGACTAGATCGCCAATGTTGAAGGAGCGTTCCTTGACGTTGCGATCGTGATAGCGTCGGATACCCTCAAGGTACCTTGCTGACTGGACGAGGGCGGCACAGCGAGCTTCTTCGAGTCCATCGATATCAACTCGTCTGTTGTCTTCTGAGATGCCTTCGTCGTACTGCTCTACTGCCGGTGACTCCTACATGACGTCGGCAGGTAGGATAGCCTCAGAGCCATAGACCAGGAAGTAGGGTGACTACCCTGTCGGCTTGGTAGGTTGAGTGCGAAGCCCCCAGAGTGCATGGGTAGTTCCTTGATCCACTTGCCCCCTTTGTGTTAGCAGTGTTGTGTAGTCGCTTCTTCAGAGCGTCGAGTACCATCCCATTGGAGTGCTCGACTTGTTCGTTGTGCCGTGGATGGGCGACTGAGACATACCGGATGTCGATCTCACTGTTCTCGCAATATTCCCAGAACTGGTGATTGTTGAAGTTGGAGCCCAGGTCTGTGATGATGCGGTGGGGTAGTCTGTAGCGGTGCACGAGTTCATCCAAGAAGTCGAGTACTCTATTGGCCTTTTGGCAGGAGACCGGCTTGACTTCGATCCACTTGGTGAACTTATCGATGGCCACCAGAACTCTGTTGAATCCTCCTAGCGTAGTCGAGAGAGGCCCAATCATGTCGAGCCCCCAGCAGGTGAAAGGCCAAGTTGGTGGTATAGTGACCAGCTTGTAGGCCGGGACGTGTTGTTGCTTGGCGAAGTACTGGCACCCTTGGCACCTTCTGACGAGTTCCTCGGCATTGTCCAAAGCTGTGGGCCAATAGAAAGCTCATCGGAAAGCCTTGCTGACCAGCGTGCGAGAAGACGCGTGGTTGCCGCAGACGCCTTTGTGGATCTCCTCCAAGATGATGTCCTTGCCTACTTCCCGGGGAACGCACTTCATGAGTACTGCAGAAGTGGCGCCCCGCCTGTAGAGCTTGCCTCCGACTAGTACGTAGAACTTGGCTCGACAGATGATTTGCTCGGCCAAGTTCTTGACAGTGGGAATCTTCTGCTCGCGGATGTAGTCGACGAAGGGTTGTCGCCAGTCCACGTCTATCATCATGACCTCCTGTCCAGCTTGAGAAGGCGCCAGCTTGACCTCCGGGAAGGATGGCGCGTGAAGCTCGTGGACGAAGACTCCCGCTGGTACTTGTGCGCGAGTAGAACCAAGCTTCGACAGGACGTCCGCTGCAACGTTGTTGTCACAGACGACATGGTGGAACTCGAGACCGTAGAATTTGTTCTCAAGCTTGCGGACTTCTAGGCAGTAGGCGTCCATGTTCTCCTTGATGCGATCCCAAGACTTGTTAACTTGGTTGATGACACTGCGAAGTCGTCGTAGAGTAGTAGTCGCTTGATGCCCAATGATATTGCAAGACAGAGCCCATGTAGCAGAGCTTCGTAATCGTGTTTGAGACCTTCCAGAAGATCTGCAGGACGTACTTGAGTTGTTCGCCCTTTGGAGAAATCAAGAGTACTCCTGCACCCGCGCCCTCGAGCTTGAGCGAGCCGTCAAAGTATATCACCTAATGCTCTGGTCGCTCAGTTGGAGTTGGTAGTTGATTCTCCCGCCACTCTACCATGAATTCGACTAGAGCTTGTGACTTGATGGTTGTTCGTGGCTTGAAGTTGATGTTCAGGGCGCTGAGTTCGACTGCCCATTTGGAGATTCTTCCAATAGCATCTTGGTTCCGCAAAATGTCGCCGAGCGGGTAGTTGGTGACGACGGTGATCGAGTACTCCTGGATGTAGTGTCGTAACTTCCACGAGGTGATGACCTCGCTGACGAAGTAGACTGGTCGCTGGACTGGGTAGGCGTGGCCGTCTTCTTGCCGCTCGTCGATGATGGAAGTACTGACCACATGAGTAGTCACAGCGAGATAGATCAGTAGCTGCTCTTTCTTGCGAGGGTCCGTGAGGATGGTGGCTTGGACAGGAAGTCCTTGAGCTGATCTAAAGCTTGATCTGCCTCCGGGGTCCACACGAACTTCTCTTGGTGCTTGAGTAGTTTGAAGAAGGGTAGCCCCCGTTCTCCAAGCTTTGAGATAAATCTGTTCAAGGCCGCCATACATCCGGTGAACTTCTGCACATCTTTGATGCAGGTGGGAGCTTTCATCTTGGTAATGGCGGAGATCTTCTCGGGATTGGCTTCGATGCCACGATGGCTGATGATGAAGCCGAGTAGTTTTCCCGAAGGTACACCGAAGACGCACTTGTTCGGGTTGAGCTTCCACTGGTACTCCCGCAGGGATGCGAAAGTCTCTTCAAGATCGGCGATGAGCGTGTCAGAGTTTCGGGTCTTGACGACCATGTCATCCACATAGGCTTCGACACTCTTGTTGAGCTGTTTCTTGAAACAGGCCTGGATAGCTTGCTGGTAGGTAGCGCCGGTGTTCTTCAACCCAAATGACATTGTTGTATAGCAGTAGGCGCCAAACGGGGTGATGAACGCGGTCTTCTCCTGGTCTTATTCCTTGATCGCGATCTGGTGGTACCCGGAGTAGCAGTCGAGGGAGCAGAGCAGGTCGTAGACCGCCACAGAGTCGATTACTTGGTCAATCCGCGGCAACCCGAAGGGGTCCTTGGGGCAGTGTTTGTTTAGGTCAGTGTAGTCGATGCACATCCTCCACTCGTTCGTGTTCTTCTTGCGGACGAGGACGGGGTTGGCAAGCCACTCAGGATGGAAAACTTCTCTGATGAAGCCGACCGCAAGTAGTTTGGCGAGTTCCTTCCAGATGGCATCCCGTCGGTCATCGGCAAAACGGCGGAGATGTTGTCGTTTGGGGGTAGCTTTAGGATTGATGTTGAGTGAGTGCTCGATCAGCGTCCTGGGCACTCCTGGCATGTCTGCTGGCTTCCAAGAGAAGATGTCTCGGTTAGCCTGGAGGAAGCTGACGAGCGCGTATTCCTATTTTGGGTCAAGGCCCGCCCTGATCATGGTAGTCTTGCTGTTGTCGCCTGTCCCAAGGTCGATCGCCTTGACTTGTACTTCCTTAGAGGGTTGAGGCTTGTTGGGTGTGTCAGACTTCTCTGGGATCTCGAGTTCGGTTGGGGCAAGCTTCTTGGATGCAGCATAGATTTCCATCATTGTAATGGGTACTTGATTGGTAGCTGCGAGTTCCACAGCCTCTGTGTCGCAATCGAAGGATATCTTCAAGTCCCCTTGCAGTGAGAGTACTCCGGCTGGACTTGGCATTTTGAGTACCAAGTATGTGTAGTGGGGTACCGCCATGAACTTGGCGATAGCGGGTCTGCCTAGGATGGCGTGGTAGGAAGTCTCGAAGTCCGCAACCTCGAACTTGATGTACTCGGTGCGGTAGTTCTCCCTGGTTTCCCTGAAGGTGAATGGCAGGACCACTGATCCTAGTGGAATACCCGCGTTCCTGGGGACGATGCCGTAGAAAGGCGATGTGCTCTTGGTGAGCATGTGGGTAATGTCGAGCTTCATCTTCTTCAAGGTCTTGGTGAAAAGGACGTTGAGTCCGCTTCCGTCGTCGATAAGTACCTTGTTGAGTCTGGAGCCCGCGACTACTGGTTTCAAGATGAGTGGAAAACACCCTGGCTCGGAGAAGCTTGTCCATTGATCCGCGCGGGAGTAGGTGATGGGTACCTCCGACCACTTGAGAGGGGTCGGAACTGCTGGTTCAGTGTTCAAGAATTCCCGTCTGGTGGCCTTCTGGGACCGTCTGGTGGGTAGTCCGCCGAATAGGACGTTCACCGTCTTGTCGGATTCTTGGAAGTTGATGTTGCCCTCGTCGGCTTTTTTCTTGCCCTTCTTGTCATGAGGAGGCCGTGGGTCTGGGGTATCCTTGAGTGCTCGCCGGAGTTGATAGCACTACTCGGTGATGTGGTTGCCCTCCAGATGCCACGGACACTTCTCTTTCAGCAAGTCTTTGAAGCTTCATCTTCTTCGAGTTGTCTTTTGCAGGGTGCTGGATAGCCGCGACTGTGTTGTCTGGCTTGCGCTTGTGGTTAGGACCCGAGTAGTTGTTGTTGTTGCGACCCCCTTGATCCCTATTGTTGTTGTTGCTGCCGCCCGGGTTGTTCGTGCTCTTGCCGCGAATGGCATCGTACTTGGCGTTTGCCTTGTCTTCTTCGTCGGCCCATGAAGTGATCATGTCCTTGAGCTTAGTGATGGAACTCGGGCGGCGGAGACCGAAGTCTTCGAAGGTGCAGCGGTGGTAGAGAACGTCTTGGAAAAGCTCGATGACTTCCTTGTCGGTGACATCGACTACCGTAGCGCGCTTGTCGAAAAAGCGTCGCGTGTACTTGCGTAGCGTCTCACCTTGTTCCTGCTTCACCATTGCCAGGTCCATGCGAGTACCCCGAGCGTCCCATGGCGCCCGTGAAGTTGCTGGTGAACTGATCCTTGAGCTGGTCCCACTTGTCGATCGAGTTCTTGTCGAGCAACTCGAGCCAAGTGAGTCGTGCTTGGTCCAGACAGAAAGGAAAGTAGAGGCACTTTGTGTCGTTGTTGCCACCAACGTTTTCGATGGATAGGGCGTATCATCTGAGCCACTGGACTGGGTCTTGCTTCGCGTCGTACTTGGTGCTCCCCAGAAGTTTGAATTTCTCTGGGAGAAGAAGATTGCGAAGTCGAGCGGAGAAAATTCCTAAGGGGAAAACTAGACCTAGTGGTATTTCCGCAACTATTGCACCACTTGCCTCTCATGTTCCCGACCATGCCAAAACGTTTGCGCACGTTGCGGTTAAGGAACTTGTAGTCGTCTTCAACTACGCGTTCCAAATCCTCCAAAACGTCGCTTCATCGCCTCCATGGCTTGGAGACATTCATCCACCAACGCTTAGAGATCCGCGATGGAGTGACGGCAAGCCTCACAACACATTGGACAGCATCCGGTCGGCCGCCATTGCCACCGTCTCCACCGTCTTCGCCACCGCCGCCGCTGCCGCCGCCACCATTGTCGTCGCCGCCGTCATCGCCGCCGCCGTTGGGGCCTTCGGGAGTCTTCCTTGGGCACCTCATCCCAAATGTAAAGGTCATTATCATCTCTTCCGGCGGCCACCCGTCACTTGGGCGACGATCGCTGAGAGTAGTCGCTACCCCCATAGTCCTTAGGCTCGCGACACCTCCTTGTAGTCTTTCCGCTCTGCGTCTTGGATGCGCCGACCTTTGAACGGGAGTAGGGACCTTCTCTCCTTCGACGTGGGGGTGCGAGATGCGATAGCTCCGGTCCTCTTGATTCCGACGGGTTTCTTGAGCTCGCACGTTTCGCCTCCTCCATCGATGGCTCGTGGCTTCTTGCTGAACTCTAAGCTCCTCGGGGACACAATGGTTGTTGCGTGGGTGCAAAAATATTGCTTGATGGGATTGATTCCCGAGCTCCCACCCGGCCAAATAAATAGTCTCCGAATAGAAAACCTAGGAACCTCATCTTCCTTTTTTAAACTTCCCTTAAAATTTTATGACCGAAGAAGGAAGTCGAAAAGGAGCAATTTGGGAAAATCGGGATCGACCGCCGCCGGGACCCACTCCGGGGCCGGTCGGACTGGCCGGCCGGCCCACCTGTCTCGGGCCGGCCGGTCCGGTTTTTCGTGCACCACCCTTTTTCACCTCCTTAGACCATGGGAAAAAGTTGGACCAGTAAATCTTCGTGAGAAACTCCTTAAAAAATTAAAAGAAATATTATTTACAAATTCATGCCCTCGTTGCTCCTTTAGGCGGGACGTTCGGGCTCTTCTTCCATGGTAAAGACATCAACATGGTGAAGGGGCACAACGTCGGGTTCATAGTAAACCTTAAGTCATTGACGATTCACCATAAATTGATCGCCTTTTCTATCCACAATGGTTACCGCTCTGTTGGAGAGCACCGAATGCACAACATAAGGTCCGTCCCACTTGCTTTGCAATTCTCTCCGAAGGGTTTAAACTCGAATTGTAGAGGAGGACCTTATCTCCTTCTCTTTTTTTAAACTCTTTTTTATTTAACCTTTTATCATACCATCTTTTGATTCTCTCTTTGTATATGCTTGCATTTTCGTAAGCTTTCAACCTCATCTCCTCTAGCTCGCTTATTTGGATTCTTCGTTTCACCACCGCGGCATCAAGATCGAGGTTCATCTCTTTAATCGCCCAATAGGCTTTATGTTCCAACTCAACCGGGAGGTGGCAAGCCTTTCCATAGACGAATTGATAAGGGGTCATACCTATCGGTGTCTTGAATGCCGTTCGATAAGCCCACAAAACTCCGTCTAATTTTTTTGACCAATCCTTGCCTCCCTTTTCTATGGTTTAGTTGAGGATGCTTTTTAATTGCCTATTTGACGAAGCTCGCTGTCCGTTGGTTTGTGGGTACAGTCGTAGAAACCCTATGTTCAATCCCCAACTTGGACAAGCACTTTTTGAAATTCTTCCCGTGAAGTGAGTCTCCATCACTTATCAAGATTCTCAGTGGTACCGAAACGAGGAAAATCACGTTCTTGATCATAGTAATGGACTCCTCCGTGGAAGCTTTACGACATGGCATAGCCTCTACCCATTTGGATGCATAATCCACCATGACTAGAATATACTCATATCCGCATGAGTTTTTGGAAAGGCCCTATGAAGTCTATACCCCATACATCGAATAAATTGATTTGTAGATTGTAATTCAAGGGCATAGAATTTCTTTGAGATGTTTCCGGTTCTTTAGCATTCGGGGGATGATGCAACATATCTTTTAGCATTCTCTTCATGCATCTCCGGCCAATAGAATCCGTCGAATTATACTTTCGCTTGGGTTCGAAAATGGCCATAGTGTCCACCGTACTCGCCGAGTGGCACTTCCTCAGAATTTCTACCCTCTCTTCTCTTGGCACACATCTTCTCATCACTCATCATTGCCAAGTTCGAAGAGGTATGGTGCATCCCAAAAGTATTTCCTACTTTCGAGATTAACTTTGGGAGCTTTATCTAGATGATCGAGAGGCATCTTTCCGAATCGCTGTCGATATCGATCATCCAAGTGTCTTTATCGAGCACTCGATAGAGGTGGTCATCTCTCATCTTATCTTCTATGGGCTCTTTATCATCTTGTACACGATTCATCCTAGACAAAGGATCGGTCACAACGTTCTCCACGCCCTTTTTGTCACGAATTTCAACATCAAATTCTTGGAGAAGAAGGATCCAACGAATCAAACGTGGTTTAGCTTCCTTCTTAGCCAAGAGATACTTGATGGCTGCGTGATCTGCAAACAACGACCTTCGAGTTCACGATGTAAGATCTGAATTTTTCGAAAGCGAATACCACCGCTAGCAACCTTTTCCGTAGGCATAGTTCAATTGTTCTCATTAAGAGTTTTGCGAAGGTAGTAAACGGCGTGAACTCGGCCTTCCTTTCTTGACCCAAAACCACACGCCTACGGCGCAGTCACTTGTGTCACACATGATCTCGAAAGGTTGTCTCCAACTGGAGGTTGGAATAAAGAAGAGTCACACGCAGCCGCTGAGTCAGCCGCGCGTGGACTTATCCAGCCGCCCGTTACGGAGGCGTTTTGGCTTATAAATACAAGCCGAAACCCTTAGGGTTTGTCACCCAAGTGAGCTGCAGTCATTTGCCACTTGAATCTTGAAGTAGATCCACTCCAGCGAGCGCCGCCGCCGTAGTAGATCCAAGCGCATCGCCACCCGAAAGCTGTAGGGTAGCCCCCGAGCGGATGCGAGTGAAGACTCCCTGTTCTTGGAGGATGAAACCGTCCTCGTCGAAGACGTCGAAGGCCGGCGGGAAGAAGAGGAGCCATGCAGAGGCTGCCGCGGCCGGCACCGGAGCGGCGCCGCCCACATCTCCACCGCGCGCTGACCCAAGCCGCGAGTGGAAAAGGTCAAAGGTGAAGACCGAAGACTTGCTGACCCTGTTGAACAGCGGGTTCATCAGGGAGAAGGAGATCGATATGTGGAGATCCGCCGCAGGAGATCCCTATCCAATGGAGAAGGCACAAGACGAGATCCCGATGTTCTCGCGCTTCGTGGAGCGCGGTCTTGCGCTCCCAGCGAGTGACTTCTTCAAGGGACTTCTCGGGTACTATGGCATCGAGTACCTCAAT
This sequence comes from Cenchrus americanus, assembly GCA_947561735.1. Classification (NCBI taxonomy): domain Eukaryota; kingdom Viridiplantae; phylum Streptophyta; class Magnoliopsida; order Poales; family Poaceae; genus Cenchrus; species Cenchrus americanus. The sequence goes on from OX387241.1 coordinate 62,744,701, forward strand.
CTTGAACCCCAACGGAATATTCCACACTTCGTCTTCGTCCATTTCGCGAAGCATTCTTGGGGATCGAAGCCCCACCGGGTTCTCTTCCGAAATTCTTCCGCGTGAAAGCCGCGCGCCGGCGCCTCCAACCCCGCAGTAGTCGGAGGGGCCGGGATCCCGCTGAGGGAAGATGCCGCTGAGCAGTACCTGGCGTACAAGCTCGTAGACTCCAATACGGATTGGAAGACGAGGTGGTTCTACACCACGAACCACCATCCCGAGCTGCCGAAGCCGAGCGGACGGCAGCCCAAGCACCAAGAGTGGTGGAACACGGAACCCACCATGCAAGAGGGGATCCAGCTCCCGAGTTGCTGGCACGGATCAAGGCCCCGCGGGATGCGGGACCGAGGGCCGAACATGTGGCCTTCGGTTCATGAAGCGCCGGATCCGGGCCGCCGTCGGCGCGGGATACGATGGGCTTCGAGTACACCGGCGACGACGACACGTCGCGGATGCCCGGGGCGAAAGTGAAGACAACGACATCATCGAGAGGTTGTCGAGGATCTTCAAGGACATGACGGAGTACACGGCGTGCCCTGTCGAGGAGTTCTCCGCCGCGCGCCCGCCCAACGAGGTAAGTAGCCGTGCCCGCCTCGTCGAGTAGTAGGTGCTTGTAGCAGAGTTGCTGACGCTTTTTGTGTCCTTTTGCACAGGATGATGTGAAGCGGTTTGTCTCCGAGCCGCAGCCACCACCGAGCGGAATTGAGGTCCCAACGGTGGAGAAGGTGAAGGAGCGCCGAGTAGTCGGAGACGACGGCGATCCCGTCGTCGTGGAGGATACCTCCGATGACGAAGAGGACGAGGAGACGCTGCAGGACCGCTTCCAGCTGCGGTCGAGGTTTAGCCGTCCAGGCTTGCCTCATGTACCTCTCATCCGGGACCCTCCGGCTAGCTCGGAGGCTAGCCTTGCCGCGCCGCCAAGGAAGCCGCGCAACCCCCGCCAAGAAGCGGGTAGCCAAAAAGATGAAGGTCTCGGAGACCACGCCTCCCGAGGTAAGTCATCTTGAGCGAAGTAGTCGAGTACCCGGGATCGAGTACGGTGCCGACGAGTAGTCATCCCCCGTGTGCGGGGAGAGGCCGCCCGGCAGAGCCCGTGGAGGAAGGCGATGAGGGCGAATGGCCCACGCGTGGGGGGAACCGGCCGGAAGCCGAAGTCCGGCCCCCCACCGCCGAAGAACTTCGGCGCAGCCGGGAGCGCCGGCCCCCCGCCCCGCAGGGGAGCGAGAGTACCCGCGACCGCCGCCGCTGAGGAAGCGGAAACCGCAGGAGCGCAGAGGACGTCTGCGCCGGCCGCCGCCACCGTAGAGGAGGCGGTAGTCGAGAAGGCGCAAGAAGAAATGCCCGCCGAGGGTGGACTAGTTGACATCGCCAGCATCCTCGGTGCGCCGGCCGTGACTATCGTCCGGTCGAACTTGTAAGTACCACGCCTTCATGAGTAGTACTTGTTGTAGTAGTCGATTTTATCTAACGACCCTCTGTGGATACTTGTGCAGAAAATCCACGGACTTGAGCTGGGACGGAGAGGGGCCCACGGCAGCAGAGGCAGAAAAGGCCGCGCCGCCCGTCGAGGAGCCCGCTCCAGAAGCCCAAACCACGACCGAGCCCCCAGCTGCCGAAGCGCTGCTGCCAGAGGCGGTCGTAGTCGAAGGTGAGTGCTCCTCCCGAAGCTGTAGAGCCCCAGAAAGAGTAGTCGTAGATACTGATGCGCGTGTTCCTTGATGACGGCGGGCCGAAGGGGGTGACATCCCGCCAGGGGTGCCCATGCGGAATTGACACCGTAGGCCCCGCAGGCCGCGGTAGGAGCCCCCGAGCCCATGGGGGAAACCGTCGAGAAGTCCGCCGAGGAGGAGGCGGCTACCACGTCGCCAGGGGTTGCCCTGGAGGTGGCGATCCGGTCCCCGGAGATCCAAGACGCGGAGCCTATCCGCTCGGCGCCAATGACGGAGGCTACGACAAGTAGCCGTGGCGGGATCGAGGCTGCTTGCCGACGATCTCGTCGAACCGGCGGTGTTGGCGCAGCACTTGGAGGCGATGCGGCGAGCCGAACAGTGGATGAAGGTACGTAGCCGTTGCCTCCGAGTAGTCAATCCTTTCGTTGAGTACTCGCTTGACTTGAACTTGTCTTCGCAGGACGCCGCGAGCGATCCCGCGAGAAGTCCAATCCGCCGCAAGGCTATGGCGACACGGCATCGCGAGCCGAGGCCTTGGAGGAGCAGCTCATGAAGTCGAGGAAGCACGCGGCCGCCATGCGGTCGAAGCTTGACGCCGCCTTCGCCAAGTACCACAACGATGTGATGGACTTGCGGGCGAAGAGCGACGAGCGGTGCGGAAGAACAAGGGCCTCCGCAACAAGAATAAAGGTGTGTCTCTTGACTTGTCGGGTACTTGTTAGGGAGTCATCAAGCTCGACCCGTTGTGTGTGTTCCGATGTTGCGTAACTCGAAGGCCGGAGTAGAGCGACCGAAGGGCTCGGAGATCGGCATGAAGAATCTCTTCTACGGGAGCAAGAAGCCGGGCCCGGTACTTGAACTCGACTACAAGGAGCCGGCCTTCGAGTGCGAGAAGCACATGGAGTTGCGAATTGCATCCCGATCGGGATCTCGTCAATCGCTACAAATCTTTGCGAGCAGTTGAACGAAGACCGCGAGGGCGCTCCGGGCCCACCGAAGGACCCGGAAGAGGCCGCCCTCCCGATCGCGAGGCTCCCGGTGCCGCACCCGGCGGCCCCAAGATCGCACCGTTGGCGGATCGACTTCGTGAGGCGCCGAGCCGGCCGGCCGCCTACGTGAAGCACATGGCCAAGTCAATCCCGAAGCGGGCCGGCCTTCATGAAGTCGTACTTCCCGAAGGCCCCGTGGAGGTAGTCGCCGGCGGGGGTAGCCGCCAACCGGCTCGGATGAGCAAGACGCGCAGTTGTCGGCAAGGATGGCTCCCATCGCGGAGCAGTAGCCGATAAGTTGAACCTCCGCAGCCCCGCATAAATAGCTAGTAGCCGTAGTTGTATAAGAAACGAGCTTGTAATGAACTATTTCATGTATCAATGAAATGTGATGTTCCATCAATGAGTACTCGTAACCGCGATCTCGGAGTGCGGAGCGCCCATCGTGGAGTAGGTGCGAGTAGTAGAACTCGGCTTAGTAGTCCCGTCGCAGGAGTAGGCGATAAAGAAGTTGATGAACAATCAAACTTTATTACGAAGAAGTACACCCGGGTGGCCGGGCCGTAGTTACAAGTAGTCGCCGGACCCGAAGGCCTCTTACGACCGAGTAGTACCGGGAGCGGGTAGCCGCTTACGGTGAGTGATCCGTAGGTAGCCGTGTAGGCCGGATCGCATCCGTAAGTAGCCGCGCGAGCCGGATCTTGGAGTGTGGTCTTCTTGGTAGACCGCCGCTAGAGTCCTTGACGCTCGTGGCGAGCCCGGGGTCCGTAGGTAGCCGCACGGGGCTGGACTCGGAGGAGAGTAGTCCGGAGACTTGAAGCCGGACCCGAGGGTCGCTTGCGGCAAGGGGGTGTTGATGTAGTCGTGTAGACTTGAACCCCGGAGTAGTCGAGTAGACTAGGCGTAGAATCGACGAGCCGGTCGACGTTCCACGAGTTGTTGACTTCTTCGCCTTCAAGTGTTTGGAGGCGGTAGGAGCACCGGCCCGGTCACCTTAGCCACGGTGAAGGGACCTTCCCAGGGGGAGCTGAGCTTGTGAAGTCCTTCCGTGTTCTGGATACGGCGGAGGACAAGATCTCCAACGTTGAAGGAGCGTTCCTTGACGTTGCGATCGTGGTAGCGTCGGATACCCTCCGTGTACCTTGCCGATTGGACTAGGGCGGCACGGCGAGCTTCTTCGAGGGTCGTCGATATCAACTCGTCTGTCGTCTTCTGAGACGCCTTCGTCGTAGTGCTCCACTGCTGGCGAGTTCCATATGACATCGGCAGGGAGGATGGCTTCGCAGCCGTAGACCGAAGTAGGGGGGATTGCCCCGTTGGCTTGGATGGTTGAGTGCGCAGCCCCCAGAGTGCGTTGGGTAGTTCCTTGATCCACTTGCCCCCTTTTGAGTTAGCGGCGTCGTGTAGCCGCTTCTTGAGGGCGTCGAGCACCATCCCATTGGCGCGCTCGACTTGTCCGTTGGCCCGTGGATGGGCGACGGAGACGTATCGACGTCGATTCCGCCGTTCTCGCGGTACTCCCGAACTGGTGGTTGTTGAAGTTGGACCCCGGTGCCCGTGATGATGCGGTGGGGTAGCCGTAGCGGTGCACAAGTTCATCTAGGAAGTCGAGTACTCTGTCGCCCTTGGGGCATGTGACCGAGCTTGACCTCGATCCACTTGGTGAACTTGTCGATAGCCACCGGTACCCTTATTGAATCCTCCCGGCGCGGTTGGCGGTGGCCCAATCATGTCGAGCCCCCGGCGGGCAAGGGCCGGGTTGGCGGTATGGTGACTAGCTTGTAGGCGGGGACGTGTTGTCGCTTGGCGAAGAACTCGACATCCTTGGCACCTTCTCGACGAGTTCTTCGGCATCGCCCGGAGCCGTGGGCCGGTAGAAGGCTCGCCGGAAGGCCTTGGCCGACCGGCGTGCGAAAGGACGCGTGGTTGCCGCACACCTTTGTGGGATCTCCTCCAAGATGTCCTTGCCTTCTTCGCGAGGGACGCATTTCATGAGTACTCCGTAAGATGCGCCCTCGCTTGTAAAGCTTGTCGCCGACGAGGACGTAAGACTTGGCGCGGCGGACGAGTTGTTCGGCCGCGTTCTTGTCGGAGGGGACCTTCTCGCTCGCCGAGGTAGTCGATGAAGGGTTGCCTCCAGTCCACGTCGATCATCATGACCTCCCTCGCCCGGCTGGTTGGGTAGCGGGACAATGGTCGGTGGCGCGCGCTCCGGGATGGATGGCGCGTGAAGCTCATTGACGAAGACGCCCGCGGGTACTTGGGCGCGGGTGGATCCGAGCTTCGAGAGGACGTCCGCCGCAACGTTGTTGTCGCGAACGATGTGGTGGAACTCGAGACCATAGAATTTGTTCTCGAGCTTGCGGACTTCTAGTGCGATGGCGTCCATGTTCTCCTTGTTGCGGTCCCGGGACTTGTTGACTTGGTTGATGACCACTCGCGGAGTCGCCGTAGACTAGTAGCCGCTTGATGCCAAGTGAAGCCCGCGAGGCGGAGCCCGTGTAGGAGGGCTTCGTACTCGGCTTCGTTGTTTGAGACCTTCCGGAAGATCCGCAGGACGTACTTGAGTTGTTCGCCCGTTGGAGAGATCGGGGAGTACCCCCGCGCCGCGCCCTCGAGGTTGAGTGAGCCGTCGAAGTACATCACCCAATGCTCGGTCGCACGGTGGGAGTAGGTAGCGGGTTCTCCCGCCACTCGCCATGAAGTCGACTAGAGCTTGCGACTTGATGGCCGTGCGTGGCTTGAAGTCGATGGTGAGGGCGCCGAGCTCGACGCCCCCCCATTTGGAGATCCTTCCGGTGGCGTCTGGGTTCCTCAGGATGTCGCCGAGCGGGTAGTCGGTGACGACGGAGACCGAGTACTCCTGGAAGTAGTGTCGTAGCTTCCGCGAGGTGATGAGTAGAGCGTACAGGAGCTTCTGCATGGGCTGGTAGCGAGCCTTGGACTCTGATAGAACCTCGCTGACGAAGTAGACTGGGCGCTGGACCGGGTAGGCGTGGCCGTCTTCCTGCCGCTCGACAACGATGGCAGTACTGACCACGTGAGTAGTCGCAGCCGAGGTAGAGCGAAGAGTCGCTCGCCCTTGTAGGGAGCCGTGAGGACCGGTGGCTTCGACAGGAAGTCCTTGAGCTGGGCAAGGGCTTGGTCCGCCTCTGCAGTCCACACGAACTTCTCGTGGTGCTTGAGTAGTTTGAAGAAGGGGAGACCCCGTTCTCCCGGCTTCGAGATGAATCGTTCAATGCCGCCATGCACCCCGTCGCCTTCGGACGTCCTTGATGCTCGTGGGAGCTTTCATGCCGGTGATGGCGGAGATCTTCTCGGGGTTGGCTTCGATGCCGCGCCGGGCGATGATGAAGCCGAGTAGTTTGCCCGAAGGGACGCCGAAGACGCACTTGTTCGGGTTAAGCTTCCGGCGGTACTCGCGTAGCGATGCGAAGGTCTCTTCAAGGTCGTCGATGAGGGTACCGGAGTCCCCGGTTTTGACAACCACGTCATCCACGTAGGCCTCGACGTTCTTGTTGAGTTGCCGCTTGAAGCGGTGCCCCGGATGGCCCGTTGGTAGGTAGCGCCGGCGTTCTTCAACCCGAAAGACATGGTCGTGTAGCGATGCGCGCCAAACGGGGTGATGAACGCGGTCTTCTCCGGTCTTCCTCCTTGATTGCGATCCGGTGGTACCGGAGTAGCGGTCGAGGAAGCAGAGCGAGTCGCAGCCCGCCGTGGAGTCGATGACTTGATCAATCCGTGGCAACCCGAAGGGGTCCTTGGGGCGCGTGCTTGTTGAGGTCGGTGTAGTCGACGCACATCCTCCACTCGTTCGAGTTCTTCTTGCGGACGAGGACGGGGGTTAGCGAGCCACTCGGGATGGAAGACTTCTCGATGAAGCCGGCGGCGAGTAGCTTGGCGAGCTCCTTCTTGATGGCGTCCCGTCTGTCGTCGGCGAAGCGTCGGAGATGTTGTCGCTTGGGGGTAGCCTTTGGGTCGACGTTGAGGCAGTGCTCGATCAGCTCCCTGGGCACTCCTGGCATGTCCGCTGGCTTCCACGCGAAAATGTCGCGGTTAGCCCGAAGGAAGCTGATGAGCGCGTCTTCCTATTTGGGGTCGAGGCCGGCCCCGATGGTGGTGGTCTTGGTGGGGTCACCTGTTCCGAGGTCGACCGACTTGGTGAGCACCTCCTCGGGTGGCCGAGGCTTGTTGGCGGCTCGTCGGACTTCTGCGGGATGTCGAGTTCACTTGTGGCAAGCTTCTTCGACGCGGCGTAGACCTCCATCATTGGGGTGGGTACTTGATTTGTTGAAGCGATCACCACGGCCTCCGTATCGCGGTCGTGAGAGATCTTCAAGTCCCCTTGGAGGGAGAGTACGCCAGTGGACTTGGCATTTTGAGTACCAAGTATGTGTAGTGGGGCACCGCCATGAACTTGGCGATGGCCGGTCCGCCGAGGATGGCATGGTAGGAAGTCTCGATATCCGCGACCTCGAACTTGATGTACTCGGTGCGGTAGTTGTCGCGAGACGCCCCGAAGGTAACCGGCGTACCACCGAGCCTAGTGGGATAGCCGCGTTGCCCCGGGACGATGCCGTAGAAAGGCATCTTGCTCTTGTCGAGCATGGGGGTGACGTCAAGGTTCATCTTCTTCGAGTCTTGGTGAAGAGGACGTTGAGCCCGCTTCCGCCGTCGATGAGCACCTTGTTGAGCTTAGAGCCCGCCATCGTTGGTTTCGGGACGAGAGGGAAACGTCTGGTTCGAGAGAAGCCGGTCCATTGGTCCGCGCGGGAGAAGGTGATGGGTGTCTCGACCACCCGAGAGGGGTCATAACCGCCGGTTCGATGGACATCACTTCACGGCGAGTAGCCTTCGCTCCCCGCCTGCGGGGTAGTCCGCCGAAGAGGACGTTGACGGTCTTCTCGGGTTCTTGGAAGTCGTCGCCGTCCTTCTTCTTGTTCTTCGATCGTGAGGGTGCGGTGGCTCCGGCGTATCCTTGAGTGCATGCCTGAGCTGGTAGCACTGCTCGGTAGTGTGGTTGCCGTTTGGATGCCACGGGCACTTCTCCTTCGACGGGTCTTTGAACCCGCCGGAGTTCTTCTTCGAGTTCCCTTTCGGAGGACGCTGGATAGCCGCGACGGTATTGTCTGGCTTGCGCTTGCGGTTGGAACCCGAGAAGTTGTTGTTGTTGTTGTTGTTGTTGCGGCCGCCCCGGTTTGGATTGTTCTGCCGCCGCCACCTTGGTTACTCGCTTGGACTTGCCGCGGATGGCGTCGTACTTGGCGTTGGCCTTGTCCTCTTCGTCCGCCCAGGACGTGATCATGTCCTTGAGGTGGGGAATGGACTTGGGGCGGCGTCGGCCGAAGTCCTCGAAGGTGCGGCGATGGTAGAGCCCGTCCTGGAAGAGGTCGATGACCTCCTTGTCGGTGACGTCCACGACGGTAGCGCGCTTGTCGAAAAAGCGGCGCATGTACTTGCGGAGGGTCTCGCCTTGTTCCTCGCTTGATCATGGCAAGGTCCATGCGAGTACCCGAACGGCCCATGGCGCCCGCGAAGTTGCTTGTGAATTGCTCCTTCGGTCGGTCCCACTTGTCGATTGAGTGCTTGTCCGGCGACTCGAGCCACGTGAGTGGGGCTTGGTCCGGCGAAGGGGAAGTAGAGGCACTTGGTGTCGCTGTTGCCGCCGCCGTTCTCGATGGAGAGAGCGTAGCATCGGAGCCACCGGATGGGATCCCGCTTCGCGTCGTATTTGGTGATCCCCAAAGGCTTGAACTTGTCGGGGAGGAGCAAAGTTGCGAAGCCGGGGTGAGAAGGCGGGGAAGCCGTCGCCTTCGAGCGGCGGTCGTCGACTTCTTCGCCGCAATTCATCGATTCTCCGGCGAGCATCGTACCCGCCGTGAGAGGCGCCGAGGCGTGGCCGTGCGCGTGGCCGCGGCCGCCGCGCCGCCGCCGCCTCCGGCTTTCTTGTTGGCTCCGTGGTTGGAGGCTGCCGCCGCGCCGGCCGCCGCCGCCGTCGGGGTCGTTGCCGCCGCCACCGGCGGAGCACGGTGGGGGGACGACTTCTCGGTTGACGTTGTCTTGTCGTGAGGGTCCGCCGGCGGTGGAGCGTCGTCGGTTTGGTTCGGTCGGAATGTCGCCCGGGTACGGTTAGGGCCGGGGTCAACACCGCGACTAGTGGCTTCGTTGTCGCGAGGCTTGGGCGGGGAGAGGTTGGCCGACTCTCTTGTCGACCCGCATGAAGTAGGCTTCTTCGGCCGAGCTTGGCGATGACCTCTCCGGCCCGTATGCCACCGAGCTCCGACGTGCGATCGTTGTGATCGACATGAGGCATTGCTCAGGAGTGGTGTGGACTCTGCTCTCAACCTGCCGAGAGCTTCCGCAAGGTTGCGGATGGGAAGGTTGTCTCTGAGCCGCCGGCGTCGTTCATTGCGCTTCCTGTTACGTTCGCGCCGGCGTCCCCGCCGGCGTCGGTCTCGTCCGCGGGGGCATCAGCAGATAGCTCGTCTGCGGAGATGTCCTCCAGGTACTTGTCTCGCGGCCGTGCCCGAGGTTCCCGAGTGTCGCCGGCGGCCATGAAGACTTGACGATCGGGCGTACCCAAGCTTGGCTCGAAGGTGCCACCTCGCTTGGTGTGCTTGAGTCGGCCCGGCCGGTGGTGTTCCCTCTCGGAACGGTAGCGAGTCGATGTAGGCGACGTAGCGTGAGTCCTCCTTTGTCAGCTCAGCGGGCTTGAGGTCTGGCCAGTAGACGTATCTTCCGGCCGGCGTCGATCTTATAACCGGCCCGCAGGCCGGCCCCGACAAGGGAAGCTCGGAGGAGTCGTCTTCGGACTCGGGCTCCTCAGGGTCCGACCCGAAGTCGAACTCGTAGTCCGGGTTCGAGTAGAACTCGGAGAGAGGGCTGGAGTCCGAGACGCGGTTGGAGACGGCGTCGGAGTCCGAGTTGTACTCGGTTACGGGCTCCTTGCCGGCCCGGCGTGGTGTAGAGGCCTCCGTGCGGGCCCGGCGAGGGCCGCGCGCGCGGAGCGCCGGCGTGGAGAGGGGACCGCTGCGATGGCCGAGGAGCCGGCTCGCATGCGATGGCCCATGGCGACGTCGGGTTCGAGTTGGAGATGGACTCGAGCTCGAAGTCAGCGTGGAGGTTGGAAAGCGAAATTTCGCCGAACTTGCCGGCGAGCTTGCCCGTGACAACTTCGGGAAGCGTCACAAGGCCCGTCCTCAAGTCGGGTTGCATGATCAAGCGGCGCTGGAAGGAGCCCGCGCCATCAGCAGTGCAGACCCAGGCGCCGAAGACGAAGGTGTCGCCGCGGTTGAAGGCGACGGTTGGCTTGATGTGAACGGAAGCCGTCGAGTTCGCCATGTGATCTCGAGCGAGAGCCCCTACACGGCGCGCCGGTGTCGGTGTTTTGGACCGGCAACCTACTACGGGGAGTACCCGAAGTAGATGAATGTGACTCGCCGAGATCGGTAACTCGAAGGAAGAGACACGTGGCACACAATTTAGACGAGTTCGGGCCGCGAGGTGCGTAATACCCTACGTCCCCGTATGCCGCGTAGCTCGGATTGATGGGGCACGATTACGGGATGGTGCAATAGTGCGCCGTGAGTTGAGATTGGATGAGATGATCCCGAGATCGGTCGGCCCCTCGCCTTATATAGTCCGGAGGCGGGGTTACAAGTCGGAGTAGGGAAGGAGTACTAGTCGAGTACGTCTAGGAGACCTCTACACGGTGCGGAACATGTACGAGTCCTAACCGAGTACTACTCCCGTGTCTTGTCCTTGTGCTCCACGCCTTCAGGTGCCGTGTAGCGCAAGCCGGGTAGTCCCAGGGGCCCACCGAGTAGTCGGTCCTGGTACCCACCGAGGTAGTGGGCCCAGGGAGGTCCATACGACAGACTTCTTCGTCGTAGTTCTTCAATTCTGCGGTGGGCATCGTAGCCGCCGCGTGAGACACTAGTGATGTGGCTATATGCGTGGCCTCGGCCTCCGCGATCGCCTCCGCCACCGGCTCTCCTTCCAGCTCCGTGTTTGGAGCTCCCGCCGCCACTGCCTCCACCGCCAGCATCACCATGACTAGAAGCGCCGCGACTATCATCGGCGCCACCGGCACTGTTGCCGTCTTGAGAAGGTCCTCCAGCTGATGCCCTTGTATGGCTGGGGTTCTGTGGCTGATGTCCTCGAATACGGTTGCGTCCATTACCCACTGGACTGCGACTTGTGGCTTCATGGTTCTCGTGTTCGCGAATTCTAAGGGGAGGTACTTGAGTGACTTCGTTGTCAACTCTCATGAAGTAGGCGTCCTCCGCGAGCTTGGCGATGACTTCGCCCGCTCGTATCCTCTGAGCCTGACGTGCTATCGTAGTGATAGACATGAGGCATTGTTCGGGGGTAGTGTGCACCCGGCTGGCGACTTGATCGAGGGTCTCTGCGAGATTTCGTATAGGGATGGATTCTCAGAGACGTCTACACCATTCGTTGTGCTTCCTGTTGCGCTCTCGTCAGGCATTCTTGTCGTCGTGGGTTTCATCGGCGGGTGCATTGGCAGACAGCTCGTCTGCTGAGATGCCATCAAAGTAGCGGTCAGGTCGGGTCCCTGAAGGTCCTGGCATCTCGCTAGCAGCCATAAAGACTTGGCGATCAGGGGTACCGACACTAGAGTCGGTAGTCGCCACCTCGGTTAGAGTATTCTCCTCTGTTGGAGCTAAGGGTGTTCCCTCTTGGAAGGGAAGCGAGTCGAGGTAGGCGACGCAGCATGAGTTCCCGTCTGTCAGGTCTGCAGGCTTGCGGTCTGGCCAGTAGACGAATCTGCCGGCGGGTGTAGATGTTATAACCAAGCCGGTGGCTGGTCCTGACAACGGTTGCTCAGTCGTGGAGTTCTCGGACTCGGGCTCGTCAGGGTCTGGCCCGAAGTCGAACTCATATGAGGAGTCCGAGTGATAGCCGGAGGCGGGGTTGGAGTCCGAAGAGTAGTCGGAGACGATCTCCTTGTCGGCCCGGCGTGTAGCGAGAGCTTCCGCATGGGCCCTGCTAGCATTGCAGAGGCCATATGGGAAGTGCTCGTGGAGTGGGGCGTCGGCACACGATGGCTCAGTAGCCGACTCGCATGCGGTGACCCATGGGGACGCCGAGTTCGAGTTGGAGGCAGATTCGGACTCGGAGTCGGTGTGTTGGTTGTAGAGCGAATTTCGCCGAATTTTCCGGTGAGATTGCCCGTGATCACCACTGGAAGTGTCACGAGCTCGGTCTTCGGGTTGGGTGCCAAGGTGAGGTGGCGCTGGAAGGACCCAGCGGTCAGCTGTGCAGACCCAGGACCCGAAGACGAAGGTGTCGCCGCGATTGAAGGCGACAGTTGGCTTGATGGAGATTGAAGTCGTCGAGTTCGCCATGAGATCTTCAGCGAGAGCCCCTACCTGGCGCGCCAGCTATCGGTGTTTTAGACCAGCAACCTACCAAGGGGAGTACCCGAGGTAGATGAATGTGGCCTCGCCGAGATCGGTAACTCGAAGGAAGAGACACGTGGCACACAATTTAGACAGGTTCGGGCCGCGAGGTGCGTAATACCCTACGTCCTGTATGCTGCGTAGCTCTGGATTGATTGGGTGTGATTACAAGATGATTCGTATGAGAGAGGTAAAGATCCCTGCCTCGCCTTATATAGCCCGGGAGGCAGGGTTACAAGTCAGTTTGGGGAGAGAGTACTAGTCGTGTACGTCTAGGAGTTCTCTACATGGTACAGGACATGCACAGCTTCCTATCCGAGTACTTCTCCACCGAGATCCTTGCGCTCCACGCCAACAGGTGTCGTGCAGCCCAAGCCGAGTAGTCCCAGGGGCCCACCAAGTAGTCGGTCCTGGTACCCACCGAGGTAGTGGGCCCAGGGAGGTCCATACGACAGATGGTTGGCTGATTTACTGATGCATTTCTCCACCTCGTCCTATTACTTTAGCTCATGTCTGGCATATGTCTGCATTTATTTTTTTTAATAAAGCCTGTGGTGTGCATCTCAGATGGTGAAAGAATCAAATCTTGTCATTTATTTGGTATTTGCATTTGTGTGGTTCACTAATTACCCAAACTATTTTCAATTTGATAGATCATAGAAATAGTTTCAACATTTGATATTTGCGAATTTGTCGTTCTCATCTATAGGGATTTATTTTGAATCGAAGATATCTGTATTGGATAGGGTGTAAAGAAAATATGAACATTTATCATTAGCATCTTGAGCGTTTCAGTTCCGACCTAACTGATCCCAAGATATCTATAGGGATTTATTTTTGGACTGAACCTATCTGTAGTTTGATAGGGTGTAAAAAATATGAGCATTTATCATAAACATCTTCAGTGTATCAGTTCCGACATAACTGATCCCAAGTTATCTTAATTTGTTAGGGCATTGGAATAATCTGAACATTTATCATTTGAATCTGCAGGGTTTCACTTCGCACCCAAACTACTTGTTGTCTGGGAACGTTAGAGAAAAATTTGATTATTTATTGGGAAAAGCTAAACGACAGTGAAATGTTTCATGTTGTCTTAGCACCTGAATTTCGTAATGCCCCATTGCTGCTGTTATTCCCTATTCGTACCTCTGATCCGGCTGCTCAATCTGGTGCTCTAGCGTTCTTTTTTATATACTTTAAAATTTGACCCCCACATGACATCAACTTGTCATGTCTTGAATTGATTTTTGTTGTGAACAAATACATGATTTTTTGGAAGGTGCTACAATCAGTTTATTTTTATTGGTCAATCATTCTGATACTAGTAAAGTCCATTTTATCCTCATTACATTTGCTAATAATTAATTTGACAGTTCAAAATTCGGCGTAAAATGCATGTTGCATGGTGCCATGCCCTTGTGACTCTTCTTCAGTGGAGCTACTATCTGATCATGATATGACTAGTGATACAAACAACCCCATCTTCTCTCTCTCTTTTCCAATCCACATACACCCAAGTTGAACTTATATATGCCCTCTAGTTAGTGATTCACCCCATTTTGTAGTTTGCTTTTTAGGCTCTGGCCTTTGTGTATTATATGTTGGCCTCATATGCGCCTTCTGATTAGAAGGTTGTTTTGGATGCGTGGTATTATTTTTATCTTGCCTGTACATTAGTTACTACTTTTGGTCTTTGACTCTTTGTTATTCTAGTCTATTGATTTCGTGTGGTTCATTGCATCCTGGAAGTTGCAAGTAATTAACTATGCCATATGATTAGCACAAGATCACCCAATTCATGCTCTTAATAATGCTTTGGGACTTTTTTGGTTTCTGTATGTTAAATGAAAAAGGCAGTTATGTAGGCTCTTGTTGTAGAAGCCATCAACTCTATTTGAAAATTTATAGTCTAAGCACTTGTTGTATAAAGAAATAGTTTCTTGTGCTTCATGGTTTTTTTAATACGGTTACAGTTCATATATACAGTATTACAATGTTTAACACATTGTCATTTAGTATGAAACGAGGTGTAAATCAGGATTCTTCCATATATACATATGCTTAATGGTTTTTTTCTTTTTTAGACGTCTCATCTATCTTGGTGTTAGATTTAAGGATCCCTTTCCAAACTGTCATTTACCCTATGCATCACTACCATATTTGCCAGGCTATATTTTACAATTCATAATTTTTAGGTTTGTATCTGGACACCGTATGTTGAAAATGGTTAACATTATCAAATTTTCCATGCAAGCCTTAAATCTAACCCAGTTCATAAATTCTATTTTGATATTTATATGAACTAGTCAAATCTAACCGTGTAGGATTCTGCCAATTAGAAGGGAAGGGAGGTGAGATATGATCATTTTTTTGTTTTCTGAATGGTCTGCTATGAGGAATATGTTGAATCTGTTAGTAATTGGTTATTTTTAGCGCTGCTAGCTGCTTAGGAATGTATCATTGTCTTTTTACATATAATAGCTCAAGGCTTGTCAGGTTAAGGGATGTTCAGACTAAATTAGAGCAGCATTTTTTAAAATAATAGGATACAAATTCTGATGGGTCTAGAGGTGTTTGGACTGCTTTTACTATGCAATGACTTTATTTTTTCACGGGGCTATAGGTTTCTATTGATTGATATATTTTTTTGGTTTTCTGAACGATCTTCTATGTTGAATACGTCAAATTTGTTACTAATGGACATTTTTCAGTGCTACTAGCTACTTAGGAGTGTACCATTGTATCTTTACATATAATAGCTCAAGGCTTGTTAGGTTACATAATGTTCAGAGCAACTTTTTTGAATCATAACGGGATAAGAATTCTGATGGGAAGGGGTGTTTGGACTGCTTTACTACGCAATGGCTAACTGTTGTATTATTTTGACTAGCTAGGGTTTCTATTTGATGATAGTTAAGCTGGTGTAGTTGGGACTCATTGACGGTGTTTTAGACTGGCAACCTACCAAGGGGAGTACCCGAGATAGATGAATGTGGCCTCGCCGAGATCGGTAACTCGAAGGAGAGACACGTGGCACACAACTTAGAAAGGTTCGGGTCGCGAGGTGCGTAATACCCTACGTCCTGTATGTTGTGTAGCTCTGGATTGATTGGGTGTGATTACAAGATGATGCAGATGATACGAGAGGGGTCCCTGCCTCGCCTTATATACTCCGGGAGGTAGGGTTACAAATCGTTTTGAAGGAAGAGTACTAGTCGTGTACGGCTAGGAGTACTTTACATGGATCCGGACATGTGTAGCTACCTAACCGGGTACTATCCCTCTGTAGTCCTTGCGCTCCACACCAACAGGTGTCGTGCAACCCAAGTTGAGTAGTCTGAGGGGCCCACCGAGTAGTCAGTCCTGGTACCCACCTGAGTAGTGGGCCCAGGGATGTCCATATGACAAGCCCCCGAGTACTTTGTAGTCGAGCAGGATGTCTTCGAGTAATCTTTATCGCCTTGGCGAGTAGTCCTTGAGCGTCCTCGAGTTCCACAAGGCAAAAGTCCTCAAGAGTACTTGAATCATCCTGAGGCTGGAAGGTACTCCAGCTGATCTTTGAGCAGTCTTGAAGTCTTCTCGAGTAGTCCCCAAGCGTCCCTGAGTGCTTCTCTCGAAGGTCTTCAATAGTACTCGTGTTGTCTTGATGAAGAAACCATATGGAAAATATGATTCGGAGAATTGCATTCCATATGGAATGTAGCCCCCGAGCCTTAGGTCGAATCGTAGATTCAAGCTGAGGGTCAATCTGAAGTTCTGCCAATCTTATCCCGAAAAATCCAGAGAAAAAACCGAAGTACACGTGGCACGGAGCCCCTGATCCTTGAGTCGAGTACTTCCTCTCGAATTAAAGGGTCATCTTGACTGTAGAACATGCGCTGAGTGGGTCTTGAATCTGGTAGTAGCCCACTGAAGCCATCTGACGAAGTCGAGCCCCCGAGATGGAGAGCATCGAGTACTGGAAGTTGAAGAGTCCGGCTGCCACCGCTGAGTCACCCGTCTGGCGCTTATCCATTCAGTCAATGTTTCACCGCCTGATAGCTTATAAATAAGCGTTGAGCCCCTTAGGGTTTTTCACTCCCAGCAGTTGCAATCGCCAAATAGATGTGCGCTCTTGCTCCTCTGCTCTTCTGCCGCCGCCACCGCCACCGCCGCGAAATAGATCGGATCTACACGCACACACCGCCACAGTCTACCACAACTGTAGCCCCTGAGCGAATGCGAGTGAAAACACCCATCACTTGGAGGATGAAGATATCCCTGGCGAAGAGATTGAAGACCGGCGCATCGAAGAAGAGAAGCCGCAGTGAGGCTGAATATGCCGACCAGTCGTCGTCGTCACCCTCCACTCCTCGCCCCAATCCGGCCAAGGAATGGAAGAAAGCAAAGCTGAAGACCGAAGATCTACTCGCCCTGGTCAACAGTGTATTCCTTCACGAAAAGGAGGTGGATCTATGGTGCAGTGCCACCGGTGATCTGTATCCAATGGAGAAGAACTCAGACGAAATCCCAATGTCCACCCGGTTTGTGGAGCGCGAGTTGGCACTCTCCGCCAGCAAGTTCTTCAAGGGAATGCTCAGGTACTATGGCATCGAGTACCTTAATCTTAATCCCAACGGTATCATCCACGTCTCCGTCTTTGTCCATTTATGCAAAGCGTTTGTGAGTATCAAGCCCCACTGGATTCTGCTCCGGAAGTTCTTCCGGTTGAAGCCGCAACCAAGCACCAATGACCCACGAGTAGTCGGAGGTGCTGGCATCCAGATGCATGTAGACACTGTTGACCAGTACCTTTCCTACAAGTTGATAGAGTCGAACCAGGACTGGAAGGCCAAGTGGTTCTACATCAGCAACCACCATCCTGAGCTGCCGAAGTCGGGCAGGTGTCAACTGAAGCACAAGCCGTGGTGGAACACAGAGCCCACTATGCAAGAGGGTATTCAACTACCCGAGTTGCTGAAGAAGATCAAGGCCCTATGAGAGGCCAGACTGACGGCCGAACATGTGGCATTAAGCTTCATGAAGAGGAGGGTGCAGCCATTGATGGCCCGCGACACCCTTTGCTACACGGACGATGAAGACACATGGCGGATGACCGGTTTTGAAGTCGAAGATGATGTGATCATCGAGAGGTTGGGAAAGATCTTCAAGGACATGCCACCATACACGCCCCGCCTAGTCCCCGAGTACTCCATTGCAAGGCTGCTGGTGCCACACCCAGGTGGGTCGAAGATTGCTCCGCTGGTGGATCACTTGAAGGAAGCCCCCGGGCGTCTGGCGACGTATGTCAAGCACTTGGTGTCGGGGACAGCCCTAGGAGTCCCCTTTAACAACCGGGAAATCCCCACTTAAAACCCGCAACAAAGCCAAACACACTTTGCCTAACCATGCAGGATACGGCCCACGCCGCAGGGACCTCAACGACCCACCAAGGCGGCCCTCTTGAAGATCCCCTCGAGCAGGCTTCGCCTCGCTCGAGGATGCGCGCCTCACTTGGACGGGCTCTGTCCCGTTCGAGGGGGTGCGCTTCCCTCGAGCGGGCTCCGCCCCGCTCGAGGGCCCGCTCCCCCCTCGAGCGAGGCTCCGCCTCGCTCGAGGGTCCGCCCCGCCCTCGACCGGGGACCACCTCGCTCGAGGGCGCCCCGCACGCGTACGCCTGCCCCCGTACACGGGCATTTAACGCCCTGACACCGGTGGGACAGCGCCATCACGCGCCGGGGGCTCGCGCCCCGTTGCCGCCGCAACAACTCCCCAGGAAGGAGCCCATCCCCATCACTGTGGGGAGGGACTGTGCAGCGCGGCCGGTGTCAGTCCCGTGACGCCGTGCGCCTGCTCCAGTACGGCTAACGCGCCGAGCCCTCGAAGGGGGGCCGGTTGCACCCTCGATTTGCTTTCTTGTGACCCTACAGGGTTAGGTGGAGGCGCTAGGCCGGTGGAACGCCATCCCTGCCGCTGTAACAGCATGGCCGCCGTCCCCGCGCGTGCAGGCGCACGCCAGGCGCTGTAGCAACAACTCCAGCACTGTGAAACGCGTTGGAACGGGACGCCGCCTTACCTACTCCTGTACTCCGTACGGGCCAACGTCGCAGCTCCCTCGAGCCCGTCAGAAGACATCACCACCCTCCGCCGCCCTTCTACCCTCGAACCGCCACTGTTCGGGTACAAGATAGGCCATGATGGCCGGTCGCCGCGGGGATCGTCCGGACGGCCGCCCACTCTACGGCATAGCACGCCACGCCCCTTTACGTAGCCAAATAGCGCGGCGCGCATGTGATTCGCTCCCTCCTTGATCTATAAAAGGGGGGACGAACCCTCCCCCGCCGCGGGGGAGAAAAAGGGAGGAGAGACACAACACAAGAGGAGACAAGGCTCGCGCCACGCACTTGCTCTCCAATTCTCCCACAACATCTTCGCCCACTACGCCGTGGGACTTGGAAGCCACGCTTCCTCTCCCCGCCTTGCTTGTAGCAGCCCCACTACGAGCACCCCCGTGCTTGAGCAATATAGTGCCTTGAGCACACCACTGCTGGACGTACGGCCCCCTCGGCCGGAACCAGGATAAATCCCGTGTCTCTTGTTGCTTAGCATCGACCATTGAGGGATAGACCTCGGCGCTTTCTACTGGTTAGTGTCGGGACCACATTCCGCACCGACAGTTGGCGCCCACCGTGGGGCTCGCTGAGCGCCTAAGGTCATTCCACCAATTCCCTCCATGGTGATCCGCACTGAGTACCGTGGTACACGCTACTGCATGGGCAGCTCGGACCCCCTCCCCGCCGGGTTCGAAATTCGGTTCGGGGGCCTGAACTTTCAGGCCACGGGGAACGGCTACCTCATGCGCCTCACCAACCGTGAGGAGCTCCGCGCGCGGCGCCAGGCCGGGTCCGCTCCGGTCCCCGCCCCGCACGCGCCACCACGGCGCGGACGCCCGCGGGCACGGATGCCGGTGGGCCCGTCGACGCCACGACGCCGCCGCCGCTCGGGGCGGCGTTCGCGCCGGGGGCGCGGTCCGAGCGGCGGCGGCCGAGCGCGCCGCCTCTCGGCGCGGCGCGCCCGCCGTCACGACGACCACCATTCGGGCGGGACAACGCACGGTCTCCGGACCGCGCGTCCCCATCGGGCTGCGTGGCGCTACGTCGGCCTACAACGCCAACATCAACACCACGATGCGCAGGGTCCCGCCTGGCCGTCACGGCTTCGTTGCCAGGGATCCCGGCGCCTCAGCGGGTGACGAGTCGTCCCTGGGTTCCCTCGACGCGTTTCCGCCCGCCAACCGCCACGGGTACGCGGAGTGGGACTTCTCCGGCGTGCCGGACCCAGTCATGTTCTGGCGTTTCCTCGACGCTACGGATTGCGGTTCGGTCGCTCCGACGACTCCAAAGACACGGGAGTTACGATCCCGCGCGGGAGTGCTACGCTGTCATCACCAACGACCCAGCCAATGCTACCGGTGCGGTGGGCGCCAGGAGACGGGGAGGTCACGCCGCCCCGGGGATCGCCACACGCCTGGCCGCGGGACCAAGCGCTCTCCGCCGGGGCCGATGCCGACGCGCGCGGTGGCCGGGCCCGCGAGCTCGAGGCCAAGCTGGCGGAGGAATACCGGATGGTGCGGCTGCTCCGTGCCTCAATGGCAGGGGAAGCCTCCGCGCGCGGCGAACGTGCGCGGGAGCTGGGCAAACAGGTCCGCGACCGCATCAACACCGACCCCAACGTTGACAACACGGATGCACTTCCCCGGGCGAGCCAAAAGCTCATTGCCGCCGCGACATTGCTGCGGGCCATGCCGGCACCCTCGACCCCTGAGGCGCGAGACCTGCACCGCGAGGTGCAAACTCTCATCGAGCAAGCGGCCGTCCAGCAGGCCGAGAGCTCGGCATCACGCATCCGCCAACAAGGAGATGCGCGGGACGACGGAGCTGCACCGGGGGGCGAACCCTCGGTCCACGCAGGAGGGCCGGTGGGGCAACCCGCCGACCCAGGACGCACGCCGGCCAAGGAGCGGCTCCTTGACGCACGCGCGGCACCGGATGGCGATGCCCGCAACGTCATCAACGCCGGGCGCACGAGCAGGGCGGACGCGCGAGCAGCAGTGGGCTACCACCCTCGACGGGGTGGACGCTACGACAGCAGCGAGGACCGCTCCCCGACGCCGGAGCCCCCAGGGACCCGTGTGTTCAGCCGGGAGATCCGCGCAGCGGCGTTCCCCCACGCTTTCGCCAGCCTTCGACCATCGTCAAGTACAACGGGGAGACGGACCCCCGCGTGTGGCTCAACGACTACCGCTTGGCTTGCCAGCTGGGCGGGGCCACCAACGACGAGGTCATCATCCGCAACTTGCCCCTGCACCTCGGCGACGCGGCCCGGACATGGCTCGAGCACCTGCCCGCCAGCCAAATCCACAATTGGGGCGATCTGGTCCGCATGTTCGTGGGCAACTTCCAAGGCACGTACGTGCGCCCCGGAAATTCATGGGATCTGCGCTCCTGCACACAGAAGCCTGGAGAGTCGCTGCGAGACTTCATACGGCGCTTCTCCAAGCGCTGCACGGAGCTGCCCAGCGTAGCGCAATCCGAGATCGTGCACGCCTTCCTCGAGGACACCACATGCAGAGATCTCGTGCGAGAGCTGGGGCGCAGCCCGCCCGCAGACTCGAACGAGCTGTTCGACATCGCCACCAGCTTTGCCTCTGGAGAGGAGGCCGTGGGGGCGATCTTCGACGGCAAGAAGGGCAAGCGCTCGGAGGACGCGCCCGCGGAGGGCAGCAAGTCCAAAGAGCCCCATCGCAACGACAAGCGGGGCAAGAAGGGAAAAAAGCGGCGCCGCGAGGCGCGCGAGCAGGGGCGCGACGGCGGTAATGCCGAGGCCCTCGCTGTTGACCCGGCTCGACGGGGCCCTCGACCGGCCCCTCGAGGCCCGGGGGTGTTCGACGACATGCTGAAGAAGTCATGTCCTTATCACAAGACCCCAGTGAACCACACCCTTGAGCAGTGCGATATGCTCAAGAAATTCTATGGCCGCGCCGCCGCGAAGGAGGCAGAGACCAAGAAAGACGGAGGAGACGGAGGAGACGGCGACGCCGGCGGCTTCCCCGCCGTGGAAAACGTGTTCCTCATCTTTGGGGGGCCAACCGTCGACATGTCGACACGCCAGCGCAAGAAGGAGCGGCACGAGGTCCTCGCCGCAGAGAAGGCGCCTCCCTCCTTCCTCAATTGGTCGGAGGACGCCATCACCTTCAGCCGGGAAGACCACCCGAACCGCATCCCCAACCCAGGCCAGTACCCGCTGGTGGTCGACCCAATCATCGGGAACGCGCGGTTCTCGAAGGTCTTGATGGACGGGGGCAGCAGCCTCAACATCCTCTACGCGCATACGCTGCGCTTGATGGGGATCGGGCTGGACCAGCTGCGGCCCAGCACGAAGCCATTCCATGGCATCGCGCAGGCAAGCAGGTTCAGCCCCTCGGGCAGATCGACCTGCCAGTTTGGTTTGGCACCGCAAAGAATTTCCGCAAGGAGATCCTCACCTTCGAGGTGGTAGGGTTCAAGGGAGCCTACCACGCTATACTTGGGCGACCCTGTTA
The DNA here is from genome assembly GCA_947561735.1 of Cenchrus americanus. Classification (NCBI taxonomy): domain Eukaryota; kingdom Viridiplantae; phylum Streptophyta; class Magnoliopsida; order Poales; family Poaceae; genus Cenchrus; species Cenchrus americanus. Next base: position 62,766,404 of record OX387241.1, read on the forward strand.
TGCCAAATTCATGGCGGTCCCCAACTATACCTACTTGAAGATGAAGATGCCGGGACCAAACGGCGTCATCACCGTCGGCTCGTCCATCGAGCACGCGTTGGACTGCGATGTCGAGTGCGTGGAGCACGCAGAGGCACTGGCGCTGGATGAAGCGCTGGTAACCACCTTGGAGAAGATGGTCAACGACGACCTCGGCTCCACCGCCAAGCACGCCGGCACCTTCGAGGCCGCGGAGCAGACCAAGGAGGTCCCCCTCGATCCTTCTGCCCCCGAGGGCAAGGCGTTGAGGGTCAGCTCCACCCTCGACCCCAAATAGGAAGTGGTGCTCGTCGACTTCCTCCGCGCCAACGCCGACATCTTCGCGTGGAGCCCCTCGGATATGCCAGGCATCCCGAGGGAAGTCGCCGAGCACTCCCTTGACATCCTGCCAAACGCCCGCGCCGTGCAACAACGGCTCCGCCGCTTTGACGAGGAGCGACGACGTGCAATCGGAGCGGAGCTGCGGAAGCTTCTCGAGGCCGGATTCATCAAGGAGGTGTTCCACCCAACGTGGCTAGCAAATCCCGTGCTTGTAAAGAAAAAGAATGGGAAGTGGCGGATGTGTATAGACTACACTAGTCTTAATAAAACATGTCCTAAAGTTCCTTTTCCTCTGCCACGCATTGATCAGATCGTTGATTCAACGGCTAGGTGTGAATTGCTTTGCTTCCTTGATGCTTACTCCGGGTATCATCAAATAAAGATGAAGGAGTCCGATCAGCTAGCGACTTCATTCATCACACCGTTCGGGACGTTCTGTTACGTCACGATGCCATTTGGCCTCCGAAACGCAGGTGCGACATACCAGCACTGCATGCAGCACGTTTTCGGAGACCACATCGGGCGGACGGTCGAGGCGTATGTGGACGACATCGTCGTAAAGACCAGGAAGGCGGACGACCTGGTTGGCGATCTTGGCATCGCGTTCGGCTGCCTACGGGTCAATGGGGTCAAGCTAAATCCCGAAAAGTGTGTCTTCGGAGTGCCGCGAGGCATGCTCCTGGGATACATTGTCTCCCAATGGGGAATCGAGGCCAACCCTGAAAAGGTTGCGGCCCTCGAACGAATGGGTCCGATCCGGGACCTCAAAGGGGTGCAAAAGGTGCTGGGGTGCCTTGCCGCCTTAAGCCGCTTCATCTCGAGGCTCGGCGAAAGGGGCCTGCCCCTCTATCGCCTCCTCAAAAAGCACGAGCGCTTCTCCTGGACCACCGAGGCCCAGGACGTGCTCGACAAGCTAAAGGCGTCCTTAGCGCACGCCCCAATTCTCACGCCACCGCAGGATGGCGAACCCCTACAGCTCTATGTGGCCGCGACCACCCAGGTGGTCAGCGCCGTGATCGTGGTGGAGCGCGCGGAGGAAGGGCACGCCCTGCCGGTCCAGCGGCCAGTCTATTACATCAGCGAGGTCCTGTCAGACACCAAGACGCGCTACCCCCAGATCCAGAAGTTGCTGTACGCGGTAGTCCTTGCGTGGCGCGAGCTCCGCCATTACTTCGAGGCCCACCCCGTCACGGTGGTCTCCTCCTTCCCACTGGGGGAGATCATCCGCAATCCCGACGCCGCGGGCAGGATCGCCAAATGGTCCGTGGAGTTGATGGGCGAGACGCTTGCCTATGCCCCGCGCAAGGCCGTCAAATCCCAAATCTTGGCAGATTTCGTCGCTGAGTGGACGGATACACAGCTGCCACCGCCGCAGATCCAAGCAGAGTGCTGGACTCTGTTCTTCGACGGCTCGGTGATGAAAATAGGAGCGGGCGCGGGCCTGCTCTTCGTGTCACCACTCGGGGAACACATGCGGTACACAATGCGCCTCCACTTCCCCGCGTCTAACAATATGGCTGAATACGAAGCCCTCCTATGTGGCCTCAAAATCGCCATTGAGTTAGGCGTCAAGCTCCTTGACGTGCGGGGGGACTCGCAGCTCGTAATCGATCAAGTCATGAAGAGCGCGAGCTGCCATGACGACAAGATGGAGGCCTACTGCAAAGCCGTGCGAGCCCTCGAGGACAAGTTCTACGTCATCGAGCTCAACCATGTGCCCCGCCGGTACAACGAGGAAGCGGATGAGCTGGCCAAGATCACGTCCGGGCGGATCACCGTCCCCCCGAACGTTTTCGCGCACGACGTCGCTCACCCCTCGGTCGTCTTCGAGTCCCACCCCTCGAATCACAGCAAACCCTCGGGGGCTCCCTCGAGCCCAGCGGGTGCGGAACCCATGGACGAGGACCTCTCGAACGAGGCATACGTACTCTCCCTCCTCGAGGGGTATGGCTCCCACGAGGCTGACGTGATGGACATCGAGCCGGCTCCTGTCAAAGCGGACTGGCGCGACAAATACATCGCCTGGATGGCTCGAGGGGAGCTCCCCACGGACCGGGCCGCGGCCAGGCGCATCGCTAGGATGGCCAAGTCCTTTGCCCTCGTTGACGGCGAGCTGTACAAGCGCGCCGCCTCAGGCATCCTACAGCGATGCGTGCCCATCCCCGAGGGGCGCGAACTCCTACGGGACATCCACGCCAGAATCTGTGGCCACCACGCCGCGCCTCGCACCCTCGTCGGCAACGCGTTCCGCCAGGGCCTTTACTGGCCTACCGCGGTCGCGGACGCCAGCGAAATCGTACGCACTTGCGAAGGGTGCCAGTTCTACGCACACAAGTCCAACCTGCCTGCCCATGCCTGCCGCGACCATCCCCCGTAACATGGCCATTTGCCGTGTGGGGGCCCGGACATCGTCGGGCCCCTGCGAGAAGGCGCCGGGGGCTTCACCCACTTGTTGGTCGCGATCGACAAGTTCTCCAAGTGGGTGGAGGTGCGCCCCATCACGAATCTCGGGCGAGAGCGGGCGGTAACATTCTTCACCGACATCGTCTACCGCTTTGGAGTGCCAAACTCCATCATCACCGACAATGGGTCCCAGTTTACGGGCAGGAAGTTCTTGGAGTTTTGCGACAAATTCCACATTCGTGTGGATTGGGCAGCTGTGGCACACCCACAGACCAACGGCCAAGTAGAGCGTGCGAACGGCATGATCTTACAAGGCCTCAAGCCCAGAATTTTCGACCGGCTAAACAAATCTGGGCGAAAATGGCTCCAAGAGTTACCAGCGGTTGTGTCGAGCCTAAGGACTACCCCGAGCAGGGCCACTAGGTTCACCCCGTTTTTCCTAGTCCATGGCGCGGAGGCCGTCCTCCCCACGGACTTAGAATACGGATCGCCCAGGGTTCGAGGCTATGACGAGGAGGCCAACCAGCGAGCCCGCGAGGACTCGCTGGATCGGCTCGACGAGGCACGCCTCGTGGCCTTGATGCATTCCGCAAGGTATCAACAGTCCCTAAGACGCTACCAAGCGCGCAAAATACGTCGACGGGACTTCAGCGAAGGGGACTTGGTCCTAAGGCTACGCCAAGACAACCGAGGGCGCCACAAGCTGTCGCCCCCATGGGAGGGACCCTACGTCGTGGTGAAAGTACTCAAGCCCGGCACGTACAAGCTGGCCAACGAGGACGGTGAAGAGCTCACCAACGCTTGGAACATCCAACAGCTACGTCGCTTCTACCCCTAGCTAGGATTTCCAAGTATTTTTTGTTGTAAAAATCATATGACCAACGCCCCAGTTGGTGACAACCATGTAAAAACCATAAGCCTAATGGAAAGGGCAACTCGGCTTTCCCCTGAAACCCAAGTTACCCTCGGGGGCTACTGCGGGGGGCATTCCCCCCCAAAATGGTCCCATTTTCGCACAAAAACAAAGCAACTCACACGCGCTAAGTTTGTTTCTTACTTCAACCTCGAGCAACGATTCGAACAGGGCGCAGGCAGCCTACCGGAAGGAGCGCGCGAGCCAGAGATAGCCTACGCCGCGAGGATATGGCCCTTCTCTCTCGCCTCCAACCCAGCAGGCCCCCCGCGAAAATCGAACTCCCCTAAGTAAAATCTACTCAGGAAGAAGGAGAAACAAAAAAGCGCAATGAGCAAAAGACTTCATTTCGTATCAACAAATGTTTACGATTGAGATAACTTGTTTATTTACAAAGGCCGCACGGCCAGAATATTGATACACAAATAAAAACGGGCCTAGCGCCCAACTGTCTTCAGGCGGGAGGAGCGGCAGCGTCAGCAGCGTCCGGGAAGAGTAACTTCTCGAAGACTTCAGCGAGCATCCCAACGGCGTCGGCGGCAAGCGCGTCCACACGCTCCATCGCTACCTCGTCCTCGACGCCCTCGGGAACGATATAGCCCTCCGCCAGCGCCTCGAAGTTGACCTCGTAGTGGGATCGTACCACTCCGAGGGCCTTCTGGACGCCCAGATGTAGCGCCTGGCGCATCCGCTCGGTGACATGACCGCCAAGGGCGCGCAGGCGGCTGGCTAGCGAGCTGCCGGCCTGTGCTTCGCCCTCCTCCACGGCTTGGCAGGTCTCGAGGGCCGCACCATGCAGCTCCTGCAGCTCCCGCTCGGAGGAGTTGTAGGAAGCCTGCAGCGCCTCGGCCCGCTCAGCTACATGCCCCAGAGCGGTGCGCAAGCCTGGAATCGCCAAGACAAGAAAGAAATCAGAAAGGGGGATGCGAGCCCTCTAGCAGAAAAACCAACAAAGCAAGAGTCAAATAGTGGCTCACCTTCGACTTGTTTCCTCTCCACCTCAAGAGCGCGGCGCTCGGCCTCGACCGCCAGCTCGAGGCGCTTGACGGTCTCACCCTGCTCCTGGAGGGCCAGCTCTTGGTTTGCGCTCGTAATGCTGAGCACAATGAGCTCGCCCTCGGTCTTAGAGAGCTTGGCGTCCCGCTCCGCCAATGACCCCGCGCCGCCTCGCGAGCGACGCGCTCCTCGCTCCCGGCGCCGTCCGGGCGTCGATGAGGGCGGCTCGCTCTCCGCCGGGAGCCGCCCCTCGGCCCCTTGGCGGGCGGTGCGCTCTGCGGAGCTGCTCCTCGGCCGACGACGAGCGCCGCGGCCTTGGCGTCGAGGGCGGCCTTCAAGTCGTCGGCCTCCTTGGCCCGCCGCTCCCGCCCGCGCGCCCGCTCCTCGGCCCGGCGGCTGCGTGCTCGCGCCGCCTCGAGCGATGAGCGGAGCCCCCGGTTCTCGCCGCGGACGCCGGCCACCTCCGCCTCCCAGTTGGTTGCCAGCGTCCGCATCTTCTCCAGGTCCGAGCGCGCCCGCCACAACGCCTCATCACGATTGATGAGAGCTGTGCAGACCCGCTCGAGGCTAGAGCGGCGCGCCGGGTCCTGCCTCGTGCTCTTGGGGAGTTCGTCGCGCAAGACCATGGCCCGGTACGCCAACCAACCGTCCGTGGTCCTGAGGGCATCATCGAGCGCGTCGAAAGCGCCGCATCGCTCCCGGAGCTGGTGGAGCTCGGCGTTCACCCGATCGAAGGCGTTGTACTTGTCATGGGCGCGGCGCTCGAGCTCCTGTCACCCACAACTCGAAACCCGTAAGCCCCACGACACAGAAACAGCGCACAAAAACGAGAGAAAGAAGAAAACGAACAACAACGTGTCACACCCGATTTTCTGAAGAAAACCAAGTGCTAGCTATATGTATGCCAGGATCTAGTTTCATACATATAGTGACATCATAGTGAATAACAGAAACAATATCACGTAATGAAAGAGAGATTATCAGAGATTTACAGCGGAATCTTGGGAAACAACGGCTCCAAACTTCACAGGCAATCGACTGGGGGTTGCGTATGCCTAGCACCATCTTCTGGACATCATACACCTTCTTCTCCTTCTTATTCTTCTTCTCTGAACAGCGGTTTAGCAAGGGTGAGCACACTTATGGTTGGAGCTCAGCAAGTGGGGGAAGATGCAAGGCTATCAAGGATAGGCTAAGGTTTTGCAGCGGTTAGCATTTTGAGTTGGTCAAATTTTATTATCAAAACACCTATTTACTAGATGTAAGTTCATACCAACCCACTTAAGCATTTAGGAAAGCATCTCATCAAAAACGCACAAGAAACCACGATTTAATTCCATCTTTATGTTTGATTATCATGTGAGGGTCCAGGCCGCTCTTGACCGTGAGCACGGCTGATCAATCAGTTTTACACTCTGCAGAGGTTGTACACTTTACCCACAGTTCGTGTTCCCCATGTCGCCCGGGTTTGCAAGGCCCTTAAACACTTCCGAGGTGAGTGGCTAGGGGTCCACTACGAAGCCTTTACAAAGGAAAGAAGAGAAACCAACAGCCCGCAACATTTACAGCAGCGGAGCGGACCATAACCCTCCCTAATGGTCAGCACCTTAGCCAAGGCTGCTACCCTAAAAGAACCGGGCTATACCCCTTCAACTCCGGCCCCCTGTGCCCCTCTCGGAAAAAGGCTATCAGATAACTCACTCTCCTAATTAATTGGCTAAGCCAGAGCCATGTGGACTGTGGTTGCACTGTTTTCCTGGGTGGTTCTCCATGTTCCGATTAAACCATATGATCTTGTTATTAACCATAAGCACACACAAAGTTATCATGATCAACATTCATCATATTGTAAAAGATTCACTTAAACCATCCCAAGGTATAGCAACTAAGCATTTCTACCCCAAAACATTTATTTAAAAAAAAAGGGTTGTCCAAGGTAAAGGGGATAAAATTCTAGTCATGTCCTTAAAAAGGTCATTTTCCCATCAAATTTATGCACTATAACATTAAATGTAAACTTAGTTATCATGCAAGTTGTGTGGGACAAAAATAGAATATGCAGGGGGAGAAGTCCACTTGCCTTTCTCCAACAAAAACTAATGTTATGTTCTTTCGCTCTTGCTCTTTGATACTCTTGATCTTCAAGACCTCCGAACAACAACTTGATCTTCTACTCGAAGCAATCATCAGGCACAACACATGCAAAGCAGACAAACAAGAACAACTAAGAACAATACACCAATCAAGAAAGGCTTAAAAAGAGAACATGGTTTGGTTCTAGGATCGCGAACGCAAGAAACGCTAAGAACGGATCTATCATTGAAAAGGCACAACTATCGAGAGATTTGGATTATATCACACAAGGCTATGTGCTTGGTATATTTTAATTAAATAAAGCAATGTGCATAGGTTATTTCGAGAGAAATACCCTATTTAGAATTAAGCAAGTTATATTTGTATACAAAAGGACGATGCTGAGCTTAAGACAATTTTATTTATAATTATTCAAGTATTATTTATGCAAATTAAACATTTGAGTTCAAAAGAAGCATGTAAAGAATAAGCGTATAACTTTTTGTTTCGAGTTCAACTAAACAAATTATATTTCAAAAATGCATTTATATTCACAATAACCAAATTAACATTTAATTAAGAAAACTCGAGATATAGTCTATGTTGCTTTTATTTAGAAAGCAGATTAAATAAATATTAACCAATTTAACATTTATATTACGAAAAGCCGAAAGGTAGTTCTAATTAGATTTTATTTAGAAAACAAGTTTAGTAAGTATTAATCAAATTTAACATAAATTAAATTCGTAAAACACATTTTGTGGTAAACATTAGCACTAGCGCGTATTTTATTGTGAGACGAAACTAACACAACAAGAGGACGAGCTTCAACGGCTAACACGTGAGGCCTATGTATTAAACAGGGATTAGGGATCTAATCATGATTAACTGTAGATTGGAAGGCTATGGAAGAACATCAAAGCCAAAAGTAGATAAAGACATAGCTTAGATTACTTAGCAAAATAGATATTTATTTATACTGACATGTTGGCCTTTGAAACAAAAGAATATATATGTGACATAAGCATGATGTCGTGCTCACATCAAGCAAGCAAGGAACAGATACACTAGCTTATTGGTTTTGTTTAATCTATAGGAACGTCATCAATCACTTGCACGCCATCACTTGCATGCATGCTACTGTTTGGTCTGGATGTTTGCAACTAGCTTTTGATCGTGGTTAAACAGGATGCATGACATTGGTTTGGAAAGAATAAACATTGCGAGGTCAAGAATTGAACTACCAAAAGAATTTTGCATGCACGTACGCTCTCGCATGTGGTGGCCGGCATGACAAACGGAGACAACAAGTGCTAGTGAGTACACCGGAACTTTAAAAAACGCATTAGTCCAACGATGACGGGCTCTCACCTCGATGTGGTGATCGATGCTGAACAGGCTTTTGGAACTGATGGAGTGCCGGCACTAGCTTGGTACGAAGTGGTCGGCTTCAGTCCCGTGGCGAACGAAGAATGAAGCTTCGGCGAACATCCTTGCCGGAGTCATGACAGCAGTGAGTCTGCTCACACGAAATCGATGAAGATGCATGGTGGATCTTTCACTGGAGAGCGAGATAAAAAAAAGGAATGGTCTATACGAGGGTGTGTGCTGACCAGCAGGCAATAGATGGTTATATTTTTGGACAGAGAGCTGTTGGCCAGACTTGGTCAGGGCGGCGGACGACGGCAGCCATTTCGGTACCCACGGTGGAGCTTCTCCGGCAGCTGGACGGTGGCGGACGAGGACGAAAGGCACAGGGACGACTTGACATGGCGGACCTTTTGGTGTTGACCGCCTGGTCCGGTGGGCGACAATATCCTGGTGAGACGAGCGGCCAACGGCGGCTTCCTCTGGCGAGAGTCTGCAAGTGAGTAGGCATGAAGGGGAAACAGGAAGGTCGGACACTAAAACACAAACACGTACGTGCTGACGAGGAGCTCACCGGCAGTGGAGTACGACGGCAGGTGGCCGGAAGAGAGAGTAGAGAGTTCTGGAAGTGGTGAAGGCGGTCGGGATGCGGACGACGGGTGACACAGCGGAGCTCTAGCTTGATGTCATGGTTCTTGTGATGGCGCCATGCATCGGTGGGGAAGATGCTCGGTGGTGGCCGGTCAGGGTCTGAGGCGACCAGGTGACAACATCGGCATGACCGGTGGCGCTCTTCCAGTTGGCAGGGAGACGATAACAACCTGTCTGGCTGGGAGTGGTTCGACGACGCGAAGCACGGGGTAGAGCCGGCTTGGCTCCAAGGTCTCCGGGCCAGCGAAACGGCCGGTCGGTGATGCTCGGCTTCTGGCGGCGGCGGACGAACTTCTTGTTGCGATGGCACTCCGGCGGCGGGAAGTGGACAGAGACTGGTGGAAGGCGTGCACCTTAGCGTCGTAGTGCTTCTGGTGATGTGGACTTGCTTTGGTGACCCAAAGAGGTGGCGAAACCAAGGGGCGACCGGTGGCCGGAGCTCGGTTTGGCTCGGGCAGCGGCCGCGTTGCGCAGCAAGAGAACACGGGCGAGGGAGCAGCAGGGGACGCAAGAGAGCCGGGGCTTCGTTTTTCTATAGGGCGCATTTGGAAGGAGCTGTAGGGACTGGCATGCCGTGGAAGGGAAACGGCAGTGGCCTTTGATGGAATTTTTATGCTGGATGGCCGGCCTTTGATGGTCTTAGCAGTAACGGCCTAATGGTGAATTGAAGGGAGGAAATTGTTACGGTTGCTGGTGCATGCATGTGTGTGTTGGCACATGTGCGAGGATTAAGGAGTCCGGCCATTGATTGTCATTGCATGGTTGCAGCCGTTACTGATGGAGGTGAAGGGGGAGAGCAAGCGGCAGAGCAGCGGAGCGGCGCGGCGACGTGCGGGAAAACTAGACGCGCGACGGGACGCGACGCAAAGCGCGGCAGCGGCGCTGATGCAGTGCGGAGAGTTCGGGAGTGCGAGCGTCGCGGGTAGCGTGCAGCTCGAGCGTGGGGCAGCGAGCGGCGTTCGGGTGCGAGCACGGGCGTCGGGCGGCCGAGCGGTGCGCGGCACGCGGGCCGGCTCGGTGCGGCGCCGACCGGAGGTAGGAGACGGTCTGGCAAAAGATGGCCTTATAGCAACGAACCGTTACTGATGAGTGAAGGACGGTGCATGCATGCGTGACAGGTGAAGTAAAGAAGGCGACCGTGCATGCATGCGTGAGAGGTGAGCAGGCTAGGCTATTATCTGGCCGATGGAGGTGGAACATTTACCGGTGGAGTAGAAGGTGAGCAGCACCATAGTGACGTGATGGAGGTGGATTGTGTTACTGCTGAAAGAGGAGAGGGACGTTGCGTCTGCGTGTGTGAGAGCCAGGCGGGAGGCACGCGAACGGCGGCGATCGGCGTGTGGGCGACGGTCGGCGCACGAGCGGTGGTCGCTGGGCGCACACACCGAGACGGTGTCGGTTCGGCTTGGGCACAACGCACGGGTGCGTGCGGGCGGCGGTGCTACGCTGCGTATGATGCTGGCGGCGCGTCACGGGGATCGAGCTGTGGGTGTAGGGTGTCGCGCATGGGAGCCAAGCGACACATGGGAATGGGGAAGTAGGCGTGACGACCGAGCGGCGCGACGCAGTGCACGAGTGCATGCGGCGCGAGCGCGGGCGCAACGCACAGGCACGTGAGAGTGTGGAGCGTTGGCCAGAGGTGAGAGAGGGCCTGACGTATGACATTTGCATGTCGATGAAGAGGAAGCAACGCTACTGGGTGCACAGAGCTGACAGGCTCGGACATGAGCGAGCATATGCGCGAGGGAGCCGGGCAGATGCGGCGTCACACGGCACATACACGGGAGCCGAGCAAGTGCTCAGACACGAGTCTTGCTCGGGTCAGATCAGAAGGGGAGGGATGACAAGTGCGGTCCACCCGTCATCAGTACGAAAGAGGGATAGGGTGAGTTGGGCCGGCGATTGGACAACGGACCGACAACTTGAGATTGCTCCTCGGCCGAGCAAAGGAAGATAGCCGGATGGGTTGGAAACATAGACAAAAAGAGAATGAGTTGGATGTACAATAAAAAAAGAGAGAATTGGGGAGAGATTTGGGTTTGTTTTTTTAATGATTTTGAAAACACTAACTCAAACAAAAGCAAATGCAAACGAATTATATGCAACAGTCAAACAGTCACTTTATTTAAGAAACAATCAACATTTCCTATACTAAATTTCGTGTAAAGTAAATAAATATTGGGCAAAATTTTAAAATTATGAGAAAATTGTTGTTTAATTATTCTTCCTAATAACATCCGGAAATCTGAAAATTTCAGGGTGTTACAAATCTACCCCCCTAAACAGAATCTCGTCCCGAGATTCGAAGACAAAAAGAACAAGGTAGAGGGAGATAAACAAGATTATGACAGCATGGTTAACATATTTCCATGGCGCATGTTGCATATCCAATTCTCAATGCTTCCATCTTCATCTTGTTTCTTGTAATCTTCATTAAAGAGTGAGATTAGGGAGATAAGAGTAGGACTTCTTTTTCTTGGACTTGCTTTAGTATAGAAATTGATGATGGCTATAACATCTTGTTTGTTGACGTTGCCACGTTGTTGTAGCTCCTAGTTTTCTCTTCCGTCTTCATCCATTAGATTGAGCAGAGAGAAAGGGGATAACAAGGAGGTGTGAGGTACAAAAGAAGAACCCAACTAGGCAACTAATGTCATTGTAGGTAGAAGACCCACGATACATCAACAATCAATACAAAGAACCAACTCAAACAAGACCATAAAGACAAGCATCATCAAGCAAAACACAGAATTTCACCAGCGAGCAAACAGTCAAGGATCGATGCTAAACGTTGTTATTAAGGTTAGAGGGATCCTCCTAAGCTTGGATTTGGCATCAGACTTCAACTTCCTTTGCAAAGACTTGTTTCTTCAGTTATTGGATAGATGAACTAGTAGTTTCAGTCTTCGGGTGACTTGAAAAGGTTTTATGTCAAACGGCATAGATCATAAAAACTTTTGAATAAAAGGAGCAAGATATCACTTTGGAATAAGGAACATCCAAGGTGATACAACTAGAGAAGCAAGAAGAGATTCAAAAGGGGAGATATGTAAATTGAAAATGAATTCAAGGAGGATATAGGTGTACAAGAATAAATTAGAAATGAGAATTTCAAGAGGATTTGAGAAAAGAAAACAATCAAAGGGTGAGAATAATTCTCAGAATGGTCAATGGTAAGGTAGGAATTGGTTTTAGAGTAAAGGAGACCTCAAAAAACAACCATTTCTATCTAGGCTTACGTCCTACAGTCGATACAGCTCTGATACCACTCTGTCACACCCGATTTTCTGAAGAAAACCAAGTGCTAGCTATATGTATGCCAGGATCTAGTTTCATACATATAGTGACATCATAGTGAATAACAGAAACAATATCACATAATGAAAGAGAGATTATCAGAGATTTACAGTGGAATCCTGGGAAACAACGGCTCCAAACTTCACAGGCAATCGACTGGGGGTTGCGTATGCCTAGCACCATCTTCTGGACATCATACACCTTCTTCTCCTTCTTATTCTTCTTCTCTGAACAGCGGTTTAGCAAGGGTGAGCACACTTATGGTTGGAGCTCAGCAAGTGGGGGAAGATGCAAGGCTATCAAGGATAGGCTAAGGTTTTGCAGCGGTTAGCATTTTGAGTTGGTCAAATTTTATTATCAAAACACCTATTTACTAGATGTAAGTTCATACCAACCCACTTAAGCATTTAGGAAAGCATCTCATCAAAAACGCACAAGAAACCACGATTTAATTTCATCTTTATGTTTGATTATCATGTGAGGGTCCAGGCCGCTCTTGACCGTGAGCACGGCTGATCGATCAGTTTTACACTCTGCAGAGGTTGTACACTTTACCCACAGTTCGTGTTCCCCATGTCGCCCGGGTTTGCAAGGCCCTTAAACACTTCCGAGGTGAGTGGCTAGGGGTCCACTACGAAGCCTTTACAAAGGAAAGAAGAGAAACCAACGGCCCCGCAACAAGCATACGGAAGAGCGAGAGCGGACCATAACCCTCCCTAATGGTCAGCACCTTAGCCAAGGCTGCTACCCCAAAAGAACCGGGCTATACCCCTTCAACTCCGGCCCCCTGTGCCCCTCTCGGAAAAAGGCTATCAGATAACTCACTCTCCTAATTAATTGGCTAAGCCAGAGCCATGTGGACTGTGGTTGCACTGTTTTCCTGGGTGGTTCTCCATGTTCCGATTAAACCATATGATCTTGTTATTAACCATAAGCACACACAAAGTTATCATGATCAACATTCATCATATTGTAAAAGATTCACTTAAACCATCCCAAGGTATAGCAACTAAGCATTTCTACCCTAAAACATTTATTTAAAAAAAAAGGGTTGTCCAAGGTAAAGGGGATAAAATTCTAGTCATGTCCTTAAAAAGGTCATTTTCCCATCAAATTTATGCACTATAACATTAAATGTAAACTTAGTTATCATGCAAGTTGTGTGGGACAAAAATAGAATATGCAGGGGGAGAAGTCCACTTGCCTTTCTCCAACAAAAACTAATGTTATGTTCTTTCGCTCTTGCTCTTTGATACTCTTGATCTTCAAGACCTCCGAACAACAACTTGATCTTCTACTCGAAGCAATCATCAGGCACAACACATGCAAAGCAGACAAACAAGAACAACTAAGAACAATACACCAATCAAGAAAGGCTTAAAAAGAGAACATGGTTTGGTTCTAGGATCGCGAACGCAAGAAACGCTAAGAACGGATCTATCATTGAAAAGTCACAACTATCGAGAGATTTGGATTATATCACACAAGGCTATTTGCTTGGTATATTTTAATTAAATAAAGCAATGTGCATAGGTTATTTCAGAGAAATACCCTATTTAGAATTAAGCAAGTTATATTTGTATACAAAAGGACGATGCTGAGCTTAAGACAATTTTATTTATAATTATTCAAGTATTATTTATGCAAATTAAACATTTGAGTTCAAAAGAAGCATGTAAAGAATAAGCGTATAACTTTTTGTTTCGAGTTCAACTAAACAAATTATATTTCAAAAATGCATTTATATTCACAATAACCAAATTAACATTTAATTAAGAAAACTCGAGATATAGTCTATGTTGCTTTTATTTAGAAAGCGAGATTAAATAAATATTAACCAATTTAACATTTATATTACGAAAAGCCGAAAGGTAGTTCTAATTAGATTTTATTTAGAAAACAAGTTTAGTAAGTATTAATCAAATTTAACATAAATTAAATTCGTAAAACACATTTTGTGGTAAACATTAGCACTAGCGCGTATTTTATTGTGAGACGAAACTAACACAACAAGAGGACGAGCTTCAACGGCTAACACGTGAGGCTTATGTATTAAACAGGGATTAGGGATCTAATCATGATTAACTGTAGATTGGAAGGCTATGGAAGAACATCAAAGCCAAAAGTAGATAAAGACATAGCTTAGATTACTTAGCAAGATAGATATTTATTTATACGACATGTTGGCCTTTGAAACAAAAGAATATATATGTGACATAAGCATGATGTCATGCTCACATCAAGCAAGCAAGGAACAGATACAGTAGCTTATTGGTTTTGTTTAATCTATAGGAACGTCATCAATCACTTGCACGCCATCACTTGCATGCATGCTACTGTTTGGTCTGGATGTTTGCAACTAGCTTTTGATCGTGGTTAAACAGGATGCATGACATTGGTTTGGAAAGAATAAACATTGCGAGGTCAAGAATTGAACTACCAAAAGAATTTTGCATGCACGTCCGCTACTGCATGTGGTGGCCGGCATGACAAACAGAGACAACAAGTGCTAGTGAGTACACTGGAACTTTAAAAACAGATTAGTCCAGCATGACGGGCTCTCACCTCTGATGTGGTGATCGATGCTGAACAGGCTTTTGGAACTGATGGAGTGCCGGCACTAGCTTGGTACAGAAGTGGTCGGCTTCAGTCCCAGGCGAACAGGAACAGAAGCTTCAGCGAACATCCTTGCCGGAGTCATGACAGCAGTGAGTCTGCTCACACGAAATCGATGAAGATGCATGGTGGATCTTTCACTGGAGAGCGAGATAAAAAAAGGAATGGTCTATACGAGGGTGTGTGCTGACCAGCAGGCAATAGATGGTTATATTTTTGGACAGAGAGCTATTGGCCAGACTTGGTCAGGGCGGCGGACGACGGCAGCCATTTCGGTACCCACGGTGGAGCTTCTCCGGCAGCTGGACGGCGGCGGTGACGAGGACGAAAGGCACAGGGACGACTTGACATGGCGGACCTTTTGGTGTTGACCGCCTGGTCCGGTGGGCGACAATATCCTGGTGAGACGAGCGGCCAACGGCGGCTTCCTCTGGCGAGAGTCTGCAAGTGAGTAGGCATGAAGGGGAAACAGGAAGGTCGGACACTGAAACACAAACACGTACGTGCTGACGAGGAGCTCACCGGCAGTGGAGTACGATGGCAGGTGGCCGGAAGAGAGAGTAGAGAGTTCTGGAAGTGGTGAAGGCGGTCGGGATGCGGACGACGGGCGACACAGCGGAGCTCTAGCTTGATGTCATGGTTCTTGTGATGGCGCCATGCATCGGTGGGGAAGATGCTCGGTGGTGGCCGGTCAGGGGTCCGAGGCGACCAGGTGACAACATCGGCATGACCGGTGGCGCTCTTCCAGTTGGCAGGGAGACGATAACAACCTGTCTGGCTGGGAGTGGTTCGACGACGCGAAGCACGGGGTAGCGCCGGCTTGGCTCCAAGGTCTCCGGGCCAGCGAAACGGTCGGTCGGTGATGCTCGGCTTCTGGCGGCGGCGGACGAACTTCTTGTTGCGATGGCACTCCGGCGGTGGGAAGCGGACAGAGACTGGTGGAAGGCGTGCACCTTAGCGTCGTAGTGCTTCTGGTGATGTGGACTTGCTTTGGTGACCCAAAGAGGTGGCGAAACCAAGGGGCGACCGGTGGCCGGAGCTCTGGTTTGGCTCGGGCAGCGGCTGCGTTGCAGAGCAAGAGAACACAGGGCGAGGGAGCAGCAGGGACGCAAGAGAGCCGGGGCTTCGTTTTTCTATAGGGCGCATTTGGAAGGAGCTGTAGGGACTGGCATGCCGTGGAAGGGAAACGGCAGTGGCCTTTGATGGAATTTTTATGCTGGATGGCCGGCCTTTGATGGTCTTAGCAGTAACGGCCTAATGGTGAATTGAAGGGAGGAAATTGTTACGGTTGCTGGTGCATGCATGTGTGTGTTGGCACATGTGCGAGGATTAAGGAGTCCGGCCATTGATTGTCATTGCATGGTTGCAGCCGTTACTGATGGAGGTGAAGGGGGAGAGCAAGCGGCAGAGCAGCGGAGCAGCACGGTGACGTGCGGGAAAACTAGACGTGCGACGGGACGCGACGCAAAGCGCGGCTGCGGTGCAGATGCGGTGCGGAGAGTTCGGGAGTGCGAGCGTCGCGGGTAGCGTGCAGCTCAAGCGTGGGGCAGTGAGTGGCGTTCAGGTGTGAGCACATGCGCTGGGCGGCCGAGCGGTGCGAGGCACGCAGGCCGGCTCGGTGCGGCACCGACCGGAGGTAGGAGACGGTCCGGCAAAAGATGGCCTTATAGCAACAAACCATTACTGATCAGTAAAGGATGGTGCATGCATGCGTGACAGGTGAAGTAAAGGAGGCGACCGTGCATGCATGCCTGAGAGGTGAGCAGGCTAGGCTATTAACTGGCCGATGGAGGTGGGAAATTTACCCGTGGAGTAGAAGGTGAGCAGCACCTTAGTGACGTGATGGAGGTGGATTGCGTTACTACTGAAAGAGGAGAGGGACGTTGCGTCCGCGTGTGTGTGAGAGCCGGGCGGGAGGCACGCGAACGGCGGCGATCGGCGTGTGGGCGACGGTCGGCGCACGAGCGGTGGTCGCCGGGCGCACACACCGAGACGGTGTCGATTCGGCTTGGGCACAACGCACGGGTGCGTGCGGGCGGCGGTGCTACGCCGCGTATGATGCCGCGGCGCGTCACGGGGATCAAGCCGTGGGTGTAGGGTGTCGCGCATGGGAGCCAAGCGACACATGGGAATGGGGAAGTAGGCGTGACGACCGAGCGGCGCGACGCAAGTGCACGAGTGCATGCGGCGCGAGCGCGGGCGCAACGCACAGGCACGTGAGAGTGTGGAGCGTTGGCCAGAGGTGAGAGAGGGCCTGACGTATGACATTTGCATGTCGATGAAGAGGAAGCAACGCTACTGGGTGCACAGAGCTGACAGGCTCGGACATGAGCGAGCATATGCGCGAGGGAGCCGGGCAGATGCGGCGTCACACGGCACATACACGGGAGCCGAGCAAGTGCTCAGACACGAGTCTTGCTCGGGTCAGATCAGAAGGGGAGGGATGACAAGTGCGGTCCACCCGTCATCAGTACGAAAGAGGGATAGGGTGAGTTGGGCCAGCAGATTGGACAACAGACCGACAACTTGAGATTGCTCCTCGGCCGAGCAAAGGAAGATAGCCGGATGGGTTGGAAACATAGACAAAAAGAGAATGAGTTGGATGTACAATAAAAAAAGAGAGGATTGGGGAGAGATTTGGGTTTGTTTTTTTAATGATTTTGAAAACACTAACTCAAACAAAAGCAAATGCAAACGAATTATATGCAACAGTCAAACAGTCACTTTATTTAAGAAACAATCAACATTTCCTATACTAAATTTCGTGTAAAGTAAATAAATATTGGGCAAAATTTTAAAATTATGAGAAAATTGTTGTTTAATTATTCTTCCTAATAACATCCGGAAATCTGAAAATTTCAGGGTGTTACACAACGCCCTACCTGGAAGACGCGCCATGCGGGGCCGCCATGGACCCTCAGCGCCTCGTTCAGCGCGCGGTCGAGCGTGGCGCCGTGGCTCCGGAGCTCTCCCCAGAGCTCCTGCTCTCCCTGTGCGTCGGCGAACGCGGGCGGATCGCCAACGGCCCCCTCTACTGCAGGCGAGTGGCCGGCGCGGGAGGACGAGGCCTCGGCGCCGTGTCCTCGGTCCCCCCGCCACCATGTGACCCTCGCGCCGCCTCACGAGGGCCCCCTCCCCGGGGCTCGGGGGAGCGTGTGGGGAAGCTCGCCCACCGGTCCCACCCCGGCGGCGGGGAGTCGTCGTCCGGACCACCACCACCTCCACCCCGGAAACCGCCGGCGGGCGCCGGCCCTTCGCCCGCCTCCGCTTGCGCCTCCACGGCCGCGGGCGCTCGACGTGGCGCCGCGCCACCGCCTCCGGCCGCGCCCCCGCGGCGGCGGTGCCCGGCCACCCTCCGCGGCGCCCACCGCCTCCGCCGTGCCACCGCGACCACCGGGTGCCACCGCGGGCTGCACCCCGCCCGCGCCTCCGCCGCGGTTGGCGCCACAAGTCGCGCCTCCGCCGCGCGGCCACCATCGGCCGCACCTCCGCCACGACCACCGCCGTGGGCCGCGCCTCTGCCACGGCCGGCGCCGGCCGCTCCTCGGCAACCACCGGCCGCGCCATGGCGTGCCGATCCGCCGGTCGAGGCCTCGGGGCCCCGGCCACGCCCTCGCGAGCTCTCGCCCGCCGCCGCCGTGCTTGCCCCCGCCCGCGACGCCCTCGACGAGCGCCGCCGGGTGGGGATGGACGCGTCCGCCCTCAGCACCTTGGCCGGTGCGAGGGGAGGCACAGTTGGCACCACCGCGCAGGCACAAACAGAGGGTTAGAATGCCTGATCGTCAAAAAATCAAACCAAGTAGAGGATCGAGCCCCTTACCTCGAAGAGGAAAAGGCGCGCTTCCTTTTCCTCGAAGCCTCAGCGGATGAGGCCGGCGCGGCCGGCACGCCCGCCGCCGCGCCTCCCCCGACGTCGCCACCGCGCGCGCGGGCCCCGCCCCCCGCGTGCGGGCGCGCTCGCCGCACGCACGGGCGCGCCGCCGCGCGCGCCCCCTTAGTGCACGTCGGCGCCTGCGCGCGCGCGCGCCGCCCTCGTTGTCGATAGCCCGGCGGCGGGCGCCGTTGCGCCCGCCCCGGGCGATGCCGCCCTTGCCGCCGGAGCCGGCTCCGGCGACGGGCGAGGGCTCCCACCTATCAGAGGGGCCCCGCCCCTCAGCCTCTTCCTCTTCGTCCTCCTCCGAG
The DNA here is from genome assembly GCA_947561735.1 of Cenchrus americanus. NCBI lineage: Eukaryota > Viridiplantae > Streptophyta > Magnoliopsida > Poales > Poaceae > Cenchrus > Cenchrus americanus. The sequence continues at coordinate 62,785,263 of OX387241.1, forward strand.
GACGAGTACTCCCTCGGTCCCCGGGAGGAGAGCCCCAGCTCCTCGCGCCGCCGGTACTCCGCGCTCCGTCGCTCGCGGCGCTCGTTATGCCGCCGCGCGCGCTCCCTCCCCGCGCGCCGCCCGCTCCTCGCTCCCCCGGCCGCCGCGCCGCCCGACCAAGCACGCGGGAATCGGGGGTGGGCGGAACGGACTTCGCGGCAGAGAAGCTCACCAGCTGCATGCAGGAACGTCAAAGACGCGTCAAAAGGCAGAGGCAACACCAAGAACTGAAACAGAGCCAAAAATCATGCTCACCAGCGGGCCGGTGGGGAGCATCTCGAGGTCCCACGGGGTTCGGTCCGGATGCACCGGCATCCGGGTGTCGACGGCGCTCCGCGCCCGGGTGAGCGCATACGGCCGCCCGAGGGGGTCGGGAGCATCCGCGACCCCGCCAACGCGATGGGGTCCGCCTCCTCTCGTCATCTCAAAGATGCGGAGCGGCCTCTCCATCGAGGCACGACCCGCCGGTGATGGAGGAAGGCGAGGACGCCCATCGCGGTCGCCCCCTCGCTCCAACAAGCTCCTCGGGGCGGCCAGACCGAGTCCTCGCCGCCTCCGATGCCGGGCCGTGGACACCCCGTAGCCCCGTGAGCCGGGCTTCTCCTTGAACACCCGACCGGTGTAGGGGGAAGACCGGGCTCGGCGTTGCGCAGTAGAACCATCCCCGCTCCCGGCCCGGCGTTGTTCGTCGTCATGGTGCGGAGATGTAGTGGTCCTTGAACCGCCCCCGCGAGGCGAGCGACATCCCGCCGGCGCGCACCGCGCGGCGGGTCCTCGGCTCCGTCGTGGGCTGCGTGAAGAGCTCCGCGCGGAAGAGGTGTACCCACAGCTCCCACTTGACTGGGATCCCCAGATACCCCTCGCAGACGCCCACGAACGTGGCCGCCTGCGAAATCGCGTTGGGCGCGAAGTTGTGCAGCTCCACGCCGTAGTAGTGGCACAACGCCCGCATGAAGCGGCTCGCCGGCGCGTTGAAGCCTCGCTCGTGGAAGCGGACAAAGCTCACCACGTAGCCTTCCGGCGGGTTGGGCGCGCGGTCCCCCACCGGCGGCACTATCCACTCCGCCGGGCGGCCCTCCTCATTTGCCGCCAACTGGCCGCGTCGGTGACCGGCTCGTTGGAGAGCCGGCGGGGTCACCGACGACCTCTACCGTGCGTACGGGTCAAGAATCGTGACGGTGGAGGCGGCGCCATGAGAAGAGGGCAAAGGAATGCGAGAGCGGAGGACAGGAAGAGGAAGAAGAACTCAAATGGCGAAGCCACACGGTGGCGAAGGCGAGGCGCAGACGAAAGCACAGGGGGCTAAAATGGCGGAGCTCTAAGGTAAAAAACCGCCGCTTCCCCCTCCCCTCAGATTTATAAGCCGCGGGCGAGCTCTCCGGGGCAGATGTCCCGCGCGCATTAACCGGCAGGGGAATCTTCTCTTCACGCCGACGAACGGGCCCCGCCACGACCATAGCGGCCACATCACCGCGAACGGGCCATCATCACGGTGAAGACTAGCAGGGACCGAGGCAGGCGGTCACGTCCGCCTGCCACGCCGCCCACTACGCGCGCGCGCGCGGCCACAACACCTAAAAAGGCGCGCCCGCGTTGCGAAACCGCAGCCTCTACTGTGGGGCATTTAATGACCCGGTCCCTTGCAAAGCAAGGAAAACCCTCGAGCGGAGCGAGCCCCTGGCTCGGGATAAATTCAACCCTCGAAGGGACATTGGCGTGAGAAGGTCGCCACGGGGCCCGCTTGAAGCAAAGCAGGCACCGCGAGCACCCATGCCACGCAAAACCCTCGAGCGGAGCGAGCCCCTGGCTCGGGATAAATTCAACCCTCGAAGGGACATTGGCGTGAGAAGGTCGCCACGGGGCCCGCTTGAAGCAAAGCAGGCACCGCGAGCACCCATGCCATGCAAAACCCTCGAGCGGAGCGAGCCCCTGGCTCGGGATAAATTCAACCCTCGAAGGGACATTGGCGTGAGAAGGTCGCCACGGGGCCCGCTTGAAGCAAAGCAGGCACCGCGAGCACCCATGCCACGCAAAACCCTCGAGCGGAGCGAGCCCCTGGCTCGGGATAAATTCAACCCTCGAAGGGACATTAGCGTGAGAAGGTCGCCACGGGGCCCGCTTGAAGCAAAGCAGGCACCGCGAGCACCCATGCCACGCAAAACCCTTGAGCGGCACGAGCCCCTGGCTCAGAGCGATGTCAGCCCTCTAAGGGGCACAAGCGTGAGAAGGTCGCCCCGGGGCCTGCCTGAAACAGGGCAGGTGCCACAAGTACCCATGCCACGCTGTGCTGCTGACCAGCGCCTCGAGGGCTAGCTCGCCCAGACCCCTCGACGGCCGCAAACGCAAAGACGGGGCCGCCCAGGCGCCGCCCCGCACAGCCCTACTGATCAGAGGTTCGAAGCCTGACCCTCGACGGGTTCGAACAGGCGCCCCGCATCGCGCGAGTCGGGGACGATGAAGGCACGCGCATTCGAGCCGTTCCTCGAGCTCGTCGGCTCGAGGGTGCCCCACATGTCGTGTTCGAGAGCCAGCGAGGGCAGCTAGCCGGGGGATCCCACCAAGGGAGAGCTTCCTCGCCCTCGGTCCTTATCGAACGGGACCGAGCCCCACCTAGCAAACCCACGCAAGCGCTTCCATGGACGTGTCTCTGGACCACGCAGCCTACCCTTATCGAACGGGGCATGGGCGTCCACTCGAACCACCCGCTAACAGCTCAACGAGGAATCCGCAATTCGCGACCCGCCCGATGGGGGTTGCGGAGACCTCACCCTCCGTCCCGCGGAGGGACGGCGAGGGCGCGTTAAGAAGCAAGTCGTAAAGCTCTACCCGGTCACCTCGAACGGGCCCAGGCTCGGGGGCTTGACGCACGGCTACACCTCCTTGGTTTGCACCCGCCGGAGACAGCGCCAGCAGCGCGTGCGTCACCGAAGCCGGCTGAGACATTGCCGATGCCGGTTGAAACATGTGCCACGCCCTCTGACCAGTTCTCGCGGTTAACCCCTGCAGGAGCATCCACACTCCTGCAGGGCTTCGGGGGCTAGACCCGCGGGTCCGCTGACGCGGCCCCACGGAAAGCGTTCGCAAGACAAGGAGGGAAGAACGTCCTATCAGTAGGCTTCAGCATCTGCGGGAGCCTCAATGGCAAACCCACAGATGCTCGGGGGCTACTGTCGGGGACAGCCCTAGGGGTCCCCTTTAACAACCGGGAAATCCCCACTTAAAACCCGCAACAAAGCCAAACACACTTTGCCTAACCATGCAGGATACGGCCCACGCCGCCGGGACCTCAACAACCCACCAAGGCGGCCCTCTTGAAGATCCCCTCGAGCAGGCTTCGCCTCGCTCGAGGATGCGCGCCTCCCTTGGACGGGCTCTGTCCCGTTCGAGGGGGTGCGCTTCCCTCGAGCGGGCTCCGCCCCCCGCTCGAGGGCCCGCTCCCCTCGAGCGAGGCTCCGCCTCGCTCGAGGGTCCGCCCCGCCCTCGACCGGGGACCGCCTCGCTCGAGGGCGCCCGCACTCGTACGCCCTCGCCCCCGTACACGGGCATTTAACGCCCGACACCGGTGGGACAGCGCCATCACGCGCCGGGGCTCGCGCCCCCGCACCGCCGCACCAACTCCCCAGAAGGAGCCCATCCCCATCACCGTGGGGAGGGACCGTGCGCCGCGGCCGGTGTCAGTCCCGTGACGCCGTGCGCCCGCTCCAGTACGGCTAACGCGCCGAGCCCTCGAAGGGGGGCCGGTTGCACCCTCGATTTGCTTTCTTGTGACCCTACAGGGTTAGGTGGAGGCGCTAGGCCGGTGGAACGCCATCCCTGCCGCTGTAACAGCATGGCCGCCGTCCCCGCGCGTGCAGGCGCACGCCAGGCGCTGTAGCAACAACTCCAGCACTGTGAAACGCGTTGGAACGGGACGCCGCCTTACCTACTCCTGTACTCCGTACGGGCCAACGTCAGCAGCTCCCTCGAGCCCGTCAGAAGACATCACCACCCTCCGCCGCCCTTCTACCCTCGAACCGCCACTGTTCGGGTACAAGATAGGCCATGATGGCCAGATCGCTGCGGGGATCGTCCGGACGGCCGCCCACTCTACGGCATAGCACGCCACGCCCCTTTACGTAGCCAAATAGCGCGGCGCGCATGTGATTCGCTCCCTCCTTGATCTATAAAAGGGGGACGAACCCTCCCTGCCGCAGGGGGAGAAAAAGGGAGGAGAGACACAACACAAGAGGAGACAAGCTGCGCCACGCACTTGCTCTCCAATTCTCCCACAACATCTTCAGCCACTACGCCAGGGACTTGGAAGCCACGCTTCCTCTCCCGCCTTGCTTGTAGCAGCCCCACTACAGGCACCCCCGATGCTGAGCAATATAGTGCCTTGAGCACACCACTGCTGGACGTACGGCCCCCTCAGCCGGAACCAGGATAAATCCCGTGTCTCTTGTTGCTTAGCATCGACCATTGAGGGATAGACCTAAGCGCTTTCTACTGGTTAGTGTCGGGACCACATTCCGCACCGACACTTGGCGAAGTCGATCCCAAACCAAGTCTTGGAACACATGAAGTCATATTTCTCAAAGGCTCTAGTGGACATAGTCACCGGTGGACTTGCAGCAAACTATACTGACAATCAGTACAAGACCCTCCTAGAGGAGATGGCGCCCATTGTTGAACAAGTGGCAGAGAAACTCAACCTTCAATAGGAGTACCTGTAGGAGTAGCTTAGGGTAGTTGATGTAAAGCAAACGGAGTTGTTAGTAACTTGTTTGGACTATCAATGAAATTTATCCGCATTTTGTGTGTGAAATGAGTACTCGTTGCCACCACTTGCAACGAAGTGTGCAGAGTACCAAACCACGGAGAACTCGTGGGTAGTAGTACTCGGTAGAGGTTGCCTGATTGAAAGGCACAGTAAATAAGTTGAAGAAAAATCAAGCTTTATTACTGATGAATAAGTACACCTGGATGGCCAGGGTCGTTTACAAGTGTAGTAGGCAGGACCCGTAGGCCACCTATGGCTAAGTGATGCTAGGGCTCAGAGCCGCTTACAACTGGAGATCCTTTAGTAGCCGTATAGGCTGGATCTATAGGGTACGTGGTCTTGTAGACCGCCGCTAGAGTCCTCAGCGCTCTAAGCAGCCCAAGATCCGTTAGTAGCCGTTGACGCTGGATCTTGGAGAAGAGTAGTTCGGAGACTAGTGTCGGGACCGAAAAGCCGCTTACAGCAAAGAGTCTATGTGTACTCGTGGAGACTTGGACCCGTAGAGGAGTAGTCGAGTGACTACGTGTAGAAGCAACACAGCTGGTCGGCATTCCACGAGTTGCTGATGTCATCGCCTTCAAGTGTTTGGAGGCGGTAAGATCCAAGTCCGGTCACCTTGGAGACTGAGAAAGGACCTTCCCATGGAGAGCTGAGTTTGTGTAATCCTTTCGTGTTCTAGATGCGACGGAGAACTAGGTCGCCGATGTTGAAGGAGCATTCCTTGATGTTGTGATCATAATAGCGTCGGATGCCCTCGAGGTATCTTGCTGATTGGACGAGAGTGGTGCAGCGGGCTTCTTTGAGGCCATCGATGTCAACCCTTCTGCTATCTTCCGAGATGCCCTCGTTGTATTGCTCTACTGTCGGGGGACTCCCACGTCACGTCGGCAGGGAGGGTAGCTTCGGAGCCGTAGACCAGGAAGTAGGGCGACTGCCCTGTCGGCTTGGTAGGTTGAGTACAAAGCCCCCAGAGTGTGTTGGGCAGTTCCTTACTCCACTTGCCTCCATTAGTGTTAGTTGCGACGTGCAATCGCTTCTTGAGGGCGTCGAGTACCATCCCGTTGGCGCGCTCGACTTGTCCGTTGGCGTGCGGGGGTGGGCGACTGAGACGTACCGACGTACCAGACGTCAATCCCGTTGTTCTCGCAGTACTCCCAGAACTGGTGGTTGTTGAAGTCGGATCCTAGGTCTGTGATGATGCGATGGGGCAACCGTACTGATGCAAGAGCTCATCCTAGAAGTCGAGTACTCTGTCAGCCTTCGGGCAGGTGACAGGCTTGACTTCGATCCACTGGGTGAACTTGTCGATGGACACCAAGACTCTGTTGAATCCTCCTGGCGCAGTTGGCAGAGGCCCAATCATGTCGAGCCCCCAGCAGGCAAAGGGGCAAGTTGGTGGTATGGTGACTAGCTTGTAGGTCGGGACGTGTTGTTCCTTGGCGAAAAATTGGCACCCTTGGCACGTTCTGATGAGTTCTTCAGCATCGGCCAGAGCTGTGGGCCAGTAGAAAGCTCGTCGGAAAGCTTTGCTCACCAGCGTGCGAGAAGACGCGTAGTTGTCGCAGACGTCTTTGTGGATCTCCTCCAAGATGACCTTGCCTTCATCCTAGGGTATGCACTTCATGAGTACTCCAGAAGTAGCACCCCTCTTGTAGAGCTTGTCTCTGACTAGTATGTAGGTCTTGGCTTGGCGGACGAGTTGTCGGCCACGTTCTTGTCGGAGGGAACATTCTGCTCGTAGATGTAGTCCATGAAGGGTTGTCGACAGTCAATGTTGATCATCATGACCTCCTGACCGGGCTGCGGTGGAGCTGGGTCAGTGGTCCTGGGCACCGGCTCCGAGATGGATGGTGCGTGAAGCTCGTGGACGAAGACTCCGCGGGCACTTGTGTCCGAGTAGAACCAAGCTTCGGCAGGACGTCCGCTGCAACGTTGTTGTCGCGGACGATGTGATGGAACTCGAGGTCGTAGAACTTGTTCTCAAGCTTGTGGACTTATAGGCAATAGGTGTCCATGTTCTCCTTGTTGAGATCCCAAGACTTGTTTACTTGGTTAATGACCACAGCAGAGTCGTCATAGACCAGTAGCCGCTTGATGCCCAATGAGATTGCGAGGCGGAGCCCGTGCAGTAGGGCTTCGTACTCAGCTTCATTGTTTGAGACCTTCCAGAAGATCTGCAAGACGTACTTGAGTTGTTCGCCCTTTGGAGAGATCAAGAGTACCCTTGCACCTGCGCCCTCGAGCTGGAGTGAACCATCGAAGTACATCACCTAGTGCTCTGGCCACTCAGTTTGAGTTGGTAGCTGATTCTCCCGCCGCTCTGCCATGAATTCGACTAGTCCTTGAGACATGATGGTGGTGCGTGGCTTGAAGTCGATGTTGAGGGCGCCAAGTTCGACTCCCCAATTGGAGATTCATCCAATAGCATCTTGGTTGCGTAGAATGTCACCGAGCGGGTAGTCGGTGATGACGGCGATCGAGTACTTGTGGAAGTAGTGTCGTAGCTTCCGCGAGGTGATGAGTATTGTGTAGAGTAGCTTCTGTACCGGCAGGTAGCGTGCCTTGGACTCTAACAGGACCTCGCTGACAAAGTAGAGTGGTTGCTGGACTGGGTAGGTGTGGTCGTCTTCCTGCCGCTCGACAATTGTTGACGGTGTATTTTGGTGCACCTAGCATGTTCATTACACTTTGGTTTGGATTTGATTATGGAACTAACCCGCCACTAGGCACACTAATCATATAACAAGTTCATCTTTGTGCATGCATTTGGAAGTGTTGTGTTTATGTAGGAAAACATGGACATAAAGGACGGATTCGCAACAAGTTCAAAGGAGCATTCACGGAGTCTTGTTCGTGTTCATGAGCTTGCTGAAATCACTTCCAATGGTGGCGAGGACCGAAGTGCTACGAGGAACACCCCCGGGGATTGAAGCGTAAAAGATCAAACTTCATGCAAAGAGAGCCTCCATCTTGGACGCGAGGATAACAGCATCAAAATCATGCAAGTGGAGGGGGCAAAGTACATAAGTGCACGAGGACCCACGGAGCAAAAGGGGCGACCGAACCAGGCCGAATTGGGCCTGGGCCGGCCGGCCCAGGCCGGCCGGCCCAGCCCAGTTCCGGCACCGGTTCGGTCCCGTTTTCCTTGCCCTCGAAGGATCTTCAACCCTAAAACCCCCGAGGCGCCGCCAACACGGAGGGGAGGAGTCATTCGCACCAGAAGGCCATCCACAAGCTAGAGAGAGAGGAGGAGGATCTCCGGCGGGAGATCAACCACCTCGAAGGAAGCACCCTCTCGTGGATAAGAAGGAAGACACTGGCGGAAGGGAAACCATGATCAACGGTGCCATGATCAGCACCTTGATGGGGTAATCTTCTCATTCGTCCATGGGTTGTAATCGATCTTGAGATGTAATCGCACTTTGTCGGATTATCTATCTATCATCTTGTGTTGAATATACTTTAATGCTTAAGGTTCGCTACCGTGCCGTAGAGGGAGTACGAGCTCCAATGCTTCCTTGGATCCATTCAATATGCCGTGTCCATCAAAGGTCTAGTCATGAATACCTTCGCGTAGTGACAGTACGAGAGGAGGGAAAGGGCGAAACCGTGGTCACATCCCCGATAGATTAGATTGGTTTTCATGTCTTTAAGCGATTGCATGCTCTAGTATCGTAGACCCGTGGGCGAGTGTCTTCTACCTTGATCATTTATCATTCTCTCTAGTGTAGTTTAGTGTTTTCTAGTTTAATAGTTAGTTAAGGTTTTAGTAGCTAGTGTGTCGTTGTTGATCGAACGCTTGTAATCCCCTTGCTCCGCGGATTGACAAGAACCTTGGGAATCCCGTGGTGAAAAAGGTGTAGGGTCCGTACGCTTGCGGATCGTAGAGGGATACGTCTTTTATCCGTCAACAAGCCCCTTTTTCTGGCGCCGTTGCCGGGGAGCAAGTTAGTTTACATCGTTTGATATGCATCTAACTTAGTTTTATATTTAGTTTGTCTTTTGTTTGCTTTATCTAACATTTATCATCTAGAAAGCACTTGTTTCGTTTTTGTTTTTGTTTTTATCTTATTGTCTAGATGGAGTTCGTTAATCAACCCGTGGAAGAACCGGATTAATCATTAAGGGATTACGCTAGCCCTCGATGTGAAGACATAAAAGTACAAGAGTCGGATTCAAAGCTTGAAGCGACCAAGTATGAAATTAAATCCAAGATCATCAAGATGGTGGCGGAAAACCCATTTGAAGGGATGGTTACGGAGAACACATATAGACACATAAGGGATTTCACGACAATATGCAACACGGTGCGTCAAGAAGGAGTTCCCGATGAATGGTTCAAATGGAATCTCTTTCCCTACTCACTTTCCGGCAAAGCAAAGACATGGTATTCGGTTGTGTCCTTTGAAGTTGAAGGCAATTGGAACAAGTTGACAAAAAAGTTTTGCGAGAAGTTCTTTCCAATTAGCAAGGTTCAACATCTAAGGAGGCAAGTGATCACTTTCATGCAAGGAGAAGAGGAAGGGATAGACCAAGCCTGGGATAGGTTTAATGAATTAATCGAACAAGGACCAAAACTCGGCTTCACCGGTGACGTACTCTTGCATACATTTTTCTTTTCCCTAACCCCTAGTTGCATGCGACACGTCGAAATGTGTGCAGGTGGGGATCTCATGGAGAAAACACTCACGGAAGCCGCCCAACTTCTACAAAGTGTTAGTAAAGCGGCTGCCATGCGAAGAGATTGGGAAACAAGACTTGCGGAAGAGCCGGAATTCAATTCAAGGAAGAAGAAGCTTGCTGATTTTTCTAAAGAGGCAACCCCGGAAGTCACAAAAGAGGAGCCAATCATGGAAAAACTTGAACAAGAACACATCAAGTCAAGAACTAGACCAAGCGTCGACTTCGCCACACCAAATGAGACGAACAAGAGAAGCATGTCAAGTGCGAAGCCACTAAGGGAGTTCGAACCAATGGATTGGGTTCCTATCGATTACGGAGAAGTATTCGACAAGAGAAGACCGTTCCCTAATCAAAAGGGAATGGCAAGAGCATTGGAAGTGGAATTCCCACCGGAGAAGAAAGCTGAAAATTCATACGACCTCGAAACCACCGGTGAGATTTTTGAAAAGCTCTTTGGAGATGACGTGGTGGATCCGGAACATATTGCCGAGGTGAAGAGAATCATAGGGATCAAGCCCGAAGCATCACTATACGCTCGCCTCGCTGAAATTTACTCGATAGGATCCGAAGAAGAAGAGAAGATGACGCCGCACTTGAGTTGCGAGATCAACGGAGTTCAATGCAAAGCTTTATGCGACATCGGAGCCCAAGTAAGTGTTCTATCTTCTAAAATTTATGATAAAGTTCAATACCACAACCTAGACTTAGCTCCAACATCAACGAAATTAATTATGGGAGATGGTAGAACTATCAAACCTCTAGGTGTTGCTTGCAACATGAAAGTAAAAATCTCTAGAAACTATATACCAACCGATTTCTTTGTTATTGATGCTTACCATAGTAATTCTGATCATATAATCTTAGGTAGGCCTTTTCTTAAGTTGGTTGATGCCGTGTTAGATGCCGAGAAGGCAAAGTAACAATGAACCTTAACGGAACAAAGTACACATATAACTTTCTTCGTGCTTCTAAACACCTTACACCTTTTCCTCCCGAAGATGAAGAAGTAGAAGAGATAGATAGTCTTTGTTTTGTTGAAACCCTTAGAGACCCGCTGCAAAGAGCGATGGAAAATCAAATTAGTAATCAACAAGATGAAGAACTAGAGGAAGCAACAAAAGGCTTAGAGCCGCATGATGGTAGCGTGGAGGAAGAGAAATTTGAAGACATAGGAGAAATCAAACCCGAGGAGCCACAAGTGCCCGAGGTAGACCTTAAACCTTTGCCCAAGGGATTAAAATATGAATTTTTGGGCCCAGACAAAACTTATCCAGTCATTGTGAGCGACGAGTTGAGTCCCGAAGAAAATGAAGCGTTGCTGATTTTATTAAAAAAACATAGGAAGGTGATTGGATATTCGATTAATGATCTCAAAGGTATTAGCCCAGCCTTTTGCACTCATCGTATACCAATGGAAGACCAATGTAAGCCCGTAGTGGACCACCAAAGGAGGCTAACCCATGCCATGCGAGAGGTGGTAAAGAAAGAGGTTATCAAGTTACTTGATGCCGGAATCATCTACCCGGTTCCGCATAGCGAATGGGTGAGCCCGGTACATTGTGTACCGAAGAAGGGAGGTTTGACCGTGGTGAAGAATGAGAAGAACGAGTTGATACCGCAAAGGACCGTGACTGGGTGGCGGATGTGTATCGATTACCGTAAGCTTAACAAAGCGACGACGAAAGATCACTTCCCCCTACCGTTCATAGACGAGATGCTCGAGAGGTTAGCAAACCACACTTATTTTTGCTTTCTCGATGGATACTCGGGGTTCATGCAAATTCCCATTCACCCGGAAGATCAACATAAGACAACGTTTACGTGTCCTTACGGAACATTTGCATATAGGAGGATGCCCTTCGGCCTATGCAACGTTCCGTCCTCTTTTCAACGTTGCATGATGGCCGTGTTTTCGGAATTCATCAAAGAAATTGTTGAAGTGTTTATGGACGATTTTTCCGTTTACGGGAAGACGTTCATGGATTGCTTAGCAAACTTAGAAAAGGTCCTTACAAGGTGTGCGGAGGTAGATTTGGTTTTTAATTGGGAAAAGTGCTACTTCATGGTTAAGCAAGGCATAGTGCTCGGACATGTTATATCCGAGAGAGGAATTGAAGTGGACAAGGCTAAGGTAGAGACGGTTGAGCAACTCCCACCTCCTACGGATGTTAAGTCCTTAAGGAGCTTTCTAGGTCATGCCGGATTTTATAGAAGATTTATAAAGGACTTCTCAAAGATCACTAAGCCTTTAACGCACCTTCTTCAAAAGGATGTGTCTTTCGACTTTGACGAGAAGTGCCTAGCGGCATTCCGGACCTTGAAAAATGCGTTGGTGAGTGCTCCCATCATCCAACCTCCGGATTGGAGCCAACCTTTCGAGATCATGTGTGACGCAAGTGACTACGCCGTGGGCGCGGTCTTGGGTCAAAGAAAGGAAGGCTGAGTTCACGCCGTTTACTACGCTAGCAAAACTCTTAGTGGGGCACAATTAAATTATGCCACTACGGAAAAGGAGTTGCTAGCAGTGGTATTCGCTTTCGAAAAATTCAGATCTTACATTGTGAACTCGAAGGTCATTGTTTACACCGATCACGCAGCCATCAAGTATCTCTTTGCTAAGAAGGAAGCTAAACCACGTTTGATTCGTTGGATCCTTCTCCAAGAGTTTGATGTTGAAATTCGTGATAAAAAGGGGGTGGAAAATGTTGTGGCCGATCATTTGTCTAGGACGAATCGTGGACAAGATGATAAAGAGCCCATAGAAGATAAGATGAGAGATGACCACCTCTATAGAGTGCTGGATAAAGATACTTGGATGATCGACATCAATCGAGCAATTCGAAAGATGCCCCTCGATCATCTAGATAAAAACACTCAAAGGAAGATAATCTCCGAAAGTAAGAAATATTTTTGGGATGCACCATACCTCTTCAAACTTGGCAATGATGGAGTAATGAGAAGATGTGTGCCAAGAGAAGAAAGGGTAGAGATTTTGAGAAAGTGCCACTCGGCGGAGTACGGTGGACACTATAGCCATTTTCGAACCGAAGCAAAAGTATGGTCGAGCGGATTCTATTGGCCGGAGATGCATGAAGATACTAAAAGATATGTTGTGTCATGCCCCGAATGCCAAAGAACCGGAAACATCTCTCAAAGAAATTCTATGCCTTTGAAATACAACTTGCAAATCGACATATTCGATGTATGGGGCATAGACTCCATGGGGCCTTTTAAAAACTCATTTGGATTCGAGTACATCCTAGTTATGGTTGATTATGTATCCAAGTGGGTGGAGGCAATACCATGTCGTAAAGCTTCCACGGAGGAGTCCATCACTATGATCAAGAACGTGATTTTTCCCCGTTTCGGTACACCGAGCATCTTGATAAGTGATGGAGGAACTCATTTCACCAGGAAGAACTTCAAAAAGTGCTTGTCCAAGTTGGGAATTGAGCATAGGGTCTCCGTGGCCTATCACCCACAAACCAACGGACAAGCGGAGACGTCAAATAGGCAATTAAAAAGCATACTCAACAAGACCATAGAGAAGGGAGGCAAGGATTGGTCAAAGAAATTAGACGGAGCTTTATGGGCTTATCGAACGGCGTTTAAAACACCGATAGGTATGACCCCTTATCAATTCGTCTATGGAAAAGCTTGCCACCTTCCGGTTGAGTTGGAACATAAAGCCTATTGGGCGATTAAAGAGATGAACCTTGATCTCGATGCCGCGGTGGTGAAACGAAGAATTCAAATAAGCGAGCTAGAGGAGTTGAGGTTGAAAGCTTATGAAAACGCAAGCATATACAAGGAGAGAATCAAAAGGTGGTATGATAAAAGATTGAAGAAAAAAGAATTTAAAGAAGGAGATAAGGTCCTCCTCTACAATTCGAGGTTTAAAACCTTCGGAAAGGGGAAATTGCAAAGCAAGTGGGACGGACCTTATGTTGTGCATTCGGTGTTCTCCAACGGAGCGGTAACCATTATGGATATAAACGGCGATCAATTTGTGGTGAATGGACAGCGGCTCAAGGTTTACTACGAACCCGATGTCGTCCCCCTTCACCATGTTGACGTCTTCACCATGGAGGAAGAGCCCGAACGTCCCGCCTAGGACAAAAAACAAGGCATCAACTTCTGTAAATAATTTTTCTTTTAGTTTTCCCGGAGTTTTTCGCGAAGATTTACCGGGCCAACTTTTTCCCATGGGCTAAGGAAGAAAAAAATAGGGCGGTGTGCAAAAAACCGGCCCGGCCCGCCCCCGAGGGGGTGGGCCGGCCGGCCCAGTGGGCCGGCCGGCCCGGAGGGGCCCGACGTCCGATGATGCCGAATTTCGCCCGAATTGCTCCTTTTTGACTTCCTTGTTTGGTCAGAAAATTTTAAGGGAAGTGTAAAAAAGGAAAATAAGGTTCCCAGGGCTTTTCTCTCAGGACTATTTATTTGGCCGAATTAGGAGCTCGAGGATCAAACCTTTCAAGCAATGTGTTGCACCCTTGTAGCAGCCATTGTGCCCCCAAGGAGCTTAGAGTTGAAGCTAGAAGCCAAGAAGCCATCGATGGAGGAGGCGATGCGATGCGAGCTCAAGCTACCCGTCAAGAGGACCGCACGCATCCGTTGCGGAGGACGTGTCCCGACCGGAGCTATTGCATCTCGCGACCCCGTCGAAGGAGAGAAGGTCCCTACACCCGTCCGAAGGTCGCCACGCCTCCAAGGCATCAAGCGCAAAGATTACAAGGAGGTGTCGCCAGAGCTTAAGGATTATGGGGATAGCGACTACTCCGACGATCGTAGCCCGAGCTCGTGGGCGGCCGCCGGTAGAGATGATGATGATTGGGATGAGCAGCCCAAGGAAAGAACTCCCGAAGGCCCCAACGGCGACGGCAACGACGGCAACGAAGGAAACGACAATGGAGGTGGCAACGACGGTGGTGACAACGGTGGAGATTATGGCGACGACGACCCCTTCGGATTGCATCCGATGTGTTGTCGAGTTTGCCGTCAATCCATCGCGGATCTCTACACGTTGGCCGACGAATGTCTCCAAGCCATGGAAGCGATGAAGCAACATATGGAGGACTTGGAGCGCGTAGTTGAAGATGACTACAAGTTCCTAAACCGCAACGTGCGCAAACTTTTCGGCATGGTTGGAAACATGAGAGGCAAGTGGTGCAAAACTTGCTTGAAGTACCACTAGATCTAGTTTTCCCTTTAGGATTTTTGTAAGATACGACGAGGACGTTGTATGTTTTAAGTGTGGGGGAGAGCTAGCTCGCTAGCCTTAGCTTTTGAACTTCAAGTTTAGGTTCGGTTTAATCTTCGTGTGAGAGTCTTAGTGTTTTTAATGAGTCTTTAGTTTTTGAGTCTGTTTTAAAATTTTTGCAAGTGTCTTAAATTAGTGTTGAGTCAAGAAAACCAAATAAAAAGAGTCTTTATATATATCTTTGTGTTTTATGTATTGCTTATCTTTATTTACTTGTTTGTTTAATCTTCGATTCTTGATATATGAACACAAGTATGTGGTTTGAAAAACGTTCTTGTGGTGCTTAGTGGAATTGCTACTACTTAAAGTACCCATACCACACTTCGATCTTGAGCTTCACATGTTAGTTGTGCTATGTTCGATGCTAAAAATTGGAGGATTTCAGTTCTGAAAATTATCTTAAAACCCTTGTAATAAAGGTTAGCAAAACCTCTTTTTCCAAGATGAGAGTAAGAATTCCTATCCAAAGCCAAGTTTATTTTTTTCGCTCCACCATAAGTGTGATTAGCACGATGAGTTAGGCTAGGACCCTTCTCTCTTGGTGAGTTTTAATTTCGAGCAATGATCATGTCCTTGTGCTTATCTTTTGTTGCTAGCCTCGTCATATATTCGGTACGTGACTTTCACAATGAAAGTCATGATCATCGCCGGATTCCATACCCAACCCTATACATCTCTTTTGTACATCGTATTCCTTGAACACAACCTATTTTCAAACTTTCGTCTCGTCTCTAGCACGATTTATTTAAAAATTCAGATTGTATGCATGCGAGGAAAGAGAGAATCGAAAGCTTTGAAAAGTTGTCAAGAGAGAGAAAAATAAAGAGAAAAAGTATGTGTATGGAAAAGAAAGAAAGAAAGAAAGAAAAAGAATCATATGTGAATGAAAAAAAGGAGAAAAAGAGAAAAAGATGAGGTAGCAATGAAGATATGAGAGGGATGGATCAAGTGAAAGAAAAGGAAAAAAATAAAGTGTAAGGAAGGGTGTCACGTTGATTGTGAGACGAAACTTTTACTCTATTTCCAACCATGTGCAATCCGACAACGAGGACATCATTGGTGCCTTGTAGTCACAATTTTCTTTTGCCCTTGCACATGTCCACCATTCTAAATCTTCTCATCCTTGATATCCTTACATATGGTTAATTCTCATGATCATTGGCTTTGAAAGGTAGACAACCATTAGAGGAAGTTCTTAGTTTGACAATACTTGTGTTGATTGCGCTAGCCCTACCTATAGCTCCACTTTACATGATATATGAGAGATTAATGGGAGGTGAGAGTTTTATAAAATTTGGTTAGGATAGCCACTTTATATGAGTGACTTGAGAGAGCTTGGAGAAAGGTTTTTGTCTAATACTTGTTGCAGGAATTTTTGTTTTGAAAACCATAAAAACCCTCCGATGGAAGCAAAGGAGTAAGCATGGCTGAAATTGAAGACTTCAAGTGAAGAGTTTGAGTTGTGGGGTAAAACTTGACGTGGTAAAAGTTCTAAACGCCCATGTTTATGTTTAATTATCATTACTTTGTGTTTATGTATTAAAGATGAAAGGATTGACTAACTTGTGAAGGAGGATTAGTGATACACGATTACACACCTTGGACGAAATTCTTTTACGAGTACTTGCTCGAGGACGAGCAAGAGCTAAGTGTGGGGGGAGATGTTGACGGTGTATTTTGGTGCACCTAGCATGTTCATTACACTTTGGTTTGGATTTGATTATGGAACTAACCCGCCACTAGGCACACTAATCATATAACAAGTTCATCTTTGTGCATGCATTTGGAAGTGTTGTGTTTATGTAGAAAAACATGGACATAAAGGACGGATTCGCAACAAGTTCAAAGGAGCATTCACGGAGTCTTGTTCGTGTTCATGAGCTTGCTGAAATCACTTCCAATGGTGGCGAGGACCGAAGTGCTACGAGGAACACCCCCGGGGATTGAAGCGTAAAAGATCAAACTTCATGCAAAGAGAGCCTCCATCTTGGACGCGAGGATAACAGCATCAAAATCATGCAAGTGGAGGGGGTAAAGTACATAAGTGCACGAGGACCCACGGAGCAAAAGGGGCGACCGAACCGGCCGACTGGGCTCGGGCCGGTCGGCCCGAGCCGGCCGGCCCGGCCCGGGCTCCGCACCGGTTCGGTCCCGTTTTCCTTGCCCTCGAAGGATCTTCAACCCTAAAACCCCCGAGGCGCCGCCAACACGGAGGGGAGGAGTCATTCGCACCGAGAAGGCCATCCACAAGCTAGAGAGAGAGGAGGAGGATCTCCCGCGGGAGATCAACCACCTCGAAGGAAGCACCCTCTCGTGGAGAAGAAGGAAGACACCGGCGGAAGGGAAACCATGATCAACGGTGCCATGATCAGCACCTTGATGGGGTAATCTTCTCATTCGTCCATGGGTTGTAATCGATCTTGAGATGTAATCGCACTTTGTCGGATTATCTATCTATTATCTTGTGTTGAATATACTTTAATGCTTAAGGTTCGCTACCGTGCCGTAGAGGGAGTACGAGCTCCAATGCTTCCTTGGATCCATTCAATATGCCGTGTCCATCAAAGGTCTAGTCATGAATACCTTCGCGTAGTGGACAAGACGAGAGGAGGGAAAGGGCGAAACCGTGGTCACATCCCCGATAGATTAGATTGGTTTTCATGTCTTTAAGCGATTGCATGCTCTAGTATCATAGACCCGTGGGCGAGTGTCTTCTACCTTGATCGTTTATCATTCTCTCTAGTGTAGTTTAGTGTTTTCTAGTTTAATAGTTACTTAAGGTTTTAGTAGCTAGTGTGTCGTTGTTGATCGAATGCTTGTAATCCCCTTGCTCCGCGGATTGACAAGAACCTTGGGAATCTCGTGGTGAAAAAGGTGTGGGGTCCGTACGCTTGCGGATCGTAGAGGGATACGTCTTTTATCCGTCAACAACAATGATGGCAGTATTGACCACATGAGTAGTCGCAGTGAGGTAGAGCAGTAGTTGCTCCATTTTGCGAGGGGGCGTGAGGACCGGTGGCTTCAACAGGAAGTCTCTGAGCTACGCTAGAGCTTGGTCACCTCTACGGTCTACACGAATTTCTCTTGGTGCTTGACTAGTTTGAAGAAGGGTAGTCCCCGTTCTCCAAGCTTCGAGATGAATCTGTTCAGGGCCGCCATGCACCCAGTCAGCTTCTGTACATTCTTGATGCAGGTGGGAGCTTTCATGTTGATGATGGTGGAGATCTTCTCGGGGTTGGCTTCGATGCCGCGGTGGCTGATGATGAAGCCGAGTAGTTTCCCTGATGGTACGCGAAGACGCACTTGTTGGGGTTGAACTTCCACTGGTACTCTCACAAGGATGAGAAAGTCTCCTTAAGATCGGTGATGAGCGTGTCGGAGTTTTGAGTCTTAACGACCACGTCATCCACATAGGCTTCGACGTTCTTGTTGAGATACTTTTTGAAGCAGGCCTGGATAGCTCGCCGGTAGGTGGCACCGGCGTTCTTCAACCTGAACGACATCATCGTGTAGCAGTAGGCGCCGAATGGGGTGATGAACGCAGTCTTCTCCTGGTCTTCTTCCTTGATAGCGATCTGGTGGTACCCGGAGTAGCAGTCAAGGAAGCAGAGCAGGTCGCAGCCCGCCGTGGAGTCGATGACTTGATCAATCCGCGGCAACCCGAAGGGGTCCTTGGGGTAGTGCTTGTTGAGGTCGGTGTAGTCGACGCACATCCTCCACTCGTTCGTGTTCTTCTTGCGGACGAGGACGGGGTTGGCGAGCCACTCAGGATGGAAGACTTCACGGATGAAGCCAGCCGCGAGTAGTTTGGCGAGTTCTGTCGGTGCGGAATATGGTCCCGACACTAACCAGTAGATAACGCCTAGGTCTATCCCTCAATGGTCGATGCTAAGCAACAAATGACACAAGGTTTTATCCTGGTTCCGGCCGAGGGGGCCGTACGTCCAGCAGGGTTGTGCTCGTGGCACTATATTGCTCAGCACCGGGGGTGCTTGTAGTGGGGCAAATACAAGCAAGGCGGGAGAGGAATCGTGGCTTCCAAGTCCCTGGGTGAGTGGCTGGAGATGTTGTGGGAGAATAAGAGAGTGAGTGCACGGTGCGCTGTGTTCCTCTGAATTCGTCCTCCCGAACCTGTCTCCCCCCGCGGCTGGGGGCTCGCCTCCCCTTTTATAGGCCAAGGGGGCGGCGAGTTACATGCACGCCGCGCTGCCTAGCTACGTGAAGGAGCACGTCGCGCTACGGTGTAGAGTGGGCGGCCGTCCGGACGATCTTCGCTGCGATCCGGTCATGATGGCCTATCCCGTACCCGAACAGTGGCGGTTCGAGGGTAGGAGGCGGCAGATGGCGATGGCGTCCTCTGATAGGCTTCGAGGGAGGTGCGATGATGGCCGGTACGGGGTACGGGAGCGGGCGGAATGGCGTTCCTTCCCAATGAGCTCCGCGGTAGTGGAGTGGTTCTTCGCAAGGTGCCCGGCGTGCGCCCGCGGAGTCGGGCGTGCGCCCGCACGCGTGGGTACGGCGGCCGCGCCGTTACGGTGGCCGGGATGGCCGTCCACCCGCCTAGCGCTCCTCACCTAACCCGCAGGGTCACGTGAAAGTGAATCGAGGGTGTGCCCGGCCCTCTTTCGAGGGTCGGCGCGCGTTAGCCGTACGGTGGGGCGCGCGGTGTCACGGGACCGACACCGGCCGTACCGCACAGTCCATCCCACAGTGGCGGGGATGGGCTCCTCCCTGGGGAGTTGGTGCGGCGGCACGGGGGCTTGAGCCCCCGGCGCATGATGGCGCCGCCCTACGGCGTCGGGGCGTTAAATGCCCAAGTACGGGGCCGGCGCACGCGCGCGGGCGCCCGTGAGCGTGGCGGGCCCCGGCCCGAGGGCGGGGCGGACCCTCGAGCGAGACGGGACTCGCTCGAGGGGGGTGCGAGCCCTCGAGCGGGGCGGGACCGCTCGAGGGAAGGGTCGCCCCTCGAACGGGGCGGAGTCCGTTCGAGGAGGGGGTTGCCCCTCGAACGGCGCGGAGCCCGCTCGAGGAGGAGCGTGCCCTCGGGCGAGGCGGAGCCTCGCTCGAGGGTCTTCCGGACGGGCCGTCTTGGTGGGCCTCCGGAGTCTCGCCGCATGGGCCATGTCCCGCATGGTTAGTTTCCTCGCATTGTTAGGCTTAGCTTATTTCGATGCGGGGATTTAAGTGAGGGTTCCCCCATTGTTTAAGGGGACCCCTAGGGCGGTCCCCGACGGTAGCCCCCGAGCATCCGCGGGTTTGCCATTGAGGCTCCCGCGGATGCCGGAACCTACCGATAGGACGTTCTTCCCTCCTTGTTTGCGAACGCTTTCCGTGGGGCCGCGTCGGCGGACCCGCGGGTCTAGCCCCGAAGCCCTGCGGGGGTGTGGGCTCTCCCCGCAGGGGTTAACCGCGAGCAATTCGGTCAGAAAGGCGTGGCACATATGCCAACCGGCATCGGCGGTATTTCAGCCGGCATCGGGGGTGCACGCTCCCCGTCACCGTCTCCCGGCGGGTGCAATTTCAAGGAGGTGTAGCCGCGCGTCAAGCCCCCGAGCCTTGGCCCGTTCGAGGCGATCGGGTCGAGCCTGACGACTTGTTTTTTATCGCGCCCTCGCCGTCCCTCCGCGGGACGGAGGGTGAGGTTTCCACGACTCCCATCGAGCGGGTCGCGAATCGCGGATTCCTCATCGAGCTGCTAGCGGGTGGTTCAAGTGGACGTCCATGCCCCGTTCTATAAGGGTAGGCTGCGCGGTCCGGAGACACGTCCATGGAAGCGCTTGCGTGGGTTTGCTAGGTGGGGCTCGGTCCCGTTCGCTAGGGACCGAGGGCGCGGAAGCTCTCCCTCGGTGGGATCCCCCCGCTAGCCGCCCTCGCCGGCTCTCGAACACGACATGTGGGGCACCCTCGAGCCGACGGGCTCGAGGAACGGCTCGAATGCGCGTGCCCTCGTCGTCCCTAACTGCGTGATGCGGGGCGCCCGTTCGAACCCGTCGAGGGTCAGGCTTCGAACCTCTGATCAGTAAGGCCGTGCGGGGCCGTGCATGGACAGCCCCGTCTTTTCGCGTTTGCGGCCGTCGAGGGGTCTGGACGTGCCGACCCTCGAGGTGCTTGTTGGTAGCACGGCGCGGCATGAGTGCTTTCGGTGTCGCTCTATTTCAAGCGTGACCTGGGCGATCCTCTTACGCGCGTGCCTTTTTTTAGAGGGTTGACACTGTCTCGAACGGGAGGGTCATGCCGCTCGAGGGCTTCACGTGGCATGGGTGCCCGCGGTTGCCTGCTCTACGTCGAGCAGGACCCGGACGACCTTCTCACGCGGATATCCCGTCGAGGGTCGCCTTTGTTTCGAGTCGAGGGTCATGCCGCTCGAGGGTTCCACGTGGCATGGGTGCCCGCGGTTGCCTGCTCTACGTCGAGCAGGTCCCGGGCGACCTTCTCACGCGGGTATCCCGTCGAGGGTCGCCTTTGTTTTGAGCCGAGGGTTCGCCTCGCTCGAGGGCTCTCCTTGCTTGGCAAGGGGCCCGGGCATTTAATTGCCTTGCGGTCGTGGCCGCGGTTTTGCAGCGCGGGCGCGCCTTTTAAGGCGGCGCGCGCGCGCGCGCGCGTGGTGGGCGGCGCTGCGGGCGGACGTGACGGTTTTGCCTCGGTCGCAGCCGGTCCTCGCCGTAATGATGACCCGCCTGCAGTGTTAGAGCCGCTGCGGTCGTGGTGGGGCCCGCCCGTCGACGCGATGGAAAGATTCCTGCAGTTAATGCTGGCGGGGCGTCCGCTCCGGAGAACTCGCCCGTCGCCTATAAAACTGCGGGGAGGAGTGGACGGCGGTTTTTTACCTTGGCACCTTACCACTTTCAGTCCCCCGTCCCTTCGCCTTCGCCTCGCTCTCGCCACCGCGCGGTCTCGCTGCTTAGAGCTTTTTCCTCGTTTCCTTGTCCTCCGCCTTCGCATTCGTCCTCTCCATGGCGCCGCCTCAGCCTCCCCTTAGGATCTTGGAGCCGTACGCCTGGGAGAGATCCACGGTGACCCAGCTCGCCTTGGGCGAGCTGGTCGCCGCCGGCCTGCTGTCGGCCAACGAAGATGGGCGCCCGGCGGAATGGATCGTGCCGCCGGCGGCGCATCACGAGCCCAACCCGCCGGAGGGCTACGTGGTGAGCTTCCTCCGCTACCACGAGCGCGGCTTCAACGCGCCGGCGAGCACATTCATGCGGGCAATGTGCCACTACTACGGGGTGGAGTTGCATAACTTCGCCCCCAACGCAATCTCGCAGGCGGCCACGTTCGTGGGCGTCTGCGAGGGGTACCTAGGGATCCCGGTTAATTGGGAGCTCTGGGTACACCTCTTCCGCGGGGAGCTCTTCACGCAGCCCACGACGGAGCCAAGGACCCGCCGCGCGCGTGCGCGCCGGCGGGATGTCGCTTGCCCTGCGGGGGCAATTCAAGAACGCCTACATCCCCTGCACCATGACGACGAACAACGCCGGGCCGGGAGCGGGGATGGTTTTATCCGCGCAACGCCGAGCCCGGCCTTCCCCCTACACCGGCCGGGTGTTCAAGGAGAGGCCTAGCTCCTGGGGCTACGGGGTGTCCACGCCCCGGCACCGGGCGCGGCAGAGTCGGTGCCGAGCGCACCGGAGCGGCTGAGGAAGCACGGGGTGACCGCGATGGGCGTCCTCGCCTTCCTCCATCATCGGCGGGTCGTGCCACTGATGGAGAGGCCGCTCGCATCTTCGAGATGACGGAGGCGGCCAACCCCATCGACCGGCGAGGTCGCGGATGCTCCCGACGCTCCTTGAGCGGCCGTATGCGCTCACCCGGGCGCGGAGCGCCGTCGACACCGGACGCCGCCGCCGCCCGAGGGGCCGGACCCCGTGGGACGTCGAGATGCTCCCCCTTCGGCCCGCGGGTGAGTTGGGTTCCCGATCTCGTTTTAGTTCTTGGTCTTGCTTTCGTCTCCCCGATCCGCCATTGTCACTTTTGTGTGCGGTCGGGTGGAGTTCAACATCGCCAAGTCCGTTCCACCCACCCCCGACTCCCGTGCGCTTGGCCGGGCGGCGCGGCGGGAGCGGCCGGGAGCGGGCGGCGCGCAAGAGGGAGCACGCCGGGCGTCGCCAAGCACGCCGCGACCAACGGTCCGCGCAGTACGGCGGCGCGAGGAGCCGGGGCTCTCCTCCCCGGATATCGAGGGAGCCCTCGTCCTCGGAGCGAGGACGAGGAGGAGGAGTCCGAGGGGGGAGGGCCCCTCGGACGGTGGCAACCTGCGCCCCCGTCGCCGGAACCCGCGCCGGCGTCGGGGGGGTGGTTTCGTCCGGGGCGGGCGCACGGCGCCCGCCGCCGGCATTCGTCGTCGGGGGCGGCGCGCGCGCGGGGAGGTGCCGGCGCGTGCCGCGGAGGTACACGCGGCGGACGCGCGCCGTGCGCGCGTCGAGCGTGCTGCGCGCGGAGGCAAGCGTGCGCGCGCGCGCGGGGCAAGCGTGCCCGCGCGCGGTGGCTTCTTCGGGGGGTGCGGCACCGGGCGCGCCCGCGCGCGCGGGGCGGGCGTGCCCGTGCGTGCGGCGGCGCCGTCGGGGAGGCGGCGCGGCGGCGCGGCTCCTGCGCCGGCCTCGTCCGCGAAGGCCTCAAGGAAAAGGAAGCGGGCCTTTTCCTCCGCGAGGTAAGGAGCCTGTCTTCCTTCGTTTGGTTTTGGTTTGCTGGTGATTAGATGCTCTAACCCTCCGTTCGTGTCTGCACAGGGCGGTGCCAACCGTTCCTCCTCTTGCACCGGCCAAGGTGCTGAGGACGGATGCGTCGATCCCCACCCGGCGACGTTCGTCGAGGGGGTCGCGCCTGGGAACAAGCGCGGCGGCGGGCACGAGTTCGCAAGGCCCGGCCGGGGCCTCGAGGCCCGGCCCGGCGAATCCGCCCGCCGCGGCGCGGCCCGCAGGTCGCCGGGGGGCGGCCGGCGCCGGTCGCCACGGAGGCGCGGGCGCGGCGGTGGCCGCGGTGGAGGTGCCGCCCGCGGTGGCGGCCACTTGCGGAGAGGAGGCGGAGCGGGCGCAACTGCGGGGGTGCCCGCGGATGCGGCGGCACGGCCGGAGGTGGGGGCGCCGGCGGAGGCGGAGCGAGCGGGGTCCTCCCGCCGGCGGTCTCCGGGCGGAGGTGGTGGAGCTCTCGGATGACTCCCCGCCGCCTGGGTGGAACCAGTGGGCTAGCTGGCCCACGAACTCCCCCGACCCCCAGGAGGGGGCCCTCGTGAGGGCGGCGCGAGGGTCGCATGGTAGTGGGGGGCCGAGGGCACGATGCGAGGCCTCGTCCTCCCACGCCGGTCGCTCCGCCCGGGGGGGGGGGGCCGTGGAGGATCCCCCTGCGTTCGCCGACGCCAGGGGGGAGCAGGAGCTCTGGGGCGAGCTCCGGAACCACGGCGCCACGCTCAATCGTGCGTTGAACGAGGCGCTGCAGGTCCACGGCGGCCCGGCCTGGCTCGTCTTCCAGGTGAGCCGCGGTTGCTCGTCTCTCTTCCTTTTTCGTTTTCGTGTGCCGCATTCAAGCCTTGGCACTTACGAGATTCGATGTGTGTACGCCAGGAGCTCGAGCGCCGCGCCCATGAGAAGTACGACGCGTTCGACCAGGTGAACGCCGAGGCCCGCCAGCTCCGGGAGCGATGCAGCGCTTTCGACGCGCTTGCGGATGCTCTCAGGACGCCGACAGCCGGGCCGGTGTACGGGCGATGGCATGGTGCGACGTGCTTCCCGAGAGCTCGAGGCGGGACACGGCGCGTCACTCGAGTCTCGAGCGGATCCGCGCGGCCCTCGTCGATCGCGACGAGGCGGCGTGGAACGCGCGCGAGGACACGGACAAGACGCGGACGCCGGCCGCCAACCGGGAGGCGGAGGTGGCCACCGCTCGCGCCGAGACCCGGGAGCTCCGCACGTCGCTCGAGGGGGCGCGGGCGCGGCGGCGCGGGGGAGCGGGCGCGCGGGGGCGGGAGCGGCGCGCCAAGGAGGCCGATGACCCGAAGGCCGCCCTCGACGCCAAGGGCGCGGCCCTCGTCGTCGGCGAGGAGCGGCTCCGGCGGGGAGCGCGTCGCCCGCCGGGGGCCGAGGGGCGGCTCCGGCAAGAGCGAGGCTGCCCTCGGTGACGCCCGAACGGCGCCGGGAGCGGGAGCGCGTTGCTCGCGAAGCGGCGGAGAAGTCGGCCGGAGGAGCGGAACGCCGCATTCTCCAAGGTTGAGGATGAAGCGCTCTCGCTCGGCATCGGCAATGCCGGCCCGGAGGCGGCCCCTCCGTGAGCAAGGCGAGGCCGTCCGGCGTCTCGAGTCGGAGCTCGAGTCCGCACGCCGCGACCTCGGTCCGGAGAGGAAGCAAGTCGAGGGTGAGACTTTTCGACTCTTGTTTGTTGGTTTTTTGCTTTAGAGGGTTCGCTTCTCCCTTTCGATTTCTTGTCGTCTTGATGATTCCGAGGCTTGCGCACCGCCTTGGGGCTCGGCTGGCCGGGCGGGCCGAGGCCCTGCGGAGCTTCCTACAACTCCTCCGAGCGGGAGGCTGCGGGGAGGCCGCGTGACGCGGCCCTCGAGACTTGCCGCGTCATCGAGGAAGGCGAGGCCCGGGCGGCGGCTCGGCGGCCGGCCGCTGCGCGCCCTAGGCGGCCACGTCACGGAGCGGATGCGCCGGGCGTTGCACCTAGGCGTCGGAAGGCCCTCGGAGTGGTGCGATCCCACTACGAGGTCAACCTTGAGGCGGCGGAGGGCTATATCGTGCCCGAGGGCGTCGAGGACGAGGTGGCCATGGAGCGCGCGGACGCGCTTGCCGCCGACGCCGCCGGGTCGCTCGCCGAGGCCTTCGAAGAATTCCTCTTCCGGACGCCGCCGATGCTTTGTGCTCCACCCGCCCGAAAGCATCCGGGGCGCTAGGCCCGTTTTTTGTTCATGTGTATCAGAATTCTGGCCTCGTGGCCTTTTTGTAAATAAACAAGTCGTCTTGTGAACATAAGCAGTTGCTGTAAATGAAATCGTTTGCTTATTACGCTTTTTGTTTCTCCTTCTTCCTGAGTAGATTCTAGTTAGGGGAGTTCGTTTTTCGCAAGGGGCCCGCTGGGTTGGAGGCGAGAGAGACGGGCCATAGCCACGCGGCGTAGGCTGTCTCTGGCTCGCGCGCTCCTTCCGCTGTGCCGCCTACGCCCTGTTCGAATCGTGGCTCGTGGTTGAAGTAGGAAACAAACTTAGCGTGTGTTGTTACGTTTTTTGCGCGAAAAAAAATGGGACCATTGGGGGGGGGGGGGTGCCCCCCGCGTGGCTTCCCGAGGGTAACTTGGGTTTCAGGGGAAAGCCGAGTTGCCCTTTTATTAGACGTGGAGTATTTACATAGGTGACACCAACTGGGGTGTTGGCCATGCATTTTTACAATCAGAAAATGCTTGGAAATCCTAGCTAAGGGTAGAAGCGACGTAGCTGTTGGATGTTCCAAGCGTTGGTGAGTTCTTCGCCGTCCTCATTGGCCAGCTTGTACGTGCCCGGCTTGAGCACCTTCACCACGACGTAGGGTCCCTCCCATGGGGGCGATAGCTTGTGGCGCCCTCGGTTGTCTTGGCGTAGCCTTAGGACTAGATCTCCTTCGCTGAAATCCCTGCGACGTATCTTGCGTGCTTGGTAGCGTCGCAGGGACTGTTGATACCTTGCGGAGTGCATCAACGCCACGAGGCGTACTTCGTCTAGCTGGTCCAGTGAGTCCTCGCGGGCTCGGCCGGTTAGCCTCTTCGTCGTAGCCTCGAATCTCGGGCGACCCATATTCCGGGTCCGTGGGGAGGACGGCCTCCCGCGCCATGGACCGGGAAAAACGGGGTGAACCGGTGGCTCTGCTTGGGGTTGTCCTTAGGCTCCACACGACTGCTTTGGTAGTTCTTGGAGCCATTTCCGGCGCCGGTTTGTTGAGTTGGTCGAAAATTCGGGGCTTGAGGCCTTGCGGAATCATGCCGTTGGCACGCTCCACTTGGCCGTTGGTCCGTGGGTGTGCCACGGCCCGCCCAATCCACGCGGATGTGGAACTTGTCGCGAGAACTCCAAGAACTTCCGGCCGTGAACGGGACCCGTTGTCCGTGATGATGGAGTTCGGCACTCCAAAGCGGTAGACGATGTCGGTGAAGAACGTGACCGCCTGCTCGGCCTTCAAATTCGTGATGGGGCGCACCTCCACCCACTTGGAGAACTTGTCGATCGCGACAAGCAGGTGGGTGAAGCCCCCGGGCGCCTTCCGCAGAGGCCCGACGATGTCCAACCCCCACACGGCGAACGGCCATTACAGGGATTGTTTGTAGGGCGTGAGCGGGCAAATTGGACTTGCGGGCGTAGAACTGGCAACCTTCGCAGGTGCGCACAATTTCACTGGCATCCGTGACCGCGGTAGGCCAGTAGAAGCCTTGGCGGAACGCGTTGCCAACGAGGGTGCGCGGCGCGGCGTGGTGGCCACAGATCCCCGCGTGGATGTCCCGTAGGAGCTCGCGCCCCTCGGGAATGGGTATACACCGCTGGAGGATGCCTGACGCGGCGCGCTTGTACAGCTCGCCGTCGACGAGGGTGAATGACTTGCCATCCTGGCGATGCGCCTGGCTGTGGCCCGGTCGCGGGGAGTTCCCCTCGAGCAATCCGAGCGATGTACTTCTCCCGCCGGTCCGCCCGGACGGGGGGCCGGTTCGATGTCCATCGCGACGGCCCTCGTGGGAGCCGTACCCCTCGAGAAGGGAGAGCACGTACGCCTCGTTCGAGGGGTCCTCTTCCATGGGTTCCGCACCCGGCCGGGTTCGAGGGAGCCCCCGAGGGTCCGCCGTCGCTCGAGGGGTAGGACTCGAAGGTGACCGAGGGCGTGCGATGTCGCGCGCGAAAACGTTCGGGGGGAACGGTGATCCGCCCGGACGCTATTTTTGCCCGGCTCGTACGCTTCCTCGTTGTACGGCGGGGTACATGATTAAGCTCGATGCCGTAGAATTTGTCTTCGAGGGCCCGCACGGCTTTACGGTAAGCCTCCATCTTGTCGTCGTGGCGGCTCGCGTTCTTCATGACTTGATCGATCACGAGCTGCGAATCCCCCTCGCACGTCGAGGCGCTTGATGCCCAACTCAATGGCGATTTTGAGGCCGCGAGAGAAGGGCCTCGTATTCCGCCATATTGTTGGATGCGGGGAAGTGGAGGCGCCTTTGCGTAGCGCATGTGTTCCCCGAGGGGTGACACGAAGAGCGAGGCCCGTGCCCGCTCCTCGTCTTCATCACCGAGCCGTCGAAGAACGCAGTCCAGCCTCTGCTTGAATCCGAGGGGGCGGCGGCTGCGTGTCCGTCCACTCGGCCGACGAAATCGGCTAAGATTTGCGATTTGATGGCTTTGCGCGGAGCGTAGGCTAGCGTCTCGCCCATCAACTCCACGGACCACTTGGCAATTCCGCACTCGCCGCGTCGGGGTTGCGAATGATCTCTCCTAGCGGGAAGGAGGAGACCACCGTGACGGGGGTGGGCCTCGAAGTAGTGGCGGAGCTTGCGCCGCGCGAGGACTACCGCGTACAACGGCTTACGGACACGGGGGTAGCGTGTCTTTGTGTCCGACGGGACTTCGGCGATGTAGTAGACCGGCCTCTCGCACGGGCAAGGCATGCCCTTCCTCCGTGCGCTCCACGACGATCACGGCGGCCGACCACCCGGGTGGTTGCGGCCACGTAGAGTTGGAGGGGTTCGCCGTCTCGCGGCGGCGTGAGGATTGGGGCGTGCGTCAGAGACGCCTTCAGCTTGTCGAGCGCTTCCCCGGGCCTCGGCGGTCCAAGAGAAGCGCTCGTGCTTCTTGAGCGGCCGGTAGAGGGCGAGGCCCTTCTCACCGAGCCTCGAGATGAAGCGGCTTAAGGCGGCGAGGCACCCCAACACCTTCTGCACCCCTTTGAGGTCCCGAATTGGACCCATTCGCTCGAGGGCCGCGACCTTTTCAGGGGTTGGCCTCGATTCCCCGCTGGGAGACGATGTACCCTAGGAGCATGCCCCGCGGCACTCCAAAGACACATTTTTTCGGGGTTCGGCTTGACCCCGTTTGCCCGTAGGCGGTGAACGCGATGCCAAGATCGCTAACCGGGTCGTCGCCTTCTCGGTCTTGACGACAATGTCGTCCACGTAAGCCTCGACCGTCCGCCCGATATGGTCCCCAAAAACGTGCTGCATGCGAGCGCGATATGTTGCGCCCGCGTTTCGAGGCCAAAAGGCATCGTGACGTAACGAACGTCCCGAACGGTGTGATGAACGAAGTCGCGAGCCGGTCGGACTCCTTCATTTTTATTTGGTGATATCCCGAGTAGGCATCGAGGAAACGAGCGATTCACACCCGCCGTAGAATCAATGATTTGATCTATACGTGGCAAAGGAAAGGGAACTTTTGGACACGCTTTATTGAGACTAGTGTAGTCTATGCACATCCTCCACTTCTCATTTTTCTTTTTTACAAGCACGGGATTAGCTAACCACGTAGGGTGGAACACTTCCTTGATGAACCCGGCCTCGAGGAGCTTCCGCGGCTCCGCTCCGATCGCCCGTCGCCGCTCCTCGTCGAAGCGGCGCGGCCGGCTGGCCGCACGGCGCGAGCGTTGGGCGAGATATCAAGGGAGTGCTCGGCGACCTCCCTCGGGATGCCTGGCATGTCCGAGGGGCTCCACGCGAAGATGTCGGCGTTGGCGCGGAGGAAGTCGACGAGCACTGCTTCCTATTTAGGATCGAGGGTCGAGCTGACCCTCAATGCCTTGCCCTCGGGGGCTGATGGGTCGAGGGGGACCCCTTTGGTTTGCTCGGCGGCCTCGAAGGTGCCGACGTGCTTGGCGGCGGAGCTGAGGTCGTCGTTGACCATCTTCTCCAGTGTGTTCACCAGCGCTTCATCCAGCGCTAGTGCCTCTGCATGTTCCACGCACTCGACATCGCAGTCGAATGCATGCTCGATCGATGACCCGACGGTGATGACGCCGTTTGGACTCGGCATCTTCATCTTCGGTACGTGTAGTTGGGGACCGCCATGAACTTGGCATAGCATGGTCGCCCAAGGATGGCATGGTAGGCCCCTTTGAATCCCACCACCTCGAAGGTGAGGGTTTCCTTGCGGAAATTCTTGGGGGTCCCAAACCAGACGGGCAGATCGATGCGCCCGAGGGGTTGAACTCCGCTTGCGGGCGCGATGCGGTGAAACGGCTTCGTCTTCCGGGCCGCAGCCGATCCGGCCCAATCCGCATCAGGCGCAATGTATGCGCGAAGAGGATATTGAGGCTACTGCCTCCGTCCATAAGGACCTTCGAAAACCGGGCGTTCCCAATGATGGGATCGACCACCAGTGGGTACTGGCCCGGGTTCGGGATGCGGTTTGGGTGATCGTCCCGGCTAAAGGTGATGGCATCCTTCGACCAGTTGAGAAAGGCCGGAGGTGCCCTCTCTGCGGCGAGGACTTCGTGCCGCTCCTTCTTGCGTTGCCGGGTCGACATGTCGACAGTAGGTCCCCCAAAGATGAGGAACACGTTTTCGACGGCGGGGAAACCACCCGCGTCGCCATCACCCCCATCCTTCTTGGCCTCGGCCTCCTTCGCGGCGGCACGGCCATAGAACTTCTTGAGCATGTCGCACTGCTCAAGAGTGTGGTTCACGGGGGTCTTGTGGTAGGGGCATGGCTTCTTCATCATGTCGTCGAACACCCCCGGGCCTCGAGGAGCCGGTCGAGGGCCCCGTCGGGCGGGTCGACGGCGAGGGCCTCGGCGTTGCCGCCGTTGCGCCCCTGCTCGCGCGCCTCGCGGCGCGGCTTCTTCCCCTTCTTGCCCCGCTTGTCGTTGCGGCACGGCTCCTTGGACCCGCCGCCCTCCGCGGGCGTGTCCTCGGAGCGCTTGCCCTTCTTGCCGTCGAAGATTGCCCCCACGGCCTCCTCTCCCGGAGGCGAAGGGCGGTGGCAATGTCGAACGGCTCGTTCGAGTCCGTGGGCGGGCTGCGTCCCTAGCTCGCGCACAAGGTCCCGGCACGTGGTGCCCTCGAGGAACGCGTGCACGATCTCGGATTGTGCCACGGCGGGGAGCTCCCGTGCGGCGCTTGGAGAAGCGCCGTATGAAGTCCCGTAGCGATTCGCCGGCCTCGCGTGCGGGGAGCGCGGATCCCGGGAGTTCCCGGGCGCACGTACGTGCCACGGAAGTTGCCCACGAAGGTGTGGACTAGATCGTCCCGGCTATGGATGCGGGCCGGCGGGCGGGTGCTCGAGCCATGTTCGGGCGGCGTCGCCCAAATGCGGGGGCAAGTTGCGGATGATTACTTCGTCGTTGGTAGCCCCGCCCGGGCGACGGGCCGGGCGGTAGTCGTTGAGCCGGACACGAGGGTCCGTCTCCCCGTTGTATTTGACGATTGTCGAGGGGGCGACGGAAGCGGCGGGGAACGCCGCCGTGCGGATCTCCCGGGCCGAACACACGGGTGCCGGGGGGCTCGGTGTCGGGGAGCGATCCTCACCGCCCGTCGTAGCGTCCACCCCTTCGAGGGTGGTAGCCTCTAGCCGCTCGCGCGTCCGCCTTGCTGGTGCGCCTGGCGTTGATGACGTTGCGGGCATCGCCATCCAGCGCCCTGCGCGTGTCGAGGAGCCGTTCCTTGGCCGGCGTGCGTCCCTGGTCAGCAGGTTGACCTACGTGCACCGAGGGTTCGCCTCCTGGTGCAGGATCATCACCCCGTGCGTCCCCCTATTGGCGGATGCGTGAGGCTGAGCTCTCGGCCTGCTGGACCGGCCGCTTGCTCAAGGAGAGTACGCACCTCGCGGTGCATGTCTCGAGCCTCGGGGGTCGATGGTGCCGGCATGGCGCGTAGCAACGTCGCGGCGGCGATGAGCTTTGGCTCGCCCGTGGCGGAGTATCCGCATTGTCGACGTTGGGGACGGGGTTGAGGCGGTCACGGACTGTCGGCCCCGGCTCCCGCGCGCGTTCGCCGCGCGCGGAGGGCCTCCCCCCGCCATCGAGGCGCGGAGCGGCCGTGCGCATGTCAGGTACTCCTCCGCCGGCTTGGCCTCAAGCTCGCGGGCTTGGGCCGGCTCGTGCGTCGACGTCGGCCCCGGCGGGGAGCGCTCGGCCCCGCGGCCGGGCGCGTGGCGATCCCCGGGGCGGGCGTGACTTCCCCGTCTCCGGCGCCCGCCGCACCGGCGGCGTCGGCCGGGTCGTTGGTGATGACGGCGCAACACTCCCGCGTGGGGTCGTAGCTCCCGGTGCGGAGTCGTCGGAGCGACCAAACCGGTAGTCCGTGGCGTCGAGGAAGCGCCCGAACGCGGCCCCGGGTCCGGCACGCGGGAGAAGTCCCACTCCCGCGTACCCGTGTCGGTTGGCGGGTGGCATCGTGTCGACGGAGCCCGGGGACGACTCGTCCGCTGGCCGAGGTGCGGGATCCCCGGCGACGAAGACGTGGCGGCCGGGCGGAACCGGCGCATCGTCGTGTTCACGTTGGCGTTATGGGCCGTCGTGGCGCCACGCGGCCGATGGGAATGCGCGGTCCGAGGCGCACGCGGTCCCGCGAGGGCGGTGGCGGGCCGTTGTGACCGTGGGCGCACCGCGTAGGGCGGCGGCGCGCTCGGCTTGCCGCCGCTCGGACCGCGCCCGGCGGGAGCGCGGTCCCGGAGCGGCGACGGCGTCGCGGCGTCGACGGACCCGCGCATCCGTGCTCGCGGGCGCCTGCGCGGTGTCGTGCGTGCGGCGGAGACTAGAGCGGACCCCGGCCTCGCGGCCGCGCGCGAAGCTCCTCACGATTGGTGAGGCGCATGAGATAGCCGTTCCCCGTGGCCTGGAAGTTCAAGTCTCCGAAGCGGATCTCGAACCCGGCCGGGAGAGGGTCCGAGCTTCCCATGTTGTAGCGCGTTGCGCGGTACTCAGTGCGAATCACCATGGAGGGAGTTGACGAAATGACCTTAGGCGCTCGTTTGCCCCACGGTGGGCGCCAACTGTCGGTGCGGAATATGGTCCCGACACTAACCAGTAGATAACGCCTAGGTCTATCCCTCAATGGTCGATGCTAAGCAACAAATGACACAAGGTTTTATCCTGGTTCCGGCCGAGGGGGCCGTACGTCCCGACGGGGTTGTGCTCGTGGCACTATATTGCTCGGCACCGGGGTGCTTGTAGTGGGGCAAATACAAGCAAGGCGGGAGAGGAATCGTGGCTTCCAAGTCCCCGGGTGAGTGGTCGGAGATGTTGTGGGAGAATAAGAGAGTGAGTGCACGGTGCGCTGTGTTCCTCTGAATTCGTCCTCCCGAACCTGCCTCCCCCCGCGGCTGGGGGCTCGCCTCCCCTTTTATAGGCCAAGGGGGCGGCGAGTTACATGCACGCCGCGCTGCCTAGCTACGTGAAGGAGCACGTCGCGCTACGGTGTAGAGTGGGCGGCCGTCCGGACGATCTTCGCTGCGATCCGGTCATGATGGCCTATCCGTGCCCAGAACGGTGGCGGTTCGAGGGTAGGAGGCGGCGGATGGCGATGGCGTCCTCGATAGGCTTCGAGGGAGGTGCGATGATGGGCGGTACGGGGTACGGGGAGCGGGCGAGATGGCGTTCCTTCCCAATGAGCTCCGCGGTAGTGGAGTGGTTGCCGCTGCGGTGCCGGGCGTGCGCTCGCGGAGTCGGGCGTGCGCACACGCGCGTGGGTACGGCGGCCGCGCCGTTACAGTGGCCGGGATGGCCATCCACCGGCCTAGCGCTCCTCACCTAACCTGCAGGGTCACGTGAAAGTGAATCGAGGGTGTGCCCGGCCCTCTTTCGAGGGTCGGGCGCGTTAGCCGTACAGTAGTGGGCGCGCGGTGTCACGGGACTGACACCG
Organism: Cenchrus americanus; assembly: GCA_947561735.1. NCBI lineage: Eukaryota > Viridiplantae > Streptophyta > Magnoliopsida > Poales > Poaceae > Cenchrus > Cenchrus americanus. The sequence continues at coordinate 62,818,790 of OX387241.1, forward strand.
GCCGTACCGCACAGTCCATCCCACAGTGGCGGGGATGGGCTCCTCCCTGGGGAGTTGGTGCGGCGGCACGGGGCGTGAGCCCGGGCGCATGATGGCGCCGCCTGCGGCGTCGGGCGTTAAATGCCCAAGTACGGGGCCGGCGCACGCGCGCGGGGGCGCCCGTGAGCGTGGCGGGCCCCGGCCCGAGGGCGGGGCGGACCCTCGAGCGAGACGGGACTCGCTCGAGGGGGTGCGAGCCCTCGGCGGGGCGGGACCGCTCGAGGGAAGGGTCGCCCCCTCGAACGGGGCGAGTCCGTTCGAGGAGGGTGTTGCCCCTCGAACGGGGCGGAGCCCGCTCGAGGAGGAGCGTGCCCTCGGGCGAGGGCGGAGCTCGCTCGAGGGGTCTTCCCGGACGGGCCGTCTTGGTGGGCCTCCGGAGTCCTGCCGCATGGGCCATGTCCTGCATGGTTAGTTTCCTGCATTGTTAGGCTTAGCTTATTTCGATGCAGGGATTTAAGTGAGGGTTCCCCCATTGTTTAAGGGGACCCCTAGGGCGGTCCCCGACAAGTTCCTTCTTGATGGCATCACATCGGTCGTCGGTGAAGCGGTGGAGGTGTTGTCGTTTGGGTGTAGCTTTAGGATCGATGTTGAGTGAGTGCTCGATCAGCCTCCTGGACACCCCTGGCATGTCCGCTGGTTTCCACGCGAAGATGTCTCGGTTAGCCCGGAGGAAGCTAACGAGCGCGTCTTCCTATTTCAGGTCAAGACCCGACCCGGTCATGGTAGTCTTGATGTTGTCGCCCGTCCTGAGGTCGATGGCCTTCACTTGTACTTCCTCTGATGGTTGAGGCTTGTTTGTTGTGTCGGTCTTCTCCGGTATCTCGAGTTCGGTTGGAGCGAGCCTCTTTGAAGCAGTGAAGATTTCCATCATTGCAATAGGCACTTGGTTAGGTTCTGCGAGTTCCACAGCTTCAGTGTCGCAGTCAAAAGATATCTTCAAGTCCCCTTGCAGCGTGAGTACTCCTGTAGGGCTTGACATCTTGAGTACCAAGTAGGTGTAGTGGGGTACCGCCATGAACTTGGTGATAGCTGGTCTGCCGAGGATGGCATGGTAGGAGGTTTCAAAGTCCGCAACCTCGAACTTCATGTACTCGGTGCGGTAGTTCTCCCTTGTCTCCCCGAAAGTAACTGGCAGGACCACTGAGCCTAGTGGAATAGCCGCGTTACCGGGGACGATGCCGTAGAATGGTGACGCACTCTTGGTGAGTATGTCGGTGATGTCGAGCTTCATCTTCTTCAAGGTCTTGGTGAAGAGGACGTTAAGCCCGCTTCCACCGTCGATGAGTACCTTGTTGAGTCTAGAGCCCGCGACTACGAGTTTCAGGACTAGTGGAAAACATCATGGCTCAGAGAAGCTTTTCCATTGATCCGCGCGGGAAGGTAATGGGTACCTCTGACCACCTTAGAGGTGTCGGCACCGCTGGTTCGATGTTCAAGACTTCCCGTCGAGTGTCCTTCTGAGACCATTTGGTGGGTAGTCCGCTGAAGAGGACATTCACCGTCTTGTCAGGTTCCTGGAAGTCGTCATTGCCTTTGTCGACTTTCTTCTTGCCCTTCTTGTCGTGAGGAGGTCGTGGGTCTGGAGTATCTTTGAGTGCTCGCCTTAGTTGGTAGCGCTGCTCGGTGGTGTGGTTGCCATCCAGATGTCACAGGCACTTCTCTTTGAGCAAGTCCTTGAAGCCGCCAGAGGTCTTTTCGAGTTGTCCTTCGCAGGGTGTTGTATAGCCGTGACTGTGTTGTTTGGCTTACGCTTGCAGTTAGAACTCGAGTAGCTATTATTGTGGTGACCCCCGTGATCCTTATTGTTGTTGTTGTTGTTGTTGTTGTTGTTGTTGTTGTTGTTGTTGTTGTTGTTGTTGTCGCCGCCCATGTTGTTCTTGCTCTTGCCACGAATGGAGTCGTACTTGGCATTCGCCTTGTCCTCTTCGTCGGCCAATGATGTGATCATGTCCTTGAGCTTGGTGATGGAACTCGGGCGGCGGCGACCGAAGTCTTTGAAGGTGCGACGGTGGTAGAGTCCGTCTTGGAAGAGGTTGATGACCTCCTTGTCGGTGACGTCAACTATGGTCGCGCATTTGTCGAAGAAGCACTGCATGTACTGGCGTAGCATCTCGCCTTGTTCTTGCTTGACCATATCCAGGTCCATGCGAATACCTGAGTGCTTCATGGCACCCGCGAAGTTGCTGGTGAATTGGGCCTTCAGCTGGTCCCACTCGTCGATCGAGTTCTTTTCAAGTGACTCTAGCCACGTGAGTGGAGCTTGATCCAGGTAGAAGGGGAAGAAGATGCACTTGGTGTCGTTATTGCCACCAACATTTTCAATGGCCAGGGCATAGCACCTGAGCCACTGAACTGGGTCTCGCTTCACGTCGTACTTGGAGATCCCGAGAGGTTTGAATTTCTCAGGAAGAAGCAGGTTACGAAGTCTTGCAGAATAGGCGGGGAAGCCATCGTTGTCGCTTGCTTCAGTAGCCATTTTACGGCGGATATGTGGCGGTGTGACAACCCACCCAGGAAAATACCGTACTATCACCTAAACAAATCCACTTTGGACATTAAGCAATAGTAAAGTATCATCCTGTCGTTATTCACTGGGTTAACACCCGGTAAATCACTTATATAGCAACAAGGATCGACATATATCCATTAAAACTCACGCGAAGGCGAGTCCAGAGATACAACATAATTAACAACAGAAATTCACCCCGAAGGGTTTATTTATTACAAAACGAAGTCTTTGACATGACAGCGCAGTTCAGAGTTTTTAAAACAATGGAATTAAACTAAGCGGAAAGCGGAAACACCACGAAAGGCCAGCCATGATGCCTTCATTCGTCGTCGTCCACCCACTCCAGCTCCCAGCCGGGCGGGATCTCTCCGGGCCACACATCACCAAAGGCATTACCTGGAGCAAAAGATTTAATCAACAAGACTTACCCGTCGGTGATAACTACTTCACCAACTCTAGATATGAAAGGCTTTTGGCCACTAGGTTTCTTTTGCTGAAAAGTAACAAAGAGTATGTTCTTACTTTCAAGATTTTAGCACAAGTTCTAGTGAGTTTATTGTCTTCTATATTAGCCATCTAGCATAAACAATGTTGTACAATACAATTAACCAAGCACAATATTCATCAACTTCCATCATTAGGGATCTCATGGCCAGTGGAGTAAGTAGTCTCAGATAATGGTGAGAGGCCGACAATCGATTGATTCAAACCTTGCAAGGTAGACCTAAACACACGGTGGGATGCCCCCGCAAAGACAACCACCAAACGGTTCCCAAAAATCCTAGGGTCGGGATAAAAGGCCACAGTCTTTGGTGTCGGCTATCTGGACTACCTCGTGAGGCAACCAGACTCACACGTGCACCACTGGTAGCTAGCCGTGAGACGCATCCCAAGAGTAGTGACAGCTAAATCCCTAACCGTCTCATTAAGGTACTAGGCTTACCAGTCCCATTCCCGACAAGTGCTTAGTACGTTCAAACACTTAACCCATGATAGCCATTGGACCGGAGCCCACATCACATGCTCTTACCACATGAGCAATCCATTTAAGGGGATCTTGTAATTCCAACATAGGAACCTGTTCTCACGAGTGACAAGCATCACTCAACTTGTAACGGTCTTATAGCATGGCAGCTATCGACCTATCATATTAGTAAGGACACAGGTACCTAGGGATCATGCATCTAGGGTTTCATATCAACTCCTAGACGTAAATGCACAATCATCCATAGATAGTTGCAATATAATTTTGAAATACTAGATTAAATGCACCGGGGCTTGCCTTCGTCAGCAGAGTTAGCCTGAGCACCCTCGGTGTCTTCGAGTACTTCCACGTACTGCAGTGCAGTTTCCACTCCTCCTTCCTCGGCTTCCGGCACGAGCGAGTAGTCACCGTCGGGAAGGTCTACACAGAATGCAATGCAGGGTTCACGTGATGTCATAGATTATTTATCTTATCCAACTCTTGTTGGCCACATTTACCTTAACAAATAATTAATTATTAATTCCTTCTCATGAAGGTTATTAGTGATATGTGTTTATTCTTTTAATTAAACACTTAATTAATGTTTCCTTTTACAATTGTTATTTCATGTGAAGATTTAATACTTCACCTTTCACTAGTAAAGGTGTGTAAAAAAGATAATTAATTACATTTAATTTTTTAAATAGCAAGGGTGTATTCTTTAGGTCTTAAATAAGCTTTGCAACCATTTTATAAAGGGTTACAAGGAAAAAGGTAAGCTTTCTTATTTAACAAAACCTTAAATCTATAAAGGCCTCCAAAGCTTTTATTTAAACAATAAATCAATAAAATTCAGTGGAGGTTTTCTTAAGCACCAAAACATCTATACTAAGCCACTGAACACACATGCATGCTTGGAAGGGCAAGGAATTAATTATAACAATTAATAACAAAGGTTAATCACATAAACAAGATAAAAGCATGTAAAAATAAATAAATCCAATTGCTCCAAACTTCCTGACACACATTCTCTGGTCCAAAACCATCCTAGGCAAGCAGCAAGCACACCTAGAACAACTATTGTACTTGCATTATTAAATTACAAAGGAAAACATGCATATATTAATAATAAATACTTCTAGTCATTCAAAAAATGTGATTAATTCACCAGAGGTGCAACTTGGCATAACAAGACCACATGCATAAGTTGGGAACAAAAACATAATTACTTTTAGCTACAAAAATCATTTAGACAGATTCTGCATAAATGGAAAACAATATATATATAAAGATTTACAACATAACTTTGTGCAATTTCTGGTACATGAGCTATTCATAACATAACACACAACATATCCAAAAACTAGATACATAGGACTTATGCATTTTGAGATATCACATATCTAAATTTTTCACATTTCTATTTTTTGTGCCAAAAGTATTTGGAACCAGCCTAGACAAGTATAACAAAGGTGGAGATTCGGCTGTAGTACGGCGACCTCGGCCGGCGCCGATGGACCGGCGGTCCGCGGAGAGCTCCAGGCCGGTATGCTGCGGCGCGGAGCGCAAGGCCCCGGGAGGACTCGAGGAGCCTCGGGGTGCGGCGCATGGGGAGGGGCGCACCTTGGGCGGCGGGTGGTCTCGGGCGGCGTGCGGTGCGGGCGCGCGCGGCGTCGCGGCGCGGTGGCGCCCTGGCCTGGACGTGTTGTTGGTCCCCTGTTTGAGCGTGTTTTTCTCCACAAATTTGTACTGAAGTGCATCAAGTGATGAATAGGAAAGTTGTAGATCTAGCTATCCTCTACAACTTTCACAAAGGCCGTATAGTATTTTTCTCAACAGATTTTGCATAACAGGCTTACCAACTTTGAATGCCAACGTGTGTTAGTGAACAGGAGGTACTGTTAGTTGACCAAGTTTTTCACATTTTTCCCTCAAAATTTGAAATGCCAATCTACATGAAAGTTGTGTCCCTCAACAAACTGGACAACTTTCATAAAGGTAGATTTTTAAGTGTTTAGGTGAATTTTGGAGGACGCGGCAAAAGTTCTGGAAGACATTCAGAGTCACTAGTGTTTAGGTAGGGTTTGACCATGACTTTGACCATGGGATGACCACACATGTGTGTCAACTTGCTCAATGGGGTCATTAGGGTTGGTTGGTGAGATTTTCTTGGTGAGGACCCAGGTTGACCGTGGTTTGACTACCGTCAGCAGAGTTGACCGACAATTACGGTTAAGTAAAAACCTGGGGCGTCACAGCCTACCCTCCTTAAACGGAATCTCGTACCGAGATTCTATTTTAGAAGAAAAAGTTAGGCAGTAGAGACTCACGGTTTCGAGATTGCAGGAAGCCCGAGTACTTGGTGTTGAGGTATTCTTCCGTTTCCCAAGTCGCTTCTTCTTCCGTGTGATGACTCCACTGTATCTTGTACATTCTTACGGTCTGCCTTCTGGTCTTCTCTCCTTTCGGTCCAACACTCTCAGCGGATGTTCGATGAGCGAGAGATCCGGCTCAATCCAAGCATTAGCTTATGTGATTACTTCATTCTCTAGCACAGGCATTCCCTTCTTTAATTGGGTGACATGAAACACATGGTGGTCTGCGGAAAACTGTTTCGGTAATTGAATACGATAAGCCACTTGCCCACATACTTCTATGACTTCATAAGGTCCGATGTAGCGCGGAGCTAATTTCCCTTTAATACCGAACCTTTGCACACCTTTAGTGGAGGAAACCTTTAGATACACATAATCTCCTACTTCAAAGTGTCAGGGTGTCGTCCCCTTATCATGATAACTCTTTTGCCTCATCTGAGCCATCTTCAAATTCTCCCTTATCACTTTCACTTTTTCTTCGGCATCTTTAAATAACTCCGGACCAAAGAGTGTCCTTTCCCCGGCTTCTGACCAGTTCAACGGGGTGCGACATCTTCGTCCGTAAAGAGCATTGAACGGTGCCATCTTCAAACTAGCTTGATAACTATTGTTGTAAGAGAACTCTGCCAAGGACAAACACTTGTCCCAACTCTTATCAAAGTGTAAGATGCTTGCTCGTAGCATGTCTTCCAAAATTTGATTTATCCTTTCTGTCTGACCATCGGTCTGCGGATGATAGCTGGAACTATGAATCAACTTGATTCCCAAACACTCATGTAACTGCTCCCAAAAACGAGCTACAAACTGAGTCCGTCTATCACAGATTATGGTCTTCGGAATTCCATGCAAACAAACTATTTGATCCACGTATAACTCTACATATTGTTGCACTGAATAAGTAGTATGAACTGCAATGAAATGGGTGGTCTTGGTAAGTCTGTCCACGATAACCCAGATAGAATCTTTCTTTCTGGCTATCAGGGGTAAACCATAATGAAGTCCATACTAATGTCATCCCACTTCCACATGGGTATCGACAACGGTTGGAGTACACCTGTTGATTTCAAATGGCTTGCTTTCATCCGGTGGCAAGTATCGCACTCGGCTACTTACTTGGCTATATCAACTTTCATATTGGACCACCAAAAATTTTGTTTCAAATCTTGGTACATCTTGGTACTGCTGGGGTGAATAGAGAACTTGGACATATGAGCCTCATCGAAATTAGTCTTCTTAATTTCTGGATCGAAAGGAACCACAAGGCGTTTTCCAAACCAGATCACATCCTTGTGATCCTTCTGGAAACATGTATACTTGGGATCTCCCTCCGCTAGTTTCTGTTTGATGATTTGTATGACTTCATCATTGTGTTGAGCAGTGACAATTCTATCATAAACATTGGATTCGGCAGCTAAGGCATAAAGATTTCCTTGGTCTACTACTTCCAAGGTGAGTCTTCTCATCTCTTCACATAATGGGTCACTAGCTGGCTTCAACTCTAGATGATTGCAGTGAACTTTGCGGCTAAGGGCATCCGCAACAACATTTGCTTTTCTGGGGTGATAGTGCACTTTTAAGTCATAATCCTTAATCAGCTCAAGCCATCTCCTTTGCCTCATATTTAGCTCTAACTGAGTAAAGATGTATTTGAGACTTGTCGGTGCGGAATGTAGTCCCGACACTAACTAGTAATAAGCACTGAGATCTGTCTCTCGATGGTCGGTGCTAAGCAACTAAGGACACTTGGTTTATCCTGGTTCCGGCTGGGGCCGTACGTCCAGCAGAGGTGTGCTCGAGGCACTATATTGCTTTGCACCGGGGTGCCTGTAGTGGGGCGGCTACAAGTGAAGCGGGAGAGGAGGTGTGGCCTCCAAGTCCCAAGAGGAGTGATTGAGACAAGTGCCAATATCGTGGGGAAGACAGGGAGCGTGCCTTATGTTTCGTCCCCGGCGGCGAGGGAGATCACCTTCCTTTTATATGCCAAGGAGAGGGCGATTTACAAGCGTCTTACAAGCGTGCCGCACTATTTAGCTACGTGGGGAGGTATGGTGTACAGTTCTGTGGATATGACGCCCGTCCTGGCGAATCTCGCTTTTGTTACGGCGTCGTGGCGTGCCCTGTACTTGAACAGGGGCGGCTTCGAGGGTGGAGGCGTAGTGGTTGACTGGGGCGTCTCCATGTGGGCTCGAGGGAGCCGTCGACGGTGATCCATACGGGGTACAGTGGCAGGCATGGCGGCGTCCTATTCCCGCATGCCAAACAGGGTCAGAGTAGTTGTAGTAGTGCGCGGCGTGGTGCTGCAGGAGCGGGGATGGCGGCACAGGGCTGACAGCGACGGGGATGGCGCTCCCGCCGGCCTAACGTCACGGTTTGACCCTGCAGAGTAACGAGAAGAGGGCTCGAGGGTGCGGCCGGCCCCCCTTCAAGGGCGCGGCGCATTAGCCGTACTAAAGTGGGCGGCACAGTGTCACGGAGCTGACACCAGCCTCGTCGCACAGTCCCCCACAGTGGCGGGGATGGGCTTCCCCTAGGGAGTTGGCGGAACAGCGCTGGGGCGTGATTCCCAGGCGCGTGATGGCACGGCTCTGCTGTGTCAGAGCATTAAATGCTCGTACCCACATGCGAGAGCAGGTACGCCTGTGAGGAAGCCTCGAGCGAGGCGGAGCCCGCTCGAGGGAGGCGAGGACCCTCGAGGGAGGCGGAGCCCGCTTGAGGGGGACGTGAGTCCTCGAGCGAGGCGGAGCCTGCTCGAGGGGACGTGAGTCCTCGAGCGAGGCGGAATCCGCTCGAGGGGACGTGTGCCCTCGAGAAAGGCGGACCTTGCTCGAGGGGGCGCCTTGTTGGGCCGCTCTGGTGGGCCACGGGGCCATCGCGGCATGGGCTGTGCTGTGTGCGTATATTTTGTGTTATGTTCGTGGAGTGTTTGTGTTTTTTGCAGGTTTTAAGCAGGATTCCCCCAGTTTTTTAGGGGACCCTTGTGGCTGTCCCCGACAGTAGCCCCCGAGCATCTGTGGGCGTACCGGTCAGGTTCCCCTAGATGCTGGATCCTACTGATAGGACGTCTTCCCTCCCGGTCGCGAATGCCTTTCCGTGGGGCCGCGTCAGTGGACCCGCGGGTCTAGCCCCCGAAGCACTGCAGGAGCGTGAGTGCTCCTGTAGGGTTTTTTCGCGGAATTTTATCAGCAGGCGTGGTGCATGTCTCAACCGGCATCGGCGATGTCACAGCCGGCTTCGGTGACGCACGCGCGACTGATATCTTTCGCGTTCGGCGCATCCCAGGAGGTGTAGCCGTGCGTCGAGCCCCCGAGCCTGGGCCCATTCGAGGCGATCGGGGCGAGCTCTTCGTCTTGTTTTAAACTCGCCCTCGCCGTCCTTCCACGGGACGGAGGGTGAGGTCTCCACAACCCCCATCGATCGGGTCGCGAATTGTGGATTCCTCGTCGAGCTGTTGGCGGGTGGTTCAAGTGGACGCCCATGCCCCGTTCAATAAGGGTAGGCTCGTGGTCCGGAGACTCGTCCATTAAAGCGCGTGCGCGGGTTTGCTAGGTGGGGCTCGGTCCCATTCGCTAGGGACCGAGGGCGCGGAAGCTCTCCCTCGGTGGGATCCCCCCGACTAGCTGCCCTCGCTGGCTCTTGAACACGACATGTGGGGCGCCCTCGAGCCGGTGGGCTCGAGGAAAGGCTCGAATGTGCGCGCCCTCGTCGTCCCTGACTCTGGTGATCTGGGGCACCTGTTCGAACCCGTCGAGGGTCAGGCTTCGAACCCCTGATCAGTAGGGCCGTGCGGGGTAGCACCTGAGTGCTCCCCGCCCTTCGCATCTGCGTACCTCGAGGGTTTTCAGCCGCGCTGGCCCTCGAACCGCTGATCAGTAAACTTCGTAGATCGAGGGCGCCTGTGGCGCCTGTTTACCTTGAACGGGCTTCGAGGCCGCTGGTCGGTAATCGCACCCTTCGAGGGTCGGTTTTATCTGAGCCGGGGGCTCGGGCCGCTTGAGGGTCTTCCTTACTTAGTAAGGGACCGAGCCATTTAATGCCCGCAGTTGCGGCTGGAGGCATGCGCTGCGGGCGCGCCTTTTCGAGCACCGCGGCCGCGCGCGTAGTGGGCAGAGTGGGCAGGCGGACGTGACCGCCCGCCGCGGCCCTCCGGTTACCGCGCCGTAATGTTGGCGCGCGTGCAATCATGCGGCCGCCGCGGTCGTGGTGGGCCCTGCCCGTCAGTGAGGGAACATTTCACCTGCAGTTAATGCGCGCGGGGCGTGCACTCCGGAGAGCACGCCTCGCGGTCTATAAATCCGATAGGCGGAGGAGGGGCGGTTTTTTACCTTTGCACTTAGCATTTGACATCCTTGCCTCTCGCGCTTCAGCCCCCGAGCCGTTCTTGCCTCTGCGCCTCTGCTCTTGGGGCCGCTCTTGCTTCCCGTTCCTCGTTCCCCCGCCCACTCGCATGGCTCCTTAGCAGCCCATCACCGTCATCGACCCGCCGGCGTGGGAGTGCTCGACGGCCACGGTGTTGTCTCTGAACCTGCTGGTGGCCGGCGGCCAACTGGCGGCGAATGTGGAAGAGCAGCCCGCGGAGTGGATCGTGCCGTCGGAGAGGGGCCGAGTTCCCAACCCCCCATACGGCTACGTCGTCAGCTTCCTCCGCTTCCACGAGCGCGGCTTCGAGGCGCCGGCGAGCCGCTTCATGTGGGGTCTGTGCTACCACTACGGCTTGGAGCTGCACAACTTCACGCCGAACGCGATCTCGCAGGCGGCCACGTTTGTCGGCGTCTGCGAAGGCTTCCTCGGGATCTTGGTGAATTGGGACCTCTGGGTCCACCTCTTCCGCGCGGAATTGCATACGCTATCCACGTCGGAGCCGAGGACTCGCCGCGCGGCACGCGCCGGCGGCTTGGCGCTCGCGGTGCGGAGCTCGCACAGGGAGGAATACATCCCCTGCACAATGACCTCCAACAACGCGGACTGGGAGCGGGGGTGGTTCTACCTCCGCAACGCCGACCCCGGCCTTCCCCCTACACCAGCAAGGTGCTCAGGGAGAAGGCCACCTCCTGGTACCACGGGGTGTCTCCGCCCTCGCACCAGGTGCGGCTGGACTCGCTCGTGGCCGCGTTGAAGAAACTGGCGAACCGCATGCTGACCGCGGGATGCGTCCTCGCCAACCTCCACCACCGGCGGATCGTCCCCCTGATGGAGAGGCGGCTTCGCATCTTCGAGATGAGCGAGGACGCGGACCCCATCGTGTTGGCGGAGTCGCGGCTGCTATGGGACCCCTTCCCGCGGTCGTACGCGGCCACCCGGGCGCGGCGCGCCATCGACCTCAGGCCGGGGCGTTGTGATGACGCATCCCTGTGGGCATTCGATATGCTCCCCGTCGGCCAATTGGTGAGTGGATTTCTTGACTTCCATTCTTGTTCTACCAGTTTTTTGGGTTGCCGACGCGTTTTAAGGCTTCGCTTGACCCCCGCAGTTGGTGTGCGTGAATGCCGCGCGGTCCGACCCACCCACGCCTCGGTCCCGTGCACTCGCGCGCGCGGCACAACGGCGAGAGTGGGAGCGGGTGGATCGCAGGAGGGAACGCAATGCGTGGCGACGGGAGCGCCGAGAGCAGAGGAGCGAGGAGTTCTGGCTGCGCGAGCAGCAGGGACTCTCCTCACCCGGGACAGAGGAGTACTCATCGTTGTGCATTGCGTTCCCCCCTGCGATCCACCCGCTCCCGCTCTCGCAGTTGCGCCGCTCGCGCGAGCGCGCGGGACCGAGGCGTGGGTGGGTCGGACCGCGCGGTGGGCGCTAACTGTCGGTGCGGAATGTAGTCCTGACACTAACTAGTAATAAGCGCTGAGATCTGTCTCTCGATGGTCAGTGCTAAGCAACTAAGGACACTTGGTTTATCCTGGTTCCGGTCGGGGCTGTACGTCCAGCAGAGGTGTGCTCGAGGCACTATATTGCTTTGCACCGGGGTGCCTGTAGTGGGGCGGCTACAAGCGAAGCGGGAGAGGAGGCGTGGCCTCCAAATCCCAAGAGGAGTGATTGAGGCGAGTGCCAATATCGTGGGGAAGACAAGAAGCGTGCCTTATGTGTCGTCCCCGGCGGCGAGGGAGATCACCTTCCTTTTATATGCCAAGGATAGGGCGATTTACAGGCGTGCCGCACTATTTAGCTACGTGGGGAGGTATGGTGTACAGTTCCGTGGAGATGACGCCCGTCCTGGCGAATCTCGCTTTTGTTACGGTGTCGTGGCGTGCCTTGTACTTGAACAGGGGCGGCTTCGAGGGTGGAGGCGTAGTGGTTGACCGGGGTGTCTTCATGCAGGCTCGAGGGAGCCGTCGACGGTGATCCGTATGGGCTACAGTGGCAGGCGTGGCGGCGTCCCGTTCCCGCGTGCCCAACAGCGTCAGAGTAGTTGTAGCAGTGCGCGGCGTGGTGCTGCAGGGGTGGGGATGGCCGCACAGGGTTGACAGCGACGGGGATGGCACTCCCGCCGGCCTGACGTCACGGTTTGACCCTGCAGAGTTACGAGAAGAGGGCTCGAGGGTGCGGCCGGCCCCCTTCGAGGGCGCGGCACGTTAGCCGTACTAAAGTGGGCGGCACAGTGTCACGGAGCTGACACCGGCCTCGTCGCACAGTCCCCCATAGTGGCGGGGATGGGCTTCCCCTAGGGAGTTGGCGGAACATCGCCGGGGCGTGATTCCCAAGCGCGTGATGGCGCGGCTCTGCTGTGTCAGAGCATTAAATTCTCGTACCCGATTGCGGGAACAGGTACGCCTGTGAGGAAGCCTCGAGCGAGGCGGAGCCCGCTCGAGGGAGGCGAGGACCCTCGAGCGAGGCGGAGCCCGCTCGAGGGGGACGTGAGCCCTCGTGCGAGGCGGAGCCCGCTCGAGGGGACGTGAGTCCTCGAGCGAGGCGAAACCCGCTCGAGGGGACGTGAGCCCTCGAGCGAGGTGGACCTTGCTCGAGGGGGCGCCTTGTTGGGCCGCTCTGGTGGGCCACCGGGCCATCGCGGCGTGGGCTGTGTTGTGTGTGTACATTTTGTGTTATGTTCGTGGAGTGTTTGTGTTTTTTGCAGGTTTTAAGTAGGATTCCCCCAGTTTTTTAGGGGACCCTTGTGGCTGTCCCCGACAAGACTCTTGTGATCAGTGAAGATATTACAATGATTACCCATCAGATAATGTCTCCATATCTAGCGTGGACAACAACTGCTAATTCAAGATCATGGGTGGGATAATTGATATCATGAGGTCGAAGTGCCCGTGAAGCATAGACAATGACTCGGCCTTCTTGCATAAGAACACAACCGAGACCCGTGTCTGACGCGTCACAGAAAACTTCAAAGGGTTTGGAATTATCTGGTTGCACTAGCACTGAGGCTGAAGTTAAGTGTTGCCTCAAGGTGTGGAAGGCTTTCTCACATGCTTCACTCCACACAAACTTCACTCCTTTCTTGAGTAGTTCGGTCATAGGTTTAGTTATTCTATAGAGAAGTCTGCAATGAATCGATGGTAGTAGCCTGCCAAACCTAAGAAACTGCGGATCTGGTGTACGGACTTGGGTGGTTTCCAATCCATCACCTCTTGGACTTTGCTAGGATCTACGGAGATATCATCCTTGGAAATAGCATGGCCCAAAAATTTCACACTATTCAACCAGAATTCACATTTGGAGAACTTAGCATAAAGCTTATGATCTCGCAAACGTTGTAGGACAATTCAGAGATGTTTGGCATGCTCCTTCTCATTTTTGGAATAGATAAGGATATCATCGATAAAGATCACTACGAATTTGTGGAGCTCCGTCATAAACACGGAGTTCATGAGGTACATGAAGTAGGTTGGAGCATTTGTGAGACCAAAGGGCATCACTAAGAACTCGTAAAGACCATAGCGAGTGGAGAAAGTAGTTTTAGGAATGTCACAAGGTCGAATTTTGATTTGGCGGTAACCAGAACGAAGATCGATCTTGGAGAAAACTTTGGCTCCAGTCAATTGATCAAAAAGAACATCGATTCGGGGAAGAGGATATTTGTTCTTGATGGTTACTGCATTGAGCGGTCTGTAATCTACACATAGCCTCAAGCTACCATCTTTCTTTTTGACAAAGAGAGCGGGACAACCCCAAGGAGAAGAGCTCGGGCGAATATAACCCTTATCTAATAGCTCCTAGAGTTTGTTTTTCAATTCGGCTAGTTCTTTGGGAGGCATACAGTAAGGTCGTTTAGAAATGGGTGCAGTACCCGGTTGGAGTTCAATTACAAACTCGACATCTCTGTCTGGTGGCATACCAGGCAACTCGTCAGGAAAGACATCTGGATATTCACACACTACTGGAATGTCATCAAGATGGGAGATACTGGTCACATTGGCACAAGAGTCTGTACCGTCCTTGAAAGGTAGGTACAAGGTAGTGTGCCCGATCGTAGGCGAATTGATCTCTACAACTCTATTTGATATATCTAGAACCACCTTATGCTGGGTCATCCTGTCCATACCCAAGATAACATCCATGCCCTCCAAACTTATGGCTATGAGGTTTGTTGGAGAGATTTTACTACCCAATCCCAAACATACTCCGCAGATTAAGGTACTAGAGGAGATTTGCCCTCCTGGAGTGATTATTTTATAAGCGGAATTGGTATGAGAACCCATCAAACCCATTTTTCCTATTAACTCTTCACTTATAAAACTGTGGGTAGCTCCGAAATCAAACAAAATCTTAACATGAGTGTCATTGATAGAGAATGTACCTGTGAGCACTGAAGCTCCCTCCGGAATGTCACTCATGGTGGTGAAATTCAGCTTGCCTTGGTGGACTTGCACCATCGGCTTCTTAGATGGAGTGGCAGGCTTGTTCCCTGCACCTTGATTCGGTGTGTTGGGCTTGTTCTGCTTGGGCTTGGGGCAATCACTGATGTAATGCCCTGGCTGACCACAGTTGAAACAACAGCGATCACCGATGTTACGTGGGGGTGCATTAGGCTTGGAGCCTACTGCTGAGCGTTGCGGAACTGGAAGTTCCCTGAAGGTTTGCCCTGGGGTGGCTTCATCGTCCAGCGTCCAGTTGAAGATTGCTAGGAAGAGTTTGGAACATTCTTTTTCACAAAGCGAAACTTCTTTTTAGTTCCACTACCCGGAGCAAAACCAGACGGACTCTTCTTGTCCCTATGGGCCTTTTTCATGGCATCCTCTTGGGATATAGCCTTGTTCACGAGCTCATGGAAATTCTCGGGCTCAAGCAGGTTGAGTCGCTCATAAAAGTTGCCATCTAGCCCATCACGGAACCTTTCCATCTTCTTTGCTTCAGTATCCACGAGATGCCCACTGTATTGGCAAAGGCTGTTGAACTTTTGGGCGTAACAGTACACCGTATCAGACCCCTGCCTGAGGGCCAATAACTCCCTCATCTTTCTTTTTATTAATCCTTTAGGGATGTGATGACTCTTGAAAGCTTGCTTGAAATCATTCCAAGTGACAGCACACCCTTGTTGCATAGTCTTGAAATGATCCCACCACATTAAGGCCTCTCCTTGTAGTTGCAGAGCTGCGAAGTTGGCTTTGTTCTCCTCAGAGCAAGGCATCACAAAGGCAGAGAATTTGGCCTCGATTGCCTTGATCCAAGCTTCAGCTTCCAGGGGGTCTTCCGCCTTGGAAAAGGTCGGTGGCTTCATCCCAATGAACTGAGCGTACGTGGTGACCTCATTAGGCCCCTCGTGATTGGCCCCGTGTGGCGGCCCTCGATTCATCTGCTGGGCGATCTGCTGCTGCACCTGTAGGATCTGGCGCCGCACCTCGGTTTGAGTGGCCATGAAGGCCTCCGACTGCGTCATGGGCGGCGATGGCGGCAGGTCGCTGCTACCTGTCGCTCCAAACCCATTCGGAGAGCTGCGCGTGGGTCCCACCATCTGAAATGCGAACCTTTATTAGCCACATAGCCAAAATCTTACTCGGAAAATGATGACAAGTACAATCATGCATGACAATAGTTCATTTGCATTCACACAATGATGGCAGCAACAGTCGTAAGATATCTCACAACCAAAATTAGATTCATAGAATCATTCTTCGACACAGTTAGAAGATACGATAACTCCAGTGCCTAGAGCTGGCCTTCCACCTCTCGGCGAATTCTCCATTTCGCGTGCCTGGAGAAGGCAATGTGCGGAAAGTCACCTAGCTGTGTTGGCAAACGACCAACACTCACCGAAAACGCAGTAGTTCTTTCATTACTTATGCAAAAATGTTGAGTTTTGGCGAGCGCAGTTATTGTAACATTTTGCTCAACTTTTCTATTCAACACGTAACAAGATTTCAACAACTTGGTTGAACAAATCGAACTCAATTCGAATCACAATATGCTTAAGCATTCTTTATTACAACACAACGGATAAAAGGGTCCAAGGACACTACAAAACTCACAGTCTGGAAACACCATGACACAACAGGGTTACAATGCAGTCACGCTGCATGAAAGCATACTCCTAAGCTGACCATCACAACCATCCCGAAGGCAACACCTAGGAGCACAATTCTTCTTATTGTCGTTCCCTGGCAACCTAGTTGCCAACGGAAGCACCACTACCAGCAGGTGAAGCTGGTGGGGTCGGTAACGGCAGTCCAGCCTGACTCATCTGGTCCAGACCAGACTATCCTTGCTGCTCCTCTAGAGATGCATGCACTGGCGGTAGCTGTAAAACCCCGGATTTTCATAGAAAACCCGGATCCCTGTACCATCGTGATAGTCCCTGGATCAGTGGCTATCGCGTACAGAACGTCTCACAGATAGATACACAAAGTCATACATCGCATCACATAAAGTAAATAGTACATGAATTTATTACAAGTCCGTTATGGAGTACATCAATACAAGCCTCTTGGCTGAATCAGAGTGAAAATTCTACGCAACGGTAGCTATCTTCTCTGAAGGGCCTCCATCTTTATTCTTCCCGCCACAGGCAAACTTGAGTGAAGCAACGTATACCTCAGTCGTACCATCCGTCGGCATTGCAGTCGAACTCGGACTCGTACCCTGCACACCCAAAGTCTATCCCCAAGGAATGGGATAGGTCCACGTCACCAACTGTATGCAGCTTTAAGTGGCCTAACAGCTAAAGGGAAAAGAAAGTAGACAAGGAAGCGGCTTTGGTTTCCTAAGCGACGACGACGAGAGTAATTAACAAGGTATCTCCATCAATAATCCCAAAACCCAAGTCTCTCAACACAGCCCGGAATCACCTGGTTACCCAGGAGGACCCGTCACCACCTCCTACTCCTATCTAGGGTCGATGCGAGAACTTCCTCTCCTCGCACCTCAATGATTACAGTCGGATCGATGAGGTAGATGGAGCCTCTCTCCTCTAGCCGGCTGCAACCACGGCTCACCACACTCTCACCTATAGGGGGAAGGTAGAAATCCCAAAACATGAGGAACGAACATGTCTTCTAGGCAGTGTCCATAACCGAGGACGCGGCTATAGCTATAGATCGAACAACTGCGCGAGAGCGTGTACACTCGTACCCATCCCGGAATGGTACCCGGGCGGTGTACGGCCGACCGAGCCTATCCTACGGCGAACTCTCGGTAGTTACGGTCCCCATCTGCATCCGGCCCTCAAAGCTGCCCCCCCCCCCTCGGAAGGGACGGCACGGAAGCGTGAAATGCTCCCGTGTGGCCACACGGGAGTCGCTCCGAGAGGGTGGTCTCACCTCCACCGCTCCCCCACTGATACCCCGCTATCCATCCTAAGCAGGTATGGTTCCGCACTTGCCAAGCTCAACACGGCCCTATCCCCACTCTCGGCGGGGTGGTGTGTACGATGTCCTATAAACAAGTTGATCCACTCGGTTTCAGACCGGGGCAAGCTCATATCCTCCAAGCGTACGTAAAACCCCAACACCTAGGCTCCGAAAACCGTAACAGGAGGGATGCCCGAGGAGTGCACCCCTATCCCGATCCCGCAGTTGGTTGGTTCGAGCTCACCCCCGCCAAAGTACCCAAAACGCCTTCTCCTGCCGGTTTTTACCCCACACACGCCAAGAACCACTATTCCCATCCCAACACATGCATCGCGAAGCTCGGCGTATAAACACGCTCTCATAAACATATATGTAGTAGTAGTAGGACAATCAAGGATAGGGTAATCAAAGAGGCAGTGCAAGGTTCATCAACATGAATACATTAAGTAAAGCACTAGCAATACTACTTAGCAATGCCTAATGGGTATTTCAGAATCAGTCGGGCGTGAACCTGGGGTCGGGTAGTCCTCCGCTGCGAAGTCGTCGGCGTAGTCGTACTCCTGGCTCAGCTCTCCGGCTCCTGCTGCTCCTAATAGCGCGAAAGGAAAAATAAATAGCAGTCCTAATGCAATTTAAATCCAAATAAGAGCATTTAAGAACCAAAAGAGATCTAACACCAACCCAACCCGGAGTTTAAGATTTTAGAAGTTTTTTGGAAAAGGTTTTACAATTTTTGGAGTTAAAATGGATTTTCTAGGATTTTCCAAAGGAAGAAATGATTTTCTGGAAATAAAATATGTTTTCCCCCAAAATCCTGTAACACCCTAAATTCCACTGTTTGCTTTTAATTAAAATTTGCTTAGCAACATTGCGATCTCGCTTAAGGAAAATAAGGTTGTTGTGCACTTATAGGCATTTAATCACTTTTCTTAATTAATTAATGAAATATAGGAGTTTACTGTTGCATACATGCTGGTGCATTGTTTTTGGGTGTTTGGATTCAAATCTTGGTTTGAATTCGAAATTTGTTTGCTGTTTGAATAGGTTTGGAAATAGGAATTTGAAAAAAAAAGAAAAAAAAGAAAGGAAAGAGCAAACCGCGGCGGACCGCAACCCGCCCGGCCACGCGGCCCGCCCGGCCACGCGGCCCACGCGGCTGCCCGGGCCGGCGGGGGCCGACACGCGGGACCCGCGTGTCATCGCCCACCCTCGCGGCCGAGTCCGGCCGGACTGCGCTCGCGCGCGCGCGCGCCGCCGGTCTTCGCCTCGGGCCCGCCTCCCCGGCCGGGCCCACGCCGCGCGCCGCCTCGCACGCCCCTATTTAAGGCGCCGCCGGCCCGCACCGCCCTATCCCAAGCCCCGTGCCGCCGCCGCCCTAACCCTAGCTCGCCTAGCGTCGGCGCCACCTTGGTCCGCGCCGCCGCCTCGAGCCGGCCGCCGCCGTCGCTCGCCGCCTCGGTGTTGCTCTTTGGATCCGCCGCGAGGTAAGGAAGCCGCCGGTACCGCTTGACGCCAACCCCGTGCACCTCCCCCGTCCCGGCCGGCTCGCCGGGGTCTCTCCGCCGCCGCGGCTCACCGTGCGCCTCCGCGCCTCTCCGTCGCCGCTTCGGGATGCTCCCGGTTGGGTTCGCACGCGCACGCTCTACGTCCCGGTGAAGACCCCGTGGTTTCGGGGGTACCCCGGCGCCGCGCGGCCTTTGCGCGCGCCGCTCGCCGGCGTTGCGCCGCCGCCGCCGGCGCCTCGCCGCCGGCTGCTCCCGCCCCCGCCTTGTTGCCGCTCACGCGAGATCGGGACCGTCGGTTCCCCAACCAGCAGCCCAGATCGCGCCACGTCTCTGGTCAGACCGGCCCTTACCGGACAACCCTACCCCATCCGCCCCCTTGATTCCTGTCCGTCCGATCTGGATCCAGCGGATCAGATCCACCCCATGGTTTTAACCGCGCGCTTTTGCTAAAGAAACCCTGAGCTTTTCCAAATTTGGAACCCGGTCCTCCCACATTAAGAAACCTTTACGTATAGGTCCTGTTTTCTTCTGTTTTAGCCCGAAAGCTCAAAAATTCTTTACAGTTTAGTCCCAAAACTTGTTTTAATCATAACTTCGTCGTTTTAGCTCCGTTTTTAGCGTTCTTTATGTCCACGCGATCGTCTCGACGAGTAGAATAGTTTTCTGTTGCTTTTGTTACTGTTTGAGATGATTGGTGTACTGTTTCTTATTTATTTCCATTGTTTGCTTGTATGTGATGTGTGGGGCGTAGCGTACGAGCAATTCGGGGACTTCATTTCTTTGTTGAAGAGTATCAAGACCACTGAGCGGTTTTCGGTCTTTGGTAGAAGGCAAGTCCTTGCTGCATTCTCGTTAAATTCCTATTACAACATGCATTTCAATTACAACATTGTTGTTTATGATTGCTATGCATTAACTTGATGGGTCCTATTGCTAAGGTTCGACTAGCTTTGTTATCCTATGCCTTGATCAACTTTGGGTTTACTTTATGTTGGGTAGCACTTGCTAGCGCTTTATGTGGTTTTGGGATGGTTTAATGAACACACATTAATATGGCTTTATTTATGCTATCATTCATGTAATGAAAGAACATTTTACTTTGTTAATCGGAACATGGAGAACCACCCGGGAAAACGAGTACTACCACAAGACATATGGCTCTGTCTTGGCTTATTAATTAGTGAACTAGGTGTTAGGTATGCTTTACACGATAAGGGTTGGGGGCTGGCGGGTAGTGGCGTATGGACTGCTCGGGCGCGGGTGTGGGCTTAGCTAAGACACGGTACTCGTCGGGAGCTTTATACGTTGCCGCGACCGGAGTAACCTAGCGGGCGGCCTTCATCACGGGGATCTTTGTAACGGCCTCGTAGCGTCCCTATGCAATCACACCTCGGAAGTGTGGTATGGTGCCTTGCAAACACCGCATGGTTGGGTCTAAAACTCTTTTGGGTTTTTACGCGACTTGTGGGTAAAGATGTACAACCTCTGCGAGAGTGTAACACTAACTAGTTAGCCGTGCTCACGGTCAAGAGCGGCCTGGACCCTCACATGATTAATTCTATTGAAGATGGAACTTTTAAACTTGTGCATTACATTTTATGGATCTGTTGCATTTTATTATCTGGGTTTGGTATATACTTACAGTTGCTAGTAACAGTTGCTTAATAAAACTTGACCAACTAAAATGCTGACTTGCTTATGAACCATCAGCTTCCACCATATAGCCTTGCATGTTGTTATAGAACTTTTCCCTTGTTGAGTAGGACATGTGCTCATGCTTGTTGTTCATTTATTGCATCTACACTACCCGGCTGCTGCTCAGATGGGCGTTTTGAAGACTACTATGATGAATACGATGGGTTCTAGGCGTCCGTTCTCTAGTCAGCTGCCTGTGGAGGACTTCTACGTGTGTTTCTTTTCCGCTGTTAGCTACTCGAACGATTGTTTAGTTGAGACATTTGGTCATGTAATAACTGTTTAATACTCTCTTTACGCTTTACACTCTGTTTTTGGTATTCACTGCGTCGATGCATGTGTGTAACTTGATCCTGGCGCACATGTATTCCTGCATTCGGGTTTGTCCTTAAATCCGGGTGTGACAAAGTGGTACCAGAGCCGTGTTGACTGTAGGACGTTAGCCTAGTTAGAACTGGTCGAAAATTAAGGATTTTATAATATTAGAAGCCACACATAGTTAGCTTGCTTTATTCTATTTTGTTATATCTAATCTTGGTTTAATCTTATCCTTGTTTGCTTTTGTTATCTAAGCTTGGTCTTGTCTCTTTTAGTAATCTGCACTTGTCTCATCTATCTTAGATGGTTCGCCGACTGAAGATCACTCGTTCAGGTGCCTACCGCTTTCCAAGGTACCTGGAGGACCAGGACTTCTACTGCTACTCCCGCGACGGTGAGGAGCATCGGGGAAGCTTCGGAGAGGGAGGTGAAGTGCACTGCGCTTCGAGTCAAGCTTCACCGCCCGGCCGTCATTGAGGCTGTCGGATGATGAGCCGAAGAGCCGGATGAAGAGAAAGAGTCAGAGGAGGAGCCAGCTGAAGAGCCAGAGCAAGGAGGTGATCCAGATGACCCCTCGGACACGAGGACTCGACCCAGAGGATGGAGATGCTGAGGATCACCCAGCGCCAGAGAAGTGGAAGGTGGTCATTTGTCATCATGATGGAGGGCATGCACGCTTTCCGTCCAAGTTGAGGAGGCTCTTCCAGCGTCTTCAGCTGCCTGTGACGATCGACTACGTAGGACTGAAGAGGACTCACCCTCGCTACCCAACCCAGTGGGATGTGTCGGTGCGCATCTTGGAGGATAACCCGCTGGATGGAGGATTGTACGAGGTTGTTGTCCACCAGGCTCTAGCTACCAGAGCTACCTTCGCCGCCGGGAGAGATGATGCAGCTAGGAGTGCTCTATCCGCGTGGTGCTATGAGGAAGCTCATCACCTCACCAACTCTGTGTGGGGTGATCTACCCTGTCGTCGCTCTGGAGCTGTGGGCAGTGAAATTCCAATGGCCAATGAAACTTTGGGAGCACGCTATGCCATGCAAGTGGGAAACGTAGCAGCTCTCAATACCAACTTGGATGACACTCTCATGGAGCTTCAAGATCTCCGTGACCAGCAAGATGAAGACCGTAGAGAGATCAAGAGGCTCAAGGCAGTGATCGCGGGACAAGATGAAGATGAGGTGCAGGAAGATGGAGAGGACTGGCCTGCCATGTCACCAAGGCCCGCAAGGACAAGCTATGGGTCACTTGGATCCCGCACTAGGATCATTTGGCCATAGGTGTTAGGTGTTAGGAGTCTTTATCTTTCTGTTATCGAGTCTGTAAACGATAGAACGACACGTTGGATCGATGAGTTAGATAGTGGTGTGTTTGAATGCTTGGTTTGTGAACATCTGTGAGTTGGATTTTTGTTTGATTGCAATGTGTTGTGGATTAATGCCACAATGACATTGGTTTAGTAATAGAGTTTGATTAGTGGGTTTAAGTTCTGTTCCACCTATCTTTTATCTTACAAATTCGTAATTCTTTATCTATCATATTTTATCTATCTTAAGGAGTATTGTAGTGCTGAATCTGTTCGCGTTACTTCCTGACACAGCAGTAGTGTTTTAATTTTATCTCGAGCTACAGAACTCCGAATTAAGTAAAACCAGTGGGGTTAGTTCACAAATTTCATACCTGATTTTCTGTCAAAACTTCAGCTCTATACAATTTATATTCTGAGAGTTATGGACGAAACATTAAGCCAACAGAAATCTGTCAATTCCTGCTGACATACCCGACTTCATTATTTTATATCTCGAGTTGTAGACCTCCGATTGAGGCAAAACCAGTTGGGTTAGTTCAGTAATTTCATACACCATATCTCCAGAAAATTTCGTGGTTTTTGGTTACAGGTACAGAGAGATATCTTGGTTTCTTTACAGCTATCAGAATCTGTCTTAGTCTGGAATTCAGCATTGTTATCTTTTCAGCTTTTTCAATTGTTGTCATCATCTAAATCAGTGTTACTAACGCTCAGATGGTAAACACCAGGTCCGGATCAGGGGTTGATCAGCCTCCAGTGGTTCGTCAAGGTCGAGGCAACAGTTCGGGCAGTGCACCGCCACCACCACCGCCACCAATGGATCCTATGCGGCGGGTTCTTTCGGAGCCGGATGCGGCCTCTTGCCGAACACGACGGACACTTGTGGCCAACCTGCGAGGCCCAAGCTAACAACCCGCCTCGGCCACCGCCACGGCGGCCGCGCCTATGAACGAGGCACGGGAGTTCATGAGCCACCGTCCGCCGGTTTTCACCCATCTTTGCGGATCCACTTGATGCCGATGATTGGGCGAAGGCGTGGGCAAGATGCTCACCACGGCTCGGTGTGATGACGGGGAGAAGGTCCTGTTTGTGGCGGGGTCGACTCCGGGGATGCGCGGGGAGCATGGTGGGATGCTTACACTACCGCCCATGCTTGCACCCGACACCATCACACAGGCGGGGAGTTCACGAGAGAGCTTCGGGAACCACCATATTCCTGCGGGGTGATGAGGGCCGAAGAAGAAGGAGTTCCTCTCTCTTAAGCGGGGGGGGATGTCGGTGGCGAGTATCGGGACGGGTTCATTAAGTTGTCTCTCTATGCACGGAGGAGGTAGGCGATGATCCTAAGAAGCGGGGAGCGCTTCTTGGAGGGTTTGGGTGGACCGCTTCGTTACCCGGTGACGTCGCATACCTTCCGGTCTTTCCGGCGGTACACGCTCGACAAGGCTATTGTATTAGAATCCATGCGCGAGGGAGGGCGGGGAGGGCGAAGAGGAAGGCTGCTACTCCGGGGGCGGTCCGGGAGCCACACTCGTCCCCGTTTTACTTCACCGCTGCGAGCCCCGTTCGAGTCCGGGAGGCCCGTCGGGAGGTTATGGCCGGCGGCGGCGGTATCGGTACCGGCCACGGCGGTTCCGGCGGTTCCGGCGCACTCCTCGGCGGTTTCGCGCCACTGGGCCGCGGACTCCACGCCACCTTACCCGCGGCACCGTCCGAGGTGACTCCTCTTGGTACGCCGTGAGGCCGGGCACACCACACACCCCCGCGGGCAACACTTGCTTCAAGTGTGGAGAGGTTGGGCATTATGCTAATGCTGTCCCAAGAGGCACCCCCCGAGCACCCCCGTGCGGAACCGGCGGATGCGGCGGATGAGGAGCGGGGAACCGGACCCGCGGAGCGGCAAGGGGCGGCGAGTCGGGGCCGTGGCGGGGGTGAACCACGTGAGTACCGAGACCGCTCGGGGAGAATCCACAAGTGGTGCTTGGTATGTTCTTTGTCAACTCTATCCCCGCATCGGTATTATTTGATTCCGGAGCTTCCCATTCGTTTATATACTTGCTCAATTTGTGGCCAAGCATAGCATACCCATGTGTCCCATGAAACAAACCATGATAGTTAAATCACCGGGGGGGGATATGAAATCTTTATATATGTGTCCTAATGTTAGACTAAAGATCATGGGAGAAGACTTGGGCAAACTTGATAGTCTTTGGAATCAAAGGATCTTGATGTTATCTTGGGTATGGATTGGTTGGGCACACATGATGTGACGATACGGTGTGCTAAGAGGATTTGTTCTCCTTTGGTCCTAGCGGGGGAAAAGATTGAACTTGTGGTTGATCCACCGTCGGATGCGGGAGGTTACGTGCGCGGTTGGATGGCAAGGCTTTGGAGGATATCGGGGTGGTCAATGAGTACCGGACGTGTTTCCGGAAGGGAGTTGCCGGGTATGCCACCAGCCGAGATGTTGAATTTGTTATTGATCTATTACACAATCTTGCTCCTATTTCTAAACGTCCATATAGAATGTCTAGTACACAATTGATAGAACTTAAGAAACAGTTAATGAATTATTGGAAAAGGGGTTTATCCGTCCTAGTTCATCACCTTGGGGAGCACGGTTATCTTTGTTGAGAAGAAGGATGGTACTCGAGAGGATGTGTGTGGATTATCGATTGCTTAATGAGGTCACTATCAAGAATAAGTATCCATTGCCTCGCATTGAAGACTTGTTTGATCGGATGAGAGGTGCTAAGGTGTTCTCTAAGATTGATTTGCGTTCCGGTTATCATCGGATGAAGATCGGATGGTCGGATATTCCTAAAAGCGCATTCACCACCGGGTATGGGGCATGCGAGTATCTTTGTTATGTCCTTTGGGTTGACAAATGCATCTGCCTACTTTATGTATCTGATGAACAAGGTGTTTATGGAGTACTTGGATAAGTTCGTTGTGGTGTTTATTGATGATATTCTGGTTTACTCTAAGACTGAGGAGGATCATGAGGAGCATTTGAGGCTTGTTTTGCAGAAGTTGAGAGAGCAGCAGTTGTATGCCAAGTTTAGCAAGTGTGATTTTTGGTTGAAGGAAGTCTCTTTTCTAGGGCATATTATCACATATGGAGGTATCGCAGTCGATCCAGCTAAGGTAGAAGATGTGTTGAAGTGGGAACCGCCGAGGACAGTTAAGGAGATCAGGAGTTTCCTTGGACTTGCAGGGTACTATCGACGATTCATCGAGGGGTTCTCTAAGATTGTGAAGCCTCTCACCACCTTACTGGAGAAGGATAGAGAGTTTAAGTGGACTGATGCCTGTCAGCAGAGTTTTGAGGAGTTGAAGCAAAGGTTGACGACCGCTCCAGTACTTGTGATGCCAGACTTGCAGAAGGGCTTTGATATCTACTGTGATGCATCGAGACAAGGTTTGGGTTGTGTTCTTATGCAGGAGGGACACGTCATAGCTTATGCATCAAGGCAGTTGAGGAAGCATGAGCAGAACTATCCTACACATGATGCGGAGGTGGCGGTGTGGTTCATGCTTTAAAGATTTGGAGACATTACATCATGGGAACCAAGTGCCAGATCTACACAGACCACAAGAGCTTAAAGTACATCTTTACTCAGAAGGATCTTAATCTGAGACAACGCCGATGGTTGGAGCTGATCAAGGATTACGATCTGGACATACAGTATCATCCTGGGAAGGCTAATCTGGTTGCAGATGCTTTGAGTCGGAAGGGACAAGCCAATGCAGCTTTGGTGTTCCAGCTGCCTGACGAGCTAATGAGGGAGTTCGAGGGACTCAATCTGGGATAGCTGCTCACATTGAGGGAGTCACTTTGGAGGTAGAATCTACCCTGGAGCAGCAGATTCGCGAAGGACAGCTGGAGGATGAGGAGATCAAGGAGATCAGGGACACCATGGAGAGGGGCAAGGCCCCGGATTTCACTGAGGACGATCAGGGTACGATATGGTTCAAGAATCGGATCTGTGTGCCTGATGTGGGAGATCTCCGGAAGACGATCTTGAGAGAGGCCCATGATTCAGCTTATTCCATCCACCCGGGCAGTATTAAGATGTATCAGGACCTAAAGCAGAGGTATTGGTGGTATGGGATGAAGAGGGATGTGGCCGCTCACGTTGCGTTGTGTGACACGTGCCACAAGGTCAAGGCTGAACATCAGAGACTAGCAGGATTGCTGCAGCCATTGAAGGTGCCAGAGTGGAAGTGGGAAGAGATAGGCATGGATTTCATCGTTGGGTTGCCCCGTACTCGGGATGGATATGATTCAATATGGGTTATCGTGGATCGTTTGACAAAGGTTGCTCACTTCATACCAGTGCGTACTACTTATACGGGGGCAAAGCTAGCTAAGTTGTACATGACCAGGATCGTATGCTTGCACGGTGTTCCTAAGAAGATAGTTTCCGACCGAGGAACTCAGTTCACGTCACGTTTATGGGAGAAACTGCATGAGTCTATGGATACGAAATTGAACTTCAGCTCAGCCTATCATCCGCAGACAGACGGACAGACTAAAAGGACAAATCAGATTCTGGAGGACATGTTAAGAGCTTGCGCCCTTAAGCATGGTGAGAGCTGGGACAAGAGTTTACCGTATGCTGAGTTTTCTTACAACAACAGCTATCAAGCCAGTCTGAAGATGGCACCCTTCGAGGAACTGTATGGGAGAAAGTGCAGGACACCCTTGTGCGGAGTCGGACGGTGAGAGTCGGTTGTTTGGGACGGACATCATCAAGGAGGCGAGAGGCGGGTTCGGATCATCGAGAGAGAGAACTTGAGAGTTGCTCGGTCCGGACGAGAAAAGTTATGCGGACGGGAAGAGAAGAGATGTATCCTTCCAAGAGGGCGACTATGTGTATCTGAAGGTGTCACCTATCAGAGGTTTGCGCAGGTTTAAGGTGAAGGGAAAGTTGTCCCCTCGCTACATTGGACCTTTCCAGATCTTGCAACGAGTGGGAGAGGTAGCATACAGACTTGAGTTGCCTGCGCAGCTTGCAGATGTGCACGATGTGTTCCATATCTCTCAGTTAAAGCGGGGTCTCAAGCCTCACGATAAGGAACCATTACCCATGGATGGGTTGGATGTGAAGGAAGATCTCACCATTACTGAACGGCCTATCAAGATTCTGGACAGATTGATACGGGTTACAAGAAACCGGACCTTCACGATGTGCAAGGTTCAGTGGAGTAATCATGCAAAGGATGAGGCAACTTGGGAAAGAGAAGAGGAGTTGAAAGCAGAATATCCACATCTTTTTGATCCATCCGAATCTCGAGGACGAGATTCATCTTAAGGGGGGTAGGATTTGTAACACCCTAAATTCCACTGTTTGCTTTTAATTAAAATTTGCTTAGCAACATTGCGATCTCGCTTAAGGAAAATAAGGTTGTTGTGCACTTATAGGCATTTAATCACTTTTCTTAATTAATTAATGAAATATAGGAGTTCTTGTTGCATACGTCTTTGGTGCATTGTTTTTGGGTGTTTGGATTCAAATCTTGGTTTGAATTCGAAATTTGTTTCTTTGTTTGAATAGGTTTGGAAATAGGAATTTGAAAAAAAAAGAAAGGAAAGAGCAAACCGCGGCGGCCACAACCCGCCCGGCCCACCGCGGCCCCCCGGCCCCTGCGGCCCCACCGGCGACTGCCGGCGCGGCGGGGCCGACACGCGGACCCGCGTGTCATCGCCCACCTCGCGGCGAGTCCGACCCGGACTGCGCTCGCGCCGCGCCGCCGCCGTCTTCGCCTCGGGCCCGCCTCCCGAGCCGGCCCACGCCGCCGGGCGCCTCCGCACACCCCTATTTAAGACGCCGCCGGCCACGCACCGCCCTATCCCAAGCCCCGTGCCGCCGCCGCCCTAACCCTAGCTCGCCTAGCGTCGCCGCCACCTTGGTCCGTGCCGCCGCCTCGAGCCCGAGCCGCCGCCGTCGCTCGCCCGCCTCGGTGTTGCTCTTTGGATCCGCCGCGAGGTAAGGAAGCCGCCGTGCCGCTTGACGCCGACCTCGTGCACCTCCCCGTCCCGGCCGGCTCGCCGGAGTCTCTCCGCCGCCGCGGCTCACCGTGCGCCTCCGCGCCTCTCCGTCGCCGCTTCGGGATGCTCCGGTTGGGTTCGCACGCGCACGCTCTACGTCCGGTGAAGACCCCGTGGTTTCGGGGAGTACCCCCGGCGCCGTGCGGCCTTTGCACCGCCGCTCGCCGGCGGCCGCGCCGCCGCCGGGCCTCGCCGCCGGGCCGCTCCCCGCCGGCCGCCCGCTCACGCGAGATCGGGACCGTCGGTTCCCCAACCAGCGGTCCAGATCGTGCCACGTCTCTGGTCAGACCGGCCCTTACCGGTCAACCCTACCCCATCCGCCCCCTTGATTCCTGGCCGTCCGATCTGGATCCAGCGGATCAGATCCACCCCATGGTTTTAGCCGCGCGCTTTTGCTAAAGAAACCCTGAGCTTTTCCAAATTTGACACCCGGTCCTCCCACCTTAAGAAACCTTTACGTATAGGTCCTGTTTTCTTCTGTTTTAGCCCGAAAGCTCAAAAATTCTTTACAGTTTAGTCCCAAAACTTGTTTTAATCATAACTTCGTCGTTTTAGCTCCGTTTTTAGCGTTCTTTATGTCCACGCGATCGTCTCGATGAGTAGAATAGTTTTCTGTTGCTTTTGTTACTGTTTGAGATGATTGGTGTACTGTTTCTTATTTATTTCCATTGTTTGCTTGTATGTGATGTGTGGGGCGTAGCGTACGAGCAATTCGGGGACTTCGCTGCTGTTGAAGAGTATCAAGACCCTGAGCGATTTCCGGTGCTGGTAGAAGGCAAGTCCTTGCAGCATTCCCGTTAAATTCCTATTACAACATGCATTTCAATTACACTGTTGTTTATGATTGCTATGCATTAACTTGATGGGTCCTATTGCTAAGGTTCGACTAGCTTTGTTATCCTATGCCTTGATCAACCTGGGTTTACTTTATGTTGGGTAGCACTTGCTAGCGCTTTATGTGGTTTTGGGATGGTTTAATGAACACCTGTTAATATGGCTTTATTTATGCTATCATTCATGTAATGCAAGAACATTTTACTTTGTTAATCGGAACATGGAGAACCACCCAGGAAAACAGTACTACCACAAGACATATGGCTCTGTCTTGGCTTATTAATTAGTGAACTAGGTGTTAGGTATGCTTTACCTGATAAGGGTTGGGGGCTGGCGGGTAGTGGCGTATGGACCTGCTCGGGCGCAGGTGTGGGCTTAGCTAAGACACGGTACTCGTCCGGGAGCTTTATACGTTGCAGCGACCGGGTAACCTAGCGGGCGACCTTCATGCAGGGATCTTTGTAACGGCCTCGTAGCGTCCCTATGCAATCACACCTCGGAAGTGTGGTATGGTGCCTTGCAAACACCGCATGGTTGGGTCTAAAACTCTTTTGGGTTTTTACGCGACTTGTGGGTAAAGATGTACAACCTCTGCAGAGTGTAACACTAACTAGTTAGCCGTGCTCACGGTCAAGAGCGGCCTGGACCCTCACATGATTAATTCTATTGAAGATGGAACTTTTAAACTTGTGCATTACATTTTATGGATCTGTTGCATTTTATTATCTGGGTTTGGTATATACTTACACTTGCTAGTAACAGTTGCTTAATAAAACTTGACCAACTAAAATGCTGACTTGCTTATGAACCATCAGCTTCCACCATAAAGCCTTGCATGTTGTTATAGAACTTTTCCCTTGTTGAGTACGACATGTGCTCATGCTTGTTGTTCATTTATTGCATCTACACTACCCGGCTGCTGCTCAGATGGGCGTTTTGAAGACTACTATGATGAATACGATGGGTTCTAGGCATCCGTTCTCCAGTCGGTACTGTGGAGGACTTCTACGTGTGTTTCTTTTCCGCCGTTAGCTACTCGAACGATTGTTTAGTTGAGACATTCGGTCATGTAATAACTGTTTAATACTCTCTTTACGCTTTACACTGTGTTTTTGGTATTCACTGCGTCGATGCATGTGTGTAACTTGATCCTGGCGCACATGTATTCCTGCATTCGGGTTTGTCCTTAAATCCGGGTGTGACAAATCCCCTGGCCACACCGGATCCTCCGGATCCGGATCGGCTGCGGCCCCTCGTGCGGCCGGGCGGCCATTGGCCCCCGCACGGGATCCCGCGATGGGCGGTGCGGCTGGGTCCTGAGTGGGCCGGCGTGTGGCCTGGGAGAAGAGTGGCGGGCCGCACGGATCCGAGCGGATCGGTTGCGATCACTCCCGCGTGTGGCCACACGTGCACAAAGTGGCCCCCCGCTGCTTCAAAGGCGGCCCAAGGCGTTCGACGGAATGCTCCAAAGGGTGACGGCGGCGGGTCGCGACCTTGCCGGCGGCGAGGTCCCACTGCGCCGTCTGGTCTCCACACGATAGTCTCACAGACTCCCCTAGGGTTGCTGGCTCGAAAGGTTAAGCACCAGGGGTGACGGCGGTCGCGGCGTGGTCGGCGCCGGCGCGGGCGCGGCGACGACGACGCGGCGGTGGTGTTGGCGCGGGTACCCCTTTTCGGTCGGGGGGCGCCCGACGTGTGCACGAAGGCGAGCGCCGCGGGGTGCGCGTGGGCGGAAAGGTGATCGACACGGGCTTCGCCGGCACGGAGTGGTCACGGACGGCGCGGCGGTGTTTGGGCGGCGCCATGGGTGGCGGCGGACACGGCGGCGCGGGCGGGCTAAAACGCGCGTGGAAACGGCGATCGGTGACGAAACGCGCACTCGCCGGTCAAGAGGGCGGCGCTTGCTCCTCTCGCGTCCGCGTGCGCGAGGCAACCCGCCACGGCGAGGCCATGGCAGCGCGGGTGAGGGGGAGTGTGAATTGGAGGTCCGGCACAAGGGAAGGGGCCAAAGGCCCGGCCTAGCCTCCAGGGTTACGGGACGCGCGTGCTGGGGTGCACGCCTGCGCGAGGGCGTCGCGGCCCGCACGGCGCGCGCGCGCGCGCGACGCGGCGCGAACGCACGGCACGGCGCGACGGTGACCAAGACGGGGCGGCTTCCTACGGCTAGAGGGGCTAGGCTAGGCGGGCACGCGCGCGCGCGTTGGTGAAGGCGGCGGCACCGCAACAAAACGCGTCCCGGCCCGGCTCGATGGCCGGCATCACCGGCGGCGGCGCGGCGGCGCGGAGCATCGGGCGTTCTGCCTCGGCTCGATGGCCGTGGCGTCCACAAGAGGGAAGAAACGGGCGTCGTCACCTGCGCGGCCCCCGGCCGGGCGTGGAGCGCGTCGGAGAAGTGAGGCGGTGCGGCTTGCCGGCGAGGAGGAAGAGGAAGCAGGCGGCGGCGCGTCGTCGGGGAAGAAGAAGAAGTAGAGGCAGTAGGCGTTCACGGCGGGTCCGGCTCCTCCCACGGGTGGCTTCGGTCTTCGCGGCGTATAGCTCTCCCGCGGGCAGCTCCTCTCCACCTCCTTCCCTCCTTCACCCCCTTCTCCTCCGGCGGAACGGTGTGGGCGGTCAGGGGCGACTCCCCTGGTGCGGCTAGGGTTGGGAGCTCTGCCGGGGGCTCGGCGGCGGCTTTAAATAAGGCGCGGCGCACGGGACACGCGGACGGACCGGATGCGCGGGGGGAGCGCGGGGCACGCGCGCGGCGGCGAGGCCCGCGGCCGGTGCGCCGCTTTTGCTTTGGGCGTCAGCCAAAGCGGCGAGGTAGGGGATGACGCGGTGGCGTCAGCGTGGCCCCGGGGTGACGCGGTGTGGGGCCCACTTGTCAGCGACAGAGCGGCCGCGCGTGGTAGGTGGAGGCCGCGGCGGTGGTTAGCTGGGCCGTGGTTGGGCTCAAAGTGGCGCTGGGTGGAAAAGGTGGTTGGCGGGCTGCTAAGCATAAGATGCTTTTCCTTTTCTTTTAGGCTATAAAATTGATTCAAATTTGAATTCAAATTCAAATTTGAACCTACTCAAACAAAACTCAAATAAAAATTCAAATGAAGAACCAAATTTCCACACTAGCAGGTTATAAGTCCTAAAAGCATCGTCGAAGCCAAAACTAAATCTAGGAATTTGGGGAAAGAAACAGGAAGACACTCTTATTCGAATCACGAGCACTCAACTTCAATTCAAGTTTTCGAAATTTACCATTTTGAACTCAAGTCAAAACTAAGGATGTTACAGAACTCCTCCCCTCACAAGAATCTCGTCCCCGAGATTAAGAAGTTACCTCCGTTTCGAAGAGATGAGGGTATTTCTCCCTCAACGCTGACTCCTTCTCCCACGTAGCTTCGCGCTCGGAGTGATTACTCCATAGCACCTTGAAGAAGCGCGTGGTGGAGTTCCTGGTCGACTTCTCCGCCCAGTCCAGGATCCGAACCGGGTACTCCAGGTACTCCAGGGTTTCCTGGACGTCGAGTGCCTGAGCGGGCACCCTCTTCTCGACGACCACACACTTCCGAAGTTGGGATACATGGAACACCGGATGCACTCCGGTAAGCTCCGGAGGTAGCTCGAGTTGGTAAGCGACCTTCCCGACCCTACTCACAATAGGGTAGGGACCAACGTACCTAGGGGACAGCTTCCCCCTGATGTGGAACCTCCTCGTACCTCGGAGGGGTGACACCTTCAAGTAAACGTGATCCCCCACTTCAAACGAGACATCTCTCTGTTTCGGGTCGGCGTAGCTCTTCTGCCTGCTCTGAGCTATCTTCAGGTTCTCCCTGACCTTGACCACGTTTTCTTCGGCCTCAACAATGGCGGCGGGACCGAAAAAGGTTCGTTCCCCCACCTCGGACCACATCAACAGTGTCCGACACTTTCTGCCGTACAGGGCCTCGAAAGGAGCCATCTTCAAGCTAGCCTGGTAGCCGTTGTTGTATGAGAACTCGGCATAGGACAGACTCTTTTCCCAATCAGACCTGTAGGTCAACACACAGGCTCTCAGTAAATCTTCTAGGACTTGATTTACTCTCTCTGTCTGACCGTCAGTCTGGGTGGAAGGTTGTGCTGTAGTTTAGCTTGGTGCCCATGGAGGCATGCAAACTCTTCCGAAATCGGGGCCTGTGAGCCGAGGCCCTCTGTCTGACACAATGCTTCTCGGAGCTCCATGAAGCTTTAAAATATTGTCCACATACAGCTCCGCAAGACGGCTCACGTTGTAGTTCGTCTTCACGGGCAAGAAGTGTGCTACCTTGGTCAATCGATCTACAATCACCCAGATAGAGTCATTCCCCTTCTGAGTGCGCGGCAAACCCACAATGAAGTCCATACTGATGTCGTCCCATTTCCACGTGGGTATCTCGAGTGGTTGTAGCAATCCGGCGAGCCTCGGTGTTCGGCCTTCACTCGCTGACACGTGTCACGTCGAGCGACGTACTCTGCAATATCTTCCCTCATCTTTTCCCACCAGAACCGTACCTTCAAGTCTTTGTACATATTGGTACAGCCAGGGTGGATCGAGTATCGAGAATCGTGGGCCTCTTTAAGGATCGAGTCCCGAATTTCCTTGTCTCGAGGCACGCGGATGCGGTCCTTCAGCCACAGTGTACCCTGTTCATCGAGGCGATAGTCAGCTGCTTTGCCACTCTCCATCAGGCGTTTTACCTCTTGAATCTCTGGGCACTCCTTCTGAGCTTGTCGGATTTGGTCTTCGAGTGTGTATTTCACCCGCAACTGGTTCAACTGCCCCTCTTCCACTATCTCCAAACTCAGCTTCTCCAGCTCTTCATGCAAGGCTGGTTGTTCCTCTCGCACCATCAGGTTGTTGCAGTAGTGCTTGCGGCTCAGAGCGTCGGCTACGACGTTTGCCTTACCAGGGTGGTAGTGAATGTTCAGGTCGTAGTCCTTGATCAGCTCTAGCCATCTCCTTTGCCTCAGGTTCAACTCCGACTGGGTGAAGATATACTTCAGACTCTTGTGATCAGTATAGATGTCGCACTTGTTCCCCATCAGATAGTGCCTCCATATCTTCAAGGCGTGGATGACAGCGACTAGCTCGAGGTCATGTGTAGGGTAGTTCTCCTCGTGCTTCCTTAGCTATCGCGAGGCATAGGCTACCACCTTGCCTCCTTGCATCAGCACGCAGCCGAGTCCTTGCCTCGACGCGTCACAGTACACCACGAAGTCCTTGCTCGCATCGGGTCGGGTCAGGACCGGCGTAGTGGTGAGACGAGTCTTGAGCTCCTGGAAGCTGGCTTCACACTTGTCCGACCACACATACGGCGTGTTGCTCTTCAACAGTTCTGTCATGGGCTTGGCGATCTTCGAGAAGTTCTCGATGAACCGGCGGTAGTATCATGCCAAACCGAGAAAACTGCGGATCTCTGTCACGGACTTCGGTGACTGCCACTTGGACACTGCCTCAATCTTGCTCGGGTCTACGGCAACTCCTTTAGCTGACAACACATGACCCAGAAAGGCGACTTCCTCCATCCAGAACTCACATTTGCTGAACTTGGCGTACAACTGGTGCTGTCTGAGCTTCCCCAACACGATCCTCAGGTGTTCCTCGTGCTCATCTGCTGTCTGGGAGTAGACCAGTATATCGTCGATGAAGACGACGACACACTTGTCCAACTCAGCCATGAAGACCTTGTTCATCATGTTCATGAAGTATGCCGGGGCATTGGTCAGGCCAAACGACACGACTGTGTACTCGTACTGCCCATACCGGGTTACGAATGCCGTCTTATGGATGTCCTCTGGGCGAATCTTCACCTGGTGATAACCTGACCGGAGGTCAATCTTGCTGAAGTACTTGGCTTGTCTTAGCTGATCCATCAGATCATCGATCCTGGGCAGGGGTACTTGTTCTTGATGGTCACCACGTTCAGGGCGCGGTAGTCGACGCACAGGCGTTGAGTTCCATCCTTCTTCGGAACGAATAGTGCCGGTGAACCCCATGGTGAAGCACTTGGTCGAATGAACCCTTTTTCGAGTAGTGAGTCCAACTCTGCCTTCAACAGTTTCAGCTCAACCTCTGCCATACGGTACGGACTCTGGGCTATCGGCGCCGTTCCCGGCACCAAGTTAATCACGAACTCCACATCACGATCAGGAGGCAACCCGGGCAACTCCTCTGGGAACACATCCTCATACTCACAGACTATCGATACGTCCGATATGGCCTACGTGTGAAGACTGTACACTGCCGGTATGTCTCGAGACTTCATCGGCTCGAAGGTAACCCTTGTCCCGTCGGGGTGCACTAGAGTCACCAGTCTCGGCGAAGTAGAGATGACACCTTTGTGGGCAGTGATCCAATCCATTCCCAGTATCACGTCGATACCATGGGAAGGCAGCACGGTAAGATCTCCATAGAATGTGTGACCTTGGATGACCACTTCCACTCCTTTGCACAGCAGGGTGCATCGGATATCCCCGAGCGGAGAGCTCGTGATAATGGACATCGATCGGGTGGTTGTAGGGAGGGAGAGTTTACTCACGAACCGAGAGGTGATATACGACCCGGTGGCACCGGTGTCAAAGAGAACCAGAGCAGAAGTACCACAAACCAAAAACTTACCGATCACGACGTCAGGGGCGTCGGCAGCCTCCTCCTCAGTGAGGTGGTTCAGCCTCCCACGGCCGGCGGCCGGGGGTGGCGCGGCCTGAGGAGGTCGGCCTCCTGGAGCAGGTGCCCTCGCGGGGGTGGCAGCAGCCTTCTTGTCGGGGCAGTCGTAGGACTTGTGGCCCAGTTTGCCACACGCGAAGCAGGTGACGGTGAAGCCTCCTGCGGCGGGTCTCGCGGTGCTCGGTGGAGCACGAGTGTAGCCTCCAGTCTGCTGGGGGTAGCCGGGGTTCCTCCCTCCGGGGAACGGGCTACGTCCACTTCCTCCGAAGCCACGCCCAGGCTGGTTGTGCCCCGGGCGGTAGCTTCCCCTCAGCATGTTGCTCGGTCCGCTCCTAGGCTTCTGGAAGGATCGGTCAGGCTGGTCCCGATCTCCCATCCTCTTCTTGCCCCTCATGCGTTCCTCGTGGCCCCTCCTCTCATCCTCGACCGCGATGGCGCGGTTGACGAGATGGCGAAGCGATTTGTGCTCACTTGCCTTCAGCGCCTGGCGAAGGCCGTGGTGGAGGCCTCGCAGGAAACAGAACTGCTTCTTCTGGTCGGTGTTGGTGTCGTCGGGGGCGTACCGCATCATCTTCATGAAGTGACGCTCGTACTCCTCGACCCTCACCGCACCCTGAGTCATGGTGCGGAACTCCTGCGCCTTCGGACCCGGCAGCTCATCGGGGAAGGTGCGCTCGCGGAATGCCTCGCGAACTCCCGGCCCGGTGATAAAAGGCCGGGTTCGGGTGGGTGGCAGTGTAGTTGTCCCACCATGCCTTGGCAGGACCCTCCAGCTGGTGCGCGGCGATCGCGACGCACTCCTCGTCGGAGCAGACGGTGAGGTCGAGCTTGGTCTCGATCACCCTCAGCCAGTCGTCAGCCTCGAGCGGGTCATCCGAGTAGCTGAAGGTGGGAGCCTTCAGGCGGATGAACCTCTCGATCTTCCTCGTGAGGTCCTCGTCCTGCGGAGCGACGCGGTTGCCACCGTTGCCACGGTGCTCCATGGCCTCCGCCATCCTCTGCATCAGCTGAGTCTGGAGCGCCATCACTTCCACCAAGTTAGGTGGGGGTGGTGGTGGGCGGTCCCGCTCGGCCGGCCTTGCTCGGCCGCTCCTTGCTCAACCTCGGCCTCAGGGTTCTCGGGCGGTGGTGGCGGTGCTCCATCACCTCGGGCCCTAGCTCCCAAAGCTCCTCCACGCAGGGGTGGGCGTCCACGGCCACGTCCGCGTCCACGCCCCTGCTGGGCTTCTTCCTCAGCGGCTGACTCCTCGAGGTGAGCTATCAGCCAGTTGGATCGGCGGATCGACATCTTTCTGAAAGCATAAGGAAAAATGGAAAAGTTTACGCACGTCACTCACCAACTCACACATGAGTCTTTAGCAATCAAGAAAATAGTTCTAATTATAACCTACACTCAAGTGGAAGAAGCATTAAGACACAATAACACCATTAAGATCCAAGCACGCATCAAACATGAATAGTACACTTGCTCCCCTGAGGCTGACTCAGACCTTGGGGTAGCAGCAACAAGTCAACGATCTAATACATCGATACAAACTCAAAAGGGTAGTGTCTACATGGTGTGGCATGACTCTCTTCATGCACCGGAACATGCTCGCGACTGCATGGAACAACTCATGGAAACTACTAGCATAAAACACTACTCTAGGTCATGCCTCTCGCTCAGCTCACTACTCAGTGCGTGCCCGCTGGTACGTGACGGGGTAGCGGTCCTCGGTGGGGTAGTCCGGCGGAAAGATCCGGGACACCAAGGCGTGAGCCTCTCGAACCTCCTCAGTCTCGACGGGGGTCGGCAGACGGGCCATCGGGCACAGGTGAAGCTTGAGGCGTGACTGGTGCAGCTCGAAGGTCTCGGTGCGGATCTCACGCTGAGACTCGGGGGGTAGCTCTCCGTTGAGCTCGAAGAGCTCGTCCACGCGAAGCGAGTCGGCGTCCTCCCAAGTCCTCCTCAGTCTCTCGGCCTTGTCTCTCAGGTAGACGGCCGTGCGCGTGAGCCACGCGATGTTGGCGACGTTGTCCGCCCGGCTCTTCTCCAGCTTCTCCACCTTGAGCCGCTCACACCCGAGCAGGTGAGCGCGTACCGTGAGCAGGTCGTCCTTGCGCTCGAGCTTGTCCTTCAGCCTGTTCTGACTCGCTGTCAGCCTGCGCAGGTCCTCCTTGGCGTGCAGCATCTCCTCCCGGGTGTCCACCCTCTCCCTCTCAGACTGCAGCAGGACAGTGGTCGCGCGGTCGAGGCTCAGCTCGAGCTGGCGAACACGGTGGCGTAGAGCGGTGTTCTCTCTCTCCAGCTCGGCACAGCGGGGCTGGTACTGGAGGGCGTCGATGGTGGCGTCCCTGACCTGGCCGTAGAGGGTACGTGACTCGTCCTCCAGTCGGCGTGCGTACTTGTCGAGGTCGACCAAGTAGCTGGCGGTCTCCACCAGGGTCTCGTCGGACTCGCGGAAGGGAGCAGCGTCGACGTCGTCCTGGATCCCCTCGTACGAAGGAACTCCGTCCACGAGCGGTGCGAGGCGCCAGTAGTCCCGGGGTAGTAGTCGAAGAGTCCCGGTCTCGAAGGAGGCGCGGTACTGTGCGAGAAGGCAGCCCAGGGCCTGGCGGCAGGCGACGTCCAGCGCGGTCGCGACGGTGAGTGCGGCGGCGCGCGGACCCTCTCCCTTGAACCGGGGAGACTCGAGTGAGGGAGCACGGCGACCGTGCGAGCACCATCCGCCTGGTCACGGCGGGTACGTACTCGGCGCGGTACGTGACGTAGGTCGGAGGGACTCCAAGCCCGAGAAGGGCCCTCTCCATCCGGTGGCGGATCGCCCCGCACGTCTCGGGGGTGATCTCCGCGACCCGGTGCTCCATCTCCCGTGAAACGCAAGAAATTTCGTCGGCGCGAGGGTGAGTAAGAAGTTTTCAAAGAGGGAACGAGTTTTATAACATAGCTCAAGGGTATAACTATAAAGGTAGAGCGTATAGAGTCCTATCTCTATCGACCTTTCCTAGGGATACGTGCTACGGTCAAGCATGGCTCTGGTACCACCTGTAAAACCCCGGATTTTCATAGAAAACCCGGATCCCTGTACCATCGCGATAGTCCCTGGATCAGTGGCTATCGCGTACAGAACGTCTCACAGATAGATACACAAAGTCATACATCGCATCACATAAAGTAAATAGTACATGAATTTATTACAAGTCCGTTATGGAGTACATCAATACAAGCCTCTTGGCTGAATCAGAGTGAAAATTCTACGCAACGGTAGCTATCTTCTCAGAAGGGCCTCCATCTTTATTCTTCCCGCCACAGGCAAACTTGAGCGAAGCGACGTATCCCTCAGTCGTACCATCCGTCGGCGTTGCAGTCGAACTCGGACTCGTACCCTGCACACCCAAAGTCTATCCCCAAGGAATGGGATAGGTCCACGTCACCAACTGTATGCAGCTTTAAGTGGCCTAACAGCTAAAGGGAAAAGAAAGTAGACAAGGAAGCGGCTTTGGTTTCCTAAGCAGCAGCAGCAGAGTAATTAACAAGGTATCTCCATCAATAATCCCAAAACCCAAGTCTCTCAACACAGCCCGGAATCACCTGGTTACCCAGGAGGACCCGTCACCACCTCCTACTCCTGTCTAGGGTCGATGCGAGAACTTCCTCTCCTCGCACCTCAATGATTACAGCCGGATCGACGAGGTAGATGGAGCCTCTCTCCTCTAGCCGGCTGCAACCACGGCTCACCACACTCTCACCTATAGGGGGAAGGTAGAAATCCCAAAACATGAGGAACGAACATGTCTTCTAGTCAGTGTCCATAACCGAGGACGCGGCTATAGCTATAGATCGAACAACTCTGCAGAGCGTGTACACCTGTACCCATCCCGGAATGGTACCCGGCCGGTGTACGGCCGACCGAGCCCATCCTACCGGCGAACTCTCGGTAGTTACGGTCCCTTCCTGCATCCGACCCTCAAAGCTGCCCCCCCCTCGGAAGGGACGGCACCGGAACTGTGAAATGCTCCCGTGTGGCCACACGGGAGTCGCTCTGAGAGGGTGGTCTCACCTCCACCGCTCCCCCACTGATACCCCGCTATCCATCCTAAGCAGGTATGGTTCCGCACTTGCCGAGCTCAACACGGCCCTATCCCCACTCTCGGCGGGGTGGTGTGTACGATGTCCTATAAACAAGTTGATCCAGTCGGTTTCAGACCGGGGTGAGCTCATATCCTCCAAGCGTACGTAAAACCCCAACACCTAGGCTCCGAAAACCGTAACAGGAGGGATGCACTGAGGAGTGCACCCCTATCCCCGATCCCAGATCGGTTGGTTCGAGCTCACCCCCGCCAAAGTACCCAAAACGCCTTCTCCTGCCGGTTTTTACCCCACACACGCCAAGAACCACTATTCCCATCCCAACACATGCATCGCGAAGCTCGGCGTATAAACACGCTCTCATAAACATATATATAGTAGTAGTAGTAGTAGTAGGACAATCAAGGACAGGGTAATCAAAGAGGCAGTGCAAGGTTCATCAACATGAATACATTAAGTAAAGCACTAGCAATACTACTTAGCAATGCCTAATGGGTATTTCAGAATCAGTCGGGCGTGAACCTGGGGTCGGGTAGTCCTCCGCTGTGAAGTCATCGGCGTAGTCGTACTCCTGGCTCAGCTCTCCGGCTCCTGCTGCTCCTAATAGCGCGAAAGGAAAAATAAATAGCGGTCCTAATGCAATTTAAATCCAAATAAGAGAATTTAAGAACCAAATGAGATCTAACACCAACCCAACCTGGAGTTTAAGATTTTAGAAATTTTCTGGAAAAGGTTTTACAATTTTTGGAGTTAAAATGGATTTTCTAGGATTTTCCAAAGGAAGAAATGATTTTCTGGAAATAAAATACGTTTTCCCCCAAAATCCCCTCGCCACACCGGATCCTCCGGATCCGGATCGGCTGCGGCCCCTCGTGCGGCCGGGCGGCCATTGGCCCCCGCACGGGATCCCGCGATGGGCGGTGCGGCTGGGTCCTGAGTGGGTCGGCGTGTGGCCTGGGAGAAGAGTGGCGGGCCGCACCGGATCCGAGCGGATCGGTTGTGGTCACTCCCGCGTGTGGCCATACGTGCACAGAGCGGCCCCCCGCTGCTTCGAAGGCGGCCCCAAGGCGTTCGACGGAATGCTCCTAAGGGTGTCGGCGGCGGGTCGCGACCTTGCCGGCGGCGAGGTCCCACTGCGCCGTCTGGTCTCCACACGATAGTCTCACGGACTCCCCTAGGGTTGCTGGCTCGAAAGGTTAAGCACCAGGGGTGACAGCGGTCGCGCCGTGGTCGGCGCCGGCACGGGCGCGGCGACGACGCGCGCGGCGGTGGTGTTGGCGCGGGTACCCCTTTTCGGTCGGGGGGCGCCCGACGTGTGCGCGAAGGCGAGCGCCGGGTGCGCGTGCGCGGAAAGGTGATCGACACGGGCTTGGCCCCGCACGGAGTGGTCACGGACGGCGCGGCGGCGTTTGGGCCGGCGCCATGGGTGGCGGTGGACACGGTGGCCGCAGCCGGGCTCAAACGCGCGTGGAAACGGCGATCGGTGACGAAACGCGCACTCGCCGGTCAAGAGGGTGGCGCTTGCTCCTCCGCGTCCGCGTGCGCGAGGCAACCCGCCACGGCGAGGCCATGGCGGCGCGGGCGAGGGGGAGTGCGAACGGAGGTCCGGCGCAAGGGAAGGGTCCAAAGGCCCGGCCTAGCCTCCGGGGTTACGGAGCGAGCGTGCCGGGGTGCACGCTCGCGCGAGGGCGTCGCGGCCCGCACGGGCGCGCGCGAACGCGAACGCAACGCGACGCGAACGCACCGGCACGGCGCGACGACGACCAAGACGGGGCGGCTTCCTACGTCTAGAGGGGCTAGGCTAGGCGGACGGCGCGTGCGCGTTGGTGAAGGCGGCGGCACCTGCAAGAAAACGCGTCCCAGCCTGGCTCCTTGGCCGGCATCACCAGCGGCGGCACGGCGGCGCGGAGCATCGGGCGTTCTGCCTCGGCTCGATGGCCGTGGCGTCCACAAGAGGGGAGAAACGGGCGTAGTCACCTCTGTGGCCACTGGCCGAAGTGGAGCGCATCGGAGAAGTGAGGCGGTGCGGCTTGCCGGCGAGGAGGAAGAGGAAGCAGGCGGCGGCGCGTCGTCGGGGAAGAAGAAGAAGTAGAGGCAGTAGGCGTTCACGGCGGGTCCGGCTCCTCCCACGGGCGGCTCCGGTCTTCGCGGCGTACGGCCCTCTCCCGCGAGCGGCTCCTCTCCACCTCCTTCCCTCCTTCACCCCCTTCTCCTCCGGCGGAACGGTGTGGGCGGTCGGGGGCGACTCCCCCCGGTGCGGCTAGGGTTGGGAGCTGCCGGGGGCTCGGCGGCGGCTTTAAATAAGGCGGCGCGGCACGGGACACGCGGACGGCCCGGATGCGCGGGGGAGTGCGGGGCACGCCGCGACGGCCGAGGCCCGCGGCCGGTGCGCCGCTTTTGCTTTGGGCGTCAGCCAAAGCGGCGAGCTAGGGGATGACGCGGTGGCATCAGCGTGGCCCCGGGGTGACGCGGTGTGGGGCCCACTTGTC
Organism: Cenchrus americanus; assembly: GCA_947561735.1. Taxonomy (NCBI): domain Eukaryota; kingdom Viridiplantae; phylum Streptophyta; class Magnoliopsida; order Poales; family Poaceae; genus Cenchrus; species Cenchrus americanus. The sequence continues at coordinate 62,861,329 of OX387241.1, forward strand.
AGCGACAGAGCGGCCGCGCGTGGTAGGTGGAGGCCGCGGCAGTGGTTAGCTGGGCCGCGGTTGGGCTCAAAGTGGCGCTGGGTGGAAAAGGTGGTTGGCGGCCTGCTAAGCATAGGATGCTTTTCCTTTTCTTTTAGGCTATAAAATTGATTCAAATTTGAATTCAAATTCAAATTTGAACCTACTCAAACAAAACTCAAATAAAAATTCAAATGAAGAACCAAATTTCCACACTAGCAGGTTATAAGTCCTAAAAGCATCGTCGAAGCCAAAACTAAATCTAGGAATTTGGGGAAAGAAACAAGAAGACACTCTTATTCGAATCATGAGCACTCAACTTCAATTCAAGTTTTCGAAATTTACCATTTTGAACTCAAGTCAAAACTAAGGATGTTACAGTAGCAGCTGTAAAGCAACTATGGCCTGCAAGGCTGCAACCTGCACCTCGGCCTCCTCAACCTACTGTTGCATCTCGGCAATGTTCTGTAACAGCGTCAATCTCTCAATCTCGTGAGCATTAGCATCCTCCTCGAGGTTATGAACCTCCGCCTCGAGATCCACGATCCTTTGAAGACAGTCACCTCTCTCTAACTCTAACTGGAATCTCCTGGCACGTAGCCGGTCATTCTCCTGTTGCATCTGGGTAAGTGTAAAGTTCAGCTGCAGGTGAGCTGCTCAAAGTTGCTGCCAATCTCTCCTAGCTGCCTCCAAACGCTGACCGATCATTGTTGCGGTGTTGTAACGCAGCCCCTAAAGTGTGAACACGACATTGAGACAACATGCCAGCATCTGAGTGACATCCAGCGGCTCGGCTAACAACAGCAGTTCTCGAAGGTGATCCATACGATCCAGCCATGCCGGGTCGTGAGGACTCACAGCGAGGAACAACCCGAACGGAGAGAGAGCCACCATTGTAGGGTTGTGGTCGCAAAAGTCTGTCAACACCCGAAGAGCGGCTGACTCGACGGTCTCGTGGCTACAAAAACCCCAGTAGACGAAGCTCAAGTCGAACCAGTCGGCGTGGTCCGGGTGTGATAGCACAGTAACGATCACCCTGCAACGACGACGCCTAAGCGCTCGAACTCGGACACCTCATAAGTCGGCGGAGTGGTGTAGCCAGCGGCGCTGAGTGCTTCCCACACGAGGCGTGGAAAACCCTCCCAGTGCAACCCGTTGGTACAGATCGTACCATCAGCGCCGTACTCGTGAAACACAGGGAAAACCATCTGTACAGAAGATGTAACACATGTCAGGTCTCAAAGAGAACAACATGTCAAATGGTGAAGTTCTGGTAGTTGTGAATAAAATTTGTAACTAAAAATCCAGAACCCCATAATTCCCCAAATTTTACAGGCTACTCCACATGGTTCTTATACACACTTTTGGTATTCAAAGGTTGAGCTAGATCAAAAAGAAACAAGGTGAAGGATGCAAGGTCTAGAGTGCTGATGCTGAAAAACAGCAAGACCTATGTTCACTTAGAAAGGTGCAACTCAAGGTTGAGAGAAGCTATGATCGAAAATTTTTGCGAGCAACAACTGGATTAGACACAGAGCAACTTTTGTTTAACATACCGATTTTAGTTACTCCTAGATCGTGGTGTAAAAGCAAGACGAACAAACTTTTACAAAATTTGGGCAGCATAACACCTATGCATGAGAGGTACTCTAGTTTATAGAAACACACACTAGCAAAATCTTCCTTAGAGAGCATATAGAAGTTCTGTTTTGGGACCATTTTTGTTGTTTCGATTTTTAACATGCATGCAAGACGTCCTATTCAACCTCACATGGCAATCAAGCCAAAAATCGAAGTTAGTGCCGGTGGCAAGGCTTTTATTCGTCTCTCCCTATAATATCTAGTCGAGAGCTATACGGTACTCACTTAGCGACTAACGAAGCATTGTTATGTACCTGCAGAAAAAGAACCTTCTGTGCTAGCACGTCACGGAAGCATCCACATACATTACCGTTCACTATAGAAATGGCATCCATGCGTTAAGCCGCTGCATGGACAGCGTCCAACCTCGGACGCCCTCCGTTTGAATGGAGTGTATCCTTGCCTCGCATATTCGACATGCGGAATGCTCACATAGGAAACACGTGGCGACAACACAAATTATAACAAGACGCAAAGATGGGATCCGTGGAATGGATCACTCCATCAACCCTCGCAATTCCCGTGATGCGGCACAGCACACGTATAAAACACGTGGCTCATCTAGTTTGGTTGTGCAAGAAAGTAAGTCTGACATAAAGTAAATGTGTTGGAAGTTAGCAAAATAAACCATAGGTTAATAAGCCACGTGAAAGAACCCAAAAATTCCCTCTAGGGCCTCTCAGTCTAGTTTATCCTTAACGGACGAATGTTTTTTTGGAAAATCAAACAATCTTGGCAAATTTTATTCAAAAACCAGTGATTAAGGTTATTAATTAATCTATGGTGCATATAATTGCTCTGATGCCAACTGTGACAACCTGCCTAGGAAAATACTGTACTATCACCTAAACCAATCCACTTTGGTCATTAAGCAATAATAAAGTATCATTCTGTCATTAGTCGTCGGGTTAACGCCCGGTAAATCACTTATATAGCAACAAGGATCGACATATATGCATTAAAACACACGCGAAGGCGAGTCCAGAGATACAACATAATTAACAACAGAAATTCACCCCGAAGGGTTTAATTATTACAAAACGAAGTCTTTGACATGACAACGCAGTTCAGAGTTTTTAAAACAATGGAATTAAACTAAGAGGAAAGAGAAAACACCATGAGAGGCCAGCCATGATGCCTTCATTCGTCGTCCTCCACCAACTCCAGCTCCCAGCCGGGCGGGATCTCTCCGGGCCACACATCACCAAAGGCATTACCCGGAGCAACAGATTTACTCAACAAGACTTACCCATCGGTGATAACTACTTCACCAACTCTAGATATGACAGGCTTTTGGCCACTGGGTTTCTTTTGCTGAAAAGTAACAAAGAGTATGTTCTTACTTTCAAGATTTTAGCACAAGTTCTAGTGGGTTTATTGTCTTCTATATTAGCCATCTAGCACAAACAAGGTTGCACAATACAATTAACTAAGCACAATATTCATCAACTTCCATCATTAAGGATCTCATGGCCAGTGGAGTAAGTAGTCTCAGATAACGGTGAGAGGCCGACAATCGATTGATTCAAACCTTGCAAGGTAGACCTAAACACACGGTGGGATGCCCCCACGAGGACAACCACCAAACGGTTCCCAAAAATCCTCGGGTCGAGATAAAAGGCCACAGTCTTTGGTGCCGATTGTCTGTACTACCCCGAGAGGCAACCAGACTCACACGTGCACCATCGGTAGTGAGCCGTGAGATGCATCCCAAGAGTAATGACAACTAAATCCCTAACCGTCTCATTAAGGTACTAGGCTTACCGGTCTCATTCCCGACAAGTGTTTAGTACGTTCAAACACTTAACCCATGATAGCCATTGGACCGGAGCCCACATCCCATGCTCTTACCACATGAGCAATCCATTTAAGGGGATCTTGTGATTCGAACATAAGAACCTATTCTCGCGAGTGACAAGCATCACTCGACTTGTAACGGTCCTATAGCATGGCAGCTATCGACCTATCATATTAGTAAGGACACAGGTACCTAGGGATCATGCATCTAGGGTTTCATATCAACTCCTAGACGTAAATGCACAATCATCCATAGATAATTGCAATATAATTTTGAAATACTAAGTTAAATGCACTGAGGTTTGCCTTCATCAGCAGAGTTAGCCTGAGCACCCTTGGCCTCTTCGAGTACTTCCACGTACTGCAGTGCAGTTTCCGCTCCTCCTTCCTCGGCTTCCAGCACGAGCGAGTAGTCACTGTCGGGAAAGTCTACACGGAATGCAATGCAGGGTTTAGGTGATGTGATAGATTATTTATCATATCCAACTCTTGTTGGCCACATTTACCATAACAAATAATTAATTATTAATTCCTTCTCATGAAGGTTATTAGTGATATGTGTTTATTCTTTTAATTAAACACTTAATTAATGTTTCCTTTTATAATTGTTATTTCACGTGAAGATTTAATACTTCACCTTTCACTAGTAAAGGTGTGTACAAAAGATAATTAATGACATTTAATTTTTTAAACAGAAAGGGTGTATTCTTTAGGTCTTAAATAAGCTTTGCAACCATTTTATAAAGGGTTACAAGGAAAAAGGTAAGTTTTCTTATTTAACAAAACCTTAAATCTATAAAGGCCTCCAAAGCTTTTATTTAAACAATAAATCACTAAAATTCAGTGGAGATTTTCTTAAGCACCAAAACACCTATACTAAGCCACTAAACACACATGCATGCTTGGAAGGGCAAGGAATTAATTATAACAATTAATAACAAAGGTTAATCACATAAACAAGATAAAAGTATATAAAAATAAATAAGCATCCAATTGCTCCAAACTTCCTCACATACATTCTCTAGTCCAAAACCATCCTAGGCAAGCAGCAAGCACACCTAGAATTACTACTGATCTTGCATTATTAAATTACAAAGGAAAGCATGCATATATTAAGAATAAATACTTCTATTCATTCAAAAATTGTGATGAACTCACCAGAGGTGCACCTTAGCACAACAAGACCACATGCAGAAGTTGGGCACAAAACCATAATTACGTTAGCTACAAAAATCATCTAGACGGATTCTGCATAAAAGGAAAACAATTTATATAAAAAGATTTACAACATAACTTTGTGCAATTGTTGGTACATGAGCTATTTTCGTAACATAACACACAACATATCCAAAAATTAGATACAGAGGACTTATGGATTTTGAGATATCACAGATCTAGGTTTTTCACATTTCTATTTTTCAGGCCAAAAATATTTGGAACCCGCCTAGACAAGTATAACAAAAGTTGTAGTACTCTTCACCAGGAATCCAGGAAAATTGAGTTTGCATTTTTCTGAATTTCCTACGATTTTCTAGAGATTTTACAAGATTCAACAATTTGCATTCACTATTGAAGATACATTTTACACCGAGGACCCTACAAGATTTAAAATGTTACAACCATGCCCTCGGTTTGCAGTCAGCACCCTAGAAATAAAGGGGCCTTGCAATTGGGCCCTTGGCCTGGGGAGGCGGTGGCGCCGGCCGGATTCCGGCGAGCCGGCGGCACTCCCGGCCGCGGAGGCGGGGGGCGTGACCACATGCTCACCTAGGGCCCGAGGGTGGCCGAAGTCGGGGCGGAGGAGCCGCCGGTGTGGGCGCATGGCGATGGCCGACGGCGGCAGCCGCGGCGGCTAGGTCCCGGTGACGGCAAGCGCTCGGCCCGGACAACAAGCGGCTCGAGTAGGTTCTATGGGGTCTAGGGAAGGGTCACGGAGGGTTGGGCGCACTGGAGAAGGACGGGGAGGCGAGTTCATCGGCAGCGGCGCGGGTAGCGCGGTGGGCGGCGGTGTCGGCGCGAGGAGGGGCAAGGTGCTCGGTTTTTATAGGGGAGACCTCATCGGTGACGTTGTGGTGACGGCGGAGATTCCGCCGTAGTACGGCGACCTCAGCCGGCGCGCGTACAGCGGGATGCCGCCGACGGACCGGCGGTCCGCGGCGAGCTCCGGGCCGGGTACGACGTGGCGCAACGCGCGAGGCCCCGGGAGGACTCCGAGGAGCCTCGGGGTGTGGCACATGGGGGAGGGGGCGCGCCTCGGCCGGCGGGTGGTCTCGAGCGACGCGCGGTGCGGACGCCGAGGCCAACGGCGCGCGGGCGCGGCACGCGGCGTGCGGGGGCGCGCGACGTTGCGGCGCAGCAGCACCCTGGCCTGGACATGTTGCTGTCCCCTGTTTGAGCGCGTTTTTCTCCAAAAATTTGTACTGAAGTGCATCAAGTGTTGAATAGGAAAGTTGTAGATCTATCTATCCTCTACAACTTTCACAAAGGCCATATAGTATTTTTCTCAATAGATTTTGCATAACAGGCTTGCCAACTTTGAATGCCAACTGTGTCAGTGAACAGGAGGTACAGTCAGTTGACCAAGTTTTTCACCTTTTCCCCTCAAAATTTGAAATGCCAATCTACATAAAAGTTGTGTCCCTCAACAAACTGGACAACTTTCATAAAGGTAGATTTTTAAGTGTTTAGGTGAATTTTGGAGAATGCGGCAAAAGTTCTGGAAGACATTCAGGGTCACTAGGGTTTAGGTAGGGTTTGACCATGACTTTGACCACGGGTTGACCACACATGTGTGTCAACTTGATCAATGGGGTCATTAGGGTTGGTTGGTGAGATTATCTTGGTGAGGACCCAGGTTGACCGTGGTTTGACTTCCGTCAGCAGAGTTGACCGACAATTACGGTTAAGTAAAAACCTGGGGCGTCACATGCGGGCGTCGTAGCCGCCATGTGCACTGCTGGTGACATGGATGTTCGTGTGGCCTCGGCCTCTGCGATCGCCGCCGCCACCAGCTCTTCTGCCAGCACCGTGAGATGAGCTTCCGCCGCTGCTGCCACCGCCACTGCCGCCTCCACGACTACCTCTGGCGCCGCCACGACTGTTGCCGGCACTACCTTGGCTGTTGCCGCCCTGCAAGGGTCCTCCAGCTGAGGCCCTACAGCGGTTGGGGTTTGGCTGGTGTTCTCCGTGGACACGGTTGCCTCCGTCGTCTGCCTTGCTGCGATTAGTGGCTTTGTGGTTCCTGGCTTCATGATTTCTGACAGGGGGTACTTGGGAGACCCTGTTGTCCACCCGCATGAAGTAGGTGTCTTCAGCGAGCTTGGCGATGACTTAGCCCGCGCGAATGCCCTGGGCTTGTCGTGCTATCGTGGTGATAGACATGAGGCACTGCTCAGGAGTGGTGTGCACCCGGCTGGCAACTTGATCCAGAGCCTCATTGAGATTCCGAATAGGAAGAGCCTCTCAGAGAGGTCTACGTCATTCGTTCCACTTTCTGTTGCGGTCACGTCGAGCGTTCTTGTCGTCGGTGGTCTCATCGGGAGGTGCATTGGTGGACAACTCATCATCTAAGATGTCGTCAAGGTACCGGTCGGGTCGATTCTCCGAAGTCCCTACGTCGCCAGCCGCCATGAAGACTTCACGGTCGGGAGTGCAGAGACTGGAGTCAGTAGTCGCCACCTTGGTGGGAGTGTGCTCGTCGTTTAGAGCCAACGGGGTCCCCTCCTGGAAGGGGAGTGTGTCGAGATAGGCGACGCAACGTGAGTTATTGTCCGTCAGGTCTACAGGTTTGCGATCGGGCCAGTAGACGAATCTGCCGGCTGGAGAGATGTAATGACCAAGCCAGTAGCAGGGCATGACAGCGGTTCCTCAGTTGTGTTGATCTCGGACTCAGGCTCGATTGGGTCCGGCCCGAAGTCGAACTCATATGAAGAGTCTGAGTAGTAGCCAGATGCAGGGTTGGAGTCCGAGGAGTACTCAGAGGCAATCTCCTTGCCAGCTCGGCGTGCTGCGAGAGCTTCCGCATGGGCCTTACTGGAGTTGCAGAGACCGTATGGGAAGTGCTCGTGCAGTGGGGTCGTCTCACACGATGGCTCAGGAGCCGGCTCGCATGCGATGACCCAGGGGGCATTGAGTTCGAGTTGGAGGTGGATCCAGACTTGAAGTCGGTGACTTGGTTGCAGAGCAAAATTTCACAGAATTTTTCAACGAGTGTACCCGTGACAACTTCAGGAAGCGTCACGAGCCCGATCTCCGAGTTCGGGGTCATGGTGAGGTATCACTGGAAGGACCCAGCACCATCAGCGACGCAAACTCAGGAACCGAAGACGAAGGTGTCGCCGCGGTTGAGAGCGGCAGTTGGCTTGATGATGATGGAAGCCGTCGAGTTCGCCGTGAGATCTTTGGTGAGATCCCCTACCTAGCGCACCAACTGTTGGTGTTTTAGACTAGCAACCTACCAAGGGGAGTACCCAAGGTAGATGAATGTGGCCTCGCCGAGATCGGTAACTCGAAGGAGAGACACGTGGCACACAATTTAGACAGCTTCGGGTCGCGAGGTGCGTAATACCCTACGTCCTGTATGCTGTGTAGCTCTGGATTGATTGGGTGTGATTACAAGACGATGCAGATGATGAGAGAGGGGTCCCTGCCTCGCCTTATATACTCCGGGAGGCAGGGTTATAAGTCGGTTTGATGGAAGAGTACTAGTCGTGTACGGCTAGGAGTACTTTACATGGATCCGGACATGTGTAGCTATCTAACCGAGTACTATCCCTCTATAGTCCTTGTGCTCCACGCTAACAGGTGTCGTGCAGCCCAAGTTGAGTAGTCCTAGGGGCCCACCGAGTAGTCGACCCTGGTACCCACCTGAGTAGTGGGCCCAGGGATGTCCATACGACACTCATGTTTCATTATTATGTGCCATAAGATTTGCTTGTATGTAGGGCTTGGTTAGATTTTAATTTTTAACACTCAATGTGTCATCTCCTAGTTTGTTCAGGACCATTTGACAATGTGTCATCCTCTCTAGTTCTCTTTGATTTTGACTTGGTAATTTAGAGATTCCATTTGTTAACTTTCTATTGGCAGGTAACTGTGTGATAGATTCCATGATATGATGATGGGTGTGCTAGATTTTGTCATCTTACTTTTGTTTCTTTTGTGTGGATGCTTTTGCTTTTTTAGCTAGATGTTTCTTTTTTTCATCTATGACATTGGAAAATTATTACTTTCAAGTTCTTAACAAAGATGAAACATGCCTACTCTACAGTCTAGTTTTTGGTGAATGATGCGACATCTGTTGTGCTCTTCAATGTAATAGAAAACCTTGATATTTGTCATTTTGCTGCTCTTGTTCTGTTTAATTTCATTGGGGAGTTTCCCTATCTGTTCTTCACTAGCACACTACTTTGAGTAGTAGTAAGTAATCTCATGCTACTGTTGAATTGTGTCTTTTAGTAATCTCATACTTCCAGAGTAACACTAGATCAGGCAACCCCAAGCAATCTACCCTGATGATTTGAGCATGCTTCTTTTGACTGACTGGCAGTATTCTTTCGTGGCAGACTGGCTTGCTTAACGCATACGTTATCAAGAAACTTTGCTTTGCAAGGTCTGTACAGAGCTCTCTGGTTCTTTCAGGTAGCTTATTGTGCTTTTCAGGTGTTTCTTATTCTGAATAATATTGGTTCTTTCGGACAGTTTATTGTGCTTTCAGGTTCTGCATATTCTGAATATTATATTTAATCTATAGAAACTTTGTTTAGCTTGAACGTTTGCGTTTATGCTATCTCATCCTCGTGTGTTGATCCCAAAATGTGTTAGGCTCCCCGTGTATCCCTATATGATATTATGGTATAATGTCACTCATTTGTTCATACTGCATATGTACCTGATAGGTTTCTTTGCATAGTTGTTGCCCAAAAGTGATTCATGATATTCTACAACCCATACACTCATTTATTTTTATTAGGTGTGAATGTTTTAGAAAAAACTATTTGTAAATTAACTTTGCTTTGTGCATTATGACACTTATTACATAATTCCACTTTGTCTCCCCATGGTGCCATCTTATTCTGTTACTATCTATATGGTATGTTGCCCTTTCCTTGAATATACCCTGATAATGTCACTGCCACTTCGGTGTTTTTTACTGTAAATGAAACAAATACTAGCAGCATCTTTTCTATTTGCATATAGAATTTAGTTGAATTTACAGTTATATGGGAGTCGTCATTTCAGTTAATCCATACTATAATGAAAATAAAATCCTAGGTGATTCCACATTTTTTGTTGTGTATAAGACCCCTCGCTTGAATTTGCTATGATATATCATTGTCATTTTTTATTGAAGTTGTAATCACACAAATACCATAGTTTGATTTATGCAAAATGTTTTATCATTTTGAAGAAATATGCCCTTTCCATAATTTTGAAATGGTGACATTTGGATATGAGGTTTTCAAATTTTTTAATGTTTTGAATCCATGGAACTATTTTGAATTAGTGTGCATATTTGTTTAGATTTTGACTTTGATGCATTGTCATTTGTCTTAATGTTGTTGTGCACTAGCTTCATTTATTGACCATTATGAATCAATAACTTTTGGAACTAGTGCATATGTTATATTAATTTGATGGGAAAAGCTAACAGTTATTCGAGCATTGTGTGACACTCCATGAATCGATTTTGGAGCCTTCCAATTTATCTATGAGTTATTTTTTACCCTTCAATGGTTAGGTTAGCTGCCAAGTACGGTGGAGTTTTTTTTCTTCTTCATTACTGTTTCTGGCAGCCAGCAAATGTCCGGATTGGAAGAGCTGCATCTTGAAGTTGCAAGTCATTTGGTACTCCTCTCTTTGGTTCCAGACAGGTGAGGCAATTCCCTGACTTTTGATCCTTTTTTTTTTGTTTTTGATTGTTTGGATCTGTATCTTGTTCATTCGAACCTGTGGCTTGTGGGGGTTGGGATCCGTAGAGTCAGCTGATGACCCAATCAAATGTACAATCGTGGATTCACAAATAATTCGGTTTTTCCTAAGGAATGAAGGTTAGAATTTTAATTTGGGGTCCAAATAAAAATTTACATCTTCCGTTCATCACTGCAACTCTAAGTTTATGTTCTTACTTGTTGTGCTTTCTAGAATTACTTGGTTCATTGCGTAGTAACTTATGAAACTTTTAATTGTAAGCTTCTTGTGACACTACATAATCTGAGTTAGTTCCCTAGTCTTCAATTTTTTTAATCTGAACTTTAACCTATGTGGATGTATTCCTTAGAGAAAAGATGATGTATATTCCTTAGAGAAAAGATGAGACTAGTTTGCAATTTTTTGCAATATTGGGCATCTTAGAAGGTTAACCTGCTTGCCTTGCAAAAAATCTTTGTGAGTTGTTGAATCTTGTTTTATCTTGAACGTAGTCTTCATTTTTTTCTTATCTTGAACCTTACTTGTGTTGTTGTATCATTCTCCTAGGTTTGACATGTCTGAACCTTACTTGAATATGTCATTTGAGGGTTTGTGTTTCTGCTTCTTTATTTGATATTTCGGGGTTTCCGTCACATCCTAGAATTTTATGCTACCATGCATTGCCTAGAATAATTTGTTTATTTGAATTTGGTATTTGGGTCATCTGTCAAATCTGTCATTTGGGATTTTCTGTGTTCTTACAATTAATTCGGTATTTTTGTTAATCTATTAAATATGCCATCTGGGGCTTTTTCTGTCATGACACTGAACTTGTGGCGTATTGCAACTATTTTTTCTGAGTTTGGAAACATGTTTGATGACCTTGAACTTGTGCTTCTCTTTTCTGCGCTTTTGTGTGACTGATAGTTTTCCCCTTAGCTGTCTCATCATGAGAGACATCCATTCCCATGCTATCGAAGCTCGGGATAGATGTCTCCCATGCTTCCATGGCTGATGTGAAATCTCCTTTCTCACCAAATCATGCGACGTTTGCCTATCATGAGTTATCTCTTATGCTTCAAGTTCAAGGTCAAATTATAAAAGCAAACTATTTGAGGCAAATCTTTTTTCAGATCAAATTGTGTTTTTGTGTGTTTCTTCTTTTGTGAGGCAAATACCAAATTTTGTTATGATCTAATTAAGGTACTAAAATGTTCACAGTTTCTTCGGACAATTTTTTCAATAATTAATCTGCCATTTTTTCCATTTGTTTATTTTTTACATTTGGGCCAGTTTTGGATAATATGCTTAATCTTTTATTTGCATTTTCTTATTTGAGTTTGGTATTTGGATAATATGTGTAGTCTGTCATTTCTGGGTTTTTGCCACATCGCAGAATATCATGGTAACATGCATTGTATATATAATAATTTGTTTATTTGAATTTGGTATTTGGGTAATCTGTGTAATCTGTCATTTGGGGGTTTCTGCCACATCACACAATGTCATGGTAACATGCATTGTATATAGAATATTTTGTTCATTTGAATTTGGTATTTGGGTAATCTGTCAAATCCGTCATTTGGGGGTTTCCATCACATCACAGAATATCATGGTAACATGCATTGTATACAGAATAATTTGTTTATTTGAATTTGCTATTTGAATATCTGGCATTTGAAGTTTATTTGTGTAATTTTCCATTTTAGCTATTTGGATCATATGCTTTAACCTTTTTTGCTTGAAAATTTGGATGTCCTTTGAATTTGGCATTTGATTTTGGTATTTTGGATTTGTATAATTTGTCATTTGAGCTATTTTTGGTTCGTCTGTCACTTGCAAGAAAAATCTGGCATATAGTTTAGTGTAGCTATGTGTTAGTGTGTACTAAATTTCTAATCAACATAGTTTTACCAGATCATATATAGTTACTGCTAAATGTTCTTCACTTTCCAACCAAGGATGTAATTGATTTTGTTTTGGGAATTAATTCTTGGTCACTATGTTAAATATGCTCCTGCTAATTGACTGAACACGCATCACTCCGTTAGCTGGAAGCCAACATAGATTTAGTTAGTACACTTATAACTTTGTATTATTACTCTAAAGTGGTTGATGTAATATTTTTGCACAACACATGTAAATTGTATATCACATCTATGTAAATTTTCAGAGATGCATATTAAGATCTGAAAATTAGTTTGTATTTGTCCTCTCTGAAATCTGTGTGATCGCATGTTGAAAATCACACAATTTTTTGATTCTATGATGATCTGTGTGATTTGTCTGATGAAGGCCACATAGATTTGGCTTCTGTTGTTATTTGTGATAATTTGTGTGATCTGATTTTTCAGAATATATTTGTTATTTGGCTTTTTCGAAAATCTATGTGAGTGATGCCTCAAAAACACACAGATCTATGGGCCATAAAATCATGTGATTCCTGGCCTCAAATCACACATGTGAAAGGGGCCCTTCGATCACACGGGTGATGGGTAGACAGACCCAAGAAGAAACGTATCCGATGCTGACCGGGATCTAACAGGACGGGTTTTTTCCCATACTTTTTGGGCATCATATTATTACGTCGCGGATGGGTTTGTACACCTCGCTTTATCTTTTCTCATTCACAAAATAGTTCCACATTGAAAATGTTCATCAGGCTCAGTCTTCGTAAATAGGATTCGCGATAGCCCACAGGCTTGCCACGTCCAATGATGTGGGCCTATAACACAGCCATAGGGGGCAAGGAGTTGGCAAATTGCTTTGATCACACGAGGCAGCGGTGTGATTTGTCGTTGGGGATGTAGGTCTTGAAACATGTTTCAGGCCTAATGGGCCGCGAGACGCCGGGTTTGTGATCGGCCCCGACTCCTTTTGTTTTTCATTAATATAGCAATATGACTCCGTTCAGTTTGCTTCTACTACATTATGTTTCCATCACAACAAGCAAATCAGCTAAAGATCTGCCAAATAGAGCAATCTGAAGATATGTTAAACAGAATCATAATCTTTATAAAAAAAAGAGTGGCATATTGCAGCATCTGCCCAGCAAGGAGATAGGGAAAATCAAACAACAAAGTCATAATTGAAGGTAGGCAGGGGCGGAACTAGAGCAAAACTGTTGGGGTGCGACACTTCCTTAAAAAGCTTTTCTAGATGGTTTTTGTGCTGATTTAGATAGCTACGGGTGTGTTACATTCAATCGAGGGGGTGCGTAAAGGGTTAAAAACCGTTGACAATCAATAAATTTTGTTTTTGGTGTGGGTACGACCGCACCCACAAGGAGCAACACAGCTCCACCCTTGAAGGTAGGGCCCCGTGATGCCGAGTTTGTGATCGGCCCCGCCAAACAGAGCGACAATCTTTATAAAGAAAAGAGTGGCATATTGCAACGTCTGCCCTGCAAGGATATCGCGAAAATCAAACAACAAAGTCAAGAACTGAAGGGAGAGACAGAAACATATAAAAATTTGCAGGTAGTATGTTTCTATCACAACAAGCAAATCTGCTAAAGATCTGCCAAACGGAGCCATGATATTTACAAAAAAATAGTGGCATATTGCAACGTTTGCCCGCAAGGAGATCGGGAAAATCAAACAACAAAGTCAAGAACTAAAGAGAGATATAGAAACACTAGTTTGAGAAAGGAACCACCAGCCCACTACTTAGTCTAGGACTCAACTTGTTTCTGACAAAGCTGTGGGGATCGTGAGAGCCCTGTGACGAACTACCCCCCGTGACCGGGCGCTATGAACCGGTCATTAATATAATCTTCATAAAAAAGAGTGGCATATTGCAGTGTGTGCCATGCAAGGAGATCGAGAAAATCAAACAACAAAGTCATTGAGGTGCGAGGAGAGGGAGTTCTCGCATCGGCCTTAGGTGGAGATAGGATGCAGAGACAGGACCCTGGGGTACCATGTGTTCCCAATTTTGGTTGAGAGATTTGGAATTGGTGGGATATGGAGATTTTAATCTTTATGCTTTGCTGCTCCTGCTGCATAGGAATCTGAGGCTATCCCTTGTCTACTTTTTATACCTTTAGGTTTAGGCCACTTAAAACTTGCATACGGATGGTGAGTGAACCTAAACCTATCCCATTCCTTAGGAATAGCTTGTGAGTGTGCAGGATTGGACTTGGAGCGAAAGTCCATTGGTGAAGAAATCCATGAAGGAAGGGTTGCGTTGCTTCGCTCAAGGATGTATGTGGTGAAGATCGATGATGAAGACTTGAAGCCCTAGCTACCGCTACACAAGATTTCCATATGTCGTTTAGCCCAAGAGGCTTGTACTAAATTCATATATCGAGATGTTTCGATGAAAATATGTTATTTTGTACTCTGATTTCGTTGTATGGAAATGATATTATACTATAATGAGTTATGTACATGATACCTACTAATCCATAGACTATCACAAGGGTACATGAAGTCGGTTTTCCTCACTAAAAACTTGGGTCTCAAGTGGTCTTGAGTGGACGTGAACGCCCCCACCACTTTAGTCCCGGCTAAGGCTTCATGTCCATACTCCATAGATTAGAACACAGTAATTATTGATGCAGACATCCATCCGATACTAAAGAGGAGACTTTAGTCTCAGGTGAGAACACCACCTGAAACAAATGGAATTCATCCACCATCGGCCCTGGCTTCCCCCTCTCTCTTATATCTCTATCTCTTTTCTCTCCTTCACCCATTCTTTCTTCTCTCCTCTCTCAGCTTGTTCATTTGGCTGGTGTTTGTAAGGTTTCATATGCTCGTATCCTAAGAGGGGGAGGGGTGAACTAGGCAATTTAAAAACCTTAACCTATGGCTTCACTACTTTTTCTCAAAGATAAACTAGAACATACTATCTAGATGTGCAACTAGGGTTGTTCTAGTGTGAAACTCCCATCCCAAAACAAGGTTTGCAACCTATAGCAAATCCTAGCATGATACTACTCTAGGAATGTAAAGGCAAGTAAAGATTGAAATAGAGTAAATGCGGAAACGTAAAAGGGATGAGAGGAAGCAAACTCTTGACACGCGATTTATCCTGTGGTATCGGTAGTCACTAAGCCACCCCTAGTCCACGTTGTTGAAGCACTCACACAAGAGTATTGCTTCCCGGTCACCAAGTCCTTCCCAAGAGCACCACTTGACTCACCACAAAGGCTCGCCACTTAGGCACTCGCCAAGCTCCCTTGGTCACCTTGATGTCGCCTCCACTAAGGAGCTTCTCCACCAAGGAAGGTGTCGGGCATACACCCAGGGTACTCACGCAAGGAAGGAAGAAGAGTAGAAGATGGACTCCTACTAGAATTCCCCTGTACTCCTACTAGGACTCGCTTTGTGTAATCCTACTAGAACTCCTGCCTTGTAACCGACTAGGAACCCGCCCCCTAGACTATATAAAGGAGGGCCGGGTACCTAGCCAAACATCCACAATCCCTCCGGGGAACAACACCAAGCACAGGGCGCAATACTACTCCAAACAGGACGTAGGGTAGCTACTCCGGCTACCTGAACCTGTATAAATCTTGTGTCTTGTGTCCTCGCGCGTACCTTCAGTTCCAGATCATGGCGATCCTCACCTTCTACCTTGCTGCGGGTACCTCCCATGGAGGTCGAGAGGTTTAAACACCGACAGAAGGGGGTCTCCACGTCCCCTGCACCAAGTGTCCTCGCCACTCCACACCAAGCCAGAGGGTCGATGACGATTGCCGGTGAGCCACTTAGGCCCCAAGGCTTCTGGTGAACCTTGTACACCTTGATTCACTCAAGAATCACCTCACAAGGTTGGCACAACCTTACACTCACTCAGCTCTAAGCTAAGCATAGCACTAAGCACATACACTAAGCATATGCAAGTCTATGGATGAGCAATTAAGCACTTGGATGGATTGGATATGATCTTCTAGGTGTCTTGAACTCCTCTGCAATTCCACACAATCCAGCAACCTCAAATGGGTGAGTGGAGGGGGTATAAATAGCCCAAGGCAACCAAAGAGCCGTTGGCTAATGGCCACTGAAAAAAGTAGCGTCGGATGAACTGATGCTATGCTTTTTCTAGGCGTCAGTTCATCCGGTGCCCTCCACGTCACTTAGTCGTTGAAGATCCGCTGACACAACTTCTCCGACACATTACACCGACGGTGCGTCGATTCATCCGGTGCTGAAGACCCCGCGGCCAAAACGTCTCTGGTAGCTTCCGCGCGACCGTCGGATAGACTGACGCATCCCCTTGACCAAGACGTCGGTTCATCCGGTGCTGAAGTCTTCGTCTTGGCGCGTCTCTGTCTTGATTCAAACTGAGCGTCAGATAGACTAACGGTGTCCTCACTCAGACCGTCGGATCATCCGGTGCTACTATCTTCGCTGCTCTTCCTCTGCAATTCATTCGGCGCATCTACAAAATGGATCGTCGGTTCATCCGACGGTGCCAACTTCATTTTGCCTGTACCAACTACACCGATGCTATGCACTGATGGTGTCATCGGTTCATTCGACGGTGTGTTTTCTTTTTCTTTCTTTGCTCGGTTTTTGCCCTAGAAAAATAGACTATCTTCTCAATTTGACATTGTGACAACCCGCACAGGAAAGTACCGTACTATCGCCTAAGACCGATCCACTTTGGTCATTAAGCAATAATAAAGTACCATCCTGTCGTAAGTCGCCGGTTAACACCCGTAAATCACTTGAGAGCACAAGGATCGAATATATGCATTAAAACTCACTCGAAGGCGAGTCCAGAGATACAACAACATTCAAATTCAAATTCGTACCCCGAAGGGTTTAATTATTACAAACCATAGTTTTTGCCATTACGAAATAGTTCAGAGTTTTGAAAAGCAGCGGAAATTAACTAGCGGCAGCAAAGTCACCACAGGAGGCCATCCATGATGCTTTCAGTAGTCATCCTCCACCCACTCCAGCTCCCAGCCGGGCGGGATCTCACCGGGCCACACATCACTGAAGGCATGACCTGGATTAACACATTATAGCAAGGCTGAGTATGCTAATACTCAGCAAGACTTACCCGTCGGTGATATCTACTTCACCACATCTAGACCATGAAAGGCTTTTTGGCTACTGGGTTGCTTTTGCTAAAAAGTAACAAAGAGTAGGTCCTTACTTTCAAGATTTTAGCACAAGTTCTAGTAGTTTAATCTTTACTACATTAGCCAACTAGTACAAACAAAGTTGTACAATACAATTAATCAAACATCATCTTCATCAACTTCCATCATTAGGGATCACATGACTAGTGGAGTAAGTAGTCTCGGGTAACGGTGAGAGGCCGACAATCGATTGATTTAAACCTTGCAAGGTAGACCCAAACACACCGGTCGGCCGCCCCCGCGAGGACAACTCCCCAGGCCGTCCCCATAAATCCTCGGGTTGGGATCGAATCTTACAGTCTTTGGTGCAGCCTATCCAGCATACCCCGCGAGATACCCGGAGTCACCATACACCACCGGTAGCTAGCCGTGAGAGCGAATCCCAAGAGTAGTAATAGTAGGATCCCTCGCCGCCTCATTATGGTACTAGGCTTACCGGTCCCATACCCGCATATGCTTGGCACGTTCAAAGACTTAACCCACATAACCACCGGACCGAGTCCGCATCCCATGCTCTTACCACGTGAGCAATCCATTTAAGGATATAGTATGATTCCTATCTAGGAACCTATTCTCGCGAGTGAGGTCATCACCCGACTTGTAACGGTCCTATAGCTTAGCAGCTATCGACCTATCATACTAGTGGGGACAAAGGTACCTATGGATCATGCATCTAGGGTTTCATTCAACTCCTGAACGTAAATGCGCAATCATTCATAGATAATTGAATAAAGAACTTTAAAACTGGGTTAGATGCACCGGAGCTTGCCTTCGTCGACTAGGTTAGCTTGGGCACCCTCGGTGTCGAGTACGTCCACGTACTGCAGAGAACCTTCCGCTCCGCCTTCCTCAGTTTCCGGGACAAGGGAGTAATCTCCGTCCGGAAGATCTACACGGAATGCAATGCACTTTAGGTGATGTGATAGTTTGTTGTCTTACCCAACTCTAGTTGATCATATTCGCCTTAACAAGCATCCATCTAAGGTTTCTCATTTAGGAAGGTTAAGGATTGTACATGGGTTACTCTTTTTATTCCACATTTGAATAAGGTTTTTATTGAGCTCATCATTTCATGTGAAAGCTTCATTTTATTTTATCTTTACCCACATGGTATAATTAATAATTATATTCATGAATTAATTCCTTATTAGTGCTGGTAATTAAATTTCTTTTATTTATATTAAATAATGCCCTCAAAAAGGAAAAGATTTAATTAAGGATTTTCTTTATTAATTTCCCTTTAATATAAAAAGGACATTTAAGCCATTTATTAAACAATTAAATTACCAAAAATTACATGAGTATTTCTTAAGCCTACTAGCACCTATCCTGGTCCATTGGACCCACATGTAAGTGTTGGATGCTAAGAAATTAAATATTATAGGAAATAACAATGGTTATCTAGTGATTCAACTTAAATGCAAATAAAACTAATTAAGCATCAAAATTACCCAAACTTTCTTGTGGATGCTCTCTGGTCCTAAACAAGTCTAAAAAGCGAGCATGTTCACATGGAATCTCTACTGAACTTGGTTTAATAATTTACAAAGGAAAACATGCATAATTCAAGAATAATTATTTCTGTTAATCCAAAATTCATGATTAATTCACAAGATGTGTATTTTGGTACTAAAAGACAGTGTGCACAAGTTGGGCTCGAGAACATAAATATTTTTAACATGAAAAATCATTTATGCAGATCTGCCAGAGATAGAAAAACATTTTTAGAACAAGATTTACACCATAACTTTGTGCAATTTTTGGCATAGGAGCTTGCATGACCTAACACACAACATATCCAAAAATTAGCTACAGAGGAGTTATGGTTTTTGAGATATTACAGATCTAGGGTTTTCACATTTGTATTTTTCATGCAAAAATTAAAAGGAATTAGCTCAGGCCAAAATAACAAAAGTTGTAGAATAATTAACCACTAATCCAACAAAATTGGCCTTGCATTTTTCTGATGTTTCTGTGATTTTCTACGCAATTTACAAGAATCAGCAAATCTGTTTAACTATTTGAGTTACCCTTTTGCGATTAGGCCCCTGAAAAGATTCCTGCGTCTGCAATGTCGTCCCTGGGCGGCCGGGCAGCGGCGGTCCGGCCAAATTCCGGCCAACCGCCGCCGGGCTTGGCCGGGGAAGGGCACGGGGGTGACCTAGGAGCACTAGGGGTTCGATTTTTGGGGTCGCAGGTGGGTGGGAGAGCGCCGGGAACGGCGGCCGGCGGCGCCCACGGAGGGCGGCCGCGGTGGCCTCCGGCCCGGCGGCGTTCCGGCCCGGCGGGGAGGGCGCGGTGGTGCCGGGCGGTTGGGGAGACCGCGTGGATGCCGCGGGACGGCACGGACCGGGCGCACAAGCGAGAGCGGGGGGCGCTCGGGTGCGCGCGCGCGTAGGCCGCCCGCCGGCGTGCGGCGGTCCGCGGACCGCCGGTGCGCGGGCCGGCCGGTGCGCCGGCTTTATAGGCGGCGCGCGGCGGCGGGCGGGGAGGGGCGCGCGGGCAAGCTCACGGACGATCGGGCGCGTGCCGTACGGCGTCGGGCGGGAAGCTCGGAACGGACGGATGGTCCGTCGTGCGTTCCCCGACCGGACGCCGCGCGGTGCGAGGATGAGGGGGGAGAACTCCGAGGCCGTCTTGGAACGCGCGTGGCATCGGGGAACGGGCCTCGGGAAGGCGCGAGGGGCTCGGACGCCGAGGCGGCGCGGGCGGCGCGCCGGGATCGCGGCGACGTCGCGCCGGCCTGGAAATGTTTCGGACTGGCCCTGTTCAAGCGAGGTTTTCTCCAAAAATTTGAATAAAAGTGCACCAAGCGATGAATAGGAAAGTTGTAGATCTAACTACCTTCTACAACTTTCGTAAAGGCCGTCTAGTGTTTTCTCAACGGATTTTGCAGGAACGTTGTGCCAACATTGAATGTCGGCCTGTTCTGGAAAACAGGAGGTACTGGAGGTTGACCAAGCTTTTCACCAATTTCCACTCAAAATTTGAAATGCCAATCTACATGAAAGTTGTGTCCCTCAACAAGATGGACAACTTTCCTAAAGGTAGATTTTGAAGTGTTTAGGTGAATTTTGGGGAACGCGGCAAAAGTTCCGTACGACATTCGCTGACGTCAACGGTCAAGCGGGGTTTGACCGTGTCTTTGACCACGGGTCCACCACGGGTGTGTGTAGGCTTGGTCAAGGGGTTCATTAGGGTTCATTGGCGAGGTTTTCGGGTGATGACCCAGGTTGACCTAGGTTTGACCGGTGTTTGACCGGTTTGACTCGGCTGATCCGGTCATTAGCGTTAATGACGGTAATTAAAAACCTGGGGCGTCACAGACATGTGATATTTTTTGCATCCTTGCGACCTAGAAGTGCTACAAAGACATGCTAAACAATGTGGTTAGTCTCATTGATCATGTTGTCACGAATCACCAAAATCAAACTCGAACTAATGGCATATGAGGTCATGCTACAGTGTTTGGTGGCTGATTGATTTGTTCTGAGAGAAAAGTATTGGTGGCTAGTTGATGGTAGTTGGTTTGTTCTTAGAGAAAAGTACTACTAGATGATGAGTGAAAAGCGTGACGAACATAGTGTGTGTTCTTTCTAATCTCCTTATCTCTCTTCACTCCACGTGCCGACGGGCTAGACGGCGCACGGTGTGACCTTCTCGGAGTGTCGAGGGACGACGCTGGCGGGTGCGGGGTGCCTGCTCCAGCCAGCCTGCACGAGGCACAACTGTTTGCTTCGGCCAGCGCGAGGCGCCTGCTCGGCTAGGGGCGGAGGTTAGGGCGCAGCGATGGTCCGGCAGGCCTGCACGGGTGCGTGACGTGACGCCCAGGCCTGCCTGCGCATGGTGTGGCCGCTTACTCCGGCCAGCGCGGGGCGCAGCAACGGCCAGGGACTGAGGTCGGGTGCGAGCGGCCCGCCGACCAGGGGCAGCGCATGGCGGGTTTGACGGCCGGAGCAGCAAGGCGCGGCCGACTTGCCCGATCAGGAGCTCGGTGCGCACGGTCGTGACTCGTGAGTTCTTGCATTTGTTGATTTTTATTTCTAATTTGGTTGCTGCTGTTGTGTTATGAATCTTTTGTGTGAATGAAATCGAACTCTTATTTTGTAAATCTTGTATGAATGATTTGTATGAACTAGATATAACTTGCGTTGGAAGAACTTTCTATGAGCAAATTGAGTTGGTGTTCGATTAAAAGAGACTTCTTTTTTCTCTCCGCGTTAGTTCTTGTTGAACTTTAAGTTCATATACTAGGAAAGTGCCCGTGAGTTGCTATGGGCAACAAAATATGTACAATGCAATACATAAATCATTCAACAACATATAGTGAGAAAGCAAGCACTAACATATAAAAATCAGTTTCTACATACAATGGGATCATACATATACTCGGTATTTGATAGATTTTCAAGTATGTTACCAAATCAATTTAGATTACAAGCACACATAGACAAGATGTGTAGGACAGATTTGTAAATAAGAGTGCAGGTTTGCTGGGGATGCTAAAGGCCGCGACTCGACCTCAATTGCGCTGCATATGGATCGGTTCTTGTATAGAAATTACGCAGAGAAGCAGGATGGGCATCATGCTATCATAAACCAGACAACTACAGGAAATGGAAGAGATCCAAATCAGAATTCATATTTGGGACACGAATCAAAGAGAGAAAATAAACAAACATGATGTTGTTGCCTTGTAATCAAAGGTGGCAATGGAGATCCAATGTGTGTGATATCATAAGAAAATTTAAATAATGGGCATGGATTAAAAAAATTAATGCTTCTTATATATGGCAGAATGGTATGGGGAAATTGTTCAAAAAGAAAAACTTACCAGGACATCTACTTGTGACACTACAGTCACAATACTGACTATCATGAGGATTTGTTTTCATAGTCCACTGGGTGAGCTCTTGATTCCATCTCACATTTCCTAATGCCTACAAACATACATGGCAAAGGATGATTGCCTCATTAGGTCAAAGGATGTAGTCTTGTTTCAGAAAATAAAATACTCAAGATTGGAAATTCATAAGCTAGGGTTCCCACACGAGGAACTGAACCTGTAGTTCATTTGTGTGTATGTAGTGAACTGAAAGTAATAACCATATATGCAATGTACTGAACTTTTAAACCATTTGTGCAATTCAGTGATGGATTGAAGTGGCACAGCTTACTAATTAAAATATGAGAAACACAACAAACATCCTAGCATCCATAACTATATTATAGTGCCTTTGTAAACTAGTGGCAGGTAACTTATGCCATATCATCCTAGCTTTCTTTTGGTTGATGAGTGATGACTGCTATTTATAAAAGTAACTATCCGTCATTAATAGAAGATCATAAGGAACTATCTAGGTTTAGCTGTGATTGAAAAACACAAAAAATGCAGCTTTGTCTCGCAGAAGTGACTATCGTGTCATTAACAGAAGACCGAAAGGAACTATCTAAGTTTAATGAAAAATGCACAAAAATTGATTCAGTTTTCACATGAAAGGAGAATTTTGGAAACATAATAGATTGTGAATATATTGTATGCTTTTCAAATTTGAGAACCATATGTGCAATTTTTTATCAAACACGGCCATTTGAGAAAACTATCCAATGGGCTCGATACAATTATGGTTACATATATAAAATTCCAAGTTACATTTCTGCATTATAAGAAGAAAGCCTAATCTGTAATAATAGGTTTACCTGATTCTTATACTATTAAAACTTGGCTGCAAGAATTGTTACTTATGCCCACATAAGTACAACTTAAAAAAAAATCTCTGCAATGTGCATCCACTAAGCATTTTTAGTTTCTGAAAAATGTATGATGGTATGTTGGTGTGTTAGTAGATCAAACAAACCTGGCAGCAGTCAAATTGGAGCTTCAAGCCACAATCTACAGCTCAGGAGAGGATGCCAGCACAGTTGGAGCTTACATTGAGAAGCCTGACCAAGAACAGCCTGAAGCAAGGTCCCTGGTGAGAAGAGCAAAGCGTCACAATAATTTTTATTATGGATAAAAGAAAAGTAGGAAGCTTCCCAATTATTTCTCTATTCCAAACCAAACCAAACCAAACCAGATAGAATTGTGGTGCTTTCCTCTCAGCCCCTGAAAAAGATTTCATGAAGCAAAAAATCAAATTCGTCCCTAACTGTCTAGTCCTACAATAATGGTAGTTCTTGTACATATATATATGCAACATATGAAAGCAAATTAAGAGTATAATTGTTTTAAAATTCATAAGGAAAACTGGCATATTGCATACTTAGAGAAATTGGAGGTTCACCTTATAGTGCATACTTCGTTTCATGCGTTGGATGATGCCAAGAGAGATTATCAATGTAGAGCACAGAAAATATACAGTTAATTCCATGTAGCAAACTGAAAACTGCAAAGGACAAATCAACTTGTATTTGACCAGAGAAAAATTTGTGTTAAAATTGGAGATAAATAGCACATAAGAAAAAAACATATGAACTGTGAAATAGTATACAACATACCCATGAAGTTGTCTAATGGACATGGTTATCATGTTTGGTTCCTGGAGCCCAAGTGCCCAAGTGAACTTGCACTTCCTGCTTCAAAGGGTAGTATCAGCCATTGCAATATCACCTTCTACCTAGGGGTGGGCGTTCGGTTAGACCGAACCGATCGGTTCGGTTCCTCGGTCTTTTTGAAACTTCGGTCTTTGGAAAACGAGAGACCGATCGGTCTTTTGAAAAAATGAAGACCGACCATTTTCGGCCTCGGTTAGTTCGGTTCGGTCTCGGTCATGACCGAACTAACCGAACTACCGTCAACACCAAGAAATAGCACATTTAATAGGAAATTTCAGCAAGCATACTAACGATTCAAGATACTAACCGAACTACCGTCAACACCAAGAAATAGCACATTTAATAGGAAATTTCAGCAGCATACTAACGGATTCAAGATATGACCATCGACCGCTTCACCACAAATGACCACCGACCGGTTCACAAGAGCAAGACACCGTAATTATTACAAGACCACGGTCCATAAAAGTTGAACAGTTCACGGTTCACATGCAAGCGGCAACGAAGTTCACATGCATTAACGAGTTCACATGACGAAATTAAAGAAGCATAAGTTGCATTGCATTAACGAGTTCACATGCAAGCAAGCAACACGACAGGTCCACAAAGAAGACACATCCAGCCACAAGCCCACAATAGCCACCGCCCAGCCCTTCACCAATCACCAAAGCAAGCCCGAAAATAGATTTTAGAACAAGTCAATTAGTAAGAAAGTTGAACACAATTCAGAATTTCGGATATTAGTAGTAAATACATTGTAAATACTTAAAACCGAGAAGCTCACATAGATCACCCGGTTGACGGTTTGGTGGACTTGCTTGTGCTTGGCCGCGACTTGCACTTGGAGGATCCGTCGTCCTGTGTCTTTGTAGTTGTAGTAGCCTTGCTTCCTTGGACTTGAGACTTGGAGGCATTGTCAATAATTGCCTTCTCTTTAAATTCTTTAATCGCCCGAAATAAAAGAAAAGCACTATCGCGTTTTGAAATCAAAGCAAAACAAGCATGCGTAGTAATAGAAATTTAGAAGTATTGAATCACCTTCTTCCAACTTGGATAATTCTTCGGTATTCTCGCCTATATTGACCGGAGTGGCCCTTTTTAGCCAATCTTGTGTGCAAACTAGCGCTTCCACCATGAATGGAGTGAGTGAAGTCCTAAAGTCATCTAGGATGCGTCCACTTGTGCTAAACGCCGCTTCACTTGCAACTGTGGAGATTGGCATAGCAAGAACATCACGAGCCAATCTAGATAATGTGGGGAACCTACTAGACTGCCCCTTCCACCAAACAAGAATATCAAACTTTTTGTCATCTTCTTCGCACTCCTCAGCCAAGTACTTGTCCAATTCAGTCCTACACCCCCTACTACAGCTGCTTGTTCCGTTGTTTAGCCACATCTTCTTGGCAACTACAGACTTCATCATTCTAGCTCCACTTTGTTTAGCCTTGGGTGAGTCACTTGTAGGTGGTGTTACATCACTTGTAGCCGAATAGATGGACCTATATTCTTCAAACAAGTCATGCAAGCACTTGCTCGGTCGTCGACCAAATTTTCTCTCCGAGACTCGCCCATACATCTCCTCTACGGCCCGCCCTACATATTCCGAAAGCTTATACCTAGGATCCAAGACAACATGACCACAAAGATCAACATGTTTATATTCTCCTTCTCCTTTTCTTTTCCCTTCCCCCTCCCATTATCATTCCGCACCTCTAAGTTCTCATGCCACCGCCCCCAATACTTGTCATACTTTTCTTTCATTCTCTTCCCCATTGCCGCTTGGATTGGATCACCACTTTTCACCAGCTTTGTACTAATATGTTAACCTCTCCAATCTCATGGAAGAAATTGTGAGCAGTCACTGTTAGGCTAGCTGAAACACGCTTTGTTATCTCTGCAAAGTGGCCTAGAAATTCAGCCATCTTCCTTGCATTTTCCCAATCATGGTCATCAGGAACACCAGGACCCTTGTCATTACCCTTGTCACTAAGCAAATCAATTGTAAAGTATGGATCCTCCTCTGCATACCTTGTAAATGCCTTTTCATAGGTGCAGTACCGCAAGCATATCATGGGTGGAGTTCCATCTAGTGCACACATCAAGGCTCAAGAATGCCTTGCTTGTCCACCTTCTCCAAAGCAAAGACACTCTTTAAATTTGACTAACCTTGATGGACTATTCTTGATAAATCTCACAAAGAAAGCACGAACACGCTTGATGGAAGTGTCTACTTCTTTCAAACCATCTTGCACAATCAAGTTAACTATATGTGCAAGACATCTCATGTGAAGGTACTTGCCTCTCGCTATGCTAGTTTTCAAATTATTCATTTGCCTTATCAAATAACTAACCCCACTATCATTTGCACTAGCATTGTCAACGATTCTTCGTCATTAATTTGTCCAACCCCCCAATCTAGCAAAACTTTCGCAAGTGCTTCCCAATATCATCCCCCTTTTTGCTTTTAACCTTGAAAAAACTAATTATCTTCTTATGCAAGTGCCAATTATTATCAATAAAATGGGCAGTGACAGTCATGTAGTCTTCTTTGCCGCCGTGATGTCCAACAATCCGTGGTGAGGCAAACTCTCGGCATTGTTCTTGGAAAAAGATTTTTAGTTTTGCTTTATGCTCAAAGTATGTTTGGGCGGTGTCCCTAGTGCATGTCCGTCTAGATGGCAAAGTGAACCGTGGGCAAGCAACGGCCATGAACTTTGTAAAACCAGGCTTCTCACCAAATGCAAATGGCAGCTCGTCTTCTATTACCATTTCGAAAAAAGCCGATCTAAGCAATTCGAGGTCAAACTTCCAAGTGCTTACACTAGTGCCGGCATTTACTTGCAAAATACCTTGCTTTGTATCATCACTACATCTATGTGGATTTCTCTTGCAACTATTAAAATGTCTACGCATAGCGGACGTACCATTGAATACCGGATGTGCCGCCAATGTCATGACCGCAAGACTTGCACTTCCCCTTGATGACCACACCATTTTCCTTGATCTTGTCAAAGTGCCGCCATATGCTAGATCTTGCCGCAACCTCCTTTCTCTTCTTCACCTCGTCAGCTTCAAGATCAATGACCTCCCTCGGAGCACCTCCCTCAGCCTCTTGGTCGCCAGCAGCAGGAGGAGCAGGAACAATTTCCCCACCACCAGCACAAGTGGCTTCAGCATCCACCTCTGCTCCATCTACATGGTTAGCCTCCCCTTCGACTTGAACCCAATCATCCATCTGTCGGTCAATTTCTTCCTCGAAGTTGAGCCATCCGAAAAAAAAAGTAGCTCATACATTCGGTCATTCGGATCGACTACATTCGGTTCAACCGCATTCGGATCGACTACCATTCGCATCGACTACCAATTTCGAGGAATCAAGGCTAAGAGCTTACACCGCACGAGGCAATAGATGGATCCGTCGTTCTTCACTCCGGACGCCGGGACGGCCGGACGGGGGAGAGCACGAGCGCAGCGGGGACAGGGAGGACGTCGAGCGGTCGAGGGCCCGGCCACCTTGGGACGGCGAATCGGCCGACGGCGAGGGCCGAGCGAGCGGTCGCGCCGGCGGACGGGGAGGGGGGAGGGTCGCGCCGGCGGACGGGGGAGCGGTCGCGCCGGCGGACGGGGAGCGGTCGCACCTTGGGACGCGTCGAGCGGTGGCCGGGAGCCCGGGAGGCCGGGACGGGCGGACGGCCGGATGGGGAGGGCCGGAGGGCCGGGAGGGCGGGAGGGGGGAGGGCGGCGGACGGGACGGGGGCACACCGGCGACACCGCACGGCGCACGCGCACAAGGCACGGGGCCACCGGCGGCCGGCCACGGGGGAGAGGCGCCGAGACCGAGAGAGGGGGTTAGGGTTTGGGAGGAAGTTTATATACGTAAGTATTGTTGGGCCGGGCCGTGAAAGGCCTCATGGGCCACTTTCTCGGTTAGTTCGGTCAATTCGGTTAACCGAGGGTGGAAACCGAACTAACCGAGAAAAGTTCGGTTATCCGCGGTACCGAGACCGAACTCATGACAAAACATTTCGGTCTCGGTCTTTTCGGTCTCGGTCTCGGTCTTTTCGGTTCGGTCTTCGGTCCTCGGTCAATTATGCCCACCCCTACTTCTACCTTGGCAGTGAATTATCAATCACATGCTACTGTTGTTCCTTGAATGGATAGATGAAAAATAGTAGTATGTCTGAAAGACAAAAGAAAATGATATATTTGCATTAGAGACTCAGAGTTAAAATAGGGGTAGGTTAGAGAAATTAAGGATATCAGAGGAAATACAGATATTTGAAAACACACTTTGATGGAGATAAGATATTTAGTGGGTAAACATTAAAGCAAGACAATTAAAACACCTGGACAGAAAAACATTAGGCAACAACATGTGGACAGAAAGAAAACACTCACCGATCATAGTCTTCCCCTCAATCAGATTATTTTTTCTTACCCCATGCCATCCAAAATTATGGACAAGAATTTGTAGACATAAGGTCACTACACCATAGTTGAAGAATCCTACGAATCCAGTGTCAACGTGACTCGCAACATTATGAATTCAGATAAAAAAAAGACTAACAAATAGAAGTAGAAGCATGAAAAGAGTGAAAGAACCACCTGCGAAGAAGACCAACAGGGGCGTCTCCTCTTGGGCACGGACCTCCGCAACGCTACCGTGGAGCGTATTGACTGTGGCAACCCTGGCGCGGCTGCCGTCTGACACCGCTTGCTCATTGCCACGCGTGAACAGTGGAGGAGAGGAGGCGCGTGCCAAGCGGAGGACTTGGGCTCGCGGTGTCGGCACCGGCGTGGATGGGTAGCCGAGCAGGGGCTGTGGCGGCGCGGATCTGCAGAGGGATCCCAGCATGGAGGAGTTGGTGGTGCGGCTCGCTCGCCGCTGTCGTTGCCGCCACTTTTTGACCCCAAGAGCGCAACAGGAGAAGAGGGGCCATTGGTTTCCCAGAGCACCTCCGTCGTGGATACCTCACCGCCGCCAAACCCCAACCGCCGGTGATGAAGTTAGGTTCCTGATAATTTGACTCAAACACAAACAATCTCGACGACGGCGGCATCGATGATGGGAGGTGGCGTCGAGAAAGGGGGAGGGGGCGGGGTGCCGTCTTGGTCTGCGACAGCGGCGACCCGGTGTGGGCTCCGTCGGCGACGTCGCGGCAGGGAGATGGCATGGCAGCGACGGCTGGATCAAATGGGATGCAGGGTTAGGGTAAAAAGAATAGAATGTGTTGGGCGTCCAGGGTGGCAGACCCAGGGGTAAAAATGGAATGTTGCGGGGGCAAGGGGGTGCTGGGGTGGACGGCAGACCTGCGCGAGCGGATGCAAGGGAGGAAGGGATTTTTTTTCTCCTCTTCATTCTTTTTACTAGTAGAGCCTTTCGGACCCGGATAACGATGGTTTCTTACCTGTGATCGTTTCAGCCAGCTCTACCGGTATGCTCATTCATTTACGCAAAGCATGTTTCTGTGCGCGAGAGAGGGTCTGCAAAAAGGGGGGAACACTTCAAAGGCGCATGATCATCAAGCCGGGGCATCAGCTTCGCAGGTGTCGTGCAGACCTGCAAGAGTGGCAAACCTTTGCCGCTCTTGGGCACACGCGTCGTTGTAGCCTTTCTAGGCATCCCGACGTGTCACCGCAAGGCGTACGTGAACGCTGCAGCAGCGACCCATCACCCATACGCCGACACCAACCAGTACGAAGAATTTATATGTGTAGCCTAGCTAGCCGGCCACTGCGTGCGCAGGAAGCCCTTGCCTTGATTAGCATTGCACACTCCAACTCCTTGCTTTTTGGCTAACGTTCGAGACTTCTTCCGAGTCCACAGATCGGCAGCATGAGCCAGGCCCAGCCCGTCCGCACCGGTGACGTGTACCCAGCGTCCGCCGACCGCCGCGAGGCCCGCCGCGAGCGGGACAAGGTCGTCGGGCAAGGGCACCAGCAGGAACAGCACGCAGGCGGCAGCGCCATGCGGGTCTCGGAGACCGACCTCCCCGCCGGCAGGCGCATGGTCACCACCAGCGCCGGCGGCCAGGTACGTTACGCGTACAAGCACCGCCGCACGTTCCAAGATCGTTCGTTCGTTCATTCATGGCGTTTGTCCCCCTTGGAAAACCAACCGCCACTCTCTCTTTCTGCAGGTGATGGCGCAGTTCACGGTGCCAGTGCCGGGCCAGAACGTCGCGGAGGCAACGGACGCGGTCACGGTCGGCGAGGCCCTCCAGGCGGCGGCGCAGACGTCGGCGGGCGACAGGCCGGTGGGGCTCGCCGACGCGGCGGCGGTGCAGGCCGCGGAGATGCGCGCGACGGGGCTGGGCGGGAACGTCCCCGGCGGCGTGGCGGCCGCCGCGCAGCAGGCCGCGGAGGCCAACATGAAGATGGGGGCGGGGCAGGAGGGTGGCAGCGGCAGGGTGGTGCGGGTCAGGGACGTCCTGGGCGACGCCGCGGCGGCGCTGCCCGCCGACAAGGTGGCCACGAGGGAGGACGCCGAGAAGGTGGCGGCGGCCGCCACGCGCAACGAGGGGAAGAGGGCAGGCGCCGCCGTTGGGGCCGGGAGGAAGGGTGACGTCGTCGAGGCGGTGGCGGCGGCCGCGGACATGAACGAGGGCCGGATGAAGTAATCACGTCTTACCTCTGTAGTGTTGTCAGTTCGTCTGTCACGATAGGTCGCTGCTCTGCTCAGCTAGCCTACCCAGCAGTACAGTGTGTTTGTTCAATAAAATCGAGAAGCATCATCTATATACAGAGTTCCAGACCCAGAAGAAGGGGAAAAAAAGCTTAGCCATGCAGATAGATCTTCTGCTGATCGATCACTTATCTTCGGGAGTTCCAAAAAAAAAGACAAAAACAGATGGCCCATGCAGGTCTCGAACCTGCGACCTTCGCGTTATTAGCACGACGCTCTAACCAACTGAGCTAATAGGCCTGTCTGATATTCATGCTTCGAAAACAGTACATATTTCTTAGTATAATTAACCTATATGGCAGTCGTGTGGCCTCTATGGCGATCCAGAAATCAAAACCTTCTGCCGTGTGCCGTCTCCAACCGCTGTGTGAACGTGATGATCAGCCCTCCGAAGATCATAGACCGTGCCCTTTCGCCGTCATGGACTCATGGTACTACGGGAGCGGCCGAGCGGGAGGGCAGCACCAGTTGATCGAGTCAGCAAACAAAAGACAGGCTCCAGCCAGCTGCCCTGCCGAGTGCCGATGACGAGTGAGTTCACGAAGCCCTGAACAACAGGGAGGTCGTGAGTCGTGACGCCGTGACGGGACGTGTCCCGATTTATTTGCTCCGTGTCGCCCGCCGCTCTGGGAATCGAATTTGCATTGCCGGCCCGGCCGGCCTTTTCAGGTCCATCCGGACAGCCTCTTCTTTTTTTCTATCCTAATTTCGCAGCTAGGAGTATTCCGTGTCACGCGTCACACATTAATACTGTACACGGCGTGTAGGAACGATTGTTTTGTACCGCACGGAAAACTCGTCGCACGCTACGCCGCCACAAGAAAGGACGTGTTGGGTCCTCAATCGCCAGGTCCGGTGGCGCGGACCTGTTACCCTAGCCATCAGGGGGGTAAAGGAGTTGGTCGGGGAGGGGCAGCCTCTCTTTCATGTTCACACAATACATGCATACTACTCCGTATAGCATACCGTGTGCCGCATAGCTAGTGTCCTGAACTAGTTGTGCAAGCCAAACCGTTGGGTCGATAGGCGGGGCATGTAACTAATCAAGTGCCCGGCCGGAACCCCAATTCGCTTAAGAAACGATTGAGAGGCAATCATGATCGATGCTGCATTTCCCCGGCAAACTCCTTTTTTTTTACGACCAAGAATTATTCCCAAACGTTCTCATATCCTCCTCCGTTCCAAAAAGTCAAAATCGAACCTGTTCAGCCTTGATTTGAACTTACTCCTGTAGAGAAAGTATGAATGCCTTTTTGACCGTCTATATGCTTTCCCTTGGCAAACTACTACTTTTCCGACCAACTCCTTCGAACGTTCTCATATGCTCCCCTCCGTGTAAAGAAAAAAATGTTGTTTTATAGTCAAATTTAACTTCTTCAGCTTTAGTCAAACTTAAGAGAAAAATTCAATAAAACCTTTAAAATTGGCTAACCATAAACACTTTATCGAAAAAATTGCCGAAACCAATCCATACCAAACTTTTAATTCAACATTAGATGTGACCAAGTAGTGATTAGTAAAATGAGTACATATTTACATGGCCTAAATTTTTATCATGACACTAAATTATCATTAAATAAAGACTTAATTGGATCGATATCATTGAAAGATCCAAAAATTAGATATATAGTACCGTTGACCCCACATGTGATTGACTCATGTGAACCACATATCATGTAATTGACTTAGTAATGATATATATCTAACTTTGTGATCATTTAGTGGTAGGCATGATAAATACACCAATTTAGTTAGTTAAGAAATTGATTTGCACCAAATACGATGAATGTCGCACTGTTGCGCCTAGGAAATAGTCTTTCCAATAGACAAATAGTCCTGCCGCGACTAGAAAATATTACTACTGCTGCGCCTAGGAAAGATTACTAGTGCACGAAATCGTGCGTTCCGCGTACGTGCCGTGCCCGTCGTGCACGCGCGCGATCCCGGCACACCTGCCGCCGTGGCATGTGGAACCGACAGAGGATCGGAGGGAGGGCCCAGCCAGCTGATCTCGCGATCGTGATTAACGCGGGATTGGACGAAGCGTCCGCGGCCCCCGCTGTTCTGCATCGGGTGCTGCTCAGCTCGGAATCGGCTCCAGCACTCCCAGTAAATTATGAATGCACAATTTTGTATATCCATATTTTTTCACGAAATCACATAAATTAATATTGATAAAATAAATATCCAAAATGTTTGCTCTCATGCAGCAAAATAAATAATATGGTTCTTCGTGAGAATATGTCTACATAGATTCATCAAAATGTAACTTGTGTTGAAGCGCTTCGTGAGAACCATATTTTTTTCTGTACACATGAAGCTGTCATAAGAGCAAACATTTGGATATTTTCAGAGAATTAGTAAAGTCTGAAACAGTATCATTTAGCTGTTTTGAAAATTATTTCTGAGCAACTTTGCATCTAAACTTTGGCTCCACAGTGGCAAATGAGATCTATGAACATTGATGAACATGTACTCTCATTTGTTGAGTTAAATGTTGAAGTTAAGTAATTTTAAGAGAGTTCCAAAAATTGATTGCAGCACTAGGCGTCAGACCTAGGGGGACATGAGTGAAGTTTGAAAAACAACATCATTTAGCTTTTTTTAAATTATTTCTGAGTAATTTTGCATCTAAACGTTGACTCCACAGTAGCAAAACGAGATCTCTTAACATTGTTGAACATGTACTCTTATTGTTAAATTAGATGTTGGAGTTAAGTAATTTTAATCGAAGCTCAAAGTTAACTTTGTCACAGTGTTTCCAGACCGTACGAGCCAAGCGGCAAGCGAGCTGAGCACCTGGCGAGCCGTACGGAACAGAAAGTAGGACGCACCGTAGTGAACCATTGAGCCGAGCCAAGCAGCACGCGAGGGCGCGCAGTGGAACAGAGGATGCCGTGAACCAATCCCGCATCGCCATGAGGGGGCGCGCACCAGAGCCGCGGTGCGCACGGCGCCCACCTGATTATTTTCCGTCGCGTTGCGGCCGGCGTAACGCGCCGTGTGGATGGATCGGTTAGACTATCTCCAGCAGCAGCTGGAACACGATCTCCATCTTCAAAATGCAGATCCAAAGGCTACTGTTGCGCCTCCAGATGCCGCACCCGGTTCTGCACAATGAGCGAAGGGTGAAGGTGTGCTGCATTCCTTGGATTTTTTGGCCCTTCTCTCTCCTTGCTGCATACCAACCGGCACCCGCCGCCGCGCCCCCTTGGCCCCTTCGCCCTTCCTCCTCGCCGCGTGCCTTGCCTCGCTCCACCCGCGGCCGCGCCCCCCGCCCCCTCACTCCACCCGCCGCCGCACCCCCTTCTCCCTTCCTCCTCGTCGTACCCCGGCCTCGCTCCGTCCTCTGCCGCCCCGCCTTCTCCCTCGGCTTCCGCGCTCGCCCAAATACGGCGGTGTGGACGGAAAGACAGGGGGGCAGGGCAGCGGCGGAAGGACCGGCAGTGCGGGAGACTGGGGCCTCCTCCCCGGCGGCATGCCTCCTCTCCCCAAGCTTCACTGTCGCGCCTTGCGCCGGCGGCCCCCTCTTCCCGAGCTCGCAGGCGGAGGCGGCGGCCTCCCAACGGCGCACGGCGACCGCGCCTCCTCCTCCTTCCCCGCGACCGGAGGCGCAACCCGTGGCGGCGCGGCCCTCCGGGGAGTCGGGCGGGACTCCGCCTCCGCTTCCCGATCGCCGCCGTCGCGGCCTCCTCCTCAGCCACCGGCGCCCGCCTCTGCCTTGCTCATCCTCGGCGCCGCGGGAGGCAACAGTCGGGTGTCTGCGCGACGACTGCTGGAGCTCCTCCTCTTTTGCAGCACATGACTCCTCTCTCTCTTTTCTTCATAGAGCCATTTGCAGCATGAAGATGCAGATTGTTGTTGGATATAGTCTTATCTGGTCAGTCGTCGTCGCCCACAGGTCAAGTCGTCCAGGGCGATGCGCGATGCAGCAGCGGTGGTTTTAATCGCTCGGGACCCGCCCAGCTAAAGAAAAAAAAAAGGTAATACTAATCACTCGTTTTCGCACATGTGCGGAGCGGAATAATGGCTCGCTCTACACATCTCGGCGCGTACGTTGCTGTCGCTGACGTCTGACGACGACCTTGAGGTCAATGAAGCTCCGTCCGATCGATCCTCACCTTTGGATTATAAGTACAGTTATTAAAATCTCACCGAGACGAGAGGAGGAGATCATCGCGGGCAATCATGATGGCGCTGCTAGTCTCTAGTACGCTGACAGCAGTGGCGAAGCCGTATTGCGTGCGAGACGGGCAGGCGCCTCAAGATCCCATCCTGTACATCAGTAGCGGCGACGACCTCAGCTAATAGCCGTGCGCTGTCCAGAAGACACCATGGTTACGAGTCGGTCGCCGGCAGCAGCAAAGCAACACATCGCCGGAGATTAATCGTGTTCCTTCTCCGGTCGGGACCAGACACCGTACGTTGACGTCGCCTTGACCTGAAAGTCCAACTCCCCCCGAGTCCTCCAACCAACGTTTCGGCGCTCGTAGAGGCAGTGATGATGACGTCGTCCTTCTCGATCGACCGGCTCCCTTGCTTCCACTGCTTCGACCGGCTCCCTTGCTTCCACGGCGCTTCCTTGGCTGCCAAGTTCGTTCTCTGGACAGCGACTCGACTGACCGCTAACGTGTGCCCGTAGCGTGCTCGGAACACGGTTTCCTTTCGCCCATCACAATAGAGGAGGCGACCTGCTCGTGGTCTCCACGGCCAAGTCTTCGCTGCTTCTGTGACTGACCTGGAGTACGCCCACAGCGGCCAAATCATAAACAATCGAGGAACCCAGCGCGCAGCCGCGCGCACCCCCGCAAAGCGCCAGGAGGGAAAGCCGCGTGCACGCCGCGGCGGCGGCTATATATAGCAGCTCAGTTGCCGCTGCTCTGCAGTCTGCACCCACCAACACAGCAGCAGCCAACTGCAACCTCTTCCGGTCTTCCCCTCCCCACCGATCCGCGCCTCTGTTTCCGCACCAACGCGCTCGGCAGTCGCGAGGCGTTCGCGTTCTTCAACCTCGGAGCACCGATCAGCTAGCAGCCCCGAGGAATCACCAGCCATGGCGAAGGTACACCGTCACACTCTCTCCCCCCGGTCCTCGGCACCTGCTTCTGCTCCAGCCTCCACCTCACTTCGAATTAACGCGCTCTGCTTCTTCACTTGCAGCAAAAGATCGTGATCAAGGTGCAGATGGCGAGCGACAAGTGCCGCTCCAAGGCGATGGCGCTCGTGGCGTCCACGGGCGGCGTCAGCTCCGTGGCGCTCGCCGGCGACGGCAAGGACCAGGTCGTCGTCGTCGGCGAGGGCGTCGACTCCATCAAGCTCACCGAGGCGCTGCGGAAGAAGGTGGGCGACGCGCAGCTGGTGCAGGTCGGCGAGGACAAGAAGGAGGAGAAGAAGCCGGCCGACCCCGTCGCCGCCGCCGTCGCCGAGTACAATAACCAGTGGTACCACCACTACTACCCGCCGCCGCACCCGGTGGTCTACGACCACCGCGCCGTCGGATACGGCGGCTACTACTCCCAGCCGGACACCAGCTGCTCCATAATGTAGAGAGGGGCTTCTGCATTTGGCGGATGTGTGTGTGTGTGTGTGTTTGGGTAGCATGCGGTTCAGGACGGTGAGAAAGCTTTTATTACGTTTTCGGGTCCGGTTTCGACAGCATTAGTTTGTTGGTGTGCTAAAAGAAAACTTGTATTATTTTCTTTTACACTCAATCCACATGTAAATTAAATAGTGGTGCTAGCAAAATCTCTATACAACAAGATTGGGTTGGAACTCTCGTATCATGTTCCAAATTACATTAGGTACGTTTACAGTACGAACTTGATCTGAAAACAAAGTTGAGAGATTATGTTGGTTGATCTGAAAGTTGAGGGACAAACTTAATTGACCCTTCAAGCAAAGTTGAAAGGTCACGATGCTTATTTTACTTTTTTTTGTACAATTAGATATTCAATCATCAGAGACAAGTAACAGATATGAGACTGAAGTTGGTCCATTGTACATTTTGCACCGCCTGTTTAACAGGACATTCAGAAAACTGAGCTATATCATAGCAATGATGCCCAGAGGAGGTGAATGTTTGCAATTTTGCATGCTTTAATTACTAATCTGTGAGCATCCTTGTTGAGTTGTCTGCTAATCTTCCGGCACCAGAAGGTTTTCCCTTGGTTGTTTGTAATCAATCTGCAAGGAGTGGCCTGAGTTAGCACTGCATAGGACCGTAGATGATGTCTTCTTTTTGTGAGTTGTTTGCCAACAATTGGTTGTCACTTGTCATTGATGTAGGTAATATGATCCATGCTTAGTAGGGGTTTGAGGCCAACAAAAATCACAAGAGCTTCTGCTTGAGGTGGACCCTGTGCATACTGTTCTTGCGCCTGCACTAAAATGCCTCTCCGAAGTGTTGATGAGTTGTCGTGAGTGAATATCCCGAACCCTGCTCTTCGTGGCCTCGTAGCTTACCCTGGACAAAAATCATATAAGCCTCCACGTGAAGCCACCTATGATCCTCGGTGAATACTCTAGAAAAAAGAGAAAACTCTAAAAATTCTTTTAAAAAAACATCTAACCTTCATTCCCACCAAAATCACATAGGCATTCGGCCTTTAAAAATTCATATGGTGTTCTCAATTTCCCACCCCTCCACAAAACAAAAGATCGATCATGAACATCATGATCTCACACGATCTGAGTTGGTGACTCATTCCCTTTTCCCTTCCTCCAGCCCCCCCCCCCCCCCCCCTTCTTGTCACTCTTCATTTTTCCTCTCTTCTCCCTCCTCCTTCTCTCTTCTTCTCAATGGAACGCACCGCCCCACCCACTGCCTCTGTCCCTGGCGTGGACGGCTTGCTGTCGAGGGCACACGATGTAGCAGCCTGTTCGTTTGGGCCGGTGGGCGATGGTAGTCTTTGGTTTGTTACGAGAGAAAATCTTCTTGGCAGTTCTTGGTGGCTGGTTTGTTCTGAGAGAAAAACACTGCTGGCTGGTGGCTGATAAGCCAAACGAACAGGCTGGTAGGTCTCGCGAAGGTGAGCATATCGTGCTGATCTCGGTCTCTTAATCAGATGCCAGTTCACGAACGAAATAATATATGGTCGCCCATGATTGCTGAAGTTGTTGCCTGATAGTTTGTGGATGCTTGCATGCCTTTTTAGTTGATTTCAGTTGCTGATTCCCATCGCTCCAATAAACAGCGATGTTGAAGTCCTACATTGGGATGTCGGTTGTCATGTGAAACAAACCATCTCTTTCCTGGTCTTTTGGTCTCACAAGGGAAAATAGTAGTGCAAATAGCCCTTGGTCTGCTAATATAATTAAAAGATCATACATGCATACGGTAAATTAAAGCATCATAGTATGCATTGGTGGTAGTTCTGTACTTCTGTCTGTTCTTTCTTAGTGGAACTAT
Organism: Cenchrus americanus; assembly: GCA_947561735.1. Taxonomy (NCBI): domain Eukaryota; kingdom Viridiplantae; phylum Streptophyta; class Magnoliopsida; order Poales; family Poaceae; genus Cenchrus; species Cenchrus americanus. The sequence continues at coordinate 62,899,444 of OX387241.1, forward strand.
TTTCTAGATATTGGTTTCTACTTTCGACTAACATGTTGTATTAATTTTATCAAGAAGATGGAAATCTCCAGAACAAAGGCTGCAACTATATATCCACTCAATTCTGTCCATCTACCTTATCACTTGTATGCAGGGCTTGCTCCTGCTAGAGCCTGTTCGTTTGGCCGGTGGCTGATGGCTGGTGCTGATTTGCTGTGAGAGAAAAGTACTGTTGGCTGGTTGGTGGCTGGTTTGTTCTGAGAGAAAAGTACTGCTGGCTGGTGGCTGATAAGCCGAACGAACGGGCTGGAGTCTAGGAGAGAATAGCTGCTGGGACAGCAAGCAGGTAACCCTCCCACGTACAAGCATGTATGTTACAATGTATATTACTCGGAAACGAACTTAGTAGACAATAAGAGATGAATATGGTGTTGAAATTTTTAATTTTGAAATCATCCAATTTCCTCTAATTATTAGGAATAAAACTATCAAATGGAGAATAAAGATGGACAAGCTATTGTTTTTTTATCATGAGAATATAATCTCCTTTTGTTTGCAAGTAACTAGGTTTAAAACCAGTGCAGATGCACGGTTTGACGGACTAGTGATTTGAAATAAGTAGTGGAGTTTGACATTGGCCCCCCTTTGAACTAACTAAGCTCAGCCCCTGTATACATTCGCGGATGCACGGTTTGACAGACTAGTGATTTGACATAAGCAGTGTTTCAACTTGCAAGCAAACTTGTACAGATCAGTTAGAAAAAACACGATTGATGCTGGAAATAAAAAGCATAAAGTACTAACTCTATCAAATAAAGTAGTTACGCAGATGCTTTAATTTGTTTCGGCACTTAAGTTGCTAACTCTAATCATCGACTTCGCAGTCAGCCAATGTCAACGCTCCGTTAGTTGTTCAGAGGAAAACAAAACAAAAGTCCGATCTCTGGACTAAATGCGTAATGCGACGCTGATAGCTGTGGGCTGTGGCTGCATTTGAATAGTTAGACTGAGGCGATGCCAGATAAAAAGCTTGGCGGCTACAGGAAATCCCAAGTTTAGGGACAGGACAGAAACTAAATAGGAAATATGCGTGGGAAAACGAGTGTCTTGAACGCGATAGATAGGGCTGCAAGGGCCTAGCCTACTTTGAGATCACAACGTATACATTGCATACAAGGGAACCCGGCCTGGTCATCCTAAGCTACGATCAAGGACGTTGATGCCACTGTTCTCACGTGCTCGTCAAAAATCTCCAGGTCAATGCCCCCTTTTGTCAATGGCATGCCCTTTCAAAGAAAAAGTAAAATATTACATTTTGTAACCTATTATACTAGCGACTAATCATGTACTAGTATTACCTCCGTTCTTAAACATATGACGTTGAGGACGAACTATTTAGTTTAAAAATGAACTAATTTGCTAGTCCTAAACGTCATATATTAAAGAATGGAGGGAGTACTTATATTTTAGAAAGAAATGAAAACCAACCATTCTGATTTTCCAAACTGGTACTACTACACCTCTACTGGCTGGCACGGTGGCACCGATGAAGCCTAGGAACAGAGTACTTGCACGTAGCACATGTAACTCACGCCGCTGATTCAGTTCGTCGCTAACTCACGTCAAAATTTTGGCTCTAAACAAATCAGGTGCTTAGTGGCCTTATTAGGTTGGAATTATAAAATGGAGCCCTAAATTTAGAACCGTTGGAGAGTGAAATTGGCAACAAGTTCGACATTTTCAGTTTTGTTAGCTTAGTGATAAGTACTAATAATAGATATGAAGAAAACTTTCTTTCTACTTATCCACATAAGTATATTATAATTTATTTTGAAAAGTCAGATCATAGAGATAGAACACCGTGCGGCTGCCCCGTGGGCCTTCTGATGCGCATGTCTGCCCTGCTATGCCTGCCCCCGTGAGCGTTCAATCTCACACGGAGTGCGATGCGCAATGCGCAGGGGCGTGCATGCGGCATGCCACTCTCGATCGGTGCGCACTGCGCGCTCAGGATTTTTCTTCCGAAAATACCCCATTCTTGAAAAAACAAGATAGAGAAATAATAATAATAATAATAATAATAATAATAATAATAATAATAATTTGCTCCACCGCTCCATTCAAGAGCCAGCCAACCGAAGCAGTGCTAGGTGAAACCCCGCGCGTTGCTGCTGAATCTTTTGATGAGATTTCAAAAATACAAATTCTATAAAGTGATCCTTGTATGTCAACAAATTTCAAATAAAGAACGAACAGAAGAAAAAAATTCATAATTGACATTGTGCAATTACTTCTCTTTCAGCCGAGGCAAACCAGCCATTATATCTCTGTACTGTCGGCCCAAACAACTGAATAACGGGCTGCCTAAAGCCCAAACAATTGAATAACGGGCTGCCTTACGACCCACGTTCTTCTTGCGCTCGCGCAGTTTGGCCCATGGCCCAGCATCGCCCGCCGGCTGCTCCTGGACGTCCATCACGATGGACGGCCGAGCACCCTTTTCAGTTGAACAAAATGTGGCGCTGACTGTCTCTCTCTGAACCCTAAAAACTCTCCTCCCTCCCTGCCGCCGCGGTGGAGGCTTGGCCCGTGGCCGGCACACTCACTGGCGGCGGTGATGGCCGCCAGCCCGAGGCCGCTCCCCCTTAGCTCTTTCTTTTTCCCTCCCACTCTCCCGTAGCCTCGCGATGGCGAAATCCAAATATATATGGAGAGAGAGTTCCCAGCCTCGTGACGGTGAGATCGAGAGATAGAAGATCATGGTGGCCCGGAGAGGGGGAGGAGGTGTGCCGCCGCAGACCCCCTCGCCGGCGCGTCCACTCACCGGTGAGTGCACCACCGTCAAGTGGCTTTGTGTCAGATTGGGAGATGGAGCAGGTGCGCCACTGGCTCGAGTGGTGATTGAGGAGGGGCGTCGCCTGGAGGGGAGTCAGGGGCTTGAGGCAATTTATGGTGGCAGGGATAGGGAGGCGAGGCAGCGGTGGTGGTAGGCGAGGCGGCGACATTGGAGAAGGCGAGGGGATGGCGCGGTGGGGAGGCGGCGGGTGGGGAGGAGAGTGTCGTATGGACCTCCCTGGGCCCACTACCTCGGTGGGTACCAGGACCGACTACTCGGTGGGCCCCTGGGACTACCCGGCTTGCGCTACACGGCATCTGAAGGCGTGGAGCACAAGGACTACACAGGAGTAGTACTCGGTTAGGAAGCTGTGCATGTTCCGCACTGTACAGAGGACTCCTAGACGTACTCGACTAGTACTCTCTTCCTACTCCGACTTGTAACCCTGCCTCCCGGACTATATAAGGCGAGGTAGGGACCGATCCCCTCATCCAATCTCATCTCATACAACCCACGGCGCACTATTGCACCATCGTGTAATTGTGCCCTATCAATCCAGAGCTACGCAGCATACAGGACGTAGGGTATTACGCATCTCGCGGCCCGAACCTGTCTAAATTGTGTGTCACGTGTCTCTTCCTTCGAGTTACCGATCTCGGCGAGTCACATTCATCTACTTCGGGTACTCCCCGTAGTAGGTTGCCGGTCTAAAACACCGACACCGGCGCGCCGGTAGGGGCTCTCGCTTGAGATCACATGGCGAACTCGACGGCTTCCGTTCACATCAAGCCAACCGTCTCCTTCAACCGCGGCGACACCTTCGTCTTCGGCGCACGGGTCCGCACCGCCGATGGCGCGGGCTCCTTCCAGCGCCGCCTGACCATGCAGCCCAACCCGAGGACAGACCTTGTGACGCTTCCCGAAGCTGTCACAGGCGAACTCGCCGGCAAGTTCGGCGAAATTTCGCTCTTCGACCACCACGCTGACTTCGAGCTCGAGTCCTTCTCCAACTCGAGCCCGACGTCGCCATGGGCCATCGCATGCGAGCCGGGCCGCTCGGCCATCGCGGCGGTCCCTTCACCACGCCGGCGCTCCGCGCGTGGCCCCCGCGCCCCTAGCCGGGCCCGCACGGAGGCTCCTACTCCACGCCGGGCCGGCAAGGAGCCCGTATCCGAGTGCAACTCGGACTCCGACGCCGTCCCCGACCACATCTCAGACTCCAGCCCTCTCTCTGAGTTCTACTCGAACCCGGATTACGAGTTCGACTTCGGGTCGGACCCTGAGGAGCCCGAGTCCGAAGATGACTCCGCTGAGCTTCCCTTGTCAGGGCCAGCCTCTGGGCTGGTTATAAGATCGACGCCGGCCGGAAGATACGTCTACTGGCCAGACCGCAAGCCTGCTGAACTGACAAAGGAGGACTCACGCTACGTCGCCTACATCGACTCACTACCGTTCCAGGAGGGAACACCACTAGCCCAGGCTGACTCAAACACACCAACTGAGGTGGCACCCTCTGAGTCTAGCTTGGGTACCCCCGATCGCCAAGTCTTCATGGCTGCCGGCGACAACACCCCAGGACCCTCAAGCACGGCTGAAGACAGGTACCTGGAGGACATCTCCGCAGACGAGCTGTCTGCCAACGCACCTGCAGACGAGACCGTCGCCAACAGGGACGCCCGACGCGAACGCAACAGGAAGCGTAGCGAACGGCGCCGGCGGCTCAGAGACAACCTTCCCATCCGCAACCTCGCGGAAGCTCTCGAGGCGGTCGAGAGCAGAGTGCACACCACCCCTGAGCAGTGCCTCATGTCGATCACAGCGATCGCACGACAAAGCTCGGGGCATACGCGCCGGAGAGGTCATCGCCAAGCTCGGCCGAAGAAGCCTACTTCATGCGGGTCGACAACGAGTCGCCCAACCTCTCCCGGCTAAGCCCCGCGACAACGAAGCTACTAGTCGCGGCGCCGATCCCGGTCCCAACCGTACTCGAGCCGACCTCCCGGGCCGATCCAAACCGCCGCCGCTCCAACGCCGGCGGACCTTCACGACAAGACCAAGGCAACCGAGAAGTCGTTCCCCACCGGTGCTCCGGCCGGTGGCGGCGGCAACGACCCCGACGGCGGCAGCCGCGGCGGCCGTGGCCACGCGCATAGCCACGCCTCCGGTGCCTCTCATGGCGGGTACGATGCTCGCCAGAGGATCGAGGAGTTGCGGCAGAAGAAGTCGACCACCGCTGCTGAAGGCGACGGCTTCCCCGCCTTCTCACCCCGGCTTCGCAACCTGCTCCTCCTCGACAAGCTCAAGCCCTTGGGGATCACTAAGTACGACGCGAAGCAGGATCCCATCCAGTGGCTCCGATGCTACGCCCTCTCCATCGAGAACGCTGGCGGCAACAGCGACACCAAGTGCCTCTACTTCCCCTTCTGCCTGGACCAAGCCCCACTCACATGGCTCGAGTCGCCCGGACAAGCACTCGATCGACAAGTGGGACCAGCTCGAAGGAGCGGTTCACAAGCAACTTCGCGGGCGCCATGGGCCGCTCGGGTACTCGCATGGACCTTGCCATGATCAAGCGAGGAACAAGGCGAGACCCTCCGCAAGTACATGCGCCGCTTCTTCGACAAGCGCGCTACCGTCGTCGACGTCACCGACAAGGAGGTCATCGACCTCTTCCAGGACGGCCTCTACCATCGCCGCACCTTCGAGAACTTCGGTCGTCGCCGCCCCAGGTCCATTCCCCACCTCAAGGACATGATCACGTCCTGGGCGGATGAAGAGGACAAGGCCAACGCCAAGTATGACGCCATCCGCGGAAAGTCCAAGCAGAACCAGGGCGGCGGCAGCGGCAGCAATGCAAACCAAGGTGGCCGCAACAACAACAACAACAACAACAACAACTCGGGTTCCAACCGCAAGCGCAAGCCAGACAACACCGTCGCGGCTATCCATCGCCCCCCGAAAGGGAACTCGAAGAAGAATTCCGGCGGGTTCAAGGACCTGCTGAAGGAGAAGTGCCCGTGGCATCCAAACGGCGACCACACTACCGAGCGGTGCTACCGGCTCGGGCATGCACTCAAGGATACGCCGAGCCACCGCACCCTCACGACCAAAAGGGCAAGAAGAAGGACGGCGACAACAACGACTTCCAAGAACCCGAGAAGACCGTCAACGTCCTCTTCGGCGGAGCGCCCAAAGGCGGGAGCGAGAAGGCTACCCGTCGTGAAGTGATGTCCATTGAACCGGCGGTCCCGACCCCTCTCGGGTGGTCGAGGTACCCATCACCTTCTCCCGCGCGGACCAATGGACCAACTTCTCCGAACCGGGACGGTTCCCCCTCGTCCCGAAGCCAACGGTGGCGGGTTCCAAGCTCAACAAGGTGCTCATCGACGGCGAGAAGCGGGCTCAACGTCCTCTTCACCAAGACCTTGAAGAAGATGAACCTCGACGTCACCCCCATGCTCACTAAGAGCAACACGCCCTTCTACGGCATCGTCCCGTGGCAACGCGGCTATCCCACCGGGCTCGGTGGTACGCCGATTACCTTCGGGGCGTCTCGGGATAACTACCGCACCGAGTACATCAAGTTCGAGGTCGCGGATTTCGAGACTTCTTATCACGCCATCCTCGGCAGACCGGCCATCGCCAAGTTCATGGCGGTGCCCCACTACACCTACTTGGTACTCAAAATGCCAAGTCCAGCTGGCGTACTCTCCCTCCAAGGGGACTTGAAGATCTCCCACGACTGCGATACAGAAGCCGTGGTGATCGCCTCCACGAACCAAGTACCCAATGCAATGATGGAGGTCTACGCCGCGTCGAAGAAGCTCGCTACGAGCGAACTCGACATCCCAGAGAAGTCTGACAGCACCAACAAGCCTCAGCCACCTGAGGAGGTACTCGTCAGGACGATCGACCTTGGAACAGGCGACCCCAGCAAGACCACCACCATCGGGGCCGGCCTCGACCCCAAATAGGAAGACGCGCTCATCAGCTTCCTTCGGGCTAACCGCGACATCTTCGCGTGGAAGCCAGCGGACATGCCGGAGTGCCCGGGGAGCCGATTGAGCACCGCCTCAACGTCGATCCAAAGGCCACCCCCAAGCGACAACACCTCCGGCGCTTTGCCGACGACGGACGGGATGCCATCAAGAAGGAGCTCGCCAAGCTACTCGCACCGGCTTCATCCGAGAAGTCTTCCATCTCGAGTGGCTCGCCAACCCCGTCCTCGTCCGCAAGAAGAACTCGAACGAGTGGAGGATGTGCGTCGACTACACCGACCTCAACAAGCACCGCCCCAAGGACCCCTTCGGGTTGCCGCGGATTGACCAAGTCATCGACTCCACGGCGGGGCCGCGACTCGCTCTCTGCTTCCTCGGCGCTACTCCGGGTACCACCGGATCGCAATCAAGGAAGAAGACCGGAGAAGACCGCGTTCATCACCCCGTTTGGCGCGTCTTGCTACACGACCATGTCATTCGGGTTGAAGAACGCCGGCGCTACCTATCAACGGGCCATCCAGGCACGCTTCAAGCGGCAACTCAACAAGAACGTCGAGGCCTACGTGGATGACGTGGTTGTCAAAACCGAGGACTCCGGTACCCTCATCGACGACCTTGAAGAGACCTTCGCATCGCTACGCGAGTACCGCCGGAAGCTCAACCCGAACAAGTGCGTCTTCGGCGTCCCTTCGGGCAAACTACTCGGCTTCATCATCGGCCCGGCGCGGCATCGAAGCCAACCCCCGAGAAGATCTCCGCCATCACCAAGGCATGAAAGCTCCCACGAGCATCAAGGACGTCCGTAAGCCGACGGGGTGCATGGCGGCGTTGAACGATTCATCTCGAGGCTAGGAGAACGGGGCCTCCCCTTCTTCAAACTACTCAAGCACCACGAGAAGTTCGTGTGGACTACGAGAGGCGGATCAAGCCCTTGCCCGGCTCAAGGACTTCTTGTCGAAGCCGCCAATCCTCACGGCTCCTCACAAGGGCGAGCGCCTCTTCGCTCTACCTAGGCCGCGACTACTCACGTGGTCGCATCTGCCATCGTTGTCGAGCGGCGGGGAAGACGGCCACACCTATCCGGTCCGGCGCCCGGTCTACTTCGTCGGCGAGGTTCTATCGAGTCCAAGGCTTGCTACCGGCCGTGCGAAGCTCTCCGTACGCTCTACTCATCACCTCGCGGAAGCTACGACACTACTTCCAGGAGTACTCGGTCTCCGTCGTCACCGACTACCCGCTCGGCGACATCCTGAGGAACCAAGACGCCACCGGAAGAATCTCCAAGTGGGCTGTCGAGCTCGGCGCCCTCACCATCGACTTCAAGCCACGAACAACCATCAAGTCGCAATCACTAGTCGACTTCATGGCAGAGTGGCGGGAGAACCAGCTACCCACACCCACCGAGCGACCAGAGCATTGGGTGATGTACTTTGATGGCTCACTCAACCTCGAGGGCGCAAGCGCAGGGGTACTCCTGATCTCTCCAACGGGCGAACAACTCAAGTACGTCCTGCAGATCTTCTGGAAGGTCTCAAACAACGAAGCCGAGTACGAGGCTCTCCTACACGGGCTCCGTCTCGCGGCTTCATTGGGCATCAAGAGGCTACTAGTCTACGGCGACTCCGCAGTGGTCATCAACCAAGTCAACAAGTCCTGGGACCGCAACAAGGAGAACATGGACGCCTACTGCCTAGAAGTCCGCAAGCTCGAGAACAAATTCTATGGTCTCGAGTTCCATCACATCGTCCGCGACAACAACGTTGCGGCGGACGTCCTCTCGAAGCTCGGATCTACCCGCGCCCAAGTACCCGCGGGCGTCTTCGTCCATGAGCTTCACGCGCCATCCATCCCGGAGCCGGCGCCACCGACCACCTGTACCGGCCCATCCACCGGTGGGCGGAGGTCATGATGATCGACGTGGACCGGAGGCAACCCTTCATCGACTACCTCGGCGAGCGAGAAGGTCCCCTCCGACAAAAACGCAGGCCGAACAACTCGTCCGCCGCGCCAAGTCTTACGTCCTCGTCGGAGACAAACTCTACAAGCGGGGCGCATCTTCTGGAGTACTCATGAAGTGCGTTCCTCGCGAAGAAGGCAAGGACATCTTGGAGGAGATCCACAAGGGCATCTGCGGCAACCACGCGTCTTCACGCACGCTAGTTAGCATGGCCTTCCGGCGAGCCTTCTACTGGCCCACAGCCCTGGGCGATGCCGAAGAACTCGTCAGAAGGTGCCAAGGATGTCAGTTCTTCGCCAAGCAGCAACACGTCCCAGCCTACAAGCTAGTCACCATACCGCCAACCTGGCCCTTCGCCTGCTGGGGGCTCGACATGATTGGGCCACCGCCAAGCGCGCCGGGAGGATTCAACGAGTGCTGGTGGCTATCGACAAGTTCACCAAGTGGATCGAGGTCAAGCCGGTCACATGCCCCAAGGGCGACGAGTACTCGACTTCTGGATGAACTCGTACACCGCTACGGGCTACCCCACCGCATCATCACGGACACGGGGTCCAACTTCAACAACCACCAGTTCTGGGAGTACTGCGAGAACAGCGGGATCGACGTCAGATACGTCTCAGTCGCCCATCCACGGGCCAACGGACAAGTCGAGCGCGCCAATGGGATGGTGCTCGACACCCTCAAAAAGCGGCTACACGACGCTGCTAACTCCAAAGGGGGCAAGTGGATCAAGGAACTACCCAACGCACTCTGGGGGCTGCGGACTCAACCATCCAAGCCAACGGGGCAATCCCCCTACTTCTCCGGTCTACGGCTGCGAAGCCATCCTCCCCGCCGACGTCATATGGAACTCGCCAGTAGTGGAGCACTACGACAAAGGCGTCTCGAAGAAGACGACGGACGAGTTGATATCGACGGCCTCGAAGAAGCTCACTGCGCCGCCCTCGTCCAATCAGCAAGGTACCTGGAGGGTATCCGACGCTACCACGATCGCAACGTCAAGGAACGCTCCTTCAATGTTGGAGATCTTGTCCTCCGCCGTATCCAGAACACGGAAGGACTCCACAAGCTCGGCTCCCCCCGGGAAGGCCCCTTCACCGTGGCTAAGGTGACCGGGCCGAGCTCCTACCGCCTCCAAACACTTGAAGGCGAAGAAGTCAACAACTCGTGGAACGTCGACCAACTCGTCGATTCTACGCCTAGTCTACACGACTACTCCGGGTTCAAGTCTACACGACTAGATCAACACCCCTTGCCGCAAGCGACCCTCCGGGTCCTGGCTTCAAGTCTCCGGACTACTCTCCACCGGGGGTCCGGCCCGCGCGGCTACCTACGGACCCTGGGGCTGCGACGAGCGTCAAGGACTCTAGCAGCGGTCTACCAAGAGACCACACTCCAAGATCCGGCTCGCGCGGCTACCTACGGATGCCGCGATCCGGCCTACACGGCTACTTACGGATCACCTGCTGTAAGCGGCTACCCGCTCCAGCGCCACTTAGCCGTAAGCGGCCTCCGGTCCGGCGACTACTTGTAACTACGGCCCTGGCCACCCAGGTGCACTTCTTCAGTAATAAAGCTTGATTGTTCATCAACTTGTTTACTGTTCTGCTCCCTACGACGGGACTACTGAGCCGAGTACTACTACTCGCACCTACTCCACGATGGGCGCTCCGCACTCTGAGATCGCGGTTACGAGTACTCATTTATGGAAAATCTCATTTCATTGATACATGAATAGTTCATTACAAACTGTTTCCTGTACAACTATGGCTACTAGCTACCTATGCAGGACTACTGGAGGTTCAACTTTTCGGCCACCTGCTCCGCGATGGGGGCCATCTGCTCCAGCAGCACTGCGTACTGCTCATCCGAGCAGTTGGCGGCTACCCCGCCGGCGACCACCTCCACTGGAGCCTTCGGGAAGTACGACTTCATGAAGGCCAGGACTTGCTTCGGGATCGACTTGGCCATGTGCTTGACATAGGCGGCCAGCCGGCTTGGCGCTTCTCGAAGACGATCCGCCAGAGGAGCGATCTTGGGGCCACCCGGGTGCGGCACCAGGAGCCTCGCGATCGGGAGGGCAGCTTCCTCAAGATCCTTCATCTGGGCTCGGAGCGCCTCGCAATCTTCATTCAACTTCTGCAAAGATTTGTAGCAGTTGACGAGATCTCTGTCAGAGGCAATCCGCAGCTCCATGTGCTTCTCGCACTCGAAGGCGAGCTCCTTGTAGTCGAGCTCAAGTACCTGGCGGGCCTCCTCTCCCGGTAGAAGAGGTTCTTCATGCTGACCTCCGAGGCCTTCAGCTGCTCCACCTGGCCCTCGAGTTCTGCAAACACAGCAACGGGTCAGAGGCTTGACGACCTCCAACAAGTACCCGACAAGTCAAGAGACATACCTTTATTCTTGTTGCGGAGACCTTTGTTCTTCCGCACCAACTCGTCGCCCTTCGCCTGCAACTCAATCACATCGTTGTGGTACTTGGCGAAGGCGGCATCGAGTTTCGACTGCATGGCTGCCGCGTGCTTCCACGACTTCACGAGCTGCTCCTCAAGGGCCTCTGCTCGGAGCACGGTGTCGCCGTAACCTTGCAGCAGATTCGACTTCTCGCGGGATCGCTCCGCGACGTCCTGCACAAGTCAAGCTCAAGTTAAGCAGAGTACTCAATGCAAAGGATTGACTACTCGGGAGGCTACGGCTACGTACCTTCATCCACTGTTCGGCTCGCCGCATCGCCTCCGAGTCTTTGCGCCAACATCGCCGGCTCGACGAGGTCGTCGGCCAGAAGTTCAATCCCGCCGCGGCTACCCGACGTAGCCTCCGTCATCGGCGCAGACCGGATGGGCTCCACGTCTTGGATCTCGGGGGAGCGGATAGCCACCTCCAGGGCAATCCCTGGCGACGTGGTAGCCGCTTCTCCCCCGGCGGACTTCTCGACGACTTCCCCCTCGGGCTCGGGGGCTCCTCCCGCAGCCTCCGGGGCCTCTGGTGTCAACTCCTGCACGGGCACCCCTGCAGGGATGTCACCTCCTTCAGCGCCTGCCAACACACAACACGCGCATCAGTGCCTACGACTACTCATCTTGGAGTCCTACGGTTTCAAGACGAGAACTCACCTTCGACTACGACCGCCTCGAGCAGCGGCGCTTCGGTAGCCGGGGGCTCGGTCGCGGCCTGGGCTTTGGGAGTGGCCTCCACGACGGACGGCGCAGCTTCCTCCGCCTCCGCTGTCGAGGGCTCTTCCCCGTCCCAGCTCAGATCTGTGGATTTTCTGCAGAAGTATCCACAGAGGGTCGTCAGACAAATCGACTACTGCAACGAGTACTACTCATGAAGACGTGGTACTTACAAGTTCGACCGGACGATAGTCACGGCCGGAGCACCGAGGATGCTGGCAATGTCAACCAGTCCACCCTCGGCGGGCGTCTCTTCTTCCGCCTCTTCGGCTACTGCCTCCTCCACGGTGGCGGCGGCCGGCGCAGACGTCTCCTGCGTCCCTGCGGCTTCCATCTCTCCAACGGCGGCGGCCGCGGGTACTCTGCTCTCCTCCGGAGCAGGGGCGGCGCTCCGGGCCCGCGCCGAAAGTTCTTCGACGGTGGGGGGGCGGGACTTCGGCTTCCAGCCGGTTCCCCCACCGTGGGCCACACGCCCTCGTCGCCCTCCTCGACGGGCTCCGCTGGCGGCACCTCCAAGACACACAAGGAATACTACTCGTCGGCAATGTACTCGAACAGTGGTACTTGACTACTCGCTCAAGATGACTTACCTCACGAGGCGTGGTCTACGAGACCTTCATCTTCTTCGCTACCCGCTTCTTGGCGGGGTTGCGCGGCTTCCTTGGCGGCGCAGCAAGGCTAGCCTCCCGTGCTAGCCGGAGGGTCTTGTACAAGTGGCACATGAGGCAAGCCCGGACGGCTAAACCTCGACCGCAGCTGGAAGCGGTCTGCCGCAGCGTGTCTTCGTCTTCATCGTCGTCATCGGAGGTATCCTCCACAATGACGGTGTCGTCGCCTTCTCCGACTTCGCGGCGCTCCTTCACCTTCCCCACCGCCGGGATCTCGATCCCGCTCGGAGGGCGGCGCGCGGCTCGGAGACGAACCGCTTCACATCATCTCGCGCAAAGACACAAGGCGTCAGAAACTTCACTACGAGTACTCACTACTCGACGAGGGGGTACGACTACTCACCTCGTTGGGCGGGCGCGCGGCGGAGTACTCCTCGACCGGACACGCCGTGTACGGCGGCATGTCCTTGAAGATCCTCGACAACCTTTCGACGATGTCGTTGTCGTCCAGCTCGCCCCCCGGCATCCGCGACGTGTCGTTGTCGCCGGTGTACTCGAAGCCCATCGTATCCCGCGCCATCAGCGGTTGGATCCTGCGCTTCATGAAACTGAAGGCCACGTGCTCGGCCCTCAGTCCCGCATCCCTGAGAGTCTTGATGCGTGCCAGCAGCTCGGGGAGCTGGATCCCCTCTTGCATGGTGGGCTCCGTGTTCCACCACTCTTGGTGCCTGGGCTGCCGTCCGCTCGGCTTCGGTAGCTCAGGATGGTGGTTCGTGATGTAGAACCATCTCGTCTTCCAGTCGGTGTTGGAGTCCACGAGCTTGTACGCCAGGTACTGCTCCGCGGCGTCCTCCCTCAGCTGGATTCCGGCCCCTCCGACTACTCTAGGGTTGGAAGCGCGGGGCTGCGGCTTGACACGGAAGAACTTCCGGAAGAGCACCCAGTGCGGCTTGATTCCCAAGAAGGCTTCGCAGAAGTGTACGAAGACAGATGTATGGAAGATTCCGTTGGGGTTCAGATTGAGGTACTCGATGTCGTAGTACCTGAGCAGCCCCTTGAAGAAGTCGCTTGCTGGGAGCGCAAGCCCGCGCTCCACGAAGCGCGAGAACATCGGGATCTCGTCTTCGGCTTTCTCCATCGGATAGGGATCTCTCGCGGCGGATCTCCACATGTCGATCTCCTTCTCCCCGATGAACCCGTCGCTTCAACGGGGGTCGGCGGAGTCCTCCGTCTTGACCTTCGATTTTTTCCACTCGCGGCTTGGATCGGCGCGCGGTGGAGACGGAGGCGGCGCCGCACCGGTGGCGGCCGCGGCGGCCTCTGCACGGCCCCTCTTCTTTCCGCCGGTCTTCGACGTCTTCGACGGCGACGGCTTCATTCTCCAAGTACAAGGAGTTTTCACTCGCATCCGCTCGGGGGCTACCCTATAGGCTTCGGGTGGCGATGCGTTCGGATCTACTACGGCGGCAGTAGGCGCTGGAGTGGATCTACTTCAAGATTCAAATGGAAATGACTGCGGCTCACTTGGGTAAAAAACCCTAAGGGTTTTGGCTATTATTTATAAGCCAAATCGTCTCCGTAACGGGCGGCTGGATAAGTCCACGCGCGACTGACTCAGCGGCTGCGCGTGACTCTTCGTATTCTACTAGTCGACGCGCCTCACCTCGGGGGCTCGGCTACTTCTACTCGACTACCTGGGAAGCGGCTAGTCTCAAGAGCATCTCAGGACACATTCTCCAAAGAAGACCCTTCAATTCGAGAGGAAGTACTCGACTCAAGGCTCGGGGGCTCCGTGCCACGTGTCCTTCGGTTTTTTCTCTCCGGATTTTTCGGGATTATCTTGCCAAGATTCCAAGTAGACCCTGAGCCAGAGCTTGCGGTTCGAGGCTCGGGGGCTACTTCATGTGGAGTGCGGTTCTGCAAGTCGCACCTCCATGACGGCTCCGGCTTCAAGACAAGACTGGCATTTCTTGAGGACCTTCGAAGGCAGATTTCAAGGACGCTTGGGACTACTCGAGAAGACTTCAAGATTGCTCAAACATCAGCTGGATTACATTCCAGCCTCGGGATGCTTCGACTACTCTTGAGGACTTTTGACTTGTAGCGCTCAGGGACGCTTGAGGACTACTCGTTAAGGCCGTCAAGACTACTTGAAGCTATCCTTCTCGACTACAAAGTACTCGGGGGCTTGTTGTATGGACCTCCCTGGGCCCACTACCTCGGTGGGTACCAGGACCGACTACTCGGTGGGCCCCTGGGACTACCGGCTTGCGCTACACGGCACCCGAAGGCGTGGAGCACAAGGACTACACGGGAGTAGTACTCGGTTAGGAAGCTGTGCATGTTCCGCACTGTACAGAGGACTCCTAGACGTACTCGACTAGTACTCTCTTCCTACTCCGACTTGTAACCCTGCCTCCCGGACTATATAAGGCGAGGCAGGGACCGATCCCCTCATCCAATCTCATCTCATACAACCCACGGCGCACTATTGCACCATCGTGTAATTGTGCCCTATCAATCCAGAGCTACGCAGCATACAGGACGTAGGGTATTACGCATCTCGCGGCCCGAACCTGTCTAAATTGTGTGCCACGTGTCTCTTCCTTCGAGTTACCGATCTCGGCGAGTCACATTCATCTACTTCGGGTACTCCCCGTAGTAGGTTGCCGGTCTAAAACACCGACAGAGAGGGAGCGACGCGGTAGGTGGTGAGGAGGTGGCGGCCGTATTCAATGCGCGTCACAAGAGAAGGAGTGGCGCTGCGGTGGAGAAGAAACATTCGACACGGAATGGGATCCGCGGGGGGAGGAGAGCGCCGGGGATTGAGGGATGATGACGTCATCCACTGACATGGTGAGCTGAGGAAGGAGAGAAATCATCTAGTGGAGTTCTCTTATTAAGTTTTGTATGATACCACCACACAGCGGTACCACCCAACTTAAAATTCATCTCCTGATAGAGATGGCAACCACAAAGCGAGTGATGTGCTACATGATTCTTATATCACTGGTCCTTTGCTTTAAGTATTTACTCCAAAACACATCTTTCGTTTGTACATCTATACATGTTGGCTAATTGTAAGTTCGTGTTTCTTAAAACAAGACTTCTCAGGTTGGGAGCCGATCGATGGCTCAATTACGAGAACCGGCATGCTAGAACCCACCACACAAGACGTTCTTGTGCTTTCCCTTGGCGGAAGAAGAAGAAGGCGCCAGGCTGAATGCATCCAGTTAGTGGCGAAGTCACGACTGAGGCCCCGGGTTCTCTTGTTCTTCTTCCATCTCCGGCTCCCCCTTCCTTCATTTTGGGCTTTCATGACATTTCTGGTTTAGGAGGGGCTCCCCCTGGCTTGCTTGCTCCCTCCGTCTCAAAATAAGTGCTATTTTAGAATCTAAAAGCATCATCCCACAACACTAGTTAATTTGTAAGTTTTGGGTCAGTTTAAGGAGGATCAAGAACTCATATGAGTCCCTTGTTTAGTTGCGCAAATGTGTGTGAATGAATACTGTATTGAAATGGAAAATTGTGAAAGAAGTTCACATTGAGGCACATGATGTGAACGAAAATGTGCTTCGATGTGATGGTGAAAAGTACATTGAAGGTGGAAAGTGGAGAGAAAAGTGAGGAAACTAAACAAGAGGCCTAAGCCACACTCCTCTTGAATCATGGACATGCGGATATCATGTCAGACTGCAGCTCCAACACTAAATGTTGAAACTGGCCAGTGCAACAGTGTAACGTACTCCCTCCGTTCCGCGAAGAATGCAATTCTAGCGTTTGAAAAAAAAATCCCACAATGAGTGCAATCTTAAAAAATAAATCTAACTATGTGACTAATTAAGTAATTAGATATGATCCAGTACATGTCAAAACATACCGCATATGATTAAAAAATATGGATACTATAGTCTTTTCGCGCCACCACTAATATGTTTAAAAAATTAAAATTGCATTTTTCATAGGATGGAGGGAGTATGTTCTCTTAGGGGTAAAAAAATAAAAATCAAATCTTATTTCTCGGAATTATATTATGAAAGCTTGTTCCGAATAGACAGTATGCTTGCTCTGTTTTTGGGAGGAGCACAAGGATGACGGGATCAGCGCCCTGTGCGGTCTCTGTCGTCCGGACTCCGGACCATTTTTCGTAAGGTACACCGTACACTACGCCGTAGACGTAAACTGCAGATAGTGGCTGCCTTGCTGAGACGTACATCCCGAACTTTGTAGTCAGACTGTTCAAGCGGTTAGGGAAAGCTTTGGCCACCAACCGCAGGGACTTTGAAAAATCCTCAAGAGCCAGCCAAGCCAGGACGATGGATTAGCAGAGAAGCTCGGCGAGGTAGTAGCATGCAAGTCAGCCAGACATCCCTGGTTTTCAAGCTCGGTCCCCACAGGGTGCGCGTTGGGAGTACTTTGGTAGAGCAGACGGCGACTGTTCGTGCTCCCCAGGAAGGAGCTCGGTTAGTTACTACCTCTCGCTTCTCGAACCCAAAGTCCATGGAGGAACTCTCACATACACGCGGCTTCCTCCATGTTCTTCCAAGAGCACTAGCCAATCACAAGCCAGCTGATCGATCTCGCAACCAGGCCGAGTCACAAACATTATACAAACGCTTCGTCTCTCTCAGGGGCTCAGGAGTCAGGTCTGAAAGCAAAACTTTTCTTACTAACCAGTAACCACGCCCGGCCCTAACAACGACACTTAACGCCTTGATGACCCGGTCATCGTCACCCCCGTTGCTTGCTAGCTACTACTACTCCGTGCCTCCGTCCTATATAACACTAACCCTGCACGGATCAAGCTCACCGAAGAAGGCAGCATCATATATATACGCAATAATGGCGCCCGCCGTCTCTCCCCAGAAATAATCGGCGAGAGCAGCGAACTCCATCTTCTCCTTAATTGATACGGCTCCGAGGCATCGGAGTTTATCTCAAGCTTTAACTCGAAGCGCACAGCACATCTACCGATCGGCACCACCCCTGTTTCAGCAATGGCTAAGGTACGCACGCATCGGCCGATCGTCGTCGTATATAATTCGTGATCAAAATACAGCGGCCAGCAGCTTGTGATCTCCGCGGGGACGCTAACGTGATTATTGCTAATTAATATATATATACGTGCATGATGGGCGCAGCAAAAGATCGTGATCAAGGTGCAGATGAGCTGCGAAAAGTGCCGGTCCAAGGCGATGTCTCTGGTGGCGGCCAAGCACGGCGTCGACTCCGTGGCGATCGCCGGAGCCGACAGGGACCAGGTCGTCGTCGTCGGCGAGGGCGTCGACTCCATCGACCTCACCAGCACGCTGCGCAAGAAGGTCGGGCCGGCGCACTTGCTGACGGTCGGCGAGGACAAGAAGGAGGAGAAGAAGACGACTCCGCCGCTCCCGCTGCCACCCGCGCCCTACTACCCGTGGTGCCCGCCGCCGTCGCAGTCGGGTGGCTACGTCGTCTACGAACACCCCTACGGGTACGGCTGCCAGATGCGGGAAGAGGGCGGCTGCTACATAATGTAGACTACATACACTTTGTGTAGAGAAAGCAAACCACGCACTCATACGCATATATACGGGCTACTGTAGTTCATATAGTTATAGTGGAGTGATTTTACAGGAGATTTCTTGTCGTTTCCTTTCATAGAAAAAAAAAAACAGTACTCTTGTAGTAGAGTGATTTTACAGAAACTCGGCTTTTCTTGTACGCTGGATTTGCAAGTAGAGGAACTCAAGACCAGGGTTTTTTATACCGACCGGGGTCGAACCAAGGCCGGCTCTAGGGGTGTGCAATAAGTGCACAAGCCTAGGGCCCAGCCCAACAGAGAGCCCATACCAGTAAATATATCTATTGTGAATTCCACAGTCCAAGTTTGCTTAGCTACCTGAAATAGGAGAAACAACATCTTTAGGCTATATAACCAAACTTGCATCATGACTGTCGATTGCATGTCCCTAGGCAGACCCATATATGGTTAATCGTTTGTGTACAGATTTACTTATGGATCCACATCATCAATTCTGCACTAGGGCCCTCAAAAGTGTAGAGCCGGCCCTGGGTCGAACTGGTCGGGTCCGGTACCGATTTACCGGTCCGGTTCGTCCGGAAACCACCCTAAACAGGATGAATTCGAATTTCAAATCAAAATTCATAGTCCAGTCGGTTTGGTCCGGTATACTGACCGGTCCGACCGGTATACCGTTCCGGTTCGACGGGTTCTCGATCGTTTAACAAAAAAACCAAATTAGTGGAGAATTTGACGTGTTTTCAAATTTGAATTAAAAATTTAAAAATAAAAGAATTTTTTTCTAAAAATATTGCAAGGTGTATAGAATCTAATGGTGTCAAAAATTTCAAATATTAGTGCATTTAGTACTTTTTCGGGTATTAGAAGTTAAGCCGGCCATTTTTTTCTCTTTTTCTTTCTTAGTTGAACTTCTAATGCCCGCAAACTATACTAAACGAATTAATATTTGAAAGTTTTTGACACCATTAGATTCTACACACCTTGAAGTATTTTTTAGATTTTTGTGAGATTTTTTTTCTTTTTTAATTCAAATTCAAATTTTGAATTTGGACCGGTTGGGAACCGACCGGTACCGGACCGGTACGACCGGTTCCCACGGTTTCCGGACCGGTTCCCACCGGTTTGGTTAACCTGCTCAGGACTCAGGAGCATGCGGTATGTTTGAAGTTTTGACCGCATGTGAATTTCTAGCTAGTAGCCGCTTTAAAAAAGTATATACTCATTTTCTGTTACGGGTCGAGAAAAAGAAAATCGCAGGACATACTATAATAACGATCAGTATGGCAACAAGTTTGAAGTCAAGATCTCGTCCGAGTGGTTTCGAATTTTCCTAACTACTAATCACTGAAGCCCAGCTTGGCAGCTTCATTAATTAAAATATGCACATCACTCGCTTTCCAGAGCATTGTAGTACATCTCAGCATTATTGAAACCGCTGACTTGCGAGTCAAGCACTCAAGCTCGATAGCTTGTTGCTCAGCCAACCTCCAGAGTAATCCTCCCAAGTACGGAAGTACCCTCGTAACATGCATGACAATTTACTTATAATTAGTATATAAGTACAGTATCAAGTTAGTGACTGTCTTAATGTTGCTAATTAAATACTTTTTGTTAGAGTCTTCACGTCAATCCTGGAGGTACGGTGTTCCTCGAAGAAAGCTACTAACTCCTTGCATTACCACGCCATGCGTATTACTATATTAGTTAACTTTTGGTCGTTTAAACTCTGCAATGTTACCTGGGCAAATTCACGGATGGATCTTAACATATACTCCAACAGCTTTAATTTGCATATGGATCTCTAGCTATACCGGCAATTCATCCAACACATGGATTGCATGGAACTCAATCAAACTGAGTGCACAAAATCAAACAATTGGAAAGCCAAATCAATGAATCTCTCGCACCTGTACCAGAATGAGTTGCGAGGCAGTCCGGCGGTGCTGCCTGGACGGCGAGGCGGGCGACGCGATGGCAAGGAAGCCAGTCGTCGACTTTTGAACTGCGGAGCAGGGCAGCCATAAAGAACATGGGAGTCTCTTCCACCGCCATCCTGAGCCGTTTCGAGTTGCCTGCATGCGCCTAAGGTGGGGAGGCGGCGGACCGACTCAAAGACATTTCAGGTGCCTGCGGGCGCCTTGCCGTCCTGAGGTGTTTGAGGAACCTGCGGTCGCCTGAGGCGGGGAGGCGGCAGACAGGCTCACAGCCGTTTCAGGTGCCTGCAAGCGCCTGAGGGAAGCGAAGGGGCTGCGGCAGGCGGCGGCGCGCTCGAAGGCATGGTGGGCGGCGGCGTTTCTGAGGTGCGACGACGCAATGGGTAGAGAGAAGCGGCGAGGAGGTGGATAGGTAGGGGCGTGATTTTTTTAGGTAGGGCAGGGGCGTGCGTGACTTTTTTCAGATTGGATCATGCGTGATTCAATGAGGGTCGATGGATAAGCGGGCCGTGAGGAGTGGTGGGGCCCACACGAGGAACTGCTAGATGTGGGTGATGACGTGGATCCCTGAGAGGGCAGGAAATGGTACCAAAAATCAAGTTTTGTATGATTCTTACGAGACATTATTATCGGTTCTTCCTCCCGATTTGGGACCCGTGTTTGAAAAAAAAATGTAGTTCTACAAAGTCTCATAAAAATAGACCATCATAAAAAATTACACACCTATGTTATTCCGAAACAGTCTAAGTAGAACTCTTAATAAATTACACATCATTATGAAAAATAACCTTTGGATCTTCATCAAGATATTGTTAGAGAAAAAACAATTCGCAAGGATATATAAAAAAACAGTATGACAACAACTTGATCAACTTTGAAGTCAAACTCTCGTCGGGGTGGTCCCGAATTTTCCTAGTTAATAACTTAGTCACTGAAGTCCAGCTTGTCAGCTTCATTAATTAATAAAATAGGCACACCACTCGCTTTCTGATCGGCCACCATCCAAAGCGGGCAAAGAGGTCTTCATAAAACGAGTTGTTCAAGCAATTCCAACATTTGTGAGGAGTTGCTTTTAGATACCGACAACCACTTGTGAGAGGATGAAGAAACTTGTTGCAGACGCATGGTGTGGGGTATGGAAAATGGAAAGAAAAATATGCATTGGAGTTCGTAGAAATGTCTTTCTTGTCCAAAATATCTTGGTTTTGGCCTTAGAGATATCTGTTACACGAGTACGGTCGGTACGGGTATCTCATACAATACGTATCAGATACGTAGATACGCACTTTCTCAAAAAAAATCCCACTAAAATGGTGTATCTGAGTATTCGTATATGCGTATACGACGAGTATCGGATACGGATACGTTACCCTCCTTGGAGTATTCATGTAACGTAGTATCCAACTCTTTAACCAAGCAATGTTATATGTCGTCAAGGAAGGGGACTTCTAACTGAACCAGAGTCTTTATGTGCAAAAGAAAAGGATGCATTACCGTTGATAGGAATATAATGGATTTATTTCCAAAATATCTTGGTCTTGGCATTAGAGATCCCCAAACGGAACTTACACTGGCGCTGTATTTTGCAAGGTAAGCTCCGATGGTATACTTTGGGCTGTTGGTAATGGCAAGAGTACTCAAATATGCAATAAATCTTGCTATTACTAATTGAATACTTCTTCTGAGGCCTTCATATGAAGCCATCTAGGATTCTATGTGAACATTATACAAAAATTAAGAAATCTTAGAAATTCTAAAAAAATAAAACATCTAGCCATCAATCAGTTGGCTCAAATCATCATAATCATTGGTTCTATTGTATTTTTCTAAAAAAAATACTAATTGAAAGATTCCTTCTGAAGCCTTCAGAAGAAGCCACCTAAAATTCTACGTGGTCACTCTAGAAAAATAAACAAATCTTAGAAATTCTAGAAACATCTATCCATCAATGGATTGGCTCAAATCATCATTGGTTCCATTATATTTTCTAAAAAAATATTGTCACACCCGATTTTACAAGGAAAACCGAATGCATCTCATTTGTGCGTCAAGATCAAATTACACACACATGATAGACAAAAGAGTGTAATACCATTGCAGTAATAAAACGTACGAGAGTTAAACTGATACAATATTCTTTATTACACTCAGACGGGTGGACTCGAAGGTCCAAACACAAAACGATAACTAAAAGACGAGCAGCTTCTTCTTCAGCTTCCACAGGCATGATGACTCGGGGATCCGCATGCCTTAGAACTCCTCGTAGTCGCTCCAGTACTCCTCCTCACCCCCGATGTTCTCCTGTGAACAGCGGTAAGCAAGGGGTGAACACACTTATGGTTGGAGCTCAGCAAGTGGGGGAAACATGCGAGGCTACCAATGATAGGCTATGGTTCACAGCTGTAAGGATTTTATAAGTTGATCAAGTTTTAGTTAACAACACCTAGTTACTAGATGGAAGTTTATACCAACCCACTTAACTTTAAAGACATCTCAACCCAAACCCATAAGACCCACGATTTACATCCATCTTTAAGTTTGATTATCATGTGAGGGTCCAAGCCGCTCTTGACCGTGAGCACGGCTGATCGATCAGTTTTACACTCTGTAGAGGCTGTACACTTTACCCACAGTTCGTGTTCCCCATTTTGCCCGAGTTAGCTAGACCCTTAAACACTTCCAAGGTGAGTGGCTAGGGGTCCACTATTGAAGAGTATCTTGGCCCCCTAAGTGGGTTTTGGTGATTTAATGACACACCTAAGTGGCTAATTATTTACCTAGTCCATGAGCAGGTATTAAAATTATGTATGGCATCAAGCACTGCTCGTTGACCATGCAAAAAGGAAAGTGGTGATCTAAAGGATTCATAAGAAGGCTTATTTATTTTTTACTTTTGAATTTGAGTCTTAGGAATGCCGTACTATCAAGAGGGACAGGAATTGTGTCTTCCAAGAGTCGAACAGGTGCTCTAGCTGCTAAAACAAAACTTATGAGAGACACCTTTGCACCAACACATTCACGGGGATCTTTTCTTGGGTGCTGGCCTTGGAAGGCCGGAGTGTCCGGGTTTACCCCGGAGACTCCGGACTTCCCGGAGTTTCCGGGTTTGCCCCGGATACTCCGGGTCATAAAGCCTCAACGGCTATATTCTGGGTGAGGGGGTATAAAAGCCCCCTCCACCCCTTCATTTACTCCTCCCCTGCCATTTTCGTGCTGAACTATTGCAAACCTCATTTACTCCTCCCCTCTCTCCCTTTGGCTCAAAGTTGGTGAGATTTTTTGTGGGAGTTAAGAGGATTTGAGAGCAAGGGCTTGGAGAGTGCTAGTGAGCTGATTTCCCATCTCTAGAGCACCTCGTTCTTCGCTTGGTTGGCAAAATTCGTGTTTGTTACTCTTGGAGCTTTGAGCTCCTAGCCGGCTAGGCGTTGCCTTGGAGCATCCAAAGATTGTGGCTGCCCAAGGAAGTTTGTATCACCCCTACATTGAGTAAGTAACTCTAGCTCGATCTTTGTGGTCGCTAGTGGGAGGAAAGTGACCTAGGTGTAAAGGTCCTCCCTTCGTGGGTACCTCAACGGAGACGTAGACCTCAAGGTGTGAGGTTGAACTCCGGTAACAAATCCCTGTGTCTCTTGTGCTTGTTCATCTTGTTGTATGCTTGTTTCTTGCTTGAACACATATCTAGGGTTTGGTGCCGATCTACTTCGTGTTGAGGTTCCTACAGGATTTGAGTGGATAAACAGGCTTGTCTCATCCCAGTGCATAACCTATTTTCACAGATTTACTTTTGAGCAAGTTTAATTTCTGTCGTTTTAATTTCTCCCTAGCAGGCCGGACTATCCGGACATTTTCCCGGATTCTCCGGATTTCCCGGAGTATCCGGAAAAATATCCGGAGTCTCCGACTCGCATCCGACATACCGCAAAAAGTTTGTCATTTTCAGGTTCGACTATTCACCCCCCCTCTAGTCGACATCTTGATCCTTTCAACTATGAAGCCTTTACAAAGTAAAGAAGAGAAACCAACAACCCGCGACAGTTACAGCTCAGGGCGGACCATAACCCTCCCTAATGGTCAGCACCTTAGCCAAGGCTGCTACCCCAAAAGAACCGGGCTATACCTCTGCAACTCCGAGCCCCCTGTGTCCCTCTCGAAAAAAGGCTATCAGCTAATCCACTCTTCTAATTAATTGGCTAAGCCAGAGCCATGTGGACTGTGGTTGTACTGTTGTCTTGGGTGGTTCTCCATGTTCCATTTCAAATGTAGGTGTTCTTATCTTATTCGTTATCATATTCCAAACACAGAACCGAGTTGCATTGTAAAACCAACATAAAACCATCCCAAAAGTTTAAGCATGCTAAGCAATTGTCTACCCAAGCATTTGATAAACATGGTTGAGCAAGGTAACAGGGTAAAACATCTAGTCAAGTCCTTAAAAAGGTGTTTGCCCATCATATTAATGCATTGCAACAGAAATAGTAAACAACAATGTTTTATCATGCAGTGTTATAGGTTCAAAAGAGATAATGCAGAGGGGGAAAGCCACTTGCCTTCCTCTACAAACTGGGTATAGTCCTCTTCGAAAGCAGGCTCTTCCTGATCACCTCCGATAGGGGGCTCAGATGAAACAGGCACGATATCTACGCAACAAACATATACAACAAACAATAAATAAACAGTACACCAAACAGTAGCTAAACTTGAAAACTCGCTGAGACGATCATTTCGATATATAGAACGCTAAAATCGGAGTTAAAACAAGAAAGTTACGCTTAAAACAAGTTACAGGGACCTATCTACAATAAAACTAAATTTTACAGAGCCTTTATAAACAAAACCAGGGGCTAAAATATAATTTCATATAAAAACAGGAGGGATAAAGTGCTAAAACACAAGAAAAGGACCTCTAATACTATTAACCGGGGTAGACAGGAGCTAGTTTGCAAAAACCAGGACCTAAATGCAAGATTCCTATAAGGCGGAAGGACCGACATGTAAAAATAGAATTGCTAAGGGGCCCTTTAACGAAAACGCCACAGTCGCACCGTGGGTTTCAGATCCAACGGCCGTGGGCGCGCGCCTGTGCGGTGAACCGTGCCGTGCACCCGGCGCACGGGTCCACGGTGGACTGCACCGAAGGGGTATCCCCTTGATTTGATTGGCGTCGTAGATCAGCGATCCAACGATCTAGGACACGTGCAAGCGGGAGGTGGCGGCGGGCTCGCCGGAGTGCGGCGGCGTGCGGCGGAGGACTCGCCAGCGCGGCCCTAGATCGCGCTGCAGTGCACCAAATCGTGCGCGGGTGGGCTCTACGTGTAGCCAAGTCGTTTGCGCACGTGACAGAGGAGTCTAGGGGGACGCCCGTGCCTCGTCGGCGGCCAGCACCGGAAGGGGGCGGCGCGGTTGCTCCGGCGAGGTCACACACGCGACGGTGAAGCCCTAGAGGAAAAGGAAACGAGCGGGGACGGTTTCTCACCGAGCGTAGAAGAGTTGGGCGAGCTTGAAGGCGAAGGAAACGTGCTGGTGACGAAGATCGACGACGGCGGCGGATCGGGCAGCGCTCCGGCGACCCTCGAATTGGCTCCGGGTGGGCTCGGGGTCGTCAACCTGCGGCGGGACAAGCTCAGTGAGCCCCTGGCGAACCAAAAGAGAAAGAAAGAAGGGCGGAGGGGTTGTCCTTCACCGGCGGCGGCGATGACACGGCGGCGGCGGACGAACAGAGGCAGCGGCAATGGCGAAGGGGATGCTTAAGCGTGTGTGCTTGCAATGTGAGAGCAAAGGGGCAAGTAGGAGCTCGGGCTCGACCTTAAATAGCCACCGAGAAAGAGGGAGGCGAGGGGAGGCGGAAGGGTCCTGCGGCGGCCGGCGCTTGCCATTGATGGTCGCGGCATCCCGAGCAAGAGCGGAGGAAAAGGGAAATGACCGGTTTGAAACGCGAGTAAATGCCGCCTTGATTGGCCGACTCAAGCGGGGAGGAAAGGAAGGGAAGGTGGCTGGGCGCGGCGGAAATCACGGCGGCGTTGGGCCGGGCGAGGCAGAAGAGGGGGGAAGAAGAAAGGAAGGTGAAGGGGCCACCGCTGACTAGTGGGGCCGGGATGTCAGCGAGACAAAAAGAAAAGAAAAAGGAAACAGCGGCCGTGGGCTGCCGTGGGGGAGGCGTTAGCGGGCTGCTGGGCCGCCAGGCTGAAAGGTAAGCGAGGCAGGTTTGTTTTTTTCTTTTTCTTTTTCAAACTCTTTTCAAAACAACTTTTCAAAATTCAAATTCAAATCAAATTTCTTTTAAATTTTTCACAAAATTTTATAATCTTTTTAAAAGTCACACAAGCAACCAAAAACCATGCAAAGTCAAATAATGATGCACAACCACTTGTTTTCTAGATTAATTAAATTAAGTGTAACATTTTAGAGCTCAAATTAAATAGTAAATTTCAATTTAAATCTTTAAGGCTAAGTTAACAGTTGCTAGGTGATTTTTAGTGATGGAATTTTAGGGTGTCACAAATACCCACCATGCTATTATGAAAATAGCCTAAAATAACCTCCTAAATCTATATATAAATTACCCACCTCTACTATTTTAAAAACAATTCAAAATAACCAGTAAATTTGCAACTAAATTACTTACAATTAATACTTAAAAATAACTTAAATTAACCCCTTAAATTTGCATCTATTATTACTCTTAAAGCTATAAATGTGGATGAAAATGTTGTAGAGTAAATCGTAACTAAAATATATCAATGAGATGAAGATAATAAGTATATATATCTATATATATTGTGGTTGAATATTTACAAATGATAGATAACTTAAGGGAATAATTTTTAGCTATGTAACCTCATTTTTTTCAATGGGAGACATGCTAGAAAAAAAATACAAATCCTCACAAAAATCTAATAGTTAAAACTTTCAAAATAATAACCTTGTTCGTAGTGCGGGTTGTTGTGCTAGTGAAATACAATCCCATGAGATCTATTCTGCCTATACGAGGTACGACAGTAAATAGGATACTATAGCATATATAAGCAGAGAGCAGAGACCAGCTTTGTTTCATATTTTTTTGTTTTGTTCTGTCTTCTTTCGAATCACACACTACAAACTCAGATGCTCACACGCACACACTGTGACGAGGGCCCGGATTAGAGGCCCCTTTAACGGCGAGATTATCCCACTTGAAGATAACAAAACCATCATCCACAAGGTGAAGACTTCTGTCAGCTGGCGAGCAGCTTGAGGATGGTTGCACCCTTGTTGATTACAACATGCAGAAGGCGAGCACTCTCCACCTGGCGTTGCGTCTCAGGAAAGGCATGCAAATCTTCGTCAAGACCCTGCACCGGCAAGGCACCCAAATCTTCACTCAGGTGGCAGCCACACCTACAAGTCTCCACCTCGCACGACAAGTCTCCGCCTCGCACGACAAGTCCGGCTCCGACTAGCGCGTGGGCCCAGACCCACGACTCGGGCGAGGTCACCGACGCGTGAGGGGAGGCGAATCTCCACGTCACGCGGGAACGACAGCTGGCGGCCATGCAGGCGACCTGCCCCAGCAGGGGCCTTAATGCGAGCCTGACTAGCCGCGCAACCATCACATCGCCATCAACTTCCACTCTGCCACACGCAAAGCTCAGCCCGAGGCACTCGAGTACCCTCTACGACGCGCGCGGGCCTAGACTTAGGCTCACGCGTGGCAAGTCAAGCAAGAACTCGGGCAGACTAAGGCAAGACCAAACTGCTCGGGGAGAAGGCCAAGTGTCCCGGGGTGAATAGCCTGACCCAGCCACGCGGTGGCTTCCCCGACAAGACATCAAGACCAAACTTTGATGCAGCCTCACGGACAACGACGTACGACGGAACGTACCAGTTGTCAGGCACTGTAGCTCTTTTTTCCTTCCCTTTGTGCCCCTCCCCTTGAGACTATAAAAGGGAGAGGAGGGAAAACGTTATAAGGGTGAGACCTTCATAGGACGGCACACCATCTCTCAGGACCTAGGAACGAACTCCCTCTCCAGACCAGCTTGTAACCCCTACTATGAGCACACTTGGCTCAGGAACACGGCAACCACGCACTGGACGTAGGGTATTACTCCTCGGAGGCCCAAACCAGTATAAACCCCGTTGTCTCCCGAGCTAACCATC
The DNA here is from genome assembly GCA_947561735.1 of Cenchrus americanus. Lineage (NCBI taxonomy): Eukaryota > Viridiplantae > Streptophyta > Magnoliopsida > Poales > Poaceae > Cenchrus > Cenchrus americanus. Next base: position 62,927,592 of record OX387241.1, read on the forward strand.
TGAGCCCGACACACGATCGATAGAAATTTACTGCCGGCGGTAGCGAACCCCGACAGTTGGCGCGCCAGGTAGGGGGCCTAGCGCTGTAGATCTGCTCCTCGACAACCGTCACGATGGTGATCCGCACCGAGTACAGGGGCGAGAGATACTCCATGGGTAGCTCGGATCCCCTCCCGGCCGGATTCGAGATCCGGTTCGGGAGTCTGAACTTCCAAGCCACAGGGAACGGCTACCTTATGCGCATCACCAATCGCGTCGAGCTCCATCCGTGGCGGCCGACCGGACCGGGACCGGTCCCCACCACGCCTCGCTCGCTATCACCCCGCCGAGCGCTGCGGGACCTTCAGCACCCCAACACCGACGCCGTTGTGGCCAACGCTCACGCCGGGCGCGAACAGAACGACGTCAGACTGCGCGCGCCGTGGCACGGCGTAACGCGCTCTTCGACGAAACTACACCAACACTCGGGGGGGAGACGTGGCTCACAAGTCACGATTCCCCCACGGGATGTATAATGCCGCAGCGGCCTACGCATCGTCCGCTAGCACCGATGTGGTGGCCTACGACGACCTCCCTGGCTACCACCTTCTGGCGGCCAGAAACCTCATCGCCACCAATGACGAGTCGTACCACGACTCTGTCAGCGAGCTGCCCCCCGCGACCTCGCACGGGTACGCGGAGTGGGATTTCTCCGGCGTGTCGGATCCAGTGATGTTCCAGCGGTTCCTCGACGCCGCGGATTACTGGTTCGGCTACTTCGACACCTCCAGTGCCGGAAGCCATAGTCCCGAATGCGAGTGCTTCATGGCCGGCATCGGCAACGTGGTCAGCGGGGCGAATGCGACGAGCGCTGGCAAAGGAGAAGACCCCCGGACTCGGGGATGAGTGGGGACCCTTCATCATCCACGACGTGCTCAGGCCAGGAACTTACAAGATCCGCTACAAGGACGGGAGGGTCGTGACCAACGCATGAAACATCGAACATCTACGGCTGTTTTACCCTTGAGTAAACATTCCATACTTATGTGTGTTAATAAATAAATGTTGTTTGTCCATGTTCACATGTCTCTGAGTTCCAAACTTGTGCCCGATTGTGTTCTTTTCATTACGACAACTTTCAATTTGAGCAGCCAACGTCTTTGCACCAGAGCAAACACGCTCCCTGCTCGGGGGCTACCAAGGGCACGATGCCCTCGTGCCTCCTCGTTTTTTCGATTTTTTTCAAAAAAAATCTGACAACTTTGTCGAGACTAATCGCACAAGAGAAAGGTTTTTTAAACGGAAGCTCGAACTCGCGAAAGGTAAAGATGACAGCTTGCGCGGGATGGCGAGTTGCTATTCGTTCAAAGCTCCTAGTGCTAACACCTCTGTAGCTATGACACGAAGACTTGCGAGTACTTCTCCTGTCTCCGATTTTCATCCAACCTCTTTTCAAGAGCCTTCGAGTGACTGCCAGGACTCCGGTCCGAAAAAATATATTCACAAGCAAAATCCTGGCTAAGCTATCTCCCGAACCTTTCGAGTTCCCAGGGGCTGCGAACAGATGGTTCCACTTAGTGGATTGAAGGGGCCAGGCCTTACGACTCTCACGCCCCCGCGGCTCCGGAGCACGACTTGACTGATTTTGTTCCCTAAGTTCGGCTGCGTGTTGTGGCGGTCGTCCTCGGGCGCTTGGAAGCGATCGAGAGATAACTCAAAATAAAGGTCTAGTTACATGATAGCCTTGCAACTTGTTTCAAATTATTACATCATGGTAATTTGGGGCATGTTTAATTCGGGGGCTCGGGAACTTCCGGGGCCTCTGGCTCGTCTTGTGGCAGCAACTACAGGTCTTTCAGGGCGACGTCAGCCATCTCGCGAGCGAAGGTGGCGTAGTCCTGTTCTAGCTCGTCGCACTGGTTGTCGGGGATTCCTGGGGCCCAGCCGCCACTCAGCGTCGTGCGGTCCAGCCCCTGATAGTGCGACTCGATCATGGCGAGGATCCGGTGCACCACGCGGTGAGCCGTTGACAACTCGAGTTCCCGCACCATCCCGGGGAGGCGGTCGACCTCCTCGATCAACGTCTCGGGCGTCCGCGGCCCAAACGACATGCTGAGCGCGACCATCGCCGAGCTCAACGTCCTCCCGAGTTTGGCGATGTCCCCGACCACGCACTGGACGTAGGGTATTACTCCTCGGAGGCCCGAACCAGTATAAACCCTGTTGTCTCCCGAGCTAACCATCCGAGCCCGACGCACGATCGATAGAAATTTACTACCGGCGGTAGCGAACCCCGACACACTGTAATGAACCAATTTTTTTGGCCACCCCTGGTGACCCGGCCCTAGGTCTCGGATGACCCAATGGTCTGTGTCGCCAGTGCAAAACTTTATAACCATGTCTCCCTGTGGACCCCACACATCAGACCACGTGTCCCAACCTAGCCAGACCCCTGGCTGCTCTCTCCCACTTCCATTCTTGTCCAACTCTATCTCTCTCTCTTCCTCCCAAGAACCATGGAGGAGCCTCCAAGGAATTTCCTCTATTGGAGCCCTTTCTCCTCGCCGGAGCTTCGCTAGAGGATCGTCGGAGTTCAATCTTGGTGAGCTGTACCATCTCTACCTCATCTCCTTCATTGGGTTTGAGTTTTGTATCCTCTCTCATGGTGTTCTTTTCCTTCTCCAAAAGCTTAAGTCAAGGAATCGAACTCTATCTACTCCGACACCACTCTCCATCAATTTGTGACTCCTCACCTGAGTTCAACCTATCACCGGTGAGCTATCTCCTTCCTCAATTCGTCCTTTAACCTCTTTTGATTTTGGGTCAAGCAAACCAAGGGTTCCAAGTACCATGGATGAGTTTGAGCTCCTAAATCGTGTAGGGGCTTTTTAGAAGAAAACTCCACCCAAAATCATCCAAAATAGCCGCCGACGAGCTCAGTGCATTCCCGGATGACTTGGTATGCTTCCGGTGGCTCCCGGATGATCCGACACTGTCGGGGTTCGCTACCGCCGGCAGTAAATTTCTATCGATTGTGCGTCGGGCTCGAATGGTTAGCTCGGGAGACAACGGGGTTTATACTGGTTCGGGCCTCTGAGGAGTAATACCCTACGTCCAATGCGTGGTTGCCGTGTTCCTGAGCCAAGTGTGCTCGTAGTAGGGGTACAAGCTGGTCAGGAGAGGGAGTTCGTTCCCAGGTCCCGAGAGATGGTGTGTTGTCCTATGAAGTTCTAACCCTTATAACGTTTGCCCTCCTCTCCCTTTTATAGTCTCAAGGGGAGGGGCACAAAGGGAAGGAAAAAAGGAGCTACTGTGACAACTGGTATGTCCCGTCGTACGTCGTTGTCCATCAGGCTGCATTGAAGCTTGGTCTTGATGTCTTGTTGGGGAAGCCGCCGCGTGGCCGGGTCGGGCTGTTCATTCCGAGACACCTGGCCTTTTCCCCGGGTCAACCTGGGCGTTCGGTACGTACCGAACCAATCGGTACGGTTCCTTAGTTCCAAGAGATATTCGATTCTGGCAAAATAGGTACCGATCGGTTCCCCTGAAAACTCAGTACCGAGCGATTTCGGTTTCGGTAAAATCAGTTCGGTTCCGGTACTTACCGAAATTTACCGAAGCCATGGATAAGCTCACCGCGAGCGGTGAGCCTGCGACGGAGAGGCGCGACACACCTGTTAGCTCCTCTTGCTGTGGCCAGTCGAGGAGGGGGTCAACACAAACACCGCCTAGCGTCTGTGCCATGGCGGTCTGCTTCTACTTGCTGGTGGCGGTCGGTCGTGGAGGAGACAACCCACCTTCACTTGCTGTCGTAGGGCTGCAGGCGACGCCGCAGCGCTGAGGCGGTCGGGAAGGGAAAGATGGGGGGCGGCTGCTGGTGGCTAGCGAGCGGCTGGCGGCCTGGTGCGCAGGCAGTGGTGGAGGAGGTGGCCAGCGCCCGGCACGGCGAGTGATGTCCCTACGCCACGCCTTGGGAGTCGAGCGGTGGCGAGCGCCTCTCCTTCGCGACGCAAGGGACGACGACGAGTAACGGCGGCGCGGAGGGTGGGCAATGAGAGGAGTTGACCATGAGGGTTGCTCGCTGTTGGGCTGGGAAGTGAGAAGTGCTAAAGAGGCTAGGGTTTCTTACGTGGGCTGTTGTTGGGCTATGATTCATGGGCCAAATTCGGTACTTCGGTAAATACCTCGGTACATTCGGTAATTTACCGAATTTACCTCGGTTCTTTCTGTTTTTGAAAACTAAGAACCGAACAAGAACCGAATTCCTTCGGTTCGGTATTTTTCGGTTCGGTTTTTGGTATTTTTCGATTCGGTTTCGGTTCTCGGTATTTCGTGCCCAGCGCTATCCCCGAGTAGTTTGGTCTTGCCTTATCTGTCTGAGTTCTTGCTTGACTTGCCACGCATGAGCCTAAGTCTAGGCCCGCGCGCGTCATAGAGGGTGCTCGAGTGCCTCGAGCTGAGCTTTGCGTGTGGCAAAGTGGAAGTTGATGGCGATGTGATGGTTGCGCGGCTAGTCAGGCTCGCATTACGGCTCCTGCCGGGGCAGGTCGCCTGAATGGCCGCCAGCTGTCGTCCCCGCGTGACGTGGAGATTCGCCTCCCCGCATGCGTTGGTGGCCTCACCCAAGCCGTGTGTCTGGGCCCACGCACTAGTCGGAGCCGGACTTGTCGTGCGAGACGGAGACTTGTCGTGCGAGGCAGAGACTTGTCGTGCGAGACACAAACTTGTCGTGCGAGGCGGAGACTTGTCGTGCGAGGAGGAGACTTGTCAGAGAGGCTGCCACCCGAGTGAAGATTTGGGTGCCTTGCCGGTGCAGGGTCTTGACGAAGATCTGCATGCCTTCCCTGAGATGCAACGCCAGGTGGAGAGTGCTCTCCTTCTGGATGTTGTAATCAACAAGGGTGCAGCCATCCTCAAGCTGCTCGCCAGCTGACAGAAGTCTTCACCTTGTGGATGATGGTTTTGTTGTCTTCAAGGGGGATAATCTTGCCGTCAAAGGGGGCCCCTAATCCGGGCCCTCGTTAGTCACCAAGGTCCGGATGACCCTAGAACCTTTTTTTAGCCCTAGCTCCCATCTTGCAAAATACATATAAAATTGCATATAGCTCAGAAAAATGTGAAAAAGGTTTTGTTGGTTTTATAATGATGTCAAGAACTTGTTAAAAATAAGTTTTATCACAAAATAAATATATAATTTTATGAATTAATTATATGAGTTTCTATCTTGTTAATTGCATAGTTAATTCTCTTCTAGTCCAAAAATTATGAAACCAATTTTGTTAGATCATGTTTGAGAATATCTTTTCTCATGTCATTGCACTCATTCATGGCATGTTTATTTATTTGTATCATTGCACTTGTGTAGAGACCGAAGTGCCAGAGGAAGAGGTCAGCGAGTTCCAGTAAGACCCCATTGCCGACGATGCCCCCGTTGACACCGCAGGCAGGCACCTAAGCATTCTTTGAACCCTATTTTGGATCAAAATTGTATATGTGTCTTGTATGTGCATAAGTCAATAATTGTGTATATGATTGCTTAGCTCCTATTTTATGCATTATCCTTCCTTGATCCAGAATAACCTCTCCTAGATGAGTATGCTTGTTTTAGGTGTCACATTTATAATTGCTTATTCTTGCTTAGCTTCGGTAGAAGTCGAGAGGTGGCAAGGTCACCACCACTCGCGAGTTATAGATTATGCTTGATTTAATTTACTTGGATAGCTTTGAATGGTTTAAAAATATGAGCAAGTATGAATATGGATGCGTGACTTGAACAAGTGTGCTAGGGCAAGTTGAGATTGGAGCTCTATTCGTTAGACTTGTTGAGTTGATTAAGGACTAACTTTGTAGCTGGCTCCTGGGCACTTTTTCGTACAGACCTGTGATGCCCCAGGTTTTTAATTAACGTCATTAACGCTAATGACCGGATCAGCAGAGTCAAACCAGCCGAGCATCGGTCAAACCTAGGTCAACCTGGGTCATCACCTCGAAAACCTCGCCAATGAACCCTATTAGGACCCTTGACCAAGTCTACACACACCCGTGGTCAACCCTTGGTCAAAGACACGGTCAAACCCGGCTTAACCATTGACGTCAGCGAATATCATCCGGAACTTTTGCCGCGTTCTCCAAAATTCACCTAAACACTTCAAAATCTACCTTTATGAAAGTTGTCCATCTTGTTAAGGGACACAACTTTCATGTAGATTGGCACTTCAAAATTTGAGTGGAAATTGGTGAAAAACTTGATCGATTGTCAGTACCTCCTGTTCATAGGGACAGGCCGGCATTCAAAGTTGGCAAGGCATTCCTACAAAATCCGTTGAGAAAAACACTATACGGCCTTTGTGAAAGTTGTAGGGGGTAGATAGATCTACAACTTTCCTATTCATCACTTGGTGCACTTGTATTCAAGTTTTGAGAGAAAAACGTGCTCGAAGTGGCTTGGTCCGAAAAGTGCAGCGCCGGCACCCGGCCGCGCTGCGACGTCGCGCCGGCCAACGCACCGGCGCGCGCGCGGGCCGCCGCCGCCTCGGCGTCCGCTCCCCGCCCGAGCGCGTTCCCGAGGTCGCCCGCGCCTTCCCAAGGCCGCGACGCGCCGCCCGATGCCATGCACGCGGGAACGCCTCGAGCACCGAGCCGCCGTGCGTACACGCGACGGACCGGCGGTCCGTCCGCCGCCGCCGCCCGCGCGCGCGCGTTCCCCGAGGCGCTCCCGTCCGTCCACGGTCGCTAGGAGGTCCGCCCCGCCCCTATAAAGGCGCTGCTGCCCCCCTTTACCTCGGCGCACCGGCCCGCCCCCCACCGCAACCGAGCCACCGCCGGCGCCATTAGGGCCAGCCGCGATGAGCTCCAGTCTCCGGCCGACTGGGAGCCATAGAAAGCTTCCTCCACATTCCCTAGCCCCTAAGGAAGCTACCGAGCCGCTCTACTCCTTCTCCCTGGCCCAAACCTCGCCGGAGTTGAGACCGCAGCGGCTGCCGCTGCTGGGCGCCACCGCTCGCCTCGCTGCCGGCCATCTCCGCCCCCAACTCCGACCTAAACGTCTCCGGCCAACCCCGCCGCCCCACGCATGTCTCCGGCCAACCCCGCCGCCGGCCCTCGCCGCATTTCGGCCGGAGCCGCGCCGGCCGCCCCAGGGGCCACATTGCAAGGAAAGGATTCTTTCCGAGGGCCTTCCTGCAAATTGGTAACTCAAATAGTGAAGTGATTTTCCTGATTATTGTAAAATCCGTAGAAAATAGTACAAAAAACAGAAAAATACAAAACAAATTTTGTTGGATTAGAGGTGAAATATCCCACAACTTTTGTTATTCTTTCCTGAGCTAATTCCTGATAGTTTTTGCATGAAAAATACAAATGTGAAAAACTTAGATCTGCTATATCTACATATCTATAAATCCTCTGTAGCTAATTTTTGGATATATTGTGTGTCTTGTCATGAAAAGATCCTTTGCCAAAAATTGCACAAAGTAAAGATGTAAATCTTTTTATAAAAATGTTTTTCCATTTCCGCCGAATCTGCATAAATGATTTTTCTAGCTAAACATAATTAGGATTTTGCAACCAACTTTTTCATACTGTCTTTCTATCTCAAAGCACATCTCTTGAGAATTAACCACAATTTTATAAATAATAGAAGTAATTATTCTTGAATTATTTTTGATTTTCTTTGAAAATCCATAACTCAAGTTTCATAATAGTTCTAGGTGTATGTGCTGCATCGCTAGGCTAGTTTTGAACCATATAGCATGTGCGAGAAAGTTTGGATCATTTTGTTGAGTATTTATTTTTATGTGCATTTACCTTGTCCACCTAGCTAGCTTTTGTTATTTTCAAAATAATTAATTTCTATCTGTCCAAAGCTTGCATGTGTGTCCAGTGGCTTGTTATAGGTGTTTAGTGTGTAACACACCCATCCACTGAATTTTATTGATTAATTTCATGAATAAAAGCTATGGAAGCAACTAAAGGCTTAATAGTCTTTAAATGGGAAAAATCACCAAACCACCCATACCAATCTTGTGTGTGGTTGCAAATCATGTTAAAAGCCTAAATGTACAAACCCACTATTGTTTGTGAAGTTAAATTAAATTATTTACATATATATGTACACAGACACTATCAAAAAGAATGTCTAATAAAGAATTGCAAATTGTTCCTTTTTGGAAGAGTATGCCAAATGTATTCTTATCTAGGTGAATGTGTCCAACTAATACACCCCGTGGTTGTCACTTATGGTTTGTGGTTGATTAAATTGAAAAATCGTCGAATAAATCTTGCATTGCATCTTCGTGTAGATCTTTCCGACGGTAGACGGACGTTCGTGCCAGAAGGAGGGAACGAAGGTGCCGACGAAGAGCTGTAGTGAGTGGACGTAGCTCAAGACCTGGACCCAAGTCCAAAAGGGCCCAAGGCCAACCTTGCCAGCGAAGGCAAGCCCTGGATCATTAACCTCGTCTTTTAAACTTATGCAATTATGTTTGCTATGATTATGCATTTACGTTTCAGGAGTTGAATTGAGACCCTAGATGCATGATCCCTAGGTACCTATGCTCTATCACTAGTATGCTAGGTCGATAGCTGCTATGCTATAGGACCCGATATAAGTCGAGTGATGTTCGTCACTCGCGAGAATAGGTTCTTATGTTGGAATCATAAGATCTTTATAAATGGATTGCTCATGTGGTAAGAGCATAGGATTAGGCTCAGGTCCAGTGGCTTTTGTGGGTTAAGCTTTTGAACGTACCAAACATTTGCCGGGAATGGGACCGGTAAGCCTAGTACCTTAATGAGACGGCGCGGGAACTCTTCCCTACTAATCTTGAGTAATCACCTTACCGCTAGCTACCGGGAAGGGGGGTGCATGTGTGAGACTGGGTACTTTGCGGGGTATACCAGCTAACCTTGTACCCAGGACTGTAGGCTTTGCTCCCAACCCGAGGACTTTTGGGAACTGCCTGGGAAAGTTGTCCTTGCGGGGGCAGCCTACCGTGTGTTTGGGTCTAACTTGCATGGTTTAAATCAATCGATTGTCGGCCTCTCACTGTTATCTGAGACTGCTTAATCAACTGGCCATGATATTCCATAATAATGGAACTCGAGGAATATGGTTGTATGAATTAATTGCTTGTCCAAATTCTTGATTGAATTAGATGGCACATTTAGAAATGGAAATCAACTAGAACTTGTGCTAAAAGATTGAAAGTAAGGATCTACTCCTAGTAGCTGTTCAGCAAAAGAAACTCCACCGGCCAAAAGCCTTTCATGTCTAGAGTTTGGTGATGTAGTTATCACCCGACGGTTAAGTCTTGCTGAGTATTAGTATACTCAGCCTTGCTTTTAAAACTGTTGTTGCAGGTGGTGTTGACCGGATGGGTGACAACAAGTGATGACATCACGGATCGCCTCCTGTGATGTTTACCGTTGCGCTAGTTTATTTTATTTCTGCTGTTTTCGAACTCTGAACCTTTATTCCATGTCAGGAGCAATGGTTTGTAATAAATGTTTAACTCATGTTGTACTCTGGACTCGCCGTCGCGTGAGTTTTAATGCATGTGTCGGTCCTCTGTTCGATGTCCAAGTGATTTACCGGGCGTTAACCCGGCAACCAACGACAGGATGACACTTTACTATTGCTTAGTGACCAAAGTGGATCGGTCTTAGGCGATAGTACGGTATTTTCCTGGGCGGCTTGTCACAGCTGGTATCAGAGCGATTGCATGCACCAGAAATTAATTAACAACCTTAATCACATGATTTTGGAATAAAAACTGCCAAGATTGTTTGAGTTGCAAAACACGTTGGTCCGTTAAGGACAAACTAGACCGAGAGGCCCTAGAGGGAATTTTTGGGTTCTTTCAGGTGGCTTATTTAACCTATGGTTTATTTTGCTAACTTCCAGCACATTTACTTTATGTCAGACTTATATTATTGCGCAACCAAACTAGATGAGCCATGTGTTTTATACGTGTGTTGTACCGCATCACGGGAATTGCGAGGGTTGATGGAGTGATCCATTCCACGGATCCCATCTTCGCGTCTGTTTATGAATTGTGTGTCGCCACGTGTTTCACACGTGAGCATTCCGCATGTCGAGTATGCGAGGCAAGGATACACTCCATTCAAACGGAGGATATCCGAGGTTGGACGCTGTCCATGCAGCGGCTTAACGCATGGATGCCGTTCCTATAGTGAACGGTAATGTATAGAAACGCTTTCATGAGTGCTGGCATGAAAGGTTCATTGTGTTCGGTGATCTTCTGCAGGTACACTAACCTCGTTTCGTAAGTCACTAAGTGAGCATCGACTAGATCTCGACTAGTTATTATAGGGAGACACGTGTATGTGCCATGCCACCGGCGCTAACTCCGAGTTTTGGCTTGACTGCCTTGCGAGGACGCATAGGACATCTTGCATCATGCTAAAAGTCGTGGAAGAACCTAAACTGAACTCACGTCTGTTTCCGTGCTCTCTAAGGTAAAATAGTGATAGTATGTTTTGTCCTGTTTAGCCTCTCTAGCGTAGATGTGTTGTTGTGCACAAATTGATTAAAAGTTGTTGCTTGGATCGTTGATCTCCATCTAGGTTGCCCCAATCTAATTTAGTTTCTGCTCGCCCAAGTTCGCGATCATAACTTAGGTCTACCGCAAGTTATGCTCGTTTAGTCAACCCCTGTTGGCTATTTTTCCTAGAGCCATTTGAAGTCTTGATTAGATAGCATCTTTCCTAATCCTTTAGCTCAACCTTACATACCCAACTTAAGTCTCATAACCTCACTAAGTTACTACGCAAATTTGAGAAGTGTTGGACTTTGGTTTAAGTTAGAAGGTTTGGTTTCCGATTTCCAGAACTTATATCTTTGTGTATGCCTGCTCATTCGAGTTCAGCATACGTTGGTATTTGAGTACATGTAATTACCCCATACCTTAACCCTACCCTTATTTGTGAATCGAGCTACCCTTGTACACTCGCCCCCGACTGATTCTCACTTTTGCCGTTATGTCCAGATGGACATCACCGGCTCTACGTCGGTGATGTGGAATCATGGACTCTCGTGAACTACCTCGAGGAGGGTGAATTTCCTGCACTTTTGTGGGACACCCTGAAGGATTTTGGGTACACCACTTACCCAGAGTACTCGACACGTGAAGTCATGACCACATGCCAACTCCTTCGTTGTGAAGTGAAGGTGGAGATTTCAGAGTGCCCGACCAATCCTGCTTGGGAGGAGTGGGAGTGTAAGGCACAAGAGCGAAACTTGTCCGACGCTGTGCAGAAGGCTGCTCTCGAAGCACTCACAACTTTCTGTGGAAAGCACCCTGCCGAGATAGCCAACTCTGCAGCCAAAGTAATTCCAGTGCCTGAGCGACACATTGTACCGGGTGGCGAATGGGAAACTATCCTTCCAGCCCAGAGCAACTCTCACTATAACCCAGATCTTGTCACCTCAGTCCGTTTTTCAGAAGCCATGTACGACACCTACCAATGGATGGTGGGAGAAAGTGTATTCTATCGACACCAGATCTATAGGTACCGCGTTAAAGAAACGAAGTGTACAGCTCAAGCGTTGAAGGAAGCCCGAGCCATGATAGCTACTCTCAAGAAGGAAAGACGCAAGGACAAGGCAAAGATACGAGAGGTGAGTGAGATCATACACGAGCAGAATTTCTTGTTGTAGCATAACGACCAGTATATGCTTGAACTAGAAAATCAACTGGAAGCTATAGAAGTTCCACCCCCAGAACCTGTCATTCCTGGACCAGCAGAAGAAGAAGATGCTGAAGATATCCAAGGAGAATCTGGAATTGAGTCCGGACCCGAGTCACCATAGTCCCTTAGCGTGGAAGATCCCACCCTAGGAAGTTGGTATGTGGGAAATAAAATTCTGAGTCGTAGGAGTGTAGTTTTTGTAAGGAACCCTGGTGTGCAATAACCACGTTGGGTTAACTATTGCGGTTAGTTGAACTAGGAACCTTGTTATTGCAGCTAGTCTGCATTGTAATTCCAAATGTTGTTTGGTAATTCTGAAAACCATGTGATGCCTGGATTAAATATCTCTTTCAGCAGTAATGTTCGTAAAGTATTCTTATGCTAGTTGTGATCAAATCAAATTCTGTGATGGATCTCAAACTCGTCCGAAAATTTTCGTGCCAATCAGAGATCCAATCGAATCCTCAATCCTGAACTTATCCTTTGATCTTGCTCACAACCTTGTGATTTAAATTAAAAATGTTGCTTTTGAGCATACACTACATAGCATATGCATTCGGGAAGCTTGGGTATACTAACGTGCATCCGCATGAAAACCCCGTACTCCTACTCTACTTCACTTGATTGGTGATGTTGTTATCCCATAGCCAATGGTGCCGCGACGGAACCTAGGGCATCGTGTGCGCTGCAGCCACACGACTGCCATTAGGAGAGCGCTAGGTATCTTGGTTGTGAAAAAGCGACTCGCCACTCAGATTTTCTCTCTGCCTTTGATTACTCTCGCAGTCACTAACTAGTCATATGGGTAACCGTGTCATTCTAACGTGCATCATGAGCACCATACCGCACGGGCATGTGCATAGTGTCTTCGCAAGCATGTTCATCGCATCCACTTTGAAAATTTTCACACCTTAAAAACAATGAGTTGTCAAAACCCCAAATTTACGAAGTAAGTAAAGGTGTGAGCAAGATTGTTCTGAAGTTCCGCATAAAGTCATCTTTCGTGAAAGGAATTAGGGAACTCTTTTATTAGCTTTCCTTTTCTTCGTGATGGTCTTTTGGAAATCTTGGTCGAATTGGTCCCTTGCCGTGAATCACGACGACCTTGTAGCATCAAGTTCTTTCCGACTAGCCAAGTGGAAACAGTAGAAGTAGAAAGTTTCTTGAGCAGTCAAGGTTTTCGAATAGTCAATATGGAGAAGTCATCCATCGTGTATTCATTCTTGGTCCGTGCTCCTAACCTTAGAGTCCTCGGAAGCAAGCAAGGAAGTACACCCAGGATCGATCGAAGCTTATGCTAAGCTTCTCTTTGTTGCTATCGCGAACGTCAAGCGTTGCACACTGAGCTTTTCTCGTTCTTCTCACCATCACGATCAATTCTTTCGACCATTGAACCTCATCATCGTCAGTGTCACGACCGTACGATGCCATGACGTCACTCCGTCATCTTTTTCCGCAACCGTGCTTACGACGCTAAAGACCCCACGAGCTGACCTTGTTGAGCTCCGTGTTGTCTACACCAGACACCCGGGTGGATAAACGACCGTTACAGCCCCGCAGCGGTTATAAAAAGCGAACCCTTTACCCAGAATCGCCGATGCGAAAGCTCCATTTCCATCCGAGCTCGACATCGGCACTGCTTTTGTTTTTCCTCCAGCTAGCCTTGGCCACTTTGCCACTAGCCCATCTTTTCCATCTGTCCCGTTCCTCGCCGAGCGAGCTGTTCTTCCGTCTTCGTCCCCGACGTCGAAAAGAAACTCAGAGTAGACCGGAAGAAGAACTCAAGCCAAGCTGCCACCCATGACTCCGTCTTCGGAAGAGTTCGAGTCCTTTCGCTGGACGTTGATAGGGATGTATCTCTGTATCGTAGGCGGAATATGTCTGCTATTAGCTGTGCATGTGCACATTCATCGCCCGCTTCCTCATGAACGGCGATGAGGTAGTAAGGAAAAGCACCTTGTACCTTTTTGTTCCATCTGAATTCCCGATATTGGGACGTGTAAACAGAGTTTTACAGATTTAATACTCGCGACTGTTAATGTCCGGTTCGCATCACTTACCGTGAACGAGTCTCGTAGAGTATGTTCGAATCATGAGTTTCTGAGTGAGATTCTAAACATGTATTAATTAGGGATTTAATTTTCAGATGTTCGGACCAGCACGAAGTAACCCCAATGGTTTTGATGCATTGGGTAGTGGTGATCTAACGCTACCACCGCCCACGACGCTGACCGAAGCCTTCGTAGCAGCGCATACCGACGTGTTGTGCCAGATCTTGCAGGCATAACAGCAAATGGCTCAACAACTACAGCAAATGTCGTCGATGCAACAGAAGCTTCAACCTTCCAAGCCCTGTTCACCCGAAGTACCTACCCAGAGTGACATAAACACCATTGTTGGCGCAACTCAACTGTTGGAAGGGCAGAATTCCATGCTGGACCAGATGGTGTACGATATCATCCAAGGACGTTATGGGAAACCATCTCAAAATAGTTTGGCAGACAGTCTCTCTCAGTCTTTATCTGCCTTTATGGTCGAACAAGCCCGTTTGTTCAATCTGTTGGAGGAGTATGTTAATCAAGACCAACCCCAGGCCTCCGACTCCATATTACCACCTTCTCGACTACCAATGGATCTTAGAGAAGAAGAGAGGGCAAACCGAGGCAACAAACGAGTATTATCTGAGATAGACGTAAGTGAGTGGGAAATTACCTATAAGGAGACTCGTCCGCGTGAGGGCAAACAGAGATGTGACCCTAGCAAGGCCACTCAACTCCCCGTTGGTGGAACGAGCACGCGAGCCACGAGGTTAAAAAGGAAAAAGAAGAGGAAGAGGCTCTGCCTTATCAAGAAAGCCCAGCAACAAATCTCCAAGCCCGGAGAGTTTCCACCGCGTTTGTGTCACAATTGTAGACAACCCGGGCATTACAGACATAATTGCCCAAATCTCCAACATCAGGATCAGAACCTTAGAGCAGCTAAGTGTGCTCACGGCAAGAACCCGATTTTTCAAGAAAAGCCAGATCAGCTTAACTCTATGGGTAACACCTCTATCCAAGAACCACTTCCCCTTTTTCTCTTGTAAATTCGAATCTTGGGACGAGATTCTTCTTAAGGGGGGTAGGATGTGACGCCCGAGGTTTTTAATTAATGTCATTAACGCTAATGACCGGATCAGCAGAGTCAAACCGGCTGAGCATCGGTCAAACCTAGGTCAACCTGGGTCATCACCTCGAAAACCTCGCCAATGAACCCTATTAGGACCCTTGACCAAGTCTACACACACTTGTGGTCAACCCTTGGTCAAAGACACGGTCAAACCCGGCTTAACCATTGACGTCAGCGAATGTCATCCGGAACTTTTGCCGCGTTCTCCAAAATTCACCTAAACACTTCAAAATCTACCTTTATGAGGGACACAACTTTCATGTAGATTGGCATTTCAAATTTTGAGAGGAAATTGGTGAAAAACTTGATCGATTGTCAGTACCTCCTGTTCACAAGGACAGGCCAGCATTCAAGGCGTTCCTGCAAAATCCGTTGAGAAAACACTAGACGGCCTTTATGAAAGTTGTAGGGGGTAGCTAGATCTACAACTTTCCTATTCATCACTTTGTGACTAGTATTCAAGTTTTGAGAGAAAAACGTGCTCGAAGTGGCTTGGTACGAAAAGTGCAGCACCGGAACCCGACCGCGCCGCGACGTCGCGCCGGGCGCGCGCGTGCGCGCGCGCGCGGGCCGCCGCCGCCCGTAACATCCCGGATGTTTTGTTGCGCTAATGACATTAATTATATAAATTAATCAAGGTTAATTACCTCCTAAGCATGTTTGACGTGATCGAGCACACTTTTGCACAAAAGACCTCGGTCAAAATCCCTAATCACGGTCAAACCCTAGATGCCGCTTTAAAGGCTGAAATGGTTTTCTTGCGCGTTCTCCAAATTTCACTATAGAAGTTCAAAATCGGCCAATACGAAAGTTGTTCGTTATTTCCGGGAACACATTTTTCGTAATTGGCGGACATTCCAATTTTGAGCGCAAATTGGCCAAAAATCGAGTTTACTGCGCTGTGAACAGTAAACCGAGCCGTGGAAAATCTGCAACTTCGGTTGGCGTTCCTGGGCAAACCATTGATCAAAACATATGTCGCCCTTCGGGAAAGTTGTAGATCTACAGCTCCTCTACAACTTTGCTTTTGGGAGATTTTTCACTTAGTTGACGATTTTTGGAGTTTTGCAATTTCGAAAAGGGCTAAACGGAATAAAATTGAGCTGGGCGACGTCGTCCTCGCGCTCCAGAGCGCCGCGCGCGTTCCAGCTGTGTCGGCCACGTGGCGGGGTCGCGTTGCTCCGGCGTACGGACACACGGGAGACTCCGCTGTGGACCCGCCCCACTCCTCCAACCGTGCGCCGCGCCCACGCGAAATCGCGCACGCCGGCGCGGCCACGCGCCGCACGCTCGCGCGCGCCGCGCATGCGGGCGGCACCGGCCGAGCCGCGCCTAGAGGCCATGTGGCCGTGCCCGGGACAGCCCGTTCTCGCCCCTCTCGCCGGTCTCGCTTCGTGCGGGCGCACCACGCGGAGCGCCGCCGCCAATTCTCTCCCTCGCGCCGCCACCGCCGAACCCCCGCCTCCGCGCAAAGCCATCGCCGCCGTCCACCCCCGAGCCTCCCCTAGCTCCTTCCGAGGCGCATCGGCCCGCCCCCGCGCCGCGCGTGGCCGCCGCCGGCGCCCGGCGGCGAGCCGCGGCGGGCGCACCGCGCCGCGCGCCGCCGCCGCCGCCGCCCGCCCGCCTGTGCCGGCCGCCGAGGCCCCTCCCGCGCGGGTTAGGGGCCGGGGCGAGGCCCGTGTACCGCGCACCATCCAAGACCGGCCGCCGCCGGTGAGTAGGGTGCCGCCAGGACTACATTGCAAGAGAGAAACTCTTTTTGGGGAGATTTTTGTAAAATTTCGGGGACCCGTTTGTAAAGGTGAATTTTAGGGTTACGGCGGTACCTTCGAAAAATCATTAAAAATCGTAGAAAAATCAGAAAAATGCAAAACCAATTTGTTGGGTTCGTGGTGAAGAAATCTACCTTTTCTAGAAAACATGTATAGGGTTTTTCTGCACAGTTTTTGAATTAAAAATTCAAACTCAGTTTGGAGTGTTTTTGGTGTGATTTAAAATATACACATGCTATGAACTTGAATTTTGGATATGTTGCTCTTTATATCATGTCTAGATCTGTGACAAAAATTTGCATGATTTTGATGTATATATTTTCAGTTATGATTTTTGTAAGCTTTATGCTAGAATAAGTTTGATGCTTTTTATAGCACCTTTAATGAACTTTTCTTTGAGCACAAGTGCACCCTAGGGCTTTGACTTGATGATTAGTACCCCTGGTGTGATGGAGGTGATTTTAGGAAATTGTTTGCTTGGTGTTTTGGATTTAATCTTGTGTAGGAGCTTAAATTCAAAATCTGGAAAATAAATTGAATTTGCAACCATGCCTTGGTCAGAAACTCATTTTTGGCATACTTGACCTGTAGGAGAAAGTTGAGATCAAAAGTTTATTAAATCTTTTTATATGAATTAATGTTGATTTACTAGGCTGAAATTTGTCTTTTTCGTATAAATTAATTTGTAAATGATATTAGGCCAAATTTTGGTGTGAGAGCCTAAACTGAGCATATGTTGCTGTGTGCAAAAGAGTAGGTTCATTGGAAGTGTTTTTGATTTAATTTTGATTTATGGTAGAAAGGCTTGTTGTAAATAATTAAGAAAGAATTGGAGATTAAATGTGCGAAATGGTGAAAATCATGTTTGTTTCTATTTTTATTAAATTAAGAACACCCCTTGCTGTTTGGTGAAGTTAAGTAACTTAAATTGCTTAGATGTGCTCACAATCACCATCAAGTTTAACTTTAACTAATGCATATGCATGTATACGTGTAGATTTACGGACGGTACGTACACACTCGCCCGGGAGGGAGACGGGACCGTTGATGGCGAGCCTGAACCAGCTTGGTGTGCGGCAAGACCTGGACCAAAGTCCGGAAGAGCCAAAGGCTAGTTTAGGAACCGAGTTTGAGGAAAGCAAGCACCGGTTTCATCTAACCCATGTTTTAAATTAAACTCATGTCCTTTACTTTTTCGGTACTTTATTGCTTTATTTGTGCATTTAAGTTTCGGGAGTTGCTTTGAAACCTAGATGCATGATCCTTAGGACTCCTATGCTCTTTTACTAGTATGTTAGGAACGCTAGTGCCATGCTCTAGGATCACGGTAGAAGTCGAGTAATTACTCATTGCTCGCGAGATATAGGATGCTTATGTTGGAACCATAAGTTGGTTAAATTGACTCGCTCATGTGGTAAGAGCAATGGGTTCGGTCTCGACCGAGTAGCATGGTGCTTGGTCCTAAGATATTGAACGTACCAAGTACTTGCGGGAATGGGACCGGTAAGCCTAGTACCTTCGAACCGGGGAGGGATCTTTCTAGCTACCCGCTTGGGATGTGTCTCCGGCTAGCTACCCGTGGTATAGTGTGTGAGTCCGGACCGGTCGGGTTAGACCCTCCGGATAACCGTGTACCGAATTTGTAGCGTACCGATCCCAAACTCGTGGGATGTTGGGAACCGCCCGGTCGGGGTAGACCCCGCATTTGCTTTTATTTGAATTCTTGGGGTCTACTTCCTCCGTGTATCTTGGGTTTACCTTGCAAGGATATAAATCGATCGATCGTCGGTCACTCGCCGTTATCCGAGTCGGCTTGACCACCGGCTACCCCATGTTTATTTATGGAACATTTTGGATTAATATTGCTACTTGTTTAATATTGTTTGCACAACATGCTTGTTTAGTACAGGTGCTCACCTAGACTGATTAACATACTAGAATATGAGCTAAAAACTTGAAAATAAGGATCTACTTTTAGTTGCTTTTGGCAAAACAAACCCACAAGCCAAGAAGCCTTGCATGTCTAGTCTTGCTTTATTTTTGTCGGGTAAGTCTTGCTGAGTATTAGTACTCAGCCTTGCTTAATTTGTTGTTTTCAGGTAATCCCATCTGGCCTGGTTCTATCCCAGATGGTTGGGAGCTTGAATGGGAGAACGATGATGAGGAGTGATATGCATGGATGGCCTCCTATGCGTATCATGCGTGTAGTTTACTTTCCGCCGTTTAAACTGCGAACCATGTTTACTTTTATGTATGAAAAACCTGGTTTGTAATAATGTTGAACTTGTGAACTTTTAAATGTAATGTAATGTTGTACTCGGTCCCGCCTTCGTGTGGGCTTAGCGCATATCGGCGATCCCGTTGTATGTGATTTACCGGGCTTTACCCGGCGGAAGCGACGAATAGTTCTTTATTATTGCTTAATGGCCACGTGGACGGGCTTAGGCGATAATACGGAACTATTTTGGGCGGTTCTGTCACAAACTGGGTACCGCAGCGATGATATGCACCGCAGTAATTAAAATACCTTAACAAACTTGTTTTTGGAATAAAATTTGCCAAGATTAATGATCTTGCTAAAAGAGTAGGACGTTAAGGTTTAATCTAGTCCGAGAGGCCCTAGAGGGAATTTTTGGGTTCTTTCGGGTGGCTAGTATTCTATGGTGTATTAGTCGACTTCCCGAACATTTATTCCCGTCAAAACTTACTTTCATGCACAACCATACTAGTTCATCACGTTTTGCCATACGTGGTGGTACCACGAGGGAAGTCTGTGAGGGACTAGTGGGACCTATTCCAATGGGTGCCACGTCGCGTCCGCGTCTCATCACGTTTTGCCATACGTGGTGGTACCACGGGGAAGTCTGTGAGGGACCGATGAGACCTATTCCAATGGGTGTCATGTCGCGTACGAGTCTCGTCACGTTTTGCCATACGTGATGGTACCACGGGAAAGTCCGTGAGGGATGAGTGAGGCCTATTCCAATGGGCACTCACGTCGCGTCGAGTCTTAAATAGGACGCCTTGTCCATGCGGCGGCTTTACGCATGGATACCGTTTCTATAAGTGAACGGTAATGAATGTGGACGCTTTTGTGAGTGCCGGCACAAAAGGTCTTGAATATCTGTGATTTTCTCGCGTACGCTAACCACGGTTGTTAGGCACGGTAATTAAGAAACGAATAGCTCCCGACTAGTTATTATAGGGAGAGACGTTTATACATGCCCCGCCACCGGCACTAACTTCGTTTTTAAGCTTAAAAAGCTTTGTGAGGAAGTTTAGGACGTTTTACGCATCATGTAAAAACTATTGAACCAAAAATAAACTTAAATCATGTGTCATTTGGTCTTTAATTAAATTGTGATTCTTAAGTACCAATCATGCTAGTTTGATGCTTTGATGGGTGAGTAAGCAAAATTTAACTAGGCCGCTGTCCAAATCTTCCTAAGGATTATCTAGAAAATTTACGGCTAGGTGTTCTTTAGGGAAATTGTTCATCACCTAGTTAAGTTTGCTCCCTGAATTTCTCATGATTTTAGAAGGTTTAAAACTGAAGTTAGAATAAAAATAACTAGCCTAGGTCTTGCTGAAATGCTGTCAAATTCTGAGTTAGGCTGAAAATTCGAATCTTTACTTATAGTTCCAAACAGAATTTGACCTGAGAATCTACAGCAAAAATGTTCATTAACTAGCATAGATCATGCTGTAAAAATTTCATGGTAATTGGGTACTCATGTATTGAGTTATGGTCTTTTTAAGCTCTGCCCTGCTGAAATTCCGGGCAACAAGACTCGAAATTGGACCTTTTTCACCCTTTTCCAATCTGAATTAGTTCGACCTTTGAATACCAAAAATGTGAGTTATAACATTGTCGAGATGCTCACAAAAATTTGGAATTTTTGGGTACTGGTTTTGCAGTTATGAATTTTTGTTCGGAACTGCCGGTTTTGCCATATTACATGTTAAACTCATATTTTTGGGTTCTAAAATGTGTTTGTAATTATTTTACGGATGGCTGCCCCCGGGTTTGTTGCCGTGGGTGCTGATGGCACGTTTGCCACCACCGGCTTGCGGTGGGAGGGCTTCACACGCATTGCGTGGAGAGCCTTGAATGCTGTCGGCTACACCACCCCTCCCTTCTACGAGGGGGTGGAGTACGAGGAGTGGGGCGTACCGAGCTGCGAGTTCGAGTGATCGTGCTCCCCCACCCCGGCCACCCCCGAGTGGGCGGACTTGAGCATGGAGCTCCTCTCGTTTCCGCGCCGTCGAGGCGGTGGAGTCGGCGGCCTTGATGGTGCTCCACGCTCTTTCCACCCACGGACGCGGGGAGATGCTTCGGACACCGTTGGGGTTGGCTCTAGCCTTGGACCCCAACGATTCGTTGTGGCTAGCCGGATGGCTAATATAGCCACACTTCTCGAGACCGTGCCACCCTACGACACGGTAGAGACTTTGGGCACGTACTTGAGGGCTTTGTACGCTCTACGGGACCTTCGCCGGGTTATCGCGGATGACTTGGCTAGTCGTCTCACCGGAGCTACTTGGTACATCTCCTGGGTTGTCGGCCTTTACACCGAGCAAGATGTTAAGTACACCCGAGTCCGTGCGGTTATTGCCGACCTTCGGGATCGGATGCGGCGGCTCCGGGAGCGAGCACACCGGTTTCCGTTTGAGCGAGGTGACCACTTGCGGCAGATTCCGAACTTGCGGGGGCCGGGCGGCGGGCTGCTCGCAAGTTCGGGCGGTTGACAGGATGCCGAGAGGCTTGTGCACCTTGAGCACATCCGGGATTTGCGGGGAGCAGGTTGGGGACCTCGAGCTCGATGTACGTGCTTTGGAGGGTGTTGTGCTTATGCTCCGGCGGGTGCACCACCCACCGGCTATTGTCGATGATGAGCGGATGGAGATGCAGCTGGACCCGCAGGAGGTTCGGGACGTTCCCGGACTCGAGTAGAGGAGCTTGGTGCTCTATTCTTACATGTCGCGGGGAAACTCTACATAGTTTGTACATAGGGCCTAGATCCTAGTCGTTGTAGTAGGAAAAACTTGACATGTGCTCTTGTTAGCCCTTTTTGATTGGATTTTGGTGCTAGGCTGACTTAGAGTATTCTTTTGTGTAGCTAGAAGCTACATAGTGACCCCCTATGTAATGGTGATCCACCAAATTTTGTAATCTGTAAGTATGGTGGAAAAACACCTTCTCGGCAGCAATCTGCCTAAGAAATGAAATGGAGGAAGTTATGGTCATTTATGGATTTTGCAATGACTATAAAAGTTGTTTGAAATTTTGTAATGGTCATGCTCACCAAAATTCAGCATTTTTGCATGTGTAGTTTAAGAAATATCGAATTTTTAGTAAGTTGCTGGCTGCTGTCCAAACTGCTAGACAGAACCTTGAAAACTGAATTTTTCGACCCCTTTAAAAGATGAATCTGATCTGGAGTTGAATACCAAAGTTGAAACTTATAAAATTCTACACATTCTGACCAAATTTTATGAATTTTGGACTTCTGTACAGAGAGTTATGGTTTATTTACTCAGAACTGTGATGCTGTCTGAAATTCTGAAATTTTCCATAAGTTTGAATTTTCGTATGCATATTCTTCTTGTATTCTTTTAAGCAAGCTTTGAATATGTATCTAATAAAAGTTCAACTTTTCAGATGTCGGATAACACACAGAATAACTCTCGGGGTGCGGGGGCGGTGGGGATGCTCCTCTTCCCCCACCTCCACCTATGACGCCCCGCGAAGCTTTCATCGGCTGCGCGGACGTAAGTATTGCGCCAAATTTTGCGGACTCGGCAGCAAATTGCACAAAGGTTGCAGCAGCTCGTGCACAATCAAGGCCATGTTCGGGAGGGGCCTAATGCGGTCATGTCCTATGAAAAATTCAGGGCAATGAGGCCACCCCTTTTCACCAAGGCGAGAGGAGCTCCTAGAGGCCGATGCTTTCATCGGGGCCCTAGAGGCCATGTTTTCCATCTTCACACCGCCTTGCTCGAAGAACTTAAGGCGGTCTTCGCCTCGGCAAAGAATCGAGGGGTGAAGCATTAATCTGGTGGGAGTATTTCAAGTCCATGCAGCCACGGGGGTCACCGCATTACTTGGGCGAGAATTCAAGAAAGCATTTAGAGAGCATCATATTCCCAAGGGTCTTGTTGATAGGAAGATGAGAGAGCTAATGAATCTCAAACAAGGCTCTGACTCAGTCTATCAGTATGCTCAGAAATTTAATAGTTTCTGTCAGTATGGGGACTATCATGTTGATACTGATAAGAAAAAGATGGAGCGATTCCGTGAAGGGCTTGATGGGGAGCTCTATGAGAGGTTGAACTTAATCAAAACTGATAGCTATCCTGAGCTAGTGAACTTGGCCGTCTCTCAGGAGGACGCCATGAAGAGGGCTCAACAGGATAGAAAGAGGAAGTTCAATCAAGCTTCGAGCAAAGGGCCAAGGCAAGAAATTTAAATTTGTGAAGAAGAATGTGCGGGGTGCCCCCCGCCCATCTTCGACCGGACGCCGGGTGATGAGGCAATCTCGGTCTAAGCCGTCCGGCGCTTTTGCTATCGCAACACTCAGCAGACCGCTCCTAGGCCTAGTGCACCCCCACCTGCCCGCATCAATGATGATCGCCGTTGCTATAACTGCGGACAGCTGGGGCACTATGCTAACAAGTGCACACGCCCTCGACAGCAACATCAGCAAAGTCAGGGGCAAGGCTCTAAGGCTGGAAATCAAGGAAAGAAACAGACTGTGCAAGTGAAGCAAGGCCGTTTAAACTTCACCACAGTGGTTGATCTACCAGAGGGAGCACCAGTCTTGACGGGTACATTTTCTATCCGTGGTCGTCCCGTTAGTATATTATTTGATTCGGTGCTACTCGTAGCTTTATTAATGTGAAAACCGTGAGAAATTTGGACTTGAAGTGGTGTCATACTAAGCGAGGCCTATATGATTGCCACACCGGGTGGAAAGGTTGCTTCAAATCAATTAGCCTTAAGCGTACCACTTGAGATAGGTAGCAAAACTTTTCTAGCTAATCGGTCACTATGTACCTAGAAGGGGTAGATGTTATCTTAGGCATGAATTGGATGACTCGGCACAAAGTTGTCCTAGATATTTCGAAAGGATGTTAGAAATCAACTCACCTTTGGTCGGAAATTCAATTCTTTACCTTCCCCCAACGAGGCCATAAAGGCTCATGTGTGTATGCGGCCATAACTACTCAACTTGAGGACATTCCGGTAGTATGTGAGTACCTGGATGTTTTTCTCGATGAATTGCCCGGCTTGCCACCGGACGAGAGATGTTGAGTTTGTCATTGAGCTAAAGCCCGGCATTGCTCCTATTTCTAAGCGATCCTATAGAATGCCACCCAAAGAACTTGCTGAATTAAAGAAACAACTTCAAGAGTTGCTTGATAAGGGCTACATCCGCCCCCAGCTCTTCTCCTTGGGGGCGTCCTGCCCTCTTTGTGAAAAAGAAAGATGGTAGCCTGAGGTTGTGTGTGGACTACCGACCTCTCAATGCGGTGACTATCAAAAACAAATATCCATTGCCCCGCATTGACGTGCTATTTGACCGGTTGGCCGGAGCTAAGGTCTTCTCAAAGATCGATCTCCGGTGCGGGTATCATCAAATTAAAATCCGGCCTAGTGATATTCCCAAGACGGCTTTCTCTACTCGCTATGGCCTATATGAATTCTTGGTTATGTCTTTTGGTCTTACAAATGCACCGGCCTACTTCATGTATCTTATGAATTCCGTGTTTATGACGGAGTTGGATAAATTCGTCGTGGTTTTCATTGACGACATCCTTATTTATTCCAAGAATGCGGAAGATCATGCGGAACATCTTCGCATTGTGCTACAACGCTTGCGAGAACATAAACTCTATGCTAAATTCTCCAAGTGTGAGTTTTGGCTGGATAGTGTTAAATTTCCGGGGCACACTATTTCCAGCGAAGGCATATCTCGTCGATCCAAGCAAAGTGCAAGAGGTTATGGATTGGCAACCTCCTAAATCAGCTCATCAAATCCGCAGCTTTCTAGGCTTGGCTGGTTATTATCGCCGTTTTATTCCGGATTTCTCTAGAATTGCTAAGCCTATGACTGAGTTGCTAAAGAAAGGCGTGAAATTTGTGTGGAGTGAGGCTTGTGATAAAGCTTTCCAAAAATTAAGAGAACATTTAACTTCAGCCCCAGTGCTAGCGCAGCCGGACAATTCAAAGTCGTATGAAGTTTATTGTGATGCTTCAGGCACGGGTCTTGGCTGTGTTCTTATGCAAGAAAATCGGGTTATTGCCTATGCCTCACGAGCGCTTCGCCCTCATGAAAAGAATTATCCCACACATGACTTAGAGCTAGCAGCGGTTGTTCATGCATTGAAAATATGGAGGCATTACCTTATGGGGACCCGTTGCAATATCTTTACTGACCACAAAAGTCTCAAATACATTTTCACTCAATCTGATTTAAATATGAGGCAAAGAAGATGGTTAGAGTTAATCAAAGATTATGACCTAGAGGTCCATTACCATCCCGGAAAGGCGAATGTAGTTGCGGATGCTCTAAGCCGCAAGGCTCACCGCAATTGCCTATCAATGGAACCTTACGGTGACACTCGTGTGAGGATTTGAGAAGGCTAAACTTGGAAATTGTTGAACAAGGAAGCCTAAATGCTCTTTCTGCGAGTCTAACCTATTTGATAGAATTGTTAAGGCTCAACTTCAAGATGAGGGTATTCTCTTAATTAAACAAAAATTACTAGAAAAGGATCCTAAACATAATTGCTTCCGAAAGGATGAGAAAGATATAATCTGGTTTGGGCAACGCCTTGTCGTCCCAGATAATTGGGAGTTGAAAAAGGAAATCTTTGATGAGGGTCATCTCTCTAAATTCTCTATCCATCCGGGGAGTAGTAAAATGTATCAAGATTTAAAGGAAAATTTTTGGTGGTCCAATATGAAGGTGGGCATTGCTAAATACGTGTCCGAATGCGATACTTGTCAAAGAATTAAAGCAAGTCACTTGAAACCTTCCGGTACTCTTCAACCCCTACCCATACCTTCATGGAAGTGGGATGACATAAGTATGGACTTTGTGTCCGGATTGCCACTCACATCTAGGAAACATGATTCCATCTGGGTTATCGTTGACAGATTGACAAAAACAGCTCACTTTATTCCAGTCCGCACTACCTATGATGCCAAGGATTATGCAAGTCTTTATATTGAGCACATTGTTCGCTTGCATGGTGTTCCTAAAACCATCACTTCCGATAGGGGATCTCTCTTTGTGGCACGCTTTTGGGAACAACTACATAAGTCACTTGGCACGAAAATCATACGCAGTTCTGCTTATCGTCCTCAGACTGATGGTCAAACTGAAAGGGTAAACCAGATTCTAGAGGACATGTTGCGAGCATGCGTGATTCATTTTGATAAGAGTTGGGACAAGTGTCTCGCCCTAGCCGAATTTTCCTACAATAACGGTTATCAAGCCGGCTTGAAAATGGCACCTTTTGAGGCTCTTTATGGACGGAGATGTCGTACTCCCTTGAACCGGTCACGGACCGGGGAGAGGAAATTCTTTGGTCCGGCCTTAGTTGAGGATGCCGAAGAAAAAGTGAGGGTAATTAAGGAAAACTTGAGAATTGCGCAAGAAAGACAAAAGAGTCATTATGACAAGGGAAAGGCACCTAGAGAATATAAAGTTGGTCACTTTGTGTACTTAAAAGTTTCGCCAACCAAGGGTGTCCAAAGGTTCGGTGTGAAAGGAAAGCTAGCTCCTCGCTACATTGGCCCTTATGAGATCATTCAAGTCGTGGGCCGGTGGCATACCGTATTCGGCTACCCGAACGATTCTCTCGCCGTGCACAATGTGTTTCATGTATCACAATTGAGGAAATGTGCACGTGAACCGGCTAGAGAAGTTATTGAAGAAGCTAACACTTGGATTGAACCGGATCTCTCTGTCGTGGAACATCCTTTGAAAATTCTTGATGTAAAAGAAAGAAAAACTCGAAGGCAATCTATAAAGATGTATAAAATCCAATGGAGTCATCATACCGTAGAAGAAGCTACATGGGAAACTGAACATTATCTTAATGAGAATTATCCGGGTTTTCTTGAATCAAGGCAAAGTAAGTTCTTCCCCCTACTTCCATCTTTTAAATCCTAAATCTCGGGACGAGATTTCTTTTAAGGGGGGTAGGCTGTAACATCCCGGATGTTTTGTTGCGCTAATGACGTTAATTATATAAATTAATCAAGGTTAATTACCTCCTAAGCATGTTTGACGTGATCGAGCACACTTTTGCACAAAAGACCTCGGTCAAAATCCCTAATCACGGTCAAACCCTAGATGCTGCTTTAAAGGCTGAAATGGTTTTCTTGCGCGTTCTCCAAATTTCACTATAGAAGTTCAAAATCGGCCAATACAAAAGTTGTTCGTTATTTCGGGAACACATTTTTCGTAATTGGCGGACATTCCAATTTTGAGCGCAAATTGGCCAAAAATCGAGTTTACTTGCGCCGTGAACGATGGCCGAGCCGTGGAAAATCTGCAACTTCGGTTGGCGTTCCCGGGCAAACCATTGATCAAAACATATGTCGCCCTTCGGGAAAGTTGTAGATCTACAGCTCCTCTACAACTTTGCTTTTGGGAGATTTTTCACTTAGTTGACGATTTTTGGAGTTTTGCAATTTCGAAAAGGGCTAAACGGAATAAAATTGAGTTGGGCGACGTCGTCCGCGCGCTCCCGGAGCGCCGTGCGCGTTCCGCTGCGTCGGCCACGTGGCGGGGGTCGCGTTGCTCGGCGTACGGACGCACGGGAGACTCCGCCGTGGACCCGCCCCACTCCTCCAACCGTGCGCCGCGCCCACGTGAAATCGCGCACGCCGGCACGGCCACGCGCCGCACGCTCGAGCGCGCGCGCGCGCGTGCCGCGCATGCGGGCGGCACCCGGCCGAGCCGCGCCTAGAGGCCATGTGGCCGTGCCCGGGACAGCCCGTTCTCGCCCCTCTCGCCCGGTCTCGCTTCGTGCGGGCGCACCACGCAGCGCCGCCGCCAATTCTCTCCCCGCGCCGCCACCGCCGAACCCCCCGCCTCCGCGCAAAGCCATCGCCGCCGTCCACCCCCCGAGCCTCCCCTAGCTCCTTCCGAGGCGCATCGGCCCGCCCCCGCGCCGCGCGTGGCCGCCGCCGGCGCGCGGCGCCGAGCCGCGGCGGGCGCACCGCGCGCGCGCGCGCCGCCGCCGCCGCCGCCCCCGCCGCCGGCCGGCCGAGGCCCCTCCCGCGCGGGTTAGGGCCGGGGCGGAGCCCAGGTACCGCGCGCCGTCCAAGACCGGCCGCCGCCGGCTGCCGGATTGGCCGCCGCCGGTGAGTAGGGGGCCGCCAGGACTACATTGCAAGAGAGAAACTCTTTTCGGGGAGATTTTTGTAAAATTTCGGGGACCCGTTTGTAAAGGTGAATTTTAGGGTTACGGCGGTACCTTCGAAAAATCATTAAAATCGTAGAAAAATCAGAAAAATGCAAAACCAATTTGTTGGGTTCGTGGTGAAGAAATCTACCTTTTCTAGAAAACATGTATAGGATTTTTTTACGCACGTTTTTGAATTAAAAATTCAAACTCGGTTTGGAGTGTTTTTGGTGTGATTTAAACTATACACATGCTATGAACTTAGATTTTGGATATGTTGCTCTTTATATCATGTCTAGATCTGTGACAAAAATTTGCATGGTTTGGATGTACATATTTTGAGTTATGATTTTTGTAAGCTTTATGCTAGAATAAGTTTGATGCTTTTTATAGCACCTTTAATGAACCTTTCTTTGAGCACAAATGCACCCTAGGGCTTTGACTTGATGATTAGTACCCCTGGTGGGGTGGATGTGATTTTAGGGAATTGTTTGCTTGGTGTTTTGAATTTAATCTTGCGTAGGAGCTTAAATTCAAAATCTGAAAAATAAATTGAATTTGCAACCATGCCTTGGTCAGAAACTCATTTTTGGCATACTTGACCTGTAGGAGAAAGTTGAGATCAAAAAGTTTATTAAATCTTTTTATATGAATTAATGTTGATTTACTAGGCTGAAATTTGTCTTTTTCGTATAAATTAATTTATAAATGATCTTAGGACAAATTTTGGTGTGAGAGCCTAAACTGAGCATATGTTGCTGTGTGCAAAAGAGTAGGTTCATTGGAAGTGTTTTTGATTTAATTTGGATTTATGGTAGAAAGGCTTGTTGTAAATAATTAAGAAAGAATTGGAGATTAAATGTGCGAAATGGTGAAAAATCATGTTTGTTTCTGTTTTTATTAAATTAAGCACACCCCTTGCTGTTTGGTGAAGTTAAGTAACTTAAATTGCTTAGATGTGCTCACAATCACCATCAAGTTTAACTTTAACTAATGCATATGCATGTATACGTGTAGATTTACCGGACGGTACGTACACACTCGCCCGGGAGGGAGACGGGACCGTTGATGGCGAGCTGAACCAGCTTGGTGTGCAGCAAGACCTGGACCAAAGTCCAGAAGAGCCAAAGGCTAGTTTAGGAACTGAGTCTGAGGAAGGCAAGCACCGGTTTCATCTAACCCATGTTTTAAATTAAACTCATGTCCTTTCCCTTTTCAGTAATTTATTGCTTTATTTGTGCATTTAAGTTTCAGGAGTTGTTTTGAAACCTAGTTGCATGATCCTTAGGACTCCTATGCTCTTTTACTAGTATGTTAGGAACGCTAGTGCCATGCTCTAGAATCACGGTAGAAGTCGAGTAATGACTCATTGCTCGCGAGATATAGGATGCTTATGTTGGATTCATAAGTTGGTTAAATTGACTCGCTCATGTGGTAAGAGCAATGGGTTCGGTCTCGACCGAGTAGCATGGTGCTGGTCCTAAGCTATTGAACGTACCAAGTACTTGCGGAATGGGACCGGTAAGCCTAGTACCTTCCGAACCGGGGCGGGATCTTTCTAGCTACCCGCTTGGGATGTGTCTCCGGCTAGCTACCCGTGGTATAGTGTGTGAGTCCGGACCGGTCGGGTTAGACCCTCCGGATAACCGTGTACCGCAGTTTGTAGCGTCCGATCCCAAACTCGTGGGATGTTGGGAACCGCCCGGGTCGGGGTAGACCCCGCATTTGCTTTTATTTGAATTCTTGGGGTCTACTTCCTCCGTGTATCTTGGGTTTACCTTGCAAGGATATAAATCGATCGATCGTCGGTCACTCGCCGTTATCTGAGTCGGCTTGACCACTGGCTACCCCATGTTTATTTATGGAACATTTTGGATTAATATTGCTACTTGTTTAATATTGTTTGCACAACATGCTTGTTTAGTACAGGTGCTCACCTAGACTGATTAACACACTAGAATATGAGCTAAAACTTGAAATAAGGATCTACTTTTAGTCGCTTTTGGCAAAACAAACCCACAAGCCAAAAAGCCTTGCATGTCTAGTCTTGCTTTATTTTTGTCGGGTAAGTCTTGCCGAGTATTAGTACTCGGCCTTGCTTAATTTGTTGTTTTCGGGTAATCCCATCCGGCTCCGGTTCTATCCCGGATGGTTGGGAGCCGGAATGGGAGAACGATGATGAGGAGTGATATGCATGGATGGCCTCCTATGTGTATCATGCGTGTAGTTTACTTTCCGCCGTTTAAACTGCGAACCATGTTTACTTTTATGTATGAAAAATCTGGTTTGTAATAATGTTCAACTTGTGAACTTTTAAATGTAATGTAATGTTGTACTCCGGTCCCGCCTTCGTGTGGGCTTAGCGCATATCGGCGATCTCGTTGTATGTGATTTACGGGCTTTACCCGGCGGAAGCGACGAATAGTTCTTTATTATTGCTTAATGGCCACGTGGACGGAGCTTAGGCGATAATACGGAACTATTTTGGGCGGTTCGCGCGGCCTCGGCGTTCGGTCCCGCCCGCGCGCGTTCCCCGAGGTCGCCCGCGCCTTCCCAAGGCCGCGACGCGCCGCCCGATGCCATGCGCGCGGGAACGCCTCGAGCACCGAGCGTCGTGCGTACACGCGATGGACCGGCGGTCCGTCCGCCGTCACCCGGCGCGCGCGCGTTCCCGAGGCGCTCCCGTCCGTCCACAGGTCGCTAGGAGGTCCACCCTGCCCCTATAAAGGCGCTGCTACCCCCTTTACCTCGGCGCACCAGCCCGCCCCACCGCAACCGAGTCACCGCCG
Organism: Cenchrus americanus; assembly: GCA_947561735.1. NCBI lineage: Eukaryota > Viridiplantae > Streptophyta > Magnoliopsida > Poales > Poaceae > Cenchrus > Cenchrus americanus. The sequence goes on from OX387241.1 coordinate 62,958,436, forward strand.
GCGCCATTAGGGCCACCGCGGTGAGCTCCAGTCTCCGGCCGACCGGGAGCCATAGCAAGCTTCCTCCACATTCCCTAGCCCCTAAGGAAGCTACCAAGCCGCTCCACTCCTTCTCCCCGGCCCAGACCTCACCGGAGTTGAGACCGCAGCGGCTGCCGCCGCTGGGCGCCGCCGCTCGCCTCGCCGCCGGCCATCTCCGCCCCCAACTTCGACCTAAACCGGCCCCTAGCCACCCTAGCACCACCCCACGCACGTCCCCGGCCAACCCCGCCGGCGGCCCTCGCCAGATTTCAGCTGGAGCCGCGCCGGCCGCCCCAGGGGCCACATTGCAAGGAAAGGATTCTTTCCGAGGGCCTTCCCGCAAATTGGTAACTCAAATAGTGAAGTGATTTTCCTGATTCTTGTAAAATCCGCAGAAAATCATAGAAAAATTATAAAAATGCAAAACCAATTTTGTTGGATTTGTGGTGAAATATCCCACAACTTTTGTTATTCTTGCCTGAGCAAATTCCAGATAGTTTTTCCATGAAAAATACAAATGTGAAAAACCTAGATCTACAATATCTCAAAATCTATAAATCCTATGTAGCTAATTTTTGTATATGTTGTGTTTCTTGTCATGACTAGCTCCTGTGCCAAAAATTGCACAAAGTTATGGTGTAAATGTTTTTCAAAAATGTTTTTCCATTTCTGCCGAATCTGCATAAATGATTTTTCTAGCTAAAAATAATTAGGTTTTTGCAACCAACTTTTGCATACTGTCTTTTTATCTCAAAACACACCTCTGGAGAATTAACCACAATTTTATAAATACCAGAAATAATTATTCTTGAATTATGCTTGATTTTTTTTGAAAATGCATAACTCAAGTTTCATAATAGTTCTAGGTGTATGTGCTGCAGCTCTAGGCTAGTTTTGAACCATATAGCATGTGTCAGAAAGTTTGGATCATTTTGTTGCGTATTTATTTTTGTGTGCATTTACCTTGTCCACCTAGCTAGCTTTTGTTATTTTCAAAAATAATTAATTTCTAGCTATCCAAAGCTTGCATGTGTGTCCAGTGGCTTGTTATAGGTGTTTAGTGTGTAACACACTCATCCACTGAATTTTATTGATTAATTTCATGAATAAAAGCTATGGAAGCAATTAAAGGCTTAATAGTCTTTAAATGGAAAAAATCACCAAACCACCCTTACCAATCTTGTGTGTGGTTGCAAATCATGTTAAAAGGCTAAATGTACCCACCCACTACTGTTTGTGAAGTTAAATTAAATTATTTACATATATATGTACACAGTCACTATCAAAAAGAATGTCTAATAAAGAATTGCAAATTGTTCCTTTTTGGAAGAGTATGCTAAATGTATTCTTATCTAGGTGAATTTGTCCAACTAATACACCCCGTGGTTGTCACCTATGGTTTGTGGTTGATTAAATTGAACAATCGTCGAATAAATCTTGCATTGCATCTTCGTGTAGATCTTTCCGACGGTAGACGGACGTTCGTGCCAGAAGGAGGGAACGAAGGTGCCGACGAAGAGCTGCAGTGCGTGGACGTAGCTCAAGACCTAGACCCAAGTCCAGAAGGGCCCAAGGCCAACCTTGTCAGCGAAGGCAAGCCCCAGATCATTAACCCCGTCTTTTAAACTTATGCAATTATGTTTGCTATGATTGTGCATTTACGTTTCAGGAGTTGAATTGAGACCCTAGATGCATGATCCCTAGGTACCTATGCTCTATCACTAGTATGCTAGGTCAATAGCTGCTATGCTATAGGACCCGATAGAAGTCGAGTGATGTTCGTCACTCGCGAGAATAGGTTCTTATGTTGGAATCATAAGATCTTTATAAATGGATTGATCATGTGGTAAGAGCATGGGATTGGGATCCGGTCCAGTGGCTTTCGTGGGCTAAGCTTTTGAACGTACCAAACATTTACCGGGAATGGGACCGGTAAGCCTAGTACCTTAATGAGACGGCGCGGGAACTCTTCCCTACTACTCTTGAGTAATCACCTTACCGGCTAGCTACCGGGAAGGGGGGTACATGTGTGAGACTGGGTACTTTGCGGGGTATACCAGCTAACCTTGTACCCAGGACTGTAGGCTTTGCTCCCAACCCGAGGACTTTTGGGAACTGCCTGGGAAAGTTGTCCTTGCGGGGGCAGCCTACCGTGTGTTTGGGTTTACCTTGCAAGGTTTAAATCAATCGATTGTCGGCCTCTCACCATTATCCGAGACTGCTTAATCAACTGGACATGATATTCCATAATGATGGAACTCGAGGAATATGGTTGTATGAATTAATTGCTTGGCCAAATTCTTGATTGAATTAGATGGCACATTTAGAAATGGTAATCAACTAGAACTTGTGCTAAAAGATTGAAAGTAAGGATCTACTCCTAGTAGTTGTTCAGCAAAAGAAACTCCACCGGCCAAAAGCCTTTCATGTCTAGAGTTTGGTGATGTAGTTATCACCCGACGGTTAAGTCTTGCTGAGTATTAGTATACTCAGCTTTGCTTTTAAAACTGTTGTTGCGGGTGGTGTTGACCGGATGTGTGACGACAAGTGATGACATCACGGATGGCCTCCTGTGATGTTTACCGTTGCGCTAGTTTATTTTATTTCCGTTGTTTTCGAACTCTGAACCTTTATTCCATGTCAGGAGCAATGGTTTGTAATAAATGTTTAACTCATGTTGTACTCTGGACTCGCCGTCGTGTGAGTTTTAATGCATGTTCCGGTCCTCTGTTCGATGTCCAAGTGATTTACCGGGCGTTAACCCGGCAACCAACGACAGGATGACACTTTACTATTGCTTAGTGACCAAAGTGGATCGGTCTTAGGCGATAGTACGGTATTTTCCTGAGCGGGTTGTCACAAGACCACATGCTGATTTTTGGGTAAGCTAAGCCAAGTAGCATAAGTCGAAAGCGAGCCTTGACCGGGTTAAGCGCGGGGTGGATGAGGTGTGATCATGCTGCGTCCGGTGCACCTATACATTTCCGGCTCTTCGTTCATAGCTGGGTGCGGGTATGTGAAAGGTTGGGGGCATGAATCAACACTTATCCTAGGTACCGAGGTATGGTCATTGGTCTTATCTTTTGTGTGGGAAAAGTTGTACACCCCTGCAGGGTTATAATCTATCGCAATAGCCTCGCTCCAGGTCACGGAGCATGCTCATGAGTTTGGAATCTCAAAGTAAAGTTATCATTTTGGAGTTCACAGAGGATTGAACTCATATACTTTGATCACCTTTACTATATGTATTTGTTTGATGTTTGGCTTCGAGATCATAGATTGCTAGGTCTTTACTAGTTTCTATCACCATAAATTCGTTAGATGCTTTTATGCAAATGATTTACCTATTACCCTTCCTTTCTACTTAGCCAAATGCATAACCCTTGAAAGTTAGGCAAGTATATACCCATATTGTAGGATAAGTCCTACTGAGTACCTTTTGTACTCACAGTGTTGCCATTACGTTGTTGCAGGAGACCAGCAGGAGGAAGCTATCTTTGGCTACTTCTTTCCCGCGGACAGAGGTGCGGGGAGGGAGTGATGGTCTAGCTTGGAGGACGACACTATATTCATATAGTGTCAACCTTCTTTTGTGGTGACCGTGAGTGCCATGTTAAAATATTTATGCTGTAAACACTCTGAACTTGTTGTAATTTAACTTGAACCTATTTATGTAAGTGAATGGTTATGTTGGATTGCTATGTGGTTGTGGTGTAAATTGTTGTGCTTAGTGAGGTGTGTATAAATCCTGGGCACCGCTCATGACACATCTCAAGGACTACTGGGGTTATTCCCTTCTAATTGGGTTGTAACTTGAACCTATTTATGTAAGTGAATGGTTATGTTGGATTGCTATGTGGTTGTGGTGTAAATTGTTGTGCTTAGTGAGGTGTGTATAAATCCTGGGCACCGCTCATGACACATCTCAAGGACTACCGGGGTTATTCCCTTCTAATTGGGTTGTAACTTGAACCTATTTATGTAAGTGAATGGTTATGTTGGATTGCTATGTGGTTGTGGTGTAAATTGTTGTGCTTAGTGAGGTGTGTATAAATCCTGGGCACTGCTCATGACACATCTCAAGGACTACCGGGGTTATTCCCTTCTAATTGGGTTGTAACTTGAACCTATTTATGTAAATGAATGGTTATGTTGGATTGCTATGTGGTTGTGGTGTAAATTGTTGTGCTTAGTGAGGTGTGTATAAATCCTGGGCACTGCTCATGACACATCTCAAGGACTACCGGGGTCCCTTCTAATTGGGTTGATCAGTGGTGATGACTCGATTAAACAGGATTAACTTGGGTGGTTCCTCACACACACCGTCACTAGAAGAACAATGGTTTACCGTGTGAAGCTTTGCACCAATTACGCACATGATATGATTGCTACTTGCTCCTCTCTGGCTCGTTGATCATCATCGAAAGTTGGTCTCGCTGAGTCAATTGGTGCAATAATCTCATGGCCTCACGCGGTCATGCTCATCTATCCCAACAATTAGCAACCAGGTCCAGCCGTCCATGTGTGTGTTCATCGCCGTCGACGCCGATCGCCGCACTCGTCCCGGAAGAGGAGCCGTGCTGCAAGGTGCTAGCCGTACGAGTGGTACGGTTAGGCTACACATCTGCTCCGGTTAGAACTAGGAAGACGAGCTCACTAAGGACGAGTGCAGAGTGCTGCCGCCGCTGCTGCTGCTGTGCAGTGCAGCCTTTCTGTACGCCCTGTGGCCCTCAATCAAACGTGCTTGATGGACTCAAATCCAAACGTGTGACACGCGCAAGTGCAAAATCTAGCGTACCCTTATTCATTCATGACCATTCGGCTGCTTCTTGCTGTAACGAACATGGCCCCATATGCCATTAGTTCGGAGTTTGATTTTGGTGATTCATGACAACATGATCATTGGGACTAACCATATTGTTTGAGCATGTCTTTGTAGACATTTCTAGGTCCCAAGGATGCAAGAAAACCATATGCCAAATTGAGAAGATAGTGTATTTTTCAAGGGTCAAAACCGAGCAAGAAAAGGAAAAGAAAGACACCATCGGATGAACCGACGGTCCCTCAAATACAAGCGTCGGTGCAATCGTTGGACGAGTTGGTACACAGGGTCAAACCCTAGGTACCGTCGGATGAACCGACGGTCCATTATTTAGTAGCGTCCAACGAGTTGCAGAGGAAGAGCAAGGAAGACAGTAGCACCGGATGATCCGACGGTTTAAGTGGGGGCCCCGTCGATCTATCTGACGCTTAGTTTGAATTCATACGGAGCCGCGCTAAGACAAAACCTTCAGCACCGGATGATCCGACGCCTGGCCAAGATAAAGCGTCGGTCTATCCGACGGTCTGTTGGAAGCTAATAGTGACGACTTGGACGCGAGGCCTTCAGCACCGGATGATCTGACGTAGCGTCGGAGCATAGCGTCGGAGCAGTTGTGACAAAGAACCTCAACGGCTACGTGACGTGGGAGGGGCACCGGATGAACCGACGCCCTGGAAAAGCATAGCGTCGGATCATCCGACGGTACCTTTTTCAGCAGCTTTTAACGAACGGCTAGTTTGATGCCTTGGGATATTTATACCCCCTCCACTCACCCATTTGAGGTTGCTGGATTGTGTGGAAGTGCAAAGGAGTCAAGACACATTGAAGATCATACCCAATCCATCCAAGTGCTTAATTGCTCATCCTTAGACTTGCATATGCTTTGTGTATGTGCTTAGTGCTAGGCTTAGCTTAGAGCTGGGTGAGTGCAAGGTTGTGCCAACCTTGTGAGGTGATTCTTGAGTGAATCCAGTTGTACAAGGTTCGTCGGAAGCCTTGGGGCCTAAGTGGCTCACCGGCAATCGTCATCGACCCTCCGGCTTGGTGTGGAGCGGCGAGGACACTTTGTGCGGGGGACGTGGAGACCCCCTTCCTTGGTGGAGAAGCTCCTTAGTGGAGGCAAGCATCAAGGTGACCAAGAGAGCTTGACAAGTGCCTAAGTGGCTAGCCTTTGTGGCGAGTCAAGTGGTGCTCTTGGGAGAGACTTGGTGACGGGGAAGCAATACTCTTGTGTGAGTGCTTCAACAACGTGGACTAGGGGTGGCTTAGTGCCTACCGATACCACGGCATAAATCACGTGTCGAGAGTTTGCTTCCTCTCATTCCCTTTACGTTTCCGCATTTATTCTATTGCAATCTTTGTTTGCCTCTACTTTCCTAGAGTAGTATCATGCTAGGATTGGCTATAGGTTGCAAACCTTCTTTTGGGATGGGAGTTTCACACTAGAACAACCGTAGTTGCACATCTGGATAGTATGTTCTAGTTTACCTTTGCGCAAAATTAGTGAAGTCATAGGTTAAGGTTTTTAGTTGTCTAATTCACCCCCTCCCCCTCTTATGCTAACGAGCATCCGATTCCTTACACTTCTTCGTTCCATGAGCAGCAGTACGTACCACGGTACCAGGGCTACCATCTAATCAGCTAGTATATGCTTGGCCGCCAAAAGTGGAGGGAAATTGGCACATGCATGCTTCCTCCTCGCCGCTGACTTGTCAGCTTGCGTCGTGGTCTCCGCTCGGAGACGCGGTTTCCGGCAACGCAGCTAGCGCGTTGGCAGCAATCAGCTAGAGAAATAAAATAGCAGACCCTATCTGCAAGACTGCAAGGCCAAGTCGTAATAAACAAAAGAACTCAATCACTCACGCATCTCCCCTCGCAAAGCGCTCTGGTCTCACTCTTAGCTTAATTTCTTTCTGTTTGTCTAATCGCATTCGCATGCTAATAACAACCCCCAAAGACCACGGCATGACTTGAGCAGTACGTGCACTTACAGCTACTGCTACCACTTTACACCCACCACCTCTGCTGGGTGCTCTGCTGGCTATATATAGCTCCCCAGAGAGCCTCTTGTGCTTGCATTCAGTTTTCCACTTCCTGCTCGATCCCTTCTTGCATTCAGTTTCGTCTCTTGCTCGATACGACGCGTACGTACCAACCACCCCATCGAGCGCGGCATTTTCGGTTCTGAAGCTTGCAGGATTGCAGCGCCACGCCGGCAACAATGAAGGTGCGAGACGGCCGTTCCTCCTATCTGTTCGCCATTGTTCATCTCTCCTGTTCTCTCTGGTTATTCGGAAGTCGGAACGAATGTGATCGCGCAAACACTGACATCCGCCATTCTTGTTTCAGCAAAAGATCGTGATCAGGGTGCAGATGACGTGCGACCGGTGCCGCTCCAAGGCGCTGTCCCTGGTGGCGGCCACGCGCGGGGTGGACTCCGTGGCGCTCGCCGGCGGCGACGCCAGAGACCAGCTCGTCGTCGTCGGAGAAGGCGTCGACTCCGTCGGCCTCGCCAGCACGCTGCGCAGGAAGGTCGGGCACACGGAGATCGTGCAGGTCGCCTCCGCCGCCGAGGCCAAGAAGGACGCTGCTGGGGGAGGACAGAACAAGCCACCCGCCGCCGCCTCCGCCTCCGCCGCGCCCCAGTACGTGTGGTGCTACCAGTACCCGCCGCAGCAGCCGCCGGTGAGCGTCATCTACGAGCCACCCGCCACCGGGTACGCATACGGGTACCAAGCGCCGACGCCCGGCAACATCTGCTCCATAATGTAGAGGGCGCACGGCGTACGGATTTCTCCTCCTCTGCTTTGACGAAAGGGTAGAGTTTTTTCTTTTAAAAAAATAATAGAGTAGTTAAGGTGTAGACTTCTTTTGGGCTTTGAATCCATCTGTGATTGCACCGCATATGGGCTTAATGGGCACAAGACCAATTCTGTATCAGGCCCATTTCTTTAACATTTCCCGTCGTTTCCTAGAGACAAACTCGAGACAAATTCAACTGCAGTGCGGGCAGTGCTAATTAGCGACCGCGCGATGGGAGAGAGCGATTCCCGAATCCCGACAGCGCCCCCACGTGATCAGTTGATCACCCTCACGCACCGGTCACAATTGCGGACTCTCTTGTTCTCTTTTCTTTGCGGACTCTGATGTTCTTTTCTCTTTTTTCCTTCCTTTTATTTTATCATAATTAAATATTGTTATGTGCATAAATTATATGCATAAGTTGCTAAACATTATATGATATTCGAAACAAGTTATGAGTACAACTTTTCCCTAACGATAGTTATGCTCATAATTTTTTCCTAACAACAAGTTATATGCATAACTTTTTTTCCTAACGACAAATTATGCATATAATTTTTTTCCCTAATGACGAGTTATGCGCATAATTTTTCGTAACAACGAGTTATATGCATAACTTTTTTTAGCGATGAGTTATGTGCATAATTTTTTCGTAACGCACGATCACATAGCCGTTTTCCTAACGACCAGTTATGCGCATAATTTTTCCCTAACAACGAATTATGCATATAACTTTTTCCTAACAACGAGTTATGCGCATAATTTTTCCCTGCGACGAGTTATATGCATAACTTTTTTCCCTAACGGCGAATTATGCACACAAGAGTTGTGTGCATAATTTTTCCCTATCGAACGAGGTACACACATAACTGTTTTCCTAATGACAAGTTATGAACAAAACTTTTTTCCATATCAAATTATTTATGAGCATAACTTTTTGAAAAATCAATTTATACACTCAACTTATGAACATATGTATAATATTTGAATGGTATATAAGAGAAAAAGAAAAGATAATGAGACTGGCACATGGTGCCGCGCGACCGGCAGACCAGCGGGTCGATTGGCTGAATGAGTAGAGAAAAGAGAGGAAAGCACGTGGGCCCCCGCGCGGGAAGCGGAATTAGTCGAATCGATCGCTGGCAACGCGCCAGCGCACGCGTGCCTAATTGGTTTTTCGCTGCAGTGCAGCGGTTTCACCAGAATCTTTAATGGCCGTAAAAGAGTGTTAAAAGTTTCTGCGTAACGAGGATCGCAAAGCGCTGCCGTGTCAGTTTGATGCTTCCGATAGTAAATTTCAAGGAAACAAGTACGTTCCAAAAAAAGAAGAGACTGGTTAAGGAACAAATGATTGTATTGATTGTGGATTAGGGGGTGGACCCCACTATTTATACATAATGAAGGGGTGCAGAGGCATCCCTTGGGAGGAGTCGCGTCCATACGGAAGGAGACATCCCCACACAGTGAAAAGGTGTCCATTCCCTAATTACATTGACTAATGACTATGTTAATTACATGATTAAGCTAATGATCATCACTAATATTTCTCAACACTCCCCCTTGATCAATAGCTTCATTAGATCTTGATGTAATTTGACTTCAATCTTCCTTGGATATTATCTTGTAAAACTCCTCCAAAAACCCTATGGGAAAATCATGAGGAGAAACCAATCTTGTGTGTATATGCCACTAAAACTCCTTTAAAACCCAATGGGAAAAATATTAGGAGAAAATGATATTGCATTATTGTCTTTGTTAGATATTTGTATGAGAAAACCTTATGGTAAGGAAAAACTCATATATTAGAATAATGATCTGAGGATCATGTTTGAACATCCTTCTCCAAAACCTAATAGGAAAATATGAGAAAGGATTTATATCTTCTTAAAAATTCTTTAAAGAAAACAGGAGATATGACATAGAATATGTCTTGTATATCACCCTTAAAACCTTAATGGAAAAATTAGGTGATATGTTCTTGTATTGTTATTGCCTCATTAAAACCTTTTTATGAGAAACCTTGTGAGGAAAAACTCATATAGGAAAAAGAGTGCACTAATCATATGATTATTTATATAGGTTATATTAAAGAGAGTCTCCCCTTGATTCTTGCAAATCTTTGAGTTGTCTCATACCAATTCCAAAAACATATTTCTGGAATAATGATGTTGGTAGTGATTTTGTGAATAAATCCGCAAGATTATCACAAGATTTAGTTTGCAAGATTTCTATCTCTCCTACCTTTTGTAGTTGATGAGGAAAGAATAATTTAGGAGCCATATGTTTTGTAAGATTACTCTTTATATAACTTGCTCTCATTTGTGCAATACAAGCAGCATTATCTTCATACATTATGGTAGGGTTCATGATTGAACTTATACCACATGATCGTTGTATGTGCTTTATCATTCTGCGAAGCCACACACATTCACGTGATGCTTCAAATAATGCAATTATTTCAGAATGGTTTGTGGATGTGGTTATTAGAGTCTGTTTTGATGACTTCCATGAAATAGCCGTTCCACCATGTAAGAACACAAAGCCTGTCTGAGATCTGGCTTCATGGGGATCGATAAATAGCCGGCATCTGTGTATCCAATTAATGATTTATCTTGGTTAATTTTGTAAAATAATCCAAGATCTATTGTGCCAATGAGATATCCGAAGATATTCTTAACTCCCGCCCAATGGCGTTGTGTTGGAGCGAGTAGCCGTATCTAGCTAGCAAGTTTACCGCAAATGCAATATCGGGCCTACTACAATTTGCGATATACATCAACGCCCCAATGGCATCGAGATACGGAACCTCCGGTCCCAATACCTCTTCATTTTCACCTTTAGGTCCGAATTGATCTTTATCAATTTCAAGAGAGCGGACGACCATAGGTGTTTTAGATGGATATGATTTATCCATATTGAATTTCGTAAAATCTTTTGGATATAAGCGGATCGGTGTACTAAAATCCCCTGTTGGGAGATGCTCAAGTTGTAAACCCAAGCAAAATTTGGTTTTACCCAAATCTTTCATTTCAAATTCCGTCTTAAGATGGTTGCGTGTTTCATCTATATCTCGTTGAGTTCCAATGATATTAAGATCGTCAACATATACAGATATAATACAAAATCCAGTTGAGGATTTCTTGATGAATACACATGGGCAATCATCATTGTTGGAAAAACCCTTCTGAAGAAGGAATTCTTTTAGTCGGTTGTACCACATTCTTCTCGACTATTTTAAGCCATATAATGACTTTGAAGTATTACACAATACATGTTGCGTGAATGATTCTTGTTCGGGATATCAATTCCTCCGGACCTTTCATATATATACGAATATAGTGACCCTATAGATATGCTGTCACTACATCCATGAGATGCATGGATAGACCTTTTTGTCTTTGCCAATGATATTAGATATCGGAATGTTATACCACTCATAACCGGAGAATATGTTTCATCAAAATCGATGCGGGTTTCGCGTGAACCCTTGTGCTACAAGCCTCGCTTTGTATCTCACCACCTCATTGTTTTCATTCCTTTTACGGACGAAAATCCATTTTGATCCCACGGGAAAAATATGACGAGGAGTAGGCATCACCTGCGGAGAATACCTCTCGTTTCTTGAGCGAGTCTAATTCGCCTTGATTGCTTCCTTCCATTTGACCCGGTCGGAGCGCTTGATGCACTCTGCCATGGACTTAGGTTCCGGATCAATGCGAAGTTCATTTGCAATCTTAGTGGCAAAGTAAATGTCGACATTTGTAGTCTTTCTATTGTATGATTCTCCAGAATCAATATAATTAATGGAAATTTCTTGTACCCCTTGTGACTCATCATGATTTCCCACAACGATAGAGTCTGGGTCTTCCGATGCCCTAGCATTTATATTATTTTGTGCACTTGTGCTAGGTATGTGATGTATCTGTTGAACATCCATATTATTTGGACTTGTAATATCCAACTGGTGTCTGTCAACTTGATGTTGATCTGCATTTACTGTTGTGGAAGTGACCTTCCTAGTTTTCCGCGGAGGCTTTTGTATAGCCTTATCCTTCGTTGCAGTACCTCTCCCCCTCTTATTTTGATTTGGGAGTTCTTGAGTAGGAATCTCTACTCTTTACGGTACATTTGCGGCGGGATTATGTGATTTTGTGACACCCTTATAATCACTAAATGCTTACGGCGAGATTATTCGCAATGTTTTGCAAATTTATAATTTTACGAACTTCACGTTCGAGATTCTATAGTACGTGGATCATAGGACTAGATACCCGTAGTATTCCAATTTATTTCCCCGGCATTCGTTTGGTACTTGTCTCCCCCTAATGCGGGAAATTGTCCTCATCGAAGATGCAATCGACATACAGGAGCGGTAAATAAATCCCCTGTAAGGGGTTCGAGGTACTTAATGATTGACGGTGATTTGTACCCTACATATATTCCCAATTTTCGATGGGGCCCATTGATGTACGCTTGCGGTGGTGATATCGGTACGTATACGGCGCAACCGAATTTTCGCATGGGAAATACTTGGTTGATTTCCACATACTAACTGCAACGGGGAAACCGTGTTGTATGCAGTAGGTCTAATTTGAATCAAATCAGCGGCGTGTAATACCGCATGACCCCAACATGATGTTGGTAGTTTGCAATTCTCGTAGCAATGGTCTAGCAATTAACTTTATTCTCTTGATAAGAGATTCGGCTAATCCATTTTGTGTATGTACATATGGAACGGAGTGTTCCACATTTATGCCTAGAGCCATACAATAGTCATTGAAGGCATGCGAGGTAAATTCAGCGGCATTGTCCATCCTGATGGTTTTGATAGCATATTCAGGATGATGTGCTCTTAATTTGATAATTTGAGCAATAAACCTTGCAAAAGCATGGTTTCTTGTAGATAATAAACATACATGGGACCATCTAGTAGATGCATCAATAAGTACTATGAAGTACCTAAATGGTCCCGTTGATGGATGTATAGGACCACAAATATCTCCTTGAATGCGTTCAAGAAATTGTAGTGGTTCAGCCTTTATTTTAAGATAAGAGGGTCTTAAAATTAATTTTCCCGTGGCACATGCGGCGCACACAAAGTCCGAGGGCTTGGGAAATTTTGAAGTGGTTAATTTGTGACCAATTGAATTGCCGATAATTTTTCTCATCATCCCTATGCCTGGGATGACCAAGGCGATCATGCCAAATCTTGAAGACATCAAGATTTTGAAAAATTACCTTGTATGCAACATGTTGTACGGGTTTGATGTATGTGTAATACAATCCTGATGATAGTGAAGGAATTTTCTCAAGCAGTCGCTTGTTATATCCGTCATGTTTAGTGATGAATAGATATTCATCTTTGTTGTCACTATTTGTTTCTACATGGAAACCATTGCGACAGATGTCTTTGTAACTCAGTAAGGTACGAGTTGAATCGAGATATTGGAGTGCATCCTCAATTACTATTTGAGTACCCATAGGGAGAACTATTGTGGCTCGCCCTGAACCAACAATTATAGCATCGCGTCCTGCGATAGTTGTAACATTTCCTTTACTCTTTTTGAGAGTTTGGAAATATTTAAGTTCTCCGAGTATGGTGTTAGTTGTGCGGCTATCCACCAAACAAAGTTCTTCCTCCATTTGGATTGTTCCCGTAGGATAATCTAGAATGAGTAAAATAAATTATAAGTTTTGAACTCATAGATTATACAATACATACTTTATTCAATAATATTATAAGTAGCATATGTCTTACAATATTATGTGACAACAATTATTACAACACAATTATTACATAAATATGGCTATAGAACGAAGTTCTTTGAAACTATAGAATGAAGTTCTTGTCGGGGAGCATAAAACTAAGACATGTCTCCGAACACGTCATTGGATGGTCCATCCACAAGCATGTTGTCGGTATTGTCGATGCTATCGATCATCATGTCGTCCGTGCCGAAGAATTCGTCCAAGCCGCATTGGATCTTTCTTCTTGTTGTGTTCCGCGGGAACATCCTTGGAGCAACCGGCATCCGGAGTGTGAGTAGTGAAGTGTGCTTCAAACTTGTCCCCATGAACTTGCTTTCCGGCGTGCTTTTGTTAGAGATCAACCAAATGCTTAGCGGTGTGGCACTTTCTAGTTTTGTGATTGTGACAACCACACCTCGACAAGCTTGAGATTTGTCATGAGCATTGTTTTTCTTGAAAGTGTTTTTGTTGTTGCTAGAACCCTTGCCTTTCTTGAAATTCTCGCTTTTTCCATTTTCCCTTGAAATTCCTTTTGAATTTCTTGCCACCGAATTTATTATTATTATTATTATTCGAGCATTGAAATGTACTTCCGGAGAGGTGCTTCGCACCCACGGGGCGCATTTGATGATTCTTTGTTAAGAGCTCATCATGCTTTTATCGCTTGGAGTAAATCATATATTAAATCGGAATATTTAGTATACTTGTGGCGACGGTATTCTTTGTTGCAATATCCCGTTAGCGAGGAAGAAATGTGGATAGAGTCTTTTCTATCATGTCCGCATCATCCAAAGGTTGATTGCAAAATCGGAGCTTGGAACAAATCTTGTGGACGAGCGAGAATTGTATACGCAACCGATTTGAAATCCATGAGACGGAGTAGTGACCACTCTCGTCTTGCTTCGGGCGAAATTACGCCTTGTTGTTGATTGTAGCGTTCTTTGAGAGAATCTCAAAGTTTCTTAGGATCATCTTCCATCATGTATTCCGCCTTGAGGTCATGGTGGAGATGGTGTCGTAGAAAGTGCAAGGCTGCAAACTTTTTTTTTGTCTCCGGGATAGGATTTTGTGGATCGGGTTCATTAATTGTATTAATGCAATCTTTGGTCGTTAGCACAATCTTGACATCCATAGCCCGGGTTAGGTAATTACTACCATCGGCGGCAAGTTCGGTGAAGTCTTTATTGATTAATTTTGCCATTTTCCTACATGAAAGAACCATGTATAGCATTAATTTACGATGTAAATTTGTGTTGTAAAATAGGCAAAATATATATGTAAGATGATTCTTACAAATTAAGGTGTATTTTTATATATATTTTAATTCCGTAGGAATAAATTTTGACTTAATAGTCATTTATATGAAATTTTGGATATACACTTTGAAGGTAATCATCATAAAGATGTAGACCTCACAATGATGAGCAAAAGCTGCCTAAAAACGCGGATCTCAGGGCAAATAAGCTCTTAGTAAGAACTTATCGCAGCCAGCGTCTAGGTCACATCACCTTGTGTTATTCCAAATTATATGTATAAACCTTAATTTTTAATTTTGCTTGATATTCTACATGATGTAGAGAGTTGAATTTTAAACCATGCAAAAATAATTATTGCATAAGAATTGTTCTAATACTTAGAAATGATCTGCGGATCATAAACATGAATAATTACTGCGGTAATTATAATATTTAAATTACACAAGTACATATACCCGATGGTACAAATACTATTGTTTGTCACAACATAAAATTATAGAACAATTCGAGGTCTAAAACATATATTTACGGCACTAATTAAAGCTGAATATATAAAGGATAAAAGCACGAGGGCTAAATGTAAATTTAGGGGGTTTTCCTGGACTATATGAAAGTTGAGGGGGGTTTTTCCGAACTTTTCGGGTAAAGTGAAGGCCTTGCGGCCCGAGGGCCGCCGTCCTCCTCGTTGGTGGGCCGGCCGGCCCGCTTGTGGCCCGCCGAGACCTTAATGGCCCGGCCCGGCCCCGGGCCGGACCGCGCATAAAAAGGGGAGGCGGGGGGGGGCGGTTAGGGTTTACCCCTAACCGCGGCCGCCCCCCATCCGGTGCCCATTGCCGGTGGCCGGTGCCCGGGAGGAGGCGCCGGTGATGCTCGCTCCGGCGGCGGCCGGCCGGCCGGCGGCGGCGACCCCCCACCGGCGGATCCGGTGGGGGTTGATGCGGCCGCCCCCTCGTTCTTCCCCTCCCTTCCTTTCTTGCTTGGGCCCGCCCCCCCCGTTGGCTTGCGCCGCCGGCCGCCGGCGGCCGAAGGCCGGTCCCCCTCGTTGGCGGCTTGCGCCGCCGGCCGCCGCCGACCGGCCGGCCGAAGGCCGGTCGTCGGTTGTTGGTGGAGGGGAGCCCCGGCGCGGGCCGGGTTCCGAGGGGAGCCGCGCGGAGGCCCGGCGGCGGTCGGTGGCCCCCGTCCGGCGGCCGTAGGTACCGGATGCGGCCGCGGCCGTGTCCTTGGTCGCCGGCGACGAGGATGGTGATGGCGGACCGCCATCGTTGGTGAAGAATGGTGGAGCACCACGGCGAGCCGCCATGGTTCCGATCGAGAAGCTTGGGTGCGCCGCCGTGAGAGAACCGGTGAAACCGGGAGTTGTAGCGGCGACACGAGGGCCAAATCCGGCGTTGCCGGTCACCGTCGTTGGTCCGGGTACATTGAGGTCGGGAATGACCCCAACTCCTTCCTCTTGTGTTGCGGGACGACGGATGCGGACGACGAGGCGGCGGCGAGGAGGCTCCTCCGGAGGTGTCGGCGTCGGAAGGCGGCCGTGCCGCCGGTGGTGGACTGCGGGAGGCCGGTCCCGGCGGTGTACGGCGGCGTGGAGGATCGGTTGGTGCGGTGGCCGGCGAAGCACGGCGTGGTGGAGGGAAACGTGGTCCACGACGGCCACGGAAGTGGCGGCCTCGACCTCCACGTCTACCACGACGACGGCCATGGCGTGCACCGCGGGTACGGAAGAAGCGGCGACCTCCATTTGCTTTGATGGGGATGACTAGATAGGTAGCAAATGCGGTTTCTACTAGTCTAAATAAGGATTACGGATCCATTTTTCTAACCTTGGATGAACTCCTGTGTTTTGCGGCGGTGAGGGCCTTTTCGGCTTCTCTCCGTGCGTGCATTGCTCGGAGAGTGTCTTGATAACGTGTTAAGGAACAAATGATTGTATTGAATGTTGATTAGGGGGTTGGACCCCACTATTTATACATAATGAAGGGGTGCGAGAGGCATCCCTTGGGGGGAGTCGCGTTCATACGGAAGGAGACATCCCCACACAAAGAAAAGGTGTCCCTTCCCTAATTACTTTGACTAATGACTATATTAATTACATGATTAAGCTAATGATCATCACTAATATTTCTCAACAAGACTAAAAAACGAAGAGCCGCCAAATTACCAGGAACAAAAAAGAAAGATTAAGAGCTCCGGATTTCCTTGCATCAGGAACAAATTACCAGGCGTGCGAATTGGATTCGCTTAGCGCTAAATGAATTTTGGTGGGGACACCTGTCCCCGGCCCCCACCCCGTTGACCTCTTCAAAAAATGAACAAGACGCCACCCTATTATTGTTGCTGGGAAAATGAGAACGAAGGAACCTATTGGGCACCAACAAATCACCTCGATGATTGGCGAATTCGTCTTTGCCAGATGCTGTTGATCGGTTGAGGCTGGCTTGACTAGCTGCCACCCCGGCAACCATTTCCAACCGCCCCAGGATTTTGTTAAGCTCATCGAACCACCTAGTCTTGCCATTGCCAACAATCTTTGACTTGCAGTACCGCCTCGCCAGTGGCCTCTCAAATCAGGTAACCGACCCTGGCGCATGCGATCCCAGCCGTCCACCCCAACCGACGTCCCCCATCGTGCGGCCCGGATCGCTCTGAACTCTCGACACGGTAGCCGCAGCCAGCAAGCCAGCCAAAGCACCCAAAGAATTCCATGCCACACGGAGCGAGCTGCTTCGTGCTTCCCCCCGCAGGCAAGGCATACGGCCGGCGGCGGGCGTGTGCAAGCGCGTATAATATTCTCGCAACCGCGTATCTGCAATCGATCTGCTGGTAAATTTTTCGACGGCTTTCGTCGTATCCAAATGTGCAATCCAAGTGTTTGTGTTTCCCGTTCACGGTCTGATGATGTCTGAACCGTGGCGCGCGTATTTTATTGATGGATTCGTTCGTGGGCGCTACTCTGCTTCGGGGCAAAGGGAAAGAATCCAGTGGACCAGAAGGAGACGCGCGCTGCCAAGGCAGTTGCCCTGAAACTAACCGCGCCGGCCATCGCCGTGCGCCCACGCGAACACGCGACGTGCCGTCCCCTCCGATCCCCGGGCATTCGTCGTCTATATAAGGCGAGCCAGGCGCTCTCCTCTGCTCTCAACAAACCCCGGCTTCAGACAGACAGCGATAGCTTCAATCTCTCGCAAACCGATTTCAAGCTCACCACTGGACATTCGACAGCAGCAACAGCAACACCAACACACCATGAGGGTATGCACACTGCACACACACCCATCCTGGCCATCCATGACCATCCCATATGTGACCTGTCTCCTCCGAAAGATCGAGTTCGATTTGATTAATGGCTTTATCGCTCTTCTTGTTTTTTGTCTGCGCTGCAGACGGAGATGGTGATCCGGATGCAGGGTGGCTCCGAGAAGGGCCACGCGGCGATGAAGGTGGCCGCGGCGTCCGACGGCGTGGAGTCGGTGACGCTGTCGGGGAAGGACAAGAGCCTGCTGCGGGTGGTCGGCGACGGCGTCGACAGCAACCGCCTCACCACGCGCCTCCGACGCAAGGTGGGACGCGCCGACCTCGTCGAGCTCCGCACCCTGCACGCCGGCGGCGGCTACTACGGCTCGTCCTCCTCCCGCGCCGGCGGCGGCAGCAGCCTCTCCCGCATCGACTCCGGCCGGTACGGTGGGGGTAGCTACGGCTCGTCGTCCTACTACCCTACGACGACCAGCGGCAGCTATGCGACAGAGTACTACGGCGGCGGCCATCACCAGCCGTCGTCGGCGTCGTACGGCTACTACCCGGCGGCGGCTCCGGCGTACGCACCCACCGTCGTGCACCACGAGTACTACCCGCCCTCGAACGACCCCAACGGCTGCTCCATCATGTAGTAATCATACGCTTTCTTGCTAGAGTGTAGGACTAGGATGTGCTTCTCTCTCTGAGTCTCTCTCTCTTAGGTGTGCATGGTGATGTTGCTGCGTGTGCAGCCGTTTTCTTTGTTGTCGTCCTGCAGTGCAGGTTCATACTCAGAGCAGGGGGCTTGTTTTTAGCTGTGCCCCAGTTCGGTTCCATTCATTTGTGGATTGTGAAGCTAGTGAATAGTGATGAGACCATGTGAAATAAAAGCGAGGTTTCTCGCACAAGAAAAGGAGACAAACAAATGTGTGATGTGAGAGTTTCAGGTTTTTCTTCTTGTTTTATTAAAGGGGATCTGATCGAGTTGCAGTGAGAACCATTTGCGCTCTAGTTTGTTGATGAATCCATTAATTGTTACCTCCAGGAGCAGCTTAATTAACAGCAAGATACGAGCGCTCAGCTCGGTTGATCGGGGGTGCGGTTGTGCACCCCATCGGCCAGGTTTCCAATCTTCTTCGACCTTGGTTTCTCACCACAAAAATCCCCTCGCCGGTGTTCCGGAATTCGGGACTTTCCAGACCGAGTGTCAGTTCTTTCTTCTTAATGTAAATCAGTGGGTACTCACCATCACTGGCTTAGTTTAGCTTAATTAACAGCAGGGTATACATGTTTCTCAGCTTCCACCTTTCACATACGTTTCCTGGAGAGAACCATAGGACGGCGCCAAGGTTCAGTGGCCCCGTCATTTTCTCACAAAGCAAAAGCAAGAGTGTCTATGCGAGCTCAGCTCAGAGGGTGTTTCGATCCCTTTAGTCGTATCACTAAAGTTTAGTTAGACTAAAACATTTTAATCAAGTGTGATCTGATAAGTTTCACGTTTTTCAAAAAAAAAAGCTTTACAAGGGGATCTGATCTGAGTTCCGGATGAGAACCATTTGCGCTCTTGTCGATGACTCGATTGTTACATCCAGGAGCAGCTTACATTAGTACGTACGTGTTTCTCTTCCACCACCACCTTAGTTTCACGTTTGCAAGAGAATCAAAGGACGGCGCCAAATTTCGGTGCCCATCAATTTTCCCACAAAGCAAAAGCGAGAGAGTCGATCGACGAGAGCTCAGCTCAGGTCGTCGTCGTTGAACCATCGTCAACGGCACCTTATGCTGTCACAAACCGTACGTAGATGCGAAAATCAAGCTCCTTATACTGTAGCGTGTGCGCGGTTTAGTTTAGTTGCTCAACAAGAAACGGAACGAGGGGCGCGTGGAGGCGAGGGATTGCAAGGGCGCGGCGGAACGGAACGGATCGGTCGAGCATGCTGCACAAGGTTTGGATAACTGGCGACGATGCTCGCTCCCGTTACGACGCTCGCTGCGTCCGCCACGACGGCGAGCCGGCGGCACGGTTGGTCTGACCGACGACCACCAGCGTCCCCTCCACGTAGTGTTTCCCGCTTCCGCTTCCTACAGTAGTATATTGATTATACCGACGCCGACCAGACCAGAGAGGCAGAGAGCGCACGTACACTTGCCCTGCCTTGTGTGGGTTACGGTCTTACGGATCCCTCGGCAACCCGGGGAGGAAAACGAAAGCAGCGAATGGACGGTGGGGCAAGTGCGTGCGACTTCGCAGGATCGGACGCGGCGCCACCAAATCGCCACGAATGAACCTCGCTCGTACGTCTCTTTATTCTCTTTATCCCTCTTGGCATCGTACTATGTATGAAGTATGGTATGTTTTTTGAAACAAAAAAAAAACTTATATGGCTGGGCTGCCGGAGAGGGGATGAGAAAAAGTAGGATTTGTGACATTTTCTATCTTATCTCGTCGGTACTTTTTAGCCACTAGCCAGCAATACTTTTCTCTCTCAATAAATCAACGTCACCCACGGACCATCAGTCAGCCAGTAATATTTTTCTCAAAACAAATCAGCATCGGTCATCAACTAACTGCCACTAGACACGTGACCAAGCTGAGCATTCATCTCTAGCTGACATGTCACTGGTGCTACTTTCTGATGAACACGTACACCCTGCTGCTCTAAATGATGAAGAACTTTGTTTCTGATATTAATAAACTTCATGGAGAAGATATTATTGTACTTTTTTGAAATATTTTTTTCCTGACTCTGACCAACCTTATATTTCTATTACTAATTGAAGACTCACACTGAAACCTCGAGATGAAGCCACCTACCATTCTAAATAGACATTCTAGAAAAAAAAATAGAGAAATCTTAGAAATTCTCAAAAAAGAAAACAAAACATCTAACCATTAATTGACTCAAATCCATCATAACCTTTGGTTCTATTATATTTTTCTAAAAAATTACCCACCATGACATTATGAAAATAGCCTAAAATAACCTCATAAATCTATATATATTATCCACCTCTACCGTACCATTATAAAAAATATTTAAAATAACCACTAATTTGCAACTAAATTACCTACAACTAATACTTAAAAATAGCTTAAATTAACCTCTGAAATTTGCATCTATTATTACTCTTAAAGACTATAAATGTGGATGACAATGTTGTAGAGTTAATCCTAACTAAAATATATCAATGAGATGAAGATTATAATTATATATCCATATATATGATGTTCGAATATTTAAAAAATGATATGTACCTTAAGGTAATAATTTATGGCTACGTAGCCTCATTTTTTTCAATGGGAGACTATGCCATTACTTATGAGACATGCTAGAAAAAACAATACAAATTGTCGCAAAAATCTAATGGTTAAGGCTGTCAAAAATATAACTCCGTGCGTAGCAAAGGTTGTTGGGTTAGTATAAAATTACAATAAAGCCGGGGCTAGCGCGCCCACGCCGTGGTCGCCCGCCATGAGCCGTGCGCCGCTTGCAACCTGCAAGATGTGAGAGAGACATGAGATGGAGAATGGAGAAGGAGATAGAAAAAATGAGTGGACACAATGTAGACGTAGAGTATTGAAGAAGAGATAAAGGGGAGAGAGGGCCTTTAGTTACGAGTGTTATTCCCACCCGAGACAAAAGTGGTACCCTTTAGTCTCGGGTGGGAATACCACCTGGGACTAATGGCTTATGCCAATAGTACCCTTTTGTCTCGGGTGGGAATACCACCCGGGACTAATGGCTTATGCCAATAATTGTCTCAACATAGCAGTTGGACACCCCCTTTAGTCCTGGTTGGTAGTACCAACCTGGACAAAAGGGTAGAAGCGTTCGCGGGCATTTCAGACCACGTCGACGAAACTTTAGTCCCGGCTGTTGATGGAAATTGGGCCCGAAGGTGGACGCCGACACAACAGCCCCCTGAGTGTTTCTCTTCCTTCGCTGCTGCTACGAAGCTTCTTCTACTAACTCTAGATGGGGAAAGGAAACAAGGAAATACTTAACAGGCCAGGAAATGAAATAAGGAGACACTTAGCAGATCGAAGACCGAAAGACCAGCAGGAGCCTTCGGTGCTCTCTTCTCATTACAGTGTGTCCGTTTCATTACAAGGGGTTCACTATTTATAGGAGACCCCTGGGCATGATCATCTGCCTCAATTACACCTTTTCCGTTCCTGACAAACGACTTTAAACACTTTACAAGGGTATAACAGTAACTCCCCGCGTCGTACAGGCCTCCAGCGTGTCTTCGTACGGCCGAAACACCTTTACACGTTCGCAGCTGCCACGTGTCGCAGCGCATCGCATCTTCGGCGCCGAAACAGCCCACGATCTCGCCCTGGTCGCGTCGTGCCTTTTGGGGAGTCTCGCCCGGGCCGCCTCCAGCCCCGGGCCGAGGCGCACTCGACGCGCGGCGCTTCGGGCTCCTCCAAACCTTCAGCGCCAAAAGGCAACTGTATGTGCTTTCGGCACCGAAGGCCAGCACCGTTCGGATGGGCTACACCTGCACATCAAAACTCATATAATTCGAGCAGCGTCAGTGTTTCCGTCAAACCACCATTGCAAAACTTCCCCCATATAGCCGAAGCTGCGCGCGAGCCGAAACCGTCAGCCCGGCCGGACGTGGACAAAGCTTCCGAAGGTTATTTTCCCCAACAGTAGCCCCTCGTCAGTGAGGGTCGTCCCGCCTCCAAGATGGGCCGAACTCACGATGGCAACGGGTACATACCCGATGGGTAGTGCCCACCCGTACCCGTACCGTTAGGACTAAATTTTACCCGTCGGGTTACCCGCGAATGCACACGGGTAGGAAAATAATTCCATACCCGTGCACCCGTCGGGTAAATTCTACCCGACGGGTAACCCGTACCCGACAACATACCCGAGAATGGCATAAATAATCGGACTTCGTCACACAAAAATAATAAATAATTCCAACTTTTTAGTAAGTTACAAATTATAAATATTGATATAACCATATCATTGCAACAAGCTAATAGAGTAACACACATTAGCACCAATATATAGGTCAAATTCATGCACCATATGAGCTAAAATGACTTAGGGTGGCTATTATTTATGCGGGTTTTTCTTACCCGCGGGTAGACGGGTATGGGTAGTCTACACCCACACCCGTACCCGCATACCCGATGGGTATGAGATTTTGCCCAATAACGTACCCACGGGTACGAAGTTCCTTCCGTACCCACCTCCTTATCGGGTAAAACCCGTCGGGTACTCGGGTTTCGGGTACCCATTGCCATCTCTCGGGCCGAACTTACGACCAATCTTCCACAGGGCGAAAAACGGGCTTCGGAACTCCCACGGACAGCCCACGCTGGCGCGGATCCGAGTAAAAGACGTGTTCCGCCTTTTGGGGACTTTGCCGTTGTGAGAGATGGTTGTCGGGGTAAAAATGTAAACTTGCCGGTTACCGACGTGATTATCGGCGCTGATGCACTATAAAAAGGGGACTGACCCTTGGGCTGCCCCACCCTTCGGCCGCGCTCTGCATCCACGACGCGTGAAAGCTCCAAGGGTTCGGTCTCGACGTCTACGACTCAAAGTTGAACCGGGACTAAAGGTCCAAATCAAAACCTCGCTCTCTACCAATGTCCGATCATAAATCTCACAAATCGAGACTGGCTTTGGTGGTGCACTTGCCCGTTGCCACGCCCACGCGTCGTACCTGTTGTGCAGGGTCCGAGGGTCGTCGAGTCGAAACTCGAAAGTCTAGTGGCAGCCTGGCAATTAAGTTTCAACTCCGAAGCCGCTCGAGCGCGCGGCCGCCGTTTGCGGCGCCCGCAGCTCTCTCATCAGCTCCGAAGCCCCGCACGAATTGTCACCAACTTGCATTGGTAGGCTTCCGGGTAGCATTCTTCTTGCCCGCCTGGGATTCCGATAATTTTCGGGCAATTTCTCAAAACGAGAAGGGGGTTTGCACGCCACCTCTTGCCTCGACCGCCCTGCATGTTGCATCGATCTGTGCCGCTACTGTTTTTCGCTTAATCATGATTCGATGTGCGCTAGCTTCGCCGTGGGAGATTGCATTGCATTCGTTGTGTGCCGTGTCATCAGAGCCATACATGTACATCTGGGGGCGGGACACAGATCGCTCTGCGATTGCGAATAATCATATATCGTTTCCCTATCGTTATTACATGATGGTCAACTCTTTAGTCTTGAATAATCATCGTTTTAGACGTGGCACCGTCACACGTGTATGAATACTATCTGAGTACGTATCTCACCATGTGTCGTTCTCGTTCATGTAACACTCGGCGCCAGCGCGACAAGCACTGACAACTTGTGCGTGTAAATTTACGAGTCGCCGTCTATAGCTAGCTTTCACCGGTTAATTAACTGACCACTTGCGTGCATGCATGGCTGTGTGCAAATTGTCGTCACCGTCTCTATCAACAATTATGTCTTAACCGGTGAAGCTAGCTTAGGGCATGTACAGCCCGTCTCTAGAGGGCGTCGGGTTGAGCGGACATTTTACAGAAACCCCCCCGCGCCTTCCCATCGACGGGGTCTTCGTCGCTAGACCAGGCGACGGGCTGGTCCCGTTCCCCGACGCCGAATCGCCGCGAGACGCCGCGCGACGCCGCGCTGTGCAGGGCGACTCCACGGAGCAACGTCGCCTGGAGATCCCGCGCTCCGCCCCCTCTCTCTCCCGCCAACTAGCCGAGGTCTGCCTCCTTCCCCGCCATATCTCCCCGCCAAAACCATCTCCAGTTTCCCCTTTCTTCCCCAGTGCAATCTCGTCGCCCACCCCTCCCCCCAGTCGCTTTCCCCGTCCTCCTCTCGCCGGAGTTGGTGCGGCGGGATGTCGACGGCCAGTGCAGCGCGGAGGAAGAAGGGATCGACTACATCGGCCTTGGATGCGGCGGCGGGGACCCCAGGCCGAACCCTAGGTCGCGGTGGCGTTGGGTCGTCGGTGGCGGCAGGTCTCCCGTTCGGTCGTGGTGGCCTCTCAACACCGCCGTCCCGTCCTCTCGGTCCTCGCGGTGTCGGGCTACCACCGCCGCCCCGTCCTCGCGTTGACTTCCCCAGCTCGGCAGGATTCTCGTTCCCTCCTGCATCATCTGCTCCTTTGTTTGATGCGGCCGGTGTTGATCCCTCTTCTCCTGGAGCATGGTAATCCTTGGTTCATTGCTAATTTTGTATGTTCATAGTTCAGCAACAAAGTTCTTTTGCCCATAAATCATTGCTGTTCAGTAACATATTGTTGCATGAGTATGTAGTTGTTGCTCTGATTTTAGTTTCAGTATTGAACTTATGGGTTTGATTTTTCTGTTCATATGGAGTTCAGTAACATATTGTTCCATGAGTTCAGTAGTCATGTGCAATATTGAACTGATTTTAGTTGTTGCTCTGATTTTAGTCATGTACAAGATTACAGAGAAGGAAAGAAGCTGGAGAAAGAGACGAAGATGATGGAGACTTATAACAACCTCGCTTCACAAGATACAAGTACAATGACTCATGAGGAGAAGGCACAGCGACAAAGTATGCTAAAAAAGCTTGAGAAAGCCCTTTTCCCTGAAGAAGCTTGATGAAGCCATTTGCCCTGGTACATTACTGAACCTGACCAGTACAATGACTTATATCCAGTAGCAGTTTAGGAACCTGTTAGCTTACTGTTTATGCCATTAGCTTACTAGAAAATTTAACTATTTTGCTGTTTAATGTCTGTATATACTGCTGTCCTAACTGTTGCTGTGTGTGAATGTGAAATGAGAAGCTGAATATACTGCTGTTATCAAACCTGAGCTGAACCTGAGCTGTTGCTGTTGCTGTGTTTAATTGAATTGAACCTTTGTGAACTGAACTGAACCAGGTGAATAGTGCTCCTGGTTATTTTCTTGTTTACTAGGATTTTCCTGGTTATTTTCTTGTTTACTAGGATTTCCTTCTGTCAGAAAATGAAATTGTGTACTAGCCAGGTTATTTACTAAAACTGAATGCTACCTGCTTGTTTTAACTGAATATATGTGAGTTCTTTTTTTCTAAAAGTGAATGCTACCTGTTACAGGTTCTACTTGGTATATTTGATCAAGCCATCTGGTGTGCTGCATATGAGGGCTTCAATTTGCTGAACCTGTGAACCACTGAATTTACAAGTAGTTGTGTCCAGAGTTGGACAAGAGATTCTGAAAAGATTTTTCTAAATTGTGCCGTTCTTTTTTTCGATCAGAACTTATGTCAGTTTATCTGTCATCTTTGTTTGAACCACTGAACCTGTTATCTGTCATCTTAGTTTGAACTCCATATGTTGGTGCTATGCATGGCTACCTATGTCAGTTTATTTTCAGTTCAAGTATTGCATTATCTCTGAAACTGTGTGTGAAGTTGATTTCGATCAGTTTTTTTGTTCAGTTTGTGAACCAAACCTTTTTTGTTTCTGAAGCGCGCAGAAGAGCATGTGAATGTGAGAATGTGAAACTGAAACTGTGGTGTCAGTTTCTGCCTAACATGAATGTGTGGGCATGTGAAGGTGAGTATGTGCGTGTCAGTTTCTGTTTGTGAAGTTGAATGGTGTGACTGTGCACATGTGAAAGGTGAATGGTGTGTGTATCTGTGAATGCCGGTCATAGTGCTCCACTAAATGTGAATGTGAACAGATGCGTGTGAATGTGAACAGATGGGGTGCGGCACTGTGACCGGTATATAAAATGGTGATGTGCGTGTATGTCATTTCACCATCTATCTTACACTTTACCACCGCATGGAGCAAGTTGAAGACATACTGGAAGACTTGATTGAACATGAAGCTGATGATTGAAAGTGCATCTAGGCCCCTAAGTGGATTTTGGTAAATTGAATGACAAAGCGATTAAAGGGCTAATGATTTTGTCTAAGATTATGAGCGGGTTTTCTTTATATATTCATGAGCAACCATTGAAGTATTTTAATTATGGATATATTTTATGGCTCACACTTGCAAAGACAAACATATAGTGCAAGACTTCATGAGTTTATTGAAAGAGAACAAGATGATGAGTATACTTATTCATGGTTCTAAAAATGGAAGCTTGCATATCCATTGTCAATCAAGATCTCGCATTTGAAGCAAGTGTTTTCAAATACAAGGTTAACTCGTGTATGAAGCAAAGTGGAACTCAAAGTGGATTGGATAAGTGATGAAGAGACCAACCGAGATGTCTAGGGTGAGGGACTAAGCAATCTTTGGGGTCTTGGCCCGGCCGCCATTAGTGTTTTGCTAGGGTGAAGTTCTAGCATCCGTGGGGTCTTCAAGTATCATATTCAAGCCTTAACCGAGGGAAGCGTTGCAACATGTCAAAATGTTATGATTGACAATATGGAGTGACTTAAGGACTAAAGTGTTCACTCTCATGCAAAAAGGGAAAATCCTAAGTCACTAGCTCAAGTATGAAGTTGCTCAAGACATCGGCTATGTTAAAAGCCCTCTCAATGGATTTACAAAAGTACGACAAGATTGAAGATCTACCAACTCAAGCGATCAACCGGTTTTTATATTTATTCTTGGGTTTAGGTATGCCGTACTATCAAGAGGGATGCAACATTAGCTCTAAGACAAAAGATCAAAAGTGCTCATTAGTTGACCTAAGCGAGAACAAGCCTTGAGAGAGTCTCGAGTAGTCTAACAAACCTATAACCCGGCCTTTGCCTTTTCAACTCATGTTGAAGAGCTTGTGAGAAGAGAAAAGGGTTTTGGGGCTCTCTCTCGCCAGGGCGGTCTAACCGCCCAAGGGGGGCGGTCTAACCGCCCCTAGCGACCAACGGCTAGTTTTCAACCGACCGTTGGGGGGCGGTCTAACCGCCCTAACCGGGCGGTCTAACCGCCTTCGTCCGTGAACTAACGGCTAGTTTTCCTTGTGAGGGGTATAAGTACCCCACGAGCTCCACTTGTTGGGGGCTGCTGATTCTAGGGTTGCCGAGGTGCTTCCCCTGTTGTTTTTCATAAGCCAAAGCCAAAGAAATATCTCCCCAACTCTCTCTTTGTGAGATTAGCTATTCAAGACATATCTTTGTGTTGGGTTGAGAGTTTAAGCCTTTGTGAGCTTGTGTGAGCCGAGCAAGAGCAACCCATAGCTTGAGCACTTGTGATTCTCGTCGGAAAGCCTTTGAAGCATTTGTTTCTCTTGGAGGTTTGCCTCCTAGACGGCTAGGCGTCGCCGGATAGCTCCCAAGGTTGTGGTGAGCGGCGGCAAGTTTGTAAGGGCTGTGATCTTGCCTCTTGGTGAAAAAGATCACCTTAGTGGAAGTGAGGAAAGCGGTTGAAAGAGACCCGGCTTGTTGTGGGAGAATTCCCTTACAAGCTCCTCAACGGAGACGTAGCCGTTCCTTTGTGGGCGGTGAACTTCGGGAAACAAATCCTCGTCTCTCCTTTGTGGTTTGCCTCACTTGTTTTGATCTCTAGCACATTTACTTTGCTTCCGCTCGATCTACTTGGGTGTGGTTGTCTTTGAGTGCGGGGATCATTACCCCGCTCGTGACCATCTACGGGAGCTACTCAAGAATTTCGGTTCGTGCTAGAAGTCAAGAGAAGACTTGAGTTGTTTTGCGGAGGTTTACTCGGAAGGCGGTCTAACCGCCCCCAAACCCGGTCTAACCGCCCCCTTGTGGTTCCGCACACCGGGGGCGGTCTAACCGCCGCCGGTACGGGCGGTCTAACCGCCTTGGCTAGTTAAGCTCAAGTTTTTCGGGAAAAAGGGTTCTATTTGGTCATCGCGCCTATTCACCCCCCCCTCTAGGCGGCATCAAGGTCCTTTCAATTGGTATCAGAGCTTGGTGCTCCGATTCGAGCTTAACCGCTCGGAGTTTTTCGATGTCGACTACTTGTGAGGTACCGTTTGAGCCTCTAGCTTTTGATGGCTCAAACTACTCTTCTTGGCATTCCAATGTTCTCATTGCACTTAAGGTTTTGGGTCCCACCGCTGAGGGCATTATGGTTGCGAGTATCCTTCCGGAGGATGAGACTTGTGTCTTACCAACGGAATTGGAGAAGAAGCGACTCAATGCCGTTGTTACTAACCTTTTGTGTAGTTGTGTATGTAGTGAACTAAAGCATCTCATTCTAACAAGTAAAGGAATTAGCAAGGATGCTCATCTCATTTGGAAATTGCTATTTGGGATAGCACACATCAAATGGGATGAGGTTGAGAGTGAGGATGATGATGAACCAGTGGAGATGTGCCCTACAACCTCTACAACAACCACTGAACATCAAACATCAACTTTCAAGCAAGAAGGAGACAAGAGAAGCGAAAGAAGAGTCTCTCTGGAGGAGGCGGTTGAACCGCCCACGAGGGGCGGTCTAACCGCCCCCCCGGCAGAGAAACCTCAACCTTCGCGTTGAAGGCGCTTGTCTCGTGGCAAAGAAGAAAAGCAAGAAAAAGAGGCGAGGCCAAGGGTGCAAAGAGTCAAAAGATCGAAGATTCAAGATCTTCGTCAAAAGAACTTGATCTTATCAAATCCGAACTTGCTTCCTTGGTTTGTAAGTATGAATTGTTGGCTAACAAATATGATCATGATATCAAATCTTTCTCGTCTAGAACAAAGATTGAAGAAGAAGCTAATGATGTACTAGAAGCTCAACTAGCAAAGCTCACTAGTGAGCATATGACTTTGCAAGCAACTCACAAAGAACTTAAGTGTTCACATGAGAAACTTGTGGATTCATATGCCTCACTAGAAATTGCTCATGAGGTTGTCCTCTCATCGGTAAAACATCTACAACCTCTCACACCCATTTGCACATGCTCACTTGTCAATAATGAATTTGCTTGTACTAAACCTTGTTGTATTCAAGCAAGCCAATCTAGTATTGAGCATGTATTTGTAGAAACCCGTGATGAGCTCATTGCCCAAGAAAATGATGAACTCAAGCAAGAAGTTGAAAAACTTAAATGAGACTTGCATGTGTTGAAGAAAGAGAGCCAAGTGCAACCTTCTCAAGATAACCGTGACAACATGGTGAAGAAGCTTGAGAAGGGTTCAACCGTCACAAGTTCAACTCCCCAACAACAACATATCAAGACAATCAAAGGCAACATTCAAGCAAAGAAAACGGGGCATGACACTTCACAGCGCCCCACCAAGCTCAAGGCTCAAGAAACAATCTCCAAGAAGAAAAGAAAATCAACCAGAGGGAGATTGTGCTATATATGTAAAGAGAAGGGTCATTTGGTCATGCGGATTGCAAACAAGATAGGTGCACGGACCGGGGCGGTCTAACCGCCACCCCGGGGCGGTTAAACCGGTCCGGTGCACAAATGCAGCGATGAGAAGAAAGTACACCCTTCAAGCAAGAAGTCGCTATGCAAGCCAAGACAAGACAAGCAAGTGGATCCCAAGCCCGGAAGTCCCAAAGGCCGCATTTGCTACACATGTCGTAAGAAGGGTCACTTGGGCAATAACGCCCGAATGGTAACACTCCTCAATCCAACCTTGTCCATTATGATCTTCATAAGCTTAGGAATGACAAGGTGGACATTTGTACTATGAGGTTGATTTGTTCACCTCAAGTCGGTACAAGGGCCATATGGGTTCCAAAGCACATTGTGACTAATCTTGTAGGACCCAACAAGCGTTGGGTACCAAAAGGTGCTTGCCGAGCTTGTAGGTTAATCGAGTTGCTTTGAAGTCATGGCTATGGAGAAACAATTAGCTACTTGATAACTTGCCATGAGACGGACTAGCAAGAGAGCATCACTCGGCCAATGCAATCTCGATAACTAGTACTTGAGCCGTGCCTTGGTCACTCTTAGTCCTTTGTGAACACTCGGGAATCACTAGACCTAGGTTTGTGAAGCATGAGGAAGTGACCTTGACACTTTCAATGATTTCATTGTCTCATGCCATTCGATGCTCCTAATGGCTCTATAAAAGAGCACTTGTTTTTATAAGCTTTGCGGGGTGTATTACGGGTAAAATAGAGGCTTATCAAGAATCTAGAGCTAAAAGATCATCAAAACGATCAAGGAAGAGTAGGGCGGTCTAACCGCCCCCGTGGGGGCGGTCTAACCGCCTAGCCCCCAGAGATGTGTTTCGCGGGTGACCCGGCACCGGTGGCGGGGGTGACCCGATGCGCCTGCGGAGTGTGGCGGGTGACCCGGCACCTATGCCCGGGTAACCCGACTTGGAGCAGATCGTCGACATTTTGGTGATTACAAGGCAGTGGTAATGAGACCATCGACATATTTGATTATTGTAAACCATTTTATGCCAAAGACATGCCTTTGTAGCAATCTCCCTTATTCTTTATTGAAATATGTGCTAAGTCTGAGAAATTCAAAATTCTCTACGCACTAATCAAGGGGGAGTTTACTTCAAAGGTTGTGTCTCTTGTGGGACTAACAATTTCTTCTAGTAAACTTGTAGTCTCATACGTTTGTGCATCTTAAGCGAGCGCTTGACTCCATCGATAAATCTCAAATAATCAAGTAAGCTATTTGTTCACAAACATTATTTATGCACAAATTCAAGTGGTCTAAATGCAAAGGTATGTCATCATGAACTCATTTGTTTACCGAAATGCATCTAGGCCATAATACCATGCTAGTGTGCCTCATTTAGCTTGTAATTGCCTCAAATGAATCCTTGTGGGCTACTCTAGATATTTGGTTGATATCTTTCAATCACTCGTCTTTGTGTCTCGAGGATGGAGGTATGAGTCAAATATTCTTGAAAAGCCATTCATTTGAGGTGGATGCATGCACTTTGTGAAATAGGATAGATTTCTCAAAAAAAAAAAAACTAGCATGAGTAGGAAGTGTGCTTATTTTTAAAATATACTTGGTTCTTGGTCTTTGTGACCCTATTGATCCATTTGTGACTATGGTTCTCCGTGTTTGTTTGATGGCTAGTCACAAGTGGTGATATTTTACTCAAGTCCATATTATCCCTAGATCCATATCTTTATCTCTCTCACAAAATCTTTTGGAAGAATCAAGAATATGACTCATTTGGATTATCTCAAACTCTTCTAAGTCTAGTGAATGTTGGATCAAACTCAACTCTATATCTTTCATCCAAACATTCCATGGAAATAAAGGATCAAAACCACTATTGCTGAAAAAGGTGATTTCCGGATCTACGACCCTAGGGCGGAACTACCGATAAGAGCTCTCTGTACAAAATGCTTGGAATTTCTCGGTACTTCCGACACCACGTCGGTATTACCGATATGGCGTCTCCGGAGGAATTTTCCCGGAGGGCGGTTTAACGGGGGGAGGGGGCGGTTTAACCGCCCCCAGGTTTTCTATCTCGTCCTCCTTATCTCTTCTAAGTGAAATCTCGGGCATACCGGGGACCTATATGGAAAAAGGAGTCAAATCATAAGCCCGGATCGCAACCCGCCGAGTCGGCGGCGGCGGGCGGTCTAATCGGGTCCCGGACCCGGTTAGACCGGGTCACACGGGTCCTTCTGTTTTTACCCAACCCGTGACTTTTCAACCCCTCAACCCTATCCTCTCACTCCTATCTCTCTCCAACGACCAGGAACAGGTCATTTTCGACCAGGGGTTCAACTCCTTCTTCCTCCTCAAGCTCTCACTCCCTCCCATGGAGATTTCAAGTTTCCACCCCTAAAAATCAAATCCAATCCGTGGAAAGCACTCCCCTAAGGCGGCTGAACCGGCTCCCCACCCGGTTCTTTGGATTTCATCCCGGTTTCATCTCTCCAAAGGTATTCAAATCTTGTTTTTACCCGATCTATCAACTCCATGAGTAGTTTTGAATATCCTTGGGTAGAACATATCCTGGCAACCCCTAGAAGACTTTCCTAAAGTTTGGTTCCATTTCCTTTAGTACATTGTCATGAACTCTTTTTTGGTTGATACGCGGGGGGCGGTCTAACCGCCCCGCAGGCGGTCTAACCGCCCGCGCATTAGTGAGCCATTTGTTGATCTCTCGCATGTACTTGAATCCTCAATCACTTTAGGGTCGTCTCATGAACGATGAATCGCCTATTCAATATACGTGTTCTTGTGTTTGGCCGAAAGAAGCCATTGGCTCAAAACTAGCATGGGCGGTCTAACCGCCCCCTAGGGCGGTTTAACCGCCCCGCCGCTTTTGTGCCAATTGCTACGGACTGCCGAGCCTCGACGCTCATTCAAGCCAATCTTGCTCCCGGTATCTCACACACTTTGCTTTTTCACATCTTGTGATCCGGGGAACAGACGACAATGCCAAAGGGTGCAGGTGTTCAGAAAAGGAAGAAAAGAGGTAGTGGTGAGGCTGGACCATCCTCCGGTCCTAGCGTTAATTTGAGACCAAGAGGACCGCCACCACCTCCTGTCTACTATGGGGATGATATTGAGATGAGTGACAGGGTGGAGAGTAGTGATGATGATGTTGAGGATCCCTCTCTCAACTTTGAGCTCGAGGGAGAAATCGGGGAGTTGCGGGTGGAGGAAATGATAGCAATGATGACGGTGATGAGGAAGAGGATGAGGAAGAAGAGCGACAAGGTGGTCGGCGGCGGCTTGGTAGGCCATACATCGGAGAGCCTAACTATCCTTCCTACGGAGGGCCCGTTGATTATTATCGGGCGGGGATGGCGGTACATCGTAGTGAACTTGAGAAGGACTAACCCGACTAATGAGGAGAGGTGCTACGGACTACGGGTTTCGTACCATCTTTCGGCGGGACTACTACACCACGGCTATCATCAACGGCGGGAAAATCAAAAATTACTAATGATGCTCGGTATGTGGATTGGGAGTTTATGGAGAGGAAGAATAATCCGATCTTTGATGAGGTAATTCGAGGCTTGTGAGGCTAAAGGGATTAAGGCCCTCATGGGGTTCAAGCGACATTGGAATAAAGAACTCATTGCCCGAGTTTTATGCGACGGTGTATTTTGGCTATGTGCCAAAAGAGGATGGGCGGAGTGACGAGCCATGTTTTGGATGACCGAGGGTGAGAGTCATCACCTCTCATTCTCAAACTTTCTCACTCTGTTCGGGTTACCCGATGATGGGTTTGCTAGATTTCTTCATGATGAGGGTCCGCTTGAGGCAAAAAGGATGGCATTTATGTATCCCGAAATGCAAGGGACGAGCTTGGGGACATGTGAAGGGCCTATACACATACTACTCCATCCTCAACCGTCTATTCGAAAAACGCTCACTCCTAGGGATGGCAACACCTCGGACATCACCGCTTTTCGGAGGAACTTGATGGTGGCTATGAAGCCGGTGAGCCGCATTTCATGTTGGTGACTTTTTGTGGCAAGAAATAAAGAACTCATCCGAAAATCCACAAAGGTTATGTAGCTATGGCCCCTACATTAGCTACATCATCAAGAAAGTAACACAAAGAGCTTATCCAAGTGACACAAAGCATCGTCCATTGCAACCTAAACCCGGTAGGACGGTGAGGGTGCCCTCTCCACGGGATGATATGCAAGAGGAGCAAGAAATTTTTGAAGAAAGGGGAGGCGCCGCGCGGGCCGGGAGGCATACCGGCCCGGGGGCGGTTCAACCGCCCCCCGGGGGCGGTCTAACCGCCCCCGGCGGGAGGAGAAGAAGCACACATCGCCTCTTCGCAAGGCGATCGGTATCTTCCTTGGTATGTGCAAAACACGGAGAGACATTGAAGTTGCTCGGCAAGATGAAAGGAAGAAGAATAAGAAGATGAGGGATACAATGAAAGCTCTTCATAATCGAGCCGGTTGTCAGCCACCTAGGTCTCCCATCTCACCATCCCCTCCAGAGGTTGAGATACCCTCCGTGGATGATAGGGTGAACGCTTTTCTCAACTCCGATCTTTACAATCAGTATGGGAGCAACTTTGGATCAGACATTGGTGCATCTTCCTCCTCGGCTCCTCCTCCTCCTCCTCCTCCTCCTCCACCCACTGGTTTTGATGCGATGTTTGTTGATGACACTACTGCCCCACCTCCATGGTTTCCTCCTCCATCGACTGATGAGTGGGCGGCACGTGTCTCACATGAATTCTTTGATCGACTGCCACTTCCTATGGTATGGATAGTTCACTCTTGTCTTTATTTCGAAATCCATCCTTTTTTATCTCTTTCTTATCCTAGCTTCTATTTTGTGGGTGCCTAGTTGCAAATCCAAGCACGGAGGCGAAACGTGGGATCGGTGGCGGCGCGCAGTAATTTGACGAGAAAGATTTCTTCTCCGGGCCCTTTATGGATGTTTGATGACAAAGGGGGAGAAGAGATGGATTAAAGCCTTGTGTTTGTAGCTACTCTGTGTGGGGCGGTCTAACCGCCCGGCGAGCGGTCTAACCGCCCGCCCCCGAGGAGTTGAGAGTGAGTGGCTTGTATTAATTGAATCTCTACCCTATCTTATGGACTTGAGTATTTGCATGAGTGCTACCGAGTGTGAAGAACTTCTTTATGTATCTTAAGTGACATTTGTGATAGTTTGTGATGCATAGCTTGGTTGATGAATGTTTTTATAAGGCTGAATGGGGGAGGCGGTCTAACCGGCCCGCAACCCCGGTCCGACCGCCCCTGCCCAAACAGCATACACTTCACTTTGTTGAGTGATTGCCATGCCATACGCATCACGGATTTTATTTTTGTCGCTCACACATGTTGCACTCCACTGACTCCTAGATATAGGGGGAGCTCACACGCCTTTTCTTCCAAATTTGTGCTATTGGCATTTGAGGCCAACTTTTTGAAATCTAACTCAAAGCACAAATTAAGGGGGAGCTCTAGCTATATATAAGAGTCTAAATGCGCTTTATTGTTTTATTTGTAAGCTTTAATCGAGTTGTCATCAATCACCAAAAAGGGGGAGATTGAAAGTGCATCCAGGCCCCTAAGTGGATTTTGGTAAATTGAATGACAAAGCGATTAAAGGGCTAATGATTTTGTCTAAGATTATGAGCGAGGTTTTCTTTATATATTCATGAGCAACCATTGAAGTATTTTAATTATGGATATATTTTATGGCTCACACTTGCAAAGACAAACATATAGTGCAAGACTTCATGAGTTTATTGAAAGAGAACAAGATGATGAGTATACTTATTCATGGTTCTAAAAATGGAAGCTTGCATATCCATTGTCAATCAAGATCTCGCATTTGAAGCGGTGTTTTCAAATACAAGGTTAACTGTGTATGAAGCAAAGTGGAACTCAAAGTGGATTGGATAAGTGATGAAGAGACCAACCGAGATGTCTAGGGTGAGGGACTAAGCAATCTTTGGGGTCTTGGCCGGCCGCCATTAGTGTTTTGCTAGGGTGAAGTTCTAGCATCCGTGGGGTCTTCAAGTATCATATTCAAGCCTTAACCGAGGGAAGCGTTGCAACATGTCAAAATGTTATGATTGACAATATGGAGTGACTTAAGGACTAAAGTGTTCACTCTCATGCAAAAAGGGAAAATCCTAAGTCACTAGCTCAAGTATGAAGTTGCTCAAGACATCGGCTATGTTAAAAGCCCTCTCAATGGATTTACAAAAGTACGACAAGATTGAAGATCTACCAACTCAAGCGATCAACCGGTTTTTATATTTATTCTTGGGTTTAGGTATGCCGTACTATCAAGAGGGATGCAACATTAGCTCTAAGACAAAAGATCAAAAGTGCTCATTAGTTGACCTAAGCGAGAACAAGCCTTGAGAGAGTCTCCGAGTAGTCTAACAAACCTATAACCCGGCCTTTGCCTTTTCAACTCATGTTGAAGAGCTTGTGAGAAGAGAAAAGGGTTTTGGGGCTCTCTCGCGCGGGCGGTCTAACCGCCCAAGGGGGGCGGTCTAACCGCCCCTAGCGACCAACGGCTAGTTTTCAAGCCGGCCGTTGGGGGGGCGGTCTAACCGCCCTAACCGGCGGTCTAACCGCCTTCGTCCGTGAACTAACGGCTAGTTTTCCTTGTGAGGGGTATAAGTACCCCACGAGCTCCACTTGTTGGGGGCTGCGATTCTAGGGTTGCTTTGAGGTGCTTCCCCTGTTGTTTTTCATAAGCCAAAGCCAAAGAAATATCTCCCCAACTCTCTCTTTGTGAGATTAGCTATTCAAGACATATCTTTGTGTTGGGTTGAGAGTTTAAGCCTTTGTGAGCTTGTGTGAGCCGAGCAAGAGCAACCCATAGCTTGAGCACTTGTGATTCTCGTCGGAAAGCCTTTGGAGCATTTGTTTCTCTTGGAGGTTTGCCTCCTAGACGGCTAGGCGTCGCCGGATAGCTCCCAAGGTTGTGGTGAGCAACGGCAAGTTTGTAAGGGCTGTGATCTTGCCTCTTGGTGAAAAAGATCACCTTAGTGGAAGTGAGGAAAGCGGTTGAAAGAGACCGGCTTGTTGTGGGAGAATTCCCTTACAAGCTCCTCAACGGAGACGTAGCCGTTCCTTTGTGGGCGGTGAACTTCGGGAAACAAATCCTCGTCTCTCCTTTGTGGTTTGCCTCACTTGTTTTGATCTCTAGCACATTTACTTTGCTTCCGCTCGATCTACTTGGGTGTGGTTGTCTTTGAGTGCGGGGATCATTACCACCCTCGTGACCATCTACGGGAGCTACTCAAGAATTTCAGTTCGTGCTAGAAGTCAAGAGAAGACTTGAGTTGTTTTGCAGGTTTACTCGGAAGGCGGTCTAACCGCCCCCAAACCCGGTCTAACCGCCCCCTTGTGGTTCCGCACACCGGGGGCGGTCTAACCGCTCGGTACGGGCGGTCTAACCGCCTTGGCTAGTTAAGCTCAAGTTTTTCAGGAAAAAGGGTTTTATTTGGTCATCGCGCCTATTCACCCCCCCCTCTAGGCGGCATCAAGGTCCTTTCAATGATGCCGACGAGTTTGAGGTGTTCAACGTGGAAGACTTGATCGCAGAGGATGAGATCTTCGATGAAATAGTAGCAGAGGCCGAGTTGGACGGAGAAGGATCAACTGTACGTCGCCGTCGTCGACTTGCTGGACCAAAGAGGTACATTCCAAGGAATCGAGAACAAGCTCATGATGATCTTGTCGCTAATTATTTTTCCGCAAATCCGATATACACCGATGAGATGTTCCGTAGGAGATTTCGAATGAATAGACCGTTGTTCCTCCGCATCGTGGATGGACTTAGCAATTGGTCCCCTTATTTCACTCAAACAGTCTTTCACCGCTTCAGAAGTGTACGGCGGCTATTAGGATGCTTGCTTATGGAACCTCGGCTGATCAACTCGATGAGGTCTTGAAAATAGCTGCAAGCACTTGTTTGGAGATATTGGGAAAATTTGCTGAAGGTGTTATTGAAGTATTTGGTCCCGAATATCTACGGCCTCCAACAAGTGAAGAACTTGAACAAATCTTAAAAGAGAATGAGGAACGCGGTTTTCCTGGATGCGCGGGAAGCATCGATTGTTGTCATTGGCCATGGAAGAATTGTCCTAAAGGTTGGGCGGGTCAATTCACAAGTGGTAAACAAGGTGTTCCTACTATGATTCTTGAAGCAGTGGCATCAAAGAATCTTCGGATATGGCATGCTTTCTTTGGTACCGCCGGATCTCAGAATGACATCAACGTTCTAAATAAGTCACCACTGTTCATTGAAGCAATAAGAGGGGAATCTCCTACGGTGCACTATACTGTGAATGGAAATCAATATGACATGGGTTATTACCTAGCGGATAAAATATATCCGGAATGGGCAGCATTCGTGAAGACAGTTAATGCTCCTCAATCAGTGGAAGACAAATTATTTTCACAGAGGCAAGAAAGTGTGAGAAAAGATGTCGAGAAGGCATTTGGTGTTTTGCAGGCACGCTTTGATATTGTTCGTCGACCAGCACGATTATGGAAGCAAGCAGATGTTATCAACATAATGCAAGCTTGTGTTATCCTACACAATATGATAGTGGAAGATGAGAAGGAAGGAATTATGGATGTCTTGGATTTGAATGAGAATCCAAGTGCAACGATAGTTATCCCACCGGAAGTGCGTACAAATGAGAATCCTGATCCAAGCTATGCAGAGGCACTTCGTAAAAATTTGGCTATCAAAGCTCGACCAACACATAGGCAACTCAAGAAGGATCTAATCGAGCACATATGGCAACGCTATGGAAACAAAGAAAAATAAACAGAAAGCGTTGTAACTATATTATTATTATTATTATTATTATTATTATTATTATTATTATTATTATTATTATTATTATTATTATTATTATGATCATTCCTAAAAATTATTGTAATCATATTTCTATTATTTATGCATGACATTATTCAATCAAATAGCCACACAATGGTATACACAAAAGGATTTGTAGTTGATCTTAACCTTCATGCAAAGCATTAAACAGCTTACAGACGCCTCTCTGTCTATGTGCTGTATGAGTTGTCTGTACATCTGTCTGTATGCGCAGTTCAAGATTCTACAGACGAGTCGCCGTCTAAGGGCTGTACATGCCCTAAGCTAGTGAGGTTTGTGCGAAATAATAATCAGGTGTGTAAGGGTGCAAAGGGGTAAACATTAGTTGCACCTCAACCTCTTTAGTTCAATTATTTGTACTACTTATTCAAAGTTTTGAAGTAGGAGGATAAATAATTGAACTGAAGAGGTTCGGAGGTGCACCACATTATAATCAATTTGCACCCCTGTGTGTGAGTTTTTCTTTATTTTAAAAACTGTGTGTGTGTAAGTTTTCTCGCCGCAGAAAAGAACTGAGCTAACTGAGAGAACCACTGTCGATGGACCCGTGCATGCAGCTGCAGCGTTAACATAATCCATCTTTGTTTAGTTCCATCGGAAAGAATCATTCACCCCTCATGCATGTGATGCGTATCGGATGTTTGAACACATATACGAAGTACTAAATGTAGACGAAAATAATTAGTTGTCAATATTGCAATAACTTTGCACTATAAATTTATTAAACCTAATTAGTTCATGATTTGAATATCGTGTCTAATGATAATTGATTAGGTTTAATTTTTTTACATGAGTTATAAAATTATTATTTTTTTAATATTCGAAGGAACACTCCTTCTGACATTTAATGAAACATTTGATGTGACACTAATATTTTTTCTACATCGAACTAATCAAGTTTGCAGCACTACTCTCTAGCATATCCAGATGCTGCCGTTGTGTCTCTGCGTGCCCTAGCTTCTTGTTGGAGTATAAGTGAATTGCCCACCTTTCCTCATCGGCTTAAGCTTTTGGGTTGAACCGGTTGGTGCGTGCAACTCAATATGGTATCGAGCGGGAGGGCGCGTTAATTAAACTAATTACAGCTCACTCCAATATTCCACGTATGTGGCTGGGGAGCCTGCACGTGAGGGGGGAGTGTTGGAGTATAAGTGAATTGCCCACCTTTCCTCATCAGGCTTTTGGGTTGAAGCTGGTTGGTGCGTACGGCTCAATACTTCTGAATAAGCGGCACGACAGGACTGCAAATGATCAATCGCAACGCCCGCGGATGCCATGCCCTGCGGATGGGGATAGAACGTATAGTATACAAAAGGTCTTGTTGGTTGGATAACCGCGATATATGCTCCCGTCAGCCGTCACGCACCCGCGCTGCCAGCCGGCTGCGGCTGCGGCTGCGTCGATCCGCCACGCCGGCAAGGCGGCCGGCGTCGCGGCGGCAGGTTCCGGTCTGACTCCGTACCGCAGGCACACACCTGCCGTGCCCTGTGTGGGTGGCAGATCCTTGACAATCCGAGGAGGAAAACTAATAAAAAAGCAGCAAGGTAGCGGGCGGTGCGTCCTGGTGTTTAACAATTCCTTTTCAGCTCCGAAAGCGAAAAGAGACCTGTCCGTGCGAGAGTGCCGTCCGGCGGGCCGGTGGCACGACGTGAACTGCCCGGAACGAATAACCTCGGAAAAAGTCTGCTTCACCCCAAACTATAAAACTATAAGAGGTGGAAGACATCACCCCCAACCTATGAAAATGGATCTTTTCTGCAAACTTTCTAAAAGCGGAATGAAATCACCGCTTGAAGCAACTTTGAAAAATCATAGTAAATCATAGAAAAATCATAAAATGAAAATTCAAATTGTGTTAGACTTCAAATTAGTAGTTTTACACAGTGAACATATAATATGGAATACTTTAGTACAATTTTGTCGCTGTAACTTTAGATCTATGCTTTTCTTCGTAGTTATAAAAAATGTACTAAAACATATCATATTATATGTTCACCGCGTAGAACTACTAATTTGAAGTCCAACACAATTTGAATTTCTATTTTATGATTTTTATGTGATTTACTATGATTTTTCAAAGTTGCTTCGAGGGTGATTTGTCTCGTTTTAGAAAGTTCAGGGGGTAAAAGATCCATTTTCATAGGTTAGGGGGTGATGTGTTCCACCTCTCATAGTTTGGGGGTGAAATAGACTTTTTCCAATAACCTCGTACTACTCCCCCGTTTGGGATCCTCCC
Source organism: Cenchrus americanus (assembly GCA_947561735.1). Taxonomy (NCBI): domain Eukaryota; kingdom Viridiplantae; phylum Streptophyta; class Magnoliopsida; order Poales; family Poaceae; genus Cenchrus; species Cenchrus americanus. The sequence goes on from OX387241.1 coordinate 62,999,649, forward strand.
CGCATCTCCTAGCAAATTGCACCCACGTCCTCAAGAAGTTGCCTTTTCCATCCAACCGGCAATACAATCAGCGTACAAAACTATATAAGCGCTCCCTCTACTGTGGAGTTCTCTCGACCCTCAGTGCATCACGTCGTCATCCACTGTGTTTTCTCTCAACATGCAAGGTGTCCACATCACTATCCACTAAAATCATCAATTTATTTCTTCTATCGATTTTCTACGGCTAATAGCATCCATGTATGTAATGTGTTGTTTGTAGTAGAATATTGCGAATCAACCATTTTAGTTTCTACTTTCAAATTTTATTTTACAATTATCGAAATTTCCGTAGCAACGCGCAAAGTATCACCTAGTAATTATACCAATACAACTAGACTCAACGTGGACCACTCTTTATTTTTCCGCTGAAAAAGTAATTTTCATTTTTATTGTAACAAAGTATAACCCCTCTAATTGCGGTTTGTAACAAAGTATAACCCCTCTAGTTTTATGGTCCGACCCCTCCTGTTCTCACAAACAAAAAGCTATCACTGTGACAAGTTGCAAATCTCAAATATTCTCCGTATTCTCCTTCCATCGTCACAAGTCCCAGCGCTTCACTATTTATTTGTCATACAAGCGAAGATTTTTAAACTTTAATCCAGTTTATAGCAAAAAGATGCAATATCAAAGGCATATATTGGGGTATATTTAACTAAACTAATTTGAAACTCGGGTAGAGTTGTTGGAGCTTTTTGACTCAACACAAAAGCTAAACCATCTCGCATGATAGAACAAATGTAGTTTGTATACATAGTTATTAATCATGGCGACTTCGTCAATATTGAGATGTGCCTGCAGTCTTCGAAGATGCTTCTAAGGTACGGTTTATGTGTGTGCATTCTTAGCGATGAGCGTGCATGCATTATAAGTGAGTGTGCAATGCTCCTAGGGTGGGTTTGCGGGCGTGGATGAATGTAATTGCGTTGTGAGTGCCTCTATGGCATTAAACAAAAAAAAGTTATATTTGTAAGGAATCGGATGCTCGTAGCCTAAGAGGGGGGTTGAATTAGGCAAATTAAAAACTTTAACCTATGACTTCACTAATTTGACACAAAGGTAAACTAGAACATACTATCTATATGTGCAACTAAGGTTGTTCTAGTTTGAAACTCCCATCCCAAAACAAGGTTTGCAACCTATAGCCAATCCTAGCATGATACTACTCTAGGAAAGTAAAGGCAAGCAAAGATTGTAAAAGAGTAAATGTGGAAACGTAAAGGGGATGAGAGGAAGCAAACTCTTGACACGCGATTTATCTCGTGGTATCGGTAGGCACTAAGCCACCCCTAGTCCATGTTGTTGAAGCACTCACACAAGAGTATTGCTTCCCGGTAACCGAGTCTCTCCCAACAACACCACTTGACTCGCCACAAAGTCTAGCCACTTAGCCACTCGTCAATCTCCCTTGGTCACCTCGATGCCGCCTCCACTAAGGAGCTTCTCCACCAAGGAAGGGGGTCTCCACGTCCCCGCACAAAGTGTCCTCGCCGCTCCACACCAAGCCGGAGGGTCGATGACGATTGTCGGTGAGCCACTGAGGCCCCAAGGCTTCCAGCGAACCTTGTACACCTTGATTCGCTCAAGAATCACCTCACAAGGTTGGCACAACCTTGCACTCACTCATCTCTAAGCTAAGCCTAGCACTAAGCATATGCAAGTAGGGCTGGACGAAAAGCTCGAAGCTCGTTAGCTCGCTCGAACTCGCTCGTTAGTGGCTCGGCTCGGCTCGTTAGTAAATTTGTAACGAGCTGAGTTCAGGTTTTAGCTCGCTACGATAACGAGCCGAGCTCGAGCTGGCTAGCGAGCCGCTCGCGAGCCCTAACGAGCCAGGGTTGTAACAGCCAACAAAGATCCTAATAGATCCAATTTCAGATCACAACCTAATAACTTAGAGTACTAGATTGCTTTTTGACTACTTGGTTTCATTGTCGGTTGGCTGGTAAACATATCACATTTGTTGATTTCATACTTACTTGTTAACTATGATTTTTTGAATTTATAATCGTTAACGAGCTGGCTCGCGAGCTTAACGAGCCAGCTCGAGCTTCTTAACAAGCCGAGCCGAGCCGAGCCGGGTTCCTATCTCGCTAAGATAATGAGCTAAAACGAGCCGAGCCATAACGAGCCGAGCCTTAACGAGACGAGTCAGGCTCGATATCCAACCCTATATGTAAGTCTATGGATGAGCAATTAAGCACTTGGATGGACTGGATATAATCTTGTAGGTGTCTTGCACTCTCCTGCACTTCCACACAATCCAACAACCTCAAATGGGCGAGTGGAGGAGGTATAAATAGCCCAAGGCATCAAACTAGCCGTTGGCTAAAAGCTGCTGAAAGTAGTACTGTCAGATGATCCGACGCTATGTTTTTCCGGGCGTTGGTTCATCCGGTGCTACTAGCCGTTGCCTCCACCGCACATGACCGTTGACACAACTATTCCGACGCTATGCTCTGATGCACCGTCGGATCATCCGGTGTTGAAGACCCCGCGGCCAAAACCTCTCTGGTAGCTTCCACGCGACCGTCGAATGAATTGCTGCAGACCCGTCAGTTCATCTGGTGCTACTGCATCAATCTTGGTGTGTCTCTGTCTTGTTTCAACTTAATCATCGGATAGACCGACGGTTCCTTCCAATGGACTGTCGGTTCATCCGACGCTACTGTCTTCTCTTCTTCTTCTTCTCTCCAACTCGTTCGACGCTACTAGAAAATGGACCGTCAGTTCATCCGACGGTACCTTGGTTTTCACCCAGTGTACCAACTCGTCCAATCATTGCACCGGCGCTTGCTATCTAGGTACCGTCAGTTCATCTAACGATGTCCTTTCTTTTTCTTTTCTTTGCTCGGTTTTGAGCCTAGAAAAATAGACTATCTTCTCAATTTGGCATGTGATATTTTTGCATCATTGGGACCTAAAAGTGTCTACAAAGACATGCTAAACAATGTGGTTAGTCCCATTGATCATGTTGTCATGAATTACCAAAATCAAACTCGAACTAATGGCATATGCGGCCATGTGTTGGGGAATATGGCCTTCGGAAGCATTCTTTCACGACCGACCTGGATCGCCGACTTCGAACCATCTGTACGAAGGGGCTTCGGTATGCTCAATGATGATCTAACGGGAACGCTAACTTTACTTGAAGCGCGTGAGTGTTGCTTCGCAGGTGCTGACTTGCCCGCGGTTGGTTCGGCGTCGCGGGGCTTCAGCGCCGAAGGTGCTGACCAATCGGGAGCCCCACTCGTCGACAAGGCTCCGGCGTTGGACGGGGACGGGTCATATGGGACGTCTCGGAGGCCTCCCATGGTTTCAACGGTACCGTGGGTCGCTTCGGCGCCGAAGGTACGGTGCGTGTGGTGGCCCCGGCCTCATCAGAGGAGCACCGCCACATGTAGACGCGCCGGACGTGTAAAGGGCACCGTACGAAGGAGAGACAAAAGGCACTGCGTGTAAAGGAGGCTCGACCGTGCGAAGACACGCTGGAGGCCCGTACGAAGCGAGGAGTTACTGTTATGCCCTTGGAAAGCGTGTAAAGTCGTTTGTCAGGGACGGAAAAGGTGTAATTGGGGTGTTTGAGCATCCCTAGAGCCTCCTATAAATAGAGGTTCCCTTGTAACTGAACAGGCACACATTAATGAGAAGAGAGCTCCGGAGGCTCCGGTTTGATCCCAAAACTTTCAGTTCCGAGTGCTTCGTTTCTTTCATAGCGTAAGGTGGTAACAGTAGAAGTAGAAGTAACTTAGTTGTAATATAGAGTAGCTTGCTCAGCGAGGGTAGAGATAACAGTAGAGCGTTCCGTTTGTCTCCGAGGGGGCCTTCGGCCGTGTCCCCTTCGGAGGAGGGCGGAAACATCAGGAGGCTGCTGTGTCGGCGTTCACCTTCGGGTCCGATTTCCACCAACACCACGTTCGCTACAATATCGCACGTTCGCTACATTGTAGGTAGCTAAATTAGAACTTAGTGGGCCTAGTTTCTCTCGATAAACGACGGAAGTCAGTAGTGGTGTGGTCAGGGCCTTCTCAATTTTAAGATGTTGTTGGGCCTCCAGTGACGAACATAAAAACCGCCAAACTTTCCAGATAACCACGAGAACTTTTGCTTGGTCAAAGTCGTCTCAGTTAAATAATACCGCGACTCGCAAAAAAAAAAAAGATTTGTTAATCCGGCTTTAAAAAAAAGATTTGTTAATCCGTGATTACGCAGCCTTGCTTGGCTGTCAAGTACTACTAGGAGTACCAACTAAACCAGGCCGAGCAGGTACATATTTACCCTTCCTGTCAGTACTCGGGAGTCGGGACTCGGGAGAAACCGCACACTTCTATTTCCTCTCTCAGTATCAGCATCCAGACAGCAACTTTGTAGCTGCTTCACAAAACAAAGCAGCATGAGGGTAAATATCTAAGCTTCTTTTTTTCCAGCTCCAATCTGCTTCTCCTTGTTTTGTGTTCCGTATATTCTCTTTACTTGGGTTGAATAGTTTTGTGTGATTTATAAACTTGCCATTTGCACAACGATTTCTTTCAGAAGGAGATCATAATCCGGATGCATGTCAAATCGGACAAGTGCCAGGCCAAGGCCATGAAAGTGGCAGCGGCAGTCGAGGGTGAGGCCTCCTTGCTCTGTTCTTGTCTGCGATGAGAAATTCTGAACCAGTCGCTCTTATGTAGCATCAGCAAAAAGAGATCATTGATTTCATCTTCCATCAGGAGTGGAGTCCGTGTCGCTGGCCGGTGGCGACAAGAGCCTGCTGCTGGTGATCGGCACCGGCGTGGACTCGAACAAGCTGGTGAAGAAGCTCAAGAAGAAGGTGGGCGAGGCGGAGATCGTGGAGCTGCGGACGCAGGACACCTTCGAGCCGGCGGCGCTCCCTCTCCCGGGGACCAAGCAGGAGGCGGCGGCCATGGCGGCGGCGGCGGCGCGGTCGCCGTACAGCACCCCACACCACCACCACCAGTGGCAGTACAGCGGTTACGCCGCGGCGCCGGCCAGCCCGTACGCCTACCATTACTACCCGTCGCCGGTGGGCTACGGCTACGGCGGCTACGGGCACGGGTACGGGGCCGGGGTCAGCGGCTACTCGCTGGCGGCGGCGCGGAGCCACCCGGCCAACTACTCGCCGCTGGTGGAGAGGCACGACTACCAGCCCATGGACCACAACTCCTCCGCCTCCGGCAAGCAGAGGCAGAGTGTGGAGGCGGTGCCGCGCCGCGGCGGCGGCAGCAACACCTGCGCCATACTCTAGCATCGTCCTCGATCGCGTGCGAAGGTGATGCGGCCATGATCGAGACGGCGACAGCGTTTCAATCAAAGCTGCAAGGAACTGCCAGCTGCTGCTTAAATCTTTGATGTCTGCTTCGCATGGAAGCCATGTGTTCTACTCCACCATCTGTGGATTTGCTGTCTGTGATTTTCTTCGGGCTTGGATTAGGCGTGGAATCTACAGTAGGCTGTACAGTAAATTTTTGTAGATGTTTCTGTCGGATCACGGATGGATCAAAGTGGATGTAGTCAACTGTAAAGTTAATTTACTTGTACATAGCACATATGTTTTAACTATATGTATACTTACTAGTAACTGTCATCACTACTTGTACTGGCATCGTCTCTTAGCTTTGCTGCTTGCTGGTTGTCTGAACTTTGCCGCTGCTGCTGCCATCATTCATTTTGATTAAGAAATTTCCCAGAATTAGACACTCCGTGTAAAGTACATTTGTGGACATACTACAGAGGTAGTAGTTAGTATGAAGAATCGCAAGCATCCACTCCACTGGACGCCTTGATATTTTCTACTTGCTGATTAAAATAGCTAGCAGTTATGACATGTACTTTAAATAATAAAGCCCATAGAGTAAAATGCGTTGGCGGTCCTTGAACTTGTTGTGTTGTGTCATGCCGGTCCCTAAACTCGCAAAACGACCAATTAGGCTCTAAACTCCATTCAGGTCTTACTTTGGTCCGAAACGGGTTTGGACCCGCGTCGCCTCGATCCGGCGACAAGACGCTCCATCGATCGCGTCACTTGGTGGTTCGGGGGTGGGGATGGGGGTGGGGGTGGGAGGCACGGTCGGAGAAGCTCGCGGTCGCACCGTGCCGCCGCCGGAGGGCCGCGCCGGGTCCGAGGGCCGCGTCGGGAGGGCTCCATGGCTCCGAGGACTCGCGGCGGGAGCTCCACCAGTGCTGCTCCTTCGTGTCACGCCACGTCGGCCATCGTGCCCACCGGAGCACCTCCCCGCCGCTCACTCCTCGGCCACGACAGGGGCCCGTTCGCTCCTCTTGGCGAGGCGCGTGTCATGACGCCGACACGATGGCCTCTTGGTCAGGCTCCAGGCCGCCACGCGCTCCTCCTCGACATCGACCACACCCCGCGCCGCCGCCGGACCTTCGGAGACTCGACATCGATGGTCGGAGGTTGGAGACAACCTTACTCGCGGGTCCCACGTGTAAGTGATAGGGAGAGAGATATGTGTCCCCCAATTGGACCAAAATGAGACTCGAACGGGATTTAGGGGTCTTGGTTGGTCGTTTTGCGAGTTTGGGGACCGGCTTGCACAACGTAACAAATTTAAATTTAGGGATCGCTACCGCATTATACTCAAGCCGATACTAGCAATCGTCCAACTGACCATGTTATGAAACCGACAGGATTTCGAAACCATATAATACAGCCTTTGTAACTACAAATCAGTTAGTGAAGTGGATCAGCGAAGAATCACGAGCGCTCACTCCACTGCATAAACTAACCAGGAATGCTCTGACAACCATCTCTGGTTAAAAAAAAGAACTTAGATAGCTGACGCATCCAAATGCAACTGAAATCGGGAGACCCTCTGATTCTCTGGCAGCTCAGCTATCAGGACTAGCATTTCGATTCCAGATCCAATTTCCTACGGCGGAGATTAAAATTTAACGAACGGTGGTGATGTAGGCCATCCCAGCTGATCAGTTCTCTCTCCCCGGAATTTCAAAGCATTAAACCCAGTGCTTTCCCTAAACGAAGTTTTTTTCCTCCAACTTCGCTTAGGGAATCTTGCGTGCGTGAAGTCTTAAATGAAGTCTATTTACAAAACATTTTCACGTATGAGTGCAACTTTGCGCGACGAATCTAATGAGCATAATTAATCCATAATTTGCAACAGTAATGCTACAGTAACCATCCTCTAATCATGCGGTCAGAGACCTCGTTAGATTCGTCTCGCAATTTTACATAGGGCCGTGGAGGTAATTTTTAAAATTGACTTTGTTTAATACCCTTAATCAGTGGTCAAAGGGAGTAGAAATTTTTTTCTCCTCCCAACCAAACATAGCAGGCCCGTGGCTGTCCATTGGCTAGGTCAAGTCACGGAGCTTTGTCCGTTTGCTCTCAGGTCAACCGCCTCTACCCTCTAGATCTCCCAGCTTCTGAGTATAATTCAGGGTAAATTTGCTGGTGGACACTCTACGATGTTCATATTTGCTGATGGACATCACTCGATTCTTCCTTTGCTGCTGGACACTTTTCAGTTTTGGATATTTGCTGTTGGCCACCGGTGAAAATATAATATTCATTTCTCGGTAGAAGAAGGGAAAAATTATTGAAATGACCTAACTACCCCTGCCTTAACCTTCGACAACTCAGGCGAACCCACCCCTCTGAACCGAATCCTTCTCTCTCACCCTCCTCCCCTCGATTCCCCGACCCGTGAGCGCCGCCACCACGTTCGACAGCCCAGGCGCCGGCGCCTACCCCTGAACGGCTGAAGCCGACCCAAATCGATTCCTCCCCGCACGGATCCGCACTGCTGCAGCAGCTCCTGCTCAGCGTTGACCCCCTCCACACCGGCTCCCCCACGGCGGCGGCAAGTGCGGATCCGACCGGCGACAGCGAGATCGTCCTGAGCCGCGACTGCCGCATTCGACCAGTTCGATTGGCAGTGTCAGTGGTGCGCTCGACTGTCGTTTCCTTGCGGGGTGCAATTGGCGAGGGGCGATGGTGCGTCGGGCCACGGTGCCCTTGGTGTTGAGCTCCCTCCGAACCAGCTCGTGCTTCTGGAACGTCGGGTCGCTCGACACCAGCCATCCACGCCGCAAACTCCGGACGCGGCGCCTACCGGCACCTCGCTGGCGCCGGCGCCTGGTGCAGTGGCGCGGCCGCGGCCGCCAGGTATGGCCGCGGGGTGGGGCAGCACGGTCGGCGAGCAGCAAGGGGATGGTGGGGCGCTAGGCCGCGTCGCGGGCGCAGGGGCTCGAGGATGTGCCGAGCCTCTGCACGCCGGCCTCCTTGCGGGGAGAGGCGCAGGCTGCATGGCCTGACAGCTTGCGAGTTGCGACGGTGCGAGCACACGCAGGCTCGACCAAGGAGCGCAGGGAGCAGCGGCCTGCGAACCACAAAGATGATGACAATGGAACAAAGCTGACGTGTGGACCCCACATTAGCAAGGGCAAAATAGACACTTCACATTGTGGACCCCACATTAGCAAGGGCAAAATAGACACTTCACATTCTTCCTCTCTCCGACAGAGCTGTAAATGGTTATTTTATTTGATTTGGTGTATACCAGCTATTACATCCTCCCTCCGTTTTGGTAAACGGAGTCATTTTGGACATGATTTGAGTCAACCATTAGTAATATAAATCATGAATAACTTTTAAGTCATTGAGTTTGCAAATGTGAAAACTACATGAATATTTGTTTTGCAAAATACTTTCATAAAAGTGTACATATGTTAGTTTTTAACAAATATTTTTATAAAAATGAGAAGTCAAAGTTGTATTTTGGAGACCGTGTCGCTGTCATAAACGACTTTATTTACCAAGCCGGAGGGAGTATAGAGCAGCAATGTCCAGGAGCAAAAGCCACATTAAACTATGTCCGCTGGCAAATATCAGGTTTGTAGGATGTCCTGAAGCAAAATTACCTACAATTCATGTCGGTTTCGTGGAGCAGAGATTTTCCTGCGCGTGAGCTCGACGAACGAGGAATTTGGCGGCTCGTTGGTAAACAAGACTACAAGAGCGCTTGTGATGCGTTCTGCTTTCTGCATGCTCGTGTCAGCTGATGGGATACTAGTGTAGTGGAGTGCTGGTAGTGATCATCAACACGTGCGCAAATCAAATATCTCTGACGTCATCTCCGACGCAAGCCTGACAACGTCGTCCTACATTTGAAAAGTCCTAATCTGCAGGAGAGGATACAACAACATTGAAAAATCCAGAATTTTTTTAATATATTTTTTCTATCACAATTTTGCAAAAATATATGGTCCGTCAGAAATCTTGCAAAACTATACATCTGTCGCCGTGGCCCACAGCGTCAGGGACTTAACGCCGTGGCCCACGACGCTAGGAGCCGCCAGTAGTGGGCCCATGGTCTTACGCCCACGGGCCATAGCGTTAAGTCCCTGACGCCGTGGGCCACGACGTTAGGTGCCTACCGCCAGGCGGCAGCGTGGCCCCCATGTAACGCCGAGGGCCACGGCGGTATGCATGGACTTACCGCCGTGGGCTGCGGCGGTAGGATTTAAAAAAATCAATTTTTGAAACATTGATAAAACGATGAACCATTAATACTTAACGACGAATTTAGATAAACGATTACAACATTTGCAATGGCACGTGCGACACAAATACACTACCTTTGTGCTGATGTTGCTAGTCCTAACGCGCCTTAGGCCAGTCTCAGTGAAGGTTTCATGAGTATTAAATAGGCTGACATGTAAGCACTTTTGATGATGTGGCAGTGTATTAATGAAGAGAGAGGTAAATGAGTTTCATGAGGATGAAACCCTCTCTGCACAGTTACCTAGACAACTTCTTACTTGCATGCGACCTAGAAAAAAATAATAGATGAAACTATGCATTGAGAGAGAAGTGTTTCATTATAATTTCAAATATTTTAGATGATGTGTTACTCTAGGTAATTGTGTTCATCTCCACTGAGACTGGCCTTAGGGAATTTAGATAAACAATTACAACAATTGTAGTCTAGTTATACAAATAGTACCCGGAGAACCCAAACATCATAGACCCGCTGGAGTGCTAGGAGGGCATGTAGTACCCCGATGGTGGTGGAGTTGGATTAGATGGTGGCGGGGTGGAGTTGCTGGTGGAGTGTTGTCTTCTTTTCGTGGCACGGACAACATCAGTACTCTTCCTCAAAGCTGGTGTTTGTCTTCACCACCATTGGTTCGGTGACCGGTCCGTTATCGTCGTTGGTAGATGTCATATCTGGAGAAGCCAATGCCGACGCGAGTTCTTCCCTCAGGTTGAAGATGACAACATCCTCAAGGTAGTTGATGTACTCTTGATACGGGTGAATAGCTGGGGGATACATCCATTACACGAAACCGCAGTTATCTGGTTGTTCGGAGTACTGCAGAAACCGTGATTACATTAGTAAATCATAAAATGATGAAGGACAGAGGTCATGGAGTCTTGCCTACCCATGCTTGTGAGCAATGCCAGAAGCGGCGACCAGAGTTGTCCCATCCCTGATAAACCTGCATCACACAGAACTCACCGTGTGCACACCTTGGCCAGTTCACCATTTGATTTGGTGCGTACTTTCTAACATCACGCATGTATTTGAAATCTCTCTTGTCTAAGACTGGAAAATTGTCGTTGAACTCTGGATCTTGCTGGCTCCACAGTGCTGGACCGAGGGAGTCATCATCATCAGCCCCAGTCCAGGAACTCATTGTTGCTTATTGTGTTGTAAAGTGAGACTGGAGAAGAGTGCTCACATATATGTAGGTGCAGACTGGATGATGGGTCATTCGATCCGGGGCAAGAAAACGGGCAGTGACTCAGAGGAAGCACACCCTAGTACTGGGTACACTGTTTGGTGCATTGACTCATAGAAAACACACCCTATGTGTTAACTTTTTGGTGCAGTTCACAGATTACACACCCTAGTACGACTTTTACTGTTTGCATCTGAAATGCGTATGAAATCAAGTTCTTAAAGATACAACCCGACTCTAGCGAATGATGAGTCGAGTACTCTACATCTACTGGGTACAACGGGGGTATTTCCCCTTCCTCATAGCATCCGGCCCAACTACCTTAGCCCGACGAGCTCTCTCCCTCTTCCTCTCTCTATCTGCTTCACGGGCCGCAGCCGCTTCACGTTCTTTGATCTCCCAGTGAATGTGAATTTCCTCCTCCTGCTCCTTACGTTTTTCTTCTTGTTTTCCTACGTCAACCATCCTTTGTCACCTCTCACGTCTGAACGACCCGTCTCCTCGACGTAACGTTTGTCTTGTTCGGATTGCTCACAATCTAGCCACTACATAAAATCACAGGGAGGAGGTGAAGTCTTTTTTCAAAGACAAGTTAGCACATAATAAAATAGCAATGACATAATATTTATTTAGTAATGCAGTAAGTTCTTACTTTTGGTCTAACATTGCGACATGGTGGGAGTGAGTCATGCTCATAGTTCTCGCACATGAAGAACCTCATCCCGTAGCAGTACCCGAGAACATTGCACTTGACAAGCTTACAATTGTCACCGCAATAGCAAATAGGAGTGTGGATCCCCTTTGGCACCGGAACCTTGTCCTTCCTATTGGCGAGCAACTCCAAATCCAACTCAGGACCCGTCGAAGCCATTGAAAGCCTACAAAACAGATGAAAAATATGATACTTCATTACATGTTTCATTTGAAATTAGAGAACAAAACATAACAGGATATGATAAAAAATTGACGGCAAGAATAAAACAACAAGCAAATGAAAAGGTAGTTCAATTATTACAACACGATAACATGCATGTCGGTGCGGAAAGTAGTCCCGACACTAACTAGTAAGAAGCACTGAGATCTATCTCTCGATGGCCGGTGCTAAGCAACTAGTGACACTAGGTTTATCCTGGTTCCGGCCGGGGGCCGTACGTCCAGCAGGGGTGTGCTCGGGGCACTATATTGCGTTGCACCGTGGTGCTCTTAGAGGGGGGCTACAAGCGTGGCGGGAGAGGAGATCGGGTCTCCATGTCCCAGAGGTACTGATTGAGGCAAGTGCCAATATCGTGGCGGCAGCGGAAAACGTGTAAGTGATCGCTGTCCGTCGTCCGTCCCCCGCAGCTAGGGGACTGCCCCTCCTTTTATAGGCCAAGGAGGCGGCAGTTTACAAGCATGCCGCACTATTTCGTCCACGCATACAAGTACGGTGTACAACGTCGTGGAGTAGGTGGCCGACCTGGCGAATCTTGCTTCTGGCGGGGCGTCGTGGCGCATCCTGTGCGCGTCCAGGAGCGGCTTCGAGGGTGGAGGTGTAGGGGTCTCCTGTTCGGCGACCGCCCGTGTGAGGATTCGGGGGTGCCGTTGACATGAGGCTGTACAGGGGTACAGTAGCCGGCGTGGCATCGCCCCGTCGTTGTACGCTTCCACAGCATTGGGGATAGTGATGCAGTGGCCGGGATGGCACTAGGGACGGCGGGGATGGTCGCATAGGGCCGATGGCGACGGAGGTGACCGATCCTGTCGGCCCGACGTCACAGCGTTGTCCTGGCACGGGTGTGGCGTAGTTGTTCAAGACCCTTCGAGGGCTCCACTATCCTTCTTCGAGGGTGCGGCGCGCCGGCTGTATGGGAGTGGGTGGCACAGTGCCACGGGGTTGTTGCTGACCATGTCGCACAACATCGCACAGTGGCGGGGATGGCCTCGCCACGGGAGTTGGCGGAGCAGTGCCGGGGCATGATTCCCAGGCGCGTAGTGGCGTGGATTCGCCTTTGACTTAGGCGCCTGCAAATGTCAGTGCATTAAATGCCCCTGCCACGGGTGCAGGTATGGCAGCGGCGGGCCCGTGATATCCTTGAGCGAGACAGAAACTGGCTCGAGGGGGCGCTCGGCTCTCGATTGAGACGGGGCCTCGCTCGAGGGGGCATGCAGCCCCCGAGCGAGGCGGAACCTCATCCGAGGGGGCGTCCGGCCCCCGAGCGAGGTGAAGTTGTACCAGTGTGGCGTCGTACCCCTCGAGCGAAGCGGAGTTCCGCCCGAGGGTGGCTAGGCCGATTATCTGGTGGCCGTGGGTTTGTCTTGCGCATGTTTTTAGGTTCGTTAGCCTTTGTTTTTTACGAATGTAAGAGGGTTTTCCCTGGTTGTTTAGGGGACCCTAATGGTTGTCCCGACAGTAGCCCCCGAGCAACTGTGGGTGTATCAATTAGGATCGTGTAGATGTTGACACTTGCTGATGGGACGTTCTCCCCCCTGGTTGCTGGTGCTATTCCGTGGGGCCGCGCTAGCGGACCCGTGGGTCTAGCCCCTGAAGCCTTGCAGGAGCGTGGGTGCTCCTGCAAGGGTTTTTACACAGGATCTACCGGCGTGCGGGGTGTTAGTTTCAGCCGGCATCAGCAATATTCCAGCCGGCCTCGGCGGTGCCCCACACACGTATCTGGCATCGTCTGCGTTCGGTGCACCCTAGGAGGTGTAGCCGTGCGTCGAGCCACCGATCCTGGGCCCGCTCGAGGCGATCGGGGTGAGCTCTTCGACTTGTTCTATACACTCCCTCACCGTCCCTCCGCGGGACGGAGGGTGAGGTTTCCGCAACCCCCATCGAGCGGGTCGCGAATTGCGGATTCCTCGTCGAGCTGTTATCGGGTAATTCATGTGGACGCCCATGCCCTGTTCGATAAGGGTTGGCTCGTGGTCCAGAGACTCGTCCATGAAAGCGCTTACGTGGGTTTGCTAGGTAGGGCTCGGTCCCGTTCGCTAGGGACCGAGGGCGCGGAAGCTCTCCCTCGATGGGATCCCTCGACTAGTTGTCCTCGTTGGCTCTTGAATAGAACTTGTGGGGCGCCCTCGAGATGGTGAGGTCGAGGATAGGCTCGAATGCGCGCCCCCTCGTCGTCCCTAACTCAGTCGATCTGGGGCGCCTGTTCGAACCCTTCGAGGGTCAAGCTTCGAACCCCTAATCAGTAGGGTCGTTGCGAGGTGGCAGTAGGGTGTCCCTGTCTTTCTACATCTACAAGACTCGTGGGCTTGTGGTCGAACTGGCCCACAAGTTGTTGATCAGTAATTCTCTTGAATCGAGGGCACCTGTGGCGCCCGATCTCGCTGGGCGGGCTTCGAGACCACTGGTCTGTAATCACACCCTTTGAGGGTCAGATTTTTCGAGCCCTGGGCTCAGGCCGCTCGAGAGTCACACTTACTTGGTAAGGGAACGGGCCATTTAATGCCCACAGTCGCGGCCGCAGTCGTGCGCTGCGGGCGCGCCTTTCCAAGCGTCGCGGCCGCGCGCGTAGTGGGGCGACGTGGGCGGGCGGACGTGACGGCCCGCCACGGCTCTTCGGTTGCCACGCCGTAATGATCGCGCGCGTGCGTGCGCCTGGCCGTTCCGGTCGTGGTGGGGCCCGCTCGTCAGTGACGGGTGCCATCACCTGCTCTTAATGTGCGCGAAGCGCGCGGTTCGGGGAGCGTAGCTCCCATGGATCTATAAATCCAAGGGGAAGGAAGGGTGAGTCCTTTACCTCAACACTTGGCGCCCATCACCCCCTGCTCCTTGCTTCCGCTCCAGAGCATCGCGTGCCCTTTCGTTTTCTCCTAGCGCTCGCCGCCCGTCTCGCCTTCGCTCGCCACCGCCAACTGCAATGGCGCCCACCCAGCCAATCCAAGTGCTGGACCTGTTGCCATGGCACTGCTCAACGGCAACGAAGTTCGCGCTGCACGAGCTCGAGAACGGCGGCCAGCTGGCGCCGAATCTGGACAGGCAACCCCCTGCGTGGATTGTCCCGCCGGCGGCGGATCGGGAACCCAACCCGCCGTTCGGCTGCGTCGTCAGCTTCATCCACCACCATGAGCGTGGCTTCGCGGTGCCGGCGAGCCGCTTCATGCGCGGGCTGTGTCACCACTACGGCGTGGAGCTGCACAACTTTGCCCCGAACGCGATCTCGCAGGCGGCTACGTTCGTCGGTGTCTGCGAGGGGTTCCTAGGGATCCTAGTGAACTAGGATCTCTGGTACCACCTCTTTTGTGCGGAGCTGCACACGCTCACCACGCCTGAGCCACGGGTGCGCCGCGCGGTGCGCGTCGGCGGCATGACGATTTCGCTGCGGGAGTCGCGCGGGGAATTTTTCATTCCCTGCATGATGACCTCCAACAACGCCGAGTGGGAGCGAGGGTGGTTCTATCTTCGCAACGATGAGCCCGACCTCCCCTCTACACCGGCAAGGTTCTGAAGGAGAAGGCCGACTCCTAGTACCATGGCGTCTCCCCCCACTCGGACCAGGCGCGGCTGGACTCGCTTCTAACCGCGTTGAAGAGCCTGGCGGATGCCGGGATGGGTGCGGGCGGACTCGCTTCTAACCGCGTTGAAGAGCCTGGCGGATGCCGGGATGGGTGCGGCTTCGGTCCTCGTGAACCTCCACCACCGGCGGATCATCCCCCTCATGGAGAGGGAGCTCCGCATCATCAAGATGGACGAGACGGCCAACCTCGTGGCGCTGGCGCGCTCGTGGTTGGTACACAACCGCTTCCCCCAGGAGTACGTGGGCAAGGCGCGCCATCAGCCTCAGGGCTGTCAAGCACAGTGACGACGACCTCTGGTCGTTCGTTATGCTCCCCGACGCTCCGCCGGTGAGTGAGCTTCCCCCTTTTATTCATTCCTCCGCGACGTGCCGCCGTGACTCTGGTGCTTTGTTCTTCCCAGCAGAGGGTGGCCGTGAACATCGCGCGGTCCGACACGCCCACTCCCCGAGCTCGAGCGCGCGCGCGGCGCAGCAGCGGGAGCAGGAGCGAATGGCGCGCAAGAAGGAGCGAAGGATCCGGTGGCGGGAGCGCTGGGACTAGAGGAACGAAGAGTACCGGCTGCGCGAGCAGCAGGGACTCTCCCCTCCAGCGACCTCGGAGTACTCGTCGTCGGGGGAAGGAGAGGAAGAAGAGAGCGATGGGGGGCAAGCCCCCCCTGAGAGGTGGGAGGCCGCACCCCCCTCACCGAGAGCCATGGTGGCAGCAGAGGAGCAAGCGCCTGGGGCGGGCGCGGAAGCGCCCGGCTGCCGGCGGTACACGGAAGAGGCGGCGCGCGCCACGGAGGTGCGGCGTGCGCCACGGAGGTGTCTGGGAGTGCGACGGTGGCGACGTCGGCCGCAGCCACAGTGCCCATCGAGCCCTCGAGGAAGAGGAACCAGGGCTTCTCCACCTTGAGGTGGGCAATCGCTCCTCCAGATGCCCCGTTCGAGAGGCAGGAGTTTAATCTTTCTGTTTTTGCATTCGCAGGGTGGCGCCGACCGTCCCCCCCTCGCGCCTGCCAAGGCGCTTAGGTCGGGCGCGTCCGTGCCCACAAGGCGGCACTCGTCGAGGGCGTCGAGGGCGGCGAGAGAGTGCCGCGGCGGCTAGCGAGCCGCCACGCGATGCGGCGAGGCCGCGGGGTCGCGGCGGGGAGGTGGTGGCCGCGGTGGATCGCCACGGTGGCGGCGTCCGCCGCACCGGCGGTTCTTCGGAGCCCGTCTCGCCGCGGTTGACCAAGCGGCCGTGGTGGAGATCCCCGACGACGACACCCCGCCACCCGAGTGGGGTCGGTGGGAGAACCGGCCCGCGCCGGCCCCCGAGCTCGCGGCGGGGGGTCTCGGTGGTGCGGGAAGACGGCGGCGAGGCTTCGTCATCACGCGCCGGCCTTCCCGCCCCAAATACCACCGTGGCAGGCCTAGAGCAGGGGCGAGAGCCCGCCGGCGCGCCGTCAGCCTACTTCCACGAGGCTCAGGCCGAGCAGGCCCTGTGGCAGGAATTTCGAGATCACGGGGCCTCGCTCAACAACGCCCTGAACGAAGCCCTGCGGATCCATGCTGGTCCTGCATGGCAGATCTTCAAGGTACGTGCTTTCAGTGTCGAACTCGAGGTTTTCTCTTGCCGCTTTCGTGCCCGTGTGTTCCTCTGACCTTGCCCTCTCCCACGTCTTGTTCATCACCGACAGGAGCTTGAGGGGCGTGCCCGAGAGAGGTACAACCGCCTCGATCAGCTGAGCTCCGAGCGCGACTGGTATCGGGACCAGTATGACGCTTTGGATGCTCTCGTCGAAGCCCTGCGAACCGACAGCGGGTGGCTGGAGTACCGGTTGCGCGATGTGTGGGATGAGCTCCAGGAGAGGGATGCCGAGGCTGCGGAAGATGTCTCCGAAGTCTCAAAGGTGCGAGCGGCGCTTCTGGAATGGGACGAGGCGCTGTGGAAGGCGACGGCAGAATCTGAGAGGGAGTTGGCTTCCGCCCGAGCCCTGCTCCAGCAAGACCGCGCCACCCTCGAGGGGGTGCGGTCCTGGCAGAGCCAGGCCGAGGAGAAGGCAAAGGAGGCCGAGCTGCTGAGAGCCAGCCTGGCTGACAAGGCTGCCTCCCTTGCCTCAACGGAGGAGCGGCTCCAGCGGGAGCAGGATGCGCGCCAACAGGCAGGTGCTCAGCTTCAGCAGGAGCGAGCTGCCCTCGCTGACGCTCGGGTCGCCCTCGAGTGTGAGCGTTTGGCGCGGGAGGAGGCAGAGGGCCAACTCCACCTGGAGCGCGCGACACTCGAGGGGGCACAGGCGACCCTCAAGCAGCGGGATGAAGAAATCTCGCGGCTCAACGGGGAGCTGACCCAAATCAGTGTCTCGCACGAGGACTTGCGCCAGTCCCTCGAGGAGCAGGAGGCCACAGTTCTCAGCCTGCGGCAGGTGGCTGAGGACGCGCGCCAGGCCCTCGAGGCGGAGAAGAAGCAGGTTGAAGGTGAGTTATCTTTCGCTTGTCTTCTCGCTGGTTGTTTCGTCTTTTTGGGGTCCGCTCCCAATTTTTCTTCTCTTGTTTGTGGCTTTCAGGCCTGCGGGTCGCCTTGGGGAACTCGACGACCCAAGCTCAGGCTGTGCAGACGGCCTACAACTCCTCGCAACAGGAGTTGGAGGAGCTGCGGGTTGCCACCCTCGAGGCCTGCCAGGAGGTCGAGGAAGGCGAGGCACAAGCTGGGAGCTCGATGGCGAGTCGCCGTCGTGCTCTCGGCGGGCATGTCGCCCGGCGCATGTGCCGCGCCCTTCACCTGGGCGTCCAGAAGGCCCTTGGCGTGGTGGCGTCTCACTACTAGGTCGACTTCGAGGCTATCTCCTCGGGCTACATCGTCCGGGCCGGTGTCGAGGACGAGGTGGCGATGAACCGTGGGGACGTGCTCGCCGCCACCGCTGCCGATATGCTCGTAGAGGACTTCACAGACTTCCTGTTCCCAGACGCTCCCACGGCCGGCAACCCTCAAGCCTGAAGATCACTGGGCGTTCGTGCCCTTGTTGTTTAAGTATTATCATTCGGGTCGTGTGGCCATGTAATAAACAATTACTTGTTTGAAACATTTGCATGTCTGCAAATTGAAGTAATGCTTTTTTGCTCCGGCAATTGTATTGTTCCGCCTCCCAACTTTCTTAGGTGAACCCTGGCTGGGAAAGGTTCGTTCGCGCGAGTAGCTTGTAGGCGAAGCGGCGAGGGGGAAGGGCCGTATCCTGCCAGAGGCGTAGGCTATCCCCGACTCGCGCTTCTTCACCCTTTAGCCGCTCGCGTCCCGTGTAGGTTCACCCAGAACTTGGGTCGATGCGTACTTGGTACATTTGCGACGGGGTTTTGTGAAAAAATGGGACCATTTTTTGGGGGGGTGCCCCCCGCAGTAGCCCCCGAGGGTGGCTTGGTTTTCAGGGGAAAGCCTAGTCCCCTTTGACTTTATTCATCTTAGTGAAAATTTACATTCGTGCCCCCAACTGGGGTGTTGGGTCCGTAAATGACAAAGAGAACTTGAAAATCCTTCCTAAGGGTAGAAGCGACGTAGCTGTTGGATGTTCCAAGCGTTGGTGAGTTCTTCGCCGTCTTCGTTGGCCAGCTTGTAGGTGCCGGGTTTGAGTACTTTGACCACGACATAGGGTCCCTCCCACGGGGGCGACAACTTGTGGTGGCCTCGATTATCTTGGCGCAGCCTTAGGACTAGGTCCCCTTCGTTGAAGTCTCGGTGCAGTATCTTCCGGGCCAGGTAGCGCCTCAGCGCATGCTGGTACCTTGCCGAGTGCATCAGGGCTACGGTGCGGCCTTCGTCCAGTTAGTCCAGCGAGTCCACGCGGGCTCGCTGGTTGGTGCCCTTGTCGTAGCCCCGGACTCTAGGCGACCCATATTCCAAGTCCGCGAGGAGAACGGCCTCCGCGCCATAGACGAGGAAAAACGGGGTGAATCCCGTGGCCCTGCTCAGGGTGGTCCTGAGGCTCCACACGACCGCTGGTAGCTCCTGGAGCCACTTTCGACCGGACTTGTTCAATCTGTCGAAAATCCTAGGCTTGAGGCCTTGTAAGATCATACCGTTGGCGCGCTCCACTTGACCGTTGGTCTGTGGATGTGCCACAGCCGCCCAATCGACACGGATGTGGAACTTGTCGCAGAACTCCAGGAGCTTTCTGCCAGTGAATTGGGACCCGTTGTCGGTGATGATGGAGTTAGGGACCCCGAACCGGTAGATGATGTCGGTGAAGAACGTCACGACCTACTCTACCCTAAGATGCGTGATCGGGCGCACCTCGACCCACTTGGAGAACCTGTCTATGGCAACCAGTAGGTGGGTGTAGCCCCCAGGCGTTTTCCGCAAGGGCCCGACGATGTCCAGCCCCCACACGGCGAAGGGCCATGTGACAGGGATTGTCTGGAGGGCGTGCGCAGGGAGGTTGGTCTTGCGGGCGTAGAACTGACATCCTTCGCAGGTGCGCACGATGTCGCTGGCGTCAGCGACCGCCATGGGCCAGTAGAAGCCTTGACGGAACGCGTTGCCCACGAGGGTGCGTGGTGCTGCGTGGTGGCCGCACACGCTTGTGACAACCCGCCTAGGAAAATACCGTACTATCGCCTAAGACCGATCCACTTTGGTCGTTAAGCAATAGTAAAGTATCCTCCTGTCGTTAGTTGCCGGGTTAACGCCCGGTAGATCACTTTGGAATACTGACAGAGGATCAACACATGCGTTAAAACTCACGCGAAGGCTAGTCCAGAGTTCAACGTGAGTTAAAAACATTTTATTACAAACCATTGTTCCTGACATGGATTAAAGGTTCAGAGTTCGAAAACAACGGAATAATTTAAACTAGCGCAACGGTAAACATCACAGGAGGCCATCCGCGATGTCATCACTTGTCGTCACCCTCCCGGTCAACAACAGTTTTAAAGCAAGGCTGAGTATACTAATACTCAGCAAGACTTAACCGTCGGGTGATAACTACATCACCAAACTCTAGACATGAAAGGCTTTTGGCCAGTGGAGTTTCCTTTGCTGAACAGCTACTAAGGACAGATCCTTACTTTCAATATTTTAGCACAAGTTCTAGTTGATTACCATTTCTAAATGTACCATCTAATTCAATCAAGAATTGGACACGCAATTAATTCATACAACAATATTCACCAGTTCCATCATTATGGGATTTCATGGCAAGTTGATTAAGCAGTCTCGGATAACGGTGAGAGGCCGACAATCGATTGATTTAAACCTTGCAAGATAAACCTAAACACACAGTAGGCTGCCCCCGCAAGGACAACTTCCCAGGCAGTTCCCAAAAGTCCTCGGGTTGGGAGCAGAGCCTACGATCCCCGGGTACAAGGTTAGCTGGCATACCCCGCAAAGTACCCAGTCTCACACATGCACCCCCCTTCCCGGTAGCTAGCCGGTAAGGTGAATACTCAAGAGTAGTAGGGAAAAGTTCCCGCGCCGTCTCATTAAGGTACTAGGCTTACCGGTCCCATTCCCGGCAAGTGCTTAGTACGTTCAAAAGCTTAGCCCACAAAAGCCACTGGATTGGAGCCCAAATCCCATGCTCTCACCACATGAGCAATCCATTTATAAAGATCTTATGATTCCAACATAAGAAGCTATTCTCGCGAGTGACGAACATCACTCGACTTGTACCGGTCCTATAGCAAAGCAGCTATCGACCTAGCATACTAGTGATAGAGCATAGGTACCTGTCACACCCTGAAATTCCCAATTTCAGGATGTGAATAGAGAGAATAATTAAATAACAATTTTCTCATAAATTTTAAAAATTTTCCAACATTTCTTTTCTTTACAGGGAATATAGTATAGGGAAAAAATCCTTTGTTTGATTTTCTAAATCAAATAAAAAGTTGTGAGTGTTGCATTCATGCTGATGCATCTTGGTGCTTCTTGAGTGCAAAAGGTTTCAAAAAGGCGTTTAGGAGCTGTCCAAATCCTTCCGAGAATTTTCTGGATTTTTCTAGAGATATTTCTATTTATTAGAAGGCTCTAAAATCGTTTTCATGAGCTCCAAATACTTTATTTGGATTGTTCGTATCCCAATGAACCTTTGGGAATTTCCCTAGAATTTTTGGGGTTTTCTGAGTATTTTTAGTGCCTTTAAACAATTTCTAGAGTTTTTACTCGAATTGTTTTCGCATTAAAAATAATTTCGAAAAAAAACAAACAAACCCTATCTAACCGGGCCGAGCCCGAAGGCCCGACCCGGTCCGCGCCGCCCGGCCCGTCGGCCGCGCGGGGCCCATCCGAGGCCCGCACAAGCCCATTGGCCGGCGTGTCCATGGCGGACACGCCTCCGCCGCCGGCCGTCCCACCATGGCATGAGCGCCCCAGATTCCTTGGGGGTCCGCGCTGCTATTTAACGCGTGCCCGAGCTCCTGCAGCCGCCCTCGTGCCTTGTGCCCTCGTGCGCCGTCGTTTGCGCAAGCAGCCGCCGCCGGTGTCGAGCTCGCCGCCATCGCATGTTTCGCCGCCTCCGTCGTCCTCTAGAGCCAATCGATACCACCATCACGTCTGCCTCGCCGAGATGGAGCCGACGACCTGCTTCCCGTCGACCGCTATCCACCGGAACCCCATCGCCGCTGAGAGCACCCGCCGGCCACCTTGGTCGTCCGCCGCCGACCTGTTTAGGCCGTTCTCCATCGCCTTCCGCGCCGGTGAGCATCTCCTTGTACCCCCCATGACCTCCTCTCTCTATTCCCCAACACGGTCGAGCTCCTGGATGGTCGAGGCGCCAGGGAATGGAGCCACCAGACCCGCCATCCGCCCCCTTCAGAGGTTGAAGAAAAGCCCCTGCGGTTTTGCAATTAGGACCCTATCCTTGTGTGTAATCCTTTGCTATCTTTTGTGTCTTGTGTCTTTTACAAGTTAAACCCTAGATCTATTAGATTTCCCCAATCAGATCCACCCAACACCCTTTTACAGATCTAACCCCGAGCTTTATCAGTTTCGCAAGCACTATTTAATGTGTCTTCAAATATTTCTGCTAGCCCTCCAAATCTATAGTTAATCGCGTAAAGGTCCTTTCAATCTTGTTTCCTCTATAAAATCTTCGTTTTAACTCCGTTTTAATCCGTTCAAGTTGCGTTAGGTTCATAATAATGTAAAGCACGCGTTAGCGGTGAGTTTTGATCATGTTTTGTTTTCTGAAAATAAAATTAATATTAATTTTGATTAATGTCTAGTTATGCATGCCTTTTATAAATAAAAGTTATATAGATCTATACACCGTTTTTCATAATCAAATTTAATTTGATTAAAGTTTCTCTCACATGCTTTTGTAAATAAAATCTAATTAGATCTTTTACCCGGTTTTTCATAAGTCAAATATTAATTTGCTTAATGATTTATTAACTTTTATAATTAAAACTTGATTAGGCTTTTACTCCGGCTTTATAAGTAAATGTTAATTTTGATTAATACCAATGTAAATGCTGTTTTTAATAATAATATGATCTACTCGCATTACACAATTTCGTTTAGATTAGTCATATAGTTTAGTTTTTCTAAATTAAATGTTTAATTGGAATAATTCTTATATTAATCTTTATAAATAAAACTTGATTAGTTCTTTACTCCGGTCTTTTACAAATAAAAAGTAATGTTGCATTAATTCCAACTTAGGGAGTTTTCTTTATGAAATATCCCTACATACTTTTTGCTAATTAAAATAAACCTAGCTCGCATAATCTTGTTCCATCATAAATGCAAATCGTTCGATAGTCGTTCTTCACCTGTTCTATCTTAGTATCTCTTTTGATCAAGTTTATCGGAAGCTCTAAATCTTTCTAGTGTTGGCCCAAGCTAAACCGTGTGGATCTAATCAAGCCCTTAGAGTTTCTGCTTAGCTTAGTAGCTTTATCTGTGTGAGTAGTTTGCACTGCTCATTTGCCTATCAAGTAGTCTTATCACTCTTATTTCATGTTTATCTTAGAATCTTGCGTATCAAGTTGATGTTTATTCCATCTCTATTAGGTTGTCTTTTTATAAATCAGCTATGTTCTTATGCCCAATCTTCCGTAGCTATACCTTTCTTTAGAGCTAATCTTGTTATCGGTTCCTTTACCAACTAGTTTAGCCTACCTTTTGTTCAGTTGTTGCCCTTTGGTCTAGTTCTCTTCGTAGACTAGTTTTCCTAAACCTAGCCTAAGGTTTCTTATGCATTTGATAGTTCGTTGCTACCCGTTCTCGCTCGTTTCACCTTAACTTGTACGTTAGCATGTGTATCACTTGTTATTTATTATAATACTAAAGATGCATGTTAATCTTGACTAATTCTTATTCCAATGCTTTTATAAATAAAAAAGTGATTAGGTTCTAATCCGGTTTTTTCTTTAATCATGATGTAATTGGTTAACCCCCATTCATAACTAGTTTTCTCTAAATAAAAGATGTTAGAGTAAATATCGGTTTTTATAATACAGTTAATGTGCCTAATGACATCATAAATGCCTTTTCAATATTAAATGTGTTTAGTGGAACACGTGATATAAAGTTACTAGTTTAGATATCTCATACATGCTTCATCTTTCTAAAGTAATTGTTAATTTGACATAACTTCTACTCGAATGTTATAAATAAAATATGATTAGGTTTATCGTGATTTCTTTAATTAAATGTAACTTGTTTAATGGTAATATAGAGTATTTCTCTGAAATACTCTTTCACATGATTTCTTAATTAAAATATGCCAAGCGTAGTCTCTTGTTGTTTGATAATGATCCCACGATAGTTTCGAGCTTAGTTCTGTTTCAGCATTCATGCGCTTGCGTAACCAATAGGATCAAGCTCTATCTCAATGTGATCTTTCCGGTCCTTTCTCAATCTTCCGCGACCATCTCCTCAAAGTTAACCAAGCCTTTCCCTTCCAAGCTCACTTTGTGTTCTTTAGTTATCCATCAGATCGAGCATGTCCTTTAGTGCGTTCTTTTAAAGTTTCCTTTTTGATTGGTGCTTTGTTCTTAGTATGCTTGTTTGTTTGCTTTATGTATGTTTGTGCTTGATGATTGATGTGAGTAGAACGAATGTGGTTCGAGAGCTTGGAAGAGCGTGAAGGTGAAGACAATTTGAGCAACTACTCTTTGGTTAAAGGCAAGTGTGTCCTTGATCTTTTGTCCCAATAATTTTATTAATCACTGTTGCATTGCTTTGCATTAATTTGATGGGTTCCTATTAAGGATGACTAGCCTCATTGACCATTATCTTGAACCTGGTTTTTAATTAATATTGATGGTAGCTATTGCTTAGCTTGCTCAACTGGGTTGGTAATAAACAACATGGATACTCTTCTACTCTATGTTTCAATGTGATATGTGATGTTTAATATAAAGACCATATGTTTAATTGGAACATGGAGAACCACCCAGGAAAACAGTACAACCACAAGAACTAAACGGGCACTGGTCTTGGCCAATTAATTAGGAACTTTGGCTTGGGGTGACCTTACCTGATAAGGACAAGGGATCGGCGGTACTGCGGGGTATGGACTCGCTCTAGCAGGGGGTTGGGTGAGTTATTCTTTTTATGGTGGGGTATCGACCTGCTAGGGGACTTTATACCTTGCTAACTGATCCGGACCTTGTGGGTCATAACTTGCTAGAGAACCTTTGTAAAGGCCATGTAGCGTCCCTATGCAACCACACCTCGGTAGTGTGGTATGGTGCTTGGCCGGCATCGCATGGTTGGGTTCAAAGTTCTTCGGAGCTTTTACGCTGCTTGTGGTGAAAGTGTACAACCTCTGCAGAGTGTAAAACTAATCGATTAGCCGTGCTCACGGTCAAGAGTGGCCTAGACCCTCACATGATTAATTGAACTTGAAGATGGACTTAAATTGTGATATGTGTTATGGTTATGCTTGCCATGTGCTCATGGCGTATCTCTTATCTTTATGCTTAATTGAGGGTTGGTATAAACTTATACTTTTATTAGTAATCAGGTGCCAATAAAACTTGATCAACTAAAATGCCAAATGCTTATAGCCAGTCCACTATAAAGCCTTTGCATTCATTCTTTCCCCACACTTGCTGAGTACGACAAGTGCTCACCCTTGCTATAAACAATGTTGCTCAGAAGGAGGAAGCTACTCTGAAGTCTTGTGAAGATGTTGTGGAGTTCTAGGAGTACGCAACCCCCAGTCGACTGCCTGTGATGTTTGGTGTCTTCGTTTCTAGGATTAAGCGTAAACTCTGATAATCTCCCATTTTCTTACGTGATATTGTTTCTGTTATTCACTTATGTCAACTATATGCATGAAAATTGATCCTGGCATGCATATAGATATGCACTTGGTTTTCTTTGGAAAACAGGTGTGACAGTACCTAGGGATCATGCATCTAGGGTTTCAATTCAACTCCTGAAACGTAAATGCACAATCGTAGCAAACATAATTGCATAATTTTAAAAGACGGGGTTAATGATCCGGGGCTTGCCTTCACTGGCAAGGTTGGCCTTGGGCCCTTCTGGACGTGGGTGCAGGTCTTGAGCTACGTCCACGTACTGCAGCTCTTCGTCAGCACCTCTGTTTCCTCTTTCCGGCATGAGCATACGTCTACCGGCGGGAAGATCTACACGAAGATGCAAATGCAAGATTTAATTGTCGATTTTTAATTTAATTAACTACAACCAATAAATGACAACCTTGGGGTGTATTGGTTGGGCACATTCACCTAGATAAGAATACATTCAGCATACTCTTTCCGAAAAGGAACAACATGCAACTCTTTATTAAATATTCTTTTTGATAGTGACTGCGTACATATATATGTAAATAAATTAATTTAACTTCACAAACAGTAGTTGGTGGGTATATTTAGCCTTTTAAAATGGTTTACAACCATACACAAGGTTATTAAAGATGCGTTGGGGATTTTTCCCATGTAAATGACTATTAAACCTTTAATTGCTTCCATAGCTTTTATTCATGAAATTAATTAATAAAATTTAGGGAAGGGTGTGTTACACACTAAACACCTATAACAAGCCACTGGACATACATGCATGCTTTGGATAGCTAGAATTTAATTATTTTTGAAAATAACAAAAGCTAGCTCGAAGGACAAGGTAAATGCACACACAAATAAATACTAATAAAAATGATCCAAAATTTCTCACACGTGTTATATGATCCAACACTAGCCTAGGGATGCAGCATATACACCTAGAACTATTATGAAAGTTGAGTTACGCAATTACCAATAAAAAAAGCGTAATTCAAGAATAAATATTTCTGGTAATTATAAAATTGTGATTAATTCACCAGAGGTGTGTTTTGGAATAAAAAGACAGTATGCAAAAGTTGGTTGCAAAAATCTGTTTATTTTTAGCTAAAAAAATCATTCATGCAAATCTTGCAGAAATGGAAAACAATTTTTATAAAACGATTTACAACATAACTTTATGCAATTTTTGGTACAAGATCTAGTCATGACATAAGACACAACATATCCAAAAATTAGCTACGGAAGATGTATAGATTTTGAGATATTGCAGATCTAGATTTTTCACATTTCTATTTTTCATGCAAAAATTATCAGGAACTAGCTTAGGCAAGAATAACAAACGTTGTAGGATTTTTCACAACGAATCCAACAAAACTAAGTTTGCATTTTTCTGATATTTCTACGATTTTCTACGGATTTTACAAGATTCTGCAAAAGCACTTTACTATTTCAGATTAGCTTTTACCGGCAGGCCCCTGAAAAGTTTGAGATCCTTACAGATATACCCTTACTTTACGGCTGAGCCCCTGGAAAGATTGAAAAGCCTGCAATTGGGTCCCTAGGGGGTTGACCGCCGGCAGCCTTGCCGGATTCCGGCGAGGTGGCGGCCGGGGTTGGTGAGGAGAGGGTGGGGGAGGCCTCGTGGCTCACCTAGCGCACAATTTTGTTGGTTGGAAGGGGGCGGGGCGGCTCCGGTGAGCGGCCTCTGCGGCGCCGGTCGGCACCGGCTCGGCGGACCGCTAGTGCCGGCGTGTGCTCGGTCGTGGCACGAGAGTGGGCGGCTTGAGCAGCTCCTGGGGGGCTAGTGGAGGTGGAGGAGGGTTGCTTGGGCTCGCGGTCGGCCCGGACCCGAGCTCGCCGCGGCCGCCCCCAATGGCGCCGGCGGGCGGCTCGGGTGCGGGTGGGGAGGATCGGCGGAGGGCGGATGGCCGACGGCTCGACGCGCGAAACACCGGGTAGCGAGACCCTTTATAGGCGGCGGCATCCGGTGCGTAGGAAGGCACCGGCCGGCGCGGCCGTCGCGGGCATGCCGTGCCACGCGTGCGGCGCCGGGACGCACGGGCGCGGGGCCTTGGGGCACGCGGTCTCGGGGAGGGGGCGCGTCGGGGCGCGGCGGCGACTGACTGAAACAATTTCACAGTGCCCCTGTTTGGACGCGCATAACTCCAAAATTTTGAATAGAAGTGCACAAAGTGATGAATAGGAAAGTTGTAGATCTCACTACCCTCTACAACTTTCACAAAGGTTGTATAGTGTTTTTCTCCACGGATTTTGCACAAAACGCTGCCAAACTTTGAATGCCGCCCTGTTTGGGGAAACAGGAGGTACTGTCGGTGGACCACGTTTTTCACCAATTTCCTCTCAAAATTTGAAATGCCAATCTACATGAAAGTTGTGTCCCTCAACAAACTAGACAACTTTCATAAAGGTAGATTTTGAAGTGTTTAGGTGAAATTTGGAGAACGCGGCAAAAGTTCCGGACGACATTCGCCGACATCAGTGGTTAAGCCGGGTTCGACCGTGTCTTTGACCAAGGTTTGACCACGGTGTGCGTAGACTTGGTCAAGGGGTTCACTAGGGCTCATTGGCGAGGTTATCGAGGTGATGACCCAGGTTGACCTAGGTTTGACCAGTGTCGGCCAGTTTGACTCGGCTCATCCGGTCATTAGCACTAATGATGTTAATTAAAAACCTGGGGCGTTACAACGCCCGCGTGAATGTCTCGAAGGAGCTCCCGCCCCTGAGGGATGGGCACACATCGCTGCAGGACGCCTGATGCGGCGCGCTTGTACAACTCGCCATCAATGAGGGTGAATGACTTGGCCACCCTGGTGATGCGCTTGGCCTCGGATTGGTCCGGGGGAAGCTCTCCTCGGTCCATCCAGGCAATATATTTGTCTCGTCAGTCCTCCGCGCGGGGGACCGGCTCTGTATCCATGGCATCAGCCTCGTCCGCGCCATACCCCTCGAGCAGGGAGAGTACAAACGCCTCGTTCGAGAGGTCCTCGTCCATAGGCTCCGCGCCTGTTGGGTCCGAGGGAGCCCCCGAAGGTTCCTCCTGGCTCGAGGGGGCCGGCTCGAGGTTGACGGACATCCTGGCGACATCCCATGCAAAAACGTTCAGGGGAACGGTGATTCGCTCCGACACGATTTTGGCGAGCTCATCTGCCTCCTCGTTGTACCGGCGGGGCACGTGGTTAAGCTCTGTGCCGTAGAACTTGTCCTCGAGGGCCCGTACGACATTGTAGTACGCCTCCATCTTGTCGTCGTGACAGCTCGCGTTCTTCATGACCTGGTCGATCACGAGCTGCGAATCTCCCCTAACATCGAGGCGCTTGATGCCCATCTCGATGGCGATTCTGAGGCCGCATAGAAGGGCCTCGTACTCCGCCATGTTATTTGACGCGGGGAAATGCAGGCGCACTGCGTACCTCATGTGCTCCCCGAGGGGTGAGATGAAGAGCAGGCCCGCGCCTGCCCCGATTTTCATCACCGACCCATCGAAGTAGAGGGTCCAACACTCAGCCTGGACTTGCGGCAGCGGCAGCTGTGTGTCCGTCCATTCGGCGACAAAATCCGCTAGGATCTGGGACTTGATCGCTTTGTGCGGCGCATAGGCGAGTGTTTCACCCATTAACTCCACCGGCCACTTGGCAATCCTGTCCGCCGCATCCGGGTTTAGGATAATTTCTCCTAACGGAAAGGAGGAGACCACCGTGACCAGATGGGCCTCGAAGTAGTGGCGAAGCTTGCGCCGTGCGAGCACCACCGCGTACAGCAGCTTTTGGATCTGCAGGTAACGCGCCTTGGTCTCGGACAACACCTCACTGGTGTAGTAAACGGGCCGCTGGACCGGTAGGGCGTGCCCTTACTCCGTACATTCCACCACGATAACGGCGCTGACCACCTGGGTGGTTGCGGTGATGTAGAGGTACATAGGTTCGCCATCCCGGGGTGGTGTTAAGATCGGCGCGTGGGCCAGCGTGGCCTTGAGCTTGTCAAGCGCCTCCTGGGCCTCGACGGTCTAGGAGAAGTACTCGTGCTTCTTCAAGAGTCGGTAGAGGGGCAGCCCCTTCTCGCCGAGCCGCGAGATGAAGCATCTCAAGGCGGCGAGGCACCCCAGCACCTTCTGGACCCCCTTAAGGTCTCGAATCGGGCCCATCCGCTCGAGGGCTGTGATCTTCTCGGGGTTGGGCTCGATCCCCCGCTGGGAGACGATGTACCCTAGCTGCATGCCTCGCAGCACTCCAAAGACGCACTTCTCGGGGTTCAACCTTACCCCGTTGGCTCAAAGGCAATCGAATGCCACGCACAGGTTGTTAACCAGGTCGTCCGCCTTCCTGGTTTTTACGATGATATCATCTATGTAAGCCTCAAAGGTTCGCCCAATGTGATCTCCGAAAACCTGCTGCATACATCGCTGGTATGTAGCGCCCGCGTTTCGGAGACCGAACGATATCGTTACGTAGCAATACATCCCAAACGGCGTGATGAATGAGGTCGCGAGCTGGTCGGACTCCTTCATTTTTATTTGGTGGTACCCAGAATAGGCATCAAGAAAGCATCAGAGTTCACACCCTGCAGTCGAGTCAACGATTTGATCGATTCGTGGCAAAGGAAAAGGAACTTTAGGACATGCTTTATTTAAAGTAGTGTACTCTACACACATCCGCCACTTCCCATTCTTTTTCTTAACTAGAACAGGGTTAGCTAGCCACGTAGGGTGGAACACCTCCTTGATGAACCCGGCCTCGAGGAGCTTCCGCATCTCCACTCCGATTGCCCAGCGCGCTCTTCGTCAAAGCGGCGCAGCCGTTGCTGCACGACGCGGGAGTGAGGTAGGATGTCAAGGGAGTGCTCGGCGACCTCTCTCGGGATGCCTGGCATATCTGAGGGGCTCCGCGTGAAGATGTCAGCGTTGGCACGGAGAAAGTCGACGAGCACCACTTCCTATTTCGGGTCGAGGGTGGAACTGACCCTCAACGCCCTGACCTCGGGGGCAGCAGGGTCGAGGGGCACCTCTTTGGTTTGCTCAGCAGCCTCGAAGCTGCCGGCGTGCTTGGCGGCGGAGTCGACGTCCTCGTTGACCAGCTTCTCCAGGTTCGCCACGAGCGCTTCATCCAGCGCTAGCGCCTCAACGTGCTCCACGCACTCGACATCGCAGTCGAACGTGTGCTCGATCGATGAGCCCACGGTGATGACGCCTTTGGGTCCCGACATCTTCATCTTGAGGTAGGTGTAGTTCGGGACCGCCATGAACTTGGCGTAGCACGGCCGTCCGAGAATGGCGTGGTATGCGCCCTTGAACCCCACCACCTCGAAGGTGAGCGTCTCGTTGCGGAAATTGTCCGACGTGCCGAACTAGACAGGCAGGTCTATCTGCCCGAGGGACTGGATGCGCTTGCCCGGTGCGACGCCATGGGACGGCGTCGTGCTGGGCCGCAGCTGGTCCAACCCGATCCCCAGCAGGCGCAGGGTGTGCACGTAGAGGATGTTGAGGCTATTGCCTCCATCCATTAGCACCTTGGAGAACCGGGTGTTGCCGATGACCGGGTCGACGACCAGCGGATACTAGCCCGGGTTGGGGGTGCGGTTCGGAGGATCCACGCGGCTGAAGGTGATGGCGTCCTCTGACCAGTCGAGGAAGGAGGGAGGAGCCTTCTCCGCGGCGAGGACCTCGTGCCGCTCCCGCATGCGCCGGCTATTGGACATGTCCACGGTCGGCCCCCCGAAGATGAGGAAGACGTTTTCCACCGCGGGGAAGCCGCCGGCGTCGCTGTCACCGCATCCTTCTTGGCCTCTCCATCCTTCGCGGCGGCGCGACTGTAGTATCTTTTGAGCAGGTCGCACTGCTCGAGGGTGTGGTTGACCGGTGTCTTGTCGTACAGACAGGGCTTCTTCAACATGTCGTCGAATACGCCGGGGCCTCGAGGGCCCGCACGAGGACCCCTTTGAGCTGGGTCAACAGCGAGGGCCTCGTCCCCGTTGTCATCGCACTCCTGCGCGCACGCCTCGTGGCGCGGCTTCTTGCCCTTTTTGCCCCGCTTGTGCTTCTGCTGGGGCTCCTTGGACTTGCTGCCCTCCGCGGGCGCGTCGTCCACGCGCTTGCCATTCTTCCCGTCGAAGAGGGCTCCCACCGCCTCCTCGCCGGAGGCGAAGCTGGTGGCAATGTTGAACAACTCGTTGGAGTTGACCGGCAGGCTGCGCCCGAGCTCGCGCACGAGGTCCCGACAGGTCGTGCCCTCGAGGAAGGCGTGCACGATCTCGGACTGGGACACGCTCGGGAGCTCCGTGCAGCGCTTGGAGAAGCATTGTATGAAGTCCCGGAGCGACTCGCCGGGCTTATGGGTGCACGCGCACAGGTCCCAGGAGTTCCCAGGGCGCATGTACGTGCCCTGGAAGTTCCCCACGAAGGTGCGGACTAGGTCATCCCAGGGCCAGTGGATCCGGGCCGGCCGGCAGGTGTTCGAGCCACGTCCGCGCCGAGTCGGCGAGGTGTAGTGGCAGGTTGCGGATGATCACCTCGCCGGTGGTGGCTCCGCCCAGCTGGCATGCTAGGCGGTAATCGTTGAGCCATACACGGGGGTCCGTCTCCCCCGTGTACTTGACGATCGACGTGGGCTGGCAGAAGCGTCGAGGGAAGCTCACCATGCGGATCTCCTGGCTGAACATGCAGGTCCCCGGGGGCTCCGACGTTGGCGAGTGGTCCCCACGGCTGTCGTAGCGCCCACCCCGCCGTGGGTGGTAGCCTGCCGCCTCCCGTGCCTCTGCGTTGCCCGTCCGCCGGGCGTTGATGACATTGCGAGCGTCACCGTCGTAGGCCTGCCCGCGCGTGTCAAGGATCCGCTCCCTAACCGGCGTCTTGCCTTGGTTGGCGGGCCGCCCCGCCGCGCCGCCCGCATGAACTGACGCCTCAGGGCCTTGCGCGCCTCTGTCGTCCCGCGTGCTCCCCTGCTGGCGAATGCGGGACACCGAGCTCTTGGCCTATTGCACGACCGCTTGCTCGATGAGCGCCTGCGCCTCGCGGTGCAGGTTCCGCGCCTCAGGCGTTGAAGGAGCGGGCATGGCCTGCAGTGGTGTCGCGGCAGTGATGAGCTTTTGGGTTGTCGACGTCGAAGTCGGCGTTGATGCGCTCGCGGGCCTGCTTGCCCAGCGCACGCGCGTGTTCGCCGTGCGCGGAGGCTTCCCCAGCGATGGAGGCGTGAAGTAGTCGCACCGCACGGTACTCCTCCGCGAGTGTGGCCTCGAGCTCACGCGCTTGAGCTAGCTGTGCGTTGATGTCGCGCCCCTCGGCGGCGAGGTGGGGGCGCACTCGGCCCCGAGCCCTGGTGTGGTCCAGTTCCCGGGTTGAGGGGAATCTCTCTGTCGCCAGCTTCTGTCGCGTTCGCGGCGTTTGCTTGGTCGTTGTCGATCACGACGAAGCACTCCCGCGCGGGGTCGTAACTCCCGACGCTGGAGTTGTCGGAGTAGCCGAACCAGTAGTTCACGGCGTCGAGGAACCACTGGAACATCACCGGGTCTGGCACGCCGGAGAAGTCCCACTCTGCGTACCCGTGTGAAGTGGCGGGTGGCGGCTCGCTGGTGGAGCCGTGGTAGGACTCGTCGTCGGTGGTGGCAGCGAGGTTCCTAGCCGCCGGGACGTGGCGGCCGGGATGGCCCTCGCACGCCGCCACGTTGAGGCCGGCGGACGAGGCGTACGCCATCGCGGCATTGCGCATGTCGTGGGGGAACTGTGGTTCGGAAACCACGCGCTCCCCGCGGGAGCGGTCGCCATCGCGCCAGTGGTCGTGTCGCGTTGAGAGGCGACGCACGCGGCCCGACGTTGTTCCATCCGCGCCTATCGAGAGCGCTGGCCGGAGCGTCGTCAGCGAAATTGTGGCGCTGAGGGGCCCGCGCCGTCCACTTGGGCGGGCGCCGGGGCGTCGGCGCCAGGCATGGCGGGGACCGGTCCTGACCCGGTTGACCGCCACGGGTGAAGCTCGGCACGGTTGGTGATGCACATGAGGTAGCTGTTCCCCGTGGCCTGAAAGTTCAGGCTCCCCAACCGGATTTCGAATCCGGCTGGGAGGGGGTCCGAGCTACCCATGGAGTATCTCTGGCCCCTGTACTCGGTGCGGATCACCATCGAGATGGCTACTGGGAGCTGATCTTCAGCGCGCGAGTCCCCTACCTGGCGCGCCAACTGTCGGTGCGGAAAGTAGTCCCAACACTAACTAGTAAGAAGCGCTGAGATCTATCTCTCGATGGCCGGTGCTAAGCAACTAGTGACACTAGGTTTATCCTGGTTCCGTCCAGGGGCCGTACGTCCAGCAGGGGTGTGCTCAGGGCACTATATTGCGTTGCACCGTGGTGCTCGTAGAGGGGGGCTACAAGCGAGGCGGGAGAGGAGATCGGGTCTCCAGGTCCTAGAGGTACTGATAGAGGCAAGTGCCAAGATCGTGGTGGTGGCGGAAAGCGTGCAAGTGATCGCTGTCCGTCGTTCGTCCCCAGCGGCTAGGGGACTGCCCCTCCTTTTATAGGCCAAGGAGGCTGCAGTTTACAAGCATGCCACACTATTTCGTCCACACGTAGAGGTATGGTGTACAGCGTCGCAGAGTAGGCGGCCGACCTGGCGAATCTTGCTTCTGGCGGGACGTCGTGGCGCGTCCTGTGCACGTCCAGGAGCGGCTTCGAGGGTGGCGACATAGGGGTCTCCTGTTCGGCGACCGCCCGTGTGAGGATTCGGGGGTGTCGTTGACGTGAGGTCGTACAGGGGTACAGTAGACGGCGTGGCGTCGTCCCGCCGCCGTACGCTTCCACAGCGTCGGGGGTGGTGATGCAGTGGCCGGGATGGCGTTAGGGACGGGGGGGGATGGTCGCACAGGGCCGATGGCGACGGAGGTGACCGGTCCCGTCGGCCCGACGTCACGACGTTGTCCTGGCACGAGCGTGGCGTAGTTGTTCATCTTTCCTTCGAGGGCTCTGCTGTCCTTCTTCGAGGGTGCGGCACGCCGGCCGTACGGGAGTGGGTGGCACAGTGTCACGGGGTTGTTGCTGACCATGCCGCACAGCATCGCACAGTGGCGGGGATGGCCTCACCACAGGAGTTGGCGGAGCAGTGCCGGGGCATGATTCCTAGGCGCGTAGTGGCGTGGATTCGCCTTTGACTTAAGCGCTTGCAAATGTCAGTGCATTAACCTGCTGGGGGAGTAGGTATGGAGGCGGCGGGCCCGTGATATCCTCGAGCGAGACGGAAACTGGCTCGAGGGGGCGCTCGACTCTCGATTGAGACGGGGCCTCGCTCGAGGGGGCGTCCGGCCCCCGAGCGAGGCGAAGTTGTACCGGTGTGGCGCCATACCCCTCGAGCAAAGCGGAGTTCCGCCCGAGGGTGGCTAGGCCGATTGTCTGGTGGGCCGCGGGTTTGTCTTGCGCGTGTTTTTAGGTTCATTAGCGTTTGTTTTTTACGAATGTAAGCGGGTTTTCCCTGGTTGTTTAGGGGACCCTTATGGCTGTCCCCGACAATGCATAAGTTCAAATATTACAAGACCTTGCCAAATAAAATTGTTCAAATATTACATGACGATAACATGCATAAGTAGTTCAATTATTACAACACGGTAGCACAAACAAAGTACAGTCACTGCATTCCTTCGTTGTAGAGACTAGAACGACGTCCACGTGCACTAGCTGAAGGTGGTGTAGAAGTGGCAGTGAAAAAGTAAGATGTTTCCGTGCATTTCTTGTAGGAGTGTCCTGGATTGTTGCACTTAGAGCAAATCTGCACCCGAGGTCCAGCTTCAGCCTCATCCATGTTCCTAATCCTCTTCTTCTTGCGTCGACTAACACCTTAACACATGGTTGGATTTGGATTTAGTATGTACAACGTACTGTCTTTGGGGTCTTGAGTGAAATTTTCAAGATGTAGATAACCCTCAATAGTGTGGTTCCAAGTGTCTAGAACGGTTTGCTTCAGAAAGTATTTAGGCACGTAGCGACCCCAATGCTTATTCTTTGTTGCAAGGCATGCAACGATCACATGTGAGCAGGGGTAGTGTAGCAGCAGTGGCTTCTGGCAAGAGCATCAACATATCTGATTCCCAATAATTGTATTTTAATTGTTATATCACCATTTGCTTTTTGTGATTTGGACTGGCAACTTATCTGATATTTTCACTGCACTTCCTCGCCAGGATCACGACGTAGAGGTTGTGGGTAAGCTCTGTGAGCAAGAGCAGCCTTCTGTTTTTTGTTCAAGTACTCAGTCATCCATGTTGGATACACCTTCTGAGGGGCCTGCATTGCTGCATGTGCTGCATTAGCACGGTCAAGAAAGTACTTCATTGTGCACAAAAGGAACTCAATGATACTAATAAGAGGTTGAGCTCTGCCACCACGCATAACAACGTTGTAGACCTCAGCAAAATTTGTTTTCATTATCCCATGCCTCACACCTTCCTTATCAAACAGGAGAGAGTATTTCTCCTTAGGCTCATTCTGAATCCACTAGCTGATGGTCTTCACAGCACGTCCCATTCTCCTTCTGACATTTGGAGCATCTAGCCCCACGTCCTTCAGAGAAACTGGCTCTTCCCCGGGTCCAGTACTTACTGGCTTCTTAGCTATCTCTTCTGATGCTTTCTTCGTCAGATCATCTAATTTTTGCCATAGGTCGTAGAACTTTTTCTCCTGATTGGTCGAACATAAGCGCTTGAACAATTGTGTAAGTTCTTTGTTCTTGAACTGACTATGAAAGTTTGCTCCCATATGCCTCATGCACCACCTGCTATGCACATCTGGCCATTATGTTGCTCTGTTACGCTCTACACTACCTTCTTTGATGTCATTAATGGCCTGCAAAATACCTTTGTGTCTATCGTGTATCACACACACGTCTGTCACATCTCTCACCACCGTCTGCTTCAATCTCTACAGAAACCAATAGCAACTGTCACCGTTCTCTCCCTCTGCAAAAGCAATTTCCAATGGCAACAACTGATTGTTGCCATCTGCAGCCATAACTGTAAGGATTGTGCCCTTGTATTTCCTGTTAGGAAATTGTCATCTATGCAAATAACTGGTCGACGGTGTTTGAATGCAGCAATAGCGGGACTCAATGCTAAGAACGCCCGCTGCAAGACTTGCTTCCCTGGCCTGAATACAAGATTATAAGTCTTAATATCATAATAACTACCGGGATTTAGCGTGGCAATTGTGTTCAGCAATCGAGGCAGATTGTCATAGGATGATTCATAAGTTCCCCACCTCATCTCCATTACCCTCTTCTTTACCATGTATGCCTTATCATAACTTATTTGATACCTAAATTTCTCCTCAATTGTCAAGATAATGGACTTAGGCTCATAAGTAGGATTTTCCACAATCTTAGCAAACATCTGACTGGCCACAAAACCGGATGACAAATTACGATGGCTTGCATCCAGCTGCTCAAGTACACAAGTGCGATCCACAACAAATTTGATCTCCCAATAATTTTTCCACTTGCCCTTGGAAGCATACACTCGAAAAGGACAGTTAGACTTCATATATTGTACATAATATATATGTGAAGAACTCTTCACTACCCTGAACTCTCTCTGCAGAGTAAGGGTGGTCCACCTCTTCACTGCATCTTCACCTCTATTGTACTCTTATATATGGCGCCCATAGAAACCGTATTGTCTCTATACTCCCAGTGCACATTCTTACCAGGATTGACAGATAGCTGTGAGAAATTGTAACTGTCTCAGTCCCTTGGAACTAGCGGGTCATCCTCATCATCTGAGGAGTCCTCTTCCAACCCACGTTCATCCCCTTGGGCTTCCATTTTGTACCGCCCGAGTACTTCTTCATTAACTTCCCCTTCATCAATTGCATCCTTAAAGGGTGTGTCACCATCTCCTTCTTCTTCCTTAGTGGAACCACCATCTCCTTCTTGTGGCTCAGTTGGACGACTATCTCCTGCTTGTAGTTCAGCCTCACCCTGGTGAGCATCACTCTCAGGCACTTGACTACTAGACCGAGCCTTATGAACAACTTGAATAAACAACATCACAGACAAACCAATTTCACATGTTGTTTTGATATAACTCCTCTAATGTTCAGTGCCTTGAAGTGACATAAGCTCCCAATATAATAACTCACTCCTGTTGATTAGAGTCATAATGGATAAGTCATGTTGCTCTGCATCTACATGGAATGCCTAAAAAACTCAGTAATGGACCCTCAAGTTCTTGAGGCTGCTCTTCTAATCACATGGTCAGCCGAATCAAATTCTGACAAGTCAAAAATGTTCACCATATCTAATCTGCCTATTATCGAAATACAACTTGGCACTGAAATCATCCGACATGTCTGACAACATGAAAAAAATAAAACACTTTTAACAAGTGGATCTGTAACTACAAAATATATCTGCTCAGAGCTCCACTAAACCTATAATTTTACTAACCAGATCTACAATAAAACTATAATTTCATCACACAGATCTACACTAAAACTATAATTTTACTAAGTAAATCTACAATAAAACTATAATTTCACTAAACAAATCTACACTAAAACTATATATTTAGTATTACCTCTAACGAGACGAAA
Source organism: Cenchrus americanus (assembly GCA_947561735.1). Classification (NCBI taxonomy): domain Eukaryota; kingdom Viridiplantae; phylum Streptophyta; class Magnoliopsida; order Poales; family Poaceae; genus Cenchrus; species Cenchrus americanus. The sequence continues at coordinate 63,037,700 of OX387241.1, forward strand.
AACAAGCAGTGCTTCACACCTTCACCACCTCCTTCTCACTCCCTTCTTCTCTCCCCCTATCTTTCTTTTTTCGAATTATTATGACATTTTCGGCTGAATTTCAGTATTATATAGGCAGGTGGATCTTAGCGCCGTGGCCCACGGCGCCAGGAGGCCTGCCACCATCGTGACCCACGACTCTAGGACATATCGTCGTAGCCCACGACGCTATGTCTCTAACGCCGTGGGTTATGGCGCTATGTCTGTCTCACGCTTATGTCCCTGCCGCCGTGGGCCACGAAGCAGATGGTATAGTTTTGCAAAATTTCAGCGGGCCATATATTTTTGCAAAATTGTAATACAAAAAATATATTAAAAATCCTCCTTGTAGCAGCTAGCTGCGGCCTCCCCGCCTGCCCGCTGTGTTCTGCTGTTTCTCTCCCCTGCTCCGCAATCCCTCCGATCGTCTCGCTCACCTGCGGCGCCGGCGACCGTCGGGCAGCGGCCATGCGGGTGGCACCCAGGGTGCTCGTCCTCGTCCGCGACGCCGCAGGATACGGCGCAGCCCTCGCCGACGCTCTCCGCCCGCCGCCGGGGCTCACGAGGTTTTCCCTCCCACCCAAAACCCTAGCCTAACTTTCCAACAAGCGCGTAGCCATAGCTCCCGCTCACTGCCGCTTTGCTGCTGGATGTTTACGGCAGGGAGTCGTCGCCGTTCGAGTTCCCGCTCGGAAAGTACGGCCTCGACGGCGAGAAGGCGTCCGTCGAGATCCTGAGCTTCTCCGATTCCAATGGCTCTCCTCAGGTAAGGCCCGAGAGGGTGTCTACAAATCTTATCTGTTCGATTCGTGTGGTTAAAGTTAAAACTTAGCTAAATGAACGAAAGGCTTGCTGTCTCTATTGTTCGGTGAATGAGCTGAACATTACTAGACAAATAACTGTAATTCTGTAACAAAAAAAAAATATGTGTGGGGTATTGCAGATTTGCGCCACTAAACTGGAAGATTGATCTCCTTAAGGAGTTTTTTATTGTGCATTGAAAGTCACTTCTGGTATGGCAACATAATTGCGCTTGGAAATCATTTTAGGAAGTCCAGGACAATGTAAAGTGAAAAATGTACGTGGAGAGTGAACACGGGGTGTGTCCTTGTCACCGATTTGTGGAACTCCCGGATAAATATAATTTCTTGGAAGCTGCAGGGTTCAGAAACTTTCCATTCTTCTGGGTTTGGTAGTAGTGAGTGCAGGCTGAGATCGACCTTGGTGGAAAAAGAGGAAGATTTCCCCCCACATATCTTAATTATCAACTTGCCATGATTTATAACATACTGATAAACTGAAGCTAGGTTGTGGGTGCCACTTTGTCCTTTTTTTATGAATTTGCATCCATTGAATGCCATTTTTTTTTGCTGTTGTGATCCTGTCTACCTATTTACTTGCAATACTCTACCTGATGCATCAATACCAAACATGTTTTATAGCCACGATAAAGTAAATATCTCAATCAGCCTCACATCATTTGGGCAACATCGAAATAACACTGCATGGTAATCATTATGCAAGTTGTGTCAATCGATGCTAATGGAAAAGGGAGACTTCCGTATTAGGGTGTAATACTTTTTTTGCTTGCTTGAGTTTATTAAATGGAATAATGAAATAAGCAAACATTTTTGCTGTGCAATTGGTTTCGCCTTGTTTCTGCTAACAATGTTTTATTCTGTTCTGTGTCAATATTGTCCTTTTAAAAATTGTATAAATGATATTATGCTGTCAGTAAGCTAATGTGACTTCCTAGTTAGACAACCATGAGGGCTGTTGCCTGTCAACCTGTTAGTACACTGAGACTGAGGATTATTTGTTAATGAAGAATTGACTATATTTTGTTACATGGCATGAAACATCAGTTGTGTTCCTGATGGCTGCTGTTGAGTCTGCACTGTTTTCCCATCTGCACTCCATAAGAAGATTGCTGTATTTAAGCTCTGTTATTTGTTGCCAGGTGTCTGCTTTTGTTGTGCCAGATTATAAGCCCCCTATTGCGGCTTGTGCTATGAATGAGGTCTTAGAACTGATTTGTTCTGAAGCTGCCTCCACTGAGCGAGTTCTGATTGTCCCATTCATCTCAAGATCATCAAGCTATCATCATGGAATGGAAAATGCAGCAAAAGCATCACCTGTACTTCATGGTGCTGAAATAGGGGCATCAACTGACTTTACTCGCTTGTTGGTTGATGGGACTACTAAACCTCCTACATCCTTGCAAATACGTAGTGAACCAATATTATGTTTGCTGGAAATGGTGCGCGTGTTGAAGATGCCTACAGCTCTTTTTGTCGCTTCTGGTGGGCAGCAGCAAGGCAAAGGCTCTACAGTTTCTGACATTGAGGTAATCTAGACTATTCTGTTGAATCTGATTGAAGTATTCTTTTTTTTGCGAAAAGATTGAAGTATTCTTTACCCACATATAAAATCCGATTCCTTGGATAATTATGTGTAATTCTATTTCTGCCTTCCTTTCCTTCTGTTGCCCCATATTTGGTAGAAACTCTGCAGACTATGTTGGTACTGAAACTCGTCAGAATTGTTCTGATCAAATTGGGAACGATACTGAAGCAATAGGCATATGAAGTAGCAATGTCAAAATGGATTAACCTGTGACCTTTGCACCTCAGAAGCCTTTAAGGCTGTAACTAAGCTGAACTCTCTGAAAAGTTTATGTCAACAGCAGATAGCATTTGCGTTTTCAGTCTTCATGTGTGCAAATAGAAAACAAATACATGACGTTTTGGCTATATGATCATCCTGTCTAGTTCTTGGTGTTTCGGAGTTTGTTTATTATTTTTTGTTGCAATGTAAGAAACTTTACACATTCTGAGTTAATATCTTTGTATGAAGCAGTGTGCACAGCCTCACATAGCAGTAAAAGCCTGTATGATACAAACGTCTAGTTGAGTTCTGAAGAGTGCTTACTATGAAAAAATGTGAATTTCATACTTGTAAGTTGCAAATTGCAAACTGTTGCTTTTGACTCACCCAGTTTCACCCTCCTGTCAGATACTGCAATGCGTAGCGGAGCACTTGGCCAAGCACACCAACTTGGAGTTCAGCAAAGAATCCATTCTCGAGAGAGGGATCGAAAAATCACCAATCACTCAGGAACCCTGGCGCGAGTTATATGGGTGAAATTTTTTTTGCATGTTGGCACGCTTTGGTCTTAGTTTAGTCGACCATACATGTTTTGAGTGAATTGTGTGGCGTTTTTGGTGCTGGAATCATGACGGTTCTGGTTTCTCACACTCTGTTGAAGTCTGTAATAGTGCATATAGCTCCACCAGCAGTTGAACTTGTAGACTCTGGATCTCTGATGTTTTACCCTGCTGAACACGAAAGGAATTTTCCTAGCGAACAGTGTCCAAAGTTCAGGTTTTATTGTCGTCACTGAGAATGTTTGTACCTAAGGGCTAAAAGATTGAATGCTTTTGTTTCTGAACGATAAATTATACAGAGGTTTTGAGTTTGCTGAAAGTTCTGTAGTGGGCGTTGATATAATTTGACAAAGTTTTATCTAAGAAAAAAACCAGCAAAATTTTGACGGAATTCACCCAAAACTCCGTGGGCAAATCTTACGAGAGCTGGTTTGGGCGTCAAACCGCACACGAGATCCCCAACAATGGCGACGGCGGCGGCGTGCGGCGGGTCCGTCGCCAGTTGCTGACGTACTATCAGACACCCTGCCGTGGCCGCCACCGCCCCAAGCGATTGATCTCCGGCATTCCCCCCAAACACCTCCCATGGCTTCCCCTCCGCCCCCGCCATCCCCCGCCGCGCTCATCGCCCATCTCGCGGGCGTGCTCTCCTCGCCGGGCTGGCGCTTCCACCCCTCGCTCCCGCACCTTCCGGCCCTTCTCGCGCCATCACTGCCCCGCACGCTCCTCGTCCCGCTCCCGCTCCGCCTCGCGGCGGCAGTCGTCCGCGCCGCCGCGCCGTCCCGCCACCTCCTCGACATCTCCCTCCCCGTCGTGCTCCGCCTCCACGCGCTCTCCCCGCCGCCGCACCGCCAGCTCTTCGACCGCCCCTTCCGCTCCCTCTTCGCTCACTTCTCTCGTTACGCCCTGACGCCGCTCATGCTCCGCCTCTTCGCGTACATGCATCGCTACGCCCCGCCCGCACCGACAGGCGCCACCTACAATGCGCTCATCCGTGCCCTCTGCCGCCGCGCCGACCTCCGCCGCTCGCAACGGTACCTCAGCCTCATGGTTCGCTCTGGCTGGCGCCCCGACGCGTTCACGTTCAACTCCATGATTGTTGGTTACTGCCGCACGCAGCAGGTTGAAGTGGCCCAAGACCTGTTCGATAAAATGCCGCTTAGAGGGTTCCCGCAAGATGTTATCTCTTATGCTGCACTGATCGAAGGACTATGTGAGACAGGGAGGATTGGTGAGGCACTGGAGTTGTTCAGGGAGATGGACCGGCCAGACATGCACACATACGTGGCCTTGGTGAAGGGGTTGTGTGATTCCGGAAGAGGGGAGGAGGGGCTCTGTATGCTGCAGAAGATCAAGGAGCTGGGATGGAGGCCAACCACTCGTGCTTATACAGCACTGGTCGATTTATGGTGTAGGGAGCGGAAGGTTGATGAGGCTGAGAAAATGATGGAGGAGATGTTTGACAATGGGTTGGCCCCTAGCGTCGTAACGTGCACTGCTGTTGTGAATGCCTACTGCAGGGTGGGGAGGATGAGTCGTGCAGTGAGGTTATTTGAATCCATGAAGTTGAAGGGATGTGAGCCAAATGTGTGGACATACAATGCATTGGTGCAAGGTTTCTGTAACGAGGGGAAAGTGTACAAAGCAATGGCTTTGTTGGACAAGATGAAGGCATGTGGAGTGGAGCCAGATGTAGTGACCTACAATTTGCTGATTCGAGGCCAGTGCATCGATGGGCATATAGAGAGTGCTTTCAGATTACTCCGTTTAATGAAAGGAGATGGTTTAGCTGCTGATCAGTATACTTGCAATGCGCTGATTGATGCTTTGTGTAAAAATGGGAAAATCGATGAAGCTTGCTCTTTTTTTGATGACCTAGAAGATAGAGGCATAAGACCAAATTCTGTGACTTTCAATACACTGATATATGGGTTATGCAAGGCCGGTAAAGTCGATGCTGCACAGATGTTTTTGGAAAAGATGATCTCAGCAGGTTTTTCACCGGATACCTATACATACAGTCCATTCATTGAAAATTTATGCAAGACCAAGGGATCTGGAGAAGGATTATCCTTTATAGATGAGATGCTGCAAAAGGATGTGAAGCCCTCAACGGTCAATTACACGATTGTGATCGACAAGCTTTTCAAGGAGAGAAACTATGAATTAGCCACAAGAATGTGGGGACAAATGGTGTCACTGGGGTGCAGTCCTGATGTAGTCACTTATACTACGTCTGTCCGTGCATATTGCAATGAAGGCAGGCTTGATGAAGCAGAAAATGTTGTGATGGATATGGACCGAAGTGGGGTCAATATTGATGCAATGGCATATAACACTTTGATGGATGGGTATGCAAGTGTTGGGCAGACAGATCGTGCAATCACAATCTTGAAGCACATGACGAGTGTGGCTTCTATGCCAAACCATTTTACCTTCCTGATCTTGCTTAGAAATCTTATAAAGAGGAGGCGGGCTGAGCATGTGCCTTTGAAAGCAAGTCGTGTTTGGACAACCATAGAGCTTGCTGATATCTTTGAATTGTTTGAGTTAATGAAGAAGAATGGTGTCCCTTCTAGTGCAAGAGCTTATTTGACCATCCTGGAAGGGTTTTCTGAAGATAGAAGATTGGATGAAGTGACTTTATTGGTTTCTCGTATGAAAGAAGATAATCTACCTCTGAATGAAGATATATGCACTGCTCTTGTTAATTGTTTTTGCAAATTGAGGATGTATACTGATGCTTGGGCATTGCTTTGCTCCATGATTGGACGTGGTTTTTTACCGAACCTGCTGTCTTACCAGCATCTGCTTTCTGGGCTCACTGCTGAAGGACAAGAGGATAGGGCTAAAGAAATATTCAGAGATTCCAGATGGAAAGACTACAATCCTGATGAAATTGTATGGAAAGTTATAATCGATGGCTTGATTAGAAAGGGTCACTCAGAGATGTGCCACGACATGATATCCACATTAGAACAGATGAACTGCAAACTAAGTGATCAAACATATGCAATGCTGACTGAGGAATTGTCTACCAGGGAATAGGCTGTAAGCTAAGTAGCTAACACACTCGTAGCTCAAAGCAAAATCTCTGTCAAACTGTGCCTTCCGTCAGTTATGCTTATGCAAACTGTGCCTCATCCCGTGCTTGTTCACGCACAGGTTATGTACTAGGCTATGCACACCGGAGTTGTGTAGAACTGGATCATTGAACACAGTCACACACTTCTGTCATGCCCTCGGAAAGGTAATTATTTGATTCCTTCCGCTGTGACTTATGTATCATCAATGCTTATAGTTGCAATGCCCTGTTAAAAGCTTTGAACTAGGTATTAGATGAATTTCTCTTATTTATTCTACATGCCTTAACTTTTATGTTGACTAGGCGATATGACATTAAAGGTCGAACACCATGCAGAAATAGTCCGGTCATGATGTATGGATTCTGAGAATTTTTTCTTAAATAACTCCTATTTTTTAAATAACTCGTACTCTTTTTGTATGGATGGTACAGATTTTTAAGGAAAAACATTGGTTTCGATAAACTTTGCTATATTAATTTGTTTAAGTCTCAATAGCACAGAATGTATTTTCTCCAAATTCATCAATCTGAAATGATGTTTCTTTTTTTTTAGAATTGGCATCATTGAAGTTCAGTAGAATGGTGATGCTCCAGAATGACCTTAAGGCGGAAATGGGACATCAGACTGTTTATGCATGCATGCCAACAGCTTCCAGGGGAGTCGACATCTGCTGCAGGCCTGCAGCCGGCCTGGAGGAAGAACAGAGAATGGAGCTCCAACCGCCGGCAGTGAGGAAGAAGCACCCAGTTTGAGAGGCATCTGGCCGGTGGCGGGAGCTAGGGGAGGGGCGTCGCATCTCACTGGCGGAGGAAGGGAGGTGGGTGTTGACACCCAAAACTGGTGAAAGCCACATTAGGCTAGGGCTAGCAGGTCAGATCGGGTTCGCCAGTCGGTCTGAACGGGTGGTACCTGTAGCCGGTCTAGCAATAGGCCGCTAGGTAGTCTAACCGCCTCCCTGGGGTGGTCAGACCGGGTCACCCGAGTCTGAATAGAATTAGGAGTTTTGGCAAATTCTGAGATGTAAAGCGTTCCTTGCAGAGCAAGACCTCCCACCCTATAAATATAATGGGTCGTGGCCGATTGAAACCTATCATCCAATCGACCTTATCAATTTACTACTTTATTTCTCCAAACCCTAGCTTTTCCAACCCCATTGGTCTCATCTTTCGTCTGCACGACGGTTGAGAATGTTGAGTGGCTTGCCGATCTCAGGACAACCCTAGGCACACTGTTCCTGACGGGGTCCCTCCCAGAGCAGCAAACTTAGGTTTTTGCCGACGCTTCTGTCCAAGGTGGTTAGACCTGGAAGTCTCGATGAGGTGATTTCCGACGCCCACGTGATCTAGCGCACTTGTGTGTTCGGCCCGAAAAAGCGTCAACAGTGGGGAAGGGCGACACATTGAAGGATCTCGTCGTTGGAAGAAAGGAGGCGGATAGAGGCAGTGCGGTGGAGGAAGGGGAGGGGTGGCACGACGCGGCGCGGCTCGCCGGTGACGGGAGCAAGGGGATGGCGCGCACGACTCGATAATGGAGGGAGCTAGGGGTGGGGGTGCATCTCACCAATCGCGAAGGAAGTGTCGCGAGGAGGGGTGGCCAGGGAAGAAGGAGGGGGCGAGGAGACTCGGCTTGTCGGCGGCGGGAGCTAGGGGGATTGAAGCCGGCACGACTCACTGGTGGCGGGAGCCAAGGGAGGGTGATGGAGTTTGTGCAAGTGGGGAGAGCAATTCCATCCAATACAGAGGGTGTTGGGTTTGCAGTTGAGGGGTTGGGAGGGTCCTAAATGTCGGTTGGATATTGGGGTTCATTTTCAATTCCGACTTCCAAAGCATCCAAACAGCCTGCATTCGAGACTACCAATTACAATTCCGAATTATGAGGTTCAATGTCTACATCCAAACATTACCTAAGCCTAATTAATCTGTCATTAGGGAACTGTAGCATATTAAGGACCGAAGCGTCCGAGGATCGGTGGATGGTCGCTCCCCGGTGTGATGAGTGATTGACAACGTGGTGTGGACAGACTTTTGATCGAGTATTACAGGTGCAGGTTGTGGCTTGATTTGCATTGGTGTAGATGAAGAGCAGCCGCGAAAGGTCTTAGCCTTGCCTGGCCTACGAGGAGTGGAGAGACAAGTAGGCTCGGCTTAATGGACCCGATGGCCAAACGGGATCAATTGCGGGCGCATGGTGGCAAGAAAAGCAAGACGAATTCGTGGACTGGAGCCGGTGCAGGGTAGCGGCTCACGACCGGAGTCAGCACAGGGGTTTGTGGCGGTTCACCACAAAACCGTTGGTTACTTGGTTGAGCCACAAAACCACGACCGGAGGCTTGGCGGGCGGAGACGGGATCCGGGTGCGCTGAGAAGCTTCGATGCCGGGGGACACCCGGTAGGATCGTGGGGCTTGCGTCAGGAGGACACAGACTGCAGCGAAGGCGTGGCCGCCTAATAAAAAGATCGCTACTTGACCATCTTGCCCCTGAGGGGTGTGTATCTTCCTTTATGTTCTAGGGGGTAGCTTGGTCATTTGCCCAACCCAGAGAGACTTCATATATGCAGCTTTATGGTTTTAGGGCAACTCATCTTCTGGTCTGCTTCTCATTTTCCCTGCTCTTTAGTCTAGATTTTCTTCATTGTTTTGTAGAGAATTTGACCTCCGGTGTATGTAAGCATTCATGGTTGTGTCAATTTCCTTCTCGTGGCTCGAGTGATTTTCGTGTCTTTGTCGAGCTATTTTTGTGGGATTTTCGTGCGCAGCTTGTTCCTTCAATTATGAGGCATTTGTGTTCGGATTTCTTTGTGGGGATCATGGATAGATGTCTTGTGCATCTTTGTGCTTGATCTTGACGCCTCGAACTCCAGATTTGGCCTCTGATTCAAGGATTTTGGTTGGAACCCTAGCTTTTTGGCTGAGCTCGGTTCGTGGTCGATTCCCACCGATTTGAGGCTCCAAGTTTTTGGGCATAGCATCCCCTAGGGACACTTACATCTCCCCCAAATATTGTCTCAATCCATTCAGCCGTTTGGGAGATCCATGGAAGGCTAGGGGGAGTTGACTTGCGGTTTTCGAGTTCGCCCAGTTCTGTTCGAGGCCGGCGGACCGTCCGCCAGGTGGCCACGGACCGTCCGTGGGGTCTCGTGTTCCTCCAGTTCGTCGCGTGTTCGTGCTGGTCGCTGGTTTGATCCGTTGGGGTCGAGTTCCTTTTTCGGATCGTGTTTGATGAACTGTCCGTCCGTGGTTAACGGACCATCCGCGAGGGGGACAGACCTTCCGCAACCATCGGACCGTCCGTGGAGCCGTGTCAGACCGTCTGTGGAGCCGTGTCGGACTGTCCGTATTGGTCGGGGGTGCTACTGGAGGTTCTGTCCAATATTATGGACCGTCCGCCGCCCGTGCGTGATAGTCCGTCGTAGGCGGACAACTTTGCCTAAGTCTCTTTGCTTCTTTTGTTGTGCTTCCGCTTTGCAACTAGTTTGAGCTTGTTCCTAGGTTGGTAGGTCCGTTGTGATATGTGACCTTGGCAAGTTTGTGTGGGAAGAGTTGATTTTGGGACTTGACGGTTTTCTCTCGGAGAATTTTTTATCGGCTCTCACTCACTCACCTCTCTGGTCGCCTAATCGGTCCTTCACATACGTTGTCTAATCATGAGTTCATAACATAATTAGGCTCGTTGATTCCTCTCGAAAATTAAGGTATGAGTTGTGGAATAAGTTTTGTCATTAATCCACATTTAATACTATTAATTAATGTCTGGAGATTAATGTGGCAAGTAGTTGGTGAAATTTTGGAAATTAAAAATTAGTGACTTGAAGCAGCTGACCCAAAGGCATTTGTATACGGGAGGCCGGGGACCCCTAGGCACGGGCAAAATACCCGATACCCATTACTTGTACCCAAATTACCCAAACCCGAACCCGAATTACCCGAACCCGAGGTACCGATCCCAAGTTCGGATAGTGATTGTCATTACCCGAAATTAGTTTGGGTAATTCGGGTAATACACTCAGTACACAAACTACCCGAACTACCCGAAATTCGACTTTGTCTTTGTATTTATTCACATGTTGTTAGTTGAATACTTGAAATTGTCACTTTATTAGAATATAATTCTCTTAATTTGAATTAGTAACTATAATATATTATTCTTCTCAACTTGTAATTGAAACTCAACACAAACTAATAGTCTATGCAAAATTATGTGTGTTTAACTCGTATACTTTGATTATAGATTTCGGGTAAATTGGGTAACCCGAACCCGATTTTTGCGGGTACCCAAATTTGCGGGTAGTGTTTTTATCGGAGTGATATCGGGTAATGATTCTCATTACCCGAATTTCTCAAAACCCGAATTACCCGACCCAAACTAATCGGGTAACCCGAACGCCCACCCCTAGGGACCCCGGGCTTGCAAATGGTGGGAAAAGCAATGCCACCCACGAGTACAAAAACCAGGCTAATAAATCCGGAAGTAGTTCCCCTGCAGTATTGCTCTCAGCACTTGAGTCACTGACGTGTGGGTCCGGGTCTACAATTCTATTTGTTAGTATAATTCTATATGTCGGTGACTCAGGTGCAGCTGCATGTATGGTATCAGCCGTGTGGTGTGGATAGAATGCAACCCGAGGATCTCCTAAAAGATTGCTCTCGACAATGTCCTCTTTCGCAGAGATCAAATATGTGGGAGCTTGGTGCTAGACGGCACGACACCTTGAAGCTACGAGCCTGTTCGTTTGGCTGGTGGGCGATGGTAGCTTGATTTGTTCGAGAGAAAATATATCACGCCATTCTTGATGGCTGGTTCGTTACGAGAGAAAATCTTCTGTTTGTGGTGGTGATAAGCCAAACGAACGCGGCGTCTGTTTTCGGCGGTGGTGGTGCTGATCCCAACGGTTCTCAGCCGATGTTGGCCGAGCCAAAGTTTGGCCGCTCTTTGCTTACATGCCAAATTTCGGTCGGCCATGAAAATTTTATCAGCCTCCCAAAGTCCGAAGTCTAGACGGTCTCCGAAACTGGCAGCATTACCGGGCCCACCTCTGCTCAGTATCCAATAATGATGGTGCAAAAAGGAGTAGTGTAGCAGCACATGGCGGCACGTAGCAACGCCTTCGGGGGCCATCCAGCAAGCAGTAAGAGATGGGACCGACCAGACACCAGAGATCCCCGGGCCCTGGCAACCCACGCTCCAGACAGCCTCTCGCCGGCGGACATTTTTTAATTTTAACATTTTTCTAAAATTTATTTTAAAAATAACACCACTCAAATTTTATTTGCAGGTCTAACCCGTTTGCCCGCGCCGGCCCACATGGCGCGGCAGGCCCACTTTGCCGCGCCACATGCAGCAGCGCGGCAGGCACGTCACGCTGGCACGGTGACCTGACGAGGTTTCCTTCTGCCGCGCCACATGTATCGGCGCGCCAACGTGATCATGTCGCGCCGTGTTGGCTGGCGCGGCAAGAGGTTCCCAATTAAATTTTATCAACTTTGAACAATCGAAATAAAATAACATTTGAACTTTAAATGTTACAAAATTTGACATGCACGTTATATAAGATACGAACATTCCATTTTATTATCACATACAACGCTAAGTATTACATATTTTAAAATTTTAAATTTCAAAGTAGGATATGTATTATCCTTATATCCCACTTAGGGTTCTCGTTAAATAGTTATCTACCTTGGATGATACCAATTAAATATCATTTAAATATTGATTGTCACGAAACTTGTCATGCACATTGTATAATATGTAAAGTTCTCATTTTAATAACATGTTTTGAGTCAAGTGCTACATATTTCTACATATTTTGAATTACATAATTTCAAAGTAAGCTGTGTATTATCCTATTATCCGACTTAGGTGTTTTTTAAATAGTTATCTACTTAGAAGAACCTTAATTAAATATCTTTAAAACTTTGAATGGCACAAAACTTGTCATGCACATTGGGTAAGATGTAAAGATCTCAATTTATTTACATGTAAACAGTTAAATGCTACATATTTTGAATTACATAATTTAAAATTAAGCTATATATTATCCTTATATCCCACGTAGAACTCTCGTTGAATGGTTATCTATCTAGGATGATACCAATTAAATATCATTTAAATATTGATTATCATGAAAATTATCGTGCATATTGTATAAGGTGTAAAGATCTCATTTCAATAACATGTAAAACGTTAAGTGCTACATATTTTGAATTACATAATTTCAAAGTAAGCTATGTATTATCATATTATTTGACTTACAGCTCTTTCTCTATGCTTATCTAGATAATCTTAATTAAATATCTTTTAAACTTTGAATGTTACAAAAATTGTCGTGCATATTGTATAAGGTGTAAAGATCTCATTTTATTTACACGTAAAAAACAAAGTACAACATATTTTGATATACATAATTTTAAAATAAGCTATATAGTATTTCTTTATCTCCTTGAAAAATTTGTAAGTATTAAAAAAATTAACATTGTTGTTAAGTTTCATGACATTCAATATTTAAATGCTATATAATTGAGATGATCTTAAGTAGATAATAAGTTAACGAGAGTCATAAGTGAGATATATGGATAATATATAGGCTACTTTGGAATTAATTTTTTTAATATTAATACTTGGTCTTGTACATGTTGCTAAATAGAACGTTTAGATCTTATATATCGTGCATGTCAAGTTTCGTAACATTTAAAGTTCAAATACTATTTTATTTATAACGTTCAAAATGGATAAGTATAACTGAAGTACTCCTGTCACGCAACCAAGTTGGCGCGACACCATCAAATAATACATATTTGAAATTATGTAATTAGCATTTGACTTTTTACATGTAAATACAATGAGATCTTTACATCTTATATAATGTGCATGGCAAGTTTTGTGACATTCAAAGTTTAAAGAATATTTAATTAAGGTTCTCCTAAGTAGATAACCATTTAACAAAAACCTAAGTCAGATAATAGGATAATACACAGCTTACTTTGAAATTATGTAATTCAAAATATGTAGCACTTGACTCAAAACATGTTATTAAAATGAGAACTTTGCATCTTATACAATGTGCATGACAAGTTTGGTGACAATCAATATTTAAATGATATTTAATTGGTATCATCCTTAGATAGATAACTATTTAACGAGAATTCTAAGTGTGATATAAGGATAATACATATCCTACTTTGAAATTAAAAATTTTAAAATATGTAACACTTAATGTTGACAATAAAATGGAATGTTTATATCTTATATAACGTGCATGTCAAATTTTGTAACATTTAAAGTACAAATGTTATTTTATTTCGATCGTTCAAAGTTGATAAAATTTAATTGGGAACCTCCTGCGATCACGTTGCCGCGCCCATGAATGTGGCGCGGCGAAGTGGCACGGCAAAATGGGCTTGCCGTGCCACGTGGGCCGACACGGGCAAACGGGTTAGATCTGCAAATAAAATTTCGATAGTGTCATTTTTAAAATAAATTTAAAAAAGGGTTAAAATTAACAAATGTCCCTCGCCGCCGGTGCTCTACTGCTCCGGCTCCGCTCCCCGGGCGACACGTCAGCGATGTCCCCGGTCCGGACGTGCAGGCACCGCCAGGGCTCCGGTCGTCGTCGGCCCGATGGCCCCAAGCAGGAGCGAACAAGGGTCGCTGCCGGGCCCACACAGGCACACGTTCGGGCGCGCTCGTCGTCTTCCGGTTCCGGTCGTCCCGTAGCATCAGCTGCCGGGGCGGGGGTGGGGCAGGGCGGCAGGTGGGGTGAATGCCTCTGGTCCCCGTGCTCATGGGACGCCGATGTGGGTTACGGCCGGCCGGCCATGATTACTGAAATACTGTTCCATCCGTACCCGTTTTTTTTCAAAGTTTTGGTTGATACAGCAACAATTTACTCCCTCCGATTTGATAAATAAAATCGTTTTTATAAGATTTGAGTCAAACATTATTAGGAATATAAATCATAAATAACTTTTAAGTCGGTGAGTTTGAAAATGTGAAAACTACATAACTAGATTTCTCTTTCAAAATACTTCCATAAGTATGGATATGTTATTTTTTAATAAATATTTTTATAAAATAAGAAGTCAAAGTTGTACTTTGGAGACCGTGTCGCTATGCTAAACAACTTCATTTACCAAACTGAAGGTAGTATATCAATAATAATGCTGATGTGTAGCGACTAGCAAGGCCTCCGACCACGGCGGCATGGCCTGTTGGTGATCCTCTACGGTTTAAGAATGTCAGACTAACGGCACTGGGCTACTGGAAAAACCACTCCAGTACCGCTTTTCAAGGGACAGCGCCGCAGCGACATATTGGAAGCGGGACAGGACGCTCCGCTCGCGTCCTGTTTCCGCCATTCCTGGCGTTCTCCCCGTACATGAGACATACTCCCGCGTGGGCCCCACCTCACCTCCTCGCGCGCCATCTCAACCACCTCAGGGAGGGACTAGAGAGGAGGGGCGACGCGAGCTCGAGGCTGGCGGAGATGTCGGCGTCCTCGCAGCGCTCACCAGGTCCCGCATTGTCGTCCCTCCCGCTGGAGCTCCGCCGCCGCTGCACTCGCAAGATACGCATCACTGCGAGGGAGCAGGGGAGGGGCGTGAGGCATGGCGCTGTGATTCGGTAGTCGCGACTGTGCCACTACCTCGTTCCTCCCTCCCCCTGCACCGGCATCGAGCGCTGCCAGCGAATCGACGGACATGGAGAAGAGGCACAACACTGTTGTTGACGGTTGTTAAGTACCAATTTTATGGCCGTCAACTCCTGCATTTTGGCACATGAATTGCACATCAACACTAGAATATGAGCTTAAACTAATACTTTCTACAAATGTTGATGTCTATTACAATGCAGATATTTAGCAAAGGAAATGAGAGGAATCCATGCATATTTGATCTAAGCTAAACAAGCTTCAGCTAATAAGAGGCTGCCACATGGGACTCCCCTCATCAATGATGTCACCAACTCCATGTGAAACACACTTGACGAATCACACGCTACCGCGTAACCATCAAATGGATCCAAGGGCCCACTTGCTATTCAAACCACCACAAAACTTGCCATGCACGGTGAAGAGATCATGGGGCCCACATGTCAGCCACCTGTAGAAAACGATCGATCGAAATGTTGGTTCATCCTGGCCTTCCACGTACAGCTTGCTAATTGGCCCTAAGCTACATCCCAATGTGTTTTAGTGACAATTGAGCCTCGGTGCTTCAGAACCCTTGCATATAAATAGAAGGGGAGGTGCCTTATTTCGAACACACCTTCCAAGCTCTCAAGCCTTCACTTTCCCCTTGTGTAGCTCTCCCTCTCTCCCATTCTGCCTATGTGAGGTGATTCTCACCTCTTGGTGGTAGAGTAGAGATGAAGATGTAGACTAGGATTTATGATAGATAGAGTAGGAGTGAGGTGGAGTTCTCGTGGATGTTTTTATTCTTCATTTAAAGCTAAGTGAGTATTTCGACATTTCTTATTTAGACTAATGCGAAAATCATGTATTGAATGATATGTTCTTTTGTTCTTAGCTCGTTCATGATTTAGAGGCTTGTGTTCTTGGTAACACATAGCTTGATCCTTTAGAGTTAGTGCATCAGTGCAAGTATCTGTTTGCATGTTTGATCTTGTTTGGTTGAGTAAGAGTGTTGTATCTAATTATCGTCTAGACCTTTCTGTCGCAACGTAACTCGATGATTAGTATGATCTGAGTCGTTCTTGCGGGTTTGTCACTCCATATTTATACAGAGTGCTTTAGCATTGTTGCGGGTCGACAGACGTAACCGTGCTCTAGTAGTAGTTAGTGGTGCAGACATGGTGTCTAGACTACTTGTTATCCTTCGAATACCCCATGCCCTCGTGTAAGGATAGAGGTAGGCTGCGGTTCGCTTGAATGTGCATGCAAAATCTTGCTAGCTTCTTCCTTCTCTTATCTCGGCTCTGTTAGCAACTGCCTTTCGTCCATCAATTTCTCTTTACTAGACTCTGCAAGCTTCTTTATTTTCACCGACCCGCTCTCCGCGTGATATCAAGTCATGTGCAGAGTTTTTTTCCCGACCAGTTGACCCAAACCGCCGCTCTCTGGTTCCGACTAACCGGTCTGGTTTGACCGGTTACCGGAAAAACCGACCAAATTCAAATTCTAAACCAAAAATGCCTGTTCAACCGGTTTGGAACAGCTAGCCGTCCGGTTAGACCGGTTAGCCGGACCCGCTTAGACCGATGCGGTCGTTTATAAAAAACCAAATCGGTGAAGAATTTAGCGTGTTTTCAATTGTGAATTAAAAAATTGGAATTTGAAATAAAAATTTCTAAAGATATTTCAAGGTGCATAGAATCTAATGGTGTCAAAATTTGGTTGAACTTCTAATGCCCGCAAAAAATATTAAATGCACTAATATTTAAAAATTTTAACACTATTTGATTTGTCGTAACTTGAAGTATTTTTGTAATTTTTTAGAAGGTTTTCATTTTTTAGTTCAAATTCAAATTTTTTGAATCCCATCAGTTTGGAACCGGAACCGGAACCGGTCTAGACTAGTTACACCGGTAACCGCGGTTTCCGGACCGGTTTCGGTTGGAAAAAAAAACCCTGGTCATGTACTCCCTTTCAACCTTTGCACATGAGCACCTCCAGATGCAACAGTCGGCCACCTTAATAATCAATAAATAATCATGTTGTTAATGTGGCCACATAATCTCCTCTTTATCTGAAATGAGCACCACAGACTGCGATCGTTAGTAGCACGCATATCAGCTTCTTGATTTCTGCACATGCGCACCAGTAGCCGACGGCCTCTTCATACTTCTGGTTACGCCGGACTTACAACTATATTTTACTTTTTCATGATAATATAGATATCAGGCAGTTGAATGTAAAAATAAAATCCTTGCCCCTTGGAGGTCAACATCAAAAGGATCAAAGAGAACTATATTGGGGTGGAAACGTACCTCAAACACAGTTTTCTAAGACTGTCTTCAGCAGTTGCTGTAAAATTGTATCTGCAAAATGCAGATCACACGCGCACTGTAGCGGCTCTAGCAGGAGCCGCAATAGGTGCTGCATTTTGCAGCTGTGTGGTGGCAATCCTGCATTCTCGAGGGCTCTGGGGCTTTCCCCGTCCCAACCGCCAGCAGGCCCCACCTCTCGCCCTCCTCCTCCTTCCCCACCCCATTAGGCCAAGCTCCGCATCCTCGTTGCTGCTCCGCGCGCTGGCCTCCTCCTGCGCCGCGCATGCTCCCCCTCATCCCCATCACTGAGCTGCTCCCCGTCGCCGCCACCTCCTCCAGACCCGCGGATCTCGCCGTTGACCTGTGATTCGAGCACTTGCGCCTCTCGATCTGAGGGAGAGAGGAGACGGTCGCGAATCGCTCCCCTCCACCAGGCGCAGCTGCCGAGGCTCGTCCAGCTCCAGCAGTAGCAATAGCAGATGGCCACGGTGGTGGCCAAGATGGCAGTCGCGGTGGTAGAGCTCCACAGCCGGCGCGAATTAGAGCAGGGGTTGCGACCTCGACGGCAGGCGAGCTGCGACCGCGCCGGTGAGCGAACTGCGGCGGAGGAAGAACAGAGCGGGTGAGCGAGTTGTGGCGGAGTGGATCTCGATCCTCGGCGCAGATCCCCTCCACCACCCCGCTGCCTCCGAATCGAGGGTGTGCCCGCATCGACGAGCTGCTGGCCGACCTTCTCACGGGCAAAACAGAGGAAGTGGATCCAGGGACCATGGTGGTAGCTCTCGTCCGCCGCGCCCCAATCAAGCTCCGAGCAGGTGAGGACGACGAGCTCCTCGGTCCGAAGGAGGGAGGCCAGGGAGCGAGGCGCGGCGCCGAGGAGGGAGGGTAGAGACGGGCCTGCCGCCGCTGTTCTTCCTTCGCCGGAGAGGAAGAAGAGAAGCAGAGGAGGGGCTCTCCGAGGTCCAGGCCGGCGCGGGAGTCAACTGCTTGGGCGAAATGCGTGAGGGGAACCGCGTTCTGTTGGAAGGCGCACCTTCTCGCTGCCCCGTTTCCCTCTCTCCCCTACCTGCATAATGGTTGTTTGCAGATGCAGAAGCAGTAACTTCATACTGTTACCATATTCGGGCCTGCCTTACCCCTCACGCTGGACCCACACGTCAGGTTACGTGATGACCGAAAAGGTGAAACGACCATAGAAATCGTAATTTGAGGAGCGTTTCTGCTAAAATCTTAATTTTTTTCTCACCCACCCCGTGTGTACACGCTGGGCCCACCTTCCCTTAGAAAATTCCGCACTGTCGAAACCATGGCGGCGGGCCGAGCTCCGCACCGGGCGTAGCCATGGCTGGTGGGAGAAGCTGTTGTGTTACGTGTTGGCGTGCTTCTGATAAAGGGAAGGAGATCAAGCTAGGATTGGGAGGAACGGAATGGAATGCCGACACGCAACAGCGTGCTGCGGCATGGAGGTGGAGAAGACCAAGTGCGAGTGCTGCGGATTCACGGAGGAGCGCACGTCGGCGTACATCGCGGCGGTGCGGGCTGAAAACCTGGGCGCTGGATCTGCGGCCTCTGCGCCGAGACGGTGGGCGACGAGATCCACCGGGAGGACGAGACGCTCACCACCGCCGAGGCGCCGGACCGCCACATCGCCTTCGCGCGCACCGCGAACCCGCCCCAGGAAGGCCTCTGCCTCTGCCTCCAACGACCTCGGACCTCGTCGCGACCGTCACGCGGCTGCTCAACGCGACCTCGACTCCCTGCCCGCGTCACCCACTGCGCACTCTTAACCTCACGACTCAAAGGTGGCCACAGGGCTTGGGTGCCTCGACGGAGCCGACGCCTAAAGCTAGCAAGAGCTCGCTCCGCCGCCGTGCAAACTAGTCTTCCTAAGCTACCTGCTTGTTCGACAGCGGCTACGAGCAATGATTAGAGTCATTAGTTGGTTGTAGTTGTACAAGAATAAAAACCACAACAGCATGTGGGCAGCTCGTGTAGGTCGTTGTTCGTCCGGTCAGGTGGTTGGCTTCGGTCCATGTGCGGCTTCGGGTTGTTTGATGAAGTATGCAATGGTGATTTAACGATAACGCTGATGCTGCTCGAGTTATGTGAGCGTTGTTTCGCAGGAACAGCCCCCCTCTCGACGATCCCGAATGGCGCTGGCCTTCGGCGCCGAAGGTGTGGATGGGTGACCCTCGGCGCCGAAGGTGTGAAGGGGCCGGAAGCCCTACGCGTCGGGTGCGCTAAGGCTCATGGGTGAAAGTAGTCCGGGCGGGACGTCTCGGAAGCCCATTGCGACCGGGGCGGAGTCATGGGCCAGTTTGGTGCCGAAGGCGCGACGCGAACGGGGGCCTTGGCTCCGTCGAGAGGGTGCCATGACACGTGGCTACAACAGACGTGTAAAGGGGCACCGTACGAAGCAGAGACAAGATGCACCACGTGTAAAGGTGGCTTGGCCGTGCGAAGACACGCTGGAGGCCTGTACGGCGCAGGGAGTTACTGTTATGCCCTTGTAAAGCATGTAAAGCTGTTTGTCAGGAACGGAAAAGGTGTAATTGAGGTAGATGATCATACCCGGGGGCCTCCTATAAATAGTGACCCCCTTTGTAATAGAACGAGACGGAGTTAATGAGAATAGAGCTCCGAAGGCTCCGGCTTGTTTCTTGGCTTTCGGTTTTCTAAGTGCTTCATTTCTCTTTCGTAGTATAGGGAACAGTAATAGACGTAGTTAAGGTAGGAGTATTTAGAAGGTAGTAGTTGCTGGGTTAGCGAAGGTAGTGTTAGTGGCAAAGTTTTTCCGCTTTTCTCCGAGGGGGGCCTTTCGGCCGTTTTTTCCTTCGGAGGTGGGAGGACAATCAGGGGGCTGTTGTGTCGGCGTCCACCTTCGGGCCCGATTTCCACCAACAGTTGGCGCCCACCTCGTGGAAGAATCTAAGGCCGCATGGCGAGGACGCAATCGGCAGGCGCCGAAGCCACCACGGCTCAGGCGTCAACCCCACTGCTAGCACCGGAACCCGCCAACCCTTCGATTTCGGCCGTCCAGCCTTCGGCGGGAACCGGTGCCGGGGCGAATGTTCCGGAGGTCGAGCACACCGCTTCGGGGTGTTCGAGGTCAGCCTTGAAGGGCTGGGGGCTTCGGCGCAAGACATCGAAGTGCTACGAAGGATACGGGCTCTCGTCGCGGGCAAGGCTGTGGCGGCCCAGCAGGAGCAGGAGATGCGGTCGTCTTCGTCTAAGGTGCAGCCGTCCCAGCAGCAGGACGCGGCGCCGACGCACACCGCTCCCGGACGCCGTCGACTTCAACATCGAGTAAGGCCGAGCGGTATCTCGCTGCGCCGGGGTCAAATCATCGGCGCGACGCCGCAGCAGCAAGCCATCCCTACGTCGGTTGCTCCAGCACCGGCGGCCGCCGCGCAAGCCGTGCCGGTGTCTCAGCAGCACGTCTGGCACACCTTGCAGGCCATGCAAGCTCAGTTGGACCAGTGGAGGTAGCAGATGGATGTGTCCAAAGAGCAAAGCATCGGTCATCGACAGGAGCGCGGGCAGGCGCCGGAACACTTCGTGCCACACGACGCCCCGTTCCGCAACATCGTCTCGGTATCCCGCTCTCGGTCGAGCTCGAGAGTGCGTCGTGGCCTCGTCGTTTCAACGCCAACACCCTACCCCAGTACGACGGGGACTACGACCCCAAAGAGTTCCTCATGAAGTTCGAAGCTGCGGTAGAGTCCAACGGTGGCGACGCCACAACAAAGGCAAAGGCACTTGTGATGGCCCTCAAAGGCGAGGTTCAGTACTGGTATGCAAACATACCGAAGGGGCACATAACCTCCTGGTTTCAGTTGCACAACAAGTTGTTATCCAGTTTCAAGTGCATGCAGGTTGAAGAGCTAGATTCCAACGACCTCGTCAACATGTGCATCCAGGGAGATAGGGAGTCACTGCAGGAGTATATGCACAGAGTGGTGAAGCTGACAGCGCGTGCGCCTAGGGTGTCCGAAAGCAGCACTATTGACGCCATTGTCGGGGGTTTGAGGGTCGGAAACTGCCAGGATGTGCATGACAGAATCAAGCCGAAGTCCCTGCAGGAACTGTTTGAGGTAATGCAAGAATACTGTAAGTCCGATAAAGGTCGTCGCCGAAGGTTGGACCGAGCTAACACAGCCAAGAAGCAGAAGCAGCAGGGTCAGTGGGACCAACCGAAGGGGTGGCAAAATCACCCGCCGAAGCAGTGCACACCGTCAGGTCAACAATGTATCCCCCCGACCAAAACCGGGGATCGGAACGGCGGTGGGCACAAAGGAGGGCACAAGAATGGTAGAGGGCCAAAGCCACAACAACCACATCCACCACACCAGGGGGCGGCGAAAGATTCTTCTGTTGGCTCCATGGGATCAACGCTTACCACCACACCCATCAATGCCCTTCGGCGATCAAGAAGAAGTTGGAGTGGGAAGCTGAGGAGAAGGCGAAGGCAGCGGGCCTGGCTGTGAACCACGTCATGAAGTGCCAGTACTAGGGACAGTTCAGACCTCTATCGCCACCATATCACCACCAGTCTTTCCAGCCTTCGGCACCCGCGCAGGTGTTCCAACCAACGCAAGTATACACTCCTTCGGCGCCACAGTTGCCACCACCCCCACCCATGCACGCGCAACAACCTTCGGTGTTTGTGCCTTCGTGGCCGAACCCACCAATCTACCATCAAACGCCTTATGGCCAACCACCACCACCACCACCACCACCTCCACGAAAGCAATAGGCACTTGATTCTAGTGGCCCGGGAATGATGGGTATGGTCAACATCATCAATGCAATCTCGGGCGACTCCAATGAGCCGGTGCACGTGACGAAGCGTCAGAGGCAGGAATATTACCGAAGCGTATCACATATCTTCTCTGGGAAATATTTTCATTTGCCCTGGTCCCACATCCCAATAACTTTCACGGCCGCTGACATTCGGTTGCAACACTACCCTCACAATGACCCACTCATTATAAGAGCAAACATTGGCAAGAACACAAAGTACTACTTCGGTAACGATGTGGGAAGAGTCCTGGTGGACAATGGTAGCTCGGCGGATATATTGACCTGGCAGTGTTTCTCTGGCATGGGTTTTAAAAGAGAAGACCTGCAAAAAGCGGAGCACCCGCTTTACGGCTTCGGCAACAAGAGAATTGAGGCGCTGGGAAAGATTGACGTCAATGTGACCTTCTGCTAGGATGCCACCATGAGGACGGAAGTCATAACCTTTGATGTTGTCGACTTCGTGTACCCGTACAATGCTATTTTCGGCCGCAACACTATCAACATGTCCGCGGCAGTCATCCATCAAGGGTACCTGCTGATGAAGATACCAACTGTGGCGGGAGTGATTTCGGTATACAACAGCCAAGAGGAGGCTCGGCGGGCCGAGCGGAACACTTCGGTGCACGTCATCGATGAGGACGAAGGCAGCGAAGCCGTAACAGAATTAGAACAGAAGGCCGAGGCCCAAATGAGGCAGTCAATGAAGGGGGCCGAAGCTGAGCGTATGAAAGCAGTTGACGACACAAGGACAATCCCTTTGTGTCCAGATGTGCCAAGCAGGACCGTCATGATAGGCATTGAGGTCGGCACGGAGGAAGAAGACAAACTCCTACAATTCCTTCGTCATAACCAGGATGTGTTCGCATGGTCCAAGTCAGATTTAACGGGGGTCCACTGCTCGGTTATAGAGCATGCTCTGAATACCGACCCGAAGGTCAAACCGAAGCTATAGAGGCAGCGGCCGATGTCAGACGACAGGGTAAAATCCGCGGAAGCCGAAGTGCAGAAGCTGCTTGATGCAAGAATCATAAGAGAAGTGCAGTACCCAGTGTGGGTGGCCAATGTGGTGATGGTGCCGAAGAAGAATGGGAACATGCGCATGTGCATCGATTTCACATAACTCAACAAAGCATGCCCGAAGGACCCTTACCCACTGCCAAGGATTGACATCATCATCGATCAGGCAGCTGGGTGTGAAATGTTAAGTCTCCTGGATTGTTTCTCCGGATACCACAAGGTGTGGATGCGAAGGGAGGACGAGGCCAAGACTAGGTTTACAACTCCTTTCGACATTTTTTGTTTCGTCAGAATGCCAGAAGGCCTTCGTAACGCCGGGCCAACTTTTAACCACATGATGAAGCTGATTCTGCATAGTCAGCTGGGACGCAACACCTCAGCCTATGTCGATGACATTGTCATCATGAGTGAGAAGGAGAAAGATCACATTGCAGACTTGACTGAAACCTTCGACAATATGAGGCAGAACGGCCTCAAGCTTAATCCAGAGAAGTGCATCTTCGGCATACGAAAGGGGCAGTTGTTAGGGTGCATGGCGTCGAAGAGGGGCATACGAGCAAACCCTCGGAAGATCGAAGCATTGCGCAGGATGCAGCCACCAAGCGGCCCGAAAGGAGGTCCAAAGGCTCATGGGCGAGATAGCATCGGCGAACCGGTTCATCTCCAAGGCAATGAGCGAAGCCTACCTTTCTTTAAGGTGCTTCGTGCGAACTTAGTTTTTCGGTGGGGTGCGGAGCAACGAAAGAAGCCTTCGAGGATCTTAAAAAGTATCTAGAAGAGGCGGCCGTCATGACCAAACTATCACCGAAGGCGGAGCCGTATCGTACATCACGAACCGACACGGCGATCGGCGCGATCCTAGTAGAAGAGCACATGGAAGCGGATACTTTGAAGCAGCTTTCCCATCTATTACAATTCGAAGCCTTGAGCGGTTCAAAACTTTTCTACTCGGAGATGGAGAAGATGGCATATGCATTTGTGATGGCAAAGAGGAAGCTTCGGCATTATTTCCAAAGCCACAATATATCGGTCCCCACAGCCTTTCCCTCTTCGTGAGATGTTTGAAAACAAGGAGTCGACAGGGAAAATGGGTAAGTGGGCCACGGAACCCGGCGAGAGCATGTCATAAACTTTGTTTCGCGCAGTGCAATAAAATCTCAGGTCCTCGCCGACTTTGTTGCTGACTGGACGCCTTCGGTCTCGAAGGGGGACCACATAGTTTCGGAGCCAGTCTGGGAGGTACAGTGCGACGGTGCATATTGTCACCTGGTTTCAGCGGCAGCAACAATCCTCAAGTCGCCCTCTGGTATCAAGCTTCGTTATGCGTTGCGGTTGAACTGTGACAACTGCACAAATAACATGGCAGAATACGAGGGTTTACTGCTTACACTTCGGAAGGCTAGGGCGGTGGGAGCAAGGAGACTCGTCATCTTGACGGACTCCGAGCTTGTAGCCGGCCATATGGGGAAAACTTACAAGGCAAAGAAGCCAGACATGATGAAGTATTTGCAAGTTGTATGAAGTATGGAAAAATTTTTCATTAGCATTGCAATTAGGAGTTTTCCTAGGCACTATAACAAGGAAGCCGATGCCATAGCAAAAGCAACTGCTCTGCTCGAACCTTTGCCCCCAGATGTGTTTTACGAGACAACGACAGTGAGATCTGCTGCTGACGAAGCAGCGCCCCCCAAGTTTGTGAATGCCATACAGAGCAAAGACTGGCGTGCCCCAATAGTAGCAGCAGTCAGGGGCTATTATGAGGCCGAAGATGGAGTTATCGATAAGAGAGTGGCCATCAGGGCGAAAAATTACCACATCACTGACGGTAATTTGTACCGAAAGGGGGTGTGTGCCCCATTGCTGAAGTGCATATCAGTGACCGAGGGCAAGCAACTACTCCATGAGATACACAGTGGCATGTGCTCTCATCACCTCGGCACGAGAGCTTAGTGCAGAAGGCTTTTCGTTAGGGTTTCTATTGGCCTTCGGCAGTGGCAGACGCACATGACATCATGCGCCGCGTGCCCGTAATGTCGCGCCATGCACCATACAACAAGTTTGCCTCTAATGAGATACAACTGATACCGTCGGTGTGGCCCTTCGCCCGATGGGGCATGGACATCGTCGGTCCGCTACCGACAGTGCCCGGAAATTACACCCATGCCGTGGTGGCGGTAGAGTATTTTTCCAATTGGGTGGAAGCAAAGCCACTATTAAGCATTACTTCGGAAACAATACAGAAATTCTTCTAGCAAAACATTGTGTGCCACTTCGGCGTGCCATACGAACTCACGGTGGACAATGGCAAGCATTTCGACAGCACCGACTTCAAGGACTTCTGTACTTACCTGGGCACCAAGTTATGCTTCGCTTCGGTCTACCACCCGCAATCCAATGGGGCGGTAGAACGGGCAAATGGGGTAATTTTCACCGGTATAAAAAGGAACATCACCGACCCGCCCAAAAGCAAATAGGCCGAAGAGCCGCCGAGGGTGATTTGGTCCCACAACACCACAACCTCCGGAACCACGCGGCTTCTCGCCGTTCAAGTTGCTTTATGGCGAAGAAGCCATGTTATCTGAAGAACTGTGTTTGGGAACTTGGAGGGACATCCCTTCCAGCGACGAGGACCTCAAGGCTTCGGTCCAGAACATCGAGGAGGTGCGTACGCGGGCCGACGAACCCGTCGTCCTACCGAGAAGAGACTAGAAGGTGGAAAAATAAGAAGATTAGGCCGAAAATCATACGGTCGGGGGACCTGGTGCTGCACAAGATACCGAAGGGAAGGCTGAAGGGCAAGATGCACGGGAAGTGGGAAGGTCCATTCATAGCAACCGCGACAACGAACAAAGCGGCCTTCAAGTTGCGTCGATTGACCGGTGAGGAAGAGCCCTACACGTGGAATGTGGACATGCTGCAGAAGTACTTCGTCTGAGGTCGCTGCGGAGCGACAACTGTTGGTATTTTCGTTTCGTAGTTTTTGTTTCTGTTATGTTGAAGAAGTTTGTAATATATGTACATTAAGTAGGGGGGACGTACTCTTTTCCTCAAGGGGGAGGCTTCGCGGTTCCCCTCTGGACCCGCGAAGTGTGCGGTTTTTAACGAGGCGAACCCATGTACTTTGTTTTCTGACATGTAATGTAAGTCAGTTTTTCCCCCAGCACTTGGCGTCCAAGTTCTGTCTTTTTGAGTACGTTTTCGCAGCTCCGACGAAGCTATGCTACCCCCATGCTTTCCATAGGGGGCATAGTCTTCAAAGTGGCCTTCGGCGGGGTAAGTGACGGCATGGGCACGAGACGCATTGAGTGCGCACGGGCCACGCTTGCCACTTATCGTCGTGACCGAAGGTGAAGTCCGCTTGACGCGGCACAAAGGCCCCGATATGGCCCAAGTGGAAGCACGCCTGGCGCGTTGCGTCGGTCTCGTTATGACCGAAGGTAAAGTCCGCTTGACGCGGCACAAAGGCCCCGATATGGCCCAAGTGGAAGCACGCCTGGCGCGTTGCGTCGGTCTCGTTATGACCGAAGGTAAAGTCCGCTTGACGCTGCACAAAGGCCCCGATATGGCCCAAGTGGAAGCACGCCTGGTGTCGTGCATCGGTCCCGTTATGACCGAAGGTAAAGTCAGCTTGACGCGGCACAAAGGCCCCGATATGGCCCAAGTGGAAGCACGCCTGGTGCGGTGTGTTGGTCCCGTTATGACCGAAGGTAAAGTCCGCTTGACGCGACACAAAGGCCCCGATATGGCCCAAGTGGAAGCACGCCTGGTGCGGTGCGTCGGTCCCGTTATGACCGAAGGTAAAGTCCGCTTGACGCGGCACAAAGGCCCCGATATGGCCCAAGCGGAAGCACACCTGGTGCGGTGCGTCGGTCCAGTTATGACCGAAGGTAAAGTCCGCTTGATGCGGCACAGAGGCCCCGTTATGGCCTAAGTGGAGGCGCGCTTGATGCGACGCTTCATTCTGACATGACCGAAGGTAAAGTCCGCTTGATGCGGCACAAAGGCCCCGATATGGCCCAAGTGGAAGCACGCCCGGTGCGGTGCGTCGGTCCAGTTATGACCGAAGGTAAAGTCCGCTTGATGCGGCACAGAGGCCCCGTTATGGCCTAAGTGGAGGCGCGCTTGATGCGACGCTTCATTCTGACATGACCGAAGGACAAATCCGCCTGACGCGGCGCGAGTGTATCGTCATTGGCCACGCTGCGGTCAAGAAAACGCTCAACACAGTGCAAGAACTATTGTACCGATCAAAAACGGAAACGCGCGCGAAACAGCAGCGCTACCTTTCGGCAAGAATCCAACTAGCACATTTTAAGGCAAAACACACGTCTTTCTCTGGTAGTTTCGGTCGTCAAAGGTCGAGTCGAAAGGCGCCGGCAAAAAAATGAGCGTAGTAACAGAAGTGATAGGCGATGAGTACAAATACCTTCGTTTTATTATCATATTTTGAAAAACAGTGTTTTCAATACAACAGTCCAATGTTACAAATTAACACGGCAATACAATTACAACATGTTTTTTCTTCTGCACACACTTTACAAATCGGTTTGGGTCGCGTCGCCCCAGCATACCGCGAACACTTCCGGGGGGGAGTTTCGAAGCAGGGCACTTCAAGTCTTCACGGCATTACTTGGCGCGACGCAAAGCCGCGAGGGGTCGATACTTCTAAGTGATCAATCCTCGTTAAGTACGTCTTCGCTGATCTCGTCGATCAAACAAAGAAACGCTGTGTCAATTATGTCCAGAGCCATCTGCCGAAGCTCGCCGTCGGTGGGCATGCATCCTGCGCCGAAGACAGGATCATAGTCAGGTGCGCGAACACTCACACTGGCTCGGTCTTCGTAACCGCAGGGCCATCCAACGAGGCATCAAGAATTAAATACACGTATTCGGGTGGCCCGATGGCGCCCTCTTCGACCGGCTCTGGCTTCAGAACGATCCCTTCGGTTACGAAGGGGTTTGTCAAATTACGCTTGGCCGCCCGTCGGGTGGCGCGCTCTCTAAGGATGGCCTCTCGGCATGAGGGGTCCTTCGAAAATTCCGCAAAGAAGCGTTTAGCGACCTCGTTGCGGACCTAATAGCGTTTCGCATGATACAACAAGAATTCCGAATACGACACACCCGGGTGGCGGATGCTAAACTTGGTCCACACGTTTGGGGCAATAAAAAAAGAGTTTAGGGGCAAGGGCGTGTCGCTTGCAACTTCGGCTCTCTGCGCAGGCGCCACCGAGGGAACCTGCGCAGAGACACCTTATATTAGTGTCTAATACAACCACGGCACCAAAAGAAAAAGTATCATCTGTTTACAAAATCACGGCCCAGCGCCCCTCAGACCTCGGCTTCGGTGGTGAGGATCGGAGGCTCAGTCGGCTCGGCAGCTGCGGGCTCCGGGGGGCCTCGCGCCTAGGTGAGCTGGCGGCGAGCAGTGTGGCTTCGAGCTCAGCGGCGTGCGCCATCTCCGATGTGTCGCCTATAGGGTTTTCTTCGGCTGGCCGCGGTGGGGACGTTCTCATCTGGTGCATGGACGGTGTCTCCTTCGGGAGCGGCGGCAGTTCCGAGGGACGTGAGAGTAGGCACAATGGTGTTCACGGTTGCCTCAACACGCTCCGTTTCGTCTGAAGGCCCCTTTGCACTGTCGTCGCGCACGTTTTTGGCTCCTGGCCTCGTCGCCTCTTCGGTAACGCGTGCGTCACCGCACTGTGCGCCGGTCCCGTCGCCTTCCAAGTCGGCGGAGGCCCCCCTTGCGACCTCGGCATTTCCAACGGCGATCAAGGGAACCCCGAGCATGGCGATCCAGTCGCCCTCACTCATGAACAAGGGTTGGGGAAGCACACCACCGTCGCAGGTGCGCGGCAACACGCGCCTGTAAGCGAGGCCCTATCTGCACAGCATCAAAGACAACATGATTGCATCGTCATGGGTCGGCACCAAAAGAGGGGTGTTAGAACAGAAATAAAAGTTGCTTCGGCGTACCTGAGCACTCAGGCGAACCGACTCGTCACGTGTAAGACGGGACCCGCGCTAGGCAAAGAAAGTGTTCATAAAGATCTTGGCGAGATTCTTGACAAGCACGGGGAGTTGTGCCACGTCCAGCTCCGTGTCGGTGGGCCACCCGTAGTCGTCCTTCGTCAGCCGCCGAAGATCACTCTTGCCGACCGTTTTCTCCGATGAGGGGCGATCCGCGAAATTAGGGAGCATAAAGAATAGGTCGGCCGTGCGAACCCCCACTGCGGCTCCGAGCTCACCGAAGATCTTCGTATTCATGGTGATCAGGTCGAAGCAGGCACTCACCCATTCATAGAACGCTCCGACGGTGCCTCGGGGGAACGCGGTCGGCGGCGCATCAAGATTGCACTTTGCCCCGCAGCTCCAAGACCTCCCGACCGAAGAATCTCTCGCACTTCGTATATGCTCTGCACGATACCGCTCCAGCACGCTGCTCAGTTGGCTCATTTCGTTCTGTGCTTCGGCCAGCTTGGCGTTCTTGTCGCGGAGTTGGGCGCCCAAATTCTCTTTTGTGCTGGCAAGGTTTTCCATGTCGAGGCGCAGCGTTTCCAGGGCAGCTTGGGAAGCCTTCGCTTCGTCCTCCTTCGCTTGCAGCAGCTGTCGGTTGTGCTCCTGCTCAGCGGCTAGCCGTCCCTCCAGCTCCGCCACACGATTCTGCAGCGAAGTGGTGGCGGCAACCGATAGCTCTTTCGCCTTTTTGCTCTCCTGCTCCAACCTTCGGGCGAGACACAGGGACGCAACGAAGGCCTTCAGGGATAAATCCCCGCAAGCAGTGGTCAGGTCGACGGAGCTGAGATTCCCGAAGTATTCCTCTTCGTGGCGAATCGCGAAGCTTGATACCGCCTCCTCCAGAAATTTGCGTTCGTGGCCGCCGCTCGTCAGGCCCAGGAAGCGGATCTGTTTTCCACCAATTAGCTTGGCCTCGGTGGGAACCTGTAGGCGAGCAGCGGCGACTTGGGGCTCCTCCGGCGTCACGCAGTAGTTGCTGCTGTCAGGTTCCTCCTCCTCTTCTTCATCTTCTTCCGCAGCAGCGACAAAGTCGTCTTTTTCGGCGCTTGTGGCCGAGGGGGAGGCGGACTGCTCGGTACTCTCGGACGATGAGCTGGATGAACTGGTGGAGGCAGAGCTGGATTTGCCGTCGTCGCGGGCGGCTTCGGGACCGAAGGCGGTGGGGCTGCGTCCGCGAGGGGCTTCACCGACATAAGATACGATGCGAACGTCACTATCGTCGTCGCTGTCATTCTCCTTCGGGCTCAGTGGCACGAGCAGTGGCCCACCGGCTTCCTCGTCGGCCCCGACCGAAGGTGCGGCCGAGCGCAGGGGCACGACAGCAATCACGTCCTCAACGACGCCAGTCTCGACGTCCACGACTCGGGTTCTCTTGGCCGTTGGGGGTGAGTCCGCCGGTCGGCCACCACGCTTCTTCCGGGCCCTCCCCTCGGCGGCGGCAGTGGCGGCACCTGTGGGAACGTTTTTCCTGCCGGCTCTCTTCGTCGACGCGGCACGCGGCGAAGTTGCAGTTTCGCCCGCGTCCGTGTCGGTGGAGGCAAGCGCAGCAGCTTTCCTTTCGGCTGCTTCGCGATGCTTAGCGAAGCCAACGTGTTCTGGCACAGCGACCTTGAAAAACTCGAACACTCGGCTTGTTCGAGATCTGTTGAGCTCGGCTACCGTCTCCTTGTACTCCTTCGGCAACACGGGGCCAAGGATGAAATCACCGTGGTCTTCCACCTTCCTTTTCTTCAACACTGTAAGTCAGAAAGTTTGAATAGTCAGCACATGAAGCTTCGGAAATATGAGAAACGGGTAAAAGGCCACCGAAAGGCACAGAAGCACTCACAGGCGGAGGTAAAGCCGAAGGCTTTCGTCCAGTCAGGGCACGGGATCCCGCCGATGTCAACCGCCCAGGCGTCGTCGGCCACAGCCCAGCCGTCCACTAGCGGGCACACGGGTATGCTGCGATACTCCTCCATGATGTCGTGCGTGCTGTACTTGCGTGCGACTCGGAGAAGCATCATAACAAACTCGTCGCCTTCGGGGCAGGAGGGGTTCTTTGCATATGACTCGTGAAGGGGGTGCAGTTCCTTCGTAGCCAGTGGGTGAGACTCCCCGGGGGCGGGTGGAGTCACAGTGTGGTACCGCCAGTGTTGTTGCCAGTCCGAAGGCTATTTGTTGCGATATGCGGTTACGGGGCTGACAACGCCAGATTTGTAGGAGAAATTCAAACAGCTAAATTGGCAGTCCTTCTCGACGGACTGATCCCCCTCTTCTTCGAAGACTGTGCGGCGCTGGTGATGGACTTGATGCGCCAAAGCAAACCCTTCGGCAGAGGGCTTGATCTTCGTGGTGCGACATATCCACATATACACCGACACCGAAGAATCGCGTTGGGGGTGAGCTGGTGCAGGTATATGTCGAAATACCGGAGGATATCGACGACGGCAGGATGAAGGGGGAACCGAAGTCCCGCATACAGGAGATCGCGGAAGATGACAACCTCGTTGTTGCGAGGCTTCGGTACGGTCTCCCGGACAGGGGCTCGCGCGGTCCCGATCTGCGGTTCTTCTGAAGAGAGCTCACATCGGTTCCGTCGATCTGGCTTCAGCCGAAGGTGTACGTCTTCGGGATTTCCTTTGCGACAGCGTTGCGCCTTCGCTTCGGGGCCATGGATGCCCTCTAAATGCGAAGTAGAAGAAAAACAGGGGGCGAAGTAAACCTTACAACAAAACCTTCGGAGTTTCGAGCTTCTTGTCTGCGGGTCACGGCAGTGGGGTGGGGTAGCCCAAGAGTCAATCCCCTTTTATAGTGCGCTAGCGCCCGTTAATCTTGCGAGCGACACGCAGATTTACCTTTTTACCCAGTCGATCACCTCTTACAACGGTAAAATTTCCAAAGCGCAGAACACGTCTTTTACCCTGGCGAGCGTCAGCGTGGGCCGTCCGTGGGAGTTCCGAAGCCCGTTTTTCGCCCTATGAAAGTTTGGTCGTAAGTTCGGCCCATCTAGAGGGTAGGAAGGCCCTCACTGACGAGGGGCTACTGTTGGGGAAAATGGTCTTCGGAAGTGTGACAACCCGCCCAGGAAAATACCGTACTATCGCCTAAACCAATCCACTTTGGTCATTAAGCGATAATAAAGTATCATCCTGTCGTTAGTTGCCGGGTTAACGCCCAGTAAATCACTTGAATAGCAACAAGGATCGAAATATATGCATTAAAACTCACTCGAAGGCGAGTCCACATCATTAACAACCAAATTCGTACCCCGAAGGGTTTAATTAATACAAACCGAAGTTTTTGCCATAAAGAAGTAGTTCGAGTTTTGAAACAGCGGAATTAAACTAACGGAAAGCGGAAACACCACCGGAGGCCATCCATGATGCTCTCGAGCGGTCGTCCTCCACCCACTCCGGCTCCCAGCCGTGGGATCTCTCCGGCCACACATCACCGAAAGCATTACCTGGATCAACACATTATAGCAAGGCTGAGTATACTAATACTCAGCAAGACTTACCCGTCGCCGATAACTACTTCACCAATTCTAGACATGAAAGGCTTTTTGGCCACCGGGTTGCTTTTGCTTTGAAAAGTAACAAAGAGTATGTCCTTACTTTCAAGATTTTAGCACAAGTTCTAGTGGGTTTGATCTTTACTACATTAGCCAACTAGTACGGACAAAATTGTACAATACAATTAATCAAGCATAGTATTCATCAACTTCCATCATTAGGGATCTCATGGCTAGTGGAGTAAGTAGTCTCGGATAACGGTGAAAGGCCGACAATCGATTGATTCAAACCTTGCAAGGTAGACCTAAACACACCGTAGGTTGCCCCCGCAAGGACAACTTCTCAAGCGAGTTCCCAAATATCCTCGGGTCGGAATGAAAGGCCACGCCTTTGGTGCGAGGCTATCCGAAATACCCCGCGAGATACCCGACTCACCATACACCACCGTAGCTAGCCGTGAGACAAACCCCAAGAGTAGTGATAGTTCCATCCCTAGCCGCCTCATTAAGGTACTAAGCTTACCGGTCCCATTCCCGACAAGTGCTTAGTACGTTCAAACACTTAACCCACAATAGCCATTGGACCGGAGCCCAAATCCCATGCTCTTACCACATGAGCAATCCAATTAAGGATATATTGCGATTCCTATCTAGGAACCTATTCTCGCGAGTGAGGTCATCACCCGACTTGTAACGGCCCTAAAGCTTAGCGGCTATCGACCTATCATATTAGTAAGGACAAAGGTACCTAGGGATCATGCATCTAGGGTTCCATTCAACTCCCGAACTTAAATGCACAAGCATCCATAGATAATTGAATAAAGAATTTGAAAATTGGGTTAGATGCACCGGAGCTTGCCTTCGTCAGCTAAGTTAGCCTGGGCACCCTCGGTGTCGTCGAGCACTTCCACGTACTTGCGGTGAAGCTTCTCGCTCCTCCTTTCTCGGTTTCCGGACAAGGGAGTAGTCACCGTCCGTAAGATCTACACGGAATGCAATGCAAGGTCCAGGTGATGTGACGGTTTGTTATCTTATCCAACCCTTGTTGGTCATATTCACCTTAACAAGCATCTAGATAGTACATCTATTTTAGGAAGGTTATTAGTCATATGTGATTCATTTTTTTATTGCACATTTGAATTATCGTCTCTTTGTACTTGTTATTTTATGTGAAGGTTTAACCCTTTTTCCTCTCACTACAAGGGTGTGAACAAGATTTTTATTTATAAATTACTTCCTTATCAGCAAGTGTGTTTTATTAACTTTTAATTAAGTTAGGTAATACTTTCCAAAAGGGAAAAGAATTAAAAGGGGATTTTCCTTATTAAATTGCTTTCTAATATTTAAAAGGGCTCTTAAGCTTTTTATTAAGAAATTAAATTACCAAAAATTAAAGAAGTGTTTCTTAAGCATATCAGCACCTAAACTGGTCCATTGGACCCACATGTGATGCTTGGAAGCTAGGAAATTAATCATTATGGAAAATAACAAAGACTAGCTAATGATTCAAATTAAATACATACAAAAATAAATAAGCACCAAAATGATCCAAACTTTCTCATGCATACTCTCTGGTCCTAAACAAGCCTAAAGAACTAGCATGTTCACCTAAAAACTCTACTGATCTTACTTCATTAATTTACAAAGGAAAACATGCACAAATTAAGAATAAATATTTCTGTCAAACCAAAAATCATGATTAATTCACTAGAGGTGTGTTTTGACATAACAAGACAGTACACACAAGTTGGCCACAAAAACATAAATATTTTTAGCTACAAAAAATATCTAGGCAGTTTCTCGAAATGGACAACAATTTATATAGCAAGATTTACATCATAACTTTGTGCAATTTTTGGCACAGGAACTAGTCATAGCAAGGCATACAACATATCCAAAGTTTAGATACAGAGGAGTTGTAGATTTTGAGTTATGGTAGATCTAGTTATTTCACAATCCTATTTTTCATGTTAAAAATATTCGGAATTAGACCTTGTGAGAATAAAAAAAGTTGTAGGATTTCTCTCCACGAATCCAACAAAATTAGTTTGGCATTTTTCTGAATTTTCTACAATTTTCTAGTGATTTTTAGTGCACCTGGACTAACTAGCAAGAAAACATAGATAACTTCTATTGCAAACCGGTCCCTAATTCACAAAACGGCCCTTGGGTTTCACAAATATGCCCCCGGCGGCGGGGGAGCTCGCCGGCGGCGATGTGGGGGCCGGACCGGGCAACATGTGTCGGTGTTTTAGACCGGCAAACCTACCAAGAGGGTACCCGAGGTAGTAGATTGTGCGGTGGGGATCGTGATCGGGAGACCGAGAACTCGAAGGTATGCGCAAGGACACGGACACAAGATTTATACGGGTTCGGGCCGCCAAGGTGGCGAACCCTACGTCTCGTTTGGGGGATCAAGTATGGCGCCCGCACTTGGTGTTGGGTTGTCCCCGGAGGGATTGGGGATGTGCGGCTAGGTACCCGGCCCTCCTTTATATAGTCCGGGGGGCGGGTTCCTAGTCGGTTACAAGGCAGGAGTCCTAGTAGGAGTACACGGAGCGAGTCCTAGTAGGAGTACGGGGGAATTCTACCAGAGTCCGTCTTCTACTATTCTTCCTTCCTTGCATGAGTACCCCGGGAGTATGCCCGACAAGCCCCCGAGCACGTTGGAGTCGAGAGTAGTAGTTCGAGTAGTCTTGAAGCCTCTTCGAGTAGTTCTTGAGCGTCCTCGAGTACCTTGCTTGGAGAAGTCTTCAATAGTACTTGAACCGTCGCGAGGCTAGAAGGTGGTCCGACTCAATCGGTCTTGAAGTCGAGATTATATGGAAGTGCGATTGCAAAATCGCACTCCATATGGAGTAGCCCCCGAGCCTTAGGATGAGTTGTAGACTCTAGCCGAGGGTCAATCTTGATTCCAAATCTTCCGTCTTGAAAAATTTGAATGATGGGTGTAGCATAGCGCCCCCGAGCCTTGAAATGATTAGGTAATCAATCCAAGGGTCTTCGGTGATCGCGAAAGCCATCAACCGAGTACTCTTGCGGCGTGTAGCCCTCGAGATAAGAGAGCTATATGAGCCACGTCGAGTAGTGATTGGTGAGAAGCCCCAGGAGCTTGAGAGCGAGCGAAGCATGTGAAGTTATCTTCGAGTAGTATGTGAAATGCAGCCCCCGAGCCGGGAGAGATTCCAAGTAGCGAGTTTGGCGTCGAGCCATGGAGCTTGAGAAGTAGTCGTGCCGTCAGAGCGGACTTTAGAATGCGACTTAAAAACCGAAGTCGACTTTGTGCCGCGCGGAGCGGACTTTGAGATGCGACTTGAAAACCGAAGTCGACTTTGTGCCGCGCGGAGCGGACTTTGATATGACTTTAGAAGTCGACTTTAGGATGCCGCGCGGAGCGGACCTTCTTTGATATGCGACTTTAGAAGTCGAGTTTAGTTACCGCGTAGAGCGGACTTTGATATGCGACTTTAGAAGTCGACTTTAGTTGCCGCGTAGAGCGGACTTTAGGTGCGACTGGCAAGTAGTCGACTTTGCACCACACGAGGTGGACTTAAGATGCAAAAAACGAAAAGCACTTTTCCGAAAGCCAAAGCGAATGAAAAATCGCAGAAAACGAATAGTTTTGCCGCCGGAGCGGGCTTAAGATTGCGACCGGAGTCGGCTTGTGCCACCGGAGTGGGCTTAAGTACACCGAGCCATGGATTTCATACCCAAGGTACGGTTGCCGCCGGAGTGGGCTTGTGCCACGGAGTGGGCTTGGATGCGACCGTTAGCGTCGACTTGTGCCACCCGGAGTGGGCTTAAGTACCCGAGCCATGGATTTCGGACCCAAGGTACGCTGTCCGCCGTAGCGGGCTTGAAGGTGCGACCGGAGTCGACCCGTGCCACCGGAGTGGGCTTAAGTACCCGAGCCATGGATTTCAGACCCAAGGTACGATTGCCGCCGAGCGGGCTTGAAGGTGCGACCGGAGTCGGCTTGTGTACCTAGGCCATGGATTTCAGACCCAAGGTACGGGTGCCACCGTAGTGGACTTGAAGGTGTGACCGGAGTCGACTTGCGTACCCTCGGGCCATGGATTTCAGACCCAAGGTACGGAGCGCGAGTACTTAGGGCACTTGGACCCATGGTACAGAGCGTGAAGACCACGTGCGCCTAGGTTCCATCGTCGCCGGACCCGAGGGCCGCTTACGCCTAGGTTCCATCGAAGCTTATGTCGTATGGACCTCCCTGGGCCCACTACCTCTGTGGGTACCAGGACCGACTACTCGGTGGGCCCCTGGGACTACCCGGCTTGCGCTACACGGCATCTGAAGGCGTGGAGCACAAGGACTACACAGGAGTAGTACTCGGTTAGGAAGCTGTGCATGTTCCGCACTGTACAGAGGACTCCTAGACGTACACGACTAGTACTCTCTTCCTACTCCGACTTGTAACCCCGCCTCCCGACTCTATAAGGCGAGGCAGGGACCGATCCCCTCAATCCAATCTCATCTCATACAACCCACGACGCACTATTGCACCATCGTGTAATTGTGCCCTATCAATCCGTAGCTACGCAAAGATACGGGACGTAGGGTATTACGCATCTCGCGGCCCGAACCTCGTCTAAATTGTGTGCCACGTGTCTCTTCCTTCGAGTTACCGATCTCGGCGAGTCACATTCATCTACTTCGGGTACTCCCCGTAGTAGGTTGCCGGTCTAAAACACCGACACCGGCGCGCGCGTATGGGCTCTCGCTCGAGATCACATGGCGAACTCGACGGCTTCCGTTCACATCAAGCCCACCGTCGCCTTCAACCGCGGCGACACCTTTGTCTTCGGCACCGGGGTCCGCACCGCCGATGGCGCGGGCTCCTTCCCGCCGCCGCCGACCATGCAGCCCAACCCGAGGACAGCCTTGTGACGCTTCCCCCGAAGTTGTCACAAGCGAACTCGCCGCAAGTTCGGCGAAATTTCGCTCTTCGACCACCACGCCGACTTCGAGCTCGAGTCCGTCTCCAACTCGAACCCGACGTCGCCATGGGCCATCGCATGCGAGCCGGCCGCTCGCCCATCGCAGCGGCCCCTTCACCACGCCGGCCGCTCCGCGCGTGGCCCCCGCGTCCTCGCCCGGGCCCGCACGGAGGCTCCTACTCCACGCCGAGCCGGCAAGGAGCCCGTACCCGAGTGCAACTCGGACTCCGACGCCGTCCCCGACCACGTCTCGTACTCCGGCCCTCTCTCCGAGTTCTACTCGAACCCGGATTACGAGTTCAACTTCGGGTCGGACCCCCGAGGAGCCCGAGTCCGAAGATGACTCCGCCGAGCTTCCTTGTCGTGGCCGCCCTCCGGCCGGGTTATAAGATCGACGCCGGCCGAAGATACGTCTCATCGGCCGTACCGCAAGCCCGCCGACCGGCAAAGGAGGACTCACGCTACGTCGCCTACATCGACTCACTACCGTTCCAGGAGGGAACACCACCGGCCCGGGGCCGACTCAAACACACCAACCGAGGTGGCACCCTCTCGAGTCCAGCCTTGGGTACCCCCGATCGCCAAGTCTTCATGGCCGCCGGCGAAACTCCGCGGACCCTCGTGCACGCGCCGAAGACAGTACCGGAGGGACATCTCCGCGGACGAGCCGTCCGCCAACGCACCTCGCGTACGAGACCGTCGCCAACAGTGGACGCCCGACGCGAACGCAACAGAAGCGTAGCGAACGGCGCCGGCGGCTCGCAGACAACCTTCCCATCCGCAACCTTGCGAAAGCTCTCGAGGCGGTCGAGAGCAGAGTACACACCACCCCCGAGCAATGCCTCATGTCGATCACGCCGATCGCACGCCGTGCTCGGGGCATACACGCCGGAGAGGTCATCGCCAAGCTCGCCGAAGACGCCTACTTCATGCGGGTCGACAACCGTAGTCAACCAACCTCTCCCGCCTAAACCCCCGCGACAACGAAGCTACTAGTCGCGCCGCCGACCCCGGCCCCAACCGTACTCGAGCCGACCTCCCGGGCCGATCCAAACCGCCGCCGCTCCAACGCCGGCGGGCCTTCACGACAAGACCAAGGCAACCGAGAAGTCGTCCCCCACCGCGCTCCGGCCGGTGGCGGCGGCAACGACCCCCGACGGCGGCGGCGGCCGACGGCGGCGCCTCCAACCACGGGGCCAACAGAGAGCCGGAGGCGGTGGCGGCCGCGGCGGCCGTGGCCACGCGCATAGCCACGCCTCCGTGCCTCTCATGGCGGGTACGATGCTCGCCAGAGGATCGAGGAGCCGCGGCGAAGAAGTCGACCACCGCCACCGAAGGCGACGGCTTCCCCGCCTTCTCACCCCGCTCGCAACCTCGCTCCTCCCCGACAAGTTCAAGCCTTTGGGGATCACCAAGTACGACGCGAAGCAGATCCCATCCAAAGGCTCCGATGCTACGCCCTCTCCATCGAGAACGCCGGCGGCAACAACGACACCAAGTGCCTCTACTTCCCCTTCGTCCGGACCAAGCTCCACTCACATGGCTCGAGTCGCCGGACAAGCACTCGATCGACAAGTGGGACCACTCGAAGGAGCAGCTCACGAGCAACTTCGCGGGCGCCATGGGCCGCTCGGGTACTCGCATGGACCTTGCCATGATCAAGCAGGAACAAGGCGAGACCCTCCGCAAGTACATGCGCCGCTTCTTCGACAAGCGCGCTACCGTCGTCGACGTCACCGACAAGGAGGTCATCGACCTCTTCCAGGACGGCCTCTACCATCGCCGCACCTTCGAGGACTTCGGTCGTCGCCGCCCCAGGTCCATTCCCCACCTCAAGGACATGATCACGTCCTGGGCGGATGAAGAGGACAAGGCCAACGCCAAGTACGACGCCATCCGCGGCAAGTCCAAGCAGAACCAGGGCGGCGGCAGCGGCAGCAATGCAAACCAAGGCGGCCGCAACAACAACAACAACAACAACAACAACAACAACAACAACAACAACAACAACAACAACAACTACTCGGGTTCCAACCGCAAGCGCAAGCCAGACAACACCGTCGCGGCTATCCGCCCCCTCCGAAAGGGAACTCGAAGAAGAATTCCGGCGGGTTCAAGGACCCGCCGAAGGAGAAGTGCCCGTGGCATCCAAACGGCAACCACACTACCGAGCAAAGGCTACCAGCCTGCATGCACTCAAGGATACGCCGGAGCCACCGCACCCTCACGACCAAAAGGGCAAGAAGAAGGACGGCGACGACAACGACTTCCAAGAACCCGAGAAGACCGTCAACGTCCTCTTAGGCGGATCGCACGGCCAGGCGGGAGCGAAGGCTACCCGTCGTGAAGTGATGTCCATCGAACCGGCGGTCCCGACCCCTCTCGGTGGTCGGAGGTACCCATCACCTTCTCCCGCGCGGACCAATGGACCAACTTCTCCGAACCAGACGGTTCCCCCCTCGTCCCGAAGCCAACAATGGGCGGGTTCCAAGCTCAACAAGGTGCTCATCGACGGTGGAAGCGGGCTCAACGTCCTCTTCACCAAGACCTTGAAGAAGATGAACCTCGACGTCACCCCCATGCTCACCAAGAGCAAGACGCCCTTCTACGGCATCGTCCCGTGCAACGCGGCCTATTCCACCGGGTTCGCTGGTACCGCGCGCTACCTTCGGGGCATCTCGGGATAACTACCGCACCGAGTACATCAAGTTCGAGGTCGCGGATTTCGAGACTTCTTATCACGCCATCCTCGGCGTCGGCCATCGCCAAGTTCATGGCGGTGCCCCACTACACCTACTTGGTACTCAAAATGCCAAGTCCAAACTCGGCGTACTCTCCCTCCAAGGGGACTTGAAGATCTCCCACGACCGCGATACGAGGCCGTGGTGATCGCCTCCACGAACCAAGTACCCAACGCAATGATGGAGGTCTACGCCGCGTCGAAGAAGCTCGCCACGAGCGAACTCGACATCCCGCAGAAGTCCGACAGCCACCAACAAGCCTCGCCCACCCGAGGAGGTACTCGTCGGGACGGTCGACCTTGGAACAAGCGACCCCAAAGAAGACCACCACCATCGGGGCCGGCCTCGACCCCAAAGAGGAAGACGCGCTCATCAGCTTCCTTCGGGCTAACCGCGACATCTTCGCGTGGAAGCCAGCGGACATGCCAGGAGTGCCCAGGGAGCTGATTGAGCACTGCCTCAACGTCGATCCAAAGGCCACCCCCAAGCGACAACACCTCCGACGTTTTGCCGACGACAGACGGGACGCCATCAAGAAGGAGCTCGCCAAGCTCCTCGCGGCTGGCTTCATCCGAGAAGTCTTCCATCCTGAGTGGCTTGCCAACCCCGTCCTCGTCCGCAAGAAGAACTCGAACGAGTGGAGGATGTGCGTCGACTACACGGACCTCAACAAGCACTGCCCCAAGGACCCCTTCGGGTTGCCGCGGATTGATCAAGTCATCGACTCCACGGCGGGCTGCGACTCGCTCTCGCTTCCTCGATCGCTACTCCGGTACCACCGCATCACAATCAAGGAGGAAGACCAGGAGAAGACCGCGTTCATCACCCCGTTTGGCGCGCATCGCTACACGACCATGTCATTCGGGTTGAAGAACGCCGGCGCTACCTATCAACGGCCATCCGGCTCGCTTCAAGCGGCAACTCAATAAGAACGTCGAGGCCTACGTGGATGACGTGGTTGTCAAAACCAGGGACTCCGGCACCCTCATCGACGACCTTGAAGAGACCTTCGCATCGCTACGCGAGTACCGCCGGAAGCTCAACCCGAACAAGTGCGTCTTCGGCGTCCCTTCGGGCAAACTACTCGGCTTCATCATCGCCCGCCGCGGCATTGAAGCCAACCCCGAGAAGATCTCCGCCATCACCAAAGATGAAAGCTCCCACGAGCATCAAGGACGTCCCGTAAGCCGACGGGGTGCATGGCGGCGCCGAACGCATTCATCTCGAGGCTAGGAGAACGGGGCCTCCCCTTCTTCAAACTACTCAAGCACCACGAGAAGTTCGTGTGGACTCCGCAGGCGGATCAAGCCCTTGCCCGGCTCAAGGACTTCTTGTCGAAGCCGCCAATCCTCACGGCTCCTCACAAGGGCGAGCGCCCATCGCTCTACCTAGCCGCGACTACTCACGTGGTCGCATCGCCATCGTTGTCGAGCGGCAGGAAGACGGCCACGCCTATCCCGGCCCGGGCCGCCCCGCCTACTTCGTCGGCCGAGGTTCTATCGTAGTCCAAGGCTCGCTACCAGCCCGTGCGTAAGCTCCCCGTACACTCTACTCATCACCTCGCGGAAGCTACGACACTACTTCCAGGAGTACTCGCCTCCGTCGTCACCGACTACCCGCTCGGCGACATCCCGAGGAACCAAGACGCCACCGAAGAATCTCCAAGTGGGCCGTCGAGCTCGGCGCCCTCACCATCGACTTCAAGCCACGCACACCCATCAAGTCGCAAGCACTAGTCGACTTCATGGCGCAGTGGCGGGAGAACCGCCTACCTACTCCCACCGTGCGACCGCAGCATTGGGTGATGTACTTTGATGGCTCACTCAACCTCGAGGGCGCAGCGCGGGGGTACTCCCGATTTCTCCAACGGCGAACAACTCAAGTACGTCCCGCATCTTCTCGGAAGGTCTCAAACAACGAAGCCGAGTATGAAGCTCTCCTACACGGGCTCCGTCTCGCGGCTTCACTGGGCATCAAGCGGCTACTAGTCTACGGCGACTCCGCAAAGTGGTCATCAACCAAGTCAACAAGTCCCGGGACCGCAACAAGGAGAACATGGACGCCTATCGCCTAGAAATCCGCAAGCTCGAGAACAAATTCTATGGTCTCGAGTTCCATCACATCGTCCGCGACAACAACGTTGCGGGCCGGACGTCCTCTCGAAGCTCGGATCTACCCGCGCCCAAGTACCCGCGGCGTCTTCGTCCATGAGCTTCACGCGCCATCCATCCCGGAGCCGCGCCACCGACCATGGTACCGGCCCATCCACCACCGGGCAGGAGGTCATGATGATCGACGTGGACCGGAGGCAACCCTTCATCGACTACCTCGCCGAACGTAAGGTCCCCTCCGACAAGAACGCAGCCGAACAACTCGTCCGCCGTGCCAAGTCTTACGTCCTCGTCGGAGACAAGCTCTACAAGCGGGGCGCATCTTCTCGGAGTACTCATGAAATGCCTTCCTCGCGAAGAAGGCAAGGACATCTTGGAGGATATCCACAAGGGCATCTCGCGGCAACCACGCGTCTTCACGCACGCTAGTCGCCAGGCCTTCCCGGCGAGCTTTCTACCGGCCCACGCCCCGGGTGATGCCGAAGAACTCGTCGAAGGTGCCAAGGATGTCGGGTCTTCGCCAAGCGAAGAACACGTCCCGGCCCTACAAGCTAGTCACCATACCGCCAACCCGGCCCTTTGCCTCGCCGGGGGCTCGACATGATTGGGCCACCGCCAACCGCGCCAGGAGGATTCAACAGGGTACCGGTGGCTATCGACAAGTTCACCAAGTGGATCGAGGTCAAGCCTGGCCACATGCCCCAAGGCCGACAGAGTACTCGACTTCGGATGAACTCGTACACCGCTATGGGCTACCCCACCGCATCATCACGGCACCGGGGTCCAACTTCAACAACCACCAGCTTCGGGAGTACCGCGAGAACAACGGAATCGACGTCGATACGTCTCGCCGCCCATCCACGGGCCAACGGACAAGTCGAGCGCGCCAATGGGATGGTGCTCGACGCCCTCAAGAAGCGGCTACACGACGCCGCTAACTCAAAAGGGGGCAAGTGGATCAAGGAACTACCCAACGCACTCGGGGGCCGCGGACTCAACCATCCAAGCCAACGGGGCAATCCCCCCTACTTCCCGGGTCTACGGCTCCGAAGCCATCCTCCCCGCCGACGTCATATGGAACTCGCCGCAGTGGAGCACTACGACGAAGGCGTCTCGAAGACACAGACGAGTTGATATCGACAGCCCTCGAAGAAGCTCGCCGCGCCGCCCTCGTCCAATCGGCCAAGGTACCCGGAGGGTATCCGACGCTACCATGATCGCAACGTCAAGGAACGCTCCTTCAACGTTGGAGATCTTGTCCTCCGCCGTATCCAGAACACGGAAGGACTCCACAAGCTCAGTCCCCCCCGGGAAGGCCCTTTCACCGTGGCTAAGGTGACCGGGCGGCTCCTACCGCCTCCAAACACTTGAAGGCGAAGAAGTCAACAACTCGTGGAACGTCGACCAACTCGTCGATTCTACGCCTAGTCTACACGACTACTCCGGGTTCAAGTCTACACGACTACATCAACACCCCTAGCCGCAGGCGACCCTCCGGTCCTGGCTTCAAGTCTCCGGACTACTCTCCACCGGGTCCGGCCCCGCGCGGCTACCTACGGACCCCGGGGGCGCGACGAGCGTCAAGGACTCTAGCAGCGGTCTACCAAGAGACCACACTCCAAGATCCACTGCCGGCTACCTACGAATCGCGATCCACCCTACACGGCTACCTACGGATCACTCGCCGCAAGCGGCTACCCGCTCCAGCCGCCACTTAGCCGTAAGCGGCCTCCGGTCCAAGCGACTACTTGTAACTACGGCCCGGCCACCCGTGTGTATTTCTTCGCAATAAAGCTTGATTGTTCATCAACTTGTTTATCGTTCGTTCCCTACGACGGGACTACTAAGCCGAGTACTACTACTCGCACCTACTCCACGATGGGCGCTCCGCACTCTGAGATCGCGGTTACGAGTACTCATTGATGGAAAATCTCATTCATTGATACATGAATAGTTCATTACAACTGTTTCCTGTACAACTATGGCTACTAGCTACCTATGCAGGACTACTGGAGGTTCAACTTCTCGGCTACCTGCTCCGCTATGGGAGCCATCTGCTCCAGCAGCTCTGCGTACTGCTCATCCGAGCAGTTGGCGGCTACCCCGCCGGCGACCACCTCCACTGGAGCCTTCGGGAAGTACGACTTCATGAAGGCCAGGACTTGCTTC
This sequence comes from Cenchrus americanus, assembly GCA_947561735.1. Lineage (NCBI taxonomy): Eukaryota > Viridiplantae > Streptophyta > Magnoliopsida > Poales > Poaceae > Cenchrus > Cenchrus americanus. Next base: position 63,082,220 of record OX387241.1, read on the forward strand.
GGGATCGACTTGGCCATGTGCTTGACATAGGCGGCCAGCCGGCTTGGCGCCTCACGAAGTCGATCCGCCAGAGGGGCGATCTTGGGGCCGCCCGGTGCGGCACCGAAGCCTCGCGATCGGGGAGAGCAGCCTCTTCAAGGTCCTTCAGCTGGGCCCGGAGCGCCTCGCAATCTTCATTCAACTTCTGCAAAGATTTGTAGCAGTTGACGAGATCTCTGTCAGAGGCAATCCGCGCCTCCATGTGCTTCTCTCACTCGAAGGCGAGCTCCTTGTAGTCGAGCTCAAGTACCCGGCGGGCTTCCTCGCTCCCGTAGAAGAGGTTCTTCATGCGTCGACCTCCGAGGCCTTCAACGGCTCCACCCGGCCCTCGAGTTCCGCAAACACAACGAACGGGTCGAGGCTTGACGACTTCCAACAAGTACCCGACAAGTCAAGGGACATACCTTTATTCTTGTTGCGGAGGCCTTTGTTCTTCCGCACCAACTCGTCGCCCTTCGCCTGCAGCTCTATCACGTCGTTGTGGTACTTGGCGAAGGCGGCATCGAGTTTCGACTGCATGGCAGCCGCGTGCTTCCGCGACTTCATGAGTTGCTCCTCCAGGGCCTCGGCTCGGAGCACGGTGTCGCCGTAACCTTGCAGCAGATTCGACTTCTCGCGGGATCGCTCCGCGACATCCTGCACAAGACAAGCTCAAGTCAAGCAGAGGATTGACTACTCGGGAAGCTACGGCTACGTACCTTCATCCACTGTTCGGCTCGTCGCATCGCCTCCGTGTGCCGCGCCAACATCGCCGGCTCGACAAGGTCGTCGGCCAGAAGTTCAATCCCGCCGCGGCTACTCGACGTAGCCTCCGTCATCGGCGCGCACGGATGGGCTCCGCGTCTTGGATCTCGGGGGAGCGGATAGCCACCTCCGTGGCAACCCCCCCGGCGACGTGGTGACCGCCCCCCCCCCCCCCCGCGGACTTCTCGACGGTTTCCCCCACCCGGCTCGGGGGCTCCTTCTCGCAGCCTCCGTGGCCTCTCGGCGTCAACTCCCGCACGGGCACCCCCGCAGGGATGTCATCTCCTTCGCCGCCCCGCCAACACACGACACGCGCGCGCGTGCCTACGACTACTCATCCCGGAGTCCTACGGCTTCAAGACGGAACTCACCTTCGACTACGACCGCCTCCTCGCGCCGGCGCTTCGGCGGCCGGGGGCTCGGCCGCGGCTTGGGCTCGGGAGCGGCCTCCTCGACGGCGCGCGCGACTTCTTCGCCTCCGCCGCCGAGGGCTCTTCACCGTCCCGGCCTCGGATCCGTGGATTTTCTCGCGGAAGTGTTCACGCGCAGGGTCGTCGGACAAAACGACTACTGCAGCAAGTACTAGTCGTGAGGACGTGGTACTTACAAGCTCGACCGGACGATGGTCACGGCCGGAGCACCGAGGATGCTGGCAATGTCAACCGGGGCCACCCTCGGCGGCGTTTCTTCTTCCGCCTCTTCGGCTACTGCCTCCTCCACGGTGGCGGCGGCCGGCGCGTACGTCTCCTCGCGTCCCCGCGGCTTCCATCTCTCCAACGGCGGCGGCCGCGGGTACCCTCGCTCTCCTCTCGGGAGCGGGGGCCGGCGCTCCGCCCGCGCCGGAGTTCTTCGACGCGGGGGCCGGACTTCGGCTTCCCGGCCGGCTCCCCCACCGTGGGCCACACGCCCTCGTCGCCCTCTTCGACGGCCCGCCGGCGGCACCTCCCGCACACAAAGGAATACTACTCGTCGCAATGTACTCGAACAACGGGTACTCGACTACTCGCTCAAGATGACTTACCTCCGAGGCGTGATCTCCGAGACCTTCATCTTCTTCGCCACCCGCTTCTTGGCGGGGTTGCGCGGCTTCCTTGGCGGCGCAGCAAGGCTAGCCTCCGTGCTAGCGGAGGGTCTTGAACAAGTGGCACATGAGGCAAGCCCGGATGGCTAAACCTCGACCGCACCGGAAGCGGTCCCGCGAGCGTCTCTCTTCGTCTTCATCGTCGTCATCGGAGGTATCCTCCACGATGACGGTGTCGTCGCCTTCTCCGACTTCGCGGCGCTCCTTCACCTCTCCCCACCGCCGGATCTCGATCCCGCTCGGGCGCGCCGCGGCTCGGAGACGAACCGCTTCACATCATCCCGCGCAAAGACACAAGGCGTCGAAACTTCACTACGAGTACTCACTACTCGACGAGGGGGTACGACTACTCACCTCGTTGGGCGGGCGCGCGGCGGAGTACTCCTCGACCGGGACACGCCGTGTACGGCGGCATGTCCTTGAAGATCCTCGACAACCTCTCGACGATGTCGTTGTCGTCCCGCCCGCCCCCGCATCCGCGACGTGTCGTTGTCGCCGGTGTACTCGAAGCCCATCGTATCCCGCGCCATCGCCCGCTAGATCCCGCGCTTCATGAAACCGAAGGCCACGTGCTCGGCCCTCGCTCCCGCATCCTTGAGAGTCTTGATGCGCGCCAATAGCCTCGGGAGCCGGATCCCCTCTTGCATGGTGGGCTCCGTGTTCCACCAATCTTGGTGCCTCGGGTTGCCGTCCGCTCGGCTTCGTAGCTCAAGATGGTGGTTCGTGATGTAGAACCATCTCGTCTTCCGCTCGGCTGTTGGAGTCCACGAGCTTGTACGCCGTGCACCGCTCCGCGGCGTCCTCCCTCGACCGGATTCCGCCCCTCCGACTACTCTAGGGTTGGAGGCGCCGGGCCGCGGCTTGACGCGGAAGAACTTCCGAAGAGCACCCAAGGCGGCTTGATTCCCGTGAAGGCTTCGCGAGAGGGACGAAGACGGATGTATGGAAGATGCCGTTGGGATTCGCATTGAGGTACTCGATGCCGTAGTACCCGAGCAGCCCTTTGAAGAAGTCGCTAGCCGGGAGCGCAAGCCCGCGCTCCACGAAGCGCGAGAACATTGGGATCTCGTCTTCGGCTTTCTCCATCGGATAGGGATCTCCCCCGCGGCGGATCTCCACATGTCAATCTCCTTCTCCCCGATGAACCCGCTATTCAACGGGGTCGGCGCAGGTCCTCCGTCTTGACCTTCGATTTTTTCCACTCGCGGCTTGGATCGCCGCGCGGTGGAGACAGCAGGCGGCGCCGCACCGGTGGCGGCCGCGGCGGCCTCTCGCACGGCCCCTCTTCTTCCCCGCCGGCCTTCGACGTCTTCGACGGCGACGGCTTCATTCTCCAAGTGCAAGGAGTTTTCACTCGCATCCGCTCCGGGCTACCCCTAAAGGCTTCGGGCGCGCGCAGCGCCGGAGTGGATCTACTTCAAGATTCAAATGGCAATGATTGCGGCTCACTTGGGTGAAAAATCCTAAGGGTTTTGGCTCTTATTTATAAGCCAAATCGCCTCCGTAACGGCGGCCGGATAAGTCCACGCGCGGCCGACTCCGCCGGCCGCGTGTGACTCTTCGTATTCTACTAGTCGACGCGCCTCACCTCGGGGGGCTCGGCTACTTCTACTCGACTACCCGGGAAGCGGCTAGTCTCAAGAGCATCTCGGACACATTCTCCAAGAAGACCCTTCAATTCAAGAGGAAGTACTCGACTCAAGGCTCCTGGGGCTCCGTGCCACGTGTCCTTCGGTTTTTCTCTCCGGATTTTTCGGGATTATCTTGCCAAGACTCCGTGTAGACCCCGAGCCGCAGCCCGCGGCTCGAGGCTCGGGGGCTACTTCATGTGGAGTGCGGTTCTGCAAGTCGCACCTCCATGGCGGCTCCGGCTTCAAGACAAGACTGGCATTTCTTGAAGACCTTCGAAGGTAGATTTCAAGGACGCTTGGGACTACTCGAGAAGACTTCAAGATTGCTCAAACATCAGCTGGAGTACATTCCAATTTCCTCGGGATGCTTCGACTACTCTTGAGGACTTTTGACTTGTAGCGCTCAGGGACGCTTGAGGACTACTCGTTAAGGCCGTCAAGACTACTTGAAGCTATCCTTCTCGACTACAAAGTACTCTGGGGCTTGTTGTATGGACCTCCCCGGGCCCACTACCTCGGTGGGTACCAGGACCGACTACTCGGTGGGCCCCTGGGACTACCAGGCTTGCGCTACACCCGCATCCGAAGGCGTGGAGCACAAGGACTACACAGAGTAGTACTCGGTTAGGAAGCCGTGCATGTTCCGCACCGTACAGAGGACTCCTAGACGTACACGACTAGTACTCTCTTCCTACTCCGACTTGTAACCCCGCCTCCCGACTATATAAGGCGAGGCAGGGACCGATCCCCCTCAATCCAATCTCATCTCATACAACCCACGGCGCACTATTGCACCATCGTGTAATTGTGCCCTATCAATCCGTAGCTACGCAAAGATACGGACGTAGGGTATTACGCATCTCGCGGCCCGAACCTCGTCTAAGTTGTGTGCCACGTGTCTCTTCCTTCGAGTTACCGATCTCGGCGAGTCACATTCATCTACTTCGGTACTCCCCGTAGTAGGTTGCCTGGCTAAAACACCGACACCTTACACACGTAGTATGCCACTGAAGCAGGCGAAGATGCGACCGGAGTCGACTTTAAGATGCCACACGGAGCGGACTTTAGAATGCGACTTTAGAAGTCGACTTTAGATTGCCGCGCGTAGCGGACTTTAGAAACTGCCTCCTAGGGATAGCCCCCGAGTTGATGAAGTAGACTCGCGGCGATTTGATTGATATGCCCCAAGAGTAGTCGGACAGAGTGTAGCTCTCGTGAAAACCCGCCGAGAAGCATACACAAATGAGTAGTCGGCAAGCGGTCCCCACATGATGAGGAGAACAAGCCAAGAAAACAAGAATCATTTAGATAAATGACTTAACCGTTGTCGCCCGGCGCACTTGTAGATGAAGCCGTGGCGATCGGCGATGGAGCCGCGACGGTTGTTGTTGAAGTTGACTAGTCGAGTTGATTCCGACCAGTTGTTGGGGGGGCGTGACCGCCGTTCTAAACTAGTCGAGATGAATGGTCGACGCGATGCGACCGGGGAAGATGACGTCGTGGCGGCGCGCGGCGTACTCGAAGTAGAGCCGTGTTGCCGCGATACAAGTAGTCGCACCCCACGCGCATGGCCGAAGTAGAGCCGCCGTGGCCGCAAGACGAAGTCGCGGTGCACGGAGTAGTCGACGACGAGACCGCGCGACGCGAGTAGTCGACGACGAGCGCGCGACGTGCCGAGGCACCCCCGACGCGCGGCGTAGGCGAAGCAGTCGACGACGAGCCCGCGCGAGGCGGAGTAGTCGACGACGAGCGCCGCGACGAGCCGCGTGACGAGCCACGCGACGTTCCCGTGCACCCGGCGCGCGATGAAGACGAAGTAGTCGACGACGAGCCCGGGCGAGGCGAGTAGTCGACGAGCGGCGCGGCGAGCCGCATGACGAGCCGCGCGATGTGCCGAGGCACCCCGGACGCGCGGCGTAGGCGAAGTAGTCGACAACGAGCCCGGGAGTAGTCGACGACGAGCGCGCGAGGAGCCGCGTGACGAGCCGCGCGACGAGCCGAGGCACCCGGGACGCGCGACGAAGACGAAGTAGTCGACGACGAGCCCGGGAGTAGTCGACGACGAGCGGCGTGAGAAGCCGCGTGACGAGCCGCGCGACGAGCCGAGGCACCCGACGCGCGACGAGGCGGCGAGTCGACGACGAGCCCGGGAGTAGTCGACGACGAGCGGCGTGGCGAGCCGCATGACGAGCCGCGCGACGTGCCGAAGCAACCGAAGCGCGGCGTAGGAAGATTGATTCCGCTTTGACAAGAGCAAGGCGACTTGCTTCAATGGATCTCGGCGAGTCGACGAGAGGATTGATCTTGTTGACGAGGGTCTTTCGACTTCGCCCGTGGTGATGATCACCCCTACCCGGCGCGCCACCCGTCGGTGTTTTAGACCGGCAAACCTACCAAGAGGGTACCCGAGGTAGTAGATTGTGCGGTGGGGATCGTGATCGGGAGACCGAGAACTCGAAGGTATGCGCAAGGACACAGGACACAAGATTTATACAGGTTCGGGCCGCCAAGGTGGCGAACCCTACGTCCTGTTTGGGGGATCAAGTATGGCGCCCTGCGCTTGGTGTTGGGTTGTCCCCGGAGGGATTGGGGATGTGCGGCTAGGTACCCAGCCCTCCTTTATATAGTCCAGGGGGCGGGTTCCTAGTCGGTTACAAGGCAGGAGTCCTAGTAGGAGTACACAGAGCGAGTCCTAGTAGGAGTACGGGGGAATTCTACCAGAGTCCGTCTTCTACTATTCTTCCTTCCTTGCATGAGTACCGGGGACTATGCCCGACAAGCCCCCGAGCACGTTGGAGTCGAGAGTAGTAGTTCGAGTAGTCTTGAAGCCTCTTCGAGTAGTTCTTGAGCGTCCTCGAGTACACGCTTGGAGAAGTCTTCAATAGTACTTGAACCGTCACGAGGCTAGAAGGTGGTCCACTCAATCGCCTTGAAGTCGAGATTATATGGAAGTGCGATTGCAAAATCGCACTCCATATGGAGTAGCCCCCGAGCCTTAGGATGAGTTGTAGACTCTAGCCGAGGGTCAATCTTGATTCCAAATCTTCCATCTTGAAAAATTTGAATGATGGGTGTAGCATAGCGACCCCGAGCCTTGAAATGATTAGGTAATCAATCCAAGGGTCTTCAGTGATCGCGAAAGCCATCAACCGAGTACTCTTGCAGCGTGTAGCCCTCGAGATAAGAGAGCTATATGAGCCACGTCGAGTAGTGATTGGTGAGAAGCCCCCGAGCTTGAGAGCGAGCGAAGCATGCTGAAGTTATCTTCGAGTAGTATGTGAAATGCGCCCCGAGCCGGAGAGATTCCAAGTAGCGCGCTTGGCGTCGAGCCATGGAGCTTGAGAAGTAGTCGTGCCGTCGGAGCGGACTTTAGAATGCGACTTAAAAACCGAAGTCAACTTTGTGCCGCGCGGAGCGGACTTTGAGATGCGACTTGAAAACCGAAGTCGACTTTGTGTCGCGCGGAGCGGACTTTGATATGCGACTTTAGAAGTCGACTTTAGGATGCCGCGCGGAGCGGACTTTGATATGCGACTTTAGAAGTCGAGTTTAGTTACCGCGTAGAGCGGACTTTGATATGCGACTTTAGAAGTCGACTTTAGTTGCCGCGTAGAGCGGACTTTAGGTGCGACCGCAATAGTCGACTTTGCGCCACACGAGGTGGACTTAAGATGCAAAAAACGAAAAGCACTTTCCGGAAAGCCAAAGCGAATGAAAAATCAGAAAAACGAATAGTTTTGCCGCTGGAGCGGGCTTAAGATTGCGACCGGAGTCGGCTTGTGCCACCGAAGTGGGCTTAAGTACCTGAGCCATGGATTTCAGACCCAAGGTACAGTTGCTGCCGGAGCGGGCTTGTGCCACCGGAGTGGGCTTGGATGCGACCGTTAGCGTCGACTTGTGCCACCGGAGTGGGCTTAAGTACCTGAGCCATGGATTTCGGACCCAAGGTACGATTGCCGCCGCAGCGGGCTTGAAGGTGCGACCGGAGTCGACTTGTGCCACCGGAGTGGGCTTAAGTACCGAGCCATGGATTTCGGACCCAAGGTACGATTCTTTGCCGGAGCGGGCTTGAAGGTGCGACCGGAGTCGGCTTGTGTACCTAGGCCATGGATTTCGGACCCAAGGTACGGGTGCCACCGTAGTGGACTTGAAGGTGCGACCGGAGTCGACTTGCGTACACGGGCCATGGATTTCGGACCCAAGGTACGGAGCGCGAGTACTTAGGGCACTTGGACCCATGGTACGAGCGTAAAGACCACGTGCGGCTAGGTTCCATCGTCGCCGGACCCGAGGGCCGCTTACGCCTAGGTTCCATCGAAGCTTACACACGTAGTATGCCACCGAAGCGAGGCGAAGATGCGACCGGAGTCGACTTTAAGATGCCACACGGAGCGGACTTTAGAATGCGACTTTAGAAGTCGACTTTAGATTGCCGCGCGTAGCGGACTTTAGAAACCGCCTCCTAGGGATAGCCCCCGAGTTGATGAAGTAGACTCGCGGTGACTTGATTGATATGCCCCAAGAGTAGTTAGCGAGTGTAGCTCTCGTGAAAACCCGCCGAGAAGCATACACAAATGAGTAGTCGGCAAAGGCCCCACATGATGAGGAGAACAAGCCAAGAAAACAAATAATCATTTAGATAAATGACTTAGCCGTTGCTTTGCCCTCGGCGTACTTGTAGATGAAGTCGTGGCGATCGGCGATGGAGCCGCGACGGTTGTTGTTGAAGTCGACTAGTCGAGTTGATTCCGACTAGTTGTTGGGGGCGTGATCGCCGTTCTCGACTAGTTTGGAAAACTAGTCGAGATGAATGGTCGGCGCGATGCGACCGGGGGAAGATGACGTCGTGGCGGCGCGCGGCGTACTCGAAGTAGAGCCGTTGTTGCCGCGATACAAGTAGTCGCACCCCACGGCATGGCCGAAGTAGAGCCGCCGTGGCCGCAAGACGAAGTCGCGGTGCACGGAGTAGTCGACGACGAGACCGCGCGACGCGGAGTAGTCGACGACGAGTGGCGCGACGTGCCGAGGCACCCCGACGCGCGGCGTAGGCGAAGTAGTCGACGACGAGCTCCGCGCGAGGCGGAGTAGTCGACGACGAGCGCCGCGACGAGCCGCGTGACGAGCCACGCGACGTGCCCGAGCACCCGGCGCGCGATGAAGACGAAGTAGTCGACGACGAGCCCGGGCGAGGCGAGTAGTCGACGAGCGGCGCGGCCGAGCCGCATGACGAGCCGCGCGATGTGCCGAGGCACCCGACGCGCCGGCGTAGGCGAAGTAGTCGACGACGAGCCCGGAGTAGTCGACGACGAGCGGCGCGAGGAGCCGCGTGACGAGCCGCGCGACGAGTCGAGGCACCCCGGGACGCGCGACGAAGACGAAGTAGTCGACGACGAGCCTCGGAGTAGTCGACGACGAGCGGCGTGAGAAGCCGCGTGACGAGCCGCGCGACAAGCCGAGGCATCCGGACGCGCGGAGGAGGTGAAGTAGTCGACGACGAGCCTGGAGTAGTCGACGACGAGCGGCGCGGCGAGCCGCATGACGAGCCGCGCGACGTGCCGAAGCAACCGGAAGCGCGGCGTAGGAAGATTGATTCCACTTTGACAAGAGCAAGGCGACTTGCTTCAATGGATCTCGGCGAGTCGACGAGAGGATTGATCTTGTTGACGAGGGTCCTTCGACCTCGCCGGTGGTGATGATCACCCCTACCCGGCGCGCCACCGTCGGTGTTTTAGACCGGCAAACCTACCAAGAGGGTACCCGAGGTAGTAGATTGTGCGGTGGGGATCGTGATCGGGAGACCGAGAACTCGAAGGTATGCGCAAGGACACGAGACACAAGATTTATACGGGTTCGGGCCGCCAAGGTGGCGAACCCTACGTCTCGTTTGGGGGATCAAGTATGGCGCCCGCGCTTGGTGTTGGGTTGTCCCCCGGAGGGATTGGGGATGTGCGGCTAGGTACCCGGCCCTCCTTTATATAGTCCGGGGGCGGGTTCCTAGTCGGTTACAAGGCAGAGTCCTAGTAGGAGTACACGGAGCGAGTCCTAGTAGGAGTACGGGGGAATTCTACCAGAGTCCGTCTTCTACTATTCTTCCTTTCTTGCATGAGTACCGGGGAGTATGCCCGACAACATGTGGCGGGGGGAGGGAAATTAGGCTCACCCCTAGCCGATTGGTGGCGGTGGCGGGGGGCCGGGGCGAGCTCGGGCGAGCGCGCGCGGCGGCGGCCGGCGATAGCACCCGCGGCGACGGTGGTTCCGCGCGGCCGCGGCGGTGCAAGCCAATGCATGGCTCGGGAGGCTCGAGTGGTGTCTAAGGGAGGCCTATGCGTGCTTGGACGACGGCGAGCGCGAGCGGGGAAGGACTTCACCGCGGCGGCAATGGCGGGATGGGGCGGGCGGCCCGCGCGTGGGAAGGGAGAAAGGAGGGGGGTTTAAATAGGCCGGCTCGTCCGTGGGTGACGGCGGGGAAGCATCTTCGTGCTACGACGGCTCGACCGCCGAGCGTACGGCCGGCGCCGCGGATGGACCGGGGGTCCACCGCACGCACGACGCGGTACGGCGGCGTGGCCGGCGGCCGACCCCCGCGCGTCGTGGGGGCGCGGGTCGCCCTCGGCGGGGGCGTGGCCTAGGGGCGCGGTCGGCCTCGGGCGGAGGGGCATCGGGAGGCGCGCGGGCGCGGACGCCGAGGGCCGGCGCGCACGCGGCCGGCGACGCGTGGCGCACGGGCGCGCGCGACGTCGCGCGCGTCGGCGCCTTGCCGTTTCCCTATTTGCTAAGCACAAGTTTGAATTCAAATTTCTCTAAATTTTTTAATAGAACTCGACCAAGCTTTGAACATAAAAGTTAGAGATCTATCTCGCCCTCTACCATTTAGCTAAAGCCGATTGTGAATTGGATTTAAATCAAGAGAGAAATTCAAATGCCAACTTTGAATGTCGACCGTTCTTTTGAACAATGTGAATCCCGCCTTTGCAATCACTTTTTCAAGTTTTTCCACTCAAAATTTGAAATGCCCATCTACATGAAAGTTGTGTCCCTCAACAAGATGGACAACTTTCATAAAGGTAGAATTTTAATTGTTTAGGTGAATTTTGGAGAACGCGGCAAAAGTTCCTACAGACATCCATGGACACTAGGGGAACAAAGGGGTTTGACCAAGTCTTTGACCATGGGTTGGCCCCACAAGTGTGTTTACTATTCAAAGGGGGTCACTAGAGTAGGTTAGTGAGTTTTTTGAGGTGAGGGCCCAAGTTGACCGTGATTTGACCACCGTCACCGGGTTGACCTACTGTTAGGGTTAGTTAAAAACCTAGGGCGTCACAGGAAGCGTCATGCCACGTCCGGCCAGGTGGTTGGCTTCGGTCCATGTGCGGCTTCGGGTTGTTTGATGAAATATGCAATGGTGATTTAACGATAACGCTGATGCTGCTCGAGTTATGTGAGCGTTGTTTCGCAGGAACAACCCCCCTCTCGACGATCCCGAATGGCGCTGACCTTCGACGCCGAAGGTGTGGATGGGTAATCCTCGGCGCCGAAGGTGTGAAGGGGCCGGAAGCACTACGCATCGGGTGCGCTAAGGCTCATGGGTGAAAGTAGTCCGGGCGGGACGTCTCGAAAGCCATTGCGACCGGGGAGGAGTCATGGGCCGGTTTGGTGCCAAAGGCGCGGCGCGAACGGGGGCCTTGGCTCCGTCGAGAGGGTGCCATGACATGTGGCTACAGAAGACGTGTAAAGGGGCACCGTACGAGCGAGACAAGATGCGCCGCGTGTAAAGGTGGCTTGGCCGTGTGAATACACGTTGGAGGCCGCACGGCGCCGGGAGTTACCGTTATGCCCTTGTAAAGCGTGTAAAGCCGTTTGTCAGGAACAGAAAAGGTGTAATTGAGGTAGATGATCATACCCGGGGGCCTCCTATAAATAGTGACCCCCTTTGTAATAGAACGGACACAGGTTAATGAGAAGAGAGCTCCGAAGGCTCCGGCTTGTTTCTTGGCTTTCAGTTTTCTAAGTGCTTCGTTTCTCTTTCGTAGTATAGGGAACAGTAATAGAAGTAGTTAAGGTAGGAGTATTTAGAAGGTAGTAGTAGCTGGGTTAGCGAAGGTAGTGTTAGTGGCAAAGTTTCTCCGCCTTTCTCCGAGGGGGGCCTTCGGCCGTTTTCCCTTCGGAGGAGGGAGGACAATCAGGGGACTGTTGTGTCGGCATCCACCTTCAGGCCCGATTTCCATCAACAGTCACCTTCATTCGTGAGGAAAAAATAATTTGGTTTGATGATTGCTCGAGGGAGAGGAGCGAATCAAGCTCCGTATGATCGTCGAGCATGAATTACGTATCACGTCTGCGTAGCTATTGTACTACTGCACTATATCTCGGAATTATGGTGGAGGACAAGGACTGTTCTAGACTTCCAGTAGCTCAGTATACTGCCATATTCAACTACGTACAATAGACATGGTATATGAACACCGTACTGGGGTTATCCTTGTGCTTGTGCTAGCTTTATTGAAGGATAGATGCAATTGTATTCATATAAATTAGTAGTATATGCAATTTGATATGGTACTTTACGGTAATTCAGACATAAGACCGACCGTACTGCAGTCAAAATTTCAAATTATAAATTTTTACTGAACTTTGCACAACCATCACATTGTCTACTTTTGTCAAACAGTAATTTTGTGCCTAGAATTATACTCCCTCCAATCTGGTAAACAATCGTTTCGGACAGCGACATGATCTACAAAATACAACTTTAACTTCTCTTTTTTATAAGAAAAATATTTATTGAAAAGGTTATATATGTATCTTTTTATGAAAATAATTTTCAAAACAAATATTGATATGATTTTCACATTTATAAACTCAACGACTCAAAAGTTATTCATCATTTATATTATTAATGTTTGACTCAAACCTTGTTCGAAGCGACTTCTTTTACCAAACCGGGGGAGTAAATTCTTAGGTCGGTTCATTAATACTTTTTATATATGGGATCAATGGGGCGCTATTGCCTCGAAGGAAGAAGATAAGGCCACGATAAAAAAAAAGAGGATGACAGGTGAGGGCCACAAATGACAAGTGGGACCCACATGCCCATCAGTTGGAAAATAAAATTAGTAGACGGCGTTGCCATGTCACGCATTGTTGTGTGATGAATGATGGTGATGTGCATGCTTACTTCGATGTCGATGAGCTCTAGGCGCGGTGCGGCTTGGCTTGCAGAAAAACATTGTCCACAAAAATCAATTTTTCTTTGTTAGTTGAAAATTTGGTTGATGCAGTCGATTTTATGTGTTCAGGAGGTGGTTTTAATTCGAACATCGGGATGCATTTTCAAAAAAGTACACAAATTGAAAAGGAACAAAAGAAAGAGCTATCGCCTCTAAATTGTTCATATTTGTCCGATAATGTGATTCATGGTCCGAACGTATTTGTTCTTTCTCAATTGTTTCGATATTGTCTTCGAAATCGATGAACTCTTTTATGGTGCACAAACATACACAACAAATTTCTAAATTTATAATTTAGAAAACTTCTTGATTTTGTACCGTTGAAAAACTATTGATTTTAGATTGTGTAATACTGAAATATTTGATAGACACATGCGTGTCGCACGTGCATCATTGCTAGTTTTAAGAAATTAACCAATGGTTACAAGAGCCCCGTAGCACCTCAAGTCCCGGGTTCGACTCCCGTGGGAGAGAATTTCCCGGATTTAACGGCATTTGTTCTTTCGGGGGTAGGCGATGTTCCCGTCGACGGCGAAGCGCACCGTGGTGACTTCGTCAAACTTGAGGATTTGCGGCACGGTCTTCGAAGATGCTCCTAGGGGTAGGGTTTGCGTGCGTGTATTCATAGGGATGGGTGTGCGTGCGTTGTGAGTGTCTTCGATGTATGGTGTAATTCAAAAAAAAACAACAATCTAAAATCATGCAAAAATATCCTCGGCCTTCTTACCGATCATTGCGCCTACGTTTCTAGTGGGCTTCCAGAAACATGATAGGATCGGCGCATTCCCCACTTTCTATTCTTAGCCCGGCCCAGTAATTGCTCGGGCCTAGGCCCTACCGGGCTTTTACCTTGCTAGAATCAACTAATAAAGTAAAAGTTCTAAAAAAACTAATAAAGTAGAGAGGGAGATAAAAAAACCAATCCGTAAAGAGAAAGCTAATAAGGGGTAAAGTTGGAAACCATCAAGTTCCACAAATCGCATCTGCTTCAACTCCACCGCCGCCTCCTTCCTTCCGTCCCATCTGCTCCCCCGTCGCCAACTGCACCGGCAGGAGCTGCCCGCGGGGGCTCCGCTACTAGTCGACGGCGCCACCGCCCCTTGTCGCAGCCGGGTCCGCGAAAGCCCGGGCTCTCACCGGATAATACCTCTAGTCGTCCGGTGCAAGTGCAACGGCATCCGCCACCAGGCTGTGGGCTGTGCCCCCGGCATGGCACTCGGAGGGGAGGGGCTCAACAGGTCAGAAATTTTAGGGACTAGCTTCGGTGTTTCTGGGGTGGATACATATTTTAGTTTAGTTTGATTCCCTTGAAAAAAGAAAAAGACCTAGGTTCATTCCTTTTATCAGAGTGTGTTCTTTATCTGCTGCCATGGATGTATTTCTATATACTGTTATGGATTTTGACGCTGAGGTGTTGGACTGAATAGAATCCTAAATGATTCTAGCTGTTAACTTGAAAAGATTAGGAATCCCGAATGCGCAGCCTCTGAGAAGCTGTCAAAGGTTTTGAAAACTCTGTTGTAACCTTCTCCCATTTCTTGTATACACCGCTGCAGTCTTGCAGGAATTAATCGCATACTCTGTTTTTTTAGCTTCCACAGTTGTTCTTCAATATAGAGACGAATATGCAGTTTGCCTTTGCATCGTTTGATACCACATGGTTTAGTTTGTTTCTTCTATAAACCTGTTAGATCCCTATTATGTGTGTCTGTTTCGCCCCACCGATATGTCACTGCGGTGCTTAATGCATTCCCTTGCATGTCTGCAGGTCTGGGTACTGTATTTGCAGACTCAGCTGAAGAAGTTGGTTGTTGTTAGGATGAAGACCAAGACAAGTAGGAGTTTACAGAGGTCAGGGAGGGGTAACCATGTCCGAGGAGGAGGGCCAAACTGGGTTCTTGTTGCAGGGGGTGTTTTGCTTAGCACACTTTCAGTTAGGCTTGGGTGCAAACTAAAGCAGTTGTTTGATGGGAAGCAGGAAAATAATACTTCCAAAGGTCTTATGTCACCTAATATCCCCATCTGCAGTTGTAATCTTGATTTTGTGTCAGTATTCTTTTTATGCCTGCTGATGACTCTGCAAAATTGCAGCTAAAAGAAGGCCTGAAACATGTGAGCGGCACTCGGACCTCTATCGGTTCAGTGACCAAACTGGCTGCTACTACTGTATTTCAGGTGCTTATTTGTGAACATTGTAGTTTATATTACATTGAGTTTAGGGCTAGAATACAAATCGGGCATGTGTGAGGGTGAACCTGCACTATAGGCTGTTTCTAGTCCTTGGTAAAACTTTTCATTTATAGGGCTTTGAATTATTTCTCATCATGCATTAAATTTAGTGCTACAATACAACTCAGAATGTAAGTTTTTTTAAAGCCTGAGTTATATGTTTGTCTGCATATTGCTTGTAAACTAAATGCTGTTTGTTGTGGTCCTCTAACCTTGAATTTATCAGATGGATTTTGTAGTTTCGATTTTGGAATATGGGAAGCCCTTAATTAATAAAACATTTAGTGGGGTTGGATAATTACATTACAGGTCTCCGGGGTTCACGTGCATAAGACTAATACTTACCTACAAAGTAATAATCTCACTTTGGCTGTCGCATTCTACCAAATTTTCAGTTCTGGATTTGTGTTTAGCTTTAGAGGCACAATAATTTCATTGTTTCTGTCGCTTTCGTGATGCTGATTGAACTGAACTACTAATTTTTTACAGTTTAGTCCTCAGCTTGGGTTTTACACTAGTTCACTACAGTTTCTTTTGTTGGCGGTAATGACAGTTTCTTCCCCAAACCTGTCGTTACTAACTGCTGTTACCATGTGCCGGCCTTGCAGATGGTGGAGTGGAAGTCAAGCAAGCACCTATAAGTCCTGTACCCAAATCAGCTGAGCCCTCACTTCCACTTGTCAAGATACCTGCCCCAGAAACAAGCAAAGAGAACAGCGGTGTTATGTGGATATCCTCACCTGATCGGCTTGAAGATCCTCGAAGACCATTTCATTACTCTAACAGTTCTGGCTCTCCCAGTGTTTCAGAATCAGGGTCTGACATATATAGCAAAAGAGAGGCCATACAGAAGCTAAGACAGCACCTCAAGAAACGTGATGAGATGATCATGGAGATGCAAGCCCAGATTGCTGATCTTAAGAATTCTCTTAACATTCAGGTGACACAGTCCACCAATCTGCAATCTCAGCTGGATGCTGCCACTCGAGATCTGTTTGAATCTGAGCGAGAGATCCAGCACCTAAGGAAGATTATTGCAGATCATTGTGTTGCAGAGGCACTGTCACACGAAAAACCTTTGCAAGCTGGACATTGGCAGTCAGATGCCACAAATGGGCATTCCAATGGCTATGCTGATGGTAGTATTGATGATGCTGACCTGCACTGTGTTGGCATTGAGAAGAGAAAGGGAGAGGTAGAGAGGGTGGAGATGCTCAGGAAAGAGGTTGTTGAACTGAAGGAAGTTATTGAGGGAAAGGATTTTGTGCTTCAGAGCTACAAGGAACAGAAGGTGGAACTCTGCTCAAAGATCAGGGAGCTGCAGGAAAAGCTCTCAGCACAAGTTCCAAACATCTTGTAGGATCTATGCATGACGCTGCTTAGAAGAATGATGTTGCCATGTCCCATGATGCCATGAGTGGAAGGGAGGGTCCCGCTTCTATGAGTGTTCCAGGAGAAGCTCTTGGCCATCGTCACATGCCAAACACCATGCTAGGATCTTTGCAGAATGCTTCGCTTTTTCTTTTGAGAGAAACTTTGCATAATGTTAGGTTGATTTATTTCTTTCTTTGCTGTCATATTGTTAGGCCCGTTTGCTTTCTTCCCTTTTCAATATCTGCCCCTTTGGTTGCTCAGAGTTTACTAGGGATTCTTTTTCTCTCAGTTGCTAGGCCTAGAGTAACTCAGTTGAACTTCATACTCAAGTTGCTGTACAGGTTCATCAGTTTTCCAAGAGACACAAAAGTTTGCAACGTGCCTCTACCTCCTCTTTTCGTTGCAGTTCAGTTTTGAGTGGCGGTCCTTGAATGTATGGTCTATGACATTTCCTACAATGAGACATGCTAGACTTATCTGTGACATTGCCTTTATTTTATTCAATCTGATTATAAGAGAATTCAATCAGAATATCGTCATTCATTGTTCATCAAATGTTCATTGGGGGTATGGGCAGTTGCAGAACAATGCATGTGATTGGGCTTTGGGTAACATGCAGTGTTCTAGCTTTATGCTACCTGGCACCACCTCATGCAGATTTTGCATCGCTTGCTTTAGCTAACGCAAATCCATGATCGTACGCATGACAATACTAGAATGAGTTGAGAGTTGTTGGGCCTTAAGTTTGGTCAAATGGATGTTTCAATCACATGGCTCATTCTTTGTGTGTGTTAGGCCCAGGGTTCACCTTATCGTTGGTAATCTGGTCCGTTATCGCGAATCCGGTCTTACCGGCCCGGCTCGGTAAGGAAAAAGCTCGGTTACGCTTTCTAACCGAGCCTAGTAAACCATAGCAAACCGCTCTTGTCGGTTTACCGGTCGGTTTTACCGGTTTACGGACCGGTTTTGCCGGTTTCGAAAACCGCTCCGGCAGCGGTTTTTTGAACCCTGGTTAGGCCTCCTATTATGTCCCTATTGAAAGCTAAAGGTTGGTTTGTTGGAACAAGCTTCGAATACATATGCTGCATAGACATCGTCAGGCTTTTTTTAATGGTAACAGAGTATTAATTTTAAGAATTTGACACCTCTAAGTCATTGACATGTGTGGGTCAGAGTGTTAAATTCTTAAATGTGTACGAATTGAGACCCAGAACTTGAAATTTCTGGATAAGACTTCAGTCACTAAATGTTAGTAGAAAGTTACGACTCCCGTCACTAAATGTTAAGAAGGTTACGCTAAATGACGAGTATTCAAACACATTGCCATGTAGTGTGTGTTCTTGGATCGGTTTCGGCAGTGTAGAATACACTGGACATTATAGGTAGACAGGCAACATAACTCAAATGGCAATTTAAATACAGTACTAGAAATTGTTCTTTGCAGAAAGTCAAAAAGGCTAGCGCCACATGAGGCAACAAATCTAGCGACCTGAATCCGGCATTACAGCCTTGTTTTGAGTCTGTTTTAATATTGTGTATGCATATATAATAAGACATGCCAGATCATGTAAACCTGGTTGATTAAAGAAGCTTATCTTATTGGGTTGACTTTATCCCTGACAGTGCAAGCTAAAAGTGAAGTGGATGTACAACTGGATCCCTGACGCCCTTGCAAGGACAAGGAAGATGATTTGTTTTTTTCATTTCTGAAGACAGCGAAGCTGGAAAAAATTGCATGCATGGTCCCGGTAAACTGGAGTGATTAGTTGATCTGTCTGCTCTTGAGAAACTTTATGAGCCCTCTAGTGTAGTAGTAGCATGGGTTTCAAGTGCAGCCCAGGAACAGCATCTGGAGGCAGGCAATGGGCAGTACAAGACTAAATGTATCTTCATGACTTCTGCAGCACATAAAGGTCATGATAACATGATGCACCCTAATCAGTGATCACAGGGACGGATCATAACCGACTTGGGCCACTAATCCGTTCGGTGGGGACGGAAAGAAGATTGGGGCAGCTGCAAAGGCGCGTTTGACATGATTCTTCCAAGAACAATGCTGGTTTCCAAAAGGCTCCTCCACAACCTTTTCTTTTCCGAATGTAGTCCACAACAAAATCTTATCATTCCCTCTTCTGTCCTCGGAAGAGAGCACAAGATTTTTGGAAACAATATATAATACTCCCTCAGTCTCAAGACACGTATGTAATTCAAGATTCAAATTTTAAAATGTTTGGCCAATTGATAGTTTTGTATAATAAAATTTGTTTGGCAAAAATAATTTCATTCAATTTGTGTTAAAAATATTTTTCATATGATTATAGTTTTTGTTGTTATAGTATAAATTATTTGTTGTGAGATAATAAGAGTTATTGATCGTGTCAAGTTTGGTCATGCTTTATATCGTATAGAGTATAGACGGAGGGAGTAGTCGTTTTTGGAAACATTTGTTTTCCTCGGAGCCGGTGAGCCACACATCATATCAACTCTCTTCTGTTCTCTCGCAACCATACACTCTGGCCGACGTCATTTACCTTTCGCTACCACGTCACCCTTTTCTTTTTCCAGAATTGCCCCAGAGGTCTCCAACTACAGCTAACACCACCGGCACCCTCTGCTTTGTCACTCTTGTGTCCATGATGGAGTCTGGTCCACGACTGGCATAGATTGCGCCACGCCCACCATGGCACCATGCTTTGCTAGTTTGCTTTGCGTGCGGCCATGGCCATGCTTAACGACTTGGCATTCCAAAATACTATAGTAATTGGTTAATGTCTTGCTTGGAGTGCAGATCAATTTCCTTTCATGTGAAATCCCCACTAAAACCCTCCTCCCTGCAGGTTTGGCATTTGCGTTGCGGCTATGGTTTTTTGTGTTTTGAGATGGAAGAACACTTACAAGGCACGTGTACTACATCCAATGCAAGGCATGCACACTATTTGCTTGCAAAATCTTAACTACCAAGGGACAAGCAAAGTACGTGTTTATTTAACAAGCGAATGCAAGTGTTTTCTTCTTTTTTTTAAAAAAAATAACATATTCTCCGCGAGTGATCAATTTACCACTCGAGCAATAAAAGATCTCCTCTCGTTCGATTTTTCTGAGAGAAAAAACCTTTCGCGTTTTCATATGTATTTTTTTGCTGGTTTTCCTTCTAGAAATGCTCCATTGGTTCTTGTGTGCGTAATAAATATTGGGTCAGTTGAGGTGGTTTGGAATTTAGGGTACTTGAATGCGGGGGAGCTGTCTCCTCCAGCGGTTTGGTTTTTGCTATTACAACCCCCAAAATTTAATGCCTTCTTCCCTTTGACTTCTCCCGTACCATTTCGCGATTGCACCCTCTTCGTATCACGTTATTGCGTCTGAGCTTTTGGCAACAGCGTTTTGCACTTGTGGTACTGTTTTTTTTTCTTTCAATTCAAATCTGTTTGGGTTCATTGATTGAAAATGGAAGGACCATTCAAGCATACCTCCAACGTGCTCTACAGCAACGTTTCCCCATTGTTGATCCCTCGATACTGGGCCTGTATTGTAGGTTTTCCTTGTAAAAAAAACAAATTGCAGGTTTGAAAGCTGACATGATACATTTTGTACCAGTATTTATTGTAATAACTCATTTTGACACCTCTCTTAAAAATGCATTACCCTTTTTGTTTGCAATATGATACATTGTATACAAGTATCTATATTCACCTCATCTTATACCTCTCTTGTAAACGCCTTACATGTTTTTTCCCACGACATGATAACATGAAGATTATAACTCATCATGTGATTTTCATGATCCTAAGATAGATGAATATTTCAGAAAGGTACTCATGGTCAAGGTTTTGTATTTGACCAAGTCTTAAACGCCATGGTTTCATGAACGGAGTAATTTTTATGTCAATGACCTCTAATGCTATATACATCGGTGTTAACTGACCTCTTGACTAACATGGACGAAAATCAACCTTAATCTGTTAACTGACCTCTTGACTAACATGGACGAAAATCAACTTTAATTTTTTTCTAAATAAGGAACATCTATTATTGTTATTCACAGACACATACTATAAAAATAAATTTATTTTATAAATGAAAATCCCAACAGAATTAAAGAAATAATGACATACTCCGTATTGGCATTTACTACGTTTCTCAGAAATGGAAATACTAAGGCGGAACCTCATCTGGAAAAAAAATGGTTCTTGATCAATCGAGCACATGAATATTCAACAGGCTCCCTGAGTTTTAGCATAATTGCAACAACTACGCGTGGCCACACCAGAAATCCAGCAAACCTGTACCATGATGAAATGTCCTAGCAACTTGTGCTTTAAGCAATCCAGGACCAGTTTCCTGAACGTCGAGGGGCCTAATTGTAAATACAGAGAGAGAGAGAGAGAGAGCACGAAATTTATTGCGCAGCTCTGCCTCTCACGCCTTTTATTTAAGAGGCCACCCCCGGGGTTTGGAATTCTTTTTCCAACTCCGAATTCTCCTGGTCGTTGGGCTTCCAGCGATCCTGATCCCCTTCTCATTTCATCCTGGCCGCGGCTCCGGCCAATCTCCGCTCCCGGCGTTTCTTCCGGCTTCGCCAAGCGGCAGAGCAGCAGCGAATTCCGGGGTTTTTATCGTCCCGGCAGAGGTGAGTTCTTTCATTTCCTTTTCTCCCGTTCCTCCCCTCGTCTCTTTCACTGGTTCTTCTCCTGATTCCAGTGTGGTTGCCTCGCTCGGTTCTGATGCGATTTGACGGCCTTCACGATTTTTTTCTAAGAGCTTTGCTTTTTATTTCCCCCGTCTCATCTTGTCCTATCAGGCCATGCCCCTTTTTTGGCCATGACTTCTGAACTCCTCGATTAGAACATAAAGAAAACATCACTGAATTCAGAAAAAAAAAACAGTGTGATACGCTACAAGATTAGTTTCTGATGCGAGATTTCTCCGAGTTCTTCCCTGCCTGCCTGTACCTGTAGTTACTACTCTGTGGTGTGGGGCACTGGCCCCAGCGACAGGCAACAGCCAACATCTGATGCATGCAGTTAATCCCATTGAAGTTTCTTCGGCTATGCCAGTTTCTCGGACCTGCCCGCGTGCTTGGTGGTGGAGGAGGAATTGGCGCGCAGCTCATTTCTGCTAGTCGCGTGACGCGTTTGTTTCAGTTCTACGTGAGCTTTCGTGTCGACTGCGGCAGTGTTCTGCTGTACGTCTGCGACAGGCTCCTGTTGATGCGTTTTAAGGTTATCAAGGCCACTAAATCGCCGATCTTTTAGATCATGGATCGTACTGTGTCTTATACAAATACAGCTATTTTAGTATATGTCGACCCATCAGGCCATCAGTCAGGGAAGAATGGCAAACAAAAAATAAAGTTTTTAAATATTTTTTGGGGCGTACGAATGGGTCTGAGATGCTGAATCTTGATGGTTGTATTGTACGTCTCTTTGGGTGGAGTGTATCTGGGATGTGTCCTCTCGTTGGTGCCAACTCTGCAGTATGTTTTGGCGTGTATGGGCTTTCTGTTGGTCTGTCAGTTTGTACCGGATCATGCAAAGATTGTGAGGTCCGTAGCCTTACAAGGACAACTTACATCTTTGTTAAGGACTTGTCTTCAGAAAGTGCAACATTTCTTCTATCTCCAGTAATCTTTGGAATTCCATGTCTGCAATATATATACATTATAAGTTTTTTTTTGCCTTCCTTTCTTGGGACCTATAGATGGAATCTGAATCTGCCGGCTTCTTCCAATTCCCTATCATGAATCTAGGCAGCTGATACTGAGTTCAGTTGCATCTATTACATCTTTCTTATGTTTCTGCCTTTGTGCAAACAATTTAGTTGTTACTGAAACTAAGTGCAATGCACTCGTCAAGTCTGGGTCTTTTTGGAGTTTTTTTTGGCCTTTCTTACATAATTAGCTCTGTTTAGTGAGTGCAGAATATTCCTTCATCCAGATAGCTTCGTTAGGTAAACAGTCCTGTGTGTCTGGATCTGGATTAGTCAAGTGCAATTTGATAGTTGAAATATCCACTTGCTGAACAATATGTATAACTAGCAAGTGGTTTCTCAGTAGGTAAACATGCTGACAATACAATTCCTAGAACATAGTTGTATTAAATCGTGAGTTATACATGTTTAAAACATTCAGAACGATCACAAGAAATGTGCAAGTTACGGAATTTCCATTGCTTCAGCAACTAGTGGACACTGAAGGTCATATGCCCATCTTATTCCCAAAAGGTGCTATTAGGTATTTGGGTTGCCATCGGTCTCAGCTGCTGTTGTCTATCCTGTTCAAATTGACTCCGCTTCCTATAATCTGAAAGCTATTCGCCTTGACATGTCAAGTGGGAAGGTTGTTGATTCTTATTTTGAGATTTTGTGCTTGACTTGGCTCCATGACGCTATTAATTCCACCAAGACTGCCACCCGCCTCTTTGTTCAAACATAGAAGGAACTGTCTCTGTCAATGTCATCATTAATTTAGGCTGATGTAGTTGGAGTCACACCAAGAAATTTTAATGCTTGCACTTGGCTAAAGGGATGTGGCAACCATACTGAATAGTAGCAAAACTGCAAATGATCTTCACTAAGTTGAATTTACACCAGATTCAGTATGAACTGCCAATGGGTATTTATCACTAATTTGTCATTTATTGGGCATTCATTGTATGCCAGATCATAGAAAACTCATGTGAGTACTGATGCAACATTAGCATGGCATCAACAATATTTTTTCTTTACTTTCTGAAAGTCTTATGGTTGTTGTATTCATGCAAGGATGATGAAGAACTGCATGCTGAGTGCTGACAATCTCTCTCATGAACTGTGTGCAGGACAACTACATTGAAGCTAGTTCATAGTATTTTGTACGGTAACATGATACTGACTTTTTGACACAAAAGATGGTAGAAGATAAAAATTCATCACAAGATACGGTACAGATAAGTGGAAATGTCACACTTCAGAATGTTTCTTATGAGAAAGATGTCATGGAGATAAAACTGGCACATGCTGTCGATTCTGATAATTATGACGGTAATTTTGTCAAGGATGTCTGTGTCGATGAGGGGGTAATACTTCACCAGAAGATTTCCGAAGAAAAATCAGTAGATAAAGGGCCCTCTCCAAATTTCAGCTGTCAAATGATCCCTGCAAATGACATAACATATGGGAAGAAAGACGATTCAAAAAAATACGTCCATGAATTAAAGCCAGAAGCAGTTCTCCCAGTTGACTTTGCTCTTGATTATGACAATGAGAAACAACACTCTTCTGGTAAAGACTATGAACTTGAAGATCGGACAACTACAGCTTGCATTGCAGGTGATCCCAGTGAGAAGAAGATAAGCTTGAAAGAGTTACTTCGCCTGGAAAGTGCAGAAGAATCCCGACATGCAAGCACAATAAACTCTGAGAGCAGTGAAATTCAAGAAGAGGCAGTTGGACAGGTATACCATTATGACTTACAACCAGTCTAAATTTCTTGTCTCGTTACCATTATCATTGTTGTGCCGTAAATATATCCACATGTTCGTCCATCTTGACTCAAAAGTTTGGTGGCAAGTTCTTCCATCCGTATACTTCATGAAAGCTTTGTTATTCTTACCAAGGATGGTTTTCCTGATGTTCAGGTTGCTTTGACAAACACCAGTCAGCATGTCAATAGTGGTACATCAAGTAAGGAGAATACCAGCGGTTCCTCAGGGATGATGTCTGAAGATCATGATGCAGCTGCAGCATTAGATGTGAGAGAGCCACAAAAAATTGATCGCTACAATCCTTTCATTGATCATAGGTTAGAGGATGCCTCAGAACCTGAGTACTCTATACCAGGAATCACAGATGCTGCTTCCACAGATTCCATATGTGCCATCAACAATGCGGTAAATAGGTCCACTGCATTAGATGAAGTCGAAAAAACTGAACCTGGGACAGGTGCGATGAGTACAAGTAGTTCAGATATTCAGTCATCTGGAAAGAGTGATGATCATAGTGGAAGTATTGATAGCAATGTCATCACTGGTGCAGTGGATGAAACTGCAGTTTCCACATCTTCATCCAGCAATGCTGAACCTTGCAATGCGAATGGGGAGAATCAAGAAAAATGTGTGAGCGACGGTGATGCTGATCAGATAGATGAGGAGGACTGTGTAGGCGCAGACGGTGAGAGCTCCACCCTTGCCCAAGATTATTCTGTGGTGGATCAAACAAAGCCTGAACGTTCGAAATCAACTGCTCTCACTGGCAACGACAATCCTTCCGAACCAAACTTCTTTGGTCCCAGTATCATGTCAGGGCCAGTGTCGATGTCCGGTCATATAGCGTATTCTGGCAACGTCTCCCTTCGGTCAGATAGCAGCACCACTAGCACCCGGTCCTTTGCATTTCCAGTGTAAGTCTACAAACCATCCACTTTGTCAGATTGCAAACCATCATTATCTGCGAACAAGCGGGTGCGATTCTTATTGTCAGTAACCTGCCTTTTGAAACCAAAATAGGATACTTGAAATTTGCACCAAACCTGATGGTAATTTGCTGCCAATGAACAGGTTGCAGAGGGAGTGGACCAGCAGCCCGGTGAGGATGGCGAAGGCGGAGCGTCGGCGCACCAGGCGGCGCCGCGCGTGGAGGAAAGGACTAATATGCTGTAAATTCTGATCACTCGCGGTCGCCATCCTTTCCTGCGGAATTCAGCTCCTTCCACGGTGGGTGCAGCGCTCGAGGCGGGATACCGATTGGATTTGGTATTTTGTTGGAAAGTTCGGGATCGGAGAAGAAAAACTTGAGCTATAGTCGCTGTCTCACTGAACATTCCAACGAAATACCACTCATCCAGACACCTACCTGGGTGCTTCTTGCTTTGCTGGTGCCCCCGCATATTACCCTGCTCCTTCTATTGAACCTGGAGCAGGTTTACGATGCCGGGTTTCGCAGTGGCCTGAGTGATGCTAGTATATAGCTGTAGTGTAGTGATCTAGATGGTGCGTTTTCCTTTCCCCCCCTTTGTCCGAGAATGTGCTTTGCAGGCACGTTTTTCATTGAGTAGCAGCGATCGCGCTTGGTAGAGGGTGATTGAGTAGTTAGATGTATATCCTTGGTGGATTAAAAATGTATGCTGTGAAAGTTCGTTTGTTCTAATGGTCTCTGATGAAATTTAGTTGGTTCTATTGGCTGTGAAAATTCGGATTCCACCGATGCAAGCAAGGCGGTGCAGGGTTTGTACTGTGCGGGGGCGCCTTGAATCGTTTCTGACGGGTGGATCGCCTCCCGCGAGCTGATCCCAGCCGGACGTGGTTGTTTGCTCCCCCCACGACCCACGTACGTGTACGGGTCCTACCGTACGTACTGCCCACTGTCGCATTGTCATCGAGGGGAAAGGCCGTGTAGCACTAGCACACAGCAGAGTGACATAAAATCTCTGGATCGATTTTGTCTGACGATGATGAATCTCGATATGAACCGTAGGAGTAGTAGAAGCGAAGAAATCTGCGAGTACGAAACGGCAGGAGCATGCGACGACTGGACTCCATCGGACTCGGACCGCGATCGAGAGGCCACCACGACACGAACGGCGTGTTCCGTTCTGCACGGCCCCTGCTGTTATTGTGCACGGTCCCTGCTGCTGTTACTACGGCATCGCACAGCAGGCAATCACCACCGTGCTAGTAACTTTTTTTTTGTTTGAGAATCTAAGTGCTAGTAACTTGCTAAGCAACAGTGATATTATAATGTATGTGGGCCGTGCTGGCAAAGGCCCAGAGTCGGTGACGGATCGGTGGAGTGTGTCTGTGTGTGGGCTCCAGCCTCTCCAATCGGCTGGAATCAAAACCTCAAACCCCCCTCCTGGTCTCTTCTACAATTTTGAGCAAGAAAGAAAAGAAAGAAAAAGAGGAAGAACGAG
Source organism: Cenchrus americanus (assembly GCA_947561735.1). Lineage (NCBI taxonomy): Eukaryota > Viridiplantae > Streptophyta > Magnoliopsida > Poales > Poaceae > Cenchrus > Cenchrus americanus. The sequence continues at coordinate 63,108,428 of OX387241.1, forward strand.
AGAAAACCCCTCCTAGAGCTAGCTCAATCCTAACTCCGCCCCTGTCCGGAGCATTTGTCAACTGGTGGCCGGATTTGGTCTACCACAGCTTCAGTCGCAGAACTTTATCCCCCCGTCGAGCTGCATCTTTCTTTATCCCCCCAAATCTTTTTAAATCTTCATGTATGTACATCTCGCTAAGTTTCGACGCATTCTGACTCGGTTGAGCGGAGTCGAACTCATCTTTGTCCCCCGCGTACGAACACTGTCGCACTGTCAAGTGTCATCGAGACAGTGTTAGCAGCAGATCACAGCAGCCGTCCAACACTGCACCGTCGCGAACCTACGATTTCGTCGTACGCGCGAGCGATCTGCAATTTTGTCTGCTGTACATGGTACAGTTATCACTGCCTCGTCGTACAGCGCCATATACATGGCACATAGAACGTACCAGTACAGATACTGCTATCACACGAACGCTAGTAGCGCGGGCCTGTAACACTCTCAAAGGAGGGAGAGCTCCATTTTGAAGCCCATAATATTGTGGGCTTTTTACATAACAAGAAAAGCCCATACAGCTTATGGAAGTAGCTTTCCTTCCTCTTTCTAAGCAATATATACAACGCCTAAATATAAAATACTAATTCTTTTTCTTAAAAAAGGCTCTCTCTCTCTAACTCACCATGGCTTGGGCAAGCAAACATTTTTTCCCATAGCTTTTGGTCTTCTAGAATATGTTTATTAGGGAATAGAGAGGCTGGGGGAAATCGTATTCTTCTATTCACTTTTATTTGTATAATCGGTTTCTGCACTAGCTTATGCTATTCAATTGGGTATCTCAAATTAACTTTTGAATATGGTATGGCTCAATTCATTTTCATTAGTAGTTTCAGAATACTACACACTTCATGTATTCATGGTTGATGTAGTGTCTTTCTGATCATATTACAGTTTTAAACGACAATTGTTTCAAGACTGGATGGAGTAAAGAGAATCCTGGGGTTCATCACACCAATGAAGAAGCTGAGAAATAAGTAGTTGTGCCCAACATGCATGAATGATGAGTCCAAGCTGATCTCAGGGTGATTTGATGAATGATCATTGACTTGCATTGGTTCATCTTTGGCGGAGCACAGTAAAATTTGAAGGAGCACGGTTAGTTAAAAAGGTTGGGTTGAGTTGATTGGCGTATCAGAGACCCAAAAACTCTAACCTAAACAAGCATCAGGACTTCTATACATACACGAGATGAGAATCTCTGTCAAGATTAAATTCTCAGCGAGATGATAAACAACTCAACAGCAGACTAAAGTACACATCTATGATCTATGGAGTTTGATGATCCATCCTATATATCCTATCCTATCTCTTCACCTATATAGGAAGAAGAAAACACTATCCTAGCTACAAGAAATAGGTACAAAGGCATTTATTAAAACGGATACCAAAACTTTAGTTGTGCTTTTTAGGGTGAGGCCTGGGCCCGTAGCGCGCCACCACAACCTTCTCGGCAGACGACGCAGCAGGGCTGTTTCCTCCGCGGCCGACGACGCCGCTTGCTCCGGCCGCGCCCGCTTCTCCCGTCGTCGATCCCTTCTCCACGCGCACGGTTCGTGTGTTCTTGGTGTTGGCCTCGCCATGCTTCCTCGCCATCCCTTGCAATCCTTTATCTCTAGACGACGAATGATGGGCGGTCGACGTGGCCGCCGGGCTCCTCACTGCAAGAACGAATAGGGCAGCAATTGGATCAAACACAAGGCGGGAGGAAGTCCAGAAAGATACAAGGAAAAATGAACGCAATGCACACCACGAACTCCAAATAAACAGCGCACACGGTATGCAAGCAAAGATGATGAACAAGAACACTCACAGTGGCGAGCATGAGCAACGGGGCGGTCAAGTGTGAGCAACAAGACGACGGCCAAGATGACCACGAGAAGAGGAGTCGGAGAAGCTCTTCTGCAACCCATGGCGAACTCTTTACCACGCGGTGAGACTAGTGCGAGAGTGTTTCTGTGTGAACACCACCACTCCAAAATCAAGCTGTAGCCGCAATGAAAACAAGGAGAGGAGAGGACGGAGAGAGGTGAACATCTATCTGCGGTCTGTAGACGTTTTATATGCAAGCGCCGATGTAAGCCTGCCACTTGGGGTGGGTATGGATAAATCCACTCTTGCTCATACCCAAATCCAAATAATTATTATCCACTTCTTACCCTCCCCAATCTCACCCATACCCAGTGGATAATTAGTTTTGTCTTAGATTATATACATACCCAATGGATTATTTGTACCCTCCCCACATCCACCCTACCCATTTCTTCATGGATAATTATTTTCTACTCATACCCTCCCCATTTGAGGTAGGTGTGGATTTGAATGTGGATAGTGGATAAAAACAACAGGCCTACGCCGATGCTCCCTTGTTTTGCTGGTCAGCTCGAGATCGATTGGGTGGTCAAACATCAAGGTCGCGAGATCTCTTACACCACTTACATATGTACATATTTATATATATACAAGTAATAAAACATCTGCTCCGGGCCGTACTGATGTACAAAGCCTTGTTTACCAAGCCCTAGGCGTTCTTTTGCACCGCATGCATGATGCACGGTCCTAGTTGTACCGTGCGGCGCCGAGCCACGCACGGTGCGCGCACTGGCGGACCACGTGTGGGCTCTGTGCGCCCTGCGTGCCCGCCCTTCCGTCCGATCCGCCGGGGTGGTGTCTGGTGTGTGGCCGGGCTTCGGGAGTAGAGCTCCCCCTCCCTGCCAGCAATGGCGCGGGCGAGACGGGTGCGTGCGTGAGTCAGTGCGCCGTGGGCACACGGCGCGGCACCAGCACCACGACGCCCCGCGCGGCTGCGCCCGTGGAGTCCGCTCACGTGCCGGAGCTGCACGGAGTCAGGTGCTTGGATTAAGAAAAGGCCCGACTCGCATCGGGTTCGTTAAGGACCGAGATCCCAAGCTCCTAACTCGCGCCCCCAGGAGATTTTAAAGGCGTTTTTTTTACAGTCGGGAATCGAACAGAAGACAGTTGATCGACAGTCGGCCGGTTCTCAAATCCCAAAAAGGACCAGGAAAAAACAAGCAGAGTCGCATACACTGCGTTCATGGTCATGGAAGATAGTTTTTCTCGAATGCAGTGAATGCAGAAGATCCGGCCATCTTGTACCACCGCTGCTCAGTGAAACTTTGCCAAAAGCCACTGCCCGACAGCGGGTGTGAAATAATTTATACACACAATTACAAAGGCTGCAGATGTGAACATGCTGAGAGGTTCCAGCAGGAAATGACGTAGAATCCTGGCCACGTCAAAAAACACGGTGCACCGATACGTGGAGCACACAAACCGTTAGGTCATCGGGGCCTCTGTCTAGTTTAAGCACCCAGGCTCAAACGAGGAACAGTAGCTGCAATGACAACCACTGAACCACAACCCACAACTTCTGGAAAAGAAGTTGGCAATTTACCCAGGCAAAGTGAAATGTAGAGCGAAGAGCTCCCCCTGCGTCCGAGGACAACTCCAACGAACCTCAAGGCTCATGATCTGCACTGCACGGCTCAGGATGTTATCAATGCAGCTTCTGCAAGAACTTCCTCACGGCCCTTACCAAAGGAAGAGGGTTCTCAACATGCACAGCGTGGCCGCTTTCCGGGATAATGATCATGTCACAGAGCTCATTTCCATCACAAAAACCGGACCCACACTCAGCGTGCTGTGTTATCTCGCTGCATATTCTCTGTGAGATGTCTTTAAATTTCGTGTCCTTTTCACCTGCAACGATGAGTAGAGGCCTCTTCAAGTGTTTCAGATCTTCCCACAGGGACCTGGTGCATTAAAACTTGCATGAGATTCTGCTTTAAAAAAAAACTTGCATGACAAAATCACATGAACAATGTCTACAAGCAAAGTACAACCGGCCATCTGCTTATCAATTGCATTATTAGTGTCTGACATGTCTACTGCTAAACAGGATGGCACATAACTACATAACACTGTCAATTCAAACAGTTACCAAGTACAGGAAGGCAATCTTACTTTTGTCTCCCTATGCTTGAGTCTGCAAGAACCTTAGCTAGAGCTTTAATGTTCTTGTGTTTACTGCGTGTCCTCACTAGAGAATTGAACTTTGGATGCTCACGTAGACTGGCACATAAAGTAAAAGACAGAAACAAAAAAGGAATCCAAAATACATGTTAGGGATACGATATATAGCTTCTCCATCTTGCATAGGAAATAATCAGTTCCCTCATCAGGCTATTACCTGGCCCACATCTTTGCTGAGTACCATGACTCCAGAAAGCAATCGAGTCCACAAGACATCAGGAACTTAGCTCTTGATCCATCAACAGCAGTACGACGCCTTCTACTTTCTTCATCTCTCAATCCAGGGCTTCCTGATATGATCACAGCTCCACGAATCTATCTTGGCATAACCATCTTAGAATCAGCATAATAAAGAAGTGCACAGAAAAGATTTAAAAAAATTGACGGCAGAAAAGATAAAATATTGACAAAGTCACCTGGTGAACTTGATTTAGTGCCATGTGGAGTGCAATCCTTGCACCCATTGAATAGCCAACAACCACCACCTCAGCATCAGTTATTTGACCTATCAACTTTAGCAACAAATCTGCAACTGATTGAACTGTAACCAGATATTGTTCTGAATTTTCAACATGATGCTGCAGCATTTGTGACTCGCCATGACCAGGGAGATCAACAGCAATGACCCGTGCACTGGGGGAGAGAGCTTTCATCATGGGAACCCAGTCGTCACTTGTACCAAGAAATCCATGAAGTAAAAGAACAACCTTTTCCTGGCGGTACAAAGTGATGTCATGACAGGAGAGAAGAGGTGGAAAAAATATATCAAGTATTGAATTCTTAACATGATATTCTACCTCCTTTTCAGTTAATGTACAGCAGTATTCTTAAATAATACTAATAATTTGTCACCAAGGATCACATGCCAAAAGGCAGCACCGCAGCAAACCCACAATTAAGAAATGGATTCTTACACTTGTACGGTCAGTGGTCAAATGCACAGAAAAAATTGATATGAAGCAATATGAACATATACACCATCTGAATTTTCAAGAGAATAGGAGAATGCTTACATTTGTAAGCTCACCGGCCTCTTGAAGTTTTACTATATAAGAACAATCGTCCACATCAATTTGGATAGAATATGACCTCAGTTTTTCTTCACTATATGTCCTTTCTATCTTACTGCTGCTTATATTTAGATGGTGAAGATATCGATGGGCATCTTCTACTGAAGTTCGGATCCCGTCACCAAGTGGGGTTGCATGGATATTTAACTTCTGCTCTGATACATCTTCCCTTAACCATTTATATGTTCCAAGTCCATGAGCGGCCACCCCACATGTACCTTTGTTCTTTATTCTGGAGACTATGGAGTTTTGTTGGTCAATATAATGTGATAACTGTATATAGGATGCCAAACCTACAGAACTCTCATATGCACTACTAATGACAGCCATCTTGTCATGCATCTGAGCCCATTTTGCTATATGAGCTGCATTCTCAAAACCACCAACAACACTGGGTTTGATAACCTGAGCATGGCAATTAAAGTAGGGTCAAATACCTACATAGAATAAGCAACTTACAAAACTAGCCCAAAACATTTTTCTCAATACTCACAAGAGCAACTATTCCTGGATGCACAAATTGATGAAGCTTAGGGATTACATCTCCCTTAAGGCTGTCAATAGTCTCATCTAATGCGACAGGCAAGCCACTCTTGTCACAGAACTTGATGAGATCATTTACAGAGCACACTGGTTCCTGTAAAGTCAAAAAAAGAAAGAACAAGATAAAAACATGCCTCGTGGAGAACTGAAGGAGGATGCACCAACTAAAAGTATTATATCAACAAGGTGCAGCAGTAGGAAAGTTTCATGTTTTGCATATTTCAGAGTTTTTATACAGAGATGATGAATAGACGCGTATTACCTCAATGTATTCCAAACGAAGGCCTTTTACCCTTGATCCAAATTCATCTGCCTGTTCATATGTCCATTTCTGGTTTGCGTCAACACGGATATTGATTTGGTACCCTACAACTTCTCTTATTTTATGAAGCACAGCTGCATCCTCAATGGGGCTTTCACGACGTCCAACCTTCCAAAGAGATTTTGAAAAATAAAATGGTAACCTTGATTAGCAAAAAGATAGTGTATAAAAACATTAACTTCCATGTACGTGTCTATAAAAATCTTTGATTATGGAACCAGTTGAATAGTTACCTTCAGTTTAATTGTGGTAAAACCTTCAGCGACCAGTTTGGCTACAGCAAGTGCTACTTCCATTGGAGTACCATTGCAGTCTACCAGCCCACAGATCTCTATGCTTGCAGAACTGTTCTGATCTTGTACTACGGTGTCGGAGTCGGAACCCGAAAGAACTTTGGACCATTGACATTTCCGTTGTGATGCAAGTAAATTGAGAATGGCCATCTCCAATCCGCATTTAACACTTGGGAATATCGAAGAAGGCTGAGATGGAGTAAAAGGGAGAGAAGTTTAATCAGTTGAGAAGTCAGTTCTAACAAGTTTGAAAAGTTCTCTTACAGGAATCCCGAGGCTTGTCCATATCCAATTGGAGAAAGATCCTTTCAGCAAAGGTATAACATCTAGCACACAATCTTTCAACATGTGGAAAATAAACCTAAGTTGCTCTTCGACATCCAACAGATCCTCCTCATGAATTTCAATTGGTGCAACCTGTTACAAGAAATGGATCAAAACTAAACTCCTGGCAATGCTCTAAGATGTATTACCTGACAAAATTAACCTATCCATTTTCTGGACAGGCAAAATCATAAATATGGTTTCTAGGAAGCATATGTAGTAACGCAAACCCATTGCTCGTTGGTACCATGCCAATGCATACGAGAACTATTAGGATGAGGTCTGTGCACATCAGATCCAATAAAACCTAAACCATCTTCCACCATTTGTTTTTTTTACATTCCTTTCTGTTTTATGCAGCGTGTTTGATACATTACTCTACTTTTCAGTGCATGCGTACTTAGACCGTTTTCCGATGTCTTGATTTTTCAACATATTTGGGGTCATTTGCAAAATGTTAAAAAATGTGCACCTTCTGTCCAATTAAGTCTAAGTCAGTCTAAATGCCATCCATTGGCCTACCATGGAAATTTGCACACACCTACAAATGACGATGCTGTGATAGTCGATAGGCGAGAGTGGTCACTAGATGTAGTTGTCTGTAATTTTTCTGAAGAATGGTTTGAGTCCAATTTTTTAGTGATGATGTGGCTCACATGTTGGCACACAATTTTTCTGTAAGGGAAGGAGTCAGAGCACCACCACCACATCCATAATTTATAGTACTAAAGGAAACTTGAATTAGAGAATGGTAACTTAATGCTAAAAATATGCATTATACTAGAGAAACAGTAGAAATCGCAAAAAGTGTTAAGAGACAAACCTCACCAAATCCTGCATTGTTATCATCCACATGAAGCTTCAGAATAATTCCTTCATGAGAGAATCTGTCATCAGAAAGCCCTGAAGTACGTGGTGCAGAAAGCTGGATTCTGTTTTCAAACAATGGTTTCAAAGGCATTGTTGAAAATGAAGTGGTGGAAGTGCTACGTCTATTGGTAGGGATTATCACATATACCTGTACAGCATGTATTCCGTTCCATGAATTGTACCAATAGGCATGTCTTTAAATTCACTCTTAAAATAAGGAGCTCCCAGAAGATAATCCAGATACAGAGTCGTGGAATAGGCAGAGAACATATTCATAATTCTGCAGAACTAGTAGAAATGTGTAAATACATGATGGAGAACGCAATTATAAAAAAATGTGAAAAGCAATTTAGTTAAGATAAGAACCTGTGAAAGTTGGCATTGCTATCAATGCTACTGTCTACTTCTACCACACAATCAATCTGTTCCTCTTTGGATTTCACCAAAGCGTCATGAAGCTCTGCTTTTGTTTGAACTAGAAAATGCTTTACCCTGCAACACAAGTAGTGAGAGTAATGAGAAGAACAACTTGGCACTATAACATATTCTATTCTGTACACAATGTACTCCATAACCAGCAATCCCAAATTCCCAACACCTTTCAGAATCGATAATTTACTTTTATATGTTGGCTTCAGGGGTAAATAATGGTAAATTTTAACTTTGAAAGCAGAGGTAGAACCTAATATGCAATTCCAAACATAAATGACAAAAATGTCAGCATAATGTTCATTACAACAAATATGGGACACATAAGGATAATTGGATACCAATTGATGTTACCTGTGTGCAGCACAGAGGTTGGAAATTGATATGTCATGCGATGTGTAGAAGAATTTCTTCAAAATTTGTGGTGAAGTATTTTTCGCAATCGGTAGAAGGCTGAAGATTGCACCACCATGGTTGTTAACAACTATTATCGTCATAGGTTTCCTCGGTGCCCTTCAATAATGTCAACAGCATTATCCCTAATGAATGTACCATTCAACGTCATGACAACACAGAAGTAGCTTGGGCAAATAGAGTATTGAAAAGTTTCATGACTTTCACTAAGTTAATCTAATATAAATTGCCCATGCCTCTGAGATCGATCAAGGGTCAACGGACAGGTGTAGACAAAAGTTCAAACTTCAAACCTTTGGTTGAGAAGTGCCAATCCATTTGTGTCATGAAGAAAGGACATGTCGCCAACCATACAGAATACCTGACAATATACAGAGTCAAAGTTGTGAGATCAGTGTCTTCTCCATTTATGTTTTTGTTTGCTTTTACTTATGTGTTGTACTTATCCGCTTGGATTTTTTCCTCCTTAATATAACGATGCACAGTTCTCCTGCGCGTTCGAGGAATAAAGGTCAAAGTTCTGCCAAAAGCCTAAAAATGTATTCCCCATTCCTCATGAAAGATTAAGTACACATGTATTGATAAGCGTGCCTTTCTCGAGAAGAAGCATCGATTAAGTCGAATGGTATTATATGTTTATACTAGTATAAGACTTAAAGTCTGACTTACATCAGAAATAGAAAATGTACAAGAATATATTATATGTTTATACTAGTATGATAGGAATACTTTCTGTAGAGTATGCGGCTTGACTAAAGTAACAACTTACATGCTTGTTTGATCCAACCGCAAGTCCAATTGCTGTGCTGAGCAAACCATCAATGCCACTTGCTCCTCTGTTCCCAGCCACTGTTGTGCCAACGAAGTCTGGAAAATGTTGCATCATCATGTTATTTCCATTTGTAGTGTAATCAGTCCAACCCTTGCCAAACATGTCCAAGTCTCGGATGACCATGCTGTTCCCAACAAACATGATAGCATCACCATAAAGTGACTCCCCAATTACTTGAGCAACATATGGCTCTGTAAGGGAGCACTTCGAATGTATCTGAAACATTATCTCCTGAGAAACCTGGAGTTAGCAACAGTTGTCAGAACAAAACTCACTTGATAGCAAAAGGGACAAGAGATTTTATCAGTTATTCTCAGGGAGGAGATTTATAACAAATCTCTGCTCAATATAATAAAGATTTCTCCAAAGTTAAACTTCAAGGGTACAAATACATTAGCTACAAACACAACAGGTAATTTACTTCTTTTAGCAGAAATAAAATACCCAGTTATGTAATATTAGCTAAAATGTGTACATGCCGAAAACTGTTGGTGCTGCCTTGTCGTTTCAATATGAGTTGAACCCTTTTATCCTCTATAAATATATAAAAGGTATATGAGTGCAAACTTGGTGGACTAAAGACTTGAAACAAACAGCTGAGTTTCGAAAGAATTAATTATATACTATATATGAAGAACTCTAGCTACAATGTAGCAGCTCATACCACGGAATTAACAACCATCAAAATATCAGTCCATCTGCTTGTCTTCCTTGGAAAATTACAACAGCGCAAACTAGCAGCAAATTCCACTACACTAGCTTGTATTCTGTGGGTGACAACATGTGAAGGATCATGACGGCATGGATGCCTGTCAATCAAGATGTAGGAAGATGGGAAACAAGTCTCGAGAAACATTCCCACTCGTTTGCTAGTAATACGGCTGCCAATCTGCCAATCAAACAGTACCAGTTAAAATGGTTACGATATAATAAATATACTGATTTATTATAATAAGGAAATAAAGAAATAGGGAGCAGTCCAAATACAGAATCAATGAGTTCTGAGGACAAACACCTGAACGACAACATCTGGGCTTATCCAATTTTTAGCAGATTCAGACAATAGAATTTGATCGAAGTAGTCTATAAATAAAATGCTCTTATCAAGCCCTGGGACTGAATTTACTACTTTCCGCAACCGCAGTCCAGACAGAATATCTGTAGCAATTGGCCAGGAAAGGTGCCTAGCTAGTAAAGCCACAGCCCACATGTCATCATCAGTATGAAGAGCACCAACTAATAGAAGCCCTTGATCCGCCTTCTCTATGATCTCCAGAATCTCCATTACTGAACTAGAATAATTCCCGAATGAAGAAACTGTCTTCATTATTAGGTATCTGGTATATGGTTCACTATTTAAAAACCACTTATCCAAACCTCTCAAGCAGTCAATATTCCAATCTTGATTAGTGTAATCTAGTGGTTCTCTAAAACCACAGTTTATATGCACTGGGCCTTGTGGAGCTTGCATTGCATAGTAAGCTGCTGAATCTAGTGTAGTGAGAACCATTCTTGCATGAATTTGGTCAGTAGGTGAAGGGAGATTAAAAAAATATCTTACAAAGGTACCAAAATGATTGACCTGAAAATGAAAATGAAAATAGTTGAGATGGGATGCTGCAAGATCCAATAAAGAACAAACAAATGATAGAAATCGGTAAATGAGTTTGCAAGAAAGGCAATTCATTCTAGAGTCAGAATAGGAAATGTCCTAAAAAATTGTATTTTAGAATGTGTGCAATAACCAGAACCTGATTGATGGATTGGTTAGCTCCAGCATCATGCAACTCAGGAGGACGATCAGCTGTGAGTAATATAATTGGGATGAAATCTTGACTTGCCTCGACCACCTGCATGGTGGCACAGTGAAACTTGATTAGTGTTAGTGTATATGTGTGTGTGGCCCATATGGCCTGTGTACAGCCCATATAGAGGCCCATGTATAGCTGACTATATGCCCACCCTTCTAGGGTTGGAGAAATACACAGGAATTGCATCTTCCAACAATTAGTAGTCCAGACTCCAGACAATGTTTTGATTATTTTATGCCTTTGTAAGCTATACAGAAGCACTACAATATGCAAACTTGTTGGGTGTGATAAAGAAAAATGATGTGTATATATGAAGGCTCGCAATAATACTGGAACAAGGAAAATGGGTGTTTTCAATTAAGAGAAATCTGCCACTCACTGAAGGAAAAAGATTTGATACAGCGGTTCCTGATGATGTGATTACTACTGCTGGTTTTCGAGAACCTCTCCCATAGCCAAGAGCATGAAATCCAAGTGACCGCTCATCGTAACATGATATGCATGTTGTCAAAGGATGGCATGTAGCAGAAAGTGCAAGTGGGGATGATCTTGACCCTGGAGCAATACAGAAGTACTAAAACAAAGTGGATCAGAAGCATTCTAGAAATGCTAAAGGCATTAAGTTGGTTAAGCTTACCGTGAAACCAAGCCTGACACATTCTTCAACTATAAGGGATGCCCATACCACATTTATGTTAGAGGAGCCCTTGATGAAAGATTCTGTCTTGTTGTGTTGCAAGCATAAGTCCTATAAATGATGCAGGATAATATTAGATATGGTTATAGAGCGATTAACTTGATGTTTATTAATCTAAATGTCAAACTATTTTTGCACTGCAATTATAATCATATAACTTTTATGTGTAGTTTTATCCATTTGTTTTCCTGAATTGGCAAGTGTTGTAGTCTGTAGATCATAGAAAAGCAAGTTATCAGTATAAAAATTGTTGGCCATATGCAGCTATAGATACTTAGGTAGAATCATACCATGTTTGAACAAAAGAAGAACTGTGATGAAAATCTAACAAAAGACTGGTCAGAAGTCAGAAACTTCTCCTGCAAAAGAATAAGTCGCAGAGGTGATCAGGGACAAAATTCATAGTAACCACGAACATAAACTATCGACCTTCAGAAAGAAAGAAAGTCAATATTGAAGTTAGGTCGATTTTAACCATGCAGTTTTCAGCTCCTAACTACCAGGTGCCAATAACATGTTAGTCATCCACACCTGTTTATACTAACTCAAAAATTTAAGGGATTTGACAGACCTTTTTAAAGAATGTCTACTTTCAAACTGCAACATTCATGCATTCTCCGAATCAATGTGGTAAAATTATAAGGTTTTGTCCATCATGATACAGGCAAACCATCTATTAATAAAATGCCTCTGTTTCTTTTTATAGGGAGTGTAGGATTTAAAATGTTCAAACTCCATAAATTGACTCATTATGTGCATGGTTGGTGTATGAGAGTTATATCAATAGATTAGTATTTTACAATTTTTTTAATATGACATTGATTTTGTCGAACAATGATAAACTGTAGGAGAAATTGATGATCAAAGTACAATCCTAAAGAGGTAGTATCTTTTATAAGAAGCATGAGATTCGTAGGGGGGGGGGGGGGGGGGGGGGGTCATGCACAAACAAAGAACAAGGTATAATGTTCAAGTAAACTTACCGAGGTTAAGGGAATACCATCTATTGTGGCGAGCAGTTCTGCATCGAAATACACCTGGTAAGGTGGATCCAACAAAGTTGGAATTAATAACTAGTGTCGATGGGCAATAACACCCCAAGGAGTTTCCCTACTTTGAATCAGTAGCACATACTGTGCACAATCCATGGAAGAAATGTTACCAGCTGAGGATTCCCAGTCTCTGACAAATGTGGATCTCCAGAAATGTAACTCGGTACCAGACCTTTGTAAAAAATGTTGTCTGAAGAATCATAGCTATTTTGTATCTGTTTAAGGTGGTAAAACATAAAATATTAAAATTCAATAAATAAGCAACTATATTTACTGAGATGGCCAAAAAGGATCAAAGGTCTACAAAGTAAATAAGCCCTTTTTATGTAACGGTACAAAAGCATAATAGATCATACAAAGTGAAATTAAAAAACAGACGGTAGATAAGCGTGCAATAAGGCAAGCCAAACCGCAAATTATTTAGCAAGAAGTTTTTTTTTCTCAGACACACAGGAGAGCTGTGTATCAATATTTTAAGAAGAAAAAGGGGATTTAGAAATCCCTGGTACAGCAGAAAAAAAACTTCACATAGCAAGAAGTTGAAAAAACTGAAGAAATGATATCTAATTCCACATACCTGGTCAAAGCAAGATTCAAATGAAGAAATAGCATCCTTGAATGTAAGAGAAACAGAGTCATCCCAAACCATAGTTGATGATAGTATGGAACAACTACCAAACTCGCTCAATTCAACCTGTAAGATATATGTTACTGAGAACTACAAATGCTAGAAAGTCTAATAATTACATGAAGTTGCAAATACTAACTGAAACAATTGTGAGTGGGTATAGATTGCAACACGGCTAGTTTGCAGAAATGAAATAGCAAAAAACACTGTTCAACAATTTTCCTCGTAACTTTTGCTTTTTTGAGATAGAATTTTCCTCATAACTCAAAAGAGTTGGTTTCCACTTTGCAGTCCTTTTGGTATCATTGCTTTTACATGAGCAATACTCAAATGGGTATTCAGGTGTAAATTCTACAACAATAAACTTGTAAGTTGTGTGATGTTATGGCCATAATACTCACCCAGTCATTTCCGTTCACCAACTTGCTGAGGGGACCAAAACCAAATTAAGCTCACTAAGTTGAGTACTTGGTCCATTCGGCAAAGCTTGTCAGGGAACATTGCGTTCATTTGAGAAATGGCTCAGCTACAACTTTCAGTATTTTAATTTTACATAAGGTAAGTTCAGTACTGTCGATACTGGTGCAATTGCACTATTACTTCATCATCTTGCACTTAACAATTACTTTGAGGACTAAGGCTGCAAAGGGGTAACCGTTAGGTGCACCTCCGAACCTTCTTAGTTCAATTATTTGTACTACTTCTTCAAAATTGAGCTGAAGTAGTGCAAATAATTAAACTAAAGAGGTTCGGAGGTGCACCACATCATATTCAATTTGCACCCCTATTGAGGACCATTAAAAACTAACACTGTGGAGCTTAAGTGTTTCAGCTTTGCATCAATGTGACCATGTGAACCATCAGGATCAAGTAAAAGATACAGATATTACACAAAACTTCGAGACTGTAAGATTCCCTCTATCTGAATATAAAATGACTTCCACATTGAGTTTATATTGCAGAAAGGTTGATAAAAAACACTCCTGGGATGCTAGAGAAAAAGTTAATGTTGTTACCTGAGGGATGAAGAAGTAATATGAGCCAAGTTTCTCCTCTATGGATGACGATTCCTTGTCATATTTCATGCCTATAAATCCATAAGCCCTTACCGACTGTGAATCAGAAGAAATATATCTGCAACGAAACAATAAGACCTAATTGTGTTAGTATTTGTGCATTTATGTGTGCATGAGAGACAGAGAGGAGGTGGAGGGGGGGGGACCTCACCTCAATACTAAATCAAATCCATAATTTCCTAGGTAGGAACCGTGCAAGCAAATTGCAGACCCAATGCCACAGATTTCAAGTTGAAATGTTGGACCAGAGGTTAGCTTCCTCGATAAATAAAACTGAGGAAACAACGATGATCCCCTAAACTGAGAGCACCACTTGAGCGCCTTTGTACTGGGTGGAACAAGTACCTGCACCATTGCATGTTGGTTAGTCATCTTCCAGTGTTGCTTGGACTTCAAGGGATGGACAAATTCATGCCAAGACTAGTTACGCAAGTGATTACTGTACTAGTTCTATAGCATCCTGAGCTTAATGCATGTCAACTTCAGAATGCCAGCCTAAAGTCTACAAAATAAATGTGTATATGTTGCACATTGCCATGCCAAGAGCCAACAGTGCTCTGAATGCACAAATTGGAGTAAATAGTCATCTAAACAATATAGGGTGAAGTCTCGTTGGACCCTAAATGGAAATGGAGCGCAAGTTTGAGAGCAAATCCAAAGGCCGCATTTACCATAAGTCTATTACACCAATGGAGATACCGAATCCACAGTATAAGTTATTCACGAAAAAGGCCGCGATGATCCCTGAAGCTTACCTCGAACCTGATCACGCCGCTCCTGGCGCCAGCAGGCGGGCTGGCCTTCACCTCAGCTGCAGCCCGACGCAGCGCGTCGAGACCGTCACCGACAGTGAGCGCGGGAGGCAGCCTCCTCGTGAACGATACGTCTACGGGGAGGTCGAGGTCGCCGGTCTCTGCCACCTCATCCACGTCGATCACGATGCCCGCGCGCCGCCCGGCCGCGCGTAGGCAGCAGAGGGGGCGTAGGCTACCACGGAGGCGGAAGCGGGCGGAGCGGTAGCGGCAGCGAGGGAATCGGAGGGGAAATGGGAGGAGGGGGAGGCGGGGTGGGGGCGAGACGGCGAGCATGCCGGCGGTGGAGCAGCAGGAGGCGAAAGCGAGTGGTGGCGGAAGTGGACGTTTGGGTTTAAGACGGAAGGGGATAAGGTTCGTGGGCCCAGTGTAGTCATCCTTGTTTTGAGCTCTTCTCGGGCTGGATGGGCTTGGTGGGTAGAGTTGGTGAGCTGTAGGACCCAATTATTATAAATTAGAAAAGGTCCATATTACCTCCCTCATCTATCACTGAATAAGTCAGTTTTCCTTCCTCGTCTGCAAAACAAGACATTCTTCCTCCCCAGACACACCAAAACCGTACCAACTTTCTCCTTCCCCGGTCTTAACCCTGGTTTCGGCCGATCCAGTGCTCCACGTCTGCATCTGATTTGTGGGTCCTCTCCAAAATAAACTCCCTCTCCCCGCATGGTGTCGCTCCACACGTCAGCACGCGCCCCAGCTGCTTTTTGCCGCCAGGCCCTGCACATCACTGCCCCACCGCCAGCCTACGCCCCAGCGGGTGTTGCCGCCAGGCCGCGTGGGGTAGCCGCTCAATCTATGTGGCACGGTTTGCTGGGAGGCAGCCGCCGCCCACCTTCTTGGCGCCATGGAAAGCACGTGTGGCCTTCGCGTCACGTTGCCCGCCGTTACCATCGGTATTCGGTAGGGTCTCAAGAGGGATTGGGGGGAGGGGGGATCAGTGGTGCCTACCAGTCGAATGATGAGGCGGCCCAGCGGAGTCAACGATGGTGGTAGTTTCTATCAATTTGGTGGGTTTAGGGAGGAAGGATGTCTCCTTTTGCATACGTCGTGGTAGATGAGAAAGGTAAAAATGAACCTTTTCTTATATCTTGGCGGTTCGTAATGTTTTCACAACCCATTATATGACCGAAATCATCATCTATATCTATATAGAAGCACTCCACTGCATCATTTCCTCAAACCAAAGGGATCCACACCAGCATCAGCAAATCAAAAGCCTCCCTCTTCATTTACCAGCGAGCCACAACATATCATTATACAAAACTTAGTTTTCGGTACCATTCTCTGTCCTCTCAGCCATCCACATCATCCACTACAAGTCTTATCTTGATTTCTCATAGCTCCCAGCTTAGCCACGTTATTCCCCACTCACCCTTATTTAATCAACACAGCAGCACATGCGCAGCCAACAGCTCAGGGGGTTTTGCACTAACTAATGATGGCAGATAAACGGACTCCACTCTTCTTTATTCTTTACTCAGCGCAGCATTACATGGCAGCTCAAGCGGTGGTTTACACTCCCCAATGCCGGCAGATGAACAGACTAAACCTTTCTTTAAAAGCTAGACTCTCTTGCCGTTTAGTATAGTCGAGGGGATCGCCACCCCTGCCCCCCTTGTCGTCCAGTCCAGTGCAGCGTCCTGTTGTATTTCACTGTCCAATTCATGTGCGAGGGTTGTCAATTCTGTCTCCGCTCACTATTCGTTGTGTGTTTCTGTTTCATGTGTTTCTAGGTTCAATGCTTCTCGCCTGTTGTTGCGACTGTCATTTTTATTTTGATTTCTCATTGTGTGATTTTATGCACCTACAACTCCTATAGTTCGATTGAGTTTCATACACTGAATATGTTCGATATATTACCTTCTCGAAACTCTCACATAAACCTTGAATTTTGGAAGTTCATATAAATTTATTTCGCGCATTAACCTACTCGAGTCAATCAGGTAACGACTTCTCCTCCAACTTTATTAGCATTTCTAAGTCTGCAGCTATTCTCATTATATTAGTTTTACGATTAGTTGTTATGTGCACATCATTACTTTGACGGTGTACCAAAACTTCACAAATATATCAAATAATAATATAAAGTTATGCAAAATAACCCGCAGCAACGCGCGGGGAATTCACCTAGTGTCTATTTAATTGCTTGTGTAATTTGTGCACTTGTAAAGATTACGTTGAAAACCATGTGATGACCTCCTCGATTAAAGTTGTTGAGTGGCTTATTCATGTCGAACGAAAAGCAAGTGCATGACCTATCTCTACAGTTTGATAAGGTCGTTGCTGTTATTTGTGTGGATTTTTCTGGTCCGTGTCTGTTGAAAAGTTAGGGAACTTGAAATCTTCAACATAGAGCAAGCTTTTCAGGGAGGAGCTTGAAGTTGGAGCCTGGAGGTTGCAGGTCGTGCGTGGTGAGCAACGGATAGTCGGATAGTTCTACGTCAAACGCGCATAACGTTCACTCACCCCCCTTCACGACTTTTATAAGCTGCGGCCTGCGACTCCAAGCAGCACGTACTGGTATGAGATATGGCCGAATATTCATTCAGCAGTGACCGAGTCAAGTCAACAGCACACGCGCATGCATTCGGAGTTCCCCCGTCCCCCGCTGTCTCGGAACGGGGCCGGTGGTCTGTTGGTGGTGCTGGCGCGCACGCGCGGGCGGCGGCTGGCAGAAATCATGGACCTCCGCGGCGGCAAGCGGCAGGCCGCGCGCCCGCGCCGCCGCTCGTGCGCCGAACTGATGACGAGCGGCCAGGAATAGTCCTCGCGTCGTCGTCACCCATGGCCATGGATCTGGATCTCCACGATTCTTCTCCAAACGATTCACTGTTCCGGTGTGGGGCCGTGGGTGTGCCGCCGTACCCCAATGATCCCGGCCAGTTACTCGAACGTCGAGTGAATGCGCGGCGTGGTCCCGCATCCCGTTGTGTCTCAACCTCGGGTGGCTTTGGCACAGCTTCGCGAGCAGCTTCGTGAGCTGTTTCGCACGAAGCTGTGCCGCCAAACGGCCGGGCAAAACTGCTGCGCCCCCGAATCGGCCGGGAAACCCGCTCTCTAGCGCGGTTCCGCCGAGGGCGCGTCTCCCGCTCCGCGCGTACTTTACCGGCTCTGCCCCCGGTGGGGCCCGTTAGGGAACGGTGGACGGGGAAGAAGGCGGGGGGCGGTGCCGCGACGCGAGGGAGGTTGACGGGCCGAAACAGTCGAAGCGCACTCGCCGGTGGAGAGCGAGCCAGCGACCTCGCCGTCGACGCCATGCAGATCCGGCGGGGGCGCCTCCATGGTCGACGGCGACCTTGATTTTTGCGGCGCACCTTCCTTAATCCTCCTCCTCCTCCTTCGCTTGACGGGGCACGGCGCAGAGGAGAGCGAGCTCCACCCGGCCGCCTCCATGGCCGGCCGGGGAACTCGCGCCGGCCGCCTCCATGGCGGTCGGGGCGAGTCGACGACGGAGCGGGATGGCCGGCGCGGAGGCGGCGGGAGCGAGCGGCGGGGCAGGCCGGCGCATCCGCGCAGGGGCGTGGGTGAGGAATAGGAAAGGATGAGGTGAGAGAGAGGAAAGAAAAAGGAGAGAACAAAAGAAGGGGGAGTGGAAGAGAAACAAATAATAGGAAAGAAAAAAGAAAAATAGAAAAGGAAATAGAAAAAATAAATAAATAAGGGAAGGGTATTATGGGTATTTCATACTCCTATCTATGTGACACAGCTAGGAGAAACTGTTTTGCCAAACATTTCTCTGGAACGGTTTCAGCTTCACCACCAAATCCCCTTCACCAGCACAGCCACAACTGGAACAGCCACAGCCGTGCCAAACGGACCCCTCCTCGCTCCTCATTTGACGAATTTACATGGAATTTCGTATTTTATATTTTACATAGCCGCTCCCCCTCTAGTACTTGAAAGAGTACCTTTAAGGCTTTAAACTTCGCCACTGACATTTTCTATCGAGAGGGCCTTTTCCAAAATAGAGAAAAAACATCGTACTAGATTATGCATTTTGTGAGAGAAGATATGACTCAATATAATGAATAAATAGTTAAAAAATTAAAAGAATTTGTCAAACTTAAACAAAGCAGATACACTAAAATGCAAAACCACTCGTATTCGTGCCGTCATGTCGGCCACCTCGCTACAATTCCCCCCAAGGCCTTGGAATTTTCCGTACCGTACATATCTCCGCCACCGAAGCCCGCCGGTACAAAAAGGCCGGATACCTAAAAAAAACTAGTAGAGGGGAGGAAACACGGGGGAGTAAGAGGAAAAAAAAATCGTTTTTCTTCTTTTTCACAGAAGTAAACACAGAGGCGAAAGGCGACCGTGGCCACACAGCGCGAGACGAGTGCCACCAGCCGGCGGCTCCTCCTCCCCTCAGCGGCACAGGCCGGCCATTCCTGCCCGTAGCCAAACCGCTGCCGAATCGGGCCCAATCGCGTCGATCCTTCTGCTCCAGCAGCAGCCGCCGCCGTCGGACTATCCAGGGGCGGCGTCCGATTCGGCCGGGACTGTGGGTTGGGGAAAAAAGCGGGGGCATGGGGCTCCGCGCGGCGGCGGGGCGGCTCCTGGCGGAGGTGGACTGGGAGCGCGAGTCCTACCCGGCGTACGACGATTTCCTCGCGCTCCCTGCCTTCGTCATCTTCTTCCCCACCGTCCGCTTCTTCCTCGACCGCTTCGTCTTCGAGGTGCGCGCCCAGCACTCGCCGTCTTCCTTTTTCTTGTTTCCCCGCGGTTGTTTCAGTCAAAGGTTTCATGGCTTTAGCACTTATAAGAGTTGCTTCCGAAAAACTCGATGAACCCCTGGTAACAGCTTTCTACAATTGCCTCAGCTAAAACTATCTGCCCTTTGTGCAACAGCAAGGAGCTGTTTTTAGCGACCGAATCAGCTTGTGCGCAACAACAAGGCGCTGTTTTTAGTGATCTAATCATCATTTGCGCGTGTCTGGGCTAATTTGACACGTGGAAAGGGCTTGGTTCAGTTATAGAGTCTTTCCGGGCTCAAATGATTAGCTCTTTGGAAGATCTATAAATCATATCAATTCTTTGCTCCCAGAGCATTGTCTCTCTCTCTCTCTCTTCCGGACACCTATGTTGTCTAAATTGTTTGGTTTCGAACTTAGATATCCCAATCTATAGCTTTGCTCTTTTGTAATTGGTGGTCCCTAAGTTCAGAACTGGGCCGATGCTAGTGCTATGCAGCTTCTGCATATGTGGTGATGGAATTTAATGGAGGTGCCTGCTTTCTTTACATTGGTTCTTCATAAGGAGGGAGAAGCATGGTTGGTTGGTTTGCAGCCACGAGCAGGTTTCCTGAAGAAATTGTTGGTTCATATGTCGGCATGTTGACAGCTGTTGTGGAATGGCCATTGAATACTAGAGGCCCACACAGATACTATTTCTGGGGTCAGTTGCTCTTTTGGTATGGTAAACAGTACATCTTGTAGCTAGTTAGCTACTGTGGTATTCAAAACTAAGTACAGTTGCTCGGTTGATTTATGAGTATGGAGACTTGTATACAATGTCTTATGTTCAATAGCAGTTTCTGGCATAAGAGGAACTTTTTTTTTATGAGCCAAGTCAGGATCTTGAGCTAGCAAAATGGAGTATAAATCCATTGATATCATTCGAAGTTGCAGCTATGGAGTGTGAGCGCAGCTTGCTTCACCTTCTCAATATTTTGGGGCCAGAAATTTTGCTGACCTTTGGTGCTCTCTCTGTCAAACTGCATTTTGGTCACATGTGTTAAGTTTATAAGGTGATTTGCAATTAGAATTTTTTATTCAAATTTGTGTTGCTAGCCATATGTCTGAACGTTCTGATCTGGAAAGTAATTCTAACCAGTCAGCAGTTGCATTTTGGGCACGAAAATGCAAAGTTTGTCCGCTTTAATTTGGTGGAGCTACAAGCTCTACAGCAGAATAGATTATGTATATCTGTAAAGATAGCTTACTTGAAGGTTAGTTGAGACTACAGACTAAGTTGAAGTAGTTGAAGGACTCAAACTTTCATTTTACAAAATAATATTGTTACATAGAAAGAAATGTACAATAACTGTGTATTCTGGCAATGGAGTTTTGGCACATTTCTATCATTTGTGTTATCTTTAAAGTTTGAACTTGAGACATTTTCCATTTACCTGCTGAGATCATTTTCATCAGCACTTATCGACTTTAGCCATTGTTTGGGTTTGGATTTGCTTATGCCTCTGAAATATGTTGTTCGTAAAGGGTTGCATTATCAGGTCAGACATCATTGACATCCTTCTGAAAAGACTTTCATGCTTCTACATTCTGGTGTTCCAATTTTCTCTTTCGATTTCCAATGATTTCTTATTTAATTCACCTACTCTCTTTTTTCACACCTTTGATATTCATTCCAATGTTTATATTAATCTCTAATTTCTCTGCTTTCCTATGTAAATGTTTCAGAGGATTGCAAGGAGGCTTATGCTTGGGCAGGGACATCAGAGAGCTAGTAATGAAACAGAAGAAACAAGGAAAAAGATAAGAAAATTCAAGGAATCAGCTTGGAAATGTGTCTATTTCCTATCTGGGGAGCTTTTATCTCTGTCAGTCACATATAATGAGCCTTGGTTCACCAATACCAGATATTTCTGGGTAGGACCTGGAGAACAGGTTTGGCCTGATCAAAAGATAAAGTAATTGATCCTTCCATTTGTACCTTCTGATACAAATTCTTTTTGGTTCTCAGGCTAGTCTAAATCTAATAGTTTTGCCCTTGCTCTCAGATTGAAACTTAAGGCGGTTTACATGTATGCTGCTGGATTCTACACGTATTCCATATTTGCCCTTATGTTTTGGGAAACAAGGCGTTCAGACTTTGGTGTGTCAATGTCGCATCATGTTGCTACTGTTGTTCTGATTGTTCTATCTTATGTGTTCAGGTATGTTCTTATCTTGGATAACTGGTACTTTTATTGTTTCATGAATTTGGAGGAAATCTTAGACAACATTGCTGTTTTTTTAATTTCTTTCATTTTCACTCCTGTCATAATTCATATACAATCTGTTTTAATTCGAACTTCTTTTCCTTGGTAAACCAGATTTGCTCGAGTTGGCTCTATAGTATTGGCAATTCATGATGCAAGTGACGTTTTCCTGGAAGTAGGGAAGATGTCCAAGTACAGCCATTGCGATTGGCTTGCCAACATTTCGTTTCTGCTTTTTGTTGTTTCATGGATTCTTCTTCGCCTCACATATTTTCCATTCTGGATTCTGAGAAGTACAAGGTAAATTGTTCTGTTCTGTATCAGGAGTCTATCAGATTCTTATTGCACAAAGCATTAGAAGAAAAGAAGTTTTGCTTGCATATACAGATGTGAAAGCAGGTGCCAGTTTCTTATTGTTCTGTACCCAACTTTATTGTGAAAAGTTAGGCAGTGGCTTCCTCTAGTCTAAACCCTAAAGAACAAGCCTTCGTTCTTACAGCTAGCATATGATAACCTGAAGAAATTTACTCCTTCCATTGTTTTGGATAGTTTGTTATGAGGTACTGGTATTAGAGATTCGACACCTTTGTCCATGTTGCTTATAATCGTATGATTCAGTGTACAAAATATAACATACTCCCTCCGTTCCTAATTATAGGTTATTTTGGCTTTTTCAGATGCACAAATAGTATTATGCCTCTAGGCATAGGGTTAAATCTAAGTGCATAAACAAAGTCTATGAATGTAATAAAGTCAAAATGACCTATAATTTGGAATGGACGGATATAGCAGACATGTAAAATTCTGATAAGCTACCTTGTGGTTTTGGTGATTTAGAAATTAGAAGCAAACTGATTGTCTGTTTCTGGATTCTTTACACATGATCTGACTAAACCCATTTATTTCAGTTATGAGGTCTTGTTGACTTTGGATAAAAAGAAGCACAATTTCGACGGTCCTATATACTACTATGTGTTCAATTCCCTTCTATTTTCACTACTTGTTCTCCACATCTATTGGTGGGTTTTGATATATCGGATGCTCGTGAGACAGATAAGGACGAGAAATGTCGGAGATGATGTTCGATCTGGTAAGCACTGTCCTGCCGAAAGTTTTAGTATGTATCTTGTAAATGCTGCGCGGATATCAGTTTGATCTGCTTGTGAGAAAAAAAAGTTTCACTTATAATTAGCTTCTTTCCATCTTGTGCCGAGGTTAAAAATTTGCTATAATTTGACAATACATTGCCTTGCATACAGACTCTGAAGACGAGCACGAGGATTGATTGGCACCACCGTTTTGGCCTCAGTATCGCGATGATGCTAGAGGCATCGAACCCCCAACGCCCCCAGCTTCCGCATTCTTCTTTTCATGGATTTCCAAGATGTGTGCAGATTATATGGGAAGGGAGGACGACCATTGTTCCTCGCGTGCGGGATTCATCAGAGCCGAGCTTCGATTTGTTCTGCCTCGGCTGCCCCATTCGTGTTGTACCATGTATGCGCGACACATTGCGCTTCTCAATTGCGCTCCGGTGCATTAGAAATAGCTGAATATCTAAGGCAACATTCTTTTTGGGTGTATAAACTCTGTAGATTGATGGTGTTAAGCGTTACCCCTGTAGCCGTAGCACCCATGTGATGACATTCCAGAAAGAAAAAAAAAGGACTCGTTGTATAAACTAGTAAAGCCTTTCTGTCGACAGAACACTGTGGTATGCCGGAGGTGGCCTCTCGCTGCTCGGAATTTCGCAGTCTGTGCTCTGTAGCTGAGTAACTTTTTGGCGTTAGCCGTGTTACGTACGCATCCAAAAGGTCAAGTTTTCAACATGGAAGAGCTAGCTGAGCGAGCAATTTTTTTTTTTTTGGGTGTGGGTGTGTGTGTGTGTGTGAAAAGAGCGAGCAAGTAAACAGATGCATGATGCACGGCTGCTTTGTTGATCTTTGTGAATGCGAACTGCTTTTCTTGAAGTGAAAAGAAGGAAGGCCGCTTTGCGTCGGCTTTCTGTCGACGCTTCTCTTTCTGGGTTCTCTTCTATGTGTAGTGTAGTGCAGCTTGAGCTGAGATCGAGACTGGGCATCGGAGACACCATGCACGCATGCCAATTATTACTCCATTATTCAGCAGCAGCTTGCTCAACGCTCGTCACCTGTTCTATCGTCCCTGGAGAGAGAAAGCGCACGCGCGCAAGGAGCACACGAGCCGACGAGAGCGAGAGGGGTGGAGAGACATCAAGACATCCTCCGGCGGGTGCCTGCTGCGAGGCACGACGCGTCGCTTTCGCTTTTTCTGCATCTGCCGCGTGACGTATAGATGCTAGATGCCGGTGCACGCAGAAGCCCTGCAGAGGCTGCAGCTTTGGAGGAAACACCATGGCCTCCGATGCGCGCCACATGGCCCACTTTATTCGCTACTACCGGGGATGCTGGGTGCTGGACTGCCGCTGCTTTCACAAGTCCTGCGCCCTTGCAGCTGCAGCAGGTTCCTTCCTTCCTTCCTTCCGATCCCGGTTAGGTTCAGGAATTCGCACCCAGGGTATGTAAAACAGCAAACGGATGTGGAAACCTGTGGTTGCCTGATTAGGCCGGTATGTACGTAGTAGCATAATTTCCTATATATATACTAGTACGAAAGAGTTGCTCCCACATCAACTTTTACATTGCGAATAATGATGAAGGCTCTAGCAGGGTTGGTTTACTGCAAAGATAACGGCCCACACGCATGTACTAGAACTTTAGGCATTCAGCACAACTAAATGATAGTGTTTTTAGATTGTGTGAAGTAATATAAACCTATCCAAACTTTGGCATTTAGCAAAACTAGAACTAAATAGTTTGTCTTAGACGTCATATGTTAGAGGACGGGTGTAAGTAACTTTCACGCGTCTTGATTTTTTTTATATATCAAAATTATACGAGTTATACATGTGAGTATATTTGTACCGAAGAAATGCTTTCATACGTAATAAATTGCTTTTGCCGTATACTCCCTCTGTCCCAGAATATAACTTCATTTAGAATTTTTCAAAGTCAAACTTTTTAAACTATGACTATGAATAACGAAATAATCATAAATGCTAATGACATAAAATGGTATCGATATATTTACCATGAAATGAACTAACAAAACATGTAATCTTTTCTACTTAAAATACAACCTTTTTTTATATAAAACACAGAAATACACAATGATAACAGAGATTACTGTTACTGTAGTACAAATACTCATATGTACATGTGGTTTTTTTGCGGGTATATCATCTTCGTACATGTTTTCAAGACCCAAAGACTACAATTCCCTAAACGCAAATATTTGTCGACAGACTGAAATGGGCATCTAACGATATATCAAGGTATATCAAGAAAACAAAAGGCTGGGACATCTGTCCTCTTGTCGATATATGTTTAATTTAAGGAGAACAATGGCATCTTCCATCATTTTCATCATCTCTCTGCTCCTTGATTGCACGGTTGTGGAGAAGAAAACTTAGTTCGTATACATCTTTAATCTTTTTCTTATACTTGACCAAACAAATATACAAAACAGTAGATATATTTGTATGCACTAGTTAAGTGCCCGTGCGTTGCTACGGGACACATAGTACTATATGTCATATGTTTAAGCCCAAGAAACATTTAAATATGAAACACCAACTTCATTTATATTATAATTTAAGAACATATACTACAGCCGTGATGATTGAAACATTAATATAATATTACATAAATCTCAAATAAAGATAAATAGTTACAACGCCATAATGTAAGAACATATATAATCATTTAATGTTTCCGATGCACGAAAAACAAGATTACAAACAAGCCTAGCACTGTTGGAGATTGGAACAAATCAAAAGAAGGCATGATATTAAATAAGTATAGAATTCAGATAATTTATACAAGCATTGTGTATGAATTTGTACATGCACTTATAGAAATATTATAATCAACGAGTTACACTAATATATATTATGTACATCCAATGAATAACATATGAACAAACATAACTACTTGTCTCTAGTTTGATTTCCGACTTTCTCTTTTACCCGAAATTCGGATGGAAACAACCAACGTTAATAACAAAGGACACAAACGTAAGGATGTAATAGTTGTGCAAAACATAAGATAATACCTTGTCATCAAGTGAGGACCTCTCTACGGACAATATTTTTAGTATAAGTTGGATTAACTATTTTCTTTTTTTCTCTTATCTTTCTTATCACACGGTGGGATAGCAAGGATCTTAATGTTTGATCTAGCGGTGGCCCTAGATAGCGCAACATATAGTTGGCCATGGGAGAACACCGGTTCGGGCAAATACACACCAACATTGGGGATAGTCGCCCTTGAGCCTTGTTTATTGTCATGGCAAAGGCCGAGTCTAATAGGGAACTGCTTCCTCTTGAACTTGAACGGGAACATATCGTCATCCGATGGGCATAACGGAATCCGTGGTAGGAAGATTCGTTTTCCGCATGGTCTCCAACCATAATTTCGGCATCGATGATATTTCTTTGGAACCTTCTAACCACCGGCTGGTTCCATTACAAAGTCCAGTCGCAGGGTCGATGTTCCTTAGCAATATGACTGGGCACCCAACCTTGAGCTTTAACACATGTGGCGGGAGACCGCTAGGGTTTAAAGTGTTGAGGAACTCAGATGGGTAGTAGTTGTGTGGATCATCCACCGCACTGTCAAAGCTGTGGTACACCACCTCATCCCCTTGGAAACGGCTTACCATCTTCATGTTAATCTTATCAACCGAGTCATTCTTTGGCGATAATATCGCTCGTGAGGTGATATAGCTCTTGTTTGACATATTGTCATTGAGGGCGGGGAATATGGAATCAATTAGCATATCAAGATCACCTGTCTTCCCCGGCTGCGGTATGCATATTTCTTTAGGAAGGAGGATTTGACCATCAGCATTAGCCTCTTCAGTGCCTCCCCCGATACGTAGTAAGTATGCCGCAAACCATGGGTCGGCCTTTGCCCTCATGTTGCGCACCAATCTTAGATGTCGCATTGAACTCCAAAGGTGCGACATCCGTAGAGAGGCACCGACTACTTGTGCCCTTGATCCTTTCCGAACAACCGGGAGAACACCGCTCGAAGTCTCCACCAAACACAATAGTCTTTCCCCCAAACGGCACATCCCAACGGTCCATGAGATCACGAAGGCCGTAGTCTAGCGCCTCGACACCTTGCCTCCTCATCATCGTCACCTCATCCCAAATAATAAGGGATGCAATATGAAGCGACTCACCGTACCACTCTGTTTTGTGAAGGAACAACGGTCCCCATCTTCGAGGCCGAGAGGAACCCCAAAGCGTGAGTGGGCGGTTCGCCACCGGGCATTATTGAGGCCGCAACACCGAAGTTCTTGTTGCCACCGCAATTTTATTCGACCACGTATAGTAGCGAGCAAGGCTCTATATAGATAAGTCTTTCCGGTCTTGCCGCCGGTCCATCCACAAAGAACACACCACCATTCTCACTATCAACAGCGAGACATAATCTCATTGTAGGCAATGTGTTGCTCCTCGTTAAGGGTTTTTGATAGTTCCAAGTCTTCAATGCTCGCCTCAATGTTAGCCTCTTCAAAAATCTCTCTAGGAATATTGCCAGACAGATCATATGTGTCATCGATTTTAGGAAGTGGAAACTTTGTTATTTCCTTCCCCATGGATTCTAACTTCTTCCGAATTTCTATGAGGACCATTTGCTCCACTTTGAAGCTAGATCGGTTGTTGCGCCTATAGTCCTCTCCCATTGCATCCTTGTGCTTTTCCCAGAGATCAAACACATTACTTGGCTCACAAAATACCAAGATACTTGCAAAAAGCGTTCGTAGTTCAAATGGCATCATCCAATGAGTACCTTCGGTAAGACAATCATGCAATGTTTTGTCCGCTTCAATAAGGCCCCTTTTTTTTACGCGGCTTCGCGAAAAGTCGGCGAGAGTGTGCCGAAACCGTCCTTAGATCGGTGAAGGAGGTTGCACCGGCCACATTGTGTAGAAGAACACGGAGGTAATAACGCTCCCCTTCAGCGGATTGGCACCTACAACTCTTCCGACTTTGTCTTAAAGCCTTTTGTGCCCTCCGAATCCATATTTTGCTCTGTGAGTCCCACCTATAGTACTCAGGAAAGTCTGGATACAATATACCACGGGCATGTTCAGATGTCATGTTCTTTTCAAAGTAGGCTTTAAGCATCGACATTTCAACACCTGGACGATTAAGCACATGTCGAATACCCTCGCACCGGCAAAATGACACCATGTGCATGCCAGGAAGATGGAGCTGCAAGGCCAACACCGAAGGGGACCTTGTCGGTGTTTTAGACCGGCAACCTACTACGGGGAGTACCCGAAGTAGATGATTGTGACTCGCCGAGATCGGTAACTCGAAGGAAGAGACACGTGGCACACAATTTAGACAGGTTCGGGCCGCGAGGTGCGTAATACCCTACGTCCTGTATGCTTTGCGTAGCTACGGATTGATAGGGCACGATTACAAGATGGTGCAATGGTGCGCCGTGAGTTGTATAAGAGAGATTGGATGAGGGGATCGGTCCCCTCGCCTCGCCTTATATAGTCGGGAGACGGGGTTACAAGTCGGAGTAGGGAGAGAGTACTAGTCGAGTACGTCTAGGAGTCCTCTATACAGTGCGGAACATGTACAGCTCCCTAACCGAGTACTACTTCGTGTAGTCCTTGTGCTCCACGCCTTCGGGTGCCGTGTAGCGCAAGCCGGTAGTCCCGGGGGCCCACCGAGTAGTCGGTCCTGGTACCCACCGAGGTAGTGGGCCCAGGGAGGTCCATACGACAAGCCCCCGAGTACTTTGTAGTCGAGAAGGATAGCTTCAAGTAGTCTTGACGGCCTTAACGAGTAGTCCTCAAGCGCCCCCGAGTGCTACAAGTCAAAAGCCCTCAAGAGTAGTCGAAGCATCCCGAGGCTGGAATGTACTCCAGCTGATGTTTGAGCAATCTTGAAGTCTTCTCGAGTAGTCCCAAGCGTCCTCGAAAACTGCCTTCGAAGGTCTCCAAAAACTGCCTGTCTTGTCTTGAAGCCGGAGCTGACATGGAGGTGCGATTTGCAAAACCGCACTCCACATGGAGTAGCCCCTGAGCCTCGAGCCGCGGGCTCTGGCTGAGGATCCATCTTAAATCTTGACTAGAAAATCCCGAAAAATCCGGAGAGAAAAAACCGAAGGACACGTGGCACGGAGCCCCCGAGCCTTGAGTCGAGTACTTCCTCTCGAATTGAAGGGTCTTCTTGGAGAATGTGTCCTGAGATGCTCTTTGAGACTAGCCGCTTCCCAGGTAGTCGAGTAGAAGTAGCCGAGCCCCCGAGGTGAGGCGCGTCGACTAGTGGAATACGAAGAGTCACGCGCAGCCGCTGAGTCAGCCGCGCGTGGACTTATCCAGCCGCCTGTTACGGAGCTGTTTTGGCTTATAAATAGAAGCCAAAACCCCTAGGGTTTTTCACCCATTCGAGCCACAGTGATTCCATTTTGAATCTTGAAGCAAATCCACTCCCAGCGCCTGCCGCCGCCGTAGTAGATCCGAGCGCATCGCCACCCGAGAGCTTTAGGGTAGCCCCCGAGCGGATGCGAGTGAAGACACCTTGTACTTGGAGGATGAAGCCGTCGCCGTCCAAGGCGTCCAAGGCCGCCGGGAAGAAGAGGAGCCGTACAGAGGCCGCCGCGGCTGCCACCGGAGCGGCGCCGCCCATGTCTCCACCGCGCGCGGCGATCCGAGCCGCGAGTGGAAGAAATCGAAGGTCAAGACGGAGGACCTCGCCGACCTGGCCGAACAGGTGGGTTCATCGGGGAGAAGGAAGTCGACATGTGGAGATCCGCCGCGGGAGATCCATATCCGATGGAGAAGGCCGAAGACGAGATCCCGATGTTCTCGCGCTTCGTGGAGCGCGGTCTTGCGCTCCCGGCCCGGCGACTTCTTCAAGGGGCTGCTCGGGTACTACGGCATCGAGTACCTGAACCTGAACCCCAACGACATCTTCCACACGTCGGTCTTCGTCCACTTGCGAAGCCTTCCTCGGAATCAAGCCGCACCGGGTGCTCTTCGGAAGTTCTTCCGCGTCAAGCGCGGCCCGGCGCCTCCAACCCCGCAGTAGTCGGAGGGGCGGAATCCGGTGAGGGAGGACGCCGCGGAGCGATGCACAGCGTACAAGCTCGTGGACTCCAACACGGACGGAAGACGAGATGGTTCTACATCACGAACCACCACCACCGTGCCCGCCGAAGCCGAGCGGACGACGCCCGAGCACCGTGATTGGTGGAACACGGAGCCCACCATGCAAGAGGGGATCCGGCTCCCCGAGCGCTAGCACGCATCAAGACGCTCGGGGATGCGGGACGAGGGCCGAGCACGTGGCCTTCGGTTTCATGAAGCGCGAGGATCCGGCCGGCGATGGCGCGGGGGACCACCGGGCTTCGAGTACACCGGCGACGACGACACGTCGCGGATGCGGGAGGCGAGGCCGGGACGACAACGACATCGTCGAGAGGTTGACGAGGATCTTCAAGGACATGCCGCCGTACACGGCGTGCCCAGTTGGGGAGTACTCCGCCGCGCGCCCGCCCAAGGAGGTGAGTAGTCGTACTCCCCTCGTCGAGTAGTGAGTACTCGTAGTAGAGTTGCTGACGTCTTGTGTCTTGCGCAGGATGATGTGAAGCGGTTCGTCTCCGAGCCGCAGCCGCCACCGAGCGGGATCGAGATCCCGGTGGAGGGGAAGACGAAGGAGCGCCGCGAAGTCGATGAAGGCGACGACCCCGTCATCGTGGAGGATACCTCTGATGACGACGACGAAGACGAAGAGACTCTTCAGGACCGCTTCCAGCTGCGATCGAGGTTTAGCCGCCCAGGCTTACCTCATGTTCCACTTGTCCAAGACCCTCCGGCTAGCCTGGAGACTAGCCTTGCCGCGCCGCCACGGAAGCCGCGCAACCCCGCCAGGAAGCGGGTGACGAAGAAGCTAAAGGTCTCGGAGACCACGCCTCAGGAGGTAAGTCGTCTTGAGCAGAGTAGTCGAGTACCCATTGTTTCGAGTACATTGCTGACGAGTAGCCTTCCTTGTGTGCGGGAGGTGCCGCCATCGGAGCCTCGTTGAGGAGGGCGACGAGGGCGTGTGGGACCCGGTGGGGGAACCGGCCGGAAGCCGTAGTCCGGCCACCACCGTTGAAGAACTCTCGGCGCGGTCGGAGCGCCGGCCCCCTGCTCCGGAAGAGAGCAGAGTACCCGTGGCCGCCGCCGTTGAAGAGGTGGTGGCTTCGGGAGCGCGAGAGACGTACGCGCCGCCGCCACCGCCATGGAGGAGGCGGTGGCCGCGCAGGCGGAGGAAGAGACGCCCGCCGAGGGTGGACTGGTGGATATCGCCAGCATCCTCGGTGCTCCGGCCGTGACCATCGTCCGGTCGAATTTGTAAGTACCATATCCTCATGAGTAGTACTTGATGTAGTAGTCGATGTTTGCCTGACGACCCTTTGTGAATACTTCCACAGAAAATCCACAGATCTGAGCTGGGATGGGGACGGGCCCTCATCAGCGGTGGTGGAAGAAGTCGCGCCGCCCGTCGAGGAGGCCGCTCCCGATGCCCAAGCCACGACTGAGCCCCCGGCCACCGAAGCGCCGCTGCCGGAGGCGGTCGTAGTCGAAGGTGAGTACCCTTCTTGAAGCTACAGAGCTCCAGGATGAGTAGTCGTAGGCACTGATGCGCGTGTCATTTGTTGGCAGGCACTTAAGGAGGTGACCTCCCTGCAGGGGTGCCCATGCAGGAGTTGACGCCAGAGGCCCCGGAGGCTGCAGAGGGAGCCCCCGAGCCCGTGGCCGAGGTCGTCGAGAAGTCTGCCGGGGGAGAGGCGGTCACCACGTCGCCAGAGATTGCTCTGGAGGTGGCTATCCGCTCCCCTGAGATCCAAGACGCGGAGCCCATCCGCTCTGCGCCGATGACGGAGGCTACCTCGAGTAGCCGCGGCGGGATAGAACTTCTGGCGGACGATCTCGTCGAGCCGGCGACGGTAGCCAAGCACATGGAGGCGATCCGTCAAGCCGAGCAATGGATGAAGGTACGTAGCCGTAGCCTCCCGAGTAGTCAATCCTTTGCATTGAGTACTCTTCTTGACTTGAGTTTGTCTTGTGCAGGACGTCGCGGAGCGATCCCGCGAGAAGTCGAACCTGCTGCAGGGTTACGGCGACACCGTGCTCCGAGCCGAGGCCCTGGAGGAGCAGCTCGTGAAGTCGCGGAAGCACGCGGCCGCCATGCAATCGAAGCTCGACGCCGCTTTCGCCAAGTACCACAATGATGTCATGGAGCTGCAGGCGAAAGGCGATGACTTGGTGCAGAAGAACAAGGGTCTCCGCAACAAGAACAAAGGTACATCATTCGACTTGTCGAGTACTTGTTGCAAGCCGAGAAGCGTCTGACCCGCTGTTGCGTTGTTGTTTTGCAGAGCTTGAGGGCCAAGTGGAGCAGCTGAAGGCCTCGGAGGTGAGCATGAAGAACCTCTTCTACCGGGAGCAGGAAGCCCGCCAGGTACTCGAGCTCGACTACAAGGAACTCGCCTTCGAGTGCGAGAAGCACATGGAGGCGCGGATTGCTTCCGACGGAGATCTCGTCAACTGCTACAAATCTTTGCGAGAGTTGAATGAAGATTGCGAGGCGCCGCGGGCCGGTCGAAGGATGCGGAAGAGGCCGCTCTCCCGATCGCGAGGCTCTTGGTGCCGCACCCGGGCGGCCCCAAGATCGCTCCTCTGGCGGATCGACTTCGTGAAGCACCAAGCTGGCTGGCCGCCTACGTCAAGCACATGGCCAAGTCGATCCCAAGACAAGTCTTGGCCTTCATGAAGTCGTACTTCCCGAAGGCTCCAGTGGAGGTGGTCGCCGGCGGGGTGGCCGCCAACTGCTCGGATGAGCAAGACGCGCAGCTGTCGGAGCGAGATGGCTCCCATCGCGGAGCGAGTAGCCGAGAAGCTGAACCTCCAGTAGCCCTGCATAGGTAGCTAGTAGCCATAGTTGTACAGGAAACACTTGTAATGAATTGTTCAAGTATCAATGAAATGAAATTTTCCGAAGCAATGAGTACTCGTAGTCGCGATCTCGAGTGCGGAGCGCCCATCGTGGAGTAGGTGCGAGTAGTGGTACTCGACTTCAGTAGTCCCGTCGTAGGGAGTAGGCAGTAAAGAAGTTGATGAACAATCAAACTTTATTACTGAAGAAGTACGCCTGGGTGGCCAGGGCCGTAGTTACAAAGTAGTCGCCTGGACCCGAAGGCCGCTTACAGCTAAGTAGCGCTGGAGCGGGTAGCCGCTTGCAGCAAGTGATCCGTAGGTAGCCGTGTAGGCTGGATCGTAGATCCGTAGGTAGCCGCGCATGCTGGATCTTGGAGGGTGGTCTCTTGGTAGACCGCCGCTAGAGTCCTTGACGCTCGTCGCAGCCCATGGTACGTAGGTAGCCGCACGGGCCGGACCCCGGAGAAGAGTAGTCCGAGGCCGGAGCCGGGACCGGAGGTCGCTTGCGGCGAGGGGTGTTGATGTAGTCGCTTGGACTTGAACCCCGGAGTAGTCGTGTAGACTAGGCGTAGAATCGACGAGTTGGTCGATGTTCCACGAGTTGTTGACGTCTTCGCCTTCAAGTGTTTGGAGGCGGTAGGAGCCGGCCCGGTCACCTTAGCCACGGTGAAGGGGCCTTCCCGTGGGGAGCCGAGCTTGTGGAGTCCTTCCGTGTTCGGATACGGCGGAGGACAAGATCTCCAACGTTGAAGGAGCGTTACTTGACGTTGCGATCATGGTAGCGTCGGATACCCTCCGGGTACCTTGCCGATTGGACGAGGGCGGCGCGGCCGAGCTTCTTCGAGGCTATCGATGTCAACTCGTCTGCGTCGTCTTCGAGACGCCTTCGTCGTAGTGCTCCACCGCCGGCGAGTTCCATATGACGTCGGCGGGGAGGATGGCTTCGGAGCCGTAGACCGGGAAGTAGGGGGATTGCCCCGTTGGCTTGGATGGTTGAGTCCGCGGCCCCCGCAGTGCGTTGGGTAGTTCCTTGATCCACTTGCCCCCTTTGGAGTTAGCGGCGTCGTGTAGTCGCTTCTTGAGGGCGTCGGGCACCATCCCATTGGCGCGCTCGACTTGTCCGTTGGCCCGTGGATGGGCGACTGAGACGTATCGGACGTCGATTCCGCCGTTCTCGCGGTACTCCCCGGGCGGTGGTTGTTGAAGTTGGACCCCGGGTCCGTGATGATGCGGTGGGGTAGCCCGTAGCGGTGTACGAGTTCATCCGGAAATCGAGTACTCTGTCGGCCCTTGGGGCATGTGACCGGCTTGACCTCGATCCACTTGGTGAACTTGTCGATAGCCACCGGTACCTCGTTGAATCCTCCCGGCGCGGTTGGCGGTGGCCCAATCATGTCGAGCCCCCGGCGGGCAAAGGGCCGGGTTGGCGGTATGGTGACTAGCTTGTAGGCCGGGACATGTTGCCGCTTGGCGAAGTACCGACATCCTTGGCACCTTCGACGAGTTCTTCGGCATCGCCCAGGGCTGTGGGCCAGTAGAAGGCTCGCCGGAAGGCCTTGCTGACCAGCGTGCGTGAGGACGCGTGGTTGCCGCGAACGCCCTTGTGGATCTCCTCCAGGATGTCCTTGCCTTCTTTGCGAGGGACGCACTTCATGAGCACTCCGAAGATGCGCCCCGCTTGTAAAGCTTGTCTCCGACGAGGACGTAAGACTTGGCGCGGCGGACGAGTTGTTCGGCTGCGTTCTTGTCGGAGGGGACCTTCTCGCTCGCCGAGGTAGTCGATGAAGGGTTGCCTCCGGTCCATGTCGATCATCATGACCTCCTCGCCCGGCTGGTTGATGGGGGCGGAACGATGGTCGGTGGCGCCGGCTCCGGGATGGATGGCGCGTGAAGCTCATGGATGAAGACGCCGCGGGTACTTGAGCGCGGGTGGATCCGAGCTTCGAGAGGACGTCCGCCGCAACGTTGTTGTCGCGGACGATGTGATGGAACTCGAGACCATAGAATTTGTTCTCGAGCTTGCGGACTTCTAGGCGATAGGCGTCCATGTTCTCCTTGTTGCGGTCCCGTGACTTGTTGACTTGGTTGATGACCACTCGCGGAGTCGCCGTAGACTAGCGGCCCGCTTGATGCCCGGTGAAGCCGCGAGGCGGAGCCCGTGTAGGAGAGCTTCGTACTCGGCTTCGTTGTTTGAGACCTTCCGGAAGATCTCGGGACGTACTTGAGTTGTTCGCCCGTTGGAGAGATCGGGAGTACCCCCGCGCCCGCGCCCTCGAGGTTGAGTGAGCCGTCAAAGTACATCACCCAATGCTCGGTCGCACGGTGGGAGTTGGTAGGCGGTTCTCCCGCCACTCGCCATGAAGTCGACTAGTGCTTGCGACTTGATGGCCGTGCGTGGCTTGAAGTCGATGGTGAGGGCGCCGAGCTCGACGACCCACTTGGAGATTCTTCCGGTGGCGTCTTGGTTCCTCGGGATGTCGCCGAGCGGGTAGTCGGTGATGACGAGAGACCGAGTACTCCCGGAAGTAGTGTCGTAGCTTCCGCGAGGTGATGAGTAGAGCGTACGGGGAGCTTCCGCACGGGCGGGTAGCGAGCCTTGGACTCGATAGAACCTCGCCGACGAAGTAGGCGGGGCGCCCCGGGCCGGGTAGGCGTGGCCGTCTTCCTCGCCGCTCGACAACGATGGCAGATGCGACCACGTGAGTAGTCGCGGCTAGGTAGAGCGAGTTGCTCGCCCTTGTGAGGAGCCGTGAGGATTGGAGGCTTTGACGGAAGTCCTTGAGCCGGGCAAGGGCTTGATCCGCCTCTAGAGTCCACACGAATTTCTCGTGATGCTTGAGTAGTTTGAAGAAGGGGAGGCCCCGTTCTCCTAGCCTCAAGATGAATGCTCGGTCGGTGCCGCCATGCACCCCCGTCGGCTTCCGGACGTCTTTGATGCTCGTGGGAGCTTTCATGCTGGTGATGGCGGAGATCTTCTCGGGGGTTGGCTTCGATGCCGCGCCGGGCCGATAATGAAGCCGAGTAGTTTGCCCGAAGGGACGCCGAAGACGCACTTGTTCGGGTTGAGCTTCCGGCGGTACTCGCGTAGCGATGCGAAGGTCTCTTCAAGGTCGTCGATGAGGGTACCGGAGTCCCCGGTTTTGACAACCACGTCGTCCACGTAGGCCTCGACGTTCTTGTTGAGTTGCCGCTTGAAGCGCGTGCCCGGATGGCCCATTGATAGGTAGCGCCGGCGTTCTTCAACCCGAATGACATGGTCGTGTAGCAGAGGCGCCAAACGGGGTGATGAACGCGGTCTTTTCTGGTCTTCCTCCTTGATTGCGATCCGGTGGTACCGGAGTAGCGGTCGAGGAAGCGAGAGCGAGTCGCGGCCGCCGTGGAGTCGATGACTTGATCAATCCGCGGCAACCCGAAGGGGTCCTTGGGGGCGTGCTTGTTGAGGTCGGTGTAGTCGACGCACATCCTCCACTCGTTCGAGTTCTTATTGCGGACGAGGACGGGGTTGGCGATCCACTCGGGATGGAAGACTTCTCCGATGAAGCCGGCCGCGAGTAGCTTGGCGAGCTCCTTCTTGATGGCATCCCGTCCGTCGTCGGCAAAGCGTCGGAGGTGTTGTCGCTTAGGGGTGGCCTTTGGGTCGACGTTAAGGCGCGTGCTCAATCGGCTCCCCGGGCACTCCCGGCATGTCCGCTGGCTTCCACGCGAAGATGTCGCGGTTAGCCCGAAGGAAGCTGATGAGCGCGTCTTCCTATTTGGGGTCGAGGCCGGCCCCGATGGTGGTGGTCTTCTTGGGGTCGCCCGTTCCGAGGTCGACCGTCCCGACGAGTACCTCCTCGGGTGGCTAAGGCTTGTTGGTGTCGCGACTTCTCGGGGATGTCGAGTTCGCTCGTAGCGAGCTTCTTCGACGCGACGTAGACCTCCATCATCGCGTTGGGTACTTGGTTCGTGGAAGCGATCACCACGGCCTCTCGTATCGCGGTCGTGGGAGATCTTCAAGTCCCCTTGGAGGGAGAGTACACTTTGGTCGGACTTGGCATCTTGAGTACCAAGTAGGTGTAGTGGGGCACCGCCATGAACTTGGCGATGGCCGGCCTGCCGAGGATGGCGTGGTAGGAGGTCTCGAAATCCGCGACCTCGAATTTGATGTACTCGGTACGGTAGTTGTCCCGAGACGCCCCGAAGGTAACCGGCGCACCACCGAGCCCAGTGGGATAGCCGCGTTGCCTGGGACGATGCCGTAGAAGGGCGTGCTGCTCTTGGTGAGCATGGGGGTGACGTCGAGCTTCATTTTCTTCAAGGTTTTGGTGAAAAGGATGTTGAGCCCGCTTCCACCGTCGATGAGCAACTTGTTGAGCTTGGAGCCCGCCACCGTTGTCTTCAGGACGAGAGGGAACCGTCCTGGTTCGGAGAAGCTGGTCCATTGGTCCGCGTGGTAGAAGGTGATGGGTACCTCCGACCACCTGAGAGGGGTCGGAACCGCTGGTTCGATGGACATCACTTCGCGGCGGGTAGCCTTCTGCTCCCGCCTGCTGGGCAGTCCGCCGAAGAGGACGTTGACGGTCTTCTCGGGTTCTTGGAAGTCGTCGTTGTCGCCGTCCTTCTTCTTGCCCTTTTGGTCGTGAGGGTGCGGTGGCTCCGGCGTATCCTTGAGTGCATGCCTGAGCTGGTAGCACTGCTCGGTTGTGTGGTTGCCGTTTGGATGCCACGGGCACTTCTCCTTTAGCAGGTCTTTGAACCCGCCAGAGTTCTTCTTCGAGTTCCCTTTCGCGGGCGCCGGATATCCGCGACGGTGTTGTCCGGCTTGCGCTTGCGGTTGGGACCCGAGTAGTTGCTGCTGTTGTTGTTGTTGTTGCGGCCGCCTTGGTTTGCATTGCTGCCGCTGCCGCCGCTCTGGTTCTGTTTGGACTTGCCGCGGATGGCGTCGTACTTGGCGTTGGCCTTGTCCTCTTCGTCCGCCCAGGACGTGATCATGTCCTTGAGGTGGGGGATGGACCTGGGGCGACGACGACCGAAGTCCTCGAAGGTGCGGCGATGGTAGAGACAGTCCTCGAAGGTGCGGCGATGGTAGAGACCGTCCTGGAAGAGGTCGATGACCTCCTTGTCGGTGACGTCGACGACGGTAGCGCGCTTGTCGAAGAAGCGACGCATGTACTTGCGGAGGGTCTCGCCCTCGTTCTCGCTTGATCATGGCCGGGTCCATGCGAGTACCCGAGCGGCCCATGGCGCCCGCGAAGTTACTCGTGAACTGCTCCTTCGGTGGTCCCACTTGTCGATCGAGTGCTTGTCCGGCGACTCGAGCCATGTGAGTGGTGCTTGGTCCGGACGAAGGGGAAGTAGAGGCATTTGGTGTCGCCGTTGCCGCCGGCGTTCTCGATGGAGAGGGCGTAGCATCGGAGCCACCGGATAGGGTCTGCTTCGCGTCGTACTTGGTAATCCCCAAAGGTGATAACTTCGGGAAGCGTCACAAGGCACCGTCTTCGGGTCGGGGCCGCAAGATCGCGCGGCGGCGGAAGGAGCCCGCGCCATCAGCAGTGCAGACCCAGGCGCCGAAGACGAAGGTGTCGCCGCGATTGAAGGCGACGGTTGGCTTGAAGTAGA
The DNA here is from genome assembly GCA_947561735.1 of Cenchrus americanus. Taxonomy (NCBI): domain Eukaryota; kingdom Viridiplantae; phylum Streptophyta; class Magnoliopsida; order Poales; family Poaceae; genus Cenchrus; species Cenchrus americanus. The sequence continues at coordinate 63,147,268 of OX387241.1, forward strand.
CGGAAGCCGTCGAGTTCGCCATGTGATCTCGAGCGAGAGCCCCTACCTGGCGCGCCAGCTGTCGGTGTTTTAGACCGGCAACCTACTACGGGGAGTACCCGAAGTAGATGATTGTGACTCGCCGAGATCGGTAACTCGAAGGAAAAGACACGTGGCACACAATTTAGACAGGTTCGGGCCGCGAGGTGCGTAATACCCTACGTCCTGTATGCTGCGTAGCTCTGGATTGATAGGGCACGATTACAAGATGGTGCAATGGTGCGCCGTGAGTTGTATAAGAGAGATTGGATGAGGGGATCGGTCCCTGCCTCGCCTTATATAGTCCGGGAGACAGGGTTACAAGTCGGAGTAGGGAGAGAGTACTAGTCGAGTACGTCTAGGAGTCCTCTATACAGTGCGGAACATGTACAGCTCCCTAACCGAGTACTACTTCTGTGTAGTCCTTGTGCTCCACGCCTTCAGGTGTCATGTAGCGCAAGCCAGGTAGTCCCAGGGGCCCACCGAGTAGTCGGTCCTGGTACCCACCGAGGTAGTGGGCCCAGGGAGGTCCATACGACAGACCTATCACTTAAATCAAAACCATATATCCTCCACAAGGCTTCTGGAGGAGTTATCCATCTAGCATCCCTATATAGTTTGATCTCATCAATGTTTCCTTCACCCTCCTTGGCAGCCTCTCTCACAGCAACAGATGCACGGTCATGACCCTTGTGAATGTACTTAAATAAATACTTGACGGACTTGATGCTCCCACATGCCTCAACATTTATGTGGCAATTGAACAGACGAAGGAGGTACGAGTTGTAAGGCACAACCCATATGTTGTCAAGGTCATGCCCACGAACCTTTTCTTTTCTACCATCGTCACGCCGTCTGTAAACCGGGTATGAATCCTTTCCCTGTAATGTGGCATCACAGAAAGGTCGTGGGTAATGGTTCTTGCATTCTTTACGGCCCTTTGTGCATGGGCAGTTGCGATTAAGTGATCCACAAGGCCCATGCATCATATGCTTTGTAACCATTTTATACGATTCCGGATATTTCTTCTTGTTTGGGAGCTCGACCGAGATTAGAAGATCATCTTGCTCCGGGCACTTGAGTTTATAGTTTCTTTCCATGATTAGCAAAAAATGTGCGTGTGGTAGTCCCCTCTTCTCGAAACTCAACAACATACACATGTGCGCGAACCTTTCCGAGAATGTCCTTTTTCAGCAACTTGTCCTTAAGCTCTTCCGCTTTTGCCCTAAAGACCCGATCAATAAGGTCCGGACGGTCCCTGTCTTTGTTTGTCCGGTGGTACGGCTCACGCGTGATCTCCTCCCACTTTGGATTACATGTCATGGTTAGGAAGATGTCTGGTTTCCCAAACCTTCGCACCAGTGCCATGGCATCCAAGTACTTACGCCTCATGTCCCTAGGGCCTCCAATAAACGACGAAGGCATCACCGTACGCTTTCCAACCATTTCAGTTCTCCCCTCACCAGCATGCAGGCTATCAACCAATCCTTGGTAGAGGTCGGCCCTGATCTCTTTTTGATGATTGCGTATGTAATCCAACCGAGAACTCTCAATTTTGATGTATGTGTCCACAACAAATTGTTGGAAAAGCCGCTGGCCATAAATAATGGGATTGAAGATTCCCGGCCGTATCTGAAACTTATAACAGTAGTAGTCACGCACGAAACACATAAGTTTCCCGGAGATTACGCAAAGTAACATGTTATTAGAGTTATTTATATGACAACGTGGTTCCGTATACATGAATAGTATAAGGAGACAAATAAACCTGTTTCTTCTTCCTCAGTATTACTACGAGCCTTACACAGGGCACGAGCCGTGTTGACGTCCTCCATAGTAACACCTTTCTTTGGGATATCCATATGCCATCCAAGCTCACCCTTAGGGAAGAATAATGGATATGAAAGAGCATCGTAGCACCCATGGTATGATCGGATGCCATGCCTGCTCCTATCTTTTCCATGGAGAACAACACTATTTTGAAATTGTCCCATGAGTTCACTACCCTCGATCCAAACAGCAGCCACCTCCTTAGCGATCGGCTCATTGTATGTCCTTTGGTCCAATCGTTGATCAAGATTAAGTTCGAGACAATAGTCATCCAGTTGTCCAGCCTGCCCCATACTTCTCAAATGTTGTGAGTACGGGTTGTGACGAAGGATGGCCACCAATCTGTCTATAACTTCTTTATCTTTTTGGTACTTCTCTTCACGACACCTTCGGTAACGATACTCAAGGCTCGGATCATCATCATAGAAGTAAAGCTCACAATGCCTAGGCTCCAAGCCCTCCTCTCTCCCAAATGACCTTATGTTGTGATACATCATGCCATGTGCACGGAAGGTATATATGCCGGTGTTCCTCATGTTAGCAGTAGCATCATCTAGACGACAATAGAGGGAAGTGAAAGAGAAGTGACCATTGAAAAATCTAATATTGCTACGAAAGTGCCTAGCATCTTCATCAGAGCTCGTATAAAGCCTTATGAGCTGGTCTGGTATCACTGGTTCATTCAGCTCGATCTTCCCGTTGCGGCAACAGAACCCAGGTGGTTCTTTCGGAAACCTCTTCGCATGACAGTGGTGGCAATTAGGGACATGTTTTAACATGTGTGTCTCCGTAGGCATGTTACTGTACACCTTTTCATACGGGTCAGGTTCTTCAGGGATAGAAGTCGTGTCGTCCTCAGGAGTATCACTTTGGACATCATCATCATCTGATTCCTCTAATGAAATGACATGATCAAACAAAAAAGGTTAGATAACGTAGTGGATATTTAGGAAGGTATTTGGTTCAGTACAAATACCTTGCCCCGCAAATAGGTATCCCTCGTCTTCTTCCTCACCATCTTCAAATATGTCACCCTCGTCATCGTCTGTGATCACCACATTGCCATGTGACATTATAGTTTGGGTAACAATAAAGGAAAGAAAACACGGAAAGAATGTTAAAAGTTGTGAGCATCACCGATCTCATCAAATAATGGTTGTTCCGTATGAGATGATGCATTTTGATTGCTTGGTCCAGCGTTTTCTACATTTTGATTACTTGGTCCAATGTTTTCTATCAACCATATAATGGAAAAGTAAGATAAAGGAGTGGATGTTCAGAAAGCTATTCGGTATTTTTTACAAATACCTTGGTCTAGTGTGTTCTGTTAATCACATAATGGACATGCATGGTTGAGATAGGAATAAAGTTGTTTCATGAGAAGGAACGAGAAAAGTGAGGCCATGTTATTTACCATTGTTTGTCACGGTTGATTGTGGTAAGGGTGTATTTTCATCCGCATGTTCTCCACTCGTATGACTGGGAAATATATCACCGCAATCATCCTTATCATGATCATCATCATTAGTCTCATTCGTAGCTTGCGGGTAACGAATAGGTGTTGCTGTTGATTCTGGGATATCCCACTCACTGGGGCTTGTTGTGGGCCCATGAGGACCAGATGAGTTTGCAGTGGGCAACTCCGTCGTTGGATTAAAGAGTGGATTATCCATTGCAATGGACTCACTATTTAAGGTATGTTTATGTGCCTCCCTAGAGCGTCTTGTAGTCGCTTTCATCACCTTTTTACGGGATGGAGCTTGATTGTAAAGCCTTTGTTGCTTGCTTCTTTGTTCCCGTTGGTCAGGTGTCACGTTTTCATATGCCATCCTCTTCCTTGCACGAGCAGCGATAACATGGTTCTGTCTGTCACGTGAATTCTTTGGTGCACCGTGATCGTAGTTCTTGATTAATTATACTACGAGTATTAGTTTCATCATCACCTACATAGTTGTGTTTTAGTTAAAACAGTAGCAATATAACAAGAACACACCAGATATGCTCAACGATACTCCAATTGTATTTTAAGCTAATCACTGATTCACCAACCCAAAAATATTAGTCATTCATGTCATATTAGCTACAGTCAAATTACCTGATAACCGATTCGATATATTATCAACATTGTTTGCATGGAATGAATCATTCCTATGAAACCAATCATTTGTTTCATTAGGATCCACATTTTCCTTGTTTGGTGTGTCCTGGCCATCTACCAATTGATATAGCACATATGAGAAACATCAATAGCAATATTTATATTATAATAGACCAACGTTTCTATCAAGCAACCATTGTTAGCTTCGACATGTAGTCGTTGCTCCCTTGTTCTTTTATATGCTTCTCGTCGTTTTCTATTTCTTTCATCCTTCTTCTCTTGAGACATGTGGAGCCACCGAGCCTTGTCTTTTTCTCTCTTACGTTCTCTAGCATGGTTTCCCGTATCATCGTTGCCTGTAGTATTTCATCCATATATATAATGTATAATCCATTAATATTGTAAGCAATACGTTGAATCAAGAACTTAATGTCTCATGTCTTATTGTTTTTACCTCCATTAGTAGTATTAGTCTTGTCACCCAATGGTGTACGGCTGCCACAATTTTCCATTGACTTAACCCTCAATAGTCTGCTTGTATTATCTAGAGTCAAACGGATAAAATTATAGTTAGTAAGCTGAAAAAAGCTGAAACGAACTAAAGATAACATATAATCTCTCATGACATATCCTACAACTAAAAAAGGTATATCCTCCTTGTTCTAGTGACATACGAAATTTGCAAAGAAAGGGTGCTTGTATTTTCAATGGCGTAAATTCGAGTGCTGCAGACCACGACAATTGACAATACAATTACCAGTCATAAAGGTGTGTCAACATATGGCATTCTGTGAATTTGATTCCAAAAGCTCTACTTAGTAGTTCCTTTATATTCAAGCTCGAGTAGTCGTAGTCGTGAAATAACTTTAAATGTTGAATTTAAAAGACCGTGGTTTATTCTCGTTTGGTAGTTATTTGAAGTTTATTGCCTTTTAAAGCACGAGCTCGTGTCAATATATAACTTGTGCAATAATGCTTTGTAGGATGGCCGAACGGATGTATACTTGTGGCATCGGATAGTGAAACCACAGGGGAAGACAAATCACAGCCGTCATTTCCTGATGTTGCTATTGGCATTGACATTGGGACTTCTAAATGCAGTGTGGCTGTTTGGAATGGCCACCAGGTTGAGCTCTTAAAAAATACCCGCAATCAGAAAGGGATGAGGTCATATGTCATGTTCAAAGATGATAATCTTTCAGCAGGAGTTACTGGAGGAGCAACTCCGGAAAATGCCCAGCTGCGAACCCTAGCACAGCCCCAGCAGGCTGCCGAACTGGGAGAAGAGGCTGCAGTGGAGTGATTTTTGCGTCGAGGAGCGAGGTCAGGTGGAGGTGACCGGCTGTGCACCCTAGATCACCCCAGTCGCCATCCGGGTGTTTTTTGGGAGGCGATCCGTGGAGGAGTGGTCCAGGGAGGAGGCTATGGCAGACAGTAGCTGCGTTTGGGAAGGTGATCCAAGAAATTCTCCAGCAGAAATACTACAAATATCTCCACTCTAAGCAGGAATATGACTATTCCCTCCATGGCCATGCCTCGGTGTAGGAAAAATCTATATGGATGTCGACACAACACACAAGATCCCATTTCTTGATACGCTCCTTTATCTGAATGATCCAAGTCCCTTCTTGACAAATGAGACAATTTGCAGAGTACAACTTAAAACGGTTTTCTTATATATCTACACTCGTGTGTAAATAATGGTGGTACTTTTTAGAATATTGTTAACACTAACCTTTAATTTAAATTTACTTTCAGGAAAGGGATGACGTTATTCTGGTTTTGGGTTGCTTTCTTCACGCCTCTGCTGCTGGTTGAATCACAGGTTGGAGTGGGAGTCATCATAGTCATGGCAGCAACTATTGTGGCAATATTATGGTGGAGGAAGAATCTAAACATCCCAGCACACAGGGCATAGTTTTCACTAACCAACCAGTTTAGCATTGAATTATTATACATTTATACTGCACCCAATATATTTCTAAATGTTTAGTCACTTTCCTATATAGTGGCTGATGGACAATCAGATAACAAAATCCTACAACTAAATATTTGTAATAGCCACACTAACTACAGTGGCTGTATAACAAATCTTTGATAGGTATTTCCTTAACAAAGACGATACAAAAAAACAGAGTATATGAAATGCTTACAGCAACTTAACACATTTACATTTAAGACAAGAGTTCATATTATAATAGTTGACACAACTGTCAAGTAACAATATTGCAGATCGGTAAATAAGGTTCAGATACACGTACGTGTTTAGACTACGCTCATGAGCTTCGTCCAATATGATTATTGAGTATTGCTTCAAATCAGGATTTGAAAGGCTTTCACGAAGAAGAACGCCATCCGTGACGTATCTATAAAACAAATGAAGTTTAAATCCAAAAACTGAGCACATGGGTATAGCCATATAGGACAGAAACATCAGGCAGAATCACCCTATAGGGTTCAGCTCTGCAATTACTCTTTAACTTTAAAGATTCTTGCAATCACTTTAAAATTGATTATTAAATCAAAATTCAAGACTTGATGTAGTGTTCATTTTACTCTTCCTATGCAGAGAACTTCAACATCACTCTGGAGTACAAGCAACAAGAGTGACAAAACCCTGACGGGAGATAAATTAAAATGCAAAAAAATGTTCCTGAGGCTTACTTTATGCATGTTCTCTCTGAAGTTCTGTCCTCAAATCGAATTGCGTACTCTTCTGTGAAACAACAAATAAAAGTGTTCTTATTCACAACTCAGTTACATACATGTTTTGTATTTGGAGGCAGTAAACAGCACATTAATTGAAACAACTTTTAATAGAGAGTAACTATAACAGAATCCATACTTTTAAATTGACAATGGGTAGCTAATCAATAAGCAGAAAGTCATTCAAAATTGAGAGTAGTTGCTCAAACAGGAAGAACCACCTAACAATCCTCACATGACAGTTCCTTATAAGCTTGTTCTACCTGGCACTTTCACTAAGAAATGGGCAAGCTATCCAACAAAAAGATCCTCTCACAACTCAGAATATGACGAGGTTTCTGGTAATTCCCCAGCCATTTAGCTCCCAAGTTAAGCCTCCTTTCTAAATGCAAGACTAATTCCAATCCCAATTCATAAAGCCCTCCAATTGCCAAATTGCAACCTGCAGGTGGGCAGCAAAGCCAAGCATAACCAACACATATGGTATATCGGGGGGCATTGACATAAACCACACAGATGAAGCAATAATTTATTTCTTTTTTTTGAGAAGAGACTAAACATTCGAACAACTCAATCAGGTGATTTTTGAGAAGTGCGAGAAGATCATCAACCAGTGCTTGGTTGATGCGAAGTTAGTACCATAGGATATCAATGATGTCATATTGGTTTGAGGGTGTTCCAGAATCCCCAGAATCAGCAGCCTTGTCCTGGGTTTTTGCAAGAAGGAAGTGTCTTACAAGAACATAGATGCTCTGGAGGCTGCTGTTTCAGGTGTTGCACTGGAAGGGGCCATTGCTTTCATGGAGCTTGGATCTTCTGACAATTCAAGCAACCCCTATGAACCTGGGAATCCGCGCAGATGGCGACAACTTCGCAGCAATCATTCCCAGAAACACAACAGTTCCAGCAAGGAGGGACATGCTGTTTACAACTACACATGACAACCAGATTGAAGCACTCATCGCTGTGTATGAAGGAGAAGGGGAACGTGCTGAAGACAACAGTCTGTTAGGATACTTCTTCAAGATTGCTGGCATTCCACCAGAGCCCAAGGGATCGATTGAGATCAGTGTGTGCATGGACATCGACACCTCCAATGTCCTCAGGGTGTTCACAGGGGTCGTCACGCCTCAAGGGCCTGCCATCCCGCCCTTCATCGAGGTGAGGATGCCCACACTGGATGATGGCCATGGCGGAAGTGCCACTGTAAACCCTATCATGCAGCCAGTGGCAGAGGCTGGATCCATGCTAAGGGGCCAATTTACCTAGTGAAAACTAACATGTACAGATATGTAGAGCTTTTAGTCACTAACTGAATTTGCAAATCATATAACCAGCAACATGCCAAGATGCTTAAGGTCAGTTATTTTAGTTTGTTTCTCCCAAACTGTCAATTTGTCCAAAGACCTTAAGCCTGAGAATATATTGCTCGTGTCTACCATTGACCCCTCAAAGGACCCTCGGAAGTCAGGTGTGCCCTTGGTTCCGCCGCACGCCAAGACGGACGAGCCAACTCCTAAGGTGTCTGCACCATCAGCAAATGGTGGCCTCTCTAAGAACCAGAAGAAGAAGATCCGGAAGAAAGCCAAACGTGCGACCGCTCGCAACTTCGGAAGGTTGTAATCTTTGTGGCATCTGGCCGAGACGGATGGGTCGGACGACGAGAGGAGATCCGGCCACAGCAAATGAGGGCGATCCTAGTCGGGATGGAGCTAAGAAACGGTCAAAACGAGATAGACGGGGTAGCAAAGGGGCTAAGAAGAAGATGGCAATGGAGGTGATCCGAAGTGCAAGTCGGTGGACTTTGGAAATGCATGTTGGACCTACAAGCGGTTTACAAGTGACATTCAAACAAGGCGAAGACGGATGTCCCGAGGTTATACTTGGTTCCAAGTATTCTACATCTGCTGACCTATGGTCCTTTGCGTGCATCTGCTTCGAGCTTGCCACAGGGGATGTACTGTTTGATCCACACTGTGGTGACAATTTTGACAAATTACAAACTTATAACCTTCTTAGTTTAAGATGCCCTCACAGATAGCTGCTCCTGGTAGCAAGTTTATTTTATAGTTGAGTTTCTCTCTGCAGTGAAACTGTATATTTATGTGGTGTAATCCTTTAGAAGAAAATGGATCATATTTGTTTTTACTTGCTTGCAGATCATCATATCACAATTGTTTTAAGAAAAAGTGGATGTTACAAGCATTTTAAATTAGATAAAACTGGTCTTGAATTAATCAAATAATGAAATATCAAGTCAAGAATCTGATAACATCATATTTCATAATAAGAAATAATAAACAATATGAAGTTATGTACATGCTCTAATAAGCCCTTTTGAACTAAATAAGTGGATACATGCTCTAATAAGCCCTTTTGAACTAAATAATTGGATGAGTGGAGCAACTTACTTATCTCTACACAAGTAGTGTGTCAAGCACTTCCTGGTTGGGGCTGATCTGCAGTAGCATCATGGGGTCACTGGAAGTTTAAAGCTGGACAAGTAATCAAATCAACTTTGTTAAAGTACTACTCTCTCCATCGCAGATTATTATTCATTTTGGTTTTTCTAGATGCACATCTTCTGACATGCATCTAGATATACACTTATGTTTGGATATATAGCAAACCTTGTATCCAGGAAAAAAAGAATAGTAACTTGGGACAAAGGGAATACATTTCAGTGCAGCAAAAGGATGCGCAAAATTATGTTTAATCAAATGTGGTTGAAATAAAAAGGAGCCGTGTGTGTGTATATATATATTTCACTGGAGCTTAATGTAGTATCTCTTAGGACTGAGGTGGTTTTCACATGCAATTAAAAAATGATTTATTTTTTTACGGTAGTACGACGCCGAAACCATGGCGCTTCAAAAAAATGTGCCGATTCAACACAAATTTGCTAATAACCACGATAATAATTTCAGTGGAAGGAACATGCATGTATTTCATATTTTTATTACAGAGAAACACTCTGTTACACCATATGGTGATAATTCCGTTTTCTTAAAAAAACACCAAATGGTGATGCTTGATCATCAAACAACTTCATGTTCTCTCATATGTATATATAGCTGTTACTGCATCAAAAAAAATATAGTTCAACCACCTTCTATTGTCACTCAGTTTGTCAATAGCACACTTTTCATCCAAACAGAAAACCAAGATGACACTAAAAGCCAAGAAGCATTGGACAGCCGTCACCTACAGAGACAAAGGCTTTGCTGGTTGCTTCCAAAGGTTTTGGTTGCCGTCACTGCGCAGACAAAAAAAGGTGAAGATGGGAAGGATTTGGATGGTGGGCGGCCGTGGGGGGGCGGGGCGGTTAGAAAAAAGGAAGGAGGGAGGGGTTAATGGCAAAGTGTTCTTCTTCTTCCCCTCGACACAAATAGAGGAGGGGGGGGCGGACGGGGGCGGCTGCCGGCGGCGGGCGGCGGCCCTCCCGGGAACGGCGGCGGACGGGAAGTGGGGGAACAGAGAGAGGAGGTCGAGGGCGACCGATTCCTATCCTCACCTCGGGTAGAGACGGTTCAGGGAGGGAGATCGACGGGCGGCGACGGTGGGGAGCTCGGGAGGGAGACGGAGGGATGGGGACCTTCGTGGCGCGGTCGAGTGGAGGGGGCGGCGCGCTGGATTGTGTCGAGGGCGGCGGTTGCGGAGGGAGGAGGGCCGCGGTGGGATCGATCGGTGGGGGAGCGCGAGGATTGACAGGGCCGCGGTGGGACCGGGCGGCGGCGAGGTCGCGGCGGCGCGGTGGGGAGGCCGGCACCTCGTAGCGGAGGTGGAGGACGCGGCGGCGCGGTGGTGGCGGGCGCGGCGCAGTGAGGAGAGGAGGGGTGCGCGGTGGAGGCGGAGGCGGAGAGGGAGGGGAGGTGGTGCCGGTTCGCGTGGAGTCGGATCGTGGGGTCCGAACGACGATAACATTTCATTTTTTTTCATTTTTTTAGCTGTAGGATTTCCCACACAAATTTCACTTTTTCAAGATAAATAAGAGAATAAACAAGATATATATTGTATTAATTCTACTATCAGGATATTGTGATGAATAACCATCACATAACCACCACAACTATTCACGTGCCAAGTGAAGGAAGACGAATTTTTATGTATATATGTTAATGGTGACTAGGCGCTTAGTTTGTAGAATTGGACATCAAAGATGCATGTATCTAATAATGATCAGGGAAAGTAACAATTTTAAGACGATTCCAAAGCACTTAAATTCGTGAAAAGGAAAGCCTTTAAAATGTTATACACTGAAAATAAAAAAATGGAGGCACTAAAAAAATATGTCCAAATTAAAGAACTTTAATGATTGAGAATTCAATGGATTTGGTTTTCTGGCCATATTTACATGGACGTTATTAGTTGAAGGGTGCCTAAGAATGAAGCTATATATGGAGTATGAAGCTAGTTAATGTTGGTGATAGCTAGATTGATACATGTACTTTAAATAGCACAGATATATGAATTTTGTACTTAGGAGCTGCTAGCATATATATGTGCAATTTATCACATAGTATAGATGCTTCCCCTGCTAGGTTTGTTTAATAACTGTGCAAAGGTGAAGATGCCGGCTGGTTCCAATCCGAAGTACAAAATGCAACCGTCAAGCAATAGTACGTAGTGTGCGCGTTTGATCCACATACTATACATGTTTACATATGCTAATCAAGAAGAACAAATCAAGAGCCGCTACAAAAGAAGAAACTGTTGCATGCAGGTGCATGTATATGATAATTAATAACATGATCATACATACATTATTTCTTGGGTGATGAGTGATACATATGTGAATGTGTGATAGATGGACATATATATACATGCATATGCATGATACATTTCTCCACATCACATACATGTACATACACAGCACAAACAAAACAATAGAAATGATCTAATATAGGTCTGTCCAGAATTATTCATCATAATGAACACACAGGGATAACAACATCATATCATCCACAAACGAGATGAACTAATATAATCAACATACATTAACATATCAAAGAACCTAATTGTAACGAGACGTAGCTACATGAGCGCGTGAGAGCCTGCCGGCCGGCGGCGCGGCTGCCCGTGCCGTACGTCGTCGATGATGTCATCGTCGCAGTGGCTGGCGTATTCGTCGATCGTTCCCCCGTAGACATGGTCAATCGCTGACCATGCTACTGGTACACAGCACCACCGGTGGCGCGGCTAGACGGTGACCTTTTTCTGGTGGAAGTTGTTGATGAAGTCGGAGGCCTTGCGGTCGACGTCGCGCTCGCCGATCCACCACCCGCCGTAGTCCTCGTCGCTGGAGCGCACCTTGCGCACGTACCCCGTCCTCCCGTCCCAGTCGCTCATGTCGTCGTCGTACCGCCGCGACTTGCGCAGGAAGCTGAAGATCGGGCAGAAGAACGACGACTTGCCTCCCATGGCGGCGGCGGCGGCGGCAAGCAGGTCTCCTCGTGCAGAGCTAGCTGCTATATATACCTTGTCGTATCCTCCTTGACTTCTTCCAGAGATCTTCCGCGCTGTGTGTCTTCTAGCTAGAGAAATCTCTGCGAGCTAGGACAAGCACGGCAAGTTTATATTAGCTAGTGAGAGAAGAAGAAGCAGCTGAGGTGTGCTGATTAGAGGCTGATCAAGTGACTTTGCTTGTTCTAGACTGATGATGTGTGGCTCAATGAATGATGGCGTCGAGGCGAGGGGGCAGCTGAATTTATAGGAGGCCGGCGCTGGTGACCACACGGGATGGTGGATGCAAGCTGGCTAGGGTTCCATTCCAATGCGCGAGTTCCAACAAAAGTTGAGAGCGTAGTACGGGAGGATCGCGGGGGAGTGGACGGACGGCCCAGATCGGCGACGTGAAAGGATGCTAAAGCGCGTGCTCTATGGCCGCCGCAGAGGCAGGCATTAGCATTAGCCGCGCGAGATGACATATGATTGATGAGCGATCGAGCACACGCAGAGCACTCCATGCAAAAGCTAGCCGGCGCGTGGTTTCCAGACCTCTGCTTTTTCTGCTCCTCCGATCCAGTCCCCTAGCTAGCTAGCAGCAGGTAGCAGCTATGGAAGAGATAGATCGAGAGAGACCGAGAGGGACGGAAAAGAAGTGGAGAAAGAAGCATTGCAGCATGCTGCATTCGTTCGATCATGAATGATCGTGAGGAAGCTTCTGCAGTTCTGCTTCTGCTGCACTGCTCACAGCTTGATCCTTGAACGATGATTCGCCGCCCATCGCTCTCTCTCTCACGTACGAGAACAGGAACTAAGCAGCTTTATTTCATTCTTGATGAGCACTAGTATTCCACAAGCCATATGAAAATATCCAAGAAAATATCTCTCGTATGCCTGCCTGTTCGAGAATTAAGTTTGTTGTCATGCATGCGCAACATATACAGCATCAGCATGTGTGTGTGTGTGTGTCTATATACATATACACACCTTGTATGTTTGGGTGCAGTAGTACGTCTCTGCAATTTACATATATACTATATATACAGTCACGAGTCATCGCACTACAACTGATCGATAATTTTCAGTTTGAATACGTGCTGGCGTTTGCAGGAAGCTACTCTATTTGCCGCAGCTAGTTTTGCCGCTGTGGAAAGGGGCAGCTGGGTTTGCTGTGGAAAGGCAACGAACCGCAGGTCAAAACTCAAAACGGCGTCCCTTTGGCTTAGGTTAGTCTCCGAATCTATACCTTTGCAGCTAGCTAGCTAGTAGCCCTTGTTTAGGGTTACTGCAAGCAAGCTGTTTCCCTTTGCCTCTGTCTTAGAACAATAATGATCAAATGCATCGTCCACATCCTACCTACAGCAATATTCCCACGATTACGATATCTATTACTATATTTGATCCAACTGTGCACTGTTCCACTAAACACACATATAGTAGTAGTAGTAGAAGAGATCAAGCAAGTTGGGGTCAAGCATACAGATCATTGGAGCATTTAGCTGTCATTCAGAGTGTGCAATCACGTATGCAATAACAAACCTTTTATGACTGTCATCACGTATGCAAGAGGCGAAAAAAGAAACACTTGGAGAGAATCAACTGCCGGGATTGTAATCATTTAGTGACCACCGTCTTTTTGTTTGGGGCACCAAGTTGGATTTCATTTGTACGTCCAATATTCCAGGTTCAGATGCTAGCTAGCATCGATCGATCGATAACTGGGACTATAAGAGAGGACCAGTGAGGTTCTATGTCTCTTTCCTTTAATTTGCTGATAATAACATCAGTTTAATTAGGACCAACTGGTGATAATTTCGATCTGTACATTATACAATTATTAGGTTGGGATATATAATTATCAGAAGTTGATTAAGCAGAAGAGGTGGTATTGTCATATCTCTAAAGTAACTACTCTTCAGTGATTATTCTAAAATAAGGTTAAGAACTTCAGTGTACATCTTATCAAGATGCCGGAATACCACACCGTCGCTTACTAATAAGGTTCTTCTAAAACTGGAAATTGTTACTGTTAACTTTAGTAAGTAGGTCACACAACTCTCAAGAGGTCCTAATAACGCGCTGTCTCCTTTTTTCATGCATACTGTATAGTATGACACAGTAGAGTGGTCTCTCTTCATTTATTCTGCCCCCCCAATGCAGCTGCCAACCGGCGATCTGTATTCTGGACAGGTTGGGGGGGGGGGGGGGGGGGGCTGGAACGAAAGTTGGGCCAAAAGGACCAGTCTCCACCTTTTTTGATCGTCCACGAAACCACCAGGAAGATCGCCAAACGCCCTAGATTTATATACAATCATGTACTACTACACAATTAATTAACGATGGGCCGTCTTTGCTAATGATCTTTCTGCTGATGAATACATGCATCGTCTCAAACATATACATTAAGTATATGTATGCTCGTCATCAGCTCGATCCCATCATCCCTTTTTGTTCAGCAACTTTTTCTCTCTGATTAGATTAATTAGACGTTAAATTCAGATGTGATCCACGGGTTTAGTATACCTCAAAGTCAAAGAGTTAACAGATGCATGCACATATATAGAGAGGTATTATATATAGATGTGTGCAGTTGTGCACATCCTTAACCCCTAAGCAATTATAAGTATATATATGGACGGTGATCTGCCTGCCAGTGCCACTGCACCCCCTTCTACAAAGGCTAGCTCTCTGCATGCCGTACTGGCAGAACGTGGTGATGAGCTTGCTGTTGCATACCTTGAGGCAGTAGAAGGAAGGCATCACGTAAAGCAAGCAATGCAAGCTAAAAGGATGGGCCGGCCGAGCGAGTCTTAAGCCTAGGTGTGTGCCGTACACCTTTGTCGTGTACTCATCGCGACCCTCAGAGTATTACAGGGGTGAAGACAGCCCGTTCGTAGCTTTCTCTCGTAACAAACTAGCAATCAGCAAGACAGCAACTAACTAACAGTACTTTGCTTTCAAAAAAAATCAGCATCAGACACCGGTCAAACGAACCAGCTGAAACTGAAACTGAAACAGGGGAGCATAAGCATAGTGTATTATTAATTACTGGCAACCACAAATAAAGCATTGTAGACAGCAGGCCAAAGTAAAGCAGAGAAGCCGAAGAGCTGCTGATGATGGTAAAAGCAGAAGACCAAGATTCAATTTGGTGGTTGTTTTTTCCTTCTTTTTTTGTTTAACGAGCGAGAGAGCACGTACACGCAGCCACGAACCAGATTCTCCCAGTGCAACTTGCAATTCTGTTTGGAACGCACCTGCCCGTACGTGTGTGTGTTTGGTTCATTACACAGTCATCTGTGGTTATGCGCGCCTAAAGGCATTAAAACTGAAAGTTAGTATATAATAAATGGTATTCGAAAATACTACTACCCTATAAAGACCATGGAGAGAGCCAGAATAGATACGTACAGAGTCTTGGGAGAGAAGAGAGGAGCTGAACAAAAGAATAGAGTAGTGCAGTTTTGTCCGGCGTGTTGTTGTATATATTGGAAGACGATCGATATATATGACTAGGAGTAGCTGCTTAATGCTTCCTTCTCTAACTTTGCCAAACCATTCTAATATAAATTTGATTTTATTCCGGGGTACTTTAGGCGCGTAGCTGGAAGAATGTTCGTTTCTTTCCGTTGCGGCCTGTTACACTGTTAGGCGCGCCACTTATTGGTGAGTGGTGACTAAACTATTCGGTCAAGAAAGCCCAACGTGTCGTGTGATCAAGCAGTTGGTCTCTTGATCACGTACGGGAGCCGAGCCTCATACAGCTTATTCGCGGCAAGGTGACAGAATAATAATAATATTGTTATGTAGGCCGCCGCCGTGTACATGCATGCTACTGAAGACATGTTGGAGTTCGATCTCCAGCCTACGTGGGCACTACTCCATTATTCGACCTCATCAGCAGGATGATCCGTACTGTACATACTTGATGCTTCTTCTCTCGTTGGTACGGCGTCGAGACTTCAGGAACTCTCTAATATAAAAAGGCATCGCTTGAGAACTCACTTCTCGAATGATCCGTACTGTACATAGTTGAGCAGGGAATGGTGTGACTGCAGCTGATGCCTTCCCTGAACTGTTTTCTCTTTTCATCAATAACAACATTTCCAGAGAGCAGTTTCTAATTCAGATTTATCCCAAAATTTTAACCTCCCCTTGTCCACTCAGGCTTTTCAGCAACTTTCCCAGCTTAAGCAGCAAGTCTCCATTCTAACCCGCCTTGATGGTCCTGACTCCTGGATCTATGCTTGGAGATCTTCTCGATTCTCAACAGCAAAAGCTTACAAGCAACTGATGGTCCTGTTCTCTCTCTCTCTCTCAAAAAAAAAAGATCGTCATAAGCTAGCTCGATCTTCCTTTTTCTCTAGAAAGAAAAAGTCGCATATCTGTTGTAAAATTACCTGCAATTTGCACTGTGGCAATAGTACAAAACTAGCACTGCATGTTGTCATCCTGTTTTTTTTTTGAGCAAAATTTATTTGGAATGAGTAACCAGCGTCCACACTGGATCAGGGCTCGAACAAGGAACAATGCATCATAAGCCAGCTAGGCCCGCGGCGGCCCACCATCTCCTTGACCTCCTTCAGCAAAAAAACGCTTTGCAGGTTTGTCATGTGCAGTTTTCTGCACACACGACCAGTGAGTGGCTCTTGCTCCGACGCAAGCTTAATTTAGGTAATCAGTCAGGTTCGCTCGACGCAACGCCGCCACCGATTTCGTCGATGCAAAAGCCATGCACAATGTTCTGTTCCGGCCAGCAAGCACAGGAGATCGATCGCCATATACCAATGATGGCAAGGTGCTCAAGCAAGAGCTAACCAGCCCAGCACAGAGAGAGATGGATCTCATGCATGTCGTGTAACGAAACAAGAACGGTTTCACCCTCGAAATTTGCAATGATAATATTACAACTTTGAGACCGTACGCCCATGGCGACCGCCTCATCATCATCATCATCATCTAAAGCTCGAACAATCAACAAGGAGAGACAAACCGGACGCATGCATTATATACGACACGCACGCACCCCCGCAGCATGCAGCTAGCGTGCGCGTGCTCGAGCCCTCATCAGTTGTGGCAGACCTTGGCGGTGGGCATGGTGACGCAGATGGGCGCGTACTTCTTCTTCGCCTCGGGGGTGCCGTTCTTGGGTCCCGCCATGGCGGCGCCGGCGCCGCCGATGGCCGCGACGCACGCGGCCGCCGCCGCCATCATCACGGCGCGGCGGCCCTCCGCGGGCCGGGCCTCGGCCGTCTCCTCGGCCGCCGCCGCCAACCTCGCGGGCTCCTGCTGGCAGCGGTCGACCTTGGCGGCCCTGGCCACGGCGAAGGTGCCGCGGCGGGAGGGCGCGGCCGCCGCCACGGCCGCAAAGGACGCCATCATGGTGAGCGACGCCATCTCCGGTTGAGTGTGCTGGTGCGTGTGTGGGGACGCGGATGGATGGCTGCTCGAGTCGTGGTCTCGACGGGAAGCTTTTCGCGGCGGGTTATTAAGCTGCGGTTGGGAAAGGGCAGGAGCGCGCCTTATCCCGCGTGGGGGGTGAGCAGCCACTGGAGCGCCGCCATGTGGCCGGGAGGCGTGACGTGGGCGAGGGGAGGGCGCGGATGCTGGATAACGCACGCCAGGTGTGGCGGCCCCGGCCGGAGAGGATAACGAACAGGCGGACTGGATGCAGCGGGATTTTGGGTTGGCCGCTCCCATCGCCATCTACGAACACGCTGCGGAGTGCGGACTGCTGGCTGGGTGCTCGCTCGGTTTGGGAGCTGGGAATTTGGCCGGTGCCAGATTGCCGAGAGAGAAAACAAATTGTGCAATTTTTTTTAAAAAAATACTGCTGCTAGATAGTCAGACGAACAAGACAAAGCGCAAGGTAAATGAACATAGTACATCCTAGCAATGGCCAGTTACCTTTGCTGACTGAACTAAATCATCGTGGCGCAAGAAGAAAATTCAACACAAATAATACCTGCAAAAATCTACTCACCGCTTATGATATGAATGGGAAAAAATAAATTAGCACAAAATTTTGATGTGAGGTCAATCTACAAACTACACAAACCTACTAAGTTACAAAACTTGGGCTAGCTACAGACGAAAGCCGAGGGCCATAATTAATTAAAAAATGAATGCATAAAAAGAACTGAACAATTTACATAACTTTCCGTGCGGTTAGCTGCCGAGATGAGACCACAATATCTCTGGTGTATATATTTGTCAGAGCAAAAAGCAGCAAAACGAAGACTACTTGGGCGCTCATTATTCCAAAATGGCTAATGCTGTTGCCAATCTCCATCCAACTGCCGGTATTCCGTACCTGTGGGCAAAATGAACCGCAATATTCAGCATGTTAATTTATGTGACCGTAGGAAATTTCACTTATATTTAGATGTAAGGCTAAACATAGTTATCAGAAAGAAAAATGCAAAGTAACACCGTCTTGGCACATCTCCAACTTCCTAGAGATAAGAGCCTTTGAGATCCTAGACCTGAGTCCAAAACTAGTTTATTCTATATGGAGTATATCTTTAACAAGAGATTACCTTAGATATGGCAAACCAAACAAAACTTTAGCCATTAATGGATACAAATGGAAGAAACTTTAAAGAAACTAAATACGGCTAAGGTAATGGAACTTGTCTTAAAAGCATGAAAATAGAATTTTAAAGCATCGACGAGAAGAGCATACATACCAGGAAAAAGAAATGAATGGTCATTACATCTGAAAGCAGTATTACAAGAAAATAGCAGCCCAATCGTGGGAGCCGGACAATCTTGGTTATTGCACTAAATGCACATCTGCAATTGATCAAGAAGATCAGCTTAACAGAGTCCAGGTTGAACACAAATTAAAAGAGCTATTTTAACTTGGGTGTAAAATAAAATTATCTGCACTGAAATTCCATAAATCACATCTTCATTAGCTCACTTTAACTTGATAACACTATATCGCATAACAGCAGCAAGGTCCAAAAGAACTTACATGACAAGCATGAAAGGAATGAACAGTTTAAAGATAAGAAGTCCTGCCATAAGAAATGGCTGCCGAAAGAAAAGAGAAAACATCAATGTCTGGAGTGATAAGAAGTAAAAGTAGTCTTTCAATGAGAAATCTATAGTATATAAACTTACACTAAATACTGTAATAAATCTGTACACGGATGAGATCTCAAAGCTTGCAATACTTGCAAAATTACCAGTACCAAAGAAAGCCACATTAAATAAGATCACCTGCAAGACAGAAAGATATCACTAGCTAGAGCATTATGCTTTCAGCAAAGATAAAGACAAAACTGTTCTTAGTTCCTACTAAAACAACATGGTTGGTAGCAAAAATAATGCCAGCACAGGGAGTTTCTAATAGATGCGTTTGATCATTATTTTCATGTTACACGTTATTCAAAAGTATGGAATGCACAGCCATGTGGAAGCATTTCTTTTATTATAAATCTGTCAATGTCATTCTGCTGTGACGTTTAGTATGTTTACATTATCAATGGTCCAAGTTTTCAAAGTAATACTTAAAAAAAAGTTTTCAAAGTTGAACTTTACATATTCTAAAACATCTATTGAGAACAGAATGATTAGCTTTCAGTGACCACCCTTCTGATGATTTAGCATCTTTGGCTGCTTAAGGCTTCAATTCTAGAGGATTATCTACTGTCCATACAATCTGATGTCTATTATGCCATATATATATAAAGGAATGCATTGTGTCCAATTGCTTCCACACTTTTATGCTGCACCACAACTATAGAATTGGGATTATATACTGCAACCAGTACTTACAAATAACAGAGGAATTCTTAAATCAGATAGTTGTAGGTGTCTTTCTTCATAACCAAACACTGAGCCATCGACAAGGCTTCTACGGCGTGCAGAACCACTTTCTTCTGAGCAGTATAGGTTGGCAGATTCCACAAATATCCATCCAATCAGTACCATTGAGAAAGCGCTATAGAAAACTGCTTCATAGCTGCAGGTTTGACAAAATATGAGATACTATTTTCATGTTCCAAGACTTCAGGCACAGCGTGCACACAAAAAGAAGTGTGAACTGCAGAAGGTAACAGCATACCCAATCGAAAGCAGCAGAAAAGGAGGAGCAAAACCCAAGAAGATAGATGTAAGACGAGACAGAACACTAGGTGGTGAGAAAAGAGGTAGCACCATAGCAACACCTGCCAAAGAATTGCATGTTAAAAACAATAGAACCAAAAATCTTACAAGTTCGAATGAGCAATTAAGCAGGATGTAGTACAAATAAGGTTGCACAAATGGCTTTAAAAAAATGGCGTGTTTAATGGAGTTCAGCTCAACATACTTTCAATGGACAAAGCCCCAAAGCTGATCTAGATTTTTAACAAACTAGAATGTTTCCACCTGGGGTTACAGCTATTCCCCAGAGGGCAAAACCAAATTTCAGACTTTTCTTCTTTTCTCTCTACATTTTATATTCTGAATATATACCAATACGACTCTCACTGTTTCCATAAGAGAAACCGAAAGGGCACTTCTGAATTGTTAGCCTAGCAAAATACAGAATTTGGTAACATTTTCTAACTCATTGGAGAATACATTTATTACAGTAATGGCAGCTAACATTGCCGCACTTGATATTTTTTAGGTTTCAGAAAAGCAGCCAGTTGTGGAACCAGATCAGTTATAGAAAACCTGGTCTGTGTACTGTAACCAACATTTGTTCCAGCTGTTTCATTACAGAACAAAAGGTGAAGCAATTGTTCAGCAAGAACCCAACTACCTACCACAAATAACAATTGGATGCTCAGACAGATCCATCAGGAATACAGGAGCATTCTAACTAGAACATTTTTTGAATGCCGTGAGTTTCTTATACTCCCTCCGTCCAGGTTTGATATGCGTATAACTGTGTAACACAAAGACCAAGGAGAACTTTAATTTCTCTCTGTGATGCATCGACAAACGAGCCAGCCAGCTAAGCAACTCATGACACGATTGGCTCTAACTGGGAATACACATATCATTCATGGACACCTTTTATTTTGTTATACGAAGATCAAATCAGGACGGAGGGAGTATGTCCAAATGAGGCATTTAAATTTTAAGCATTAAAAACGAAAAAAAATCAAAATGCAGCCTATCAGAAAATGCCACATAAGACCCTCGGTCCTGGGTTGATGCACAAACAAAATTTAGCTGTAAATGAGGTTCAGACTTGTATGTTATTGTATGGTTACAAAGAAAACATGCTGCATCAACAAACCAGACATTGCCATAAGAACTGAAGACATGTAACACACTGCACAATTGACAGCACAAATAGAACTCGTGTGCCTTACCAGCTACAGACCAGTTGATCAACTGGTGCAATGAGTGCAATTCTCTGTTCTGGGACCGATGTGATGTAGATAACCACACCATTATTGAAGATATTGCAACTAAAATAACCTGAAACATAGTAAGTAACATGTCAACAATGTATCAAACTTGAACTTCCACAAAAGAAATGCCAACTTTAGTTAGGATATAACTATTTTGAGTTTTGCACCTGAACAAAATATAGCTTTGAGGATTGAGAATCCCGTTTATTTGCTCGAGTCAGATAGAGCCAAAAGCTGGTACAGTTTGAGTTAGCCCATCTTGAAGCCACTGCGATCAATATTATGAGAGCTGCACTAAGAATTCTGCATATAAAGAGTTCAACAGACCATAAGCTGCAAGGAAACACCCAAGTAAACAATATTTGGTGACATTTAGATAGCTAGCACTTCTTACTATCATGAATGATTGATTGTATTAATGGTTTACTGTGTACATGCAACAGCTTGTTCTCTACTAGGACTGGAGAAAATGTAAGGAAAAAACATGCATTAAGGCTATGAAAGAAACATACACCAAGTTGTTGTTTTCTGGTATTTCAGCTGGCATCAATGTGAATACAGACAAGAACCAGCAAGCAATCCATATGTATATCGCAAGTGTAGGGTTAGCTTGAACAAAAAAGGCTACATAAGTTGGACCAAGTATCCCAAGTACCAAGAAGCACCATGTATAAATTTTCCTATCAAAGAAGCTCATAACCTGCACATAAGTACCAAATTTCAGTTGCAAAAAGAGTACCAAATTTCATGGTAAATATCCTGAAATCTTAAAATGTTTGGTGTGCAATGTAGGAACATACCAGAAACTCCAATACAAACAGTGCAATTCCTGAACTGATCAGGAGATTCAATGTATACTTGAAGGGAATATTAGAAAATTCTCTCCACACAGCCTTCAGAAATTCAAAGTTCTGTACAATTCTTGTCCAAAGGAATATTGTCATAAATACATAAGCATGGTAAAGAAGCGGTGATTTCTCCAGAATTAGTATAATGGATGACAAACCCATAAAGAAACATCCACCTATGTAGACCTGAAACCAGAGATAATATAAAAACAGTGTAATTAACTAATTATGTAACTAAAAGCACACCAGTACTCGATAAATAGAGAAAACACCAAAAGATAGTTGTCTAAATTTCATAAGCAACTTTGCTTACACCAGAGTGAATATTGATGCAGCCCTAATTTTACCTGATGTCTACACTATAAATATAACCCAACATCTAAAATTATTGCTATGAATTCTAAGTATCTGTTCTGCAGAGACAAAGTAAAAAGAATCTTGGAAAATGTAACAAGAAAAACTTAATGAAGTTCAACAAAATTATAGTGGCTCCAATCTAGATTGAGTTAATTGAAAAGACACCGACAAACAAATATGAAGTAACACATAAACAGACATAAATTAATAAAGACTGGATAATGATAAACTATCATACTTTCATGGAGGTATTCTTAGGATGCAACAAAGCCTTCTTTAGCAGAATCGCAGGAAATGATGTGTAAGACTGTAGCACATGTAGAATGAGGTTCACCATCCATCCAATATATCCAAGGGTAATTGTTGTCATTAACATGAACCAATCATATGTTTGGAAATAATGGAGACCAGCAAGAGCCATCCTTCGGAGCTCTTCAGAATGTTCCATGGCAGTATCATAGTCCCTTTCAGATATAAGATCCTCAATGTGACTGAGCAACGAAGAATAGTTTGCCAGTGGCTTAAAAGGCTTGAAATAGAGTGAACTGGATTGCTTCAGCTCTGAGATCGATAAGGAAGGCATCTTTAGGATTAAGAGTGCGATATATTCTTTAATTTGTTTACCCTGGTCACATTTGCATTAGGAAAAAACAGGAAGTTGATTGACAGCATGAACATTGAACAGTGTTGTTGATCGACTGTTATGTTAAACTGTGACTTCAATGCTAGAACATAAATGATTTCTCCACACCACCCATTCGCACTACCACACATCCCACCAAGAATAGCATATCCTAGAAGCTTAGGACTATGGAGTAAACAAAATTTAAAGTTCAAGTGGATAAACTTGTTCTGGAAGGATACGTGACTTTCGGAGAAACTGGTTAAGAATTTGCTTTGTATTGGCCAGAACTGCTTCAACTTCATCAGCCTGTAGGAAATCAACTTTCACAAATAAGTGTTAAGCTGAGCACAAATCCTTTTTTGCATAGTATAGCAGTGGTTGTCTGACCTTGCTTAATTTCAAATATTGAGTAGGTAAACTCCCCACCGAATTCATTGGGCATGGTAAACCCACAAGTGTAGACTGCAAATATTTTGAGGAACTCAGAAAAGGTCTATCTAAGAAAACCAAATGCAGCAAAATAAGAAATGAATATATAACATGGAAATTTCTAAGCTACCATTAGAGGAGCTATATCAGCCTGGTTGACATCCACTCTCTCAAAGCCTTCGAGGGCCCAGTCCTGAGGAGTGGGTGTATCATGTTTGTGGTCATCAACAAACCGAAAGCCGTCATCTGGCTTCTCTGTATAAGCCAAGAACTTTGGGCTTCTGATTCCAGCACCCCATGCTACAAGAGGAGTATCAGTATTCGAAGGGTGTCCATCTCCATGGCTTCCTGTAGGTAGAAGTACCTAATTACACCAGCATTATAAATAATAAAGGAACAGTAGAGTATTAATCTAATATACTAAAAGGTTAACCAATAAAAATGAAGCCTTTTCAATTAGTCACAGCTTAACAGGTCAATGCACAATTCCTTGTGACACACCCAAGGCAGTTTTACACGAAGTGAAACCAAAATCCGGCCCTTAGATGACAGGATCGGGGTTGTCAACACTATATTCCAAAATGTGGCTGCGTAGGCCCTAGGCAACATGAAATCAGTTTTTTTTACCAGACCGCTAGCGGTTACCGACACAGGAGAATTCGTTAACCGGATTGGTTGCACTGGTTACTAGGGGTGGTAATGGGCCCTTCATTTTGTACTAAGAAATTTAAGGATCGGGGTGTAATTCTATTCAATTTTGAACTAAAAAATAAAAGGGCCTAGTTGGATTGTGAAGAAAGCATTAGGGCCATGGCCCTTTACCACCCCTACTGGTTACCAACCGTTTATACCGGTTACCGCGGGTGAACCGGTAGTGGTAAAATAACCCCTACATGAACTCAGTGCAGCCAGTTTCAGTGCACGAAATCAGATTGAACCAGTGCCTATTTCAGGTCTTCAATGCAGTCCAAGAACACCAGATTGAACCAGTCAAGCCAAGCATGAGCAGTTCACTAGGTGATAAGCATGCCAGGTGGGAGGTGACAGGCCTGGGGAGTTACTATTCAAATGTAAATAAATTCCCAGACCCTGGTATTTAAATTAAAACGTGATTGTTTCAAATTTGGCAGTTTTACAGTTTCCTGGTGGTGACTAATGTGTCCTGCTCTCCCAGAACAACAAAACTGGCAGGTTCCCTCCGACCTTCAGAAACCTGGCCAGGGACCAGAATTGAGTGGAACCTAACTCTAAAATATATAAATATGAGCAACAAAATATTTGTGACACAGATTTTTGTATACTTACCTTTGTCACTCATTCCATGATCTGCAGTAAACACATAAGCTGTTTGGTTGTCTTTGAAATAGTTCTCCATGAGATTGTACATACTTTCAGCAATTTGATCAACAACCTTTACATTGTTCAGATAAATGCTTGAATAGGGTCGGTGTGCATGGCCGTTGGTATCACAGCCCAGTAAGTGCAGAAATATAACCAACTTATCCTGTAGAAGTAACTGCCTCAATTTAATGTCATCAAAAGACCTGTTGAGAAGACCTTGAAACTGGTCAAATGACCAATGATCCAGAAATGATGCATCTGCAACCAAGGTCTCTATCAAAGTAAAAACATGATTCCAAAAGAAAAAAAATTGAAAAGTCTGATTGATGGTTTAGATTTATAACATTCTTTTGTTGAAGATGGGGCACATCCTTCATGTATTCAAACAAGAAACATCACACAAGAAAACCCATAAATTCATCATAACAATTGTCACCTTCTGTTATAAAAAAAAGAACTCTGACAAAAAAATAAAGAAACAACTTTAAATTTCTATTTTGCATATAACCCATCTGCAAGGTGAACTTTTAGATTAACATGAATATTCAAGGAAAAAATGGATGTGCAGTATGAGAAATCACGAAGTCATATAAACATGTTGAGAAAAGAATGATATGATAATGTCTACCACAGTACTTGTAAGGCAATTACAAACATATACAATGATATTTTTAGCTTAACTTTAACTTTCAGCAAGCTATATGTTCTACAAATAAAGCTGACCTGTTGCGAAGTCTTCATATTCATGGGGATAAGTGTCCCAGGTACTGTGAGGTACGCTACTGCAGAATATAGGAACAATATCTGGACTTCCATATGAGACAGTGTGCCGACTTTGATTGAATACAGAATCAAACTCGACAGGATTGGCCTTCCATCCTGCACCATATACAATATAAAGTTCAAATGTTTCTGCAGTTTCTATATATTCCTAAAAGCCTTCACACTGAATTTCCAGTAACACAAATCAGGTGTGTTTTACTAAGGCACAGTTAGTCCTGGACAAGCAAACACAGTAAATTTGGGAATCACACAAATATTTAATGCTTAGCCCATCAGATCATAGCATACTTACTATTTAGTTGAGCAATATTAATCACGTGTAGGTTGTCAGTCCTACCCATCTATAACATCTCTCTCGGTTACAACTTACCGCTTATCGGCACATTGTTAAATACACGTGTTTTGTTCATCATGTAGGCGCAAGTATTGTCAATACTCAAAGGTAACAACTACGAAAAATGGCAAGTTATAATGAATGGCAATGGCACTAGACAAAGCAATGTAATTACACAAAAGTGCAGCATAATTGGCGATTGAAGTAAACAGAATGACTTGTGAAAACAATGGACAGAATTGGATCACAGCTGGTAGCTCTGGTACAGTAGAACCAGCAGAGGAGCAGCGCACCTTTGGTAACAGCACTGGGGTCCTCGTAGAATCCGGCGATGAGGGAGACGTGGCCGGGCCTGGACTCAGTGGGCGGGCGGGCGTGGCTGACACCCCACCGGCCCTTCTCCTCGATCACCCCGCGCAGGAACGGCGCCCGGTACCTCCCCCGCTCGTCCGGCTCGAAGAACTTGTCCGCCCTGAGCCCGTCCGCTGCACGCACCAAAACCCCCAGAGCCAAATCAGAAACCCAGCACATGGAGATTGGACCCTGAGATCAATGAGACGGGACCGAAGGATCAGGGGGCGCGCACCGACGAGGAGGACGAGGCGCTTGGCGGGGGCCGCGGAGAGGCGGGGCGGCACGGGGTCCATGCCGTGCACGATGGGGGACTTGAAGTAGATGTCGAAGATGCTCAGCATGTACACTGCGTGGAGCGCGACGCCGAGGACGACCAGCCACCGCTCGCGCCGCCGCGTCGAGGCGGACGGCGAGTGCGGCTGCGGGCGCGGGCGGCCGGCCATGGCGGCGGGGGGCGGGGCGCCGGCCTAGCCGTGGATGCTGATTGCTGAGGCGGTGGATCTGGGTTCTTTCGGAGGGAAGGGGACTGAGCGCGCAGGCGTCGTTGGACTGACGGACTGACACGACCAGGCACGCCGGGGAGTGGGCGGGGTGGCACCAGGATGGGGAAATGTGCATTTTGTTTAATAATAAAACGGCACTACTAGCGCCCGGACGTCCGATCCGGGCGCTAGCATCGGACGGATCCGTGGCCGTTGGATCTTAAGATCCTCGATCGTCAGCCGTTAGATCTAAAACTACAGAGTAAATGTTGCGAGCGTGTTGCGAACGTGTTGCGAAAATGTTGCGAACGCGGTTGCTTGCAACATCCAACATCAGGAGTATTTCTTCTCTTCTCCCCATGTTGCGACCATGTTGCGACTATATTACGGCCATGTTGCGACCCGTGTTTCGTGCAACATTTAACATCAGGAGCTCTCTTCTCCCTTCTCCTCAACACAACACCCAACACCACATGTCTGCGACATCGAAACACAACGTCTGCAACATTAAAAAATAATGTTTGCAACACCCAACAACACATGTCTGTAACATCGAGACTTAGCATCTGCAGCATCGAAAAATAATGGTTGCAACATCCAAACATCAGGGCCCTTCCCTCGGCACAACACACAACGTGTCTGCAACATCAAAACTAGAACCTAACTGCTACATCTGAAGAAACCGAATGCAACATCTGAAGAAACAAATTGCAACATTGAGGCCGGAGGCGGAATAGGAGGAAGCCGCCGCCGCACCTCCGACAGCGTCGCTACGAGCTCCTCCGGTCGCCGTCAGGCTGCTCTTGGAGATGGCATCACGCCAGCACGCGCGACGAGCTTAGCTGCCTTCCATCCTAAGGGAGCCGCGCTCGGCCGTGCCGCCGCGAGCTCCGCCGGCCGCGCCTCCCGCCGCTTCGGCCTTGCCGCCGCGGGAGTCGCGCCGGCCGCGCCTCCGGCCTCTCCGTCGCCATCGCGGGAGTGGCGCTCGGCCGCGCCGCCGGGGGAGCCACGCCGCCGGGAAGAGCTGTGCCTCGGTCGTGCCGTCGGGGAGTCGAGGTCAAGGACAGGCGGATCTACCGTGGGGCGGAATGAGTGGAGGAGAGAGGGTCGGTCACAGGGGAGTGCGTGGGGGTGGCAGGGAGGAGATAAGGTCGCGGGTGGGGCCCACCACTGATTTTTCTACCACGCGTGAGAAGTCCTCATGCCGCTCACCTGTCCGGAATCCCGGACGCGCGTCGGACGTACGGCGGGGAGCATTACCGATAATAAAATCAACGGCACTGCTAGCGCCCGGACGTCCGATTCGGGCGCTAGCGTCGGACGCATCGTGAGCCGCATGATCTGGATCAAGACCTCTATCAGCCGTCGATCGGGCGAGTCGCGCGTTCAATGTTGCGAAAAACTTTTAAGATGTTGCGGAAGTTATTATTCAATGTTGCGAACCTCGTCCGTGCAACATCCAACGAGAGAAGTTTCCATCGATGTTGCGACTTTATGTGTGTCATGTTGCGAGCGGCAGGGTTCGCAACATTCAGTGTTTCGGGGAAAATTTTGCCCAGGGGCGCACGGGCTATCTTCCTCCCCCCGGGCTCGCGGCTCCCGTGGGGGGGTGAGGGGCGGCGCCACGGTTCTCTGCTCACCGTGAGGGTCATGGCGCATATACTCCAGGGAATCGAGTGCCCCCCATCGGGTGAAGCCTTCTCCGACTGCACTGAGCACAATGTTGGACGGATTGTTGGAAGGCGATCTGCAGATCCGGTGAAGATGCACATCAATACACACCTAGGTTCGTCGAGCGGCTACCATGGGAGACCTGCGGCTACTGCGCCCAACACCGCGGGGGAAATGCTCCCGGGATCGTCAGCTGGGCAGGTTGGAGATCCGCCCCCCGCATCCCCACATACACCTCCCCCCTTCAATGTTTGCTTTTGCATCAAAATTTTTTGCGATGTTGGTAGGCGAGGAACCCCATGTTCTGCGCTATGTTGGAATTTTGGCGACTTTTGCTACTTGTTTTGGATCCTATTGCTGCAACTTTTGATGTTGCAAAGTGTTTGCATCATCGAAACATTTTTGTATGCCGCTTGCAACACGTGATTTAACCTGTTGCGACATAAAATTCTGTAGGTGCGTGATTGGAATCTGCTGCCCTGGACTGCAGCAAGCTCGAGCGGCAATAGCGCGCCTGCACCCTACAACACGGTGTCAATGCCTCCGTCGTCATCCGCAAAGCAGGTTAGGTCCACCGCCGCCGTGCAAAAAAAATGTTGTTACTTGTTTTAGATTCTTTTTGCTAGTTGTTTTAGATCCTTTTGCTGCACCTTTTGATGTTTCAAAAACTTTTGATGTTGCATAGCGATGTTGCTGCATTTTTAATGATCGAAACATTTTGGTATGTCATTTGCAACATGTGATTAACCCTGCTGCAACATCAATTTCTGTAGGTGCGTGATTTGAATCTGCTGCCCCCAAGCTCGAGCGGCAACAGTGTGGGCGTTACAAATGTTTCGGCTAACTCGACTGAGCATGTGCAAGTAATGGTTGGAGAAGATGAGGTCTATTTTGAGGATAAGGATGTTGTGTGCTCACAACCAGTGCAGCCGTGTATTGGTATGGAATTTGACACAGTAGAAGAAGCACAAAGAGTGTACAACGACTATGCTTTCAAAATGGGTTTTAGCATCTGGGTCGCTTCGAGCAGAATCAGCGGAAAAAGAGGTAGCAAAGAACTGATCAGAAAAGAATGGGAATGCTCCCATGCTAGGAAGCCAACTCAGGACACAGAGGATGAAACTAACTCGGGGGCTTCGACAAATGACACAACTAAATCAGAAGGTACAAAAAAGAGGGCAGCAAACGCTGTATTAACCACGTCGACAAGGAAGCGCAACACCATCAAAAAGTTTGATTGCAAAGCTCATATGGCAGTTGGGAAAAGAGATGGGAAGTGGAGAGTAATTGTAATGCAGCCTGAGCATAGCCACCCCCTTGTGAAGGGCGTTGGGGTGAGGAAACATTTGAGGTCCCACCGGAGCATATCGTGGGCTGACTATGAGTTGCTGAAAACATTACACCACAGAAACATCAGCACCATGCAGATAATGGGGATTCTTGGTGATTTCCATGGTGGGATTGCCAACCTTACTTTCGGCGGTAAGGATGTATCGAACATGAGGACGCGCTTGAGGGGAGTTCGAGCTATAGAGACATGGATGCAACATTGGAGTATTTCCAGAAGCAGCAAGCTGAAAGTCCTTCCTTCTACTACGCTACAATGATTGATGCGAAAAATGCTTTGCGGGGCCTATTTTGGGTTGATGGCAGGACAAGGGAGCTGTACAAGAGTTTTGGTGATTGCATATTCCTGGACACAACATTTTGCACAAATAGATACAACATGCCGTTTGCGCCTATTGTTGGGATAAACAACCACCTACAAAGCATATTGCTTGGGTGTGCGTTGCTGCCTGATGAAACAACTGAAACATTTGTTTGGATGTTGGAGAGGCTGAAGGAAGCGATGGGTGGAAGAGAGCCAACAAACATAATGACAGACCAGGATAAAGCAATGAAAGCGGCGATAGATATAGTCTTCCCAAAGGCAGTCCACAGATGTTGCAAGTGGCACGTGCTGAGCAAAGCTACCGAGAAGTTTGCGTGGTTGATCAGTCACGAGAACGACTTTGCAAAAGAGTTCGATTACTGTGTGAACCGCACTGAAACACCAGAAGAGTATGAGGGTTGGTGGGCGATGTTGGGGGAAAAGTACAAGCTGCAAGACAATGAGTTCTTCCAAAGCATTTCAGCGACACGAAGCATGTGGGCCCCTCGCGTACTTCGAAGGGACTTCTTTCCTTTCACGAGCACAACGGGAAGGTCCGAAAGCATGAATTCATTATTCAAAAAAGTCATCCACCCTCAAGACTCGGTCTTTGCAGTTCGTGACACAATATGACTACATCATGGACACCAGAGCTGTAAGAGAAAACAAAGAGCGATGCAAAGGGGCGATTTCAGACCCCCCGCTGTGGGGGAGGTACTCTTTCGAGAAGCAGGCAGCGCAATTCTACACTGGTGAAGTGTTTGGTAAATTTCAAGAGTTGCTGCGGTGATTCAACAAGATTCAAGATAGGAGGGGTTACTGCTGATGACCAAGGTTGGTCCTTTCAAGTTGTGCACCCGACGTCCGTCAGAGTCCGCACGGTGTCAGCTGATAGACATGCAACAAAGTATACGTGCTCGTGCAACATGTTTGATCGTGATGGTCTGCTCTGCCCACACATATTGAAAGTGTTCACGAATAGGGATGTTGATGCAATTCCAAAAAGGTATCTACTTCAAAGGTGGTCGAAGTAAGCGACAACAAAGGTGCCAGAACGCCTCTCAGGTCCTGAACCAACATTTGGTGTCCCGGCAACAAACAAGTTGAGGTACAATGCATTGTGTAGGAAGATGACCTCCTTGGCAGCAGAAGCTTGTTTGGGTATTGAGAAATACACCATTGTTTCGGCTGGTATAGATAAGTTGTTTGAGACGGTGAGGGCGGCAAAGGACTCATCGGCAATTCAACTTGGAGTTGACGATGGTGTTGCGGTCAATGTTGCAGCAAATCAAAAACCCATTTTGAAGGTGAAGAATCCACCAAGAACAAACGAAAGAAAGGGCGCCCAAAAGAGAAGGTGGACGAGTTCAAGTCTATAGTGATGCAAGCTAGGGAGAAAACAATGAAAAAGAAGGGCAAGCCTAAGAGTGCAGTGAAGAAACCATGCTCCTATTGCTACAAAGTTGGTCATAGTGTACAGACCTGTGAGTACATGGCCAAAGCAGAGGCGCTTAGGGCGGAGCTGAGGGAAACGGAACTGAAGCTTTGAATTAAATTATTTTGTATCTTTGTGTCCATTTGAGTTGATCTTGTGAAACAACATAATGTATATGCTGCAACATTTCATTTTATCAAACTTAAAATTTTTTTTTGTGTTTTGCAGAAGCAAAGCAAATACGTGCTTGATGTCATGTAAAAAATCACTTCATGTTGTGTTTGTTATTAGAAGTTGTTTCAGAAGGTGTTGGCTAATGTTGGGGTAGTAAAGGTGGAAAGTGAATAATTAAATCACTTCATGTTGTGTTTGTTATTGTAAGATGTTTCGAAAAGATGTTGACATAAATGTTGAGATGGGGAGGTGGAAAAAGGTGGAAAGGGGATAATTAAAACACTTAATGTTGTGTTTGTTATTATAAGATGTTTCAGAAGGTGTCAGCTAATGTTTGGGGTAGTAAAGGTGGAAATGGGATAATTAAAACACTTAATGTTGTGTTTGTTATTATAAGATGTTTAAGAAGGTGTTAGAACTTGTTTGGGGGTAGTAAAGGTGGAAAGTGGAAAATTAAATCCCTTCATGTTGTGTTTGTTATTATAAAGATGTTTCAGAAGGTATTAGCTAATGTTTGGGGGAAATATGGGAAACTGGAAAATGCAACATCTTCGAAAAAGTGATGTGCAACAATCAGAACATGCTGCATCAAACATCATGAAAACCATGTGTTTTACATAGAGTAGACGAATAACTAGAATCTCTGAAAAAAGGTTCACAAGTCTGAAAAAGGTCCCTAAAAAACTACTGGAATATAAGGTATTCTACTACACAAAGTTGTGAGCCGTTTCTACTTGTTCTTGCAATGCTTTTCCACAAACTCGCTCAACTTGACTTCGTTGCTTGAGGAAAGAAGAAGTACGGCTGCACTAACTTTCCTGTAATCGCCCATCATGTGCTGAAAAAAAAGAGAAAAGGACATTACTTCATGTATAAAAAAATCATTCATTTTTTTTAAATGAATGAAAAAAAGAGATGATTAGTATGTTGCAGCTATTACCGGCTGCAATGACGTTTTCGTCTTCTTCCCGTTCCAAGACTCGATATAAAGCATGGTGTACAGTCCACAATCATACCTATGGGAAAAAGGAAAAAAATATTGAGACATTGATTCTAAAATATTTATCTGAAACATTTATAATTTGCCTTTGAAACATGTGGAAGCAAATCGATGCAACATGAATTGGGAGAACATTGGTTGTCCGGAAAAATTGTTCGGAACATTTAAAAATCAAGTTTGAAACATTATCATTCTTAGCACGAAACATTGTGGTTGTCGGAATAAAAAATGTTCTGCAACGTTTCTAATTCAAGTTTGGAACATTTCTAATCTGAGTTCACAACATCTAACATAAAAAAGGGTTTTGTTTATTTTTCAGTGAACTTACAAATTATCTTGCTGAGGGTAGTCCTTGGGGTAATTCCAAACAAACCGAGACACATCTTTCTTCAAAACATTGGAGTTCAGGCAAGCTCTAGATAAATTAGTGACCTAGTTATAAACAAAAACAAAAAAATGATCGTTAATTATTGAAATTGGGCGAACGGGAAAAGCAACTATGTAAAAAAAGGGATTAAAAAAAGGATGAACAAAGGCAAGTTAAAGATGTTGGATTACGGACCGGGTTACGCGCGCAAACAAAACATATTGTGTCTTGTGATGCATTTAATGGGTTGAACCAGGAAATTTGCTGAAGAAACATATTAATGCAGACAAGTACCCAATGACGTTCTTGGACAATGGGGAAGAAAAGCTACAAAGAAACATGAAGTTATAATCAAAATGTTTGCAAAAAACAAAAAACAAAAAGACAAAAAAGGGGATTTGGTTTAGCAACACAGTACCAGGTCCATGTTAGAAAAATCCCATGTCTTGTCCAGCATGGTTAGCATCCTGTTGCAGCTATCATCAATGAATTTGTCGGGGGCGATGATTAGCTTATCCTTAATAGAGGGAAAAAGAAGCAACAAAAAGGTTAGAAAAAACTAAAAACTAAAGTAGAGAAATAGTGGTGCTTGAAAAAAAAAGATAGAGATAACAAGAAAGGATACTAACAGTGAGTACGGCTGCGAAAGTATATTTCTTGACAACATTATTGTCCTTTACGCGAAGTTCAGCTTCTTCAATGTTGAACTGATTGGTCCAAAGGGTCATGACCTCGTTGTTAATTAAGCCCTTTGGCTTAAACGACTTGTA
This sequence comes from Cenchrus americanus, assembly GCA_947561735.1. NCBI lineage: Eukaryota > Viridiplantae > Streptophyta > Magnoliopsida > Poales > Poaceae > Cenchrus > Cenchrus americanus. Next base: position 63,181,345 of record OX387241.1, read on the forward strand.
GAACTCCTCATAGCACACATGGAAACCGCCTATTTTAACAAAAACAGGGCTGTGTGGAACCAACATGAGTAGAATGAGTGTCAAAAAAAATAGATTGTGAAACATCTACACAGTACTGCTGCAGCATGTATTTAACAAGTGTGAAACATTTTAAATCTAGGGTTGCAACATCTAAACAATACTTAATGCAACATGTGTTAAGAAAAAATGGTGGCTATAAAAAAAATGCCTGAAACAATTTAAATGTAGGCCTACAACATCTAAATAACCACTGCTAAAGCATGTGCTGGAACATTTTATATCTGAGATTGCAACATCTAAGCACTACTACTGCAACATGAGTTTAAAAAAATGATGGTATGGCTGAAACATTTTAAAACTAAGACTACAACATCTACAAAGCATTGCTGTAACATGTATTTTTAAAAAAATGTAAAACTGAGCAATAGTAGACAGGTCTAAAACATTTTAAAAGTAAGCCTGCAACATCTACTTTGTGTTGCTACAACATGTAAAAACTGGAAGTTGGGTGCTAGAATGAAGGAAAGAATTAGCTTACGCTTCTAAGATCTCTTCTTTGGTCACCGACTTCTTCAAAACTCTTTTGCTGATGTACTTCTCATACACGGATTTTGTTTCTTCGTCCAACTTCAATTTCTTCAATTTCTTTCCTTGATTCAAATTGATGGCAGCACGCCTCCTCCTGTTTTTCTTGTCATTTGTGCTTGAGCCGGGCTTGTTTGCTTCCCTATCTTGGACAATTGTGGTAGCTGAAAAGAAAAAAGAAAAACAAAATGAAAATACATAAAAATTGAAGAATCTGCAAAAAAAGGACAGCTAGCAGATAATATAAGGAAAAATAAAACAAGAAGGAAGGAGGAAGGGGCACCTTTGCGCGTGATTTCTGGTGGGGTAGAGCAATCATCATCAATCCCGTCGGAGTTCAGCAGGTCAAATGAAGGGAGGTCATCATACAGGCTAGAATCATTACTTTTCTTCGGCCGGGAGAGCTAGCACCACCGGTTGATGTGTTGACATTGCTCGGTGCCTCCTTCGGCTCCGGCGAAGCACTTTTGCCGGCGCCTCCTTCCGCCGCACAGTACCACTTTTGCTAGTGTCTCGTACGGGTGCACCGGTGGTGCTTTTACTCGTACCTCCTTCAACCGCAACACCGGCACTTGTTTTACCAACATCACCATCGGTGGGCGATGGTCCCGCACCATCAACACTTGTCCCGGCCCCTGCTAGCTAACTCGGCCATCTTGGCCAACATCTCCCCCCCGACGTCGCCTAAGCCTTGCCGAAATACGATCATTAAATGATTTCGATACGGCAGCAGCAATTTCGCGGACATCTTCATCCATAACCTTGGAAAAGTGTGCAGCAACATGCTGGTACTCGGCTGGTATCTGCGAAAAAACAACAAATCAAGTTACACAGTGTGTTAGTAGTTTTTGCAAAGCACAAACAAAAAGGGTGTGGTGGCTGTAAAAAAAACTAAAAAACATAAGGGTTTTGCTATACCTCCTGTATATCAATTTGAGCAGGTTGCTTCAGCCATTCATCAAGAGAGCTGACGATGGGGACTTCTTCAGATGCCTCAAGCACGTGTGCGTGACCAGCAGATCCAGTGGCAGGGACGGGGGCAGGGGCGGGGGGCGGGGCGGGGGGCGGCGGCGGGGGGGGGGGGCGCAGAGGTAGGGGCGGGGGCATACGGAGTGAGGGAGAAGTCGCGGAACTGCAGAAAAAAATAGTGAACAATATAAGTACCATAAAGTAGTAAAAGTTAATAAAAAGGAATAAGCAAAGCAAAAAGAAAATGAGTATAATGAGTGTGAATAAAAAAAATTCTGGTTGTGAAAACATCTACACAGTGCTGCTGCAACATGTATTTAATAAGTATGAAACATTTTACATCTAAGGCTGCAACATCTAAACACTACTGCTGCAACATGTGTTCTATTGGTGCATATAAAAAATGCTGAAAAACAAATTAAATCTAGACCTATAACATGTACTATGGCTGTAGAACTAAGCAATATAACTACAAAATAAAAATACTACTGCAACATCTACAAAATACTACTGCAACATCTAGAAAATACTACTGCAACATGTACTATGGCTGTAAAAAATACTATTGCAACATCTACAAAATACTACTGCAACATTTTTTATCTGAGGTTGCAACATCTAAACAAACTACTGCAACATGTGTTAAAAAAATGATGAATATACGACTGAAAACATTTTATATTTAAGACTACAACATCAAAAAAAAGTGAAGATGTAATGTTGCGCATACCGGTAGCCTCCCAAAAGAATTCCCAAGTGACAACTTATTCTTGTCAACAGCCATCACAAAGTTGAAGTCCGCATTCCTGACATGGCAAATGCGGGGTAGACTGTAGTTGATTTGGTGGCCTCTGTCAGATGGCAGATCAAGGTGGTCCATGTAGGCAATCTGTATGGAAAAAAAAACAGAAAAACAAATGATCCAATCTGATGAGATATCATGGGAAAAAAGAGAAAGGGGAAAAATAACCCATACCGCTAAAATGATGAGGCATGATCCAATCTGATGATCCTTCTCAAGACGTTCGGGGGAGAATTTCGGTATTTCTTCACTTCATCCATCGAGTTCACTCAAAATGTGTCCAGCCCAATCAAAGGTGCTGATCAGCTCAACATTTTCTAAGCTATTGAGGTACTTTAGGCTCACATCGTTACCCGTGCCAGGGTTGTACACGCTCCCTAAAGCCAAAAGGGCGAACGACCTCATGAAGGTCTCCCTGTCCTTGCTATCTGTGGCAATGGAAATGCACCTCCCGATTTTGGCTCTATCTCCATCCCTATACAACTCTTTCAATTTCATCACCTCATCTGAATCACCAGAAATCCTCACAGCTCTGGCATTGTTTTCCAAACCGAGAATCTTGCAGATAAGATCACGGTTGAAGACAATGACTGCGTTCTTGTACCCGAATTCACTAAGAAGTGGGTCTACACTCTTCATCATCCACTTGACAAGTTTGATAGGGACAGAAAATTCATGCATCGACAAAAGGGCACCAAAACCAGCGTCGATCACCCATTCCTTTTGCTGATCGGAAAGCTGTGGTACAAGAGAGCAAATCCTGCGGGCAGAGAAACGGCACTTGAAATGCTCTTCATTTATGCTGATGTTTGTCTTCTCTGAAAAATAAAGAAAACTGTGTGAGCTTGAAACAAAACAAATGAATGCTTGCAACATGGGGTGAGTGAGGGATAAACATCACAGTTTCGCCAAGATAGTTTTTTTCCAACACTGAAAACTGGGCAAGCTTGAGAAATAACAACAAAATAAAATGCAACATAACAAATGAATGAATGCAACATGGGTGTGTGTGAAAAAACATAAACATCACAAAAATGTTAGCTTGGGATGGGGGAGAGTGGCTCTATTTTCTACGAAAAAAGGCGAAGCGTGTGCGGGCGGGGCTCGTTTTTCTCCCAAAAAAGGAAAACTGTGTGAGCTTGAAACAAAACAAATGAATGCTTGCAACATGGTGTGAGTGAGGGATAAACATCACAGTTTGGTTTGGGGGGCTGGCCAAGACAGTTTTTTCCAACACTGAAACTGGGCAAAGCTTGAGACATAACAACAAAATAAATGCAACATAACAAATGAATGAATGCAAACATGATGTGTGTGTGAAAAAAACATGTGGAGTCTGTTTCTTTGGGTGTAACTACATGAACTCCCAGGACCCAGCTTCTTGTGTGGGTGTGTGAGTTGGTCCTGAAGGCCTACCATGCAACCATGGATCTGTCGTTGAACAACCTAGACCTAGCGATGAAAACGGACGGAAACGGACGGAAAAACTCCATTTCTATTTCCATTTCTATATTTGTAAGCGGAAACCGGATTCGGTTCGGAAAATGCGGGTTCGGAAAACGGAATCGGAATATGCGGGTCACGGAAACGAACCAATACGAACGGAAATTGAACGGAAACGGTCGAAAGCCGGAACTTAATCCGGAAAATAACAAATGAAAGAACATACTTAGTTCAGATCACGACTAACAAAATAACATGGTTTAGATCACGACAAACACATAAAAAAGACACACTTAATAACATGGTTCACTTTCGGCTCTCCAGCACACGTAACATGGTCATGCCATCACAGCTCTCCAGCATCATCCATCGCATCAGGATCACTTTCACTATCATCATCTAGGTGGACATCATCTATGGTGTCTTGCGGTTTGAAATCAACCACTATAGATGGAATGCTTTTACGATCTAAAAATACAAGACACATATTAATTGATGATCAGTAATTTAGTATATGTACAAACGTACAACAGCAGCATATTAGGACTCAATTCAATTGAACAATTCGGAAAAATAATACCTTTTGTTGTTGCATGTATCCAATCCTTGCTGCAGACAAGTGCTTCTACCATTTCAGGGTCAAGACGATTACGATAAGGATCAAGTACTCGGCCAGCACCACTAAATGCGGACTCAGAAGCAACTGTGGACACTTGTATGGACATTAAATCACGAGCAATCTGTGAAAGAATTGGGTACTTGTCTGTTTTGTTCTTCCAATATGCCAAAATATCAAATGAATCTTGCTTCAACGGTGGCTCTGCCATGTATAGGTCCAACTCATTTAACCCGATTCATCGGATCCACAATCATCATACAAGAAGCTTTGAAGTTCGGAATTTCTTCGGCACCAAATGTTTCGTTGGGGCATCGCTATCCACGGCCACACTAGCTCTTGAAGAAGCGAGGTTTAGAAGCACTATAAAATTGGTACAGCTTCCTCACAGTAGCAACAAACTCCTCAAGCTGAACTTGATAGTAGTCACCAGCAAACTTTCTCAAGTAGAATTCTATAACCTTCTTTTTATACCTAGGATCAAAAAAGTTTGCTACAGCAAGACTTGTACTAGAACAGCCCCAATATTTTTCAAACTTTTCACTCATCGCAGTAGCCATTTGCCTAATAATCAAATTATTATGATTCTTCCATCTACCAAGTAACTCTCTTATCTCACAAAAGCCAGTATAGAACAGATTTGCAGTGGGATATGTGGTACCAGAAAGCAGTTCAGTAAGATCATAAAATATTTCCAAGCAATTACAAATTGTAGCAGCCATGGTCCAATCAGTTTCAGAGGGGGAAATTTTCTCATACTTACGGCGATTTGCAACCTTGAGCCTAATGAAAGCAGGCTTGTAGTACAGTGCATCCCTGAGCATCATATAAGTTGAGTTCCACCTTGTAGAGACATCAAGTTGAATGCCTTTTGATGTATCCAGCCCACACTGAGTAGCACATTTCATAAGCTCCTCCCATTGCAAGGGAGAGCCCTTCACAGTCAATATCAATGCTTTAATCTTTTCTAATACCTTTGAAATAACAGCCATCCCATCTCTAGCAACCAAGTTCAGTATGTGGCATGCACATCTAATGTGAAAAAATATGCCATCACAAACCAAAGAACCATTTCCATTCAGTTTAAGATCATGAATAATATCAGTGACTGCTACTAAATTATTTGATGCATTGTCCAAAGTCAAGGCAAATATTTTCTTCTCAACAAACCATTTCACAAATACTGCAGTAAGAGCCTCTGCCAACCTATGACCAGTGTGTCGTCCTTCCAGATGAAACAAAGCCACAATCCTCTTCTGAATTTTCCACGCATCATCTATCCAATGCAAAGTCACACACATATAACTTTTGTTCTGACATGATGTCCATACATCCATGGTTGCACTAAAGCGACATGGAACTTTTTTCAAATCTGCATACAACTTATCTTTTTCTTGTGCATATATGTCCAGTATATCTTTTCTAGCAGTGACCCTCGACTTGAAGGCAAAGTTTGGACGCATAGACTTAAGGGCATCCACTAAGTACTCATGCTCAACAATATTGAATGGATATTCATGCATGATTATTGCCAAATAGAATTTGTTGATAGTGGTTTCAAGGTCATACTTGAAAGGCTGAATGTTGGTCACATCTTTTCCACGGCCCTTTTCAGTCTTGAGCTGCAACTGACCTTTTACAATACTGTGGCTTGTTCTCAAATGGCTCCGAAATGCATTTGTTCCATTGGTAGACTCAGCTCTGTACTTTTGTTTGCAATTTGGGAATTTGCAGTAACCCCATAGCTGCTCATACGTCTTTCCGTCAACCTCAACTGTCACTACCCTCTTGGTAAAATATTGCCACACAACAGATGTGCACCTTTTCTTCCTCTTTCCTGTTAATGCACAAACTTCCTCTACCTCAGCCTCAGGATCGTCATCTTCAAGGGCATTTATTTATTCATTGCTTACTGGTGCCTGTGGCTGTGGATGCCCTTGCTCTTTGTTAACTATAAAAAAATAATAAAATTGTTATTAACATGAGGTCCAGTAACAGCACATTGACTCATTGATCATCAATCACAGTACCAAAATTACGATAGTGCAGTACAGGGAAACTACAGAGCATACAAGTGGGGGACCTGAGACGAAGCTGGTTGGGGGTTACCTGTAACGGATCCGCTGCTGCTATCTTTAACCGAAGACGAAGCTGGTTCTGTCGGTGGTGTTGGCTGTGGTGGCAAGATGGTGCCCAAACCAAGATGGTTGTCCGGTGGCATCGAGACGGCACGTATTCCTCTTCCACGAGATGCTGGCAAGGAGTTGGAACGACCAAGATTTGCATTTGACATTGTTCTGTACCAACGAGGCAGATCGAAATCAAACCAAGGTGACAAGGTGAGGAATGGGATTATGGGAATGAATCAAAGAACGTATTGGGGACTGGGGAGTGGGAAGGAGGGTCGTGGGTGCCTATCTGAGTACCTGGCTGGGAGGCGCGCTGCCGGCGCCGCACTGCCGCAGTTCTGCCTGTCGACGGCCGGCCAGGAGCCTCTCCTGTGACGGGCGACGGCGACTCCTCGTGTGCCTTCCTGGAGACTGGAGTCGCGACTCCCTCAGCGGACGGTGTGAAGGCGGCCAGCGGGCAGCGGAAGGGTCACGGGTGGGGTGGAGTCATGGAGTGGAGGCGGCGGCCAGCGGGCTAGGTAGCGATTTAGATGGGCTAGGGTTTTTTTAGCTGGGCTCCCTCCTGTTGGGCCTATTTTGCTAATACAGCCTGCTCAAATACGGAATAATTCCGGATTAAATACGGAAACATTCCGACTAAATCCGAGATTCCGACAATCCGGTCGGAAAAGTGCCATTTCTACATCCGTCCGCATTCCGACGACCTCATACCCGTATTCCGACCCGGTTCCGGATTTTCCGAAAAAACGGAAACGGAACGGTAAAATATAGATAACGGATCGGGAAAAAGCGGGAAAATTTCCGTCCGCTTTCAACGCTACCTGGACCCCTCTAGTTGATGTTACGATGCATTTGTAAAAGGAATAAAAATCGGATCCATTTGTAAATATTTTGACAGAGCTACGTGAACATGTTGTAAATTGTAATCCAGGTGGAGTACTAAGCGACAGGAGAGTACTGATCATGCATGTCTGTTTATTAATTGCCACCGGCACCATGACATGAACCCCATCATGTTTCAATCACACAAATCAGAGATGCAAAAAACTACCGATACACAAAAACTGCTTAAACTGAGTTCAGTTCCCTTCCCTGCAGTGCTTGCACCGTATGCAGATCAACCTGCATCAAAAAAAACCTCACCCAACATCATCCATGGAAATGTGTGGTGTGGGGAAAAACTCATCAAGCAACCCTATTAATTTCGCTAGTTGTCCTAACCCTAACCATTAGCATCGAGTGAAGTTATTGCGCACATAGAAAATGCCACGAATCCAGTTCAAGGGAAATGAGCGAGGAGTTCCTTACTGGGTTGCCTCGTGCGCTTCATCGCCTGGGAGCCGTCGCGGGTATCGCTCGCCGCGCGCTCATCGTCCGCGGGGGGCTCGCGCCGTCCGCGCGCCGCCGCCGGCCGAGCGCGAGCGGCGACCCCACGTCCGCGAGAAGACGCCGCGGCCCTCCCCATCCGTCGCCGCCCTCGTACGGCGCGGCCGCGACTTCCGCTTCGCACCAACCGACGCCTCCGCGCCACCCGCATCGCCGCCGGACGAAGGGGAGCGAGAGCGCGTACGCGGGGGGAGTCGCCTTCCTCGCCGTCGCTAGGCTCCCAATCCGAGTCTTCCGCCGCCGTCCCCGCCCGAACCGGCCGCGGCGAACCCATCACCGCCGCCGCGGATCGCTCGCCGGGGATGCAGCGTGCAGCGGGTGTAGTGGAGGAGAAAAGTGAGGGAGTGGGTGCGTGGTGGGGCCTACGGGGGGATGAGAAGGAGGATGGGGTGGTTGTGGCTTCACATTAGCCGTCGGATGCCGTGTAGATGGACGGCAGGGAGGGCGTCCGTTATTTTAACCGCATCGGACGCCCATTCCCAAGCATTGCCGTAAAATCAATCAGATTAACTGCCCACAACTTACCGGCTCCGTCTCGTGACTTGAAACTTTTGAATTCTCTACAGGTACATTCAGGTTATTAAACGTAAACTAGTTAAAAATTAATTATACGAATGGGTCGGAAATTTGCGAGACGAATTATTAAGTCTAATTAATCCGTCATTAGAGATTGATTACTGTAGCACAACGTTGTCTAATCATGACATATTTAGTCTTTGTTGGATTCATCTCGAAAATTAAGGTAGAAGTTGTGGAATGAGTTTTGTCAGTAATTCGTATTTAATAATTCTAATTAGCATCCAGAGATTGATGTAATGTGCATTTGGTGAAACTTTTGGAAAGAAAACAATACCTTCATTTTTATCACCATATTTTATTTTTGCGAGTATCGTTTATTAGACTAGTAAAATACATGTGTGCCACACATATTTAAAATATATGTATTTAATATCAAATTAAGATATGTTAGTTAAAAAACTCAAAAATCATCCCACCATGTGATCAAGATTATGAAGAAGACAAGGTTGTGTTTAAACACACATGTAGAGCAGAATATATAATTTATTTGAATTACTTAAAACAACTGATGCTACTAATTGGTATCTATTTAGCCAAAATTTATCTCATTATTGTAAGTTTAATGAGAATATCGGTAAAATATATGAGACATTGAAAGGAATAGGTCAAGATATCTGAGAGATGGCCCATGGACACTGTTTGCTCAGGCTTATCCTCTGCATCATCTTCCTCTACCCATCAGCTCTTGGCTAAAGATGGCAACGGGCGTCCGCGGATACACTGTTCATGCGCCCGCACCCGCAACCAAAATCCCACACCCGCGCCCGTGCCGCCACCCGCTACGGGTAGCAAACCTTGCTTGTGCCCTCCATCCGCATCACGTGCCCGCGGGGCATGCCCGCATGCCCACAAGCCAAGGCTTCGTAGGATGTGAGGAGATGGGGCCGGTGGGGTCATGGCGCAAATGGGAAGTGGCAGGGTAGCTTCGAGACAGGGATGAGAGGGAGATGCTAGTAAGCAAGAGGGGGGCATCGCACCATGGACGGGGATTGGGGAGGAGCCAGGGTCCGCCAAGGCGCGGACAGGGAGAAGCCTGGAGTCACCGCCGTTTCAGTGTGGATGGGGGAAGAGCAGGAGGGCGACAGCGTCGCGGCAGGCCAACATGTATAGGGAGGAGGAGGGTTGCTGCCAGCGGCGGACAAGGTAGATCCGGAGGAGGCAGTCCGTCGGTAGGAAGTGGCGGCCGACGGGAATCGAGGTGGAGGTGTGGTGCGAACGAGCAAGCAAATCGTGGTGGAGGCGAAGTTGGGGACTCGGGGTGCGGCGGCCAAGAGCCCAAAAGGCAGGGGAGAGAAACCTATCTGAAGTTTATATACATGGACTTGGGGCTAGGGCCACATGTCAACTATTAGAGCAGGTTTGACGGGTTTGCGGGTGCGGATATCATTTTTCCCTACCCACAAGCAAGTATCCGTTGGGTTTAGGGTCATGCTTGTGCCCGCGCCTGCGAGTAGAGACTCAGACCCATATCTGCACCCATCGGGTTTCGTATCCGCGGGCACACAGATATTTCGTGTCTGTTGCCATCTTTACTCTTGGCTGGTGGCTCGCCGACACTATGGACCACATGTCGCTCTCCTTGAGCCGCAAGAAGGTCATTGTCGTCGTTCGCTTCCATCACTCGCCTTCTTCCCTGTGCACCTGACGCCCCGCAAAGCAGGCTCGCTCCAGCCTTGGCAGCTGCTTGGTGCTCTACCTCGACTCCCCGAACTGTTCCTCGAACATGAGGTAAAAATCACTACTTAAGGTATGTTTGGTTGAACATTGGTTTTTGAAAAAGTTATTGCGCAGAAGACCGTTTGGTGAAACAGACCCACATGTCATTCACAATCTAACCTGCTCAATTGTCTCCCTGTGTTGCTAACGAGCGGAGCCCACTCGCCACGTTCGTTTTTTCTATCTTCTTCCTCTGTTCTCTTTCGTTGTTCCTCTCTCTCCCTCCCCCTCTCTCTCTCCGAGCTGCAGCCGAGGCCGAAGGGTGGTAGACATGGCACAGGAAATGCACACACGGGGTAGCATCCATAGAAAATGCTACAAGGAGGGCCACGACGAGTGACAAACATCATCAGTTCCCTAGTGCCCTCCTCTTCGAGCTTCTATGTCAATTTCAGCTCGATCTTGCCGGTCTGCGCATTGATTGGTGCTCTATTTGCCTGTGCTTCACGCTGATTTAGGGATTGTTGAGCTTCATCCGGCAGGTGACACGTCAATCAGAGTTAGTGGAGATTGATTTGTCAGCAGCGCTGCATCAGGTTGGAGCTTGTGAAACTCAATTCAGCGAGGATGCTTGTTGATTGGAATCTCAGCTCAAGCAAGCGGAGCTTCATTGATATATTGTGAAGTCATTTGACCTCCCATCTTTGTAAGTCCATGGAGGGATGAGTTCAATCGAATAGAGGAGGAGATTGAGTGCCACCCATTCATTAAATTTGCATCGAGAAAAATCCCGGATTCCCAATTTTCTACAACATGGTGGCATGACCTTTTCTTTTCTGCTTGCTTGCCGTGTGCCAGCTACCGGAGCCAAACAACACACATGCAGTCCCTATATATACGTCACCTCACGTCCTCCATTGATGTGTGCACGACACTGCATATAGTCAATCAGAGGTCATCTTCTTTACTGTCAGCCACCATGATGAACGTCGAACAGGTACATGTTCCGGGAGCACATAGACGCGCAGTCCACCGACGTCCAGTTCTCCGACGTACTCATCAATGCCTTCCTCAGCTTCCACTTCATCCTCTCCTTCGCCATCGACTACACGCCGACACCGACCAACGGCGTGTTCACCCCGTTCCGGGACACGGGCAATCTCTCCCCAGCCGCTGTGGCGCAAGTACTCCCGACGTCATCGACTACGTCAGCTACCAGTTCTGCAGCTATGGCGCCAACACCAATGTGGACCAGTTCTACGGCTATGGTGCCAATGCAACACCGACGTGGACCAGTAGGTGAGGTTCTACGACGAGCAGGTGCGCGCAACTACCCCGGGGCAAAGGTCCTCGCCAGCTTCAAGACCAGTGACGTCACCGGGCTGATCTCGCCGAACCTCGGCGTCAGAGTGGCCAACAAGGAGCTCCAGTGGCAGAACAAGCTACCGGGGCTCTTCTCTGTTATCATAGATGGCTAAAACGAGAAGAAGTAAAAGAGATCAAACCGCAAGGAGACACGAGATTTAACGTGGAAAACCCTCCAAACACAAGAGGGAAAAACCACAAGCGCCAACCAGCAAGCAATTTCACTATGATCGGAGCCCGGTTACAAACGACAACGGCGGCGGCTTACCAGAAGTAAAATGAATCAATCTCCAATGGAAAACCCTAACGGGTTTAAATGACCCGTACCGTGGGGGGGCACCCCCCAATCGCGACCTGTCCTCCGCTACGCTTCGTCAGAAGTTAGTCAGCCTCTTTGCAATGAATTTGGATCATCAATCAACATTCTCTTCATCTGGTCGGCGAACAACTCCCAAAAAGAGCAACTACCGCTTCAAATACGAGACCAACATGCACGTGATCGTCGCCAACCATTGATCCGTGACCGATCGAGCGGTCATAGCTTCAGGGGGTGATTGGTTGCCCGCACCAGGCCGTCCAAAGGCCCATCCGGGACGAAATGGTGCAGGCGGCCCATGTTTGGTTGCCCCTACTCGCATCCTTTTACCTGCATCCTGCCATGCATCTCGCCTCCGCCGTCCCGGACGAGGCTGTCCGCTCGACGCGAGCTTCCCTCGCGAGCCAGGACGGGTTGGTGCTTGCGGGAAGATTGGGGACGAGCGCGGGAGATGGCGCCGTCCTGGAGATTAGGCGCGCGCAGCTAGGGTTACCGCTCGTTCACATCGCCGACCGAGCCACCCCCTGCCGGGGAAGGAGTGCCGCGCCACGCCACGCCGCATCTTCTCCACCAGCAACTCCAGCCGGACCCCACACACCTCCTCCGAGATTGGAATAAGCGGCAACAGCGGCGTCCTGCTCTTCCTGTCGGTGTTTTAGACCGGCAACCTACCAAGGGGAGTACCCGAGGTAGATGAATGTGGCCTCGCCGAGATCGGTAACTCGAAGGAAGAGGCACGTGGCACACAATTTAGACAGGTTCGGGCCGCGAGGTGCGTAATACCCTACGTCCTATATGCCGCGTAGCTCTGGATTGATTGGGTGTGATTACAAGATGATGCGTAATGAGAGAGAAGGGTCCCTGCCTCGCCTTATATAGTCCGGGAGGCAGGGTTACAGGTCGGTTTAGGGAGAGAGTACTAGTTGTGTATGTCTAAGAGTCCTCTACACAGTACAAGGTATGTATAGCTTCCTATACGAATACGTCTCCACCGTAGCCCTTGCGCCTCACGCCATCAGGTGCCGTGTGGCACAAGCCGGGTAGTCCCAGGGGCCCATGTAACGCCCGCGTTTTTAGCCCCAAATAAATCACCTAATAAGTCATGCGTATTTTCAAAACTGTCCAGCTGAGCTCATTTGCCCCCTTTCGGAACCCTGGCCACCGTTTCCCTCTCTCACCCTCGGCGCGCGTGCCGCGAATCCCGCCGGCACCGCCCGCACGCAAGCCAGCACTCACGCGTGCTTTCCCCGGCCGCCGCGGTCGGCCACCGTGCCGGGAATCCCGCACACGCCGCGGTCCCGTGGGCCGGTCCGCCTTGCCATCACCGCCATCCCGGAAATTACGCTGGCACTCGAAAATCCGGAAAATTCCACCAAAATCTTTTCTTCCTTTTCTCCTAAACTTTCTCCAGTTAAATCACTCACTAAAAACGTTTTCAAAATCTTCTCATCGTTTGAGCTCAACTTTTGTTTATCCGTAATCCTTCTCAAGCCTAATTCCTTCCAACCATACAACCAATCAGCTATCTCCATCTCTCTTTACTCGTAAGCCACATGCTAATCAATTCCAAAGCTCAACACAGGAGCTTGCAACCCAAGCTTCGTGGCCGTATTCATGCAAATACTATACTTCTTCCTGTGTCTCCTACCTCGCACAGCAGCAGCAGCACCTTCACACCACATGCGAGCGTGCAACGTAGGTCCTTTGCCACGCCATGCACGACACCAGCAAACGACACACAACAGCACAGACCAGAGGCAGCAGCAACACGCAATGATGTCGCGCGACGCTAAGCAAAAGCCGCACGCCAGGCTTCCCTGCCAGCTGCACCGCGCAAGCGCACGCAGCAGCGTCCCGTGCCATCCCATCGTCCTGTGCCGCGCACGAACCATCACCTCCACGCTACCATCGCCGCCGCAGCAGCCGCGCCGAGCCCCACGCCTGCCCGCCGCATGCGCCGGCCGCCTGCTCGCCGCACGCGCCGGACGCCGGGTTGACCGACGCGACGCACCAATGCGCGAGCGGTCCTATCACCAGCTGAGTTAGGCCGCGATTGGACCAAGCGCTGCGCCAAGGTGTCACGTCGCCGGAGTCGCCGCCGGACCGGCCGCCGCAGCCCACCCTGCCGGGGCTTGCGCCAAGGTCGCCGGGAAGATTTTTGCCCAGGAACCGACCTACAACGCCTATAAAAGGCCGCCACCACCTCCTCGTCGCCCCACACCGCACCAATCGAGCTTGCCTTGCACCCCCGACCGCCTACGCGCGCCGCCACACCGAGCACCGCCACCTCCGCTCCGCCGCCGCCCGAGGACCCGCCTCCACACACCATCTCAGCCCAAGGTAGGTAGGGGAATCGAATGCCCGTGAAGCCCTCTCCATTTTCCCCCACCTCCCGGCCGCCGCCGCGGCCCGCCCGCCGGGAATCGCCGCCGGCCGGCCATGCCCGAGCTGCCTCCCTCCCTCTCTCTGTTCTGATTCGAGGGGGAGGAAGGAGATGGCTATTTAGCCAAAAACCCCCCTGCCCTTTCCCTTTTACCAGACCGAGCCCCCCCTCTTCTATTCCCTCTCTCTTTCTTTTCCAAAATAAACCCTAAACCTTAAGATATTCCACCAAAACGTCCCTGTTATTTTCAGATAGGCCCCTAGGCTATTTTAGTTAAACCCTTACCCTACCTAAATATTATATTTAGGTCCTTTTATTTTAAAATAAATTACTAACCGATCCTAATTAATTCTAAACATCTTTTTTAACCTGACATTTCATGCGCGATTTTAATCCAAATCGCGCCCAACCTTTCCCACGCCCGTGCCGGGTATACCATCACCCATCCATCACCCAAAAACATTGCATAATATTTATTTCTCTATTTTATCTAATTACCTTCCACGAGCTCAGTAGGAGAAAATGTGTATCTTGTTATTGATTGCTTGCTTGCCTGTGTGTGCGCTATAGCCGACGAAGTAAACGAAGGAAGGTACCCCGAGCCGGAGTTTGGAGCCGACTACTGCGAGCAGGAGCCCGAAGTCCCGAACGCCGAGCCGGCACTCCCCGAAGACTTCGAAGACGGCAAGTTCACCCTCATCCTTTGATGCATGCTTCTGTCCTAGTTTTATAAATATACCCTATACCCGTTTTATAAACTGCATATTGTTTTACTGCAAAACATGGTAGGATAGCCACCCTTGATTGCTATTATTGAACCTTGTCTTGGCCTAAATGAGTGCTTTAAAAATGTGTGTGTGCTTTCAGAATGTGTGAGTGAGTGCTTTAAAAACAAAAAGGGGATTTGTTTGGAAAATGAGTAAAGAACTGGGTAGACGGGATGGACGTGTGTGTCAGGAGTATGGGTGAGCTCGTACCTGTGTGGTTGAGCGTGTTGGGAGTTGTCCATCTTGTCGGTTAAGGACCGGGTTGCGTGACATCTCACCGACCCAAATCATCGTACAACCACTCGACCGTTGTATGTGGCAACGGCTTAGCATAAACCCCACTAGTTAATCTACTTGCCATCCGGTGTGCGGGTGAGCGACGGGAGACCGAGGAGTCGGGGTACGCTGCGTGTGAGGTACGCCCCGGTTATGTGGGATAACCCCTTGGTTGCTTCCGTGGTGGCTCGTAGGGTTAGCTAAGGTGGGTAATGGCTTTGATAGGATCCGTACCGCACCGAGGTGTCCGTGTGACGCGTACCCTACTTGTGGGTAAAGATGTACAACCTCTGCGAGTGTCAAACCTATTCGAATAGCCGTGTCCACGGTATTGGACGAGTCACGGTGTGGTCACAAAAACTAGTGTTTGGGATGGGATGTTTTCTGGCGTGAGTCGTTTTCTGGGTGAAGTGTGTGGCCGTGTGTGCTCGGGCTACGACGGACGGGAAGTCCGGTAGATCCACAGTGGATTTTCCCTAAAACAATTGAGTTACTTGGGTTATGAAAATGATTTGCGAAAACCTTTTTGAAATGAACCCCTGCATGTGTAAGTTTGCTAAATGAACCTTATCCTGATCCTTGTTATACCTTATGCATGATTATGTTTATAAGCCCCTCCGTGGGTGGGGTTGGATTTGCTGAGTACGTATGTGCTCACCCTTGTTTTACTAACTATTTTACAGAGGAGGATCCCGATTACATTCCCGAAGACGTTGAGTAGGTTGTGCCCTACACCCAACCGTGCTCGTGTACCGTGGCCCTACCAAAAGCTTCCATGGTGTGGTACTCTGAGGAGGCTATGGAAGCCTTTGCTATTGTAGTGTGGTCGCTAGCGTTTGTGTTGTTCCTTGTAGCATTGGCACTACCGCGCCCTTTGTGTCGCCGTGATGTAAAAGACTGATTTCCACCTGTTGTAATAAATGTGTTACCAGCCTCCTGGGACTGGTATTTGTGGCACATTTAGTCACCTCTGATGAGGGGACGCTTCAGGTGGTATCAGAGCCGTAGGTTGGCCGTAGGACATGACCCCTAGGATACGAGACCTCCTCTGGCCCTCTCTAACCTTTCCTTTGCTAAACTCACCTTCTTCCAAATCCTTACCTTGATTCTTGCCTGTTTCCAGATGCCTAACCCCGAGTGGAACGGAGGAATTTGCCCCGTCCAGCCTGGCCTCCCTAACCTGTTGCTACTCAGCCTAGAACGCGTCGGAGTAAGGGATCCGCCAGAGTTCGTCTACCGAGAGTACGAACGCTTCGGCACCCTTCGGTGTAAGCTGCTGATCTTTGTGGGAAGGAGCGTGCTTTACCCCGACATAGAGCCATGGTTCGTCTCTGCCACTGGTTTCCGCTTTGCCGACACCTACCCCAAGGCTGCTCGGAAGGCCCTGCGACAGCTACGAGTGGAATATAGACAACACCTCCGAAGGACTCCAATGGGATTCTTTCCACCCTCCGGAGGAAGAGGACGCTCGTGGATTGCTCGCATGAGAGGACTAGAACGAGAAGAAGAAGACTTAGAAGAGGCAGTTTCCCACCTGTCCATATACCTCAGAGGCCTAGACCACCTTTATCAGGAGCAAGCCCAAGAAGCGAAGCAAACGGATCGACGGAGCGGAAAGAGCGAGAACGAGAGGATAGAACTAGAAAGGGTGAAGACAACCATAGCAGAAGTTGAACTACACAACACAAAGCAAGAATACCTCAGGGAAAGAGAGCGCACGCTGTTGGCCCATAAAGCCCTATGGGATGAACTAAAGGAGCGAAGAAGCGAGAGATGAAGGAGCCGGAGCGAGAAAGAAGATGAACCCGAAGAAACCCACTGGGACAAAGGGACCCAGACTGAAGACGAGATACTGGAGCAAGATCTTCCACTGAAGAAGCGCCGTATCCGGCTAGAGCGCGAATCACCATGAGACTAAGGTGTTTAGGCTAGAAATCGAGTCCTAGCAATAATAAGTGTACCCCGAAGGATGTACCCCCAACCTTTCTACTAAATAAAGTTATCCATCTCTTGTACCCCACCACAACCTTGTTCAACTCTACCTTTGTTTTCGGATGGCGGAAGATGGATGGACCCAAGGCGTGTGCCGGGGAGGAGCCTGGTTTTGCTCGCCCTCGCTCATCCACCGTCCGGAGCGCCTCGGTATCACCGAGCGCCCTAGGTACTACGAGCAGAGTACGAGCAACTCGGCACTCTTCGCCGTAGAGTGGTCCTCTCCGTCGCTAGAAGCAACCGCCACACCAACATCGAGCCGTGGCGCGTGACCGCCACGGGGTTCCGACACCGGGATACCTATCCTTTGGCCCTCGAAAAAGCCCTCCGCTACCCCGTGCCGAATCTACGAAGAGCACCTCGTCCCCACACCGATGAGGTACTTCCCTCCCGCCATCGGGACCCCGCTTTGGCGGGCCCGCATGAGGAACTTGGAGCGACGCCGCCACCAAGAAGACTCGCTATACCACGTAGTCGCCTACCTTGTCTCCCCGGACAAGCTCTTTGATGACCAAAGCCGGACACTTGAGGGAACAGATCGGCCGGGCCGAGCAAGCTGAAGTCACAGTGCGGATGCACCAAGTCCGAGTGGCTCAAGCTGAAGCGAGGACCGCAGCAGCCATAAGCAGTGAAGCCGTTGCCCAGGAAAGCCTCAGAAGGATCCAGGACCAACGCATGCAAGAATGGACCCACGGCGGAACGCCCGTTCCAGCCATTGGAGAACCTCAAGTCCTGCTGGGAACACCCCTTGTAGGATGGGGAGGAGCCATAGAAGTCCCACCAGCACCACCAGCAGTCACCGAACCCCCAACAGCTACCACTGAAGCCGCAGCACAGCCTCAGGAAAACGGAGACCCCGAAGGCGGAAACGATGACGAGTTGCTCATTCCGCTGGAAGAACACTCGACCCCAGAAGACAGCTCTCCTCGCGAGTAGTGTGCCCCAAGACCCAGGGAATGAAGCCGTACCGGTCCAAGTCGCGCCCTTAGCCTTTAGTCGTGTAATGTGTCCGCGTAGTCGGGATGTATCCTCCTCGCTGGTTTGTAATAAAAACTTGTTTGTGCTTGCTTGTTTGCTATGTGCTTGTTGTGTGCTTACCGGCAGAATAAACCCTGCCTTTTCAAAAAGAAATCCGTTATAATCCACTTAAACATCACATAAAACTAGATCTCTTAGAAACCCGCTTCTTTACAGATGGTTTCCAGGCGCCTGTCGGGACCCACCCGGTCGGACGCTGAGGGATCGCAAGCCGATCGGAGGGAGCGCCTCCACGACCAGGAGGTTAACCAAAATGAAGATGGAGGAGAGAACGTGGTCCCGCCACCACCACCCCCTCCTATTGACTTGGCTCAAGTCTTAGCCAACCAGATCGTCCCCGATGGAGGCTATCTTCAATGCCATCAACCGCCCAAGACCCCGTGCCATGAGCATGAATGAGAAGGCGATCGAGTTCCTCGGGACTAAGCCGCCCACCTTTAGCGGGTCGGTGAATCCTTTGGACGCCGACAATTGGCCGAGAGCCATCCCGAGGGAACCGGAGCCCCTCCACTTTGCGAGGACCATGACAAGGTTCTCTTGGCAGCTCACCACCACCGGGACGACCCTAGCTTGGTGGGAGAATTACCGCGCCGCGCCCAAGGATCCCTCCGCCATCACATGGGATGAATTCGTGGAGGAGTTCCGCCGCTACCACATCCCGGAGGCCACACCGAAGCGGAAGGCGGACGAGTTCCGCGAACTCCGCCAAGGCAACATGTCCGTGGAGGAATACACGTACCGCTTCATAGAGCCGGCACGCTATGCCCCCGAGGAGGTGGATAAAGACTCCAAAAAGCAAGAAATGTTCAAGAAGGGGCCGACTCGAACCGAGGACACCGCCGACTCCTCGCATTTACCCGGACTTTAACACCCTTATGAACATGGCAATACTCACGGAGAGAGCAAAGGCCGAAGAGAAGAAGGAAAACAAGCGTAAGTTCATGGAACACAAGGCCAAGCAGCAAGAGCGGTCTCAGAGGCCGAGAAACTTTGGACACCCCATGTCCAGGTTCCAAGCTCCGATGCAGTACAGAACCCAATCCCAAGCCACGAGCTCACAAGCCCCCGCAGCCCGCGTTCAAGCCCTCCTACAACCGGAGTGCCATGAAGCCCCCACGAACAACACTAGCCGGATCACTACCAACAACAATAACAACAGCTCCCGAGTGTGTTTCAACTGCCGGGAAACCGGGCACTTCATCGCTAACTGCCCCTATGCTAAAAAGCCAACCACCACCACCTACTCCAACTCGGTGAACGGGCCAAGGCCACTGGCGTCAGGAGCCAATCGCATACCAGTGCGCAGCAACAACCACTTCGGCAACAACACCAGCAACCAACAGATGAGGCAGCCCCAGCAGTCGTATGGACGCGCCCGGGTGAATCACATCAATGCGCAGGAGGCACAGGAAGCACAAGGAGTAGTACTCGGTGAGTTCTTGGTCAGCTCAGTTTTGGCTACCATACTGTTCGATTCGGGAGCATCGCACTCATTTATATCCTCAAGCTTTGTGGAAAAGCATAGCATACCCACAGTACTACTCAAAGCACCCCTAATAACTCGAACACCCGGAGGTGACATTAAGTGTCAACTGGGATGCCCCCGGGTAAGGATTATTTTAAGTGGGGTAGAGTTCCTAGCAGACCTGGTAGTACTGAAATCCAAGGGGATAGATGTGATCCTTGGTATGGATTGGTTAAGCCAACACCATGGCCTCATAAGTTGCGCCGACAAAGTAGTGCACTTGACCAACCCAGACGGGATACAAGTGACCTGCCACACCCGGGACACGGGCCGGATATAATGGTTTTCAACATAGAAGCCAAGTCCATAGAAGATGTCCCAGTAGTACGAGAATACCCAGATGTGTTCCCCGAAGAACTCCCTGGAATGCCACCAGACAGGGATATAGAGTTCGTAATCGACCTTATCCCTGGAACCTCTCCCATAGCCAAGAGGCCCTATAGGATGGCAGCCCCTGAGTTGGCAGAATTGAAGAAGCAGCTAGCAGAGCTCCAGCGAAGTGGGTTCATCAGACCAAGTTCATCACCATGGGGAGCCCCAGTGCTTTTCGTGGAGAAGAAGGATAAGAGCATGAGGATGTGTGTGGACTATCGCTCGCTGAATGAGGTCACCATTAAAAACAAGTACCCTCTTCCCAGGATAGATGACCTGTTTGACCAGCTGAAGGGAGCCAAGTACTTCTCGAAGGTGGATCTAAGATCAGGGTATCACCAACTCAAGATTAGGGAGAGTGACATCCCCAAGACTGCCTTTGTCACTCGCTACGAGCAATATGAGTTCACGGTGATGTCCTTTGGACTAACCAATGCACCAGCCTACTTCATGAACCTAATGAATAAGGTGTTCATGGAGGAACTGGACAAGTTCGTCGTGGTCTTCATTGACGACATACTTGTTTACTCCAAGAGCGTGGAGGAGCACGAACAACATCTTCGAGTAGTGCTGGGAAAGTTGAGGGCACACAAGCTATATGCCAAGTTCAGCAAGTGTGAATTTTGGCTAGAGAAAATATCCTTCCTTGGGCACATATTGACTGCAGAAGGAGTAGGCGTAGACCCCGGAAAAGTTGAGACGAGTCTCCAACCGGCGGCAACCAACCAACGTGAGTGAGATCGGGGAGTTTCCTAGGTTTAGCGAGGTACTACGGAGATTTATCGAGGGATTCTCCAAGATCGCCCGCCCATGACGAGCCGCTTAAGAAAGAGAAGAAGTTTAACCGGACCGAGGCCTCGTGAAAGAAGTTTCCAAGAGTTGAAGAAGAGGTTGACCACAGCCCCGGTGCTAACCCCCGCCGTACATTCAACGGGACTTTGTCGTGTATTGCGACGCCTCCCGACAAGGGTTGGGATGTGTTCTCATGCAAGATGGGAAGGTAGTGGCATATGCCTCCCGTCGGCTCAAACCCCATGAGCGAACTATCCCACCCACGATCCGGAGTTTGCGGCCGTAGTGCATGCCCCGAAGATCCGGAGACACTATCCGACCGGAACAAGTGTGAAATCTACACGGACCATAAGAGTCTAAAGTACATCTTCACCCGGCCCCGACCTAAACCTAAGGCGAGAGAAGGTGGCTAGAGCTAGTCAAGGACTATAATCTAGAGATTCACTACCACCCGGGAAAGGCCAATGTGGTAGCAGATGCCCTAAGCCGGAAAACCTACGAGAAGGCAGCACCCAAGAGTGCCCAGTTGCAAGAGGAGATGGCCCGACTCAACGTGCACATCGTCCCCCAAGGCTACGTCCGCCAGCTGAGTGTTCAGCCTACCCTAGAAGAGAAGATCCGGAAGGCCCAAGAAGCCGACGAGGATCTGATGAGGATCCGCAAGCATACCGGAGAGAACAAGGCCCCTGATTTCAGGGTAGATGACCAAGGCACCCTATGGTACAAGAACAGGATATGCGTGCCCGAAGGTGGAGATTTCCGACAGACCATCATGGATGAGGCACACAACTCAGCATACTCCATTCAGCTGTTGTGAAACATATCCATCTGGCCGTTGCGGAGCCGCCTGTTGACTTATAAATAGAAGCCAAAACCCTTAGGGTTTTTACCCCCATACTTGCAGCTATTCGTAGCAGATCTCGTTGAGAATCTGCGCCAGTGCACACTGCCACCTTAGTGGAAATCATAGATCCAAGCGCGCCGCCGCCAGTAGCCCCCGCCGCAGCCCCCGAGTGAATGCGAGTGAAAACCCACTGTACTTGGAGAATGAATCCCTCACCATCCAAGAGCATGAAGACCGCCGGCGGGAAGAAGAGATCCCGGGAGGAGGCTGCTGGATCCGCCAGAGGGTCAACACCACCGGTGTCTCCCCTGCGCTCGAATCCCAACAAGGAGTGGAAGAAATCGAAGGCGAAGACTGAAGACTTGTTGACGTTGCTGAACAGCGGATTTCTCCGGGAGAAGGAGGTCGACATGTGGCGCACCGCCGCGTGAGATCCATACCCGATGGAGAAGAATTCGGATGAGATCTCAATGTTCACGAGATTCGTGGAGCGCGGGTTGGCTCTCCCAGCAAGCAACTTCTTCAAGGGGCTTCTCAAGTATTACGGTATCGAATACCTCAATCTCAACCCCAATGGCATCTTCCACACTTCTGTCTTCGTCCATTTTTGCGAAGCGTTCTTGGGGATCAAGCCCCACTGGGTACTGTTCCCGAAGTTCTTCCGTGTGAAGCCTCAGTCGAGCGCTAACAACCCGCGAGTAGTCGGAGGGACCGGCATCCAGATGCGCGAGGACGCCGCTGAGCAGTACCTAGCGTACAAGTTGATCGACTCCAACCAGGACTGGAAGTCGAAGTGGTTCTACATCACCAACCACCACCCGGAGCTGCTGAAGCCCAGCGGGAAGCAGCCGAAGCACCGGCCCTGGTGGAATACGGAGCCGACGATGCAGGAGGGTATCCAGCTACCCGAGCTGCTGGTGAAGATCAAGGCTTTGAGGGAAGCCGGGCTGAGGGCCGAACATGTGGCCTTCAGCTTTATGAAGAGGAGGGTGCAGCCGCTGATGGCTCGCGACACCCTCGGCTACCAGTACACCGACGAGGGCGTCTCGTCGCGGATGCCCGACGGTGAAATTGATGATGACAACATCATCAATAGGCTGGGCAGGATCTTCAAGGACATGCCGGCGTACACGCCCTGCCCGGTCCTTGAGTACTCCGCCGCTCATCCGCCGAACGAGGTCAGTAGCCGCACTCAGTGTATGAGTTCTGATTATGTAGTAGTAGTCGTGCTCACCCATTGTGCCTGTTGCAGGATGACATAGTAAAGTTTGTCTCTCAACCAGCTTCGCCTCCCCGACTTGTGGAAATCCCAGAGGAGGGAAAGAGCAAGACCAAGGAGCACCGCGAAGTCGGCGAAGGTGACGACACCATCATCGTTGAAGACTCATCAGATGAAGATGACGAGGAAACGCTTAAGGAGTGGTTCTAGCTGCGGTCAAGGTTCAGCCGCCCTGGACTGCCCAATGTTCCTCTCATCCAAGATCATTCGACTAGTTTGGAGGCTAGTTTGCTTGCGCCGCCGAGGAGGCCGCGCAACGTGGCACGCAAGCGCGTTGAAGAAGCTGAAAGTTACTGAGACCACGTCTCAAGAGGTAAACTCCTCGAGTAGTGTAGTTGAGTACTTGTCTTTCGATGTTGTGTATGCTGACGACAAAATTTTGTTGTTTGCAGGAGATTCCGCCTTCCGACCCCGTAGACCAAGGGGACGAAGGCGACTGGGAGACGGTGGGGGAGCCGGCTGAAAGGAGGCACAGCCCAGCCCCCGCCATGACAGAAATCGAGCCGCAGGTGCCAGTTACTGAGGGCAGGACTGAGCCAGCCGCAACTCCTACTGCTAATAAGCCAGCGACTACTGAAGGCGAAGAAGAGGCGCCTGCTGAAGCTGGACTTGTCGACATTGCCAGCATACTTGGCGCCCCAACCGTGACAGTAGTCCGGTCGAGCTTGTAAGTGAAGATCTTCCCCGAGTAGTACATGTAGTTTGGTAGTCGTACTTGGTTGACAACCAATTATGTACTGTGCAGGAAATCCACAGACTTGTCCTGGGAGGAGGATGAACCCAGCGCGACAGTGGCTGAAGAAGGTTCCACGCCAGCCGCCGAGGGGTCCGCTCCCGTCCCCCAAGCAGAGACCGTGGCGCCGGCCGTAGAGGTTACGCTGCCAGAGGCCAGCATTGTAGAAGGTGAGTACACTGCGCAAACGCAGTCTTCCTCATGGAGTAGTTGTGACCGCCAAGGGAGACTAATCCGTATGTCTTCTGTTGTCAGGGGCCGAAGCCGAGGGAAGCACCATCCCCGAGGCTGTACCCGTTGAAGGCGTGGTGCCGGAGATCCGAGAAGCCGCTGGAGCAGCCCCCGAGTCGGCGGAGGTAGCCAGCGGAGGAGCCCCCGCGATGGCCGAAGAAGAGCGCAGCGAGGTACTGCCAGAATCAAACCTGGAAGTAATCGTCCGTTCGCCAGAGATTCAGGATGCGGAGCTGATCCATTCGGCGCCGATGTCCGGGACCGCCACGACTAGTCGTGGTGGGATCAAGCTTCTGGCGGACGATCTCGTCGACCCGGCGGTGGTAGCGCACAACTTGGAGGCGATGCACCGGGCCGAGCAATGGATGAAGGTAAGGTATCAGTACCCTTGGATGGTCAATCTGCCGTAAGAGCTTAGTACCCGAATAACAGTTGTTGCCCGCGGCAGGATGTCGTGGAGAGATCCCGACAGCTGAGACGCTCCAAGGATAGGGCGATACAGTGCTCCGGGCGGAAGCATTGGAGAAAGAACTCGCGAAGGCCAGGAAGCACTCCACCATGCTTCAGTCGAAGCTAGACGGCGCCTTTGCCCAGTACCATAATGAAGTCTAGGACATGCAGGTGAAGAGCGACGAACTGGTGCGCAAGAATAAGTCGCTCCGCAGCAAGAACAAAGGTACGCTGCTGTCTTGTCGAGTACCCATTGGGAGTACCTTGCAGTAGTCTAACCCCGCCTTGTTTGTTGAGTGCAGAGCTTGAGACCTGGGTCGAGCAACTGAAGGCCTCAGAAGTCGACATGAAGAACCTCTTCTATCGGGAGAAGGAGGCCCGCGAGGTACTTGAATATGATTATAAGCAATGGGCTTACGAGTGCGATAAGCACATGGAGCTCCGAATTGCCTCGGACCGTGACCTCGTCAATTGCTACAAATCCCTATAGAAGTTGAACGAAGATTGCGAGAAGTTGCAGGCACAGCTCAAAGAACTTGAAGAAGCCACGCTTCCCATTGCGAGGCTACTGGTGCCTCATCCGGGCGGGCCGAAGATTGCTCCATTAGTTGACCGGCTGAGAGAAGCTCCTGGTCGTCTGGCGACGTACGTCAAGCATCTGGCGAAGTCCATCCCCAATCAAGTCTTGGCGTACATGAAGTCGTACTTCCCTAAGGCTCCGGTGGACGTAGTCGCGGGTGGACTAGCCGCCAACTGTACTGATGAGCAGTACGCAGAGCTCTCGGAGCGAGTGGCGCCAATAGGCCGAACAAGTCGCCGGAAAGGCCGAACCTCCGGTAGTTCTGTAGGGTTAGCTTGTAGCAACAGTTGTGTATAAACAAAGTTGTACTGAACTTGTTTAAGTATGAATGAGAAAACTTCCATAAATGAGTACTCGTTGTCGCGAGATATGTATGCGGAGTGCTCATCGTGGAGTTGTCACGAGTAGTGGTACACGCCAGTAGGCCCGTTGAGGGAGACACAATAAGTTAGTTGATAGATAACCAAACTTTATTACTGAAAGAAGTACGCCTATATGGCCAGGGCTGTTGTACAAGAGTAGTCGCCAGGACCCGGAGGCCACCTATGGCTAAGTGATGCTAGGGCGCATAGCCGCTTACAGCAGTAGATCCGTTAGTAGCCGTATAGGCTGGATCTAGAGGTACATGGTCTTTTAGTAGATCGCTGCTAGAGTCCTTTGTCGCTCTGAACAGCCCGAGATCCGTTAGTAGCCGTGAACCCTGGATCTTGGAGTAGAGTAGTCCGGAGACTAGTGTCTGGACCCGGAGGCCGCTTACAACGAAGGGGTCTTGGAGTAGTCGTGCAGACTTGAGCCCCCAGGGTAGTCGAGAGACTAGGCGTAGAATCGACAGAGCTAGTCGATATTCCATGAGTTGTTGACGTCTTCGCCTTCAAGGGTCTGGAGGCGGTAGGAGCCTGGTCCGGTCACCTTTGCAACTGTGAAGGGACCTTCCCATGGCGAGCTGAGCTTGTGCAGTCCTTCCGTGTTCTGGATGCGGCGGAGGACGAGATCGCCAACGTTGAAGGAGCATTCCTTGACGTTGCGATCATGGTAGCGTCGGATACCCTCAAGGTACCTTGCTGATTGGACGAGGGCGGCGCAGCGAGCTTCTTCAAGTCCATCGATATCAACTCGTCTGCTATCTTCGGATATGCCTTCGTCATATTGCTCTACTGCTGGTGAATCCCACATGACATCGGCAGGGAGAATTGCTTCGGAGCCATAGACCAGCAAGTAAGGCGATTGTACCGTTGGCTTGGAGGGTTGAGTACGCAGCCCCCAGAGCGCATTGGGTAGTTCCTTGATCCACTTGCCTCCTTTTGAGTTAGCTGCATCGTGCAGTCGCTTCTTGAGAGCGTTGAGTACCATCCTGTTGGCGCGCTCGACTTTTCCATTGGCCCGAGGATGGGCAACTGAGACATATCGGACGTCGATCCCGCTGTTCTCGCAGTACTCCCAGAACTGGTGATTATTGAAGTTGGAGCCTAGGTATGTGATGATGCGGTGGGGTAGTCCGTAGTGATGCACGAGTTCATCCAAGAAGTCGAGTACTCTGTCGGCCTTGGGGCATGTGACCGGCTTGACCTCGATCCACTTGGTGAACTTGTCGATGGCCACCAAGACTCTGTTGAATCCACCTAGCGCAGTCGGGAGAGGCCCAATCATGTCGAGCCTCCAGTAGGCGAAAGGCCAGGTTGGCGGTATGGTGACTAGCTTGTAGGCTGGGACGTGTTGTTGCTTGGCGAAGTATTGACACCCTTGGCACCTTCTGACGAGTTCTTCAGCATCGCCCATAGCTGTGGGCCAGTAGAAAGCTCGTCGGAAGGCCTTGCTGACCAGCGTGCGTGAAGACGCATGGTTGCCGCAGACGTCTTTATGGATCTCCTCCAAGATGCCCTTGACTTCTTCTCGGGGGACGCACTTCATGAGTACTCCGGAAGATGCGCCCCGCCTGTAGAGCTTGTCTCCGACAAGGACGTAGGACTTGGCGCGGCGGATGAGTTGCTTGGCCAAGTTCTTATCCGAGGGAACCTTCTGCTCGTGGATGTAGTCAATGAAGGGTTGCCGCCAGTCCACGTCTATCATCATGACCTCCTGGCCAGCCGGGGGATGTGCTGGATCAGTGGTCGGTGGCGCCGGCTCCGGGATGGATGGCGCGTGAAGCTCGTGGACGAAGACACCCGCTGGTACTTGAGCACGAGTAGAACCAAGCTTCGACGGAACGTCCGCTGCAACGTTGTTGTCGCGGACGACGTGATGGAACTCGAGACCATAGAACTTGTTCTCGAGCTTGCAGACTTCTAGGCAGTAGGCGTCCATGTTCTCCTTGTTGCGGTCCCAGGACTTGTTGACTTGGTTGATGACCACTGCGGAGTCGCCGTAGACTAGTAGTCGCTTGATGCCCAGTGAAGCTGCGAGGCGGAGCCCGTGTAGTAGAGCCTCGTACTCGGCTTCATTGTTTGAGACCTTCCAAAAGATCTGCAGGACGTACTTGAGTTGTTCGCCCGTTGGGGAAATCAGGAGTACCCCTGCACCCGCGCCTTCAAGATTGAGCGAGCTGTCGAAGTACATCACCCAATGCCCTGTGCGCTCAGTTGGAGTAGGCAATTGATTTTCCCGCCACTCCGCCATGAAGTCGACTAGTGCCTGCGACTTGATGGCTGTTCGTGGTTTGAAGTCGATGTTGAGGGCACCGAGTTCGACTGCCCACTTCGAGATCCTTCCAGTAGCATCTTGGTTCCGCAAGATGTCGCCGAGCGGGTTGTCGGTGACGACGGAGATCGAGTACTCCTGGAAGTAGTGTCGTAGCTTCCGCGAGGTGATGAGCACTGCATACAGTAGCTTCTGTACTGGTTGATAGCGTGCCTTAGATTCTGACAGGACCTCGGCCGACGAAGTGGGTGAGTCGGTCGGCCGGACCCCGGGTAGGCGTGGCCGTTTTCCTGCCGCTCGACGATGATGGCAGTACTAACCATGTGAGTAGTCGCAGCGAGGTAGAGCAGTAGCTGCTCCTTTTTGAGAGGAGCCGTGAGGACTGGTGGCTTGGATAAGAAGTGCTTGAGCTGAGCAAGGGCTTGGTCTGCCTTTGGAGTCCACGCGAACTTCTCTTGATGCTTGAGTAGTTTGAAGAAGGGGAGCCCCCGTTCTCCAAGCTTCGAGATGAATCTGTTCAGGGCCGCCATGCACCCGGTCAGCTTCTGCACGTCTTTGATGCACGTGGGAGCTTTCATGCTGGTGATGGCGGAGATCTTCTCGGGATTGGCTTCGATGCCGCGATGGCTGACGATGAAGCCGAGTAGTTTGCCCAATGGTACGCCGAAGACGCAGTTGTTCGGGTTGAGCTTCCAGCGGTACTCTCGCAAGGATGCGAAAGTCTCTTCAAGATCGGCGATGAGCGTGTCGGAGTTTCTGGTCTTGACGACCACGTCATCCACATAGGCTTCGACGTTCTTGTTGAGCTGCCTCTTGAAACAGGCCTGGATAGCTCGCTGGTAGGTAGCGCCGGCGTTCTTCAACTCGAAGGACATGGTCGTGTAGCAATACACGCCAAACGGGGTGATGAACACGGTCTTCTCCTGGTCTTCTTCCTTGATTGCGATCTGGTGGTACCCGGAGTAGCAGTCGAGGAAGCAGAGCAGGTCGCAGCCCGCCGTGGAGTCAATGACTTGGTCTATCCGCGGCAACCTGAAGGGGTCCTTGGGGCAGTGCTTGTTGAGGTCGGTGTAGTCGACGCACATCCTCCACTCGTTCGAGTTCTTTTTGCGGATGAGGACGGGGTTGGCAAGCCACTCAGGATGGAAGACTTCTCTGATGAAGCCAGCTACGAGTAGTTTGGCGAGTTCCTTCTTGATGGCGTCCCGTCTGTCGTCAGCGAAGCGGCGGAGGTGTTGTCGCTTCGGGGTAGCTTTAGGGTCGATGTTAAGTGAATGCTCGATCAGATTCCTGGGCACCCTGGCATGTCCGCTGGTTTCCAGGCGAAGATGTCTCGGTTAGCCCAGAGGAAGCTGACGAGCGCGTCTTCCTATTTCGGGTTGAGGCCCGCCCCGATGGTGGTGGTCTTGCTGCTGTCGCCTGTCCCGATGTCAATCGTCTTGACTTGAACCTCCTCAGCTAGCTGAGGCTTGTTGGCGTTGTCCGACTTCTCTGGGATGTCGAGTTCACTTGGGGCAAGCTTCTTGGATGCAGCGTAGATCTCCATCATTGCGTTGGGTACTTGATTCGTGGCTACGAGTTCCACAGCTTATGTGTCGCAGTCGAAGGATATCTTGAAGTCCCATTGCAGCGAGAGTACACCGGCCGAACTTGGCATCTTGAGTACCAAGTACGTGTAGTGAGGTACCGCCATGAACTTGGCGATAGCTGGTCTGCCGAGGATGACATGGTAGGAAGTCTCGAAGTCCTCGACTTCGAACTTGATGTACTCGGTGCGGTAGTTTTCCCTTGTCTCCCCAAAGGTAACTGGCAGGACCACTAAGCCCAGTAGGATAGCCGCGTTCCCGGGGACGATGCTGTAGAAAGGCGAAGTGCTCTTGGTGAGCATGTGGGTGATGTCGGGCTTCATCTTCTTCAAGGTCTTGGTGAAAAGAACATTGAGCCCGCTTCCACCGTCGATGAGGACCTTGTTGAGTATGGAGCCCGCGACTACCGGCTTCAGGACGAGTGGAAACCGTCCTGGTTCAGAGAAGCTTTTCCATTGATTCGCGCGGGAGAAGGTAATGGGTACCTCCGACCACCGGAGAGGGGTCGGGACCGCTGGTTCAATGCTCAAGACTTCTCATCGGGTGGCCTTCTGAGCCCGTCGGTTGGGTAGTCCGCCGAAGAGGACATTCACTGTCTTGTTGGAAGTCGCCGTTGCCTTCGTCGGCCTTTTTCTTGCCTTTCTTGTTGAGGGTGCCATGGCTCTGGAGTGTCCTTGAGTGCTCGTCGGAGTTGGTAGCACTGCTCAGTGGTGTGGTTGCCGTCCAGATGCCACTGACACATCTCTTTCAGCAAGTCCTTGAAGCCGCCGGAGGTCTTCTTCGAGTTGTCTTTCGCAGGGCGCTGGATAGCCGCGACAGTGTTGACTGGCTTGCGCTTGCGATTGGGACCCGAGTAGTTGTTACTGCGACCGCCTTGGTTCCCGTTGTTGTTACTGTTGCCGCTCGGGTTCTGCTTGCTCTTGCCACGGATGGCGTCGTACTTGGCGTTAGCCTTGTCTTCTTCATCAGCCCAGGAGGTGATCATGTCCTTGAGGTGGGTGATGGAGCTCGGGTGGCGACGACCGAAGTCTTCGAAGGTGCGATAGTGGTAGAGACCGTCTTGGAAGAGGTCGATGACCTCCTTGTTAGTGACGTCGACTACGGTGGCGCGCTTGTCGAAGAAACACCGCATGTACTTGCAAAGGGTCTCGCCCTGTTTCTGCTTCACCATTGCCAGGTCCATGTGAGTACCCGAGCGGCCCATAGCGCCCGCGAAGTTGCTGGTGAACTGTTCCTTGAGCTGGTCCCACTTGTCGATGGAGTACTTCTCCAGTGACTCGAGCCATGTAAGCGGAGCTTGATCCAGGCAGAAGGGGAAGTAGAGGCACTTCGTGCCATTATTGCCACCAGCGTTTTCGATTGAGAGGGCGTAGCATCTGAGCCACTGAACTGGATCTTGCTTCGCGTCGTACTTGGTGATCCCAGAGGTTTGAATTTCTCCGGGAGAAGTAGATTGCGAAGCCGTGCAGAGAAGGCGGGGAAGCCGTCGTTGTCGCCTGCCGTGGAGGACTTCTTGCGTCGTAGTTCTTCGATTTTTTGGCGGGCGTCGAAGCCGCCATGTGAAGCGCCGGAGGCGTAGCTGTTCGCGTGGCCTCAGTCGCCGCGGTCGCCTCTGTCCCCGGCTCTCCTGCCAGCCCCGTGGTTGGAGCTCCCGCCGTCACTGCCTCCGCCACCAGGATCACGATGAGGGATAATCTCACGGTTGCCGCCGGCGCCGCCGACGCTGTTGCCACCATGAGAAGGTCCACCGGCCGATGCCTGGGTACGGTTGGGGTTAGCCGGTAGCTCCCCTCGGGTATGGTTGCGACCGATGTCAGCTCCACTGCGACTTGTGGCTTCGTTATCTTGCTGGAGATTCCTGACGGGTGGCACTTGAGTGACTCTGTTGTCAACTCGCATGAAATAGGCGTCCTCCGCGAGCTTGACGATGACTTCTCCCGCGCGCATCCCCTTAGCCTGATGTGCTATCGTGGTGATAGACATGAGGCATTGCTCTGGGGTAGTGTGCACCTGGTTTTCTACTTGGTCGAGGGCCTCCGCGAGGTTCCGGATGGGTAGGGACTCGCGAAGATGCCGGCGCCGTTCGTTCCGCTTTCTGCTGCGTTCACGTCGGGCGTCCCTGTTGGCGTCGGTCTCGTCTGCAGGTGCGTTGGCAGACAACTCGTCTGCTGAGATATCCTTTAGATATCGGTCCGGGAGTGTCCCTGAGGGTCCGGGCGTCTCGTTGGTAGTCATGAAGACTTGCCGATCAGGAGAGCCGATGCTGGAGTCGTTGATTGCTCCCTCTGTTGGAGTGTGCTCCTCAGCTGGAGCTAGCGGTGTTCCCTCCTGGAAGGGAAGTGAGTCGAGGTAGGCGACGCAGCGTGAGTTCCCGTCTGTCAGGTCTACAGGCTTGCGGTCTGGCCAGTAGATGAATCTGCCGGCGGGTGTAGATGTTATAACCAGTCCAGAGGCAGGTCCTGACAGTGGTTGCTCCATCGTGTAGTTCTCGGACTCGGGCTCGTCAGGGTCCGCCCCGAAGTCGAACTCGTAGGAGGAGTCCGAGTGGTAGCCGGAGATAGGGTTGGAGTCCGAGTCATAGCCGGAGACGGGGTTGGAGTTCGAGTTGTACTCGGAGATGATCTCCTTCCCGGCCCGGCCCGTGGAGAGAGCCTTCGCGTGGGCCTTGCTAGCGATGCAGAGCCGTATGGGAAGTGCTCATGAAGTGGGGAGTCCGCACACGATGGCTCGATAGCCGGCTCGCATGCGATGGCCCATAGTGAGGTTGAGTTCGAGTTGGAGTCGGATCCAAGCTCGAAGTCGGCGTGCTGGTTGTAGAGCGAAATTTCGCCGAATTTCCCGGCGAGATCGCCCGTGACTACTTCGGGAAGCGTCACGAGCCCGGTCTTCAGGTTGGGCGGCATGGTGAGGCGGCGCTGGAAGGATCCAGCGCCGTCAACAGTGCAGACCCAGTAGCCGAAGACGAAGGTGTCGCTGCGGTTGAAGGCGACAGTTGGCTTGATGAAGATTGAAGCCGTCGAGTTCGCTATATGATCTTCGGCGAGATCCCCTGCCTGGCGCGCCAGCTGTCGGTGTTTTAGACCGGCAACCTACCAAGGGGAGTACCCGAGGTAGATGAATGTGGCCTCGCCGAGATTGGTAACTCGAAGGAAGAGACACGTGGCACACAATTTAGACAGGTTCGGGCCGCGAGGTGCGTAATACCCTACGTCCTGTATACCGCGTAGCTCTGGATTGATTGAGTGTGATTGGAAGATGATGCGTAATGAGAGAGAAGGGTCCCTGCCTCGCCTTATATAGTCGGTTTAGGGATAGAGTACTAGTCGTGTAGTACACAGTACAAGGTATGTATAGCTTCTATCCGAGTACGTCTCCACCGTAGCCATTGCGCCTCACGCCATCAGGTGCCGTGTGGTACAAGCCGGGTAGTCGAGGGGCGCCGAGTAGTCGGTCGCCGTGCCACCGGGTAGTGGGGCCAGGGAGGTCCATACGGCACTTCCTCTTCTCCGTCCGAGATTGGAATAATCAGCTGCTCTGGCCGGTAGCGGCTGGGCCAAGAGCTGGTCGTGGGGGTGGAGGATGAGGCCACGGAGGTGTGTTCGACAGCGAGTTGAAGGGGTGGAGCGGGGGTGGCGGTTTTGGCCAACGGCGGTGGCCACGACTGGCTCGAGTTGCCCTGCTTGCTCTGCTATGCTCCGTGGTAGAAGGAGCATGAAAGGAACGTGAGACCGGTGGCTTGGGCTCTGGAAGGATAAGGAGCAGTACTGCAAGACTAAGAAGAGGGAGGTGGTAACGAGCTCTGCTCCTGACCTCTTGAATGGTCAGTTATGGTGTCACGGTAGTGACAAGTATCCAATTTAAGCCTTGAATTAAAATAGCAAATGTTCTCTATTTTCTTCAACAACTAGACTATGATGAACTTTGCACTTCAAAGATTATTTACCACCAAAGGTCACTAATACTTGCTAAAGGAATTTGTTCATAAATCAGTCTTCAATTTCTCTGAAAACCATAGTTTCAGACTTACAAATTTCCTGCCTGGCGCCCATTGTCACAGTGTCAAGTGCCAATGTTGGGAGCTCTCTAAAAATTACTTATCTTCCACATCTAGCTCAACAAATGAAAACTTAAGCTTACCAATGTGCAAACATCCCATTTTGCTATTGAGGAGCCATTGAACTTAAAGAAAATCTTTCTGAAATTGCTTGCAAACATAGCTAATCCATACTGCTTTCAGCCTTAGGCTGATTTCCAAGTGGCTGAAACAGAGCTATTGACCCATTTTGCACCTCTTCAAAAATTGAGATTCCTCACCAAACTTCTCAAACCACTGTACCAAGATAAAGGTTGAAGTTCGAACTTTATTTCCACTCAGTCACATTCCAAAGTTTACATACAAACGTTTCCAGAAACTGCAGTCGGAAACAGCTAGTCAATAATGATTCCAGACTTGACCATTTTTCAGTTTTCAGGTAGTAAATAGTAACTTTCAATCTTTAAATAATTAATGTAATCAAGTATTATTTTAGGGCTGCTTATGTTAATTTGTTCCATCTCTAAGTCATGTATGTACCCAAGTATTTGTAACTATGCCACATGTATCTATATTTGATCATCTCTACTAGATCATGCATGAAGTGGTGGTAAGATCACCAATTCGGTACATAGGTGCTTGCACCTCTGTCCATGCGCACAACCAATCAAGAGCTGTGCATTGAAATCATGCACCAAAATCGTTCTTGCAGCAAACCACTCACGCTGCCATTCGTGCGGGATGAAAACCTAAAGTTAACCAAACAAGACACCTTGTATCATTGTGTCCTGGCTGAGATGAGCATGTACCACTGTGAGACATGGGTACCCCTGGGTCCCCACCGACCAGGCTCACGACTGTCCCTGACAAGTAGGTCCGGCCTACTAGAAGACCCGCTGACCTGTCAAGTAGGCCTGTCCGACCTGACATGTGGGCCCGAAGACGAGAAGACAGCTTGGCGTGCAAGACAAGGCAGTCCAGACGAATTGAGGCAACTCGGATAAGCTTTCCATGTTATAACTTACTAGAGACAGGTTTCCCTGTTGTAACAGACCTAGACTCCGGTCCACCGACCTTGTCCGTCACCCAATATAAGGCGGGCAAGGGCGTCCTCCCGGGGACAACCAGCAGTCCTCCTCCATATCGAAACTTGTAATCTAGACCATCTGAGATCGAAGCAATACAAACCGAAGAACTGGACATAGGGTTTTACTCTCCGGAGGCCCGAACCAGTATAAAATTGCCTTGTCCTTGTGTCTCGTCGTAATTTTCGTGTGCTACACTAGCATAACCATCACGCTCTTAGCTCTCGATCTCCCCGTCGAACAAATAAACCACAGGGATTAAAACCCCCGTGGGCTGTCCAGATCTCACCATCTGACAGTTGGCACGCCAGGTAGGGGTGATCGCGAGCTCTTCGTGTAGCGTGATGGCAGTTCGCTCCGACGATCATCTTCGACAACGACATGAAAGATATCTCCACAGCGACCTGCTCGTCGCCACCCTCCGATCTAATCGCGAGGTCGCGTCTTCGTTCTACAAACGACACGTCACAATTTTTTTCATCAACCCACCACCCGACGCATCACTATGCTCCTCGAGGCCCGACCTCCTGGGCTCCTGAGTGTCGTGCGCAGTTCGTACTGTTGGACGTCATGTTCATGGTCATCAACCCCGACGAATCAACCCCAGGACAGCACGAAAGCAAGGCGGACTCCGTGTCCGTTACAAGTGGTCAACAAGGAAACAAGGGAATATTTCCTGTTCTATTTTTTCTTTCCTTTACTAGCATCGGGTCTCCTTATTTTGGTGAACAATGATTTCTTCTAATCCATTATTTTCTCGCACGTGATGCATGCATGGTTGTGTCAACATGGAGCTGTCCTGCGGTGTGCGTTAGAGCTCAGAGCTCATGCTTGCGTGGCCTACTGCAAGCACGACAACTAGACGGAACATCCGACGACAATGTTCGACCTTGGCCACGACGATCTTCTCGACTACAGGCGCAAGCTAAGTGTTATGCTCAATTAAATACTTTACGTCTTCAATTTAATTCGTAGACCTGTTCTACATGCTTTGTCTGCTCTTCGGATCCTTCCCCCTCGACACGCTTGGGGGCTTGACCTTGCCAATCTAAGGGTCGCCAGACCTGTGAGGTCCTACCTTCTCCTCTGTCATGCCATCAACTCTCCCCCTCGACATGCTCGCGGGCTTGGCTAAAGCCAATATATGGGTCGTAAGACCTGAGGGTTAAAGTTCTTCTGCTCCTCCCCCTCGACATGCTCGGGGGCCTGACTCAAAGCCAACCTAGGGGTCGTTCGACCTGAGGACATCGGGTCCCTCATGAGTACTTGTCTTTTGTCGATGCGAGTCTACTTGGTCGATAAGGTTGCTAAACCTGAGTCCTAGACTCCCCTCCTCTCGCGCGCTGATCTCATGTAAGCCTCCCTGCTGAGCTGTGGAGGTCAGTAAGCCAGCCTCTCCGTGAGTAGTGGTCAGCGAGGCAACACACAAGATGACATTACTTCAAAGACTACCAAGTTCGCGCAAGCACAAAAGCAAGTACCTCATGCCGGCATCAAAAGAAAGTTCCTCAAGTATTATTTTTACATGGCTGAGAAAGGAGAGGTACAACTCCTAGATCTCTGTGCATATTTGGCGTCATCTTCGGTGGATTTCTCGGTATCTTCGGCGTCGCCGGCGTTAGGTTACCAGACCTTCCTCCAGCCCGTCGTCCTCGTCAGGTTGCTCGACCTCCCTTTGGCTCCGTCGTCGTCCTCGTCAGGTCACTAGACCTTCCTCCGGCTTCGTCATCTTCGTCAGGTTGCTCGACCTCCTTCCGGCTTCGTCATCGTCGTCTGCGCCTGGTCGTTAGACCTTCCTCCAACTCCGTCGTCGTCTGCGTCAGGTCGCTAGACCTTCCTCCGGCTCCGTCGTCGTCTCTGTCAGGTCGCTCGACCTCCCTCTGGCTCCGTCGTCGTCTCTGTCAGGTCGCTCGACCTCCCTCCGACTTCATCGTCACCTTCGTTAGGTCGTTCGACCTTCCTCTGGCTCCGTCGTCACCTTCGCCAGCGAAAGACCTCTCATCGACCTTCCTCTGGCTCTGTCGTCACCTTCGCCAACGAAAGACCTCTCAGTGAGAGTTCTCCTAGCTCCAAGCTTATACAAGCACTGCAATCTATAATCTGGTGGACGAACACATGCCCATGGCACGACTTCAAAACTACCCTACGGCTTCATAGCTCAACAATGCTCGGTGCTTGCCTCCTTCAGTCTCATGGTACTATTTATAGCCAAAGCCAGACCTCGGGTACGTGGCTGAGTAATGACACTGTCACCACGTGATCCAGAGGGCCTGCAGACATGTGCACGATTAAAGGCGATGACTTAAACCCTGTCTCACGACGTCTTTTGTCGCTAGTGCATCAATGATGCTTGAGCCCGCCACAAAGTCACATGGCTACAGTACCCCTTCGATTCATGGGCAGTTTGTCATTTTCTGGGTGGCAAGGTAATCTCCGACCACTGTTGACCCGTGACCCTGCAGTCTACGGAAGAAGACAAAACCTGGCCCTGTGTCAGAGGGCCCTGCGCCTAGATACATCTACATGCGACGACGTCTCCACAATCTTCCTCTACGACCTGATGTCTTTTATTTGCACCCGCTAGGTTCTGCGTCCTGGTGCACCCGCTATGGCTCTGCACGTAAACGGACCTATTCCAATCAACCTATATTTTTGTTTCCTGAGCAGAATGGTCGTAGGTTCGATTGAAGACCTTCCGGGGTAGGCATGCCTCGCTGCTCTGCCAGATCCGTCTGGGCGCCTGGAGATCAGAAGCAGCATGGAGATTAGAAGCTTCACAACTATGATTTTCGTCGAGCCCCCGTGGTCGGTGTGACTATTGACTAGGTCCCCAATACCTTAGTGTCATGGCCATGCTGGATGGCTAGCAGCTATGTCAGTCGTCTGGACACCAAAACGACCTCCTCGAGGTCGGCGTGCCTTAAATACCTAGGTCTTGCAAAACCTGGGTATGACTACGGCTCTGCCAACCTAGTTGGGCGCCCCGGATATGTGACCTTCCAAGGTCGGTGTGCTCTTGTAGCCCTGCCAGCCTGCTTTGGACACCCAGGATTATACGTCAGGAATGAAAGCCTCCCTGTGGGGTGCGCGCCTAATGGGCCTGCCAAGTACTTCCGGGTGCTTGGGCGCTTTCTGATGTGAGACCTTCTTGAGGTCGGCATGCCTCGAGTGGCTCTGCCAGACTCTTTGCAGCTATGTAGGATATCTGGGTGTCTCTACACTCCATACGCTCAAGATCAACATCCTCCAACAACTTCATTGTCGACAAATTCGACCACTAAAGAAGACATCTTCATGCAACGCATCTTTAAAGATCTTGTTGTGTATCCTCGGATACTGGATGAATTGAGGCCTCTTCGAGGTTGGCACGCCTACAAGGCCTCCCTGAGGTCGGCCCTGCCAGACTTCTTGCAGCTATGCTAGGAGATCTGGGTGTCTCTACACTTCGTTCAATCAAGACCATGACTCAATTTTCTTCTCTTTTTGAGCATCAAACCAGCCATGCTGTCTGCTTCAATGCTCGGGGACTACTCTACGAGTGCGTCTTTGACACCCTCTTGTTTTCCTCGTCGTACCGACCTGTTGGAAAACCCGTTTCTCATCATGTTGTTACTCGACCTACTTTTTTCTTCTCTTCTTTTTTTTGGATCATCATACCGGCCATCCTGCGCGCCACGATGCTCGGATACTACTCTATGAGTGCATCTTCGATGCCCTCTGAATTTTTTCATCGTCGTTTCGATCTATTGGAAGTCTGCTTCCTATAGGTCGTCACTCGACCTCTCTTCGTTTCGCAAGACTACAAACAGGTCGGCTGCTAAGCTGAACTTGTTCTTTTTTGTTTTGGACTGACGTGCATGCTATTCGACCCGTCGATAGCTCTACGACTTCGTCATGACCTTTCTAAGGTCGCTGCGCCTACACCTCGCTCGGGGGCTTGTGAGACATGGGTACCCCTGGGTCTCCACCGTCCAGGCTCAAGGACGTCCCTGACAAGTAGGTCCGGCCTACTAGAAGACCAGCCGACTTGTTGAGTAGGCCCGTTCGACCTGACATGTGGGCCCGAAGACGAGAAGACAACTTGGCGTGCAAGACAAGGAAGTCCACATGAATTAAGGCAGCTCGGATAAGCTTTTCATGTTGTAACTGACTAGAGATAGGTTTCCCTGTTGTAACCGACCTAGACTTCGGTCCACCGACCTTGTCCGTCACCCAATATAAGGCGGGCAAGGGCGTCCTCTCGGGGACAGCTAGCAGTCCTCTTCCACATCGAAACTTGTAATCTAGACCATCTGAGATCGAAGCAATACAAACCGAAGAACTGGACATAGGGTTTTACTCTCCGGAGGTCCGAACCATTATAAAATCGCCTTGTCTTTGTGTCTTGTCGTAATTTTCGTGTGCTACACTAGCATAACCATCATGCTCTTAGCTCCTGATCTCCCCGCTGAACAAATAAACCACAGAGATTAACACCCCCGTGGGCTGTCCAGATCTCACCTCTGACAACCACCCCTCAATCCCAGACCAAAACGTCTTGGGCAACCAATCACCCCCTCAGACGTCGATGGACTAAAATAGGGAAAAAAATTAGGTGTGCACCCCAGCGTGATGCCGCTAGTGCGGGATCATACGCCCGGGTCCCCCGCAATGCGCGCTCCGCCTCCCTCGCATCAGCTCGGCAGTATGCGTCAACGCACGGCGCGTCCCTCTCGGCGATCCACTCGCGAGACTCGTGAGCCTGCGCCTGCGTCATCGGCTCCCGCTTCTTGTGCTGGACCTGGACGAATCTGAATGGCACTCGTCAGTTAACACTCTGAAACCGTGACAAAATTCCAACTTTGAGCTTCGATTGCAATTAGTAACTATCTTTTAATATTCCAACCAATTGAACCATGTTAAACTTTTATTTCCAAATCTTATATATCATCAACAAAACCTGCTTTCATACAAAGCAAATTGCTCACAAAATAATTCAAACTTCCTTGAGCTTCACTGTGGACAGGCAACCCAAACTTATTTTCCGAAGTTTGGCGCCGAGGTTGTCCAGTGCTGAAATCAAATTTTGGAACTCTCTCAAAATTACTTAACTCCAACATCTAGCTCAACAAATGAGATTACAAGTTCACCAATGTTCAGAGATCTCATTTTGCTACTATTGAGCCAAAGTTTATATGCAAAGTTGCTCAGAAATTAATTTCAAAAACAGCTAAATCAACATGGAACATATGGGTAAGTCTGAAACATCATCATTTAGCTATTTTTGAAAATTATGTCTAACCAACTTTGCATCTAAACTTAGGCTCCCCAGCACCAAAATGGGATCTATGAACATTGGTGAACATGTACTCTCATCTATTGCGCTAGATGTTGGAGTTAAGTAATTTTAAGAGAGCTCCAAAATTTGATTTCAACACTGGCGCCAGACTTAGCGAGCCGTGCATGTGCGTGTCACATGTAGCGGGAGCAGGAGAGGCGATCGAGCGAGCCGAGTGGGAATGTGTGGGGACGGGTGCTTGCTCCATCCAATCTCACGCTGCCATGCGGGGGTGCGCACCGGGGCTCGCGTGCGCCGGTGCGCACCCATTTTTTCCCTAAAATAAAGATCAACTTCTCTCTTTTTTTAGAAAAAGAGAAAGCAATCCTGACTTGGTAACATGGTGTTTGGTGCCAAAACAATTCGTTTTTTAGAAACGCCCTTCAAATTGCGATTTCAAAGGTCTTCCACCCTATCCACTTCCGCAATTACTTGATAGGTGGGACCGACGTGAGGGGTGCGGTGAACCCAAATTAGGTGAGAAATGTTTTCAAATTATTCGATCTTTATAGTACAGATCTTGCTTTTTTATATGAGTTCCTGTACGTAAACACTTTTGTCATCTATCCACAGGTGAGATTTCACAGCCGAAGAAGATCTTAGTTTATTCTAAGTTGACTATTTAGATTTATATGTTAAAATGAGATATTAAAATAATATTACTAGATTTATTATAGAAGATAGTTTTGTAATTTAATTGTTTGATGCGGTAGGCTTCGCGTACTTTTCTCACAAATAATTTTGTAGTCAAGCTTCAAATAATTTGACTTAGTACAAATTCAAAAACATCTATATTTTTGGATGAAGGAAATATGTGTTTGCGAAAGAGCATGTAGCCTAGTGGTTACAAGAGCCCCGATAGCACCTCAGGTCATGGGTTCGACTCCTTGTGGTAGTGAATTTCTCAAGATTTAGCAACTTTTGTGTTTGGCGCTCGTCGCTCCAGGCCGAGACAGGTGTCGTGCTGCTTGGGGGACACCACTGAGCTCGCGTCTCCGTCGCACGCGCCGGTCGCGACCTCTCGTGCCTCACGTCTGTGTCCACCGGGCACGCGTGACTGGCAGGAGCCTCTAGCTACCATGGCATTTCACCGCCGCGGTCCTCCGCGCCCACAGGGCCATGAACGCAGGAACTCGCTGGAGATGCGGGTCGCCGCTCCCC
This sequence comes from Cenchrus americanus, assembly GCA_947561735.1. NCBI lineage: Eukaryota > Viridiplantae > Streptophyta > Magnoliopsida > Poales > Poaceae > Cenchrus > Cenchrus americanus. The sequence goes on from OX387241.1 coordinate 63,222,290, forward strand.
ACAAATAGGGACGAGCTCCCCCGACGGCTCTTCATCCTCCTCCTCACCTTTGCATTGTTTTTTTCTCAGGTTTGCTGCATATTGCAAGCTTTGGTTTCTCATGTTCCAGGTGTTGCATACAAATGTTGCAAATGTTACATGTTGATGTTGCAAAAAAGGTCAGATGTTGCAATGTTAAATATAGTTCACACGCATATTTCAAGTGTGTTACATGGATGTCGCATTTTCAACCAAAAATTGGAATGCTCCAATCAACATGAAACCAGGGTTCGCAAAACCGTTCGCTATCGTCCGATTTACCACGGTAATCGGTGTTACCGCTCTGGTTCGGTAGCAAAAAAAACCCGGTTTACCGCCCCTGGCCGAAACTAAAAAGAGGCCCATTAGGTAAACTGATCCGGTTACCGGTTAACCGGCCCGGTTTTTTAGGCGTGGCAGACCGAACTGGTAGCGGTTTTGTTAACCCTACATGAAACTGATGTTGCGACGGGATTTTTTCTCCATTTCTCGACGATTGCCAGCATTTTATCAGCAATTTTTTATGTCACAAGTATTGATTTTTTCTGTTGCAGATGTTGAGTTTCGATGTTGCAGACGTCCCCAAGTCGAGCGGCCCTTGTATTGGCTCGTGCCAAGCCCTCCAAGCATGTCGAGGGGGAGGAATATAAAACTTTGCCCACAGGTCTTTCGACCCCTGTATTGGCTTTTGCCAAGCCCCCGAGCATGTCGAGGGGGAGGGCACATGACGTGGAAGGAAAAGGATCGGTCTCGAGACACAGCAGATGACTTCTTAAAACTAATATTTATTTAATCAAAAGTACAAAGACGAAGACTACATAGCTATAATGAAAACTATTCTACAGATAGAATCGTCGTAGATGCTCCACGTTCCATGGGTTGGGTACGCCTTGGCCGTCACTCCACTGCAGGTGATATGTAGACGGGTTGATGACTTCTATGATGATGAAGGGTCCTTCCCAAGGGGCGGACAACTTGTGCATGTCGTCGGTCTTTTGTATGCGCCTTAGGACTAGGTTGCTGACGTTAAAAGAGCATTCCTTGACGTTGCGATCATGGTACCAACGAAGTTGTTGGTCGTGGTGAGCTTGCCTCATGACGACTGCTACTCGTTGCTCCTCGAGGTTGTCGAGGTCGACGCAACGGGTTTTCCTGTCTTCTCCTTCGTAGAAATGTATACGTGGAGCTCGAAAGGTGACATCGGTGGGTAAGATGACCTATGATCCATAGACCAGAAAGAAGGGAGAGAAGCCCGTGGCTGAGCTGACTTGGGTCCACAGACCCCAAATCATGTGTGGTAGCTCGACTAACCATCGGGAAGCATAGTTGGAAGCGTCATAAAAGATACGATCCTTGAGATCTTGAAGAACCATGCCGTTGGCATGTTCGACCTAGCCGTTGCATTGAGGGTGGGTGTTGACGGTGAATTTCCGTCAACCTAGAGTACTTGTTATGCATTGGTTTCGACTATGATTTGTAACTAACCCGCCACTAGGCACACTAATGATATAACAAGTTCAACTTCGTATGTGCATTTGGAAGTGTTGTGTTTTTGCAAGAAAACATGGACAAAAGGGACGGAGTCACAACAAGTTCAAAGGAGCAAATGAGGAGTTCCGTTCGCGTTCGAGTGCAAGGCGAAATCACTTCCAAAGGTGGCAAGGACCAAGGTGCTATGATGGATCATCCCCAAGGACTAAGACGTAAAGTTCGGACTTCATGCGAGAAGACCCCCTATCTTGATCGTGGGGATGACGACCTCAAAATGACACAAATCAAGGGGGCTAAGTCCAAAATGTGAAGATGAGCCGCGGGGAGGAACATGGGCCCGAACCTACCCAGAAAGGGCCTGGGCCGGTCGGCCCAGTCGGATCAGCCTAGGGGCTTTCTGGCCCAGTTCGCGACGCCCTTTGACCTAGGTGTTTATCTATAAATTGCCTCCGCCTCCGTCGGCCGCCACATCGATCCAATCATTCTACCGATGCCATTCACCAGAAAACTGCCGCCGCAAGATGAGAGAGAGGTTGGATGATCTTGTCGCAAGGATCAATGCCGGCGGAAGGAAGGAGGCAAGAGGAGGACTCCAAGCCGCTGGCCTAGGGGTGTTTCCAAGCTTCATCACCACCATCTTCATCGACGGCGTTCTCTGGAGTCTCCATCACCCCTTTGTGCTTCAATCCTTGTAAGATGATGGGGTAATGTCTCTGTTCATCCCTAGGGTTACATGGATGCATGATATGTAATCTATACATGAATCTTATGCCAATCAATGCTTTATGGTCTATGTCTTCGCCTATGCTTTGTTTATATATGCTTGCGCAACATGTGGTCTTAGTAGGGTTTGTGGTAATCGTGGTGATTAGCTTAACCCTATGGATGCTTAGGTATAGATGCGGTTATACGTGAAAGTGTTTGATTACCTTGCTAGTGACAGTATGGTGGAGGGAAAAGGCTTAGCGGCCGCATAACCGCCATGAAGCTAGTGTAGGCAACATCTTTTTCATGTAGTAGATGCATGTTCATGTGTTCCTAAACCCTAGGAAGGGAATGCTTATCTATCTTAATCTCTCTCTTGTGTCCACCCTTTGCCATCCAGTTTAACATTAGATTTCTTTGATTAACATAGGTTAGATTGTCTTTACCTTTCAAAGGTTTTCCATCAACTAGATTAGTACTTGGTTAAGCGCTAGCAATCCCCTTGCTCCGCGGATTGATAAGAACCTAGGGAATCCCCGTGGTGAAAAAGGTGTAGGTCCGTACGCTTGCGGATCGTAGGTGGATACAAGTTTTATCCGTCAACAAGCCCCTTTTTCTAGCGCCGTTGCCGGAGAGCATGCCAGCTTGCTACGTTTAATCTTGTATTAGTTTTGTTGATTACTAACATCTAACCCTCATTTTCTAGAAAAAATTCTTTTTTGTTTTTCTTTATATTTTTATGTGCCTAGATGGATTTGTTCACCTCACCATTGGAAGACGAAGAGATGTCGCTAAGGGAGCTAGCAATGTCGTCGATGGAGGACATTGAGATGCAAAAATCAGTTTTGGCGCTTGCTACAACCCACTACAAAGTGAAGCCTAGAATCATCAACTTAGTAGCGACAAACCCCTTTAGAGGATTGGAGGATGACAACCCATGTAGACACATTAAGGAATTCACAATGATATGCAACACAGTGCAACAAGAAGGAGTTCCGACCGCTTGGTTCAAGTGGAATCTTTTTCCGTTCTCTCTCGAAGATGAAGCGTGAAGATGGTACACACTTGCGTCCGTTGAAGCAAAAGGAAACTGGGATGAGCTAGTGAAGAAGTTTCTTTTGAAGTTCTTTCCCATAAGCAAGGTCCAAGACTTAAGGAGGCAAGTGTTCACTTTCAAGCAAGGAGAGGATGAAGGAATTGATGAAGCACGAGACCGTTTCAAAGAACTACTCGAGCAAGGCCCGAACTTGGGATTTTTCCGGTGAATTGATGTTGCATACATTTTATTTTTCACTAACCCCTAACTCTTCTCGTTTTGTAAGCATGTGTGCAGGCGGTGATATAATGGATAAAACAATTAGTGAAGCCGCACAAATCTTACAAAGGATAAGCAATGGAAAAAGAACGCAACGAGATTGGCAAAGACGTTTTCGGGAAGAGCAAAACGACAAAAGCAAGCCCGGGGTGCTTGCTGAAATCTCTGAAAAAGATGAACCGAAGGTCAAGAAAGATGAACCGACCATACAAGAAATTGAAGATCCACTTCCCAAGGTAAGAGAAGTCATTTCGAATATTAAAAATATTGAAACTAACATGAATGTAGGCCGAAGTATGGGGAATGCTAGACCATTGGCGGAGTTCAATCAATCCGGTTAGATTCAAGTTGATTTTGCCCCACTAATCAACTACCGAAGGAAGGAGGAACGCTGACACATTGTCAAACTAGTTGAGGATATATTTGATCAAGAAATGAGTGGAGAATCGATCCAAAAGATATTTGAAGAAGAAAGAGAAGAAGATGATGAAGGATGGATCAATCAATTTGACAACTCAAAGATTTATGATGAAGAAAGAGAAGAGTACAACCATGAAGAGCCTAGTGACTCGAAGGATAAATGGGAGAAGATAGGACTCAAGCTAGAAGATGAATGGGAAGGAGTTGACATAGAGCAAGTACTCCAAGAAGGCCCCTCCCCGCAAGGTGATAGCTTGTGCGCTATTGAAGCCTACACACTAGCAAATCAAGACATGGAAGCACTCAAGGATGAAGAAAAGAGTGAATCAACAATGGGTGATCTTGACGACATGTGGTACACGGGAGATAAAGAAAGTAACATATAAGACTTTGAAGACGGAGATTTGGTTGATAAAGAAGACTTCAAAGAAGAGATGAATGCGTACATAGTTGAAGGATTACATGTTCCACATGACGAGTTGAAGAAATTGCAAGATGGTAATGAAGAGACAACTCCACTTGTTGAGATTGACTTGATTTCAACGCTACAAGACGAACCAAAGATCACTCTTGTTGAGGGAGCTCCGAGGCAAAGGTACACACTAAAAACTCAAGATATTATTGGTATTAATGATGATAAGTTCAAATATTCATGTTGGACCAATAATATGAATAATAGTTTAAATTCTCTGCCTTGTTCCAATAATGATCATGTTGATAGACTAGATTTTCTTGAGAATGAAAAAGAGGAAACATTTATGTTTGAACCAATTAATCTCAGACCTAAAGAACCTTTGCCTAATGATGAGCTAAGTGTTATGCATGAAACATGTGCTTCTTTTAATTACACCTTGATATGTTGCTACAATTTGCTTGTGGTGTTAATTATGGACGTGTATGTTTACAATAAGTTTTGTAAATCTCGATCATTATTTGCGTTTGGTCAAGCTAATGACCTTAAAGAAGCAAATATCGAGAAAGGCCCGATTTTCACTAAACATGTAGACGAAGCTCGAATAATGAAAAGAGAAGTCATGCCTAAAGAGTTGCAAGATAAATCATCAACCTATCCAAATCCCGCGATGGATGCTGCTATTTTCATCAATTTGAGAGCTTGTTCAGAGGTGTACAAATGAAGAAAATGAGATATTCAAAAGCTGCATCAGGTTTCCATTCCAACACATCAAGAACCAACGAATTTGAAGACCCGTGCAAGGAGTTATGGAGAAAACATTCAGTGTTGCGCGTTCTGAAATTTCAGGACAGATTTCATCGCCGAAGTAAAACTGACATAACTCTCTTGTCCGGAGGCCGATTTGGGCAAATAAAGACTCGTTGGAAAGGAAATTTTGTGAACTGTGCAATGGAGTAGATCTTGGGTATACTTTATATTCTGGACATTAAATAAAAATTCATGGAGTGAAGGCAGCACGGAAGGGTGATAAAGAAGGAGATAGCGATGAAGCAAAAGGATGCCTTGGACAAGTCTTCTACAAGTGATCAAGCACAACATGAGAAGTAAATTAAAGCTGCATTGGTACCTTTTCTTTTTGCATGAAGGTCCATGGCTTTGCGACGAAAAGAAGGTATGTGAGAAAGTTGAGCTCTATGACTTTAAATGAAGCGCTTTTCGGGAGGCAACCCGTTTCTTTATGTTTTTATTCCTTTCTTAGAGAGAATAAAGAAGGGGTGGTTCTAAGTTTAGTTTTTCTTTTTAGAAACACCATCATGTTCAAGCTCATATTTATTTATTTGCATGCATTGCATTTTGTTCTCAACATGATGTTTCTTTGCATATACATGTTTTGCACAAAGTTGGTTTGATTGTTTTATATACTTAATGATGTATGCTTCAATTTCCATGTTAATGCTTTGAGGGCATTTTCCTTTTGTGATCTTGTGTAAACGTGGTGTTTAAACATGATTGCGAACCTTCATCGTTAAGTTCGATAAACCTTGCTAGCTTTTCATATGTTTTCATGTTGCACTGGTTAGTTTATAAGCTTTGCAGTGCGCTTAATTTTTCTTGTGCTATAAGAGATATTGATTTAGGGATAGACATGGTGTTTTAACCCTAGATATTCAACCTTTATGACTATGGAGAAATTCGGCAATCTAGTTGTAAACATGGTGTTTAGAACTAGGTGAAAACATTGTCTTTGTTTATATGCTTTCCTATCATGTGCATACACACCTTGCACCACGCACACTCATTAGATTTTTATTTCTCATTATACTAATTATGCCACAAGTTAGAATCTTAGGAGACATTGTTGGATTGTTGGCAATTCTATCTACTCCCAACCGTCACCTTGGGGGTAGAATGTGCGTTTAAAACGTCTTGTAGGCAAGATAAAGACTCTCACTACAAGGAAATTGAAGGATGGCTAAGTTAAAATGCTTTGTCTTCTTCTTCCATGCCTAGCAAAATGCTAAGCATGGGGGAGATCCTGAATCTTCAACACGGAAGTGCAACATGACGCTCTAGAAGATAGACTGATCTAGATCATTAACGTCTCCGGATCAATGCGCAAGAAGCCACCGATCTCATCAAAATTCTGCGTGGTCTCGAAGGGAAAACACTGAATATTTTTGGATATTTAGAAGCCCCATGAATTTATGACTCCAACAAATCAAGAATCAAGACAATAGGAGGTTCCTACAAGCGGTTATGCCCGAATCACCGAGTGCAACAGTCCTGATATCAGTTCTGGACAGCACACAACGCTAAAGTAAAACGGACATAGCTCCCTTGTTTGAACTCCGTTTTCGATGAATGACCACACGTTGGAAAGGTAATTTCATAAAGCTATATTTTCTGTTCGGGACAGAGGGGAAATCCAAGAAAAAAGAGACAGCAAAGAGATGATGAGAACAAGGAAGAGGAGATGGTGATGACAACATTGAAGAGAATGGCGACCAATGACTCCATTAAGCATACAAGATCAAATTCAGAAGTTTAGGAGCATTGATAAATCAAGACAAAAGAAAAACCACATCGATACATGGAGATGTCGGAAGAAGGCAACGAAGAACTACAAAGGATGGTAACACCTCCTTGGACATTCTCTTTTCCGAATATTAATGCTTGTAAGTATGCCTTCAACCTTATTAGGTGCAACATTTTGCCTTTCTCTTCCAACAATAACATGGCTACTAGGAGGACAACCTAGGTTTCTTTTTATTTTCACTAGATAGACATGACCATGTGTTCACCTCGATGTTTTATATTGCCTATGCTTACGGAAAAATGATGAAAGTTGTCGCTTTGTTGTACCTACATGAAGTTATACATGTCTTGGCTAATTGCTCTCTACAACATGATCTGAAATTAATTTAAACCAACTCATTTATTTGTGGAGGTGAAATGACTATGCTCTAGACCCATATACATATCTTTGCTCTTTGATTTAAGTTTATGGATAGCCGGATAACTTGCTGTTTTTATGAAAACTTAACTTTTATGCTATCTACATATTTGTGATGCTCTTGCAAAGTTCTACCTACCAAAGCCATATACATATATGTTCTATGATAACAAAAACCATAGATTGCAAACATATGTTTTGATGAGTTGGATTAGGATTGATTTCTATGGTTCGAGACTAAGAAGCTGGTCATTCCTTTGTGTAACTTCTTCATGCTAGCCTTCTTGTCCATGCATTGTGGGTTTTCACATAAAATTTTCACAAACTTCGCTGGGCATCCACCCTTGAAGGACCGATACGGCGAACCAGAGAGGGGGGGGGGGGGAGTGAATGGGAGCCGATAAAAATTCTTCTCGAAGGAGATGGGGGCTCCAACAAGATGAACACGACTTCCAACACACGTCTCCGACTTACTACCCAAGTTGGCCAAGCCCACGCAACCACTGGAGTGCTACTGGACCTAGGAACCAACTCTCAACCTCACAGACCCGAGAACGCAGCGGAACACAAAACTCGAGCCTCACTGACCTACACCGGTCAAGCCGGTGAGCACCACCGGTCAGACCGGTCCCTGCTAGTGAAACCTGGCGACTTCCACAGAACAACTCTACACCGGTCAGGCCGGTGTAACACACCGGTCAGACCGGTCTCAGCCAGAAAGCCCCAAAACATCAAACAGGCCTACCGAGCTCCAAACAGACCCAAACTCGAAACAGCAGCAACACAGAACAACAGCGAACACACCCAGACGTCCACCCGAGCAAAACCCAACAAGGGTTGCACCGGTCAGACTGGTGAGAGGCACCAGTCAGACCGGTGTGGCCTGGGCGTCTCGGGATGAACAGGACCCGCGGGTCAACACCCCCAAATCCAAACCCCGATCTCTCGAATCGCTCCACGGACTTGCGCAAGACTTTGGGGATAGTAGGAACACCTCATGGGGAGTCCATAGCCAAGTTTATGTCCACCAAAACTTGCCAAACAAGAGGAATCGAAGAAATCCCACCAAGAACTCCTCTAACCCTAGAGCACCGAAAACCCCAAAATCGAGCCCCTTAACTCACGGATTTGGGAGGGGAATCAAAGGGAAAAGAACCACGAAGGGTTCACACATACATCCCCCACCAAATCCCCAAGAGCAAGGTCCCGAAAACACACCAAGAAATGCACCAAGAGAGGGCTCTGAAAATCACCACCAAGAACAAACGGGAACAACACAACCAAGCCTTGAGGAACCACGTCGAACCATCTATACATACCAAAGAGGTTCATACAAGGTCTAGATTGCCGCCCGATCATCCAACCCTCACACAAGATCTCACCATGAAGCTCTCAAGCTAGTCCTATGGAAATCCTAAGAAAATAGGGAGGGAAAATAACAAAGCAAATGAACTAGGGTTCCAAGATATAGTTGCCATCCTATCACCTCTTGGGTTATATGGAGGCAACCAAAAGTCTAAAATAACCTTACTAGCTAATTAGGGATACATGCCCCTCGAGGGCGAATTTGGAAATCTTTGTCATCTCTCCATCAGACGGATGCCCGGCGACCGCAACCTGCTTAGCCTCGACGCAAGTCTTGCGATCCTGACACGTGTCCTCCGCTTCGAAGTCTCCGAACTGCGTCATCGCACACCGGTCAGACCCACCGGTCAGACCGGTCTGGAGCTGCTGCATCTCCGTCTTCGGTTCTTCGGTCTTGGCTTTGTGGATCAACCAAGGAACCCAGTGGTTTTCTGGTGAACCACCAGAAACCCCGCTAACTCGGTGTAGCCTCCGCCAATCGCCACTCATGACTCGGCTCCCACGTAGTCCCGGCTCGATCTTGGTTTTGAGGCTCAACCAAGAAACCTTCCATGACTTCATCTTGCTGTTCATGCCACCATGCGGCCCGCACTTGACCCCGCTGGCCACCGGGTCCCTCGAACGAAGCCTACTTGTCTTCTCCACACCTGGAGGCTTCATCGGCGACGACCTTTCGCGCTTGTTCTTCACCTGCACCAACACCAGTCAAGCCGCAACCTGCACCTGCAATACTTAGCCAAGAATCAGTCCACACAACGTTGTCAATCACTCATCACACCAAGAAGCGACCATCCACCGGCCCTCGAACCACACATGGTCCTCAATCTCCCCCTTGATGAGTGCATTGAAAACACACACATAAAGTAACAAGAGAGAAAAGAAAAAGAAATGAAATGAATAAAAAGAAACTCCAACAAGTGATCGAAAGCCAAACAAAGGCAAAGAGCAAGATCACTTGAAGAAGACAAGTCTCGGACCCTTTAGGAAAGGGCAACGACTCGACACATCCGAGACAAACTATGCTCAAGCAAAGACCGCAAACCACCAAACCAAAGCTCGAAAACCACAAAGAGCTCCCCCTGCACACATACAAGCTCCCCCTGAACCAATGCAACTCCCCCTGGACGAATGCATGCAAACCACTTGAAGAAAATAGAGTAGTTGTATCAGCTCAGCTCTCACCGGTCAAACCGGTCACCCTCACCGGTCAGACCGGTGGGCAAGATCGCCCAACACCTGGGAACTACACCGGTCAGACCGGTGCCCACCATCGGTCAGACCGATGCCACCTGGGAAACTGCCAGAGCTCAAAAATGGCTCGAAACCACTTGGAAACTTTCTAAATGCGTGCAACAAGCCATTTCAAGCTCAAACTTCTCCCCCTTGTTGAGCAATTGAGCTAAGATAGAATTGAGCAATTTTGCGAAAATTTACCCTCTCATGAGCAAAGTCATAAACATGAGCAAAACATGTCAAAATGGCAAAGCCCCACAAACTTCATGCTAGGACAACCATTCTAACCATAAGACCATCACAAACACCCACAAGCACCTCATGCCATGTCAAAGCCACCGAGCCATGTGCCTACTTCTATTGATGAGACTTCTCATTGGTAGACATCATGCAACGGTTTAGCACCCAAAGCAAATTAAATTTAGCACATATGACATGGGAGCACATTTTCCAAGCAATTTCCATTTCATTTTCAGATTCATACTTGGTACATGAAATGTCTTTGCGACAAAAAGGAACTTATGCCCCTCCACAAGATAAAGGAAGAGGGCTAAACATTCATGATGGCAAATGAGTCTTTGGCCCCATATGATCAATAAACTAGCTATCCAACCACAAATTAAGCATAGCCAAGCCACTAAAACATGTCAAGATCATATAAAGGCATTTACTCACAAGAGAGCATACATGTGACATTTTTAAAAAAAAACATAGCCATCAACCATGGATAGAAATCATGATTATCAAGAGCTAAGCCAAACTAACCATAGCTTACCAAACAAGCTCACAAAGACATAAATATCATTCCATGGTGAACAATGTATATAGGAGAAGCTTTTCCTGACCAATGCATATGATACAAAATGCATGCAATCTAAGATACAAGGATGCCTATACATCATGTTACATATGCCATGCCAAATGCAAGAAATGCACAAAGGAAAGCTAAACATATGCTACAAAGGAGCTCCCACACACCCAACTCAAGAAATCAAACACACACCAAGCTCCCCCCGCAAACAAGTGAAGGTTGCTTGATCTAGGGGTTTGGTGAAAATATCGGCTAGTTGGTCATGTGTGGGTACATGGATCAAGGTTATCCTCCCTTTCTCTACATTGTCTCTCAGAAAATGATACCTCACATCTATGTGCTTGGTTTTGGAATGGAGCACTGGGTTCTTTGCAACGCTTATGGCACTGGTGCTATCACATTGAAGTGGGACATGGGTATACTCCTCACCAAAGTCACTCATGGTATATGTGATCCAAAGGAGCTAAGAGCAACAACTAGCAGTGGCAACGTACTCTGCCTTGGTAGTGGATTGAGCAACACTCGACTGTTTGTGGGAAGACCAAGACACCAAAGAAGATCCCAAAAACTGGCAAGTCCCAGAAGTGGACTTCCTATCCAACCGACACCAGGAAAAATCCGCATCCGAAAAACCATGAAGTGCCAAAGAAGAGGACGCGGAGTACCAAAGGCCGAAGTCGGGAGTGTGATGCAAGTACCTGAATATGCGCTTCACTGCTTGCCGATGCGAAGTCCTTGGAGACGCTTGAAAACGAGCGCACAGACATACCGAAAACTGGATGCCCGGCCTCGTCGCCGTCAAGTAGAGGAGTGAGCCGATCATGCTTCGGTACTCCTTCTGGTCCACATGTTCACCTTCCTCGTCCGCATCAAGAGCTGTAGTCGTACTCATAGGCATCACCATAGCCTTGGAATCCTCCATCTTGAACTTCCGCACAATGTCCTTGGTGTACTTAGCTTGGTGCACAAATGTTCCTTCCTTTGATTGCTTGATTTGTAGTCCGAGGAAGAACTGCAACTCACCCATCATGCTCATCTCAAATTCCCTGCTCATATCATCTGCAAACCTTGAAACAAGAGAGTTAGACGAGCCACCAAAGACAATATCATCCACGTACACCTGCATGCCCCGCCTGAGTAAAAACAAGGTCTGATTGACCTTTCCCATCTCAAACCCTCGCTCAAACAGGAACCCCTCAACCTACCATACCAAGCTCTAGGCACCTGCTTCAACCCATACAGCGCCTTCCTCAACTTGTACACCCGGTGGGGATACTTCTCACTCTCAAACCCGGTGGTTGCCTCACATACACTTCTTCCTCTAACACACCATTCAAGAAGGCACTCTTCACATCCATTTGGTGCAACTTGAACCCTTTAGCCACGGAAAAGGCTAGAAGGATTCTAATCGCCTCCAAATGGGCTACAGGAGCAAAGGTCTCCTCGTAGTCAATCCCCTCCTTCTGACTGAACCCCTGAGCAACAAGTCTTGAATTGTTTCTCACCACTTCACCTTTCTCTCCCTCTTTGTTCTTCCACACCCATTTTGTCCCAATCGGCTTACACCCTGGGGGAAGGTCAACCAATTCCCAAACTAGATTCCTCTCAATGTTCTCCAACTCCTCATGCATCGAATTAACCCAATTATGATCAGATGGTGCGTGTCCAATGTCTTTGGGCTCAAAGGTGGCAACAAATGCAGCATGAGCGAAATGAGAATTGTTTCGAACCCTCGACCGTGTAGTGCGTTCATTCATGTCGCTGATGATCCTTGAAGCTGGGTGATCCACTTGTACTCACCGGGGAGGTTCTCGCCTTGATGCTACCTCCCCCTCAACAGCAGCTTCTCCTTGATCTTGGTTTATTGTCGTAGGTGTGGGAGAGGGGTCGTCCACCACCGTAGTCGAAGTAGTAGGTACATGCTCAGCCGCGGGCACCACACCACCATCTTCATCATCTCCAAGTTCATGCTCATCCTCCTGAAAGATCTCCTCGCCAAGTTCATCATCACCTGCACACTCAAAAACAAGCTGACTACGTGGTTGTGTCTTGTCGAAGGTTACCTCGCAAGTCTCCACGATTTGGTTAGTTTCAAGATTGAGCACACGATATGCTCTAGAGTGAGATGCATAACCAAAGAAAATACCATCGACCGACCTAGCCTCAATTTTGTCCAACTTCTTCCCTTTCTTAAGGATAAAGCACTTGTAACCTAAAACATGGAAGTGACTCACCTTGGGTGTGCGACCGTGCAACAACTCATAACAGGTTTTCTTCTTATGCACTCTGAGGTAGATCCTGTTCGACACATAGCACGCGGTATTCACCGAGCCCAGAACCTTCTCGGAGTCCTATGCTCATCAAGCATCGTCCGAGCCATCTCACACAAGGTTCTGTTCTTCCTTTCCACAACACCATTCTGGGGAGGCGTATACGGACTCGAAAACTGGTGCTCAAGACCCAAGTCATGGCAAAAGGTTTCAAAACGAGAGTTTCTGAATTCTGAGCCATTGTCTCTGCGGATTGCTCGTATGGCATCTCTGTGCCTCTCGTTCCTCAACCTCAAGACAAGATCTCGAACAAAACCAAACGTCTCCCCTTTCTCCTCAAGAAAGAACACCCACGCATACCAAGAGTAATCGTCCACCACAACAAGGACATACTGTTGTATGGACCTCCCTGGGCCCACTACCTCGGTGGGTACCAGGACCGACTACTCGGTGGGCCCCTGGGACTACCCGGCTTGTGCCACACGGCACCTGATGGCGTGAGGCGCAAGGACTACGGTGGAGAAGTACTCGGATAGGAAGCTATACATGTCGTGTACTGTGTAGAGGACTCCTAGACGTACACGACAAGTACTCTCTCCCTAAACCGACATGTAACCCTGTCTCCCGAACTATATAAGGCGAGGCAGGGACCCTTCTCTCTCATACGCATCATCTTGTAATCACACTCAATCCAACCAGAGCTACACAACATACAGGACATAGGGTAGTACGCACCTTGGGGCCCGAACCTATCTAAATTGTGTGCCACGTGTCTCTTCCTTCGAGTTACCGATCTCGGCGAGGCCACATTCATCTACTTCGGGTACTCCCCTTAGTAGGTTGCCGGTCTAAAACACTGAGACCGCAGCTGGAACCGCTCCTGAAGCATCTCCTCATCTTCCTTGTCTGACATCTCCTCAACGATGACGGTGTCGTCACCTTCGCCGACTTCGCGGTGTTCCTTGGCTTTGCCCTTCCCCTCCTCCGGGATATTTACAAGTCGGGGAGGTGAAGCCGGCTCAGAGACAAACTTTACTATGTCATCCTGCAACAAGTACATTAGGTGAGCACGACTACTACCACATAATCAGTACTCATACACTAAGTGTGGCTACTGACCTTGTTCGGCGGATGAGTGGCGGAGTACTCGGGGACCAGACAGGTCGTGTACGCCGGCATGTCCTTAAAGATCCTGCCCAGCCTCTCGATGATGTCGTCATCATCAATCTCACCGCCAGGCATCCGCGATGAGTCGCCCTCGCCGGTGTACTGGTAGCCGAGGGTGTCGCGAGCCATCAGTGGCTGCACCCTCCTCTTCATAAAGCTGAAGGCCACATGTTCGGCCCTTAGCCCGACTTCTCTCAAAGCCTTGATCTTCAGCAGCAGCTCGGGTAGCTGGATACCCTCCCGCATCGTCGGCTCCGTATTCCACCAAGGTCGGTGCTTCGGCTGCCTCCCGCTGGGCTTCGGCAGCTCCGGGTGGTGGTTGGTGATGTAGAACCATTTCGACTTCCAGTCCTGGTTGGAGTCGATCAACTTGTACGCCAGGTACTGCTCAGCGGCGTCTTCACGCATCTGGATGCCAGCCCCTCTAACTACTCTCGTATCATTGGCGCTTGGTTGGGGTTTCACACGGAAGAACTTCCGAAACAACACCCAGTGGGGCTTGATCCCCAAGAACGCTTCGCAGAAATGGACGAAGACAAATACGTGGAAGATGCCATTGGGGTTTAGGTTGAGGTACTTGATACCGTAATAATCAAGAAGACCCTTGAAGAAGTCGCTCGCTGGGAGAGCCAACCCGCGCTCCACGAATCGCGCGAACATTGGGATCTCATCGGGATTCTTCTCCATCGGGTACGGATCTCCCGCAGGGGCGCGCCACATGTCGACCTCCTTCTCCCGGAGGAATCCGCTGTTTAGCAGCGCCAACAGGTCCTCAGTCTTGACCTTGGACTTCTTCCACTCTTTGTTTGGATTTGGGCGCGGGAACCACTACCACGGTAACCACTATGAGGGAACCATCCCACTCTAACCGGAGGAGGACCAAAACCACGAAAGGAAAACCGTGGACCATCCCTCCTCTCCATCTCAAAGCTGCGACTCCTCCCATCCCCGTATTGAGCACGAGGGGGAGAACGCCTAGCAAACTGACCTCCAGCAAACTCTCCAGCCCAACCTCTAGAACCAAACCTTGCATCTGTACGAGCATGAAACCCAAACTACTGCCTGTCCAGGCCTGCATCGGTCTGACCGGTGCCTCTCACCGGTCTGACTGGTGTAGCCCAGCCAGCAGCACTTCCAACAGCCTTTCGCTCTCCCCAAGCCGGAACTGTCCTCACACTAGCCTTGGCCCTGGACATCTGCACACGAGGCTCAAGTACACCATTGGAAGGGTGGTACTTGTCCTTGTTAGCCCACTTCTTCGCCTTTCTCTCCTCTCGCTTCCTCTTGAAGCAAAACTCATCCTTATGGCCATCTCTCCCGCAATAGCCACAATGGAACCTCACAAGCTTAGGATTAGGCTTGGGTTGGGGCTGCTCACTTGGTTTCTCTCCACTCGGCTTCTCAACCGGTTTCTACTCACTAGCCTTCTCACTCTCTTTCCCAAAGAACACTTTCCCCGAAGTGCTCACAAACCTGATAGGCTTTTGGAAATCATTTGTTTGTGGAGGAAACACGGGTGGAGCTGGGGTTGTGTCTAGTCGGTTCCTAAGATGGTTAGGTTTAGGAGGGAAATCATTTTTATGGTGGGTTTTTGGTGGCTCTGGGATATTCTCTCCACTTCCCTCACCAACCTTGTTTGCCCCAAGTCCCTCACCATCCCGCCTCTTGTATGTCTTGATCATTATCCTCAACTGAGGCCATGACCAGACAACCAACCCATCAACTTTCTCAACTCATCATTCTCATCCTGCAAACGATCAACATAATGTGCAAGTTCCAGATTCTTCAGAGCATGCAATTCACAGGTAGAGCAAGATGTAGGAATTGGTTCTTTCATCTTAGCCTCAAGAGAAACAGTGTAAGCATGCATCTCATCAATTTTTCCATGCAAAACAGGGCAAGAAGTGCAAGCACCTAGCAAAGTAGGTCTAGACTTAAGCTTAGCCACTTCAACCCTAAGCACATCTAGTTCCTCACACTTGAAGGCATGCTTTTTCTTAAACATAGCAAGATCCGCAAGAAATATAGGACAATCAGCACATTCAACTTCATCAGAAACAACAGGTGAAGCTTTCAGGGAGTCAATTTCAAGCTTAGCATCCAAATTCTGTGTTTCTAACTCAGCCACTCCAGTCCTAAGCATCCTCAAGCAAAGCCCTAAGCTCTTTCCTCATTTTCTTAGCCTCTCTAAGCATGTCATCACGATTATCAAGCAACAAGCCAAGCCGTTCATTCTCCTAACGTAAGAAGGGAAGTTCATCACGCACCTCATCGTCGGAGTCGGAGTCCGAGTCGCTCTGTGTGCTCTTCTTGCTGCCGGAGCTCAGCACCATGGTGTAGAAGCCGTCTCTAGCAAAGCAGCTCAGCCTGCTTAGATTCTTGGATGACTTCCTGCTCTTGCAATGATCACCTTCATCTTCACTGCTGCTTGAGCTCAAGGTGGAGTACGTGGAACTGGAGTCGACGTCGCTCGCTCCAACCATCGCTCGGACCTTGCCTCGGCTCTCCTTCTTCCTCGATCGTCGCTCGTCCTTGTGCTTGCCCTTGTGTTTGCTCTTGTGGTCACGCCTCGACCGGTATTGCCATCCGTCCTTGACATGTGCTTGTAGCTGTCCTTGTTCTCAACCTTCTCCGGGCAGTCGACGACGAAGTGTCCCGGCTTGCCGCACTGGAAGCATGTCCTCGTGTTCCTCCTCATGTTTTCACCCGGTTCTCGTGCAGCCTCTCGAACCTCCTCGTCAGCTCGTCCTCTCCAACCACGTCGAACTCCTCATCTGGCATAGACATTCAAAGAGGACAAAGAGAACATCCTGGTGGATGGGTTAGTGTTAGCCTTTCCTTTCGAACCACCGATGAGGGCGAGACTATGAGAGTCAGTCGGGCCCTCGATCTTGGCTGTCATCCCCCTATCCACCTCAGCCGACTTGAGCTTCGAGAATAGCTCGTTCACAGTTAGTGTCATACTTCTCCGACTCCACAATAGCCTCGAACTTTCCGCCCCAAGCCGTACGATCCAATGAGTGTAAGAGTTTGACAGCCCTATCATGATCATCATACGGGAGCACGTCCACATTGGCCCTCATGTTGTTCACAACTACCGTGAACCTCTAAAACAAGGCATCGATGGACTCGCTGGGGAGATGAGTGAAGTTCTCGTACTCAATCCGGTAAGTCACATACATCCGAGCCTGAACCTGGGCATTCCCAACATGAGCCTCCTTCAACACTGACTAGATTCTACAAGCCAAGTGCTCGGTGTGCACCCGATGGAATTCAGGCTGACACAAAGCACAAGACAAGTAGTTGACCGCCTTGTTGTTGGCGTCGAACATGTCCCTCGATCCTGCAGCAAGAAAGTTCATCGGCTGGACATAGCCATTGTCCACCGTGACATCCCAAAGGATTTGACCCTTTCCGCGGAGGAACGCCGCTATCCGCTTACTCCACATCTGGTAGTTCTTTCCATCGAAGTGTGGAGGACCCGAACCCTGTTCCTGGTACGCCATCCTTGGATCTTAGACTGGTTAGAGTCAATCAAGACCCATAACCGGCTCTGATACCACTTGAAGGACAGATACGGCGAACCAGAGAGGGGGTAGTGAATGGGAGCCGATAAAAATTCTTCTTGAAGGAGATGGAGGCTCCAACAAGATGAACACGGCTTCCAACACACGTCTCTGACTTACTACCCAAGTTGGCCAAGCCCACGCAACCACTGGAGTGCTTCTAGACCTAGGAACCAACTCTCAACCTCACAGACCCGAGAACGCAGCGGAACACAAAACTGAAGCCTCACTGACCTACATCGGTCAGGCCGGTGAGCACCACCGGTCAGACCGGTCCCTGCTGGTGAAACCTAGTGACTTCCACAGAACAGCTCTACACCGGTCAGGCCGGTGCAACACACCGGTCAGACCGGTCTCAGCCAGAAAGCCCCAAAACATCAAACAGGCCTACCGAGCTCCAAACAGACCCAAACTCGAAATAGTAGCAACACAGAACAACAACGAACACACCCAGACATTCACCCAAGCAAAAACCCAACAAGGGTTGCACCGGTCAGACCGGTGAGAGGCACCGGTCCGACCGGTGTGGCCTGGTCTTCTCGGGATGAACAGGACCCGCGGGTCAACACCCCCAAATCCAAACCCCGATCTCCCGAATCGCTCCACGGACTTGCGCAAGACTTTGGGGGATAGTAGGAACACCTCATGGGGCGTCCATAGCCAAGTTTATGTCCACCAAAACTTGCCAAATCAAGAGGAATCGAAGAAAAATCTCGCCAAGAACTCCTCTAACCCTAGAGCACCGAAAACCCCAAAATCGAGCCCCTTAACTCACGGATTTGGGAGTGGAATCAAAGGGAAAAGAACCACGAATGGTTCACACATACATCCCCCACCAAATCCCCAAGAGCAAGGTGCTGAAAACACACCAAGAAATCCATCAAGAGAGGGCTCCAAAAATCACCACCAAGAACAAACGGGAACAACACAACCAAGCCTTGAGGAACCATGCCGAATCATCTATACATACCAAAGAGGTTCATATAAGGTCAAGCTTGCCGCCCAATCATCCAACCCTCTCACAAGATCTCACCATGAAGCTTTTAAGCTAATCCTATGGAAATCCTAAGAAAATAGGGAGGGAAAATAGCAAAGCAAATGAACTAGGTTTCCAAGAGATAGCTGCCATCCTCTCACCTCTTGGGTTATATGGAGGCAACCCAAAGTCTAAAATACCCTTACTAGCTAATTAGGGATACATGCCCCTCGAGGGTGAATTTGGAAATCTTTGTCATTGCTCCATCGGACGGATGCCCGGCGACCGCAACCTGCTTAGCCTCGACGCAAGCCTTGCGATCCCGACGCGTGTCCTCCGCTTCGAAGTCTCCGGACTGCGTCGTCGCACACCGGTCAGACCGGTGCTCCTCACCGGTCAGACCGGTCTGGAGCTGCTGCATCTCCGTCTTCGGTTCTTCGGTCTTGGCTTTGTGGATCAACCAAGGAACCCAGTGGTTTTCTGGTGAACCACCGGAAACCCCGCAAACTCGGTGTAGCCTCCGCCAATTGTCACACCTGTTTTCCAAAGAAAACCAAGTGCAAACCTATATGCATGCCTGGATCAATTTTCATGCATATAGTTGACATAAGTGAATAACAGAAACAATATCACGTAAGAAAAAGGGAGATTATCAGAGATTTACGCTTAATCCTGGAAACGAAGGCACCAAACTCCACAAGCAATCGTCTGGGGGTTGCGTACGCCTAGAACTAGAAACATCTTCAAAGCAGCTTCCTCCTTCTGAGCAACATTGTTTATAGCAAGAGTGAGCACTTGTCATACTCAGCAAGTGTGGGGAAAGAATGAATGCAAAGGCTTTATAGTGGACTAGGCTCTAAGCATTTAGCATTTTAGTTGGTCCAATTTATTAAGCAACTATTTACTAGCAAGTATAAGTATATACCATCGAACAATTAAAAAATAAAGGTAAGAGAAACGCCATAAGCATATGGCCAACATAACCAGAAACCACAATTTAAGTCCATCTTCAAGTTCAATTATCATGTGAGGGTCCAGGCCGCTCTTGACCGTGAGCACGACTAATCGATTAGTTTTACACTCTGCAGAGGTTGTACACTTTCACCACAAGCAGCGTAAAAGCTCCGAAGAACTTTGAACCCAACCATGCGATGCTGCGCAGGCACCATACCACACTACCGAGGTGTGGTTGCATAGGGACGCTACATGGCCTTTACAAAGGTTCCCTAGCAAGTTGTGACCCACAAGGTCCGGATCAGTTAGCAAGGTATAAAGTCCCCTAGCAGGTCGATACCCCACCATAAAAAGAATAACTCACCCAACCCCCTGCTAGAGCGAGTCCATACCCCGCAGTACCACCGATCCCTTGTCCTTATCAGGTAAGATCACCCAAGCTAAAGTTCCTAATTATTCAGCCAAGACCAGTGCCCGTTAGTTCTTGTAGTTGTACTATTTTCCTGGGTGGTTCTCCATGTTCCGGTTAAACATATGATCTTGTATAATAAACATCACATATTACATTGGAACATAGAGTAAAAGAGTATTCATGTTGTTTATTACCATCCCAGTTAAGCAAACTAAGCAACATCTACCCTCAATATTAATCAAGAACCAGGTTCAAGATAATGGTCAAATGAGGCTAGTCATCCTTAATAGAAATCCATCAAAATTAATGCAAGCAATGCAAAGTGATTAATAAAGTTATTGGGACAAAAGATCAAGAGCACACTTGCCTTTAACCAGAGTAGTGATGTTGCTCAAAATCTTCACCTTCACGCTCTTCAAAGCTCTCGAACCACGTTCATACTACTCGCATCAATCATTGGCACAAACATACAAAGCAAACAAACAAGCATACTAAGAACAAAGCACCAGTCAAAAAGAAACTTTAAAAGAACGCACTAGAGGATAGGTTCGATTAGATGAATCACTAAGAACACAAAGTGTGCTTGAAAGGGTAAGTCTTGGTTAACTTTAAGGAGATGGTTGTGGAAGATTGAGCAAGGACCAGAAAGATAACACTGAGATAGAGCTCGATTCTATTGGTTACGCAAGCGCAAGAAACGCTGAAAACACAACTAAGCTCGAAACTATCGTGAGATCATTATCAAACAACAAGAGACTACGCTTGACACATTTTAATTAAGAAATCATGTGAAAGAATATTTTCGAGAAATACTCTATGTTACCATTAAACAAGTTACATTTAATTAAAGAAATCACGATAAACCTAATCATATTTTATTTATAACATTCGAGTAGAAGTTATGTCAAATTAACAATTACTTTAGAAAGATAAAGCAAGTATAAGATATCTAGATGAGTAACTTTATATCACGTGTTCAGCTAAACATATTTAATATTGAAAAGGCATTTATGATGTCATTAGGCATATTAAGTTTATTATGAAAACTGATGTTTAACTCTAACATCTTTTATTTAGAAAAACTAGCTATGAATAGGGAATAACCAATTACATCATGATTAAAGGAAACCGGATTAGAACCTAATCACTTTTATTTGGAAAAGTAATGAAATAAATATTAGTCAAGATTAACATGCAACTTTGATGTAAAAACAAGTAACAGGTGATACACATGCTAACGCACAGGGTTAAGGTGAAACGAACTAGAACGGTAGCAACGAACTATCAAGCGCACAAGAAAACCTTAAGGTAGGCTTAGGAAAACTAGTCTACGAAAAGAACTAGACCGAAAGGACAACACTAAACAAAGGTAAGCCAAACTGATGCTGGTGGAGAAGAGATAACAAGATTGGCTCTAAAAGAAAACAGCTGCGGAAGACTAGACACAAGAACATAGCTGATTCATGAACTAGCTAGATGTTAAAGATTGGATCACATAGAACCGAAAGAGTGTAGTTATCTTACATAAAAGACAATTACGAGGCATGTACTAGGATTGGAAAGATCTGGAGCTTGAAAGAAGGCTAGCTCTATAACAGAGACACACTGAGACAGAGCTTGATAAAGAACGTCTAACGAACGTTTTGCACATACAAGACTAGGAGCTTGGTTTATTTTAGCTAGCAAAACAAATGTAAAGGATATCCTAGAAATAGAATACCCTATATTGACATTAATGCAATATTATATTTTATTTGTAAAGCTCGAAGTAAAGAGCCTAGTTAAACTTTATTTATAAAGATTCATGTACAATTTATACCAATTAAACATTTATTTGGAAAATCAACTTAGGTGGGAAAATCTATGCGTAATAATTTATGATTCCTGATAAACTAATCAAATTATAATTAGAAACTCATTCATGTTGGTATTTTAACAAATTAACATTTATTTACAAAACTAATGTGAAAAGGCTAATCAACTTTTAATTAGAAAAGGTTAATTTAATATTAAGCAAATTAACATTTGGTATATGAAAACCCGAGATAAAGATCTAATTAAATTTTTATTTTATAAAAGCATGTGAAATAGACATTAATCAAATTAATATTGATTAAGGAAAACGGTATATAACCCTATATTGTTTTTATTTAGAAAAGCATGTTTAATAAGACATTAACAAAATTATTACCAAATTAATTTTCAGAAAACATACATGGTGAAAACATCACTGCTAACGTGTGCTTTATGTCATTATGAACCTAACGCAACTTGAACGGATTAAAACGGAGCTAAAACACAAAAGATGTGGAGAAAACAAGATATAAGGACCTAGTCGTGATTAACTATAGATTTGGAGGGCTAGCAGAAAAGATTCTCGAGACACATCAAATAGTGCTCGTGAATAGATCTAAGATCGGGGCTATATTTACAAAAGAACATAGATTGGATCTTCTTGTATGGATCTAAGACTTCCGGGGGTTATCATGTGAAAAGAGCAAAACACATAAAAACAAAACCGGATAATAGGATCTTCCAGGGGCTATTCGCTAAACAGCCAACTCTTCCCCTTCCTCTGGCTCACGGCGGACGGCGGCCTGGCCGGCCAAATTGCCGGCGCTCTGGCCATCTACGGGTTCGATTGAGGTGAGGAAATGGGAGAGGAGATCAAGGGAGTCTCGAAGATGTGCTCACCACGGACGGAGATCGACGGCAGCGGCTGGATTTTGAAGAGGGGCGGCGAGGTGTGGGCGGCCGGCGGTGGTCTTCATGCACGGCGGCGCTCCGGCGCTCGGTTGGCGATAAGGAGCGGTTGAAGACACTCGGCTCGACGTCGCAAAGCCACTGGTGAGGGCGACTTGCTCCGGTCGGGCTCCGCGCCGGCGAGTCGACGACGGCCGGCGGCGTGGCTCTATGGCCGGCGGCGCGCGCGAGCGGTGGGCTAGGCACGGGTGGTGGAGGCAAAGCGAGGGCTAGGGCACGCGAGGAGCTCGGGTGCCGGCCTTAAATAGGCACGGACGCCGAGGAGTCCCGGCGCGCACGCCTAGGAGACCGGCGGCGGCGGCCTTGCGCGACGGGCGCCTTGCGGCCGCGCCCAGATGGGCTTGGCGCGGGCCAAGGCCGGGTCGGGTGGAGACGGGTCGGGCCTTCGGGCTCGGCCCGTTAGGGAAGGATAGGTTTTTTTTAATTTATTTTTAATGCGAAAACAATTCCAGAAAAAATCTAGAAATTGTTTAAAGGCACGAAAAATACTCCGAAAGTCACAAAAATTCCAGGAAAATTTCCAGAGCTAGATTGGAGCATGAACAATCCAAATAAAGTATTTGGAGCTCATGGAAAAAATTTAGAGCCTTCTAATAAATATAAATAGCTGTAGGAAAAATGAGAATAAATTCCAGAAAAATTTAGAAAATTCTCGGAAGGGTTTGAATACCACCTAAACGCATTTTCGAAACCTTTTGCACTCGAGAAGCACCAAGATGCATCGGCATGAATGCAACACTCACAACTTTTTATTTAATTCAGATAATCAAACAATGGTTTTTTTCCTATACTATATTCCCTGTAAAGAAAAATAAATGTTGGACAAAATTTTAAAAATTATGAGAAAATTGTTGTTTTATTATTCTCTCTATTCACATCTTGAAATTGGAAATTTCAGGGTGTGACACCAATCGCCACTCATGATTCGGCTCCTACGTCGTCCCGGCTCAACCTTGGTTTTGAGGCTCAACCAAGAAACCGTCCATGACTTCATCTTACTGTTCATGCCACCATGCGGACCGCACTTAACCCCGCTGGCCACCGGATCCCTCGAACGAAGCCTACTTGTCTTCTCCACACCTGGAGGCCTCACCGGCGACGACCTTTCGCGCTTGTTCTTCACCTACACCAACACTAATCAAGCCGCAACCTGCACCTGCAATACTTAGCCAAGAATCAGTCCACACAATGTTGTCAATCACTCATCACACCAGAAAGTGACCATCCACCAGTCCTCGAACCACACATGGTCCTCAACCGTAAACCAAAAACATCTTTTTATGATCACCTCCTTGTCCACAACCCAATTTGAGTATGGAGTAAAATTCTCAATGGAGATTCAAATATCCTGCAAGATTATGGAATTTATACTTACTTTAGTAGTCATTTCCCCCCTCTTTTATGCTCGAGGATGAGCATCGTTCAAGCATGGGGGAGGAGTCATTACATCATCTCTAACAAATGCTATGTAAGTATTATGTTGCAAAAAGTTCTGAGGAGCAAAAGAAAAAAATGAAAAAAAATAAAAAAATTATGATGAGAAGAAAAGAAAAGTAAGGAAAAAAGTAAGAAGAAAGAAAAAAAGAAAGAAAGAAAAATGAGAAGTAAATAAAATAGAAGTAAAAAAATAATAAAGATGCTCCTCGGTTCTTTTTGCTTCATAAGTTGTCAAGTGTCATGATGACAAATCTATACTCAAATCTTCCAACCATGTGCAATCTGATAACGAGGACTTCACTCGTGCCTTGGGATCATCCATTTGCCACTTGCACATGTCCACCTATCTAAATGTGTGTGTTTTATCCCTCTCTCTTTCCAACATTTATTTTCCATGGCTTTTTTTACGAGTCTCGATAATTCCAATATATCTCTCTCTTATTTTGACAATATTTCAGATATATTTTTTGCTAGGATTGTTTTTAACCTTCCAAGCTCCACATAAGCCTTCCACTATCACATAAGAATAGAATATGTTGAAAATAATCTAGTATATGCTTGAGTGACTTGATGAGATGAGTGTTTCCATGAGCTTTTTCAAGAGATTTTCACTTATGTTGGATATGCATATTTTTGAAAATTCTTCCATGTAACAAGGTAATGGTTTGAAGTTCGCTTAAGTTTGAGAGCATCGTGTTTGTTAAATGTGGCTTGTTCTTTATTGTTAGTCTATCTTCCATACTAAAAAAGAAGCCAGACACAACTTGAACTTTAAAAATAAATTCTTACAAGAGAGCAATTTGCCTCGTCGTGAATGACTAAGTACAGGGACAACATTGGAAGGCGTTGATTTCCCTTTTAAGCAAGGATTACTTACTCGAGGACGAGCAAGGTTTAAGCATGGGGGAGATGTTGACGGTGAATTTCCGTTAATCTAGAGTACTTGTTATGCATTGGTTTCGATTATGATTTGTAACTAACCCGCCACTAGGCACACTAATGATATAACAAGTTCAACTTCGTATGTGCACTCCTGCTCCTGCAGCTTCGAGGTTAAGTGCACCGTCGAAGCACATTTTCCAGTGTTCAAGCCTCTCCTTGTGAGGGGGCATCTGGATTTCTGTCCATTCTGACATGAAGTTAGCTAGGATTTGTGACTTGATCACCTGCCTGGGGCAGAACTCGATGTCGAACTCGCCGAGCTCGACCGACCACTTGACAATGTGGTCGTTAGCATCACGGTTGCAGATGATCTCCCCTAGCGGGTAAGATGAAGGTACCTTAATTTTGTGGGCTTGGAAGTAGTGTCGTAGCTTTCTCGACGTAATCAGGAGTGCATAAAGCAACTCCGGAGGCTATGAATAATGTGTCTTAGGGTCAGTCAGAACCTCACTCACGTAGTACACAGGTCGCTGAACAGGATAGGCCTGCCCTTCTTCTTCTTGTTCGATGGTGAGAACCGTGCTGACCACATTAGTGGTGGTAGAGATGTAGAGGAGGAGTGTTTCCTTGGGTATTGGAGGAGTCATTATTGGAGGCGGGGTTAAGGACTCCTTGAGAGCCTCGAAAGCCTTTTGAGCTTCTTCATCCCATACAAACTTATCTACTTTCTTCAATAGCTTGAAGAAAGGAAGATCTTTTTCGCCGAGCTTGCTGATGAAACGACCTAGGACCACCATAATACCCGTGAGCTTCATGACGTCTTTCTTGCAAGATGGCTTGGCCATGTTGCGAATTGCATCGATCTTGACGAGATTAGCTTCAATGCCTTGGGGCCCCAACATGAAGCACAAGAGCAACCCAGAGGAGACACCGAAGATGCACTTGGTCGGGTTGAGCTTCCATTGGTAGGTGCGTAGGTTGGTGAAGGTTTCGGTGAGGTTGGTGAAGGTTTTGGCGAGGTCGGCGATGAGCTGATCTTGCACGGTAGTCTTGATAACCATGTCGTCGATGTAGGCTTCCACGTTTTTCCCGATCTGAGATTTCAGACACTTCTGTATTGCCTTTTGCTAGGTCGCGCTAGCATTTTTCAGGCCAAAGGTCATGACCTTGTAGCAATAGATGTCATTGGGCGTTATGAACGTCGTTTTGTCTTGATCGTCGGGATTCAGGGCTATATGGTGATACCCTGAGTAGCAGTCGAGGAAGCATAGAAGGACGATGTCGGCCATGGAGTCCACGACCTGCTCGATGCGAAGAAGAGGGAAGGGATCTTTCGGGCAATGCTTGTTAAGGTCGGTGTAATCGATACACATCCTTAATCCTCTAGTTTTATTGGGTACAAGGATCGGGTTTGCAAGCCAAACCGGGTGTTTACATTCTCGAATGAATCCTGCAGCTTAGAGCTTGCAGAATTCTACTTATATGGCCTGCTTTCTATCTTTTGCAAATTGCTAGAGCTTTTGCTTGATAGGTCTTGCTGTCTTGCTTACTTCAAGGGCGTGCTCAACAGCTCCCTAGGGACATCAGGCATGTCGGATGGGCTCCATGTGAAGATGTCAGTGTTGTCCCTGAAGAAACTGGTGAGCGCAAGTTCCTATTTGGGGTCGAGGTCGACCCCAATGGTGACTTCCTTGGTTGCGCCGAGCAGGCCGAGGCAGACTTTCTTCACTGCGGTACTTGTGTCCAAGGCAGTAGTCATGCGCTTCTGTTCTGGTACCTCCAGAGTAATTTGGTCGATCTTGGCAACCTGTGTGACCATGACCGTTGCTGCGGCCTTGCATGCAGATACCTTGGTGAGGTCGTCGGTGTCGCTCTCGCAGTTGTAGGAGACGAGGATATCACCATAGACGAAAAGGATTCAGTTCGGAGTTGGCATCTTCATGATGAGGTAGGTGTGATGTGGGATGGCCATGAACTTGGCCAACATAGGTCAACTGAGGATGGCATGGTAGGAGGAGTGGAAGTCTGCGACCTCATACGTCAGGTACTTCGTGCGGAAGTTGTCCTGTTTGCAGAAAGCCACCGGCAGACATACACGACCTATGGGGTATGCAGCCTTGCCGAGTACGACCCCGTAGAAGGGTTCGTCACAAGGGGTCATCTTGGAGAAGTCGAATTCCATCTTCTTCAGTGTTTCGGTGAAGATGATGTTCAAGCTGCTGCCCCCATCGACGAGGGTCTTAGGTAGGAAGGCGTCGTCCACTATGGGGTTGACGACCAGCGGGTAGGTCCCAGGGTCTGGTATGTGTAAACAATGGTCTTTCCTGGAGAAAGTGATGGGGTAATCTGACCAACGCAGAGGTTGTGGAGTTTAAGTGTTGACTTGGTCGATCTCCCTTGCGTTCGATCGCTATTGTCTGTTGCTTTTAGCTGCTTGGTGACCACCGATGATGAAATTAATCTATCAGTTGGTGTTCTGGAATGCGCCGTTGGGATTGATCGCTTTTAGTGGTGGTGGAGGAGAAGGATCCTTGTGACGGTTGTAGTTATTGTTGTGGTCATCATAGCGACGGCGGTCGTCATGCTAGTCATCACGTCGTTCACTGCGGCGGTCGTCGCGGCGGTCGTCGTCATAACGATCAACCGTCGGTCATCGCGGCGGTAGTCGCGACGATAATCATGGCGATCCCTATCATCGTTGCGATGGTAAGGTCGTCGGTTGCGGTAGTCATGTCGATTTGGTCGACGGTTGCGGTTGTCGTAGCGGCGGTGGCTGTTCTAGTTGTCGTTGTTGCCTCTCTTGGTCTTCTTTGGCTCCGGAGGTACGCCTAGGGCGCGCTTTAGCTGCTCACACTCCCTCATGCTGTGTTTGGCATCGCGATGGAACTGACACATGTTGTTCAGTGTGCAGTTGAAGTCACCTTCAAGGAAGGTGGAAGGTCGGGGTGGGTCGGTCGCATAGACCTCGCTAGATCACTAGCGCGACATGCCACCACCGTCATTGTGATCTTTTTCTTTGAAGTCGTGTACCACCACATCTTGGGTGTCGATGAGCTTGTTGATGTAGGCCATGAGGTCGGCGATGGTGTTGGCGTCTGCTTCATGGATCTTCTCGAAGAGCTTGAGGTTAGTTACCCCCTTCTTGTAGTAGGCTATGACATCTTCATCCTTGATGCCCACAAGAGTGTTGTGGTTCTCGAAATAGCAGTTAGTGTACTCATGGAGAGTTTCATCCTTCCTCATCCGCACTTTGGCGAGGTGGTGAGTGTTGTCAGGGCGGTTGTAGGTCGCTTGATAGTTGGTTGTGAATAGTCGTGATAAGGTCGCCCACGAGGTGATGCACTCCGCAGGGAGATTTTCGAGCCACAGGAGTGGCGCCTGGCCTATCACAAAAAGGAAAGTATCCTGCCATGTGGTCTTCGTTGCCTCCAGACACCCGGGCAGCGATATTGTACATCTTGAGCCATATACTTGGGTCGGAGCAGCCATCGTATTTTTCAATGGCTGGATTGAAGTCCTTAGGGTATATGATCATCTTGAGACGTTGTGAGAACGCTAGAAAGTTGTTGATTGCTCCAGGACTTGATGCTGGAGCGTAGGTTGTCGGGATGACGTAAAGGTCATCGGGAGAACCACTATCTTGGTCATACTAGGCACGACGTAGAAGCTCTCGATCGTGCATCTCTCGGAGGTTTGTGGCTTGGATGGGGTGATTGGCGTCAAGGGGATCAGGGACCCCATTGTCGTGGTCGTAGTTAGCACGGTGTGCTATCTCCACTTCATCTCGTATGGGTTGACGCTGATTGCTCCGAGCATGTGTGGCTTGTGCTGGTGGAGGTTGAACTCCCGCGTTCTATCCTGCATTACCGGTGACGTTCTGCTGCTAGGTGCCAGCAGCATTGTCAGAGGTTTAGATCTGGACAGCCCATAGGGGGGTTAACCCCAGTGGTTTATTTGTTCGGCGGGGTGAAATCTAGGGCTAAGAACTCGAAGGTTGCGCACGAGCACACGGAACACAGAGAAGACGACGAGTTTATATTGGTTCGGGCATCCGGAGAGTAAAACCCGATGTCTAGTTGTCGGTGTACATTGCTTGAGGATTGCGTGATTGTACAAGGGGTCGCCCTACCTGCCTTATATTGACAAGCAGACAAGGTCGGTGCCCAGACTTCTGGTCGGTTACGACCAGGAGACCTAAGTCTAGTTGATTACAACACTTGTCATATTCGTCGATCTGCTTGTCGGTATCCACCGTTGTCTTGTCTTGCACGCGAAGTCTTGAAGTCGTTAGGGATAAGGTCATCTGGAATCTTCTAGATGGTCTTCTGGAGGTCGTGTGGGCCACCAACTAGGTCGGTTGAGCCCACTGTCAGGTCGGCGGGTCTTCTGATAGGCCGGACCCACTTGTCGGGGATGACCATGAGCCTGGTCGGTGGGGACGGTACCCATGTGTGACAACCCCATCTAAGATAATTCTGTACTATCGCCTAAACCACTCAATTTGGTCATTAAGCGATATAAAGAATCACCCCGTTGAGTGTTGTTGGGTCATAGCCCAGTAAATCACTTGAATCACACACAGAGGAACGAAACGTATACATTAAAACTCCTACAAAGGAGAGTCCAAAGTGCATTACACAAATTAAATCCAAATTCACCCTTAGGGGGTTTAATTATTACAAACCATGGTTCATGACGTGATAAGTAAAGGTTCAGAGTTTTAAACAACGGAAATTAAACTACGATACGATAGACATCATAGGAGGTCATCCGTGATGACATCACTCGTCGCCATCCACCCATTCCAGCTCCCAACCGGGTGGAATCTCTCCAGACAAAACAACTTCACCTAAAAACAACAATTTTAGAAACACTGAGTATACTAATACTCAGCAAGACTTACCCGACAAAAGTTACCTCTAGACATGTAAGGCTTTTGGCTGGTGGGTTTGTTTTGCCAAAAAGCAACTAGGATCATGGATCCTTACTTCTTTTAGCTCAATTTCTAGTGAGTTGATCATTACTAAAATAAGCAACTAATGCAATCAAGAATTGTACAATCCAATTAATTCACGTAGAAGAATTCACATAGTTCCATCATTACGGGATATCATGGTCAATTGATTAAGCAGTCTCGGATAATGGTGAGTGGCCGACAGTCAATTGATTAAAAACCTTGCAATGTAGACTAAACACACGGAGTGGTGCCCCAACAGAGTTGACACCGACCAAACGTTCCCAAAAATCCTCAGCTTGGGATAATAGCTTACAGTCTTGGGTAAGGCTATCTGGTATGCCCCACATAGTACATCCACCCTGACACATGTACCCTCCTCCCGGATGCGGGCCGGGCAGGAGAATGCTCAAGATTAGTAATAGTAAAATCTCGTATCGTCTCATTAAGGTACTAGGCTTACCAATATCATTCCCGACAAGTGCTTAGTACGTTCAAAAACTTAGCCCACGAAAGCCACTGGACCGGAGCCCAAATCCCATGCTGTTACCACATGAGCAATCCATTTATAAGATCTTATGATTCCAACATAAGAACCTATTCTCGCGAGTGACGAACATCACTCGACTTTTACCGGGTCCTTAGAGCATATCATCTAACGACCTAGCATACTAGTAAAAGAACATAGACACCTAGGGATCATGCAACTAGGGTTTCATTTAACTCCTGAAACGTAAACGCACAAGCATAACAAAGATAGTGTCAAACATTTAAAGAACAACATGGGTTAATGATGAACCAAGGCTTGCCTTCATTGGCAAGGTTGGCCTTTGGCCCTTCTAGACTTTGGTCTAGGTCTTGCTCTACAGCGACGTAGTGCACGTCCCCGTCAGCTCCTTTGTCTCCTCCTTCCGGCATGAGCGTATAGCAACCGTCGGGAATATCTACACGAGGATGCATATGCAAGATTTAATTGACGATTTTGATTTAATTAATTACAAAACAGCACATGGCAACCATGGGGTTAATGGGTGACCACATTCACCTAGATAAACATACATTCAACCACTCTTCCTATAAAGGAACAATATGTAATGCTTTATTAACTATTCTTTTTAATACTGACTATGTACATATTTATATAAATAAATTAATTTAAATTCATAACAACAACAAAGGGTGACCCTAAGCCCTCTGGCTTCCTTCACTTCACAATTGTAGGGTCATTTGGTGGGTAGTGATGGCTTTCCAATTAACTTTACTATTAAGCTTACATTAGCTTCCAAAGTTTTTATTCAGCAAATAAATTCATAAAACACAATGGTGACATTTCTGAAGCTCTTAGCTCTAATACAAAGCCACTGAACAAAAGTGCACCCTTATTTAAGTTATAAATTAAAGACACCAAACATAACAACTTTTATTTACCAACACAAGATAAATGCATATAAAAATAAATAAAGCACTTTGGATCCAAACTTTCTCTCACTAATTCTGTGGTCCAAAACAAGGCTATGCAACCAACATATACACCTAGGGCAATTATAGATCTTGAGCTATGCAATTACTTTTAAAACTAAGCATAAAACAAGAATAAATATTTGTAACAGCTATAAAATCATGATAAATTCACCAGATGTGCATTTAAGCATATTAAGATCGTATCCAAAAGTTGGGCACAAAAATATATTTATTTTTGGCCACAAAAATCATTTAGGTAGATTCATCATAAATACAAGATAAATCGTATTAAAAGATTTACTCATCAACTTTGTGCAACTTTTTTGTGTAGCGCCTACACATGGCATTACTCACAACATATCCAAAAACCAGCTCATGATCACATGTAGATTTTGCACTACAACAGATCTAGGATAAAATGTTTTTAATTTTTCATGCAACAACTATAACTCAAAAGTAGGGTCATGTTTTACAAAAGTTGTAGAGTTATTCACAAGGAAACCAACAAAATTGGTTTTGCATTGTTCTCATTTTCCCTTGAGTTTCTACAATTTTTCCAAGTTTCAGGCAAAACACATTTAAAAGGAAGAATCTAATTGCCAAGGGGTCCCTGGAAACTTTTCTGGTTTCAAACAAAAGCCCTTGCTTTTCACTGTTATGCCCTCGAGCACAAAAATCCTCGCAACCGTACCCCCGGTGGCGGAGGCGAGCTCGCCATCGGCGATGGGTGGCTGGAGCAAGGCAACAAGCGGCACACACGTGCGATTGAGCTCACCTAGGGTCGATTGGTAGCAAATTTGAGGGTAGGGATGCTCCAGCGAGTGGGTATGGCGGAGCCAGGCGGCGGCGGGAGTGGCGGCTCCGGTGAACTCTTGGTCGGGGAGTGAGAACAGGTGACGTGGGAAGCTTCAAGGGATCCTAGGGGAGGTGCCTGGGTGGTTGGGTGGCTCCTGGAGCGAGTGGAGGGGAAGCACGTCGTGGCGGCAACAATGGCGCACGACGGAGCGGACACACGTGCGAGGGGAGGTGAGGCATAGGTTTTATAGGTGAGCGCGTCGTGGGGAAGGGGTTCACAAAGGTCGTCGAAACAGTGGGTCGCGGTATGGGCTCAAGGGCGGTGGCGATGTGCGCGGCGCCGAGCGGCCAATGGAGCATGGCGGCACGCCGTCCGGCGGGTGGGAGCGCGATGCATGGCACCGGCCAAGGGGTCCACTCGCGTTCCGCACGGTAGCTAGGGCGCGGCGCACGGCGGCGTCCGACGTGGCGCGTAGGCGACGTCGCGCGTGCGTACTCGCGTTCCGGTGTGTAACCAAATTGATTTAGCTCGGTTTGACCAATAGTTTCTCCAAAAACTTGAACTAAAGTGAGCCACGGTTTGATACCAAACTTGCACATCTCACTACCCCCTACAACTTCTACAAAGGCTCATAGGGGTTTTTCTTCACGGATCTTGCAGAAACAGCTCGCCAAGTTGGAACTTTACTCGGTGCCGGTGCATAGGAGATGTTGGCGTTGACCACAGTTTTACACAATTTTCCACTCCAAATTTCAAATGCCACCCAACATGAAAGTTGTGTCCCTCGAAGAACTAGAGAACTTTTATATTGGGAGAAATTGAAGTGTTTAGGTGAAATGTGGAGAATGCGGCAAAAGTTCTAGAAGGACTAGGAGTGTCAAAGGGTTTGCTAGGAATTGGCCAAGCTTTGACCAAGGGTTGACCACTAGTTATTGTTGGCTAGGTTTTCGAGGTGATGACCCAGGTTGACCAAGATTTGACCAAAGTCAACACGTTTGACTACTTCATTAGTGTTGATTAAATCTAATGAAAACCTGGGGCGTCACATCATGTCTCACAAGCATTGGCGGTGTTGTTGGCAGCATTGTCGGTGGCGTTGGCAGCTGGATTGGCTGCTGGGTTGGCCGCTGCATTAGCAGCGACGTTGACCGACTGCACGACTTCGTTCTCACCACCTCCCTCTTCGGCCACGAGCTTAAGGGGAGCATTGTCGTTGTTGTGACCATGATGGCGGGGTCACTCCGACCTACTCCTGGAGTAGGAACTTGAAGCCAATCTGCTGTATCTTGGACCTCTTTCTTCAACTTGGGCGGGCGATGTGGATGTGAGATTGTAGACGTCGTGTTGTAGGGGTGTCCTCAAGTTGTCCCAGCTTGGCAATGGTCGCGCCTAGGTTAGCCTGAGGCAAGTTGTAGACTTCGTGGCCATCTTGCTCAAAGTCCTTCTGGAGGTCTTTGGCATGTAGGCAGTGTCGATGAGGCTCATATTGATTTTGCTGCCGTTGGGGAGCAACTGGGGCCGCGGGGGCAGCTCCCCCATTAGGGATGTTGCCTACAGGTTGACCACCGGCATCGGGTACGACGTTGCCTGCGGGTTGACCCGGGGCTTGTTGAGGTGCAGCTGGATCTTCTTCCTGCTGACGACGCACAGCTCATGCGGCATTAGCATTTTCTCACTATTGGCGCTGCTCATCTGTCTCACCAGCTTGAGGAGGTACGTCGGCACAGACCACGAGGACCTCTTGATCCAGGATCTCGAACATGTCACCCAGGTTGTTGGGAGAGATGGTCATACAAGCGATCTGGAACGCGACACAGTCCGAGGACGGCTCACGGTTGATCTGGCGGTGATGAGCCACGATGAGATGTTGATGAAGCTTCTTGAGCACACAGCACTGGCGAGCCGTGTGTTTGGAGTCCTCGTGGACGGGGCAAGGGTCGTCAAGATTACCTCTATAGTTTCCACGATGTGGGATCTTGGGTCCAGATTCGATCTGGATCTTGTTCTTCATGTAGCGAGACGTTGTATGAGCTACGTTCCGCAGACCAAGAGGCATGCAGGGTGATGGTGCAGGGGTCCTACGAGAGCGCTTGGAGCACTTACAGACCTTGATCGTGTCGGAGAGCATGTCTTCGACGCGATCAAGCCCCGCGATTAGGTCTCGAGGAGTGGGTGGGTGGGTTTCCGCCAACAGATCGGATCCGATTAGCTGGTTGGTGGTGACCGCATTGCTCTCGATGACAAGGTAGGCGGTTGGAGCTGTGGATTCTGTGGCATAGAGCCGAAGCAGATGTCGACGGGATTGGCGAGGAAGTCCGCCATGCTTTCCGGGAAGATGACGCCGCTTGGTGAAGCCATCAAGTTGCACGAAGAACCCTGAATTCCCCCCTACTTGGCGCGCCAACTGTCAGAGGTTTAGATCTGGACAGCCCACAGGGGGGTTAACCCCAGTGGTTTATTTGTTCGGCGGGGTGGAATATAGGGCTAAGAACTTGAAGGTTGCACACGAGCACACGAACACAGAGAACACGATGAGTTTATACTGGTTCGGGCCTCCGAAGAGTAAAACCCTACGTCCAGTTGTCGGTGTAGATTGATTGAGGATTGTGTGATTGTACAAAGGGTCGCCTCACCCGCCTTATATTGGCCAGCGGACAAGGTCGGCGCCCAGACTCTTGGTCGGTTACGACCAGGAGACCTAAATCTAGATGTTTACAACTATTGCCATATACGTCGAGCTGCTTTGTTGGAATCCACCATTGTCTTGTCTTGCACGCCAATTCTTGAAGCGGCTTTGGATAAGGTCGTTTGGGAATCATCTGGAAGGTCTTCAGGAGGTCGTGTGGGCCTCCAACTAGGTCGGTTGGGCCCACTGTCAGGTCGGCGGGTCTTCTGGTAGGTCGGACCCATTTATCGGGGATGGTCATGAGCCTGGTCGGTGGGGGCCTAGGGGTACCCATGTCTCACAGTTGCAAAAGTAAATCTGATGAATCTGACGGCTACAAAATTATGATCTGATGGCATCACATGCGTCCGACGGTTGGCGCTCGGATCGGACGTCCGGGCGCTAGCACTTTCGTTTCTGCTTTCAGTGGCAGGCGATGTTCCCGTTGACAGCAAGGCGCATGTGGTAACTTCGTCAATCTTGAGGAATCGCCGACCTAGTCTTCAATGATGCTCCCAGGGGTAGGGTTTGCGCGCGTGTATTCATAAAGATGAATGCGTGTGCGTTGTGAGTGTTTCAGATGTATTGTGTAATACGAGAAAAAGAGAAATATGTGTTTGAGAGTCATGCTACGCCGTATTTCTACACTCCACCATGGGGCTCGGGTAATGGAGAGAAATCAAGTGGCTAATGGAGAGAAAAGTCATGAATTAACATGTGACTAAGAGTAGGGATGCAAGTCAGTACCTAATAATGTTTTTAGGTCAGCTAATTAATTATGATGACATGTCACTATAGTTCATTTCATCCCTAAAATTATTTATGTGAAATGTCATACTAGTTCATTTATCAATTATTTACGGTGGCTGGCAAATGGAGGGTCGGGCACGGCAGATGGTTGCGGGAGGGGCCAACGCGGCGGACGGCTACGGGATGGTCCAGCGCGGTAGGGGCAATGGGAGGGGCGACGCAGCAGCCGACCACAGGAGTGGTGACGGTGAGTGCGACGGCTGATGGTGGTGCAACGTGCTTCCGTGCTCACTACTCAAGTTGGGGTGTGTTATAAACGATGGCGCAAAACGACGAGAGGTAAAGAGATCAAACCGCAAGTAGACACGAGATTTAACGTGGAAAACCCCCTCAACACGAGAGGGAAAAACCACAGGCGCCAACCAGCAAGCAACTTTACTATGATCGGAATCCGGTTACAAACGCCAATGGTGGCGGCTTCCAAGAAGTAGAATGGATCAATCTCCAATGGAAAACCCTAACTGGTTTATATAACCCGTACCGTACCGCTCTGCTCCGCTCCGGCCTTAGCCTCCCGGCGGGCCTCCGCTACGCTTTGTCAGAAGTTGGCCTTTATCTTGTGCACAATGAATTTGGATCATCAATCAACAAACTGCATCTTGAGACAAATTCCTTCTTGTAGCATCAACGTAGAACCTTCATTCTGAACACATCAAAAGAAACAAAATACTTCTGGCGCCAAACAACATCTTCGGCTCAGCTCGGTGCAATTTTCTAACAAGTCGAGCAGGACTTTTGGCTCATTAGTATAACGAGCGAGTTCGAACCGACTCGCGCAGCTCACGAGCTGCACTCACCAACAGTTTTAACGATTTTTTTATTTTATATTATTTTTTCCTGATTTTTTCAAAAATACATGACCGGTTTCAGATTTTGTAAAACTATACTACTACCGTCATACCACATGGCATTTGGGTCCAAACGCCATACCATAGAGCAGTTGGAGGTGCTACAGGGTCCAACCGTCGTGTGGTACGGCGTCTGTAAAAAGTGCTACTGTAGCACCTCCAACCGTCGTACCACACGCCACATGTTGGTAGGGTTCGGTTTGTTTTAAAAAAATCATAACTTTTTTGTATGAACTCGGATGGAGATACAATTTATATGAAAATTATAGATTTCGACGAGATCTATAACAACTTTATAGTTCAAACTTTTTTCATTTGAAGTCAAGTGTCGCCTGTGGCATGAGGTTGTTGATAAAAGTAGGGGTTGTAAACGGTTGTGAGTTGGGATTGAGTTGATCGAGTTGTATGTCTTGTTATTTTTTCTTTCTCCTGCTAATAAAAATTGCGACAAAGCTTCTTGCGGTTCCTTTAAAAAAAGATAAATATAAACTAGCTAAATCTTGGCGTCTTAGACTACAGCTGGTCTGCAGGTGATGCAATCAAAGACAGCAGATCCAACTCGTAAGGACAGAGCAGATCAAATGATATTGTCCTTGTCCTGGAACTTGTCCCGAGCTGTAAGATCCGCTTGGTCCGCAAATTCAACAAAACCAGCCCAACGCCGTGCATCTGGAAGACTACGCTGCTGCTTCTCTGCCCGAACCACTCGAGCTCGATCGCCTGACACGCAAGCCAAGGCAGCACCGTCACCACCGAGCGGAGGATCATGTCAGTCTCGATCAACACGGACCGCGGCCAGCGCGCCGCACCATTGCCCTCTTTCACCGTCCAAACCGAGATCGCCGTGAATTCCGCAGCGACCAAGCTGATCTCGCCGTCGACGTACGCGCCGAGAGCATGCGGCTTGCGAATGCAGGCCTCGGGTGTAGCGAACATGGCCTCATATGTCATTTGTTTGGAGTTTGATTTTGGTGATTCATGACAACATGATCATTGGGACTAACCCTATTGCTTTAGCATGTCTTTGTAGACACTCCTAGGTCCCAAGGATGCAAGAAAACCATATGCCAAATTGAGAAGATAGTCTATTTTTCTAGGGTCAAAACCGAGCAAGAAAAGGAAAAGCAAAGACACCGTCGGATGAACCGACTGTCCCTCAAATACAAGCGTCGGTGCAATCGTCGGACGAGTTGGTACACAGGGTGAAACCCTAAGTACCGTCGGATGAACCGACGGTCCAATTTCTACATGCGTCGGACGAGTTGCAGAGGAAGAGCAAGGAAGGCCGTAGCACCGGATGATCCGACGGTCTGAGTGGGGACCCCGTCGGTCTATCCGACGCTCAGTTTGAAAACATACAGAGACGCGCCAAGACGAATCCTTCAGCACCGGATGATCCGACGCCTTGGTCAAGGCATAGCGTCGGTCTATCCGACCCGGTCCGTTGGAAGCTAACGATGCGACCCGGACGCGAGGCCTTCAGCACCGGATGATCCGACGTAGCGTCGGAGCATAGCGTCGGAGCAGTTGTGTCAGAGAACCTCAACGGCTACGTGACGTGGGAGGGGCACCGGATGAACCGACGCCCTGGAAAAGCATAGCGTCGGATCATCCGACGGTACCTTTTTCAGCAGCTTTAGCCAACGGCTAGTTTGATGCCTTGGGCTATTTATACCCCCTCCACTCACCCATTTGAGGTTGCTGGATTGTGTGGAAGTGCAGAGGAGTTCAAGACACATTCAAGATCATATCCAATCCATCCAAGTGCTTAATTGCTCATCCTTAGACTAGTGCATGCTTTGTGTATGTGCTTAGTGCTAGGCTTAGCTTAGAGCTGAGAGAGTGCAAGGTTGTGCCAACCTTGTGAGGTGATTCTTGAGTGAATCCAGTTGTACAAGGTTCGCCGGAAGCCTTGGGGCCTAAGTGGCTCACCGGCAATCGTCATCGACCCTCCGGCTTGGTGTGGAGCGGCGAGGACACTTTGTGCGGGGGACGTGGAGACCCCCTTCCTTGGTGGAGAAGCTCCTTAGTGGAGGCGGCATCAAGGTGACCAAGGGAGCTTGACAAGTGCCTAAGTGGCTAGCCTTTGTGGCAAGTCAAGTTGGTGCTCTTGGGAGAGACTTGGTGACCGGGAAGCAATACTCTTGTGTGAGTGCTTCAACAACGTGGACTAGGGGTGGCTTAGTGCCTACCGATACCACGGGATAAATCGCGTGTCAAGAGTTTGCTTCCTCTCATCCCCTTTACGTTTCCGCATTTACTCTATTGCAATCTTTGCTTGTCTCTACATTCCTAGAGTAGTATCATGCTAGGATTGGCTATAGGTTGCAAACCTTCTTTTGGGATGGGAGTTTCACACTAGAACAACCGTAGTTGCACATATAGATAGTATGTTCTAGTTTACCTTTGCGCAAAATTAGTGAAGCCATAGGTTAAGGTTTTAAGTTGCCTAATTCACCCCCTCCCCCTCTTAGGCTAACGGGCATCCGATTCCTTACAGGGGGACGCCGATCGACCTTGCCTGCCCCGTTCCGACGTCGAGGGCGACCACGTGGTAAACCTGCATCGCCACCTGCCTGTAAAGCCAGTAGGCGGTGCTGCCGACCACGACGGGGAAGGCCTGCACCTGCTCGGTGTGGGAGCGGAAGACGGGGAGCTCCGGGGCGGTGGTGACGGGGCTCTAGCCTCCGCCATCCGTCGGCGACAAGGTCTGCGTGCGGAGCGGCGCCTTGTCCGCGGCCGGCGGCTCGAACGACCAAAGGCCCGCGGCGCGGCGGCGTCCGTCGCCCTCGGGCGGCAGGAGCACGTACAGGTGGCCCAAGAGGCCAAGACCGCCTCCGGTCGCGGGAAGGTGGCGCGTTCCCCAGTGGTCAGGTCGCACACGCACACCTGGCCAGGATGCTCCGGCTCCACACGGCGGGCTGTGAGGACGATCATGCCGCCGGCGGACGCGACGAGGCAGTGCGAGTCGAACAGGTCGGTGTTGCGGGACATCAAGGACGCCACGTGGATGGGCAGGCACTGGCTCGGAGACCTCGCCGCCCGACTGACCAGCGGGGAGGCACGGACCTCGTCCACACGGGCTAGCTGATAGAAGAGGCCGACAAGGAAGCGGTCGTCCTCGTCGGGACCGGCCCGGCCGCGCGGCCAGGCGGCCCCGGAAATCCGCGCGGCAACGTGGCGCCGGAGCAGCTTGCACGTCGGCGCCACGGGTGATAGTGACTCTTGTTGAAAAACTCCCGTGCCATTGTCTATGGCCAACGACAATCTTGTTTCAAAAAGCTCCACTCCTCATCTTTAGATACAATGGACCAGCTCCTAATCCAATAAGTTTCTCTAAACATCACCTGCAAAATTGAATTAAAATTTGATCTTTGGAACACAACCTCGTTTCTGCAAAGCCACACAGCCCAACAAAACGCAGCCACACCGACTAACACTTTATTCCTTTGCTTTTTTTTGAAAACCTTCTAAGCCAAGGGCAAAAAAAGATTAATCATACTTGCAGGCGTTCTACTACCAAAAGTAAAACTTAATGTCATCCACATCAAATTAGCCACTAGGCAATCAAAAAAGAGGTGTTGAATTGTTTCTTGCTTATCACAAAAGCAACATTGCGACCACTTCCATTGTCTTTTAGCCAAGTTATCTTTAGTCAAGATTACTCATTTCCTAAGATACCAGAGGAAGATTTTAATTTTCAGAGGTATCTTG
Organism: Cenchrus americanus; assembly: GCA_947561735.1. Lineage (NCBI taxonomy): Eukaryota > Viridiplantae > Streptophyta > Magnoliopsida > Poales > Poaceae > Cenchrus > Cenchrus americanus. The sequence continues at coordinate 63,262,691 of OX387241.1, forward strand.
GCCTTCCAAGTGCAACAGTTAAAAGGCGCCCTTGATCGCAATACTAAATCATTGTACATACTCTTCACTGAGAATTTCTTGTTCGCCGTCCAAACAAAAGAATCCTTCTACTCATTAAGGCGAACGGTAAGGATACTTCCCACCAAACGCAACCACGCGTTCCAGTTTTCCCCCACTAAAGCTCTTCTAAAAGAGACATTCAATGGTGTAGTACTTAGTACTTGAGGCACAGTAGCATTTTTCTTACTATATTGTAGAGGGATGGATATTCTTTCATTAGAGGTTTATTGTCAATTCAAAGATCTTCCCAAAATCTAGTTTGGGTGCCATCTTGAACAATAAATCTACCTTCTTCTAACAACAAATTTTTACTTCCATTAAACCTGACCAAAAGTGTGAATCCCCCGCTTTCCTCTCTACCTGAGAGAGTCTTATTCTTCAAATATTTTTTTCCTGAGAATTTCCTGCCACACGCCTTCCTCGTTCACTAATTTGAAAGGCCACTTACTGAACAAATATATATTTTGAGTGTCCAAATCTATAATACCCAACCCCCCCCCCACACACACACACGCACCCACACACACATATTTTTAGGTTTATTAAGGATACTCCATCTCGCGAGCCTATATTTCTTCTTGTGCTCATCACATTGCCAAAAAAATCATGATCTATAGCAATCAACCTTCTCCAGAACCCCTTTAGGGATTCGCAAAAGGGACATCATAAACATCGGTAACGGGAAATCATTGAATTAATTAAGACCAATCGTCCCCCTGATGAAAGCAGCTTGCCCTTCCAACTACTGAGTTTCTTCTGAAATCTTTCCTCACCCCCCCTCCCCCCTGCAATCCTTATTGAAGAGTTTTCGTGGGCTCATCGGAATACCCAAATATGTAAAGGGCAAGCCTCCCTCCTTACAATCAAATAAATCTACATACTTTGATGCTCTTTCCTTGGTCTCCCCAAAGATGAATAATTCACTCTTATAGAAATTGATCTTAAGACCAGACAACTTCTCAAAAGCACTTAGTACTAGCTTTAAGTTTTTGGCCTTCTCTAAATCGTCATCCAGAAGCAAAATAGTGTCATCAACATATTGCAAGATGGAAAGTCCACCCTCCACTAAGTGAGGCACTAGACCATCGAAGTGACCCAGCATCTTTGATCGTTCAATCAATATTGCTAGCATATCTGCTATCAAGTTAAACAGGATAGGCGATAGAGGATCTCCCTGCCTCAAACCTTTCTTAGTTTGAAAGTAATGCCCCATGTCATCATTCACCTTAACACAAACGTTACCCTGTGACAATTTTTTGTATCCACTGACACCATTTTTCTGGGAAGCCTTTCATTCTAAGGACTTGTTGCAAGAAAGTCCAATTGACTTTGTCATAGACCTTCTCAAAGTCTAGCTTAAGAATGAGACTCTTTTGTTTTCCGTTGCAACTCATGAACAGTTTCATACATGATCACAACTCCCTCTAAAATGTACCTTCTAGGTAGGAAAGTTGTTTGTGAAGGCTTGATTATTCTACATGCTAGTGACGAAAGTCTGTTAGCCAGCACCTTAGTAAAGATATTGAAACTAACATTTAGCATGCAACAGACAAAATGTTGGATTCCATTAAAACTCTTCTCTACTTGAAATACAAAGTGTGATTCACCATATCCTTGGCAAACTCTTCTCTACTTGAAATACAATTATGGTTGCGAGTTGTTGATTCCTACTCATTCACAAGGTGCTGCTTCCATTAAAACTGGGATGTATTTGCAGTGTATGTAGCCTGCAGGGAAGTAGCAAACATAGGGCTCTGGTTCTACTTCAATTATCATAGTTACCCTGATTGTTATAAAGCACAAACCTCTGTTCTACATCTTTAATGAAAGAAAGAGATCATGCTAATTTACCTAAAAAATATATGCAAGCGCCTTAGCATTGTTAAGCACCTACGCAAGCTAAAGCCACCATTTCATCCTTAAATAACAGATATCCTTAGAGAGACTCATTATTTAATCAGAAACGAGCAAAGAAAGAAGTGGACAACCTGTATGTTGCAGCAGCAGCTTCGCTATATCAAAACCGTCGTTGGCCACGACGCTTGTCGTATAGATTTGATAAATTCCTAATTGACAAAATATTTTTACAAAATTGGAAAAAATATTTAAAAATTCCACTTACTTATTGACACAATGACACTAGTGATGTCATTGGCTGGGCTAGGCCTAGCACGTCAAGAAACCAGCATGGCCACTAAACTATGTGTTGGACAACTTCGGTTCCAGCCGAATAAAAGATGCGGTATAACAAACTCCTGTTCTAAAAAAAGCCTCCTCGACGAAGGACATGGAAAGGTGCATACATAATTAGTACTCCCTCCGTCCTCGTTTATAAGGCGCACACGTAATACGAGAGTCAAACTTTACCTTCTTTGACCAATAGATTACACATCAATTTTTTCGTTTTGTCATGTAAATTTGACATGGTTAGATTTGTAATCAAATGTACTTTCCAATAAGTATAAATCCATAGCCATAACTAATGTAATATAAAAGAAATGAGTAGTCAAAGTATGATTTAGAAGACTGTGCCATGTTATCTCACGCCTTATAAATGAGCACGGAGGGAGTACCTTTTTAAAACAAAATACAAAAATAGTTCTGACTTCTGAGTACGACATAGGTACAAGTAGCAGTTATTCCTCAAACCCGGTACCCCTGATTCAACACAATTTACGGTCTTGTAAATTTGAGGCTTGGGCTACTGCTTCCGAAAGATGGATAAGCCTACATACTTTTAGCCCACCAAAGCTCATCTAAATTATGTTTTTCATTTTCCCACCAGCCCACGCCATGACTATTAAATTAAAAATGTTTCAAAATTTTGAAAAATGTTACAGTATTTTTTCTTCAAGATTTCTAGTAACTTTTCGTCAACATTTTACAAGATATTCCAACATTTTTTAATCAACATTTTTCTAGACGCTTCTTCCAACATTTTTAAGAAATGTTAGTTTCGTCAAATATTTTTTGTCAGCTTTTTGTAAAATGTTGCAACATTTTTTAAAATGTTGGACAACATTTTCTCCATTTTTTAGACTTTTTCCAACATTTTTCAGAAATGTTGGTTTCGTCAACTATTTTTTGTTAACATTTTGCGAAATGTTGCAACATTTTTCAGAAATGTTGGAATAAAAATCTACATTTTTCCATGGGAGTTGGTGCGGGCACCAGCGCAGTAGTGGCCGGCGAGCGCCCGGCGCCGCTGGACCCGGACGAGAGCGGGCTGCCCGGGGGCGCGCGGGCCGGCCGGCAAGGAGGCCGCGGCGGCGCACGGGCCGGCGTCACGAAGCTCGACGCGGGCGCCATGGCGGCGGTGCGGATCTCGGCGAGCGGCCGTGGCCGGCGGCGGCGAGCTCGGCCACGGGAGAGTCCGGCCCAGAGGAGGCGTGGGGGAGCTCCACGGGGCGGCACGCGGCGCGGGTTCACAGGGTGGCACGCGCGGGTTCACAGGGAGGAGGTTCGCGGAGAAAGAGTTAGGGTTAGGGGTGGGATCCAATGGCTATGATTGGTTGCACGATTCTTGAAGATGTGGAAGATGAGTAAGGAAATATCTTTCAGAAGATATATAGGATTTGTCGGCTATATATGGCCAAATGGGTCGCGCAAAATAGGCGACACGAGACCCGTCATGTTTTGGCCCGGCCCAAGCATGCCCTGACACGAAAAAGTTGCAGGTCGGGCCGGCACGACCTAATGTCGCGGGTCGAACCTGGGCAGGAAGTTTGACCCGTCAACAGCACGCGACCCGGCCCGTATAAGGGGCGGCCCATTTAACGGCATGCATAAAAAACACCCACCCACCACGAACCAACCCTAATCTCATCTCCTTCCCCCCGACCCCCCCCCCCCCTCTCTCTCTCGCGACTCTGCCTCGCGCAGGCGGTGGTGCCGCCGCAACCGCCCGTCTGGCCTCCTCGCCTCCCGACCTTCCCGTCGCGCGCCTTCTCTCTCTCTCTCTCTCTCTCTCTGTGTGTGTGTGTGTGTATGCCTTTTGCGGTCACCAGTCGGTGGTTCTGTCGGTGTTTTAGACCGGCAACCTACTACGGGGAGTACCCGAAGTAGATGATTGTGACTCGTCGAGATCGGTAACTCGAAGGAAGAGGCACGTGGCACACAATTTAGACAGGTTCGGGCCGCGAGGTGCGTAATACCCTACGTCCTGTATGCTGCGTAGCTCTGGATTGATAGGGCACGATTACACGATGGTGCAGTAGTGCGCCGTAAGTTGTATGAGAGGAGATTGGATGAAGGGATCGGTCCCTGCCTCGCCTTATATAGTCCGGGAGGCAGGGTTACAAGTCGGAGTAGGGAGAGAGTACTAGTCGAGTACGTCTAGGAGTCCTCTATACAGTGCGGAACATGTACAGCTTCCTAACCGAGTACTACTCCTGTGTAGTCCTTGTGCTCCACGCCTTCAGATGCCGTGTAGCGCAAGCCGGGTAGTCCCAGGGGCCCACCGAGTAGTCGGTCCTGGTACCCACCGAGGTAGTGGGCCCAGGGAGGTCCATACGACAAGCCCCCGAGTACTTTGTAGTCGAGAAGGATAGCTTCAAGTAGTCTTGACGGCCCTAACAAGCAGTCCTCAAGCGTCCCCGAGTGCTGCAGGCCAAGGTCCTCAAGAGTAGTCGAAGCATCCCGAGGCTGGAATGTACTCCAGCTGATGTTTGAGCAATTTTGAAGTCTTCTCGAGTAGTCCCAAGCGTCCTTGAAATCTGCCTTCGAAGGTCTTCAAGAAATGCCAGTCTTGTCTTGAAGCCGGAGCCGTCATGGAGATGCGATTTGCAGAACCGCACTCCACGTGGAGTAGCCCCCGAGCCTCGAGCCGCGGGCTCTGGCTTAGGGTCCATCTGAAATCTTGGCAAGATAATCCCGAAAAATCCGGAGAGAAAAAACCGAAGGACACGTGGCACGGAGCCCCCGAGCCTTGAGTCGAGTACTTCCTCTCGAATTGAAGGGTCTTCTTGGAGAATGTGTCCTGAGATGCTCTTGAGACTAGCCGCTTCCCAGGTAGTCGAGTAGAAGTAGCCGAGCCCCCGAGGTGAGGCGCGTCGACTAGTAGAATACGAAGAGTCACGCGCAGCCGCTGAGTCAGCCGCGCGTGGACTTATCCAGCCGCCCGTTGCGGAGGCGATTTGGCTTATAAATAGAAGCCAAAACCCTTAGGGTTTTTCACCTAAGTGAGCCGCAGTCATTCCATTTGAATTCTTGAAGCAAATCCACTCCCAGCAGCCTGCTGTCGCCGTAGTAGATCTGAGCGCGCCGCCACCCGCAGCCTTCAGGGTAGCCCCCGAGCGGATGCGAGTGAAAACTCCTTGCACTTGGAGAATGAAGCCGTCGCCGTCGAAGACGTCCAAGGCCGGCGGGAAGAAGAGGAGCCGTGCAGAGGCCGCCGCGGCCGCCACCGGTGCGGCGCCGCCCCCTCTCTCCACCGCGCGCCGATCCAAGCCGCGAGTGGAAAAAATCGAAGGTCAAGACGGAGGACTCGCGACCTCGCCGAACCGGTGGGTTCATCGGGGAGAAGGAAGTCGACATGTGGAGATCCGCCGCGGGAGATCCTTATCGATGGAGAAGGCCGAAGACGAGATCCCGATGTTCTCGCGCTTCGTGGAGCGCGGTCTTGCGCTCCCAGCAAGCGACTTCTTCAAGGGGCTGCTCGGGTACTACGGCATCGAGTACCTCAACCTGAACCCCAACGGCATCTTCCACACGTCGGTCTTCGTCCACTTCGCGAGGCATTCCTCGGAATCAAGCCGCACTGGGTGCTCTTCCGGAAGTTCTTCCGCGTCAAGCCGCGGCCCAGTGCCTCCAACCCCGCAGTAGTCGGAGGAGCGGGATCCGGTGAGGGAAGACGCCGCGGAGCGCACTCGGCGTACAAGCTCGTGGACTCCAACACGGACTGGAAGACCAGGTGGTTCTACATCACGAACCACCACCCTGGCCTGCCGAAGCCGAGCGGACGGCAGCCCAGGCATCGCGAATGGTGGAACACGGAGCCCACCATGCAAGAGGGGATCCAGCTCCCCGAGTTGCTAGCACGCATCAGAGTGCTCGGAGAAGCCGGAGCGAGGGCCGAGCATGTGGCCTTCGGTTTCATGAAGCGCGAGGATCCGGCCCGCCGATGGCGCGGGATACGCCGGGGCTTCGAGTACACGGCGACGACGACTCGTCGCGGATGCGGGGGGCGAGCCGGACGACAACGACATCATCGAGAGGTTGTCGCGCATCTTCAAGGACATGCCGCCGTACACGGCGTGCCCGGTCGAGGAGTACTCCGCCGCGCGCCCGCCCAACGAGGTGAGTAGCCGTACCCCCCTCGTCGAGTAGTGAGTACTTGTAGTAGAGTTGCTGACGCCTTGTGTCTTTGCGCAGGATGATGTGAAGCGGTTCGTCTCCGAGCCGCAGCCGCCACCGAGCGGGATCGAGATCCCGGCGGAGGGGAAGGCGAAGGAGCGCCGCGAAGTCGATGAAGGCGACGATCCCGTCATCGTGGAGGATTCCTCCGATGACGACGAAGAAGATGAAGAAACGCTTCAGGACCGCTTGCGACCGGCGGTCGAGGTTTAGCCGTCCGGGCTTGCCTCATGTTCCACTTGTTCAAGACCCTCCGGCTAGCCTGGAGGCTAGCCTTGCTGCGCCGCCACGGAAGCCGCGCAACCCCACCAAGAAGCGGGTGGCGAAGAAGATGAAGGTCTCAGAGACCACGCCTCCGGAGGTAAGTTATCTTGAGCAGAGTAGTCGAGTACCCGTTGTTCGAGTACATTACTGACTAGTAGTCTTCCTTTGTGTGCAGGAGGTGCCGCCAGCGGAGCCCGTCGAAGAGGGCGACGAGGGCATGTGGGACCCGGTGGGGGAACCGGCTGGAAGCCGAAGTCCAACCCCCACTGTTGAAGAACTCCTGGCGCAGCTGGAGCGCCAGCCCCCTGCTCCAGCAGAGAGCAGAGGACCCGTGGCCGCCATCGTTGAAAGGGTGGTGACCTCTGGAGCGCAGGAAACGTCTGCGCCGGCCGCCGCCGCCGTGGAGGAGGCAGTAGCCGAAGAGGCGGAGGAGGAGACGCCCGCCGAGGGTGGGACCGGTTGATATTGCCGGCATCCTCGGTGCTCGGCCGTGACCATCGTCCGGTCGAGCTTGTAAGTACCATGTCCTCACGAGTAGTACTTGCTGCAAGTAGTCGATTTTGTCCGACGACCCTGCGCGAATACTTCCGAGAAAATCCACGGATCCGAGCCGGGACGGGGAGGAGCCCTCGACAGCGGAGGCAGGAGAAGTCGCGCCGCCCGTCGAGGAGCCCGCTCCCGAGGCCCAAGCCGTGACCGAGCCCCCGGCTACCGAAGCGCCGCTGCCGGAGGCGGATGTGGTCGAAGGTGAGTACCCTTCTTGAAGCTGTAGAGCTCCAGGATGAGTAGTCGTAGGCGCTGACGCCCATGTCGTGTTGTTGACAGGTGCTGAAGGTGGTGACATCCCTGCGGGGGTGCCAATGCAGGAGTTGACACCAGAAGCCCCAGAGGCTGCAGGAGGAGCCCCCGAGCCCGTGGGGGAAGTCGTCGAGAAGTCCACCGGGGGGGAGGCGGCCACCACGTCGCCAGGGGTTGCCCTGGAGGTGGCTATCCGATCCCCTGAGATCCAAGACGCGGAGCCCATCCGGTCTGCGCCGATGACGGAGGCTACCTCGAGTAGCCGCGGCGGGATAGAACTTCTGGCGGACGATCTCGTGGAGCCGGCGACGGTAGCCAAGCACATGGAGGCGATCCGTCAAGCCGAACAATGGATGAAGGTACGTGACCGTAGCCTTAGAGTAGTCAATCCTTTATCGTTGAGTACTCTTCTTGACTTGAGTTGTCTTGTGCAGGACGTCGCGGAACGATCCCGCGAGAAGTCGAACCTGCTGCAAGGTTACGGCGACACCGTGCTCCGAGCCGAGGCCCTGGAGGAGCAGCTCGTGAAGTCGTGGAAGCACGCGGCTGCTATGCAGTCGAAGCTCGACGCCGCCTTCGCCAAGTACCACAACGACATCATGGAGTTGCAGGCGAAGGGCGACGAGTTGGTGCGGAAGAACAAAGGCCTCCGCAACAAGAATAAAGGTATGTCCTTTGACTTGTCGGGTACTTGTTGGAAGTCGTGAAGCCTCTGACCCGTTGTTGTGTTCTTTGTGTTGCGAGCTTGAGGGCCGGGTGGAGCGGTGAAGGCCTCGGAGGTGAGCATGAAGAACCTCTTCTACGGGAGCAGGAAGCCCGCCAGGTACTCGAGCTCGACTACAAGGAACTTGCCTTCGAGTGCGAGAAGCACATGGAGCTGCGGATTGCCTCTGACAGGGATCTCGTCAACTGCTACAAATCTTTGCAGAAGTTGAATGAAGATTGCGAGGCGCTGCGGGCCCAGCTGAAGGATCTTGAAGAGGCCGCTCTCCCGATCGCGAGGCTTCTGGTGCCGCACCCGGGCGGCCCCAAGATCGCCCCTCTGGTGGATCGACTCCGTGAAGCACCAAGCCGGCTGGCCGCCTACGTCAAGCACATGGCCAAGTCGATCCCGCGACAAGTCTTGGCCTTCATGAAGTCGTACTTCCCGAAGGCTCCAGTGGAGGTGGTCGCCGGCGGGGTAGCCGCCAACTGCTCGGATGAGCGATGCGCGAGCCGCTTTGGAGCGGATGGCTCCCATCGCGGAGCAGGTAGCCGAAAAGCTGAACCTCCAGTAGCCCTGCATAGGTAGCTAGTAGCCATAGTTGTACAGGGAACACTTGTAATGAATTATTCATGTATCAATGAAAAGAAATTTTCCAGCAATGAGTACTCGTAGCCGCGATCTTAGAGTGCGGAGCGCCCATCGTGGAGTAGGTGCGAGTAGTGGTACTCGACCTCAGTAGTCCCGTTGTAGGGAGTAGACAGTAAAGAAGTTGATGAACAATCAAACTTTATTACTGAAGAAGTACACCTGGGTGGCCAGGGCCGTAGTTACAAGGTAGTCGCCTGGACCCGGAGGCCGCTTACAGCTAAGTGGCGCTGGAGCGGGTAGCCGCTTGCAGCTGGTGATCCGTAGGTAGCCGTGTAGGCTGGATCGTAGATCCGTAGGTAGCCGTGCAGGGCTGGATCTTGGTGGGTGGTCTCTTGGTAGACCGCTGCTAGAGTCCTTGACGCTCGTCGCGCCCATGGTCCGTAAGTAGCCGCACGGGGCCGGACCCGGAGAAGAGTAGTCCGGAGGCGGAGCCGGGACCGGAGGGTCGCTTGCGGCGAGGGGTGTTGATGTAGTCGTGTAGACTAGGCGTAGAATCGACAGAGTTGGTCGACGTTCCACGAGTTGTTGACGTCTTCGCCTTCAAGTGTTTGGAGGCGGTAGGAGCCCGGCCCGGTCACCTTAGCCACGGTGAAGGGGCCTTCCCAGGGGGAGCTGAGCTTGTGGAGTCCTTCCGTGTTCTGGATACGGCGGAGGACAAGATCTCCAACGTTGAAGGAGCATTCCTTGACGTTGCGATCATGGTAGCGTCGGATACCCTCCAGGTACCTTGCTGATTGGACGAGGGCGGCGCAGCGAGCTTCTTCGAGGCTGTCGATGTCAACTCGTCTGCTGTCTTCTGAGACGCCTTCATCGTAGTGCTCCACTGCTGGCGAGTTCCATATGACGTCGGCAGGGAGGATGGCTTCAGAGCCGTAGACCAGGAAGTAGGGGGATTGCCCCGTTGGCTTGGATGGTTGAGTCCGCAGCCCCCAGAGTGCGTTGGGTAGTTCCTTGATCCACTTGCCCCCTTTGGAGTTAGCAGCGTCGTGTAGCCGCTTCTTGAGGGCGTCGAGCACCATCCCATTGGCGCGCTCGACTTGTCCGTTGGCCCGTGGATGGGCAACTGAGACGTATCGGACGTCTATTCCGCTGTTCTCGCAGTACTCCCAGAACTGGTGGTTGTTGAAGTTGGACCCCAGGTCTGTGATGATGCGGTGGGGTAGCCCGTAGCGGTGTACGAGTTCATCCAGGAAGTCGAGTACTCTGTCAGCCTTGGGGCACGTGACCGGCTTGACCTCGATCCACTTGGTGAACTTGTCGATAGCCACCAGTACCCTTTTGAATCCTCCTGGCGCAGTTGGCAGTGGCCCAATCATGTCGAGCCCCCAGCAGGCAAAGGGCTAGGTTGGTGGTATGGTGACTAGCTTGTAGGCTGGGACGTGTTGCTGCTTGGCGAAGAACTGGCATCCTTGGCACCTTCTGACGAGTTCTTCGGCATCGCCCAGGGCTGTGGGCCAGTAGAAAGCTCGCCGGAAGGCTTTGCTGACCAGCGTGCGTTAAGACGCGTGGTTGCCGCAGACGCCCTTGTGGATCTCCTCCAAGATGTCTTTGCCTTCTTCACGAGGGACGCACTTCATGAGTACTCCAGAAGATGCGCCCCGCTTGTAAAGCTTGTCTCCGACGAGGACGTAAGACTTGGCGCGGCGGACGAGTTGTTCGGCTGCGTTCTTGTCGGAGGGGGCCTTCTGCTCACTGAGGTAGTCGATGAAGGGTTGCCTCCAGTCCACGTCGATCATCATGACCTCCTGCCCGGCTGGTGCATGGGCTGGTACAGTGGTCGGTGGCGCCGGCTCTGGGATGGATGGCGCGTGAAGCTCATGGACGAAGACGCCCGCAGGTACTTGGGCGCGGGTGGATCCAAGCTTCGAGAGGACGTCCGCTGCAACGTTGTTGTCGCGGACGATGTGATGGAACTCGAGACCATAGAATTTGTTCTCGAGCTTGAGGACTTCTAGGCAATAGGCGTCCATGTTCTCCTTGTTGCGGTCCCAGGACTTGTTGACTTGGTTGATGACCACTGCGGAGTCGCCGTAGACTAGTAGCCGCTTGATGCCCAGTGAAGCCGCGAGGCGGAGCCCGTGTAGGAGAGCTTCATACTCGGCTTCGTTGTTTGAGACCTTCCGAGAAGATGCGGGACGTACTTGAGTTGTTCGCCCGTTGGAGAGATCGGGGAGTACCCCTCGCGCTGCGCCCTCGAGGTTGAGTGAGCCATCAAAGTACATCACCCAATGCTGCGGTCGCACGGTGGGAGTAGGTAGCTAGTTCTCCCGCCACTCGCCATGAAGTCGACTAGTGCTTGCGACTTGATGGCCGTGCGTGGCTTCAAGTCGATGGTGAGGGCGCCGAGCTCGACGGCCCCACTTGGAGATTCTTCGGTGGCGTCTTGGTTCCTCGGGATGTCGCCGAGCGGGTAGTCGGTGACGACGGAGAGCGAGTACTCCCGGAAGTAGTGTTGTAGCTTCCGCGAGGTGATGAGTAGAGCGTACGGGAGCTTCGCATGGGCCGGTAGTGAGCCTTGGACTCGATAGAACCTCGGCCGACGAAGTAGGCGGGGCGGCCCCCGGGCCAGGGTAGGCGTGGCCGTCTTCCTGCCGCTCGACAACGATGGCAGTACTGACCACGTGAGTAGTCGCGGCTAGGTAGAGCGATGAGGCCGCTAGCCCTTGTGAGGAGCCGTGAGGATTGGCGGCTTTGACGGAAGTCCTTGAGCCGGGCAAGGGCTTGATCTCGCCTCTGGAGTCCACACGAACTTCTCGTGATGCTTGAGTAGTTTGAAGAAGGGGAGGCCCCGTTCTCCTAGCCTCGAGATGAATCCGTTCAACGCCGCCATGCACCCCGTCAGCTTCTGGACGTCCTTGATGCTCGTGGGGGCTTTCATCTTGGGTGATGGCGGAGATCTTCTCGGGGGTTGGCTTCAATGCCGCGCCGGGGCCGATGATGAAGCCGAGTAGTTTGCCCGAAGGGACGCCGAAGACGCACTTGTTCGGGTTGAGCTTCCAGCGGTACTCGCGTAGCGATGCGAAGGTCTCTTCTAGGTCGTCGATGAGGGTACTGGAGTCCCTGGTTTTGACAACCACGTCGTCCACGTAGGCCTCGACGTTCTTGTTGAGTTGCCGCTTGAAGCAGGCCTGGATGGCCCGTTGATAGGTAGCCCCGGCGTTCTTCAACCCGAATGACATGGTCGTGTAGCAGTACGCGCCAAACGGGGTGATTGAAACGACCCGAATTTCCGCGAACGGAAACCCGACTCTCTGCACCTCCGTGATAGTCCCAGGAAGAGGCTATCACGTGCAATCCCTGTCTCAAGTGGTACAAATCCATACAACACGAAAATAAAAGAAGAATTACATAATATTAATATTACAACATCAGAGTACAACTCTTCGGCACAAGCCGGGTACAAGTCCAACAGGACTAAATCAAGAAAGGTAAAACACCTACGCAGCGGATCTACATAAGCGAAGCGTCTCCAGCTCCACAGGCAAACTCGAGCATAGGACCAGCTCTAGTCTTCACACCTTCGTCACAGAAGTTGTAGTCGTAGACGGTCACCGAGTCCGAAACGCCGGCATCTACCCGATAAGCGGGTAGGTCATGTCGACTTCCCAACAAAGAGCAAAAGCGGTGGTTGAATCTAGTATGCATGGATAAAACCTATATTGGGGTCAGAAAGTTATGCATGCGGCAACGCGGTAGCAACAATCAAGGTATGCAGAATATGCAGCGAGGTCCACACCTACGGGAGGTCTACACCCTCGAGATCCACACCTCTGAGGTCTACACCTCCGGGGTCCGCACCCCTCAACAAGGATGTCCACACCAAAGCACTGAATCACAACCACGATCCAGCTCCCAACTCTCAACTGCGATGTGGGGCCCACCTGCTCCTATCCCCACATATCAACGGCCACAGGCCGGGCTCACACACTCAGGGGAGAGAAGAAGCACAAGAAAAGAGTCTAGCCAGTGAGAGATCAGAGGACTGTCCATAACCAGTGGACACGGACTATAGCTATAGGTTTAAACACTCTGCAGAGGTTGTACAACTGTACCCGCCCGAGTAGAGCCGGAGACGGTGGCCGCCGTCCCAAACCCTACCATACGGCTGGAGTCCAAGTAAGTGGATAGTACCCTCCTGCGTCTCCGAGTCTGGCGCAGCCCCTGGCCGTAGAGCTCATGCGCCGCCGAGGGGTCCCTCGAAGCCGTGGAACCCTTCCCCCGGCCTCGCCGGGCGAAGTCTTCTAAGGAGGAAAGCCGTCTCCCGACACGATCACACCGATCCGCCTACAGGAGGGATGCTATCCACTACGAGTCTCACCCCGCACCCCCGCCCAATACAAGGCGGGCGGTTTGTACGGTAAAAGTCCACTGAAGCAAGGTCAACTGACGATCGGTCCTTAAGGGCCGAGAGCAAGCACTCACCATCTCCATCCCGTCCGACACGCCGCTCGGGCGAGAGGCCAGATCGCATCTCCCCGAGGTAGGCGTTCACAAGTAACCAAACGGCTCGCTCCCGCCAGTAACACATCAAGGAAGAACACACCCAGAACTCACGCTAGAACACACCGAGATCTCCCACATCTCAGTCCAAACCCAGAGAACCATCCATAATCAAGCAACAAAAGTATGGATAGTTGGTATATGGGACTAGCTAGGGGTCTGTAGCTAGCCCCGAGGTAGGTAAAGCAAGGAATCAGGATATATCAAATAACAAGGCAAGGCTAATCAAATGGCTATGCAATCCATCAAATCAAGTAACATAAATATAGCACTAGCAACTAATAGCATGCATGGGTTCTACATGGTTGGGAGTGACATGACACCTACGCGGTAGTCGTCGTAGAGTAGTAGGGGTTGAGCGTCCTCTCGAGCAAAGTCGGGGTAGTCGCGTCTCCTCAGACGTCGCAGCTCGGGTCCTCAACAAGATCACAAGCCTACACGAGATGCGACGTGGAAATAAATAACGAGCATTCATCTAATGCAAAAAAACATCAATAAGAACCAATTTAGAAGATCCAAATAAACTCCAGAATAAATGCAGGCAGCACTGGTGTAATTAATGCATATAAAGTAATTGGTTTTAAAACAAAAATAGTTTAAGCAACTTGTTTTACATACTAGTAAATAGGGTAGGATCAAGAGTTAGTTCAAAGTTAGCTTACGGGTCTTACGGCTAGGATCTTAGGTAATCAAGCCTGCAAGAAGGAAAGCGGAGAGGTTGAGATCAAGTACTTGCTAGGTTTTAGCTCTTGGGTGATCAAAGCGGTAGCGTGAAGGGTGATGAAAGCAGAGCGAAGCAAAGATAACTAGAAAAGGCATTATCATGCCAAGATATGCGGCGACAGCTCAGACGGCATGAAAGGATCATCTTGTGACTGACATCGAGTGGCGATGAGGTAAAGTGTGTTTAAGGGCGCTACGAGGCATGTACTGATGATGCGGCAACGTCCATGGCAGGGCAGCTAGGTTGCGGCTCGGGGTTGCCGTGCGTGAAGCAGAGGCCTCTGCTAACGACACGGCCGTCCATCACGTGCAACATCCTGGTTTCAAGCACATGGCACGGTACACGCTTCACAGCACGAAGCAGAGCAGAGCGAGAGCGAGAGCAGGTATGCGCGAAGCAGCAAAGAGGGAAGGCAAAGGTGTAGAGAAGGTCGACGATGAGATAATGGGGTAGGATTCTGTCCGCGGCACGCCAATGGTTAGTTGCGGGGCTCGGCGTCCCATACCCACATTAGCACAGTGGCGGGCAGCGGCCACGAATTCTACTCCAAGAACGCGGGGCGAAAAGGGGCTCGGTTCAAGGGCAAGAGCGGGTAAGGATAGGGTAGCAGTGAGCGTCTCAAAATTATGAAACCAACGCAAGTGGTTTCATAATTTTCGGAGCTCCGGAAAATTAGTTATGAATTTTTGAAGGAAAGGGGATTTAGGAAACATTTATTAAAACCTTTTACAAATCAGAGAATAATGTTATCAAAATATTGCTGACGTCGGCATGACGTCAGCGTTCAGCAGGTTTAGTGGGTCGAAGCCCACGAGGTCTTACGCGAGAAAGTCCAGGTTTGCACCCTAAACTCTTCTAAGCTCATCTGGGTCCCCGGATGCGGGATCCTTTGCGGTTTCGTGTGGCCGTGCGCGCACCCGCGGGGGAGAGAACATCACGGCGCGAAGGGCCGAGCCACGGATTGACGGCACGTGCGGGCTCAACGTCGGCGGCCGGTCACGGCGCGGCGTGAGCGGTGGTGTGAAGCGGAGAGCGCGGCGGAACGGGTTCGGGTGAGGTAATGGCTGCAGCTTGCCGACGCGTCTTTGGGGTGCACGGCGGCGGAACGGAGACGGGGCCCCGCGGGGAAAACGGCGGCGCGAAGGCCGGACAAGGGTCGGTGCGGGGAAAGAGGAAGAAACATGTCTTGCCGCACTCATTCGTGCAAAACATCGAACACGTGGAGGGCACACGCATATCATCGAACACTTAGAGGGCGAGATGGGTGCTTGGAAGGGTGGCTCACCGAGATCTCGAAGCTGGTGCTCGAGCATAACAAAGAACGGGTGATGGGCATTGAACAGAAGGGAGCGGTGGCTTGGTCTAGATGTAGACGTTCCCGACGGCGGCAACGACACGGGTCGGGGGTGACGGCGTTCCTGGCGAGAGCGGCATCCGGCTCCCTTCAATCTTCTCCCTAGGCGGTGACGGTCCACGGTGGCGTGGCTTGCCGTGGCCATCCGGGCATTTCGACGACAAGTGCGACATGGAAGAAGGTCGCGGCTTGGGCGACACAAAGTGTCGAGCACCTGGTGTGCGTGGCCTTGGTCGGGGATAGAAGGCCGCAACTGGAAGGTGGGCAGCGCAGCTAGGTTGGATCCTGCAAGGAACGTACACGGCACGAAGGCCGGCTTCAGGAACAGAAGAAGGGTGGCGACAGCATCAATCCGCGGTACAGGCATTTCATCAAACAGATTGTGGGCATGTCCGGGCTCGCGGATTTGAACATGCCAACAACGGTCTTAGGTAACCCAGGATACATAGGAGTAAGCACGGCTCGAAGGCCGGCGGCACAGGCAGACAAGATGGCGTCTATGGACGGTGCAAGAGAGGGCAAAGAAAACCTGAACTGGAGGGTCATGGCTCACACACAAAACATCGAACACGGCGAGGGCGTGCTCGGTTCCTACCATGGCCAAGCCATCCATGGTCACTGGTGTTCGAGGGGCATCGAAAACAAATAGCACAGCACGAAGGCCGGCGTCACAGGCAAGCTGCTGGGGAAAACGAGGCGGCTAGGTCGGTCGTCTCACCATCGGGCTCGTGGAAGGTCACCGTGGGGCAGGAAGAGATCGTGGCCGTGATGGCCCGGCGCGGTGCAGGCGAGCTGGTGGTTGTGGTCCGCATCGCGGTTGGTGTCGGTCTCCAGTCCAGCTTCCTGGTTGCCACCCGTGGCGGCAAGAGACAGAGCAGAAGCGGCGGTGCACCCTTCCCATCGGCAGGACATGGAGCCGAGCAGGAGGCAGCGCCTGCAGCTCCAGCTTTCCCGCGTCGCCCTGGAGATGGGCACACGCCCTTCAATGCGCAGGTCGCCATCTTCCCGCAGCTCCCCATCTCCCAGGTCTCCCCTTCCTTCTCCTCTGCTGCCGCGGTGGGAGGAATTTGGGGAGAAAGTCCCCTGGCGGCGGCGGGGCGGGGCCGAGCAAGGGACGGCGGGCTTTTATACGGGCGAACTAGGGTTGGGCGAGTGCAGTAGACGGCGGTGATCATCGGCATCCGTGCCCATAGCCACGCGGCGCGCATCCAGCGGGCAGGGGCGCGATGCGGAGCGCCGCCGGTCTCTGCTCGCTGCGCGGATGTGTTCGGTCGCAGGGAGGAGAAAGGTGAATAGCCCCCTGCTGACGAGTGGGTCCCGCCGGTAAGTGAAGGAAAGAGGAGGGGAGGCCGACGGGCCTTGCTGGGCTGCGAAGATGGGCTGTCCTGATGGGTTCTGCGCAGTTGTGAGGGAGAGATTGGTGGGTCGGCCCAGTTAGCTAGGTGGGTTGGGTTAAAAGCTCAGGGTACACCCTGGTTTGTGTGATACAGGTTGAGGGGCACCCAAAAGACTTCAGCTGCTGCGGTTAAGGCCCAAGTTAGTTGTTAGTCTTTACAAATATCTTTGAAATAGATTTAGTTTTTAGTTTGAATTTGATTAGAGTTCAAATTCACACTTCACTCAATTTGAAACTCCATATAAAATCCAAGAAACTCCAACTCACAGTTTATACTATAGTTTGAAAATAATTTTATATTTGGTTTTAATTTATATGAAATTTGAGATGAGAGGCTAGCAAATTGGGATAAAATTTGGTAGCACGCGAGTTCAAACAAAAAGTTTTAAATTTTTGCGAAAATTCACACATGGGAAAACAATCAAATTTCTGGTATGTTACATTCTACCCCCCTCACGAGAATCTCGTCCTCGAGATTTAAGCTCAAACCCGGTGTGGTGAGGGTCTTCACTTCAGTATGCCCCCGTTTCGGCTTTAAGTTCAGCTTCCAAATGTTGATGTCTTTGACGATGTAGGTCTCCATCGATAGTGTCTTTATTCCAAGGTTTCGCTTGAGCTTAGTCCCACCATGTCCTGTTTCCAGGCGAGGGCCTCCGAAGCTAAGTGATTTTATGTGCCCTGTGTTCGTAGGATTCATAAGCACCCTCCAAGATAATCCATATATCTCACGACTATACTCTGGTTCAAGTACGTGTGAAATTCCAACTACGGCTAGATTCCCCTTCTCTCAATCCATCTCATCTAGTCGTGTTGCGTAAGCTTGATAAGCTTAGGAGTAAAATCTCCGGTGACAGAATAAGACACTTCTATATTATTCCAATCCTCGCGTTCATGGTCATAGACTTCTTATTAATTTAGCTCATTCCAAATTTATTTCTTAATCCATAGGTAGATATCCCGGTTTTCCAAAGAATTAGTGCAATCACACCTCTTATGGTGTGCACTCTCGGCAACTAGCTGAACCTGAGTGAACATGACTTCCTTCCAACTTCCTTCTTCTGAGGGTCCAACAATCATCACCAACTTCGTAGAACACTCATGTTGTAATCCTTTTGTTGGCTTAACACACCCTCGCTAGGCTGTTGGCGATATCCGACATGTCCGATTAACTTCTGGTCATGAACCATATGAATGGTTACTTCCCATTCATGATAGTCCATGTTAAAAGGGGTCATCTACAACATCCTCGACTATGTGAGTGATTCTATCCATCTGAATCTCACATTAGTCCTTTTGATTCCAACTTTTTCAGATGGACCCTATCGACAAAGTCGCATCTATTTTACTGATGCATGTTTAACAAACTCAGGATACATGGTTGATGTCCTCCCTTAGGAATACCATCAAAGCATCATTAATTCCTCAGAACGTCTGTAGTTATCATAACCTGGCGGAGGGATCGGTTCACTTGTGCAGCCTTAGTGTAGACCTTGATCCTTTACCAATCCTTTTAGTTACTCCTCATGATGGTATTCTCACCTTTAGGTATCCTGGAAATATGCATGTCTTTATGGCTTTGCCATGCTTATTCAACAATTCCAAATAATGTCACCCGTTTAGGTGAGCAATTTTCCTCACTTTTGCTCACAACCTCTTATTACCTATTTTCCAATAGGGTGGTAGGTTCCAGTTGCGAGGTCGAACGAATATCTTACGTCCGGTAGTTGTCGGAGTTATTCTCTTTTCCATTAGTTCAATATACGGTGTCCAGTAGAGCTTCTTTATTAATTGCTTATTCCAAAAGTGGGATCGGCCGAACTCCATATCTTATTCCAAAAGTCAACCTCGTAATCCCTTTACATACTCTCCGGCATCCTATTACGAAGCACGACTTGTGGTGCACGGTAATTTTTATTGCTTACACGGTAGTTCCAAAGCAACTACTTAGGGGCGTAAGAGGGATTAATCCAATAAAAATGACTGCGGGATGATTGCTCGTGTAGTGCAAACCTTATATCCTTTGAGTTTAGTCATCCAAATCAAATCCAAAACCTCCACAATACCTTCTAGGTTGAGGTATTGTCTACTTAGGGATGATCCCTTGTTCATGGATTCATTACCTCTGAATACATGGTCGGGGCGCAACTCCATAAAATATGCGTGATTGTCCATCCGTGGAGAGTTCGATGCGCTTTTATCCACTCCCCATTGTCTTGGGTTGTCTTCTGCTGTGTTAATCGCTCTCATCGATGAATCCATTACCAAGATATGAGGTTATCATGTTCCTTCAAGTCTCCACATGATTCTATTAGTGTTTAGTGCGAAGAATCTTATGGGCAAACTCTGTATTCTATTAGCAAATTCCAAAGCGGGTCCTTTGTAAGGTACCTCACGGAAGCTAAAGTACTCGAATAAAACTTCTCGTATTGATTGTTGTTCCATATGGAGTACTTCATCTTTACCCGATAATTGAGTTCCTACGAAATTATCCAAAATGCATCGCCGACATCTTTGGGGTACTCAATTGATCTTAACCAATATATGCTTCCATAGTGGTACATGCACTTCCGAGCTTCGAAAGTTACGAATTCTTGAGGTACTCATTTTACGGTTTACGAACTTGAGTCCAATGTTCTTAGGATATCTCATCCAAAGTATTGGTCTGCTTGGCCGAGGTTGCAAGAAATCCTTCATGTCTTCTGAAGTTTGACCTTGTTAAGTTGGCTTGAGCACATCGCTCTTCGCTCTGTTAGCTTGATCTTGCAGGATGGGGAGCTAAGGTCTCTAGAGGAGCCGTCTAAAGATCTAGCAAGCTTAAGCACTCAATACAATTTCACACAAACATGAAGAGGCATAACAACAATAAGACCATAAAGATCCAATCACTCAAGCAATTCACCAAAACAAATGTGTTCCTCGAGGCTGACTCCTAAGACCTTCGAGGTTACACCAACGTAAGCATACTAGTATATCGTGGGCACTTGAGGGATTTTTCCTAACGTTGGTTATATAGCACTTGAAAGAACGCATGCCATCTGGTGTTTCGGCACTAATCTTTCTGAAGTAAGTTGGTGGAACTCTTCCTCATGCTGGCTCTCATGGCTTTGTCCTTGGAAGAAAAGGGGGTACTCTATATTTATTGTTGTATCCATGCCCCTTGTTCCTCATTCTTTCATCTTATTCCGGTCGTCGACCACAGCGAGCATCCAAGTTTCATATTGCTTACCGAGGGAAAAGTCCACGGGGTCAATTATCCGGCTATTACTGCGAGTATGTGTGATGCTTGCTTGTAAGTGGTGCTATCTTGACTGTTCAATCCATTGGTCGCCTCACGTAGCTACAACTCATTTTGATATCTTAATCCTTCGTGACTCGGCTATCCGTATAGCTTCGAGCCTTTGGGTCTTCATCCAACTGCTGAGCTACAGGCATATCAGGAATCTTCGACTCCTGCATCCAAGCTTATGGGTGCTAGTTCCATATAGTGCATCTAATTTATGTATGTTGGCACCCTAAAATTTAAAGTCTTAACTCCTCATTGTCCTCGGAGTTGGGCATCTTGGGTTATCCAAGCTCTGTTCCGAGCAAAAGGTGGAAGGGTGCAGCCTGTCTGTTGTAGATTCATCTGTATGCAGACTTCATATATCACGGGGCAATCTAGTCATTCCCCGGTGGATTTAGTTCCAAAGTAGTGACAACCGTGTTGGCATAAGATTACATTGCAAAGTCATTGGGGGATATCCCTAGTGAGTCCAGTAGATTCTCTTCCTTTTCCCCGTACTCAATCTTCATAGCTGTCACTGTCGTAGTTGTCTTTCCCTTGTATCAAACGTCGTCTCGTAGAGTTGCAGGGTCTGGAAACATGTGACATCTGTTGTTCTCCTTAGGTCACCAATCGCGTAGAGGGGTTGTTAGTGAGTCAGTTAGTGAGAATTCAAGGGGGTAATAGCATATTTCAAGGGGGATTATATAAAAGTCAAGGAGTATATACTCAATCAAGAATATTTAGGTTGTCCTAAACTATCGGCCATTGCTAGGGCTCGTCCTACGCTCAAGTACGGCTCTGATACCACCTGAAACGACCCGAATTTCCGCGAACGGAAACCCGACTCTCTGCACCTCCGTGATAGTCCCAGGAAGAGGCTATCACGTGCAATCCCTGTCTCAAGTGGTACAAATCCATACAACACGAAAATAAAAGAAGAATTACATAATATTAATATTACAACATCAGAGTACAACTCTTCGGCACAAGCCGGGTACAAGTCCAACAGGACTAAATCAAGAAAGGTAAAACACCTACGCAGCGGATCTACATAAGCGAAGCGTCTCCAGCTCCACAGGCAAACTCGAGCATAGGACCAGCTCTAGTCTTCACACCTTCGTCACAGAAGTTGTAGTCGTAGACGGTCACCGAGTCTGAAATGCCAGCATCTACCCGATAAGCGGGTAGGTCATGTCAGCTTCCCAACAAAGAGCAAAAGCGGTGGTTGAATCTAGTATGCATGGATAAAACCTATATTGGGCTGTAGAAAGTTATGCATGCGGCAACGCGGTAGCAACAATCAAGGTATGCAGAATAAGCGGCGAGGTCCACACCTCGGGAGGTCTACACCCTCGAGATCCACACCTGCGAGGTCTACACCTCCGGGGTCCGCACCCCTCAACAAGGATGTCCACACCAAAGCACCGAATCACAACCACGATCCGGCTCCCAACTCTCAACCTGCGATGTGGGGCCCACACTGCTCCTATCCCCACATCTCAACGGCCACGGGCGGGCTCACACACTCGGGGGAGAGAAGAAGCACAAGAAAAGAGTCTAGCCGGTGAGAGATCGGAGGACCGTCCATAACCGGTGGACACGGACTATAGCTATAGGTTTAAACACTCTGCGAGAGGTTGTACAACCGTACCCGCCCCGAGTAGAGCCGGAGACGGTGGCCGCCGTCCCAAACCCTACCATACGGGTGGAGTCCAAGTAAGTGGATAGTACCCTCTGCGTCTCCGAGTCCGGCGCGGCCCCCGCCGTAGAGCTCATGCGCCGGCGAGGGGTCCCTCGAAGCCTGTGGAACCCTTCCCCGGCCTCGCCGGGCGAAGTCTTCTAAGGAGGAAAGCCGTCTCCCGACACGATCACACCGATCCGCCTACGGGAGGGATGCTATCCACTACGAGTCTCACCCCGCACCCCCGCCCAATACAAGGCGGGCGGTTTGTACGGTAAAAGTCCACCGAAGCAAGGTCAGCGACGATCGGTCCTTAAGGGCCGAGAGCAAGCACTCACCATCTCCATCCCGTCCGACACGCCGCTCGGGCGCGAGGCCGCATCGCATCTCCCCGAGGTAGGCGTTCACAAGTAACCAAACGGCTCGCTCCCGCCAGTAACACATCAAGGAAGAACACACCCGTAACTCACGCTAGAACACACCGAGATCTCCCACATCTCAGTCCAAACCCAGAGATCCATCCATAATCAAGCAACAAAAGTATGGATAGTTGGTATATGGGACTAGCTAGGGGTCTGTAGCTAGCCCCGAGGTAGGTAAAGCAAGGAATCAGGATATATCAAATAACAAGGCAAGGCTAATCAAATGGCTATGCAATCCATCAAATCAAGTAACATAAATATAGCACTAGCAACTAATAGCATGCATGGGTTCTACATGGTTGGGAGTGACATGACACACCACGCGGTAGTCGTCGTAGAGTAGTAGGGGTTGAGCGTCCTCTCGAGCAAAGTCGGGGTAGTCGCGTCTCCTCAGACGTCGCAGCTCGGGTCCTCAACAAGATCACAAGCCTACACGAGATGCGACGTGGAAATAAATAACGAGCATTCATCTAATGCAAAAAAACATCAATAAGAACCAATTTAGAAGATCCAAATAAACTCCGAGAATAAATGCGGGCGACCTTTGGTGTAATTAATGCATATAAAGTAATTGGTTTTAAAACAAAAATAGTTTAAGCAACTTGTTTTACATACTAGTAAATAGGGTAGGATCAAGAGTTAGTTCAAAGTTAGCTTACGGGTCTTACGGCTAGGATCTTAGGTAATCAAGCCTGCAAGAAGGAAAGCGGAGAGGTTGAGATCAAGTACTTGCTAGGTTTTAGCTCTTGGATGATCAAAGCGGTAGCGTGAAGGGTGATGAAAGCAGAGCGAAGCAAAGATAACTAGAAAAGGCATTATCATGCCAAGATATGCGGCGACAGCTCAGACGGCATGAAAGGATCATCTTGTGACTGACATCGAGTGGCGATGAGGTAAAGTGTGTTTAAGGGCGCTACGAGGCATGTACTGATGATGCGGCAACGTCCATGGCAGGGCAGCTAGGTTGCGGCTCGGGGTTGTCGTGCGTGAAGCAGAGGCCTCTGCTAACGACACGGCCGTCCATCACGTGCAACATCCTGGTTTCAAGCACATGGCACGGTACACGCTTCACAGCACGAAGCAGAGCAGAGCGAGAGCAGGTATGCGCGAAGCAGCAAAGAGGGAAGGCAAAGGTGTAGAGAAGGTCGACGATGAGATAATGGGGTAGGATTCCTGTCCGCGGCACGCCAATGGTTAGTTGCGGGGCTCCGGCGTCCCATACCCACATTAGCACAGTGGCGGGCAGCGGCCACGAATTCTACTCCAAGAACGCGGGGCGAAAAGGGGCTCGGTTCAAGGGCAAGAGCGGGTAAGGATAGGGTAGCAGTGAGCGTCTCAAAATTATGAAACCAACGCAAGTGGTTTCATAATTTTCGGAGCTCCGGAAAATTAGTTATGAATTTTTGAAGGAAAGGGGATTTAGGAAACATTTATTAAAACCTTTTACAAATCAGAGAATAATTTTATCAAAATATTGCTGACGTCGGCATGACGTCAGCGTTCAGCAGGTTTAGTGGGCCGAAGCCCACGAGGTCTTACGCGAGAAAGTCCAGGTTTGCACCCTAAACTCTTCTAAGCTCATCTGGGTCCCTGGATCTGGGATCCTTTGCGGTTTCGTGTGGCTGTGCGCGCACCTGCAGGGAGAGAACATCACAGCGCGAAGGCTGAGCCACAGATTGACGGCACGTGCGGGCTCAACGTCGGCAGCCCGGTCACAGCGCCGGCGTGAGCGGTGGTGTGAAGCAGAGCGCGGCGGAACGGGTTCAGGTGAGGTAATGGCCTGCAGCTTGCCGACGCGTGCTGGGGTGCACGGCGGCGGAACGGAGACAGGACCCTGTAGGAAAACAGCGGCGCGAAGGCCGGACAAGGGTCGGTGCAGGAAAGAGGAAGAAACGTGTGCTGCACTCATTCGTGCAAAACATCGAACACGTGGAGGGCACACGCATATCATCGAACACTTAGAGGGCGAGATGGGTGCTTGGAAAGGTGGCTCACCGAGATCTCGAAGCTGGTGCTCGGGCATAACAAAGAACGGGTGATGGGCATTGAACAGAAGGGAGCGGTGGCTTGGTCTAGATGTAGACGTTCCCGACGGCGGCAACGACACGGGTCGGGGGTGACGGCGTTCTCGGCGAGAGCGGCATCCGGCTCCCTTCAATCTTCTCCCTAGGCGGTGACGGTCCACGGTGGCGTGGCTTGCTTGTGGCCATCCAGGCATTTCGACGACAAGTGCGACATGGAAGAAGGTCGCAGCTTGGCCGACACAAAGTGTCGAGCACCCGGTGTGCGTGGCCTTGGTCGGGGATAGAAGGCCGCAAGCGGAAGGTGGGCGGCGCGGCTAGGTTGGATCCGCAAGGAACGTACACGGCACGAAGGCCGGCTTCGAGAACGAGAAGAAGGGTGGCGACGGCATCAATCCGCGGTACGGGCATTTCATCAAACGGATTGTGGGCATGTCGGGCTCGCGGATTTGAACATGCCAACAACGGTCTTAGGTAACCCAGGATACACAGGAGTAATCACGGCTCGAAGGCGGTGGCACGAGCGGACAAGATGGCGTCTATGGACGGTGCAAGAGAGGGCAAAGAAAACCTGAACTAGAGGGTCATGGCTCACACACAAAACATCGAACACGCTGAGGGCGTGCCTGGTTCCTACCATGGTCACTGGTGTTCGAGGGGCATCAGAAACAAATAGCACAGCACGAAGGCCGGCGTCACAGGCAAGCTGCTGGGGAGAATGAGGCGGCTAGGTCGGTCGTCTCACCATCGGGCTCGTGGAAGGTCACCGTGGGGCAGGAAGAGATCGTGGCCGTGATGGCCTGGCGCGGTGCAGGCGAGCTGGTGGTTGTGGTCCGGATCGCGGTTGGTGTCGGTCTCCAGTCCAGCTTCCTGGTTGCCACCCGTGGCGGCAAGAGACGAAACGGCCCGGCGGCGGTGCACCCTTCCCATCGGTAGGACATGGAGCCGAGCAGGAGGCAGCGCTTGCAGCTCCAGCTTTCCCGCGTCGCCCTGGAGATGGGCACACGCCCTTCAATGCGCAGGTCGCCATCTTCCCGCAGCTCCCCATCTCCCAGGTCTCCCCTTCCTTCTCCTCTGCTGCCGCGGTGGGAGGAATTTGGGGAGAAAGTCCCCTGGCGGCGGCGGGCAGGGCCAGAGCAAGGGACGGCCAGGCTTTTATACAGGCGAACTAGGGTTGGGCGAGTGCAGTAGACGGCGGTGATCATCGGCATCCGTGCCCATAGCCACGCGGCACGCATCCAGCGGGCAGGGGCGCGATGCGGAGCGCCGCCGGTCTCTGCTCGCTGCGCGGATGTGTTCGGTCGCAGGGAGGAGAAAGGTGAATAGCCCCCTGCTGACGAGTGGGTCCCGCCGGTAAGTGAAGGAAAGAGGAGGGGAGGCCGACGGGCCTTGCTGGGCTGCGAAGATGGGCTGTCTTGATGGGTTCTGCACGGTTGTGAGGGAGAGATTGGTGGGTCGGCCCAATTAGCTAGGTGGGTTGGGTTAAAAGCTCAGGGTACACCCTGGTTTGTGTGATACAGGTTGAGGGGCACCCAAAAGACTTCAGCTGCTGCGGTTAAGGCCCAAGTTAGTTGTTAGTCTTTACAAATAGCTTTGAAATAGATTTAGTTTTTAGTTTGAATTTGATTAGAGTTCAAATTCACACTTCACTCAATTTGAAACTCCATATAAAATCCAAGAAACTCCAACTCACAGTTTATACTATAGTTTGAAAATAATTTTATATTTGGTTTTAATTTATATGGAATTTGAGATGAGAGGCTAGCAAATTGGGATAAAATTTGGTAGCACGCGAGTTCAAACAAAAAGTTTTAAATTTTTGCGAAAATTCACACATGGGAAAACAATCAAATTTCTGGTATGTTACAGTGATGAACGCGGTCTTTTCCTGGTCTTCCTCCTTGATTGCGATCTGGTGGTACCCGGAGTAGCAGTCGAGGAAGCAGAGCAGGTCGCAGCCCGCCGTGGAGTCGATGACTTGATCAATCCGCGGCAACCCGAAGGGGTCCTTGGGGCAGTGCTTGTTGAGGTCGGTGTAGTCGACGCACATCCTCCACTCGTTCGAGTTCTTCTTGCGGACGAGGACGGGGTTGGCGAGCCACTCGGGATGGAACACTTCTCCGATGAAGCCGGTGCGAGTAGCTTGGCGAGCTCCTTCTTGATGGCGTCCCGTCTGTCGTCGGCAAAACGTCGGAGGTGTTGTCGCTTGGGGGTGTCCTTTGGATCGACGTTGAGGCAGTGCTCAATCAGCTCCCTGGGCACTCCTGGCATGTCCGCTGGTTTCCACGCGAAGATGTCGCGGTTAGCCCGAAGAAAGATGATGAGCGCGTCTTCCTATTTGGGGTCGAGGCCGGCCCCGATGGTGGTGGTCTTGCTGGGGTCGCCTGTTCCAAGGTCGACCGTCCTGACGAGTACCTCCTCAGGTGGCTGAGGCTTGTTGGCGCTGTCGGACTTCTCTGGGATGTCGAGTTCGTTCGTGGCGAGCTTCTTCGACGCGGCGTAGACCTCCATCATTGCGTTGGGTACTTGGTTTGTTGAAGCGATCACCACGGCCTCTGTATCGCAGTCGTGGGAGATCTTCAAGTCCCCTTGGAGGGAGAGTACACCGGCTGGACTTGGCATCTTGAGTACCAAGTAGGTGTAGTGAGGCACCGCCATGAACTTGGCGATGGCCGGTCTGCCGAGGATGGCGTGGTAAGAAGTCTCGAAATCCGCGACCTCGAACTTGATGTACTCGGTGTGGTAGTTATCCCGAGACGCCCCGAAGGTAACTGTCGGTGTTTTAGACCGGCAAACCTACCAAGGGGGTACCCGAGGTAGTAGATTGTGCGGTGGGGATCATGATCGGGAGACCGAGAACTCGAAGGTATGCGCAAGGACACGGGACACAAGATTTATACAGGTTCGGGCCGCCAAGGTGGCGAGCCCTACGTCCTGTTTGGGGGGTCAAGTATGGCACCCTGCGCTTGGTGTTGGTTGTCCCCGGAAGGATTGGGGATGTGCGGCTAGGTACCCGGCCCTCCTTTATATAGTCCAGGGGGCGGGTTCCTAGTCGGTTACAAGGCAGGAGTCCTAGTAGGAGTACACAGAGCGAGTCCTAGTAGGAGTACAGGGGAATTCTACCAGGAGTCCGTCTTCTACTATTCTTCCTTCCTTGCATGAGTACCCGGGGTGTATGCCCGACAAGCCCCCGAGCACGTTGGAGTCGAGAGTAGTAGTTCGAGTAGTCTTGAAGCCTCTTCGAGTAGTCCTTGAGCGTCCTCGAGTACTGCTTGGAGAAGCCTTCAATAGTACTTGAACTGTCGCGAGGCTGGAAGGTGGTCCAGCTCATCAGTCTTGAAAAAATTTGAATGATGGGTGTAGCATAGCAGCCCCCGAGCCTTGAAATGATTAGGTAATCAATCCAAGGGTCTTCAGTGTTCGCGAAGCCATCATCCGAGTACTCTTGCAGCGTGTAGCCCCCGAGATAAGAGAGCCGTATGAGCCACGTCGAGTAGTGATTGGTGAGGAGCCCCCGATCTTGAGAGCGAGCGAAGCATGCTGAAGTTATCTTCAAGTAGCCCCCCAGCTGGAGAGATTCCAAGTAGCAGTTTGGCGTCGAGCCGTGGAGCTTGAGAAGTAGTCGTGCCGTCAGAGCGGACTTTAGGTGCGACTTAAAAACCGAAGTCGACTTTGTGCCGCGTGGAGCGGACTTTGAGATGCGACTTGAAATCCGAAGTCGACTTTAGTTGCCGCGCGGAGCGGACTTTGATATGCGACTTAAAAACCGAAGTCGACTTTGTGATGCCGCGCGGAGCGGACTTTGAGTTGCGACTTGAGAACCGAAGTCGACTTTGTGCCGCGCGGAGCGGACTTTGATATGCGACTTTAGAAGTCGACTTTAGGATGCCGCGCGGAGCGGACTTTGAGATGCGACTTGAGAACCGAAGTCGACTTTAGTTTGCCGCGTAGAGCGGACTTTAAGGTGCGACTTGAGAAGTCGACTTTAAGATGCCGCGCGGAGCGGACTTGATATGCGACTACAATAGTCGACTTTGTGCCACGCGGGGTGGACTTAAGATGCAAAAAACGAAAAAGCACTTTCCGGAAAGCCAAAGCGAATGAAAAATCAGAGAAAACGAATAGTTTTGCCACCGGAGCGGGCTTAAGATTGCGACCGGAGTCGGCTTGTGCCACCGGACTGGGCTTAAGTACCTGAGCCATGGATTTCGGACCCAAGGTACGATTCTTGCCGGAGCGGGCTTGAGGGTGTGACCGGAGTCGGCTTGTGCCACCGGGCCGGGCTTGGATGCGACCGTTAGCGTCGACTTGTGCCACCGGAGTGGACTTGAGTACCGAGCCATGGATTTCGGACCCAAGGTACGATTGCCGCCGGAGCGGGCTTGTGCCACGGAGTGGGCTTGAGTACCGAGCCATGGATTTCGGACCCAAGGTACGGGTGCCACCGTAGTGGACTTGAAGGTGCGGCCGGAGTCGACTTGCGTGCACGGGCCATGGATTTCGGACCCAAGGTACGGGGCGCGAGTACTTAGGGCACTTGGACCCATGGTACGAGTGTGAAGACCACGTGCGGCTAGGTTCCATCGTCGCCGGAGACCCGAGGGCCGCTTACGGCTAGGTTCCATCGAAGCTTACACACGTAGTATGCCACCGAAGCGAGGGCGAAGATGCGGCCGGAGTCGACTTTAAGATGCCGCACGGAGCGGACTTTAGAATGCGACTTTAGAAGTCGACTTTAGATTGCCGCGTGTAGCGGACTTTAGAAGCTGCTTCCTAGGGATAGCCCCCGAGTTTATGAAGTAGACTCGTGGAAACTTGATTGATATGCCCCAAGAGTAGTCAGCAGAGTGTAGCTCCCGTGAAAACCCGCCGAGAAGCATACACAAATGAGTAGTCGGCAAGCAGTCCTACATGATGAGGAGAACAAGCCAAGAAAACAGCAATCATTTAGATAAATGACTTAGGCAGTTGTTTGCAGAGCGGACTTGTAGATGAAGCCGTGGCGATCGGCGATGGAGCCGCGACGGTTGTTGTTGAAGTCGACTAGTCAGAGTTGATTCCGACTAGTTGTTGGGGGCGTGACTGCCGTTCTCGGCTAGTTTGGAAAACTAGTCGAGATGAATGGTCGACGCGATGCGACCGGGGAAGATGACGTCGTGGCGGCGCGCGGCGTACTCGAAGTAGAGCCAGTGTTGCCGCGAGACAAGTAGTCGCACCCCACGACGTGGCTGAAGTAGAGCCAGCGTGGCCGCAAGACGAAGTCGCGGCGCACGGAGTAGTCGACGACGAGAGCGCGCGACGCGGGTAGTCGACGACGAGTGGCGCGACGAGCCGCGTGACGAGACGCGTGACGTGCCGAGGCACCCGGACGCGCGCGCGAGACGAAGTAGTCGACGACGAGTAGTCGACGACGAGCGGCGCGACAAGCCGCGGGACGAGCCGCGCGACGTGCCGAGGCACCCCGGACGCGCGCGCGGAGACGGAGTAGTCGACGACGAGCGCGCGCGACAAGCCGCGGGACAAGCCGCGCGACGTGCCGAGGCACCGGACGCGCGCGCGGAGATGAAGTAGTCGACGACGAGTAGTCGACGACGAGACCGGAGTAGTCGACGACGAGCGGCGCGACGAGCCACATGATGAGCCGCGCGACGTGCCGAGGCACCCGGACGGGCGGCGTAGTCGAAGTAGTCGACGATGAGCCTACGCGAGGCGGAGTAGTCGACGACTAGCGGCGCGACGAGCCGCATGATGAGCCGCGCGACGTGCCGAGGCACCTGGACGCGCGGCGTAGTCGAAGTAGTTGACGACGAGACCGGAGTAGCGACGACGAGCGACGCGACAAGCCGCATGATGAGCCGCGCGACGTGCTGAGGCACTCGGACGCGCGGCGTAGTCGAAGTAGTCGACGATGAGCCTGCGCGAGGCGGAGTAGTCGACGACGAGCGGCACGACGAGCTGCATGATGAGCCGCGCGACGTGCCGAGGCACCCGGACGCGTGGCGTAGTCGAAGTAGTCGACGACGAGATCGGAGTAGTCGACGACGAGCAGGGAGTAGTCGACGGTGAGCGGCACGACGAGCCGCAAGACGAGCCGCGTGACGAGCTGCGTGACGAGCCGCGCGACGTGCCGAGGCACCCCGGACGCGCGGCGTAGGCGGAAGTAGTCGACGGCGAGCTCCGGAGTGGTCGACGACGAGCGGCGTGACAAGCCGCGTGACGAGCCGCGCGACGAGCCGAGGCACCGGACGCGCGGCGGAGGCGAAGTGGTCGACGACGAACCGAGTAGTCGACGACGAGCGGCGCGATGCGACCGCGTGACGAGCCGCGCGACGTGCCGAGGCACCCCGACGCGCGGCGGAGGCGAAGTAGGTCGCCGGCAGCCGCGGCGACCGGCGACGAGTAGTCGCGGCGCACGGCAAGGTTGACGTAGAGCGCGTGCAGCCGGAGACGAGTAGTCGCGGTGCACGGCGTTGGTGAGGTAGAGCCCGTGCAGCCGGGTGATGAGTAGTCGCGGTGCACGGCAAGGTTGATGTAGAGCGCGTGCAGCCGGAGACGAGTAGTCGCGGTGCATGGCGTGGTTGACGTAGAGCACGTGCGGCCGGAGCCGAGTAGTCTCGGCGCACGGCGAGGTCGACGACGAGCCGCCGCGAGGCGGAGAAGTCGACGATGAGCACGTGCGCACGGCGAGGTTGACGTAGAGCAAACTTGATCGGGTGACACGAAATCGATTCCGTGTAGAGTTTCGGCCGAGCTCCGCGAGTTGCTTCGGTCGTCGAATAGTTGTCCATGTTTACGTCGGCGTCGTCGAGCGATTGATCTTGATGATTAAGGTCCTTCGAATTCGTCGGTGGTGATGATCACCCCTACCAGCGCGGCGGTGTCGGTGTTTTAGACCGGCAAACCTACCAAGGGGGTACCCGAGGTAGTAGATTGTGCGGTGGGGATCGTGATCGGGAGACCGAGAACTCGAAGGTATGCGCAAGGACATGGGACACAAGATTTATACAGGTTCGGGCCGCCAAGGTGGCGAGCCCTACGTCTGTTTGGGGGGTCAAGTATGGCACCCGCGCTTGGTGTTGGTTGTCCCGGAAGGATTGGGAATGTGTGGCTAGGTACCCGGCCCTCCTTTATATAGTCCGGGGGCGGGTTCCTAGTCGGTTACAAGGCAGGAGTCCTAGTAGGAGTACACAGAGCGAGTCCTAGTAGGAGTACAGGGGAATTCTACCAGGAGTCCGTCTTCTACTATTCTTCCTTCCTTGCATGAGTACCCGGGGTGTATGCCCGACAGTAACTGGCAGCACCACTGAGCCCAGTGGGATAGCCGCGTTGCCTGGGATGATGCCGTAGAAAGGCGTGTTGCTCTTGGTGAGCATGGGGGTGACGTCGAGGTTCATCTTCTTCAAGGTTTTGGTGAAGAGGACGTTGAGCCCGCTTCCACCGTCGATGAGCACCTTGTTGAGCTTGGAACCCGCCGCCGTTGGCTTCAGGACGAGGGGGAACCGTCCTGGTTCGAAGAAGCTGGTCCATTGGTCCGCGCGGGAGAAGGTGATGGGTACCTCCGACCACCTGAGAGGGGTCGGGACCGCTGGCTCGATGGACATTACTTCACGACGGGTAGCCTTCTGCTCCCGCCTGCCGGGCGATCCCGCCGAAGAGGACGTTGACGGTCTTCTCGGGTTCTTGGAAGTCGTTGTCGTCGCCGTCCTTCTTCTTGCCCTTCTGGTCGTGAGGGTGCGGTGGCTCCGGCGTATCCTTGAGTGCATGCCTGAGCTGATAGCACTACTCGGTAGTGTGGTTGCCGTTTGGATGCCACGGGCACTTCTTCTTCAGCAGGTCCTTGAACCCGCCAGAATTCTTCTTCGAGTTCCCTTTCGGAGGGCGCTGAATAGCCGCGACGGTGTTGTCTGGCTTGCGCTTGCGGTTGGAACCCGAGTAGTTCTTGTTGTTGTTGTTGTTGTTGCGGCCGCCCTGGTTTGCGTTGCTGCCGCTGCCGCCGCCCTGGTTCTGCTTGGACTTTCCGCGGATGGCGTCGTACTTGGCGTTGGCCTTGTCCTCTTCATCCGCCCAGGACGTGATCATGTCCTTGAGGTGGGGAATGGACCTGGGGCGGCGACGACCGAAGTCCTCGAAGGTGCGGCGATGGTAGAGGTCGTCTCGGAAGAGGTCGATGACCTCCTTGTCGGTGACGTCGACGACGGTAGCGCGCTTGTCGAAAAAGCGGCGCATGTACTTGCGGAGGGTCTCGCCTTGTTCCTGCTTGATCATGGCAAGGTCCATGCGAGTACCCGAACGGTCCATGGCGCCCGCGAAGTTGCTCGTGAACTGCTCCTTCAACTGGTCCCACTTGTCGATCGAGTGCTTGTCGAGCGACTCGAGCCATGTGAGTGGTGCCTGGTCCAGACAGAAGGGGAAGTAGAGGCATTTGGTGTCGCTGTTGCCACCAGTGTTCTCGATGGAGAGGGCGTAGCATCGGAGCCATTGGATAGGATCCTGCTTCGCGTCGTACTTGGTGATCCCCAAAGGTTTGAATTTGTCGGGGAGGAGCAGGTTGCGAAGCCGGGGTGAGAAGGCGGGGAAGCCGTCGCCTTCAGCAGCGGTGGTCGACTTCTTCCGCCGCAGCTCCTCGATCTTCTGGCGAGCGTCGTACCCGCCGTGGGAGGCACCGGAGGCGTGGCTGTTCGCGTGGCCTTGGCCGCCGCGGCTGCCGCCGCCTCCCGGCTCTCTGTTGGCCCCGTGGTTGGAGGCTGCCGTCGTTGCTTTGCCGCCGCCGTCGGGGTCGTTGCCGCCGCCACCGGCCGGAGCGCGGTGGGGAACGACTTCTCGGTTGCCTTGGTCTTACCGTGAAGGTCCGCCGGCGTTGGAGCGGCGGCGGTTTGGATCGGCCCGGGAGGTCAGCTCGAGTACGGTTGGGGCCGGGGTCGGCGCGCCGCGACTAGTAGCTTCATTGTCGCGGGGTTTAGCTGGGAGAGGTTGGTTGACTCTGTTGTCGACCCGCATGAAGTAGGCTTCTTCAGCGAGCTTGGCGATGACCTCTCCAGCGCGTATGCCCTGAGCCTGACGTGCGATCGTTGTGATCGACATGAGGCATTGCTCAGGGGTGGTGTGTACTCTGCTCTCGACCGCCTCGAGAGCTTCCGCAAGGTTGCGGATGGGGAGGTTGTCTCTGAGCCGCGGCGTCGTTCGGCCGCGCTTCTCGTTGCGTTCGCGTCGAGCGTCCCCGGTTGGCGGCGGTCTCGTCCGCGAGTGCGTTGGCGGATAGCTCGTCTCGCGGAGATGTCCTCCAGGTACTGTCTTCGGCCGTGCCCCGAGGGTCTCCGGGGTTTCGCCGGCAGCCATGAAGACTTGGCGATCGGGGGTACCCAAGCTGGACTCAGAGAGTGCCACCTCAGTTGGTGTGTTTGAGTCAGCCTGGGTCAGTGGTGTTCCCTCCTGGAACGGTAGTGAGTCGATGTAGGCGATGTAGCGTGAGTCCTCCTTTGCTAGGTCAGCAGGCTTGCGGTCTGGCCAGTAGACGTATCTTCCGGCCGGCGTCGATTTTATAACCAGCCCAGAGGCTGGCCCTGACAAGGGAAGCTCAGTGGAGTCATCTTCGGACTCGGGCTCCTCAGGGTCCGACCCGAAGTCGAACTCGTAATCCGGGTTCGAGTAGAACTCGGAGAGAGGGCCGGAGTACGAAACGTGGTCGGGGACGGCGTCGGAGTCCGAGTTGTACTCGGTTACGGGCTCCTTGCGGCCCGGCGTGGAGTAGGAGCCCCCCGTGCGGGCCCGGGCGAGGACGCGGGGGCCACGCGCGGAGCGCCGGCGTGGTGAAGGGGCCGCTGCGATGGGCCGAGCGGCCGGCTCGCATGCGATGGCCCATGGCGACGTCGGGTTCGAGTTGGAGACGGACTCGAGCTCGAAGTCAGCGTGGTGGTTGAAGAGCG
This sequence comes from Cenchrus americanus, assembly GCA_947561735.1. Lineage (NCBI taxonomy): Eukaryota > Viridiplantae > Streptophyta > Magnoliopsida > Poales > Poaceae > Cenchrus > Cenchrus americanus. Next base: position 63,296,807 of record OX387241.1, read on the forward strand.
AAATTTCGCCGAACTTGCCGGCGAGTTCGCCTGTGACGACTTCGGGAAGCGTCACGAGGCCTGTCCTCGGGTTGGGCTGCATGGTCAGACGGCGCTGGAAGGAGCCCGCTCCATCAGTAGTGCAGACCCAGGCGCCGAAGACGAAGGTGTCGCCGCGGTTGAAGGCGACAGTTGGCTTGATGTGGACGGAAGCCGTCGAGTTCGCCATGTGATCTCGAGCGAGAGCCCCTACCTGGCGCGCCAGCTGTCGGTGTTTTAGACAGGCAACCTACTACGGGGAGTACCCGAAGTAGATGATTGTGACTCGTCGAGATCGGTAACTCGAAGGAAGAGGCACGTGGCACACAATTTAGACAGGTTCGGGCTGCGAGGTGCGTAATACCCTACGTCTCGTATGCCTTGCGTAGCTCGGATTGATAGGGCACGATTACACGATGGTGCAGTAGTGCGCCGCAAGTTGTATGAGAGGAGATTGGATGAAGGGATCGGTCCCTGCCTCGCCTTATATAGTCGGGAGGCGGGGTTACAAGTCGGAGTAGGGAGAGAGTACTAGTCGAGTACGTCTAGGAGTCCTCTATACAGTGCGGAACATGTACAGCTTCCTAACCGAGTACTACTCCTGTGTAGTCCTTGTGCTCCACGCCTTCAGATGCCGTGTAGCGCAAGCCGGGTAGTCCCAGGGGCCCACCGAGTAGTCGGTCCTGGTACCCACCGAGGTAGTGGGCCCAGGGAGGTCCATACGACAGGTTCCATCTCGGCATCTCCCGGTCCCCCCCCCCCCCGCCTCCCCCGCCTCCTTTGCTCGGCCGGTGGGCTGCGGCTCTAGCCTTTGGGCTCGGCGCCTCCACCGGACTCTACTAGGATTTGGTCACTGGCTCGCCTCTCGGAGTTCTCACTTGGCTTCCTCTGCGGTCGGTAGAGATGGGAGAAAATGAGGTTTTATCTTTCGTGGGCTGATGGGCCGCCCGACCTGTTTAGCTTGGCAGGCTAATGGCCCGGGCTGGCCTGCATAGGAAACAAGGAGGCCGAGTTTGGGCCGAAAGGTCGGCCTGCCGGGCGGCCCGACCCGGCACGATAATTAGGCCGGGTCAGGACGGGCCCGGGCGAGGCTAGGCCGGGCCGCCCATTTGGCCATGTATAGCCCTAGCATTTGTATGGAACCACCAATTTTGACAACCTTGTTAACGATTTTGTCATAGGAATTGCACACCAGATTACAATACTGGATAGTGCAGTCGTGAAAAGGCAAGAATGTTCATGGTCAAGAGAAATATACGTGGAAGTATATAATGTAATGCCACAAAAAATTGCTCACCAGATAGTAGTGAGACTAGATATACATAAAGTTTTAAATCATTTGGACATATCAAAGGCATGTTTCCTTATTCCAACAGAGCACATGATACTACGATGAATAACACTTTGCTATCAGTTCAAAAAGACTCTTCAAAATTGAAACTTTAGTAGCAATCACCGTCAATAATTAGAAAGCTCACATTGATCATTCTAATTTTGAGCCTACACGTATATATGTTGTTCTAGAAATTAGAATAGCTCGACGTAATTTGTGATAAAAAGGTAACATATGACCATAATAACTCCAAAGTGACTTGGAATAATATGGGTGTGCTTGGGACTTAGACTAACATGGTGCAACGTCTTTTAATTTTGGAAGACGTATGCCTGACCTTGACCTTGTAAGCCAACTTTGATAGAATGAAATTTGTTTTTTAGGAAAGAATGAATGAAGGACATGTGTTCAGGTGGGTCTTCTTGAAAGAGCATACGGTGCACCGTAAAAGAGCCTTGTGACAATTATTAAGCTACCAACTGTCTAAACAAGCTGATAATTATTAAGCTTTGTGTGTTTGGCTGGCCAGGGCCCTAAGGCTATCCGCACCGGGGGAACGCAACGGTAGCACTCACATTTGGCATTTTTAACCCCGCATCGTGCGACGCTACACCATACGGAACGCTAGCGCACGCGCGCGTGACGCAATTCCTGGCGTCCTCCCCGGATGCGCTACGACGCCGTCACACAGGCCCCACCTGCTTCTCGCGGCCGCATGCCCCAACCAACCTCGCCTCCCGCCTGTCCTCGGAAGTGCACACAGCGTCGGAGCCCGGAGAGATAGAGGAGGAAAGAGACGGAGCAGACGGACAAGGGAGCCCTGAGCTCGAGCCGTCGTCACCAACGACGATGGGGAGGACGAATCGAAGGCGCCGCGCCGGATCTGAGCTCCGCCGCCATGGTTTCACTGCTCGCCGATCCGCTCCCTGTCGTCGTCGTTGCGGATATCGCCGGCTTCTCCTCCTGCGTCGATTCGAGGCCCTCCTCGATCTCTTCGCCGCCGACCACCTCCGCCGCTAGCCACGAGTGGGAGCTCCACTGTCGGGGGCAAGGGCGCGCGCACAGAGGCTGCCGTCCGCGAGGACCTCCGCCGCCGCAGGCCGCCCGGAGCTGCTGCCCCTGCTCCTCCTTGGCACCCCGCGCCTGCCGACGGCGCCCAAGATGCTATTGGTGGGTGCATCGCGGCCACCCGCATGCCTCCGACCTCTGTGCGTGTGAGCTGGAGGGAGATCCGGCGTGAGCCTCTGCACCACTGCCGTCGTCACTCATAGATTGGCGCTCGAGGGCCCACCGGCATGAGCACCCTCCTCGGTGGCGTCGGATCCAGCCCCGGTCGCGCTGCTCGATCCAGTACGGCCGATGTTCGCCGGCGGATCCCTACCGCGAGCTGGGGAGGGGCGGAGGGAGCAGTGCGGCGAGCCGAAGGGGGGAGGGAAGGGCCGGCGCCGTGGGGGGAAGGGGATGGCGGCGCGCCGGGGCATGTGAAATTGCGAAGAGAATGAGGGAAAGGAGAGAGAGTGGGAGGGGAGGGGGCGCCAGAGGATTAAAAAAAGCTGACAAATGGGCTCGGGAGCTGTTAGTTTGTATGGTGTATGAGATATAAAGGATGACGAGTGCGGGGAAATTGATACTGAACTGTAAAATCGCGATGACCCAGGCGGGGAATATTACTTTGGGCATGAATGGATCCATGTGTTAGTGTTAGTTTGTGGCAAACTAACACAAAACTAACACAAAAGATCCATTCATAGGTGTTATTTTGGTGTTAGTTTGGACTAACACGTACCAAAAAAACTAACACCTACAAGAGGTGGTAATTGGTGTTAATTCTAGTGGACCCCACACCTTTTACTCTTTCTCTCTCTCCCTCTGGATCCTCCAATGATTGCAAAAATAGCACTATATGCAAAAGTAACACATGTATCCATGCATCTAAGGTGTTAGTTTGTTAGGTGTTAGTTTGAGGTGCAAAATACTACCACTAAAACTAACACTAACACCAATCATCCATTCATGGCCTTTTAGGGGATGGATTCGGAGTACGAGTGCGGATAGCCTAACCTGCCTTTGCACACCCATAAGTTGGGCATGGCATGCATGCAGAGCCAGCTCGATGGAAACGTATAGATGTCAAGCATTTTCCTCAAGAGTTAAACCTAAACCAATGCAAGCAAAGCAATCACACCCAACGTGACTAACTGGTTAGAGTTAACTAGTATAAAATCCCTTATTTGTGTTTGTTTGATCGTGTATATATACGAGGTACTAGTAACAGGACAATTTTGATTTTCGCCTTGCAATAATTGTATATCATTTATATTCTAAAAACGAATTTGAACATCTAGAAAGTAGCTGGGATCGGAGCTAGCTAGACTACGAGAAGATATGCGTATAGAATGGTATAAGGTTCTTTGCAAGAAGAAATTACTGGATGGCCAATAGATTATTCACGATCAACCAAAAGAAGCATGGGACTCTCTTCAACACATCCACCACGTACGTTTGACCCATACTTACTAACTCACAAAGCTTTGACTCTATCATGTTCCCATTCTATCGTCATTATCATATATACTATCCAAACGGATTTCATCACCAGAAGACATACATTATCCAATACTAGATGACTAGCACACGAGTATATGATTCTTACAATGCAAGATAACCTAACCGATCGAGGAATCCTCGTGAGGCGAGGATGGACCAGCAAACCAACCAACCAAAGAGAGAAGCATATGCTGATCACTAGCTCGAAGACCTCATCCAAATGATCCAACAAGTTTGACTCCCTCTTGACTCACAACTGGCCACAACCACGCACGCCAATTGCCACGCACGCCCACACACGTATCCTATTCCAAAAGCGGAAGGCACGTACAGGCGGCGGCTTATCGGCATGTGCCGACCTCACTCTCATCATGGAAGGGATTCTAGATGCGGTAATGCTGCGTGCATGTCAATCATCAGAATATTCAGGAAAAAACACACACGCCCACCATGATTATATAGCTATATCCTATATAGGGAGGGGCCTTTCCAATTCCTCCTTTCCCTTGCTTCATCAAGATATAAACAATGGACAAAAAAGGGTATGCGGCCGGAGACAGGTGGTGGTGTTGGAAGGTAGAGATCGAGCGATCGCTGTGTTCCCCGCCGGCTGCTAGCTGACAGGCTTACAAGTGTGCAAGCGCCAAGGAACCTGTCACCGTCCGTTCCTGCTCTGCTGTATTTATCTTCACCGAAAAGGCCCGGCGCGAGATCGGAGTAGATCATGAAGTGATAAAGCGATTACAAATTAATGCAACAAACTTGATTTTCGGGAATAGAGAATGCCCGATCTTATCATGAGCTAGCTGCTGGCAGCTCGATCGAAGCAAAGGCTCTCTCCGTCTTTATCAAAATAATTAGTTTTTTTTTTTAAAAAAGGATGTCTCCAAGTCTCCATGAAGATGAAGCCTAGCGGGCGGGCTTGCTTGTCAGTGGTTGTAGTAGTTGTTACCTGTAAACATCCACAGTGCAGACGCCAGAGAGCGCCTCACTGCACGCGTGTATAGTCGATCGTCTGGTAGATCAGACACGTGCCCGTCTAGTCAGCGGCATGACACGTCGGCCTGCGGAGCCCGCGTGCGTGGAGATGGCTCGCTCGCTGTAGCCACGCGCCGGCGACGCGCGGTTAGCTATAGCGTACGTTTGGCTCCAGGAAGACGAGACGAACGACGACGACGCGGAGAGAAACAGTACAGGGCCACTACCGATCGTTTTCCGGCCGGAACGAGAGCTCTCTCCCAGTCTCAGCAGTAGTGCGTATATATGTATCTGTGCAGTGCCCGGTTGCCGCATTGGGTGGGTGCTTGGAGATCAGACCTTTCAACTGCAGGGTGTGGTTACGAGGATAACAAGCATCTCTCCCGGGTAATGCCGCGTGTGAAGAGCATTTTACAGTCGTGTTGCACTTCGTATTACCTACGTGTACGGCAGCAACGTCGGCGAGCTAGTAGTGTGTGTGCTGGAAAGATATCAATCACGTGTCTCAATTTCTTGATAATACTACCCCGTTCTTAAATACTATTATAACACCATTGACTTTTTTCATTCGTTTGATTGTTCGTCTTTTTCTATAATTTTTTTCAAACAAATAAACCAATAAGTTAAATCTAAAGTACATACATTGGATAATAGATGTAATGATGATGTACGTTTTACTTTAGTTAACTAATTTGTTCAATATATATTGGTGGTCAAAGTTAGAGTGGAAACCAACAATGGCATATATTTAAGAACGGATATAGTACGGTTAGCATGACCATCTCATGGTATAAAATGCACGAAAGTTGACATTTTCTAAAGAAAAAAAAGGACTAGTTCAGTACTGTTAGGTTGATCATCACCTACTTTTTAAGAAAATTTTTTAAGGGTTATAGAATGAGAATATGTTATTAAAGAGGAGTGTGATGAAAACTTCATTTGTGGTTTTAGAACTGGAGATTTTTTTTACTAGAGTACAATGGACGTTATGATATATTAGACCGGCAGGTGATCTCAAGATTGATAAAGGTCTGTGCGGTCATCTCGTGGTGACTGGACACATGGACTGTGTTAGTAAAAGAAATGCAGCCGAAATTTCACGAATTTCGTTCATTTCGATGGGATCGGGAAAAAAAAGGTGAAAACGAAATTTGGAGCCATAGTCGAGCTGAATTGAAGATAGATAAGTTTCACCAACGACGCATGGTTTTCATGTGAACCAATTGAACATGAATGGTGCTTAATTATTAGTTGCATACATATAGTACCAGTAACGATTGACACTCATTATACTACGGTCTAGGATACATATATACATTTTGAAACGCATCACAGCCATGCAAATTCCATCGGAAACATCACGTCCAATAAAGAGTAGGTGCTGTCACCCCCCTATGAATGTTCCTTTCCTTCGTTGTCATCGTCAGACAGTAACAATAGTCACCATTCGTGGTATCGCACGAGCAGCGACGAATTAACACATGCGTAGTGCTGGTTGAAAGCACAAGGTGAAAGACAAATCCAAGGCGCAGGAGATTTGCAGCGCGGGCACGTCCTGAATTCACGAAGAAGGGATCGTACTCCACCACGCAAATTCGACACCACCAGAGTACCAGACGGCTCAACTCGACTCGACGTTGTTTTTGCTTGGTGGCTCCGTAATCGCCGTTCACCGGCGCCACAACATTTCTCCTCGCTGCCGCCAGCGCCGGGCGGACGGAGCCGCCGTCCACGTGGCCGAGGACGGGGTCCCTACCAACCATGGCGCGACACGTACGTCCGCGCCGACGGCGGCGGCGGCGGCGGCTGGGGCTGGGCGGCGGCTGCGGTGCCGTCCCCGCGCGCCTCGCAGTTCCAACTTCCACGGCTACGGGGGAAGTGAGAATCCTTTTGCGTGGCCGCGTGCGGACACGTACGTCGACGACGAGCGGCCCGCGGTGGCCGCGCGGCGTGCGCCGCCCGTCGCTGTCGCCGCTGCCTCTTGCACCACGGGAGCGCGGGAGCGGCGCACCATTCGCACGCACTTGTCCTCCTAATCATCCGAATCTTCTGCGCCGGAATGCGCGAGTGGGCAAACGTGTGTGATGCCGACGGCAGAGATGCGCCGCCTTGGGCTGATGAGCGAAGATATCTCCTTTGGGAAACTTTCAAGCTAGATACAATCGGTATGTATGATTCAATTCAGTGCTTTCATACAGCTTGTTGTATACTTATTGTGCTATGTCTTTCGATGGATGGCGAGACGTCATCACCAGCAAAGCAAAAGATAAAGATGAAGCGTCATGTTCCTCCCTTTGATGAACTGGATTTGGTTTGCTAAATCGGGAAATTGCTTTATAACAAGGCGTGTCACGTCTCATTCTAACCACAATCTTGGAAACAAAAATCGATCGAGCAACATAGACACACGAGGCTTTAATCAAGATATATACTCATCGGATAACATGGGTTAGATTTAGACATATGACTAAATGACTTGCACGGCCAAGAATAGGTAGAGATGGCGGCAGAAACCCAACCTCCCCTCCCCCGTGCCAGAAACGGCCACAGGCGCAGAGGATCCGCCGCTGTTTTTTTTTTCTTTGCGAGAGGATTCCCGTTCACCACATACCGACCGGGAGATTTTGCCAGGCCACCACCCGCCACGGAACCCGCCAGGTCATCGATCGCCGTCGCCTACTTGTCCGCTTTCCATGGTGCCGGCATGGCCGAACGCGCGGGCAGCACAGTTCCTCACCGCCCTGTATCCATGTAGTACGTGGTCATCTTCCTCTTGGCTACCCAAATGCAGCGAGCGAGTAGAGATGCGATGCGAGTAAATGTAACAAAAGAAGAGCACATCCCAATCAGTGCAGTGCAGCCACCCCCCGGCCCGCGAGCCCTATAAATCCTCCCCGGCCTCATCCTCTTGGGCAACCTCACAGCACACACGTTCCTCTCCCTCCTCGCGTCCGAGTCCTCTCTGCTGCCTTTGCCTTGCAGCAGCGACCCTGCACTAGGCACAGGCCACACAGAAAGCTTTACGTACAGCAGCTAGCTGCAGGACAGCACCACTGCACCAGGTTTCCCGCCAGCAATGGTAAGAGCTTGCCTGACATATATATGGCCATGGCCACAATCATGCTAGCTACCTCTCTCGAGACCATGCATGGCGTCGTACGTGTTTCGGCTCAGTTCTGAACTTCTGATCGATGTGCAGGTTTCCGCTGGGGGCCATGGCGGTGGGTACGACGGCGACGACGGCCAGCAGGCGGTGGACTTCCGCGGCAACCCGGCGGACAAGTCCCGGACGGGCGGGTGGCTGGGCGCGGGGCTCATCCTGGGCACGGAGCTCGCGGAGCGCGTGTGCGTGATGGGCATCTCCATGAACCTGGTGACCTACCTCGTCGGCGAGCTCCACCTCTCCAACGCCAAGTCCGCCAACGTGGTCACCAACTTCATGGGCACGCTCAACCTCCTCGCCCTCGTCGGCGGCTTCCTCGCCGACGCCAAGCTGGGGCGCTACCTCACCATCGCCATCTCCGCCACGGTCGCCGCCACGGGCGTCAGCCTGCTGACGGTGGACACGACGGTGCCGAGCATGCGCCCGCCGGCGTGCGCGGTGGACGCGCGCGGGCCGCGCGGGCACGAGTGCTCGCCGGCGACGGGCGGGCAGCTGGCGTTGCTGTACGCGGCGCTGTACACGATCGCGGCGGGCGCGGGCGGGCTCAAGGCGAACGTGTCCGGGTTCGGGTCCGACCAGTTCGACGGGCGGGACCCGCGGGAGGAGCGCGCCATGGTGTTCTTCTTCAACCGCTTCTACTTCTGCGTCAGCCTGGGGTCGCTGTTCGCGGTCACCGTGCTGGTGTACGTGCAGGACCACGTGGGCCGGCCGTGGGGGTACGGCGTCTCCGCCGTGGCCATGGTGGTCGCCGTCGCCGTCTTCGTCGCCGGCACGCCCAAGTACAGGTACCGACGCCCGCAGGGGAGCCCGCTCACGGTGATCGGGAGGGTGCTCGCCACGGCGTGGAGGAAGCGACGCATGCCGCTCCCCGCCGACGCCGCAGAGCTCCACGGCTTCCACTCCGCCAAGGTCGCCCACACGGACAGGCTCAGGTAATAAATTATTTAATTAATACTTGGTCGATGACATTAGCGCCGTGTGTCCTTGTCTTGGCAGCTTTGTCATCTTTGAGCTAGCTCGTGGTTAGGCTCGATGATGCTGTCTTAGCAGCTAGCATCACACGTGCTGTTACTGTTAGGCCGCCGGCCTGCTAAAGCCGGCAGTAGGTAGTAGATCGAAGCCAATAAAAATCTTACCGTTTCATGCATTGGGAGGGCAGTGGTAGAGCTGGACAATGGACGTACGCGAGGACAATGATAAAGCTGGGGAGGCAGTTTTGTCTGTGGCACGATGATGTGCTGCGACGGGTACGCACGACGAGCTGTGTAGCACAGTGTTGCAGATCACGTGCATGTGGCTGCGGCCTGCGGACCTCAAGCAGAGATCGCTAGCTGCTGCGTCCTTTTTGCTGTTTTTCCTTCTTCGATATTAGGATCGACATGGCTTTGGCCTTTGGCTTTGCTCTGAGCCTTGCCTTTCGCCTTCACTGTACCTTCACCTCAGCTTCAACGCCCCAGCCACATGTTCAGTTTCCATGGCTAGAATAGCATGGACCCCTACTCGTGGACGCGATAGGATCTGAGCTAGGGAGCGTAGGCATGGCTCAGAGTTTGGCAAATTCTATTGTTAGTGCAACCACATGCCACTTGTCTTGCCCCTCGTGTCAGTGTCACGGCTGAGATGGACACGGGAAGGCTGAGACCGGTAAGGGAAGACGAGTCCTTTGCCATTTGCCAACACAGCACGCAGAAAAGCTTCAAATGGAGCAGCACAGTCTCATGCATGATTGGATATACCACCACAAAAAAAAAATCTAGACAGGCAGGCGTGCTGCGAGAGCCCTCTCTCGACACTGTTCCGGCTGAAACCGATGCGCCGGCGGCCTCTCCGTTTCGGCCCGTCGAGTCGTGACAGCACGGGTGCAGTGGGCGTGTGTGTGAGAGTCACGCACACGTACGCATCGAGCTGCAATCAGTGCGGGTCTCTGTTGCGTAGTATGTAGCTGATGATGAGTGGTGCATCGCACCGGTACCGTGCACCGGCCTAATGATGTAACCACGACCTGTCGTCGATCGTGTCAATCATGCGCACGACTTCACGACAAATGTCTAGTACGTGCTCGATGGATCGATCGATCACGAGCCGGTTCTGATCACTCCCTTGTGAATGATGAATTGATGATGCATCGTCGTCGTGCAGGTGTCTCGACAGGGCGGCGATCGTGGAGGCGGACCTGTCGGCGGAGAAGCGGGCGGCGCGGGCGCCGGCGGCGTCGACGGTGACGGAGGTGGAGGAGGTCAAGATGGTGGTGAAGCTGCTGCCCATCTGGTCCACGTGCATCCTCTTCTGGACGGTCTACTCCCAGATGACCACCTTCTCCGTCGAGCAGGCCACGCGCATGGACCGCCACCTCCGCCCCGGCGCCGCGTCGGGCTTCGCCGTCCCGGCGGGGTCCCTCTCCGTGTTCCTCTTCATCTCCATCCTGCTCTTCACCTCCCTCAACGAGCGCGTCCTGGTGCCGATCGCCGCCCGCGTCACGGGCCGCCCGCAGGGGCTCACCTCGCTGCAGCGCGTCGGCGCCGGGCTCGTCCTCTCCGTCGCCGCCATGGTCGTCGCCGCGCTCGTCGAGAAGAAGCGCCGCGACGCGTCCGTCGGGGACGGCCACGTCGCCATCAGCGCGTTCTGGCTCGTGCCGCAGTTCTTCCTCGTCGGCGCCGGCGAGGCGTTCGCGTACGTGGGGCAGCTGGAGTTCTTCATCCGCGAGGCGCCCGAGCGGATGAAGTCCATGAGCACGGGCCTCTTCCTCGTCACGCTCTCCATGGGCTTCTTCCTCAGCAGCTTCCTCGTCTTCGCCGTCGACGCCGCCACGCGAGGCACGTGGATCCGGAACAACCTCGACCGCGGCAAGCTGGACCGATTCTACTGGATGCTCGCCCTGCTCGGCGTCGCCAACTTCGCCGTCTTCCTCGTCTTCGCCAGGAAGCATCAGTACAAGCCCAGCGCCGTGGCCACGTCCGTGGCGCCCGCCGCCGGCGCTGGCGCCGTGGCCGAGGAGAAGGAGATGGACGACTTCGTCGCGGTCAAGGAGGCCGTGGAAGGGGTGGACGTGTAGGGGCCTCGGGGGGGACGACGCGTACGTAGGGCAGGCATGTCAGAGTCAGACTCAGAAATTGAGCGGTGTGTACGAGTGCTGTATTGGGCTTTATTTCGCTTTTGGATAGTGTACGGCGAATTTTTCTTTCGCCTTTTCAGTTCGCTGCTTCGGCCTGCTCTCCTGTAAATAACATGGGAGATACAAGAATTGAGGCCAACTCTTCTTTTTATACTCTCTCTGTTCATAAATAATTGACGTTTAGAACAAATTAGATAGTTCAAAAATGACTATCCATTCTTAAATCTTAATGTGCAGCCATGTATATTGTTTTTTAAATGCAGCCATATATTGTTCAGTACAATACTAGACTATATTAGGAAAAGAAAAAAAAGAAACAAGAGAAACAACTCGGAATTTTTTTATATTTATTTGTCGTGATTTTCGAAAAATAAATGGTCGAATCAAAATTTTCGACAAATATACATCTGGCGTCGTGGCCCACGGCGGCAGGTTCCTGCCCCGCGCGCCACGGCGTTAAGTCCCTGCCGCCGTGGGGCACGGCGGCAGGAGTCTGGTTCTTGCGCCAGGGTGGTGCAGTTCGGCGCCAGGACCCTGCCGCCGAGCGGCACGGCGGCAGGTTCGTAGCGCCATGCCACACGGCGGCAGGGTCTATTTTATTTTTTTTTTTTGATTTTTAAAACACTAAAACGATGAATTAATAAGTGCAAGTACAATCACAAGGAATATCCTAATCAACGACGAAAGAATAGTCACAAGGGAATATACATAATCACAAAAGGGAAAAGTTTATAAAAATCATAGTACTACATCTAAATGCGTCGACCCCTCTTCCCCCTAACAGCTCTAGCGCCAACCCAGGTCTGGTCCCGGTCGTACGTCCAGGGGTCAGGTGCCCTGACGACCCGCGGTCCTAGCTGGTCGGGAGACGGTGTCGCCATGGCCGCTCGCGACGAGCTCGCGGCATCCGGTGTCGCTCGCCGGCCGGTGTCGCTCCGCCGCCCGCCGGTGACGCCCGCCGCCCGTCGGTGTCGCTCCGCCGCCCGTGGTCGCTCCGGCGGCTGCCAACTGTGACGGCTGAGTCAAAACCGGTGGTGGCTGTGTCAACTGTGACGCGGCAAGCTCGTCGGCCTGCTGCGGGGCGTGCGGGATGCCCTCCATGGTCGCGAGAATGTCGTCGTACCGAATCTCATCCCAGGTCAGCTGGTCCTCGACGACCATGTTGAAAGTACTAGGCTGAGCCTGGAACATAGGCGGAGTGGACGACGAAGGAATATCTGTCGCCGGAAGCTGAAACGCCGGCTTTCTGGAACCTCCTAGCGTATACATCGGCGACGACGGCTGCTGTCGAGGCCCGGCTGTCGGAAAAGACGGCGGTCGCCCTGTACAATTAGAATATAGTATAAAATAATTTTCCAATTATACTAATTTTCCTAGAAGTTTAAAACAAATTTAAATGAGTTATGTGAATTTAAATAATTTTCTACAAAATTTATAGCAATTTAATCAAATTATGTCAATTGTAACCATTTCTTAGAAGTTTAAAACAATTTAAATGAATTATGTGAATTTAAATAATTTTCTACGACTTTTATAGCAGTTTAATCAAATTATGTATTATAACCATTTTCAAGAAATTTAAAACAAATTTAAACAAATTATGTGAATTTAAATAATTTTCTACGAATTTTATATCAATTTAAACAAATTATGTCAATTATAACCATTTCCTGCAAATTTAAAAGAAATTTAAATGAATTATGTGAATTTAAATAATTTTCTACAAATTTTATAGTAATTTAATCAAATTATGTCAATTATAACTATTTTCCACAAATTTAAAATGAATTAAAACAAATTATGTGAAATTAAACATACCTAAGTTAGTTTAACTAAATTTCTAAACTAAATTAGGTTAACTAAAATAAATTTCTAAACTAAACTAATTTGACTAAACTAACTACCTAACTAATCTAAGTTAACTAAACTAACTAAACTGGACTAAATTTAGAATCAAGTTAACTAAACTAACTAAACTGGACTAAATTTAGAAACAAGTTAACTAAACTAACTAAACTGGACTAAATTTAGAAACATACCGCAGAAGCGCTCCGAAGAGGTTGAAAGCCGAATGTTTGGAGGGAGGAGTGATGGAGTGAGGGGCCGGCGGCAGGGGCTCGACTCCTTATATAGGCCGACTCCTGCCGCCGTAGGCCACGGCACCAGGGCCCTGCCGCGCGTGGCCTACGGCACTAGGGATCTTGCCGCCGTGCGCCACGGCACTAGGGATCCTTCCGCCCAGGGCCACAGCGGCAAGAGCCTGACCCCACCGGCTAGTACTGCCGACCGTTGGCGGCTCCCGTAACGCCGTGGCCCGCGGCGGTAGGAACTCCAAACGCCGTGAGCCACGACGCTAGATGTACATTTGTCACAATTTTGATTTGACCATTTATTTTTCGAAAATCATGATAAATTAAATATAAAAAAATTCGAAAGGTCGAAAGGTCGAAGCAAATCAGACCGATTCGACTAAGTGGGCCTATACCGATGCGGACGCTCAAACGCGCAACTGCAGCCCAGTAAGCTTCGGTAGGCCCAATGTCGACTGCAACTGTGACTGTTAAACTACATATTACATGGCATTCTCCATTCCAAATGACAGTTCATTTTAATTTTAAGGAAAAGTGTATCTAACTCCTAAATTAAACCTTATCCAACTTGAACCAAGAGTTTATAAAAAAAGCATCAGTTTTTACAACACATAATAAGTTTTAATCAAATCGAACATGAAATAAATCTTGATGGTGCATTTTCCCGTGTTATATACTCCTATTTGATATATTTTATAAAAAGTTGGTCAAAGTTTTTTTTTCAGATAAGTGGGTCACAGTTACAGTGGTTCAAGTTAGTATAAAAGCTAAAATAAGCTATGTTTTGAATAAAGGGAGTATAGTCCTATACTTTGATAGGTCTCATACATGCTGAGAGTGAAATGCCAGAACACACATAAGCTGAATTAGAACAAGTCATTGAAGCACTGTCTGCTAAATGGATCCTCGAACGTGAAACTTGTCTAGCGTTTGAGCCATCGACACCATGTGATAATTATGCCAAAATTATATCGCTTGCTTAACTTAATTATTACGTACAACATTTATATTTCAACATTTATATGTAATGTGCTTGAGTTACCAGGGCTTACAACTAGGTTGCCAGCCTCATTTAACCATATAGGTGACTACACTAGAAAAAAATTGAGTTCATCTAGATTGAAGAGATAGTTTTGTTTTGCAAGTTTTGATGAACTTTGATTTTTATTTGTCCTAATTCACCTCACCACCTCGTAGAACGACCGCATCGACATTGTAGCGACCGCTCCTTATTGCTCTCCCAAAAATAATTAACAAGGAAGCAGCAATGAACAAGGTAGCTAGGTTATAGCCATTTGGATGGGTGGTTAGGTTTGGAATACTTTAAAATACTATCGAGATGGGTCCGGGATTGTATGCTTCAAGACTCATTATTTGTAACAAAAAATATATTTTAAAGCCAACTAATTGATATTCAATAGTTAATGGAGTGAAAAGCAAATGTCTCATGCTTAGAAAGAAAAATGCCTCTTCCGCACTCTACTAACGGGAGTAGCTCACAACTTTCCGCCTTCTTACCTTATGTAATCACATGAGAATCACCATACTCCCCTCACCTCTCTGCCATCAAATACTAATTTAGAAGTACATCACAACTTTGCTTACTCTCCTTACATATGGTCACACACCTTTCGCCCCCACTCCTTACCTTATAAGTCACACGAGAGGCTCTCGCTGTCTCTCACAACCCTCCGCCGCCGATTAACAAACACCGTTTTCATCCCCTCTCACATCAGATCTCTCTTGAACTCCCCCCTTCTCCCTCCCCTACAGATCCACTAGCCAGTCGGCGATGGAACCACCATGAGACAATTGCGCCATGGCTGCGGGTGGGGGGGGGGGGCTGCCTCCTCTAACCCTAGATTCGAGGGTTACAGGGGAGGGGAAGAGATAAGTCAGTGATGAGTCGAGGACAAAGGCAAAGGGGCAATCCTATTCCTATGAATTCGAAGTGATGCTGAATCAAGAGAAAGGTGAAAGAGAACACTTAAGTTGCGACTCCGGCTCAAGGGGAAAGGCGAATAAGTGAGCCTAGGAAGAATAACAAGTGAGGACTCCTTTCTTTCTCATGCTTCCTTCACCCGTTTTGTCAAATAATTTTGAAAATTTCCCCTTTGTATCTAGGTTTACATAAATATTTCCTCACTTCCATGAAAAATTTCTTGGAAAAACTTCTTTTTGGAAAAATTGAATGCCATGCTAGCAAGGTCGCCTCCTCTAACCCTAGATCTAAGAGTTCTAGGGAAGAAGTGAAGAGGTAAGCCGACTACTCAAGAGTAAAAGCGAAGGATCAAGCCTGGCAAGTGATGTCGACTCGAGAAAGGTGAAGGAGCACACATGTGTAATGACATGGGCTTAAGGGGAGAGGTATAGGAGCGCGCCCAGGCAGCAACACGAGTAGCTGGTGAGGACATCGCCTCCTCCTTTCTTTATTTTCCATTGTCTAGAATAATTTGTATTTTCTCCTTCCTTTTTAGTTTTCCATGAATATTTCCACGCTTCTTAAAAAATTGCTTGGAAAAACCGTTTGACAAATATTTATGAACTTTTCATGAGAAATTCTCGATGAAAAATATAGATAATTTTTTAAAAGTTTTTTTAATGTAAAGAAGTTGCAAAAGAGGTTAGGGCTTCAGGGAAGATGCACAAAGTGAGACTATCATGCGTGTGAGTGGGAGGGTAAATGAACATAAGCTCCAAAGTTAGAAACGAAATAGCAAGATTGTTTTAGAGAATACCTATTAGTTGGGACACTTGCTCTAGTTAGAAGAGCTCAGTAGAGTTGCTACCAGTGAACCCCAAAAGAGCTTATCATATTTCTATCGTTTGTGTATGCCACCTAAACTGGGCTTTCTTTGTCATAGTTTTAGTTCAGTTCCGTTAAAGAAAAAAAAAAGATGACTTATTGAGATCAATCCTAGATTCGTTTCTTGATATCAAAATGTTATGCTATCCGATCCCTTGATAGTTTTGTGGGAGACGTATCTTTTCGCCTGTATGTTTTGGAAAACATTTGTACATACAGGCCTACAGGGTAGCCTAAATTGTTTCTAACGTAGTTTCTTTTAAAGATAGAAGCATTTGGGAATTTCTGAGATAAATCCAAGCTTTAATCCTGGGTATTAAAATGCTATTTTAAAGCTATTTTTATCCCCTCATAGTTTGTGGGAGTTGCATCTTTTTGCTTGTATGTTTTGGAAAACGTTTGTATCATGGTCATGGACATCGTGGGTTTTGCTCACAACACAGTGGCATCTCGCTCCGCGAAACAAGCAGCCTGTTCGGGCTGGTGGTCGATGCATACCATCTTTGGTTTGTTACGAGAGAAAAGATCGCTTCTTGGTCATTCTTGGTGGCCGATGGCTGAAAAGGGCTGAGGCGATCTTGTTCTCTGCCAAAGCTGGCAAAAGGATCGGAGTAGAAGTAACTAGGAACGGTTTCCTGATTTTCTCAGTGAATCAGCGCTTCGATCTTCATTTTGGCTTAAGTTTCCTAAACGTTATGGCATTATTGTGATTTTGCAACTGGAACCTGCCTTGCCTTGAGCCAAACATACGTGATTCGCTTGAACAAATGGATCCGGGGAGCTCAAGTTGCTCTTGCTGAAAGAAAGCCGTCGAAGCCAAAAAACTGCTAGAGCTAGGAACTCCATCCGACCAAGTGAATAGCTGTAGCAGGCTTGGACTTTGTCCAATAGCTCCAATAGTGTTCAAGAAAGGAACACAGAGAGGCCAGTCGTGCTTAGAGGCCTCTAGACCTTGCTTTTTTTTAAAAAAAGAGAGAGAGAGAGAAGGAAATGCCTCTAGACTCAATGGTTGGGGGAACGGCAAAGTCACCAGTCAGGAAACAAATACTAGTATCAGATATACTCCCTCCCTCCGTTTCAAAATACGTGTCTACGTGTCGCTGTTGATTTTTCTTTTTCAACTTTGATCATTTGTCTTATTCAAAAAATTATCGCAAACATGTAAAACGATGAAGTCAAAGCTTAAAATACATACAACATTAAACATGTAGCAAACAAAATAAATTGTACTTGCACAATTTTAAGGCGAATGGTCAAAGTTGCATAAAAAAGTCAATGGCGACAAGTATTTTGAAACGGAGGGAGTACATCTTGTGATACAATGACAGGAATGAGTCACAAGGTATAAATCTAATAGATAAAGCTGTCAACGAACGCATTCTGCAAAGGATGATAGACCATGAGACTGGAGGCTCCAAAAAGAACAGAAAAACTTCATGGAGAAACAAGATTAAGTGATAGAGAGAAGGGTTTAAACTTTAAAAACCTTTCCACCCAGGGAACGATTCTTCCCCATTTTGATTCTGACTAAATAACACAACTCAAAATTTATCGCCTACATAAAAACAATAATTTCAAATTCATCGACAACTAAATAACAGTTTAACATGCTGCCTAATCTATACACTCTACTACAGTAACAGCTTTCAGGTTGAGCTGCTTTCTCAATTTCTCTGTTGTCGCCACCGGAAACCTTCTATCCCTCCAAGCAAGAAATCAAATGGATTAGAATATTACAAAATTCATTTATCAGGAGTATCTCTTGAATATTATGCCACCGAACCAATCCTTTCTTCAACTTTATGTATCAAAACTGACATCACTTATTCTCTGACAACAAAATGAGCTGCAAAGCAAGAGACGTGGTTAAAATCTGACATGTGACTGCTGGGGTTGATGTTAACTCATAAGTGCACACCTAGCACAAATGTAAAGAAAATCCATACCTGTTGGGCAATATGAACTAGATGATTGTCGCGTTTAGGAGAACCCACTGGATGTTGCATCACAGGATTTGGATGAGGATTTTGCTTTCTAGGTGGACTGCCCAGGTCGCTGTTCTTCTCAGGGACAGCACGCTGAGGGGTGCTGTATATAGACACACACTTGCGCTTCCTGCGGTTGAATGTGTATTTGATATGTCTGGCACCTTCAGCTTGCATGGAAGCTCCAGAAGCTGTATTTGCATCCTCTTCTTTGTTCAGGGAGATGGCAATTGAAGCATCAGGTTTCTCTAAAGCTTCTACAGGAAGTCCAGAAGACACCTTCAAATTTTCTTCTTTGTCAAATGAACTAACAGATGAAGCATCAGCCTTCTGTGAAACTGAAGTGCAGTTTCCATCCTCCAAAACTTCTTTACAGCTTGCAGTATTAATATTTGGTGTTATCTGCTCTAGCTGATCCAACACTAAGTTACCTGCATCATGTTATGAATGTTCAGGGTTAAACCACATTAAAAAACAAAAATGGAAGGATTGAAATTGTAACGAGAAAAAGGTTCTGAAGGTACCATAATCTATAGGTTCGCTTTTGGTTGACTGAAGGAGCACTGCAGAGCTGTTTTCAGGTTCAAATTGACCATTATCTACACCAGTCTGATGCATAAAGTTTTCAGTAGTACATTTCAGAGGAGGACCATTGTTTTTGGCAGATGTATCTGAGTGATTCTCTGCAACCCCAGAGGTCAATTCATAATCAGACCCGCTTTTCTCGCTGGTTGTCCTAAGCAGGGTCTTAGCAGATCCAGGAACACTTTTGGAATCGGAAAGTTCATCTTCCAAAACCCTGATAGTCTTTGTTCTTTTTCTCTTTTTCACTTGCATGTTGTTGACTGCAAGGACATCAAGCAGTTCAGGGAAGGCAGTCTCCTGATTTAAGCCAACATCCCTCCTGCTTATTTTCAAGTCTTCCTTCATGTCAGTTAAGGCATCCACACCCTGTCCAACAGACATCTTTGGAGGTGAAAGTTCCTGTTCAAGAGCCTGAATTAGCAGCAAACACCCATTTCCATCAGATGTATCAGATAACTTATCTTCTGCCACCCCATGCTCACTGGAATCATCATGCTTACAACTAGGCCTGCTTCTTCTACCTCTCTTGCCCTTGTACTTGCCCAGAAATTTTGTTTGAAGTATCTCTTCCATGATGGACCGTGTGTGGCATGGGTTTTTAGCAGCATTATTCTTTCTGGTCTTTGAACAGCTATTCAACGCGGTAGCCTGCTTTGGCTTTTGTTTCAGGGATGCACTTGTTCCTTTAGTGCGCTGTTTAAGTGCATGGATACGCTGTGTACACCCATTATGATAGAACTTAGGTTTCTTATTTCTTTCCATAAATGATGGCATATCAGGACTACAACGATTTATGTCTAATTTTTCCACTGCTCCATTATCTGCGACTATAGGAATAAGGCAAGCTTTATCACAGTCGTCCGCGTGCTTTTTATTCTTCAACAATATATTTCCTCCTTGTCCTTGATGTATCTCAGAACGAGGGCTGGTGTCTTTATTGGAATCAGCTTCCTTGGATGTGGGAAGGCCATTTATTCTTGCCTCAGCTAAGGTTTTCCTTGTCCGCTCTAATTCACTATTTGCCAGATGCAGCTCAACTTTAAGGGAGGCCATAGTATTTTGTGCACCACGCAATTGCTCTTCTAGTTCCTTGATCCTTTCAACACGCGCCGAAGATTCCAATGCTACCTCTTTAACCTGCAGGTATGCGAGCAAAGTTCAGGAATGCATTCATTATTAAACAGGATAACATATAAATAAAGTTCAGGTAACACTGAACATATAAAAAGATTATTGAACAATGTACAATATTACAAAGAAACTCAAAAACAAAATAACTAGACATCTGCTGTCACGCATATGGACACTTTTAAAAAAAGCATGAAAATTAGATCCCATTGATTGCCGACTGGCCGAATTTATTTATACAATCTATTGGTGTCGTAAAAAAATATCAATCATTGCATAACAGGCAGACCCAACTCTAGAGTAAGAGACTCAGGCAGTCAGTCATCCTACTCAAGGCCTGAACAAAAGGAGGGAGGAGCACAAATCCCTATGAGTTCTTTAGGTATCAAACATTTTTGGGAAAAATACAATATGCAACACAATAACTGAGCCTAGCTGTCATGACCCAAGAGAGCCACAAAATGAGCCCATCAGCGATCAGGTCCAGCAGCCCAGTCAGGCCCAAGGCCCAAGCGGAGGAGCACCCCAATACAGGCAGCTCGGACAGCAACAGAGGCATCGACGAAATATTCAGAATCAAGGTCAGGGTTCACCCCCTTCCTCCGGCGATCCTCTCGGAGGACAATTTCGGCGAGCCGACGCCCGTCTTCTCAGTGGCGACACCCTCAGTTGGTGGGACATGTGAGCGTACACCCTCAACACCCACGTTTGAGTCCTCTTTAACTTGAATTTGGTTGCATGTTTATAGTAACATCTTGTTACTCCTATTAGTGGAGTTTTTTTTTAAATAACATGACAGGTGATAGTTGTCATGAGGAACATTAATCGTGTTTGAAGAAAGAGGCTAAAAATAGAAATAAGAACTAGACCATGGGGAGAAATGTCTGCCAGCGCTGCTCCTAAGACATGGGGACACCAAACCCAGGCTGGTTAGGTACACGGTAGTAAAAAAATCTCAGGGAAATACCCACATTTGCGAGCACCCAGATTCGAGCCTGGGCGGATGGCCTCCTCAGCATTAGGCTCTACCAACCGAGCCACTGCTTCTCCTATTTGTATTTTGAAATATAAGTATTGTACCAAATGGCCCTTTCCTACTTCATTCTAGACTGGATAAATTGTATGTGTAACTCCTCAATCCTCATACTAACTGGGCAAGACAATAACACTAAATCAGCTGGAAGAATGGATCCAGAGAATAGGCTGGTTGAAATCTGCAGGTGCGGAGAGTCAGCTGTTTTTCACTTTCCATCTTATGTAAAAGAAAAAGGTGGCCAGATCAATAATAAAACTACCAACTAGGCAGCAATGTAATCGACACATCGTATTTTTTCTACGTCTTCCTATGACAATAGTATGTGGTCAGGGGGGTATGAGAACAATCACTTTACATTGACAAAGAGCATACATGCCAAAGTCAGGGGGTGGGAATTGTAATCATCTGAACATATAATGAAAGGTGCCACTGAGACAACTAGCTCACAAGTCACAACATTAACCTATAGTGGAGAGGCGTCACTATCTGTATTATAATAAAGTAATAATCCATACAACGAATTGGGCCATTACACAATGTGGAAGCAACTGTATTGTTATTATGACCTACATAATAAGAACTGCACCAAAGCTTTTCTTCTTCTATTAATACAATGGTACACATTTCTCCTGCGTGTTTGAGAAAAAAATGAAAACAAAGTTGACACAAAAATTCTGAAAATAGTTTGCTCAAAACACGAACAATTACTTCAAACTGGTTACTGGAATATGAAATGATCATAGGGCATAATTGGTATAAAGTTAACTGCAAGACTAGGTGAAACGTACTTCACCCACAATCTTCAAGACAAAAAAAAGGTGTGATGCAGAAATAAACCAAAAAAATTCCATGCAACAAATTTCACAAGGACAACTCCCCTTTCCCCAACTCTGGGTTCCAATCAAAGGCACACCAAAAGCTGCAATCTTATCATTATGTGATTCGCTGAATCATTGCTACTCCTCAAACGAGCATCTTCTATTATATACGTTTATGCAGTGCCTGAATGACATATTTGTCACCAACAACAGCAATATAACTAAAAACTAAACAGCACCAGACATTTTTCATATTCTCAAGGCACAAGATCTTGGTTGTATACAAAATCAGCAGCAGCGAACTTTTGATAGCACATTTGTAACAGAAGAAAAAACCAGCCAGCAAAAAGGAGTATGGTAAAGACTCAAGAGAAATGCAATGAATCAGTAAAGACACAGTGGCAAGGCATATCAGAATCCTATTATCACTGAAACCTGCAATGGTTCCAGGCTTCCAGCAACCACAGTAGCACCATCCTCTGCCATATCAGAATAAAAGAATCATGATCTGAAAAACCATTAGGAACTTAGTGTACTTGAGGCCTCCAACAGTATCAACAGATTGTGAAGCATGACAAGATTGTGGAAAATCTGTAATACTGCCAGCTGCGAAGAGGGACGAGCATTCAAGAAGCACAAAATTTTGTTTTCCAAAAGAGATTCAGTGACACAAGTATCCGAGCTGCTCAGTGACCCTTCTACCACCAACGCAGAGAAGAATGTACTAGTTATTCCTGGATTATGAAAGAATCAACTGATGGGAACAGATCCCCTTCAAACAATACAAGGTTATGTAAGTTCCAACAACATCACTGCACAAACCGCAATGCAGAAAACAAAATCCAGATACGAAATCCGTACACCACGAGCTCCAAATCCCAGCCATCCGAATGCGAAATTTGAACCGGACAACCAACGTCCCTGTAGCAGAAACCCGAAGCACAAAATCGGGAAGGCGAAATCCCCATCCCACGAGCTCCAAATCCTGGTCACTCTAATGCGGAATTTGAACCGGACCTTCAACCACCAACATCCCTAAAACAGAAACCAGAAGCACAAAATCAAGAAGACCAAATCTCTATCCTATGAGCTCCAAATCCCGGTCACTCGAATGCGAAATTCGAAATGGACCTTCAGCACCACCACCCCGCGAACAGGAATTAGAATTCCGAAATCCACCCGAAACAATAGCCCAAAACCTCCCCTAAAACGCAAAGACTCCCCACCCTCCAATCCAGACTGTTCTGCGCGCACCAGCAAAATCGAAAAAACGAATCCAATCGCAAACGATTCACGAAGCACGCGCAACCAACGAGTAAACCCAACCAAGAGCGAGCGGTTCCAACTTGGAAGCATGGGATGGATGGATTGATGGATGGGCGTGATGGATGGGCGGAGAGCACCGTACCCTGGCATCCATGATGGCCTTGAGCCGCAGGAGCGCGGCGACGCCGTCGTCCTTGGCGGCCTCGAGCCCCGCCGCGAGCGCCGCCGCGCGCCGCTCCGCCGCCAGCACCCGCGCCGCCGACTCCTGCGCCATGTTGAGCATGATCCCCGCGTACGCCTTCCTCATCTCCTCCACCTGCGCGGAAACAACCGATCAGCTCACGCGGCGGGCGGCGCCGGCGGCGGGTTCCGGGAGCGGAATTTCACCTGGGAGTCCGCCATTCCGGAGCGGAGAGGGGAAAAAAATTGCGGGGGGGAGGAGGGAAGAAGGAAGGGGGCGGGCCTTGGTTGTTGCTGGTGGTGTTGGGGGGCTGTGGCGGTTGGAATAGAGGTGTGGGAAACGGAAAGGCGGAGAGGGGGAGAGGTGGGGCAGCCGCTGCCGCCTGCGCTCGCCCTCGCCCTTTTCACTGGCCGCTGGCGTCCGTTGGAGGAGGGGAGGGGAGGGCTCGTTTCCAATTTGGTTTGGAGAGCGGAAGCGGAAGCGGAGGCGGGGCGGCGGAAGCCCAACTACCCTAATGTTCCGGGCGTGGCGCAGAGGACCCTGTGGTTTGGGGAAATTGCCGCGGGGGCGACGAACGGACGAGATTGGATTTGGGGCCGGCCGCACACAGGAATTCAGCATTGGAGCCCGGTTTTGCCAGCCTGGTTTGGAGGAGTAAACTGAAATGATGGATGGATGCTCTGAATTTGTTAAATTTTTAGGCAGTAATAAATATTGCGATATCTTTTGAGATTTTTCTGAAGGCAATAAATGAGTAGAGTTGTTCACAGTGGGATAAAAATGTTGCTTGTTCCTTCAATTACAGAAAGATTGAGTTACGGACCTGAAGTAGCTCCGTGCAACGAATCCAGCATGGGGGCTAGGAGGCTGGACCGCTGGAGCCCCCCTACCCCCTCGCACTCCATTGACGCCGCCCTGAGCCCCTCAACAAATTTTAGCCATAGAGGAGAAGGAGGAAGAAGAAGAAGAAGAGAAAGAGATGAGGGAAGAGGAAGAAACAAATTTCAGCCATAGAGGAGGAGGAGGAGGAGGAAGAGAAAGAGATGAGGGAAGAGGAAGAAGGGAAACTCAACCTCCTCTCCTTTAAAATCCTGGATCCGCCCCTGGTCACAACCAACCTTAACAAGGTGTAACATTACCTTGCATTTTATTTGTTGTGGCTATCCCTCCATGGACATTTTAGTTTCTAATCCTCGTCTTATGAACATTGAAAGCCCAGAGGTCCACCACCATTGCTTCCACATCTTTTTTCATGCCTTCAACAAATGTTTGCTATAAAACCATATATGCCCTCCTTATATCTCGATGCAAAGGTAATATATACAATATTGCTTCATTATGGTTACTATTATTCAAGAATTTAGGAAAGCTAAAATTTAAAGCACCGGCCACTAGGCCAAAAACGATTTCTGCTGGCGGCTAAAACCAGTCTTTGTTGGGCGCAACAACCGTTAGCAACTTTGAGTCAGTGGAAATGACCCTTTGTGCTGGCGGACAACGTAAAGCACCTGCCAACACAAATGCTTTTTATGGCGAGCGGCATAAGCACCCGCCAACAAACGATTTTTTTTCATTTCGCTAAAATTCACCATATTTGTTTATTATTTGTATTTTGTCCGCCAAATTCACTTATATTTATTACTATTATTAGTATTTTGACGCCAAATTCAAATATGCATCTCAATCACATATAACAAACTAGCATAATACATAACTCACATTACTTAAAAAGGCATTGTGCATATAGATAATTCATATCATTGTAATCCAAACATTTCGAATAGATTGAGTAGTTTTTCGCACTGTGTTATTATTAAAACTACTACACCCAACTGTGTAGTTTTTCGCACTCGTTCACAATCAATACTCCTTCTTTATTGAAGAATTCTTCTTCACCATGGCTAATCTCACGTAGGATGAACCTCGTCATGTCCACACAAATGCTGTCGAATTGCTTATCTCCGAGCTTCCCTCATGATTCATCGATGGTAGGCATCTGCAGGTACACACAATAAATAAAGATCATGATGCATTTCCATTAATTAGTAAGTTAATTAGCACATGGTTGTGTACAAGAGGCTTACGTCTTCAGGATTCGTTCGGTACCTCTCATTATTTCTCAAGAACTCGCGCGCGAAATATCCACATAGCATAGTGTGGGGAGGTTAGTTGTAGCACTACTAACAAATAAAAAATGATGAGTAGTTATTAAGCAGAAGTGTACAAACTATGAAAAAACCAAGTTGTTATGTCCTCAAGTTGTTATGTTCTTCCGTATCTGGGATGTCGTACTAACAACTTTTGCTTTTTTGAGGGTGCTCCTCGCCATTTAGGTAGTATAGTAAATACGCACTTTGAGGATAAAAAAGTTAGTAATACAATTTCATTTGGTGCACAGATTGACAAACTGCATTATAAAAATATTACAATAGATTGCCTTTTCTAGAATTTCAATGAAATAAGTGTAACTTTGTAAGCTTCCTCGTCATAGTGTAGGGAGTCGAAGGCGCCTACATCTCTGTGCTTCGGACAAATAAAGAAGCAAATGAGATGGTCTCTGTATTATATTAAATATTTAATATTATACATTGTATTAAATATACCACCCAGTATATATAGATCTAGTAATTAAAACAAGCTTACTGAAAATTATTAGGACACATGAGACTAGTCTTTTTCTTCATTTTCTTCATTCTTTTTGCAATGTATACAGACATGCGCGCTTTTGAGTTGTGTGGTGTTTGCTTATTATAACATCTCTCCTCTTGTGTCTCTACCTCCTCCAATTCTTCTTTGATTTCTTGTGTCAGTCTGAATGTGTGTTGTGCCTCGCTTATTAGTGCAGGGTCAATGTACGCTACCTTCCACCTCTCGTTTTCTTTTTCATCCAACGCTTGCATCAAGTACAAATCAGATCGCTTCGGATGGCTACCGAAAATACATATGGATTTGAAAAATTCAGTATGTGGTACATGTTGACCTACATGCACCAAACGATGACGAGATTCATGTCGAGGCATTGACAACGGAACATCTAGTGCAAATCCTTGAAATTGATACAGATCTTATGATCTACATGGGCACTGAACACCCACCTCGGGATATACACAGTAATTGATGCAATGCCTAGCTTCATGGTGTCGATGATCCATCCATGCAGCTTATTCAGTGTCGGCGGCCCATCCTGCAGTTGCCACCCATAACAGAATGGTTTGCCATGCTCATATTTCTCGGGCACCTCATGTCGGGGGTTTGATGCCGCCGGTAAGTAAATTTTGGCATGTTC
The DNA here is from genome assembly GCA_947561735.1 of Cenchrus americanus. Lineage (NCBI taxonomy): Eukaryota > Viridiplantae > Streptophyta > Magnoliopsida > Poales > Poaceae > Cenchrus > Cenchrus americanus. Next base: position 63,323,139 of record OX387241.1, read on the forward strand.
GTGCATCTGATCCAGATGATTGGGCTTAAAGACACCGGGGTTATACCGGTTCAAGCACCGTGGGGATACCCTACGTCCAATTCGAATAGATGTTCTATATGCCCACAGGGGCTTGTAGTAGGGGTACAAGCTTAGATCGAGAGAGGTAGAGTGTCCCAAGTCTCTGGATGTGGTTGTGAGCTACGAGTGCTCGATCGATGAATGTGGTGTGTTGTTGGTCTTGTTTGCTATGTTCCACCTGCTGTTTACGATGCCAGCATCCCCTTTTATAGTTCAAGGAGGGCTGGTGTACAAGGGTTAAGATGGTAAAACGGTGTCCTGCTCCTGCTACAGTGCTGCAACAGTGCCGAAACAGTGTCACGTCATGGGCCTTTGTCTCCTGTTGGCGTCGCACGCTGTGTTAGCCGTGGTAGCCTCTGTAGGGCGGCGTAGCCGTGGCTCCCGGTCCAAGGTGGCATCTCCCGACCCATGACCGCGTTGGTCTAGTTAGGTCGGGGCTTCTCGTGCAAGCCTCGACCTTCCCTCTGATATCCGCTGTTGACGGTGAAATTCCGTCAACCTAGCCATGAGTTTACATTCGGTGTTGGCATGACTTTTGTATCTTATCCATTGGTACTAACCCCCGTGGTATAACAAGTTCACTTGTGCATGTCAGTTTTGGAGTTTAGTGTTTATGCAGGGTTTTAGCATTGAAAGCAAGACTTCCGGGATAAGTTCATTAAGCACCTCATGACAAGACCTTGAAGCCCGGTACAAGTCAAGCAATGAAGTGAACATGACTCCAAGAAGCCCAAGGACCAAGCCCGAGAAGATGGAAAACTCCGAGGACCTAGCCAGAAAAGTGCTGAATCTTGCAAGACAAGGAGCTTCGTCCAATTCGGAGAGAAACTGAGAACAAGGGCCCACATGCAAAAGGGGAGAGGATCTAGATGACTCGGGAAGCAACGTCGGGCGAATGAGGCCACGAACTGGGCCGAGATGGGCCCAGGCCGGCCGGCCCAACCTGCTTCGAGGCCCAGTCGGCCCCTTTGACCTAGATGCATCTCAGGCTATTTATAGCCCCCTGACCGAGAGCCACGCATCAATCAATTCGTCATCCGCCGCCGAGGAGCAGAGAAGCTTGAGGGACACCATCTCGGAGATGAGGGTTGTGCTAGTTGTCTAGGATCTCCCTAGCCGACGTGGGAACCTTGCATGGAAGACCACGTCGGAGCTCCGGAGCAAGGATCAAGATCGAGGTAGGATCCCGGTGGTGATCTTGTTCATGTAATCATTCATGGTGAAGTTTTTATAGTGAATCCAATTCTAGCGATCAAGTGCCGTCTCGATGATTTTGTTTTCTTCTTGGTTTTGCTTCTTCCCCAATCTAGTCTATAGCTAGATTGCTTAGGGTTCTCTTGTAGCCGCGGTGGCTAGAGGTGCATACCGGACCGACCAAGTGATTTCAACTTGTTCTTATCGAACTCGCCCTAGACTACCCGCATGAATAGGGATACGTTGTGACAGAACGGGGGTTCCGAAAGGCGGGCGTTTTCGGAGTCGGACCGGAGGCCATGATTTAAAGATGCTTTTAATGAGATTCGCTTTTCTATCTTCATCTATCTTGTTTGGAGCTACAACATAAGCATGATCTAGACTCTCTAGATCGGTTATCTCTTTGCTTTCTCTTGCTACCTCTTTGGTAGATTAGATTAGATGTCTTTCCTTTATGAGTTAGTAGATTAGATGCAACTTAGTTCTTCATAAGATAGCTTTCCTTGCTTTACTAGATTGATTCCTTGCGTTGCACATTGTTCCACGGATTCGATACCTTGGGTTCACCATTCGAGGGAAGAAGGGTCCCTTGACTACGACGGGAGACTTGTCCGCTTGCAAGTCTAAATTAACTTTGATACAACTATTAACCGTCAACAAGCCCCTTTTTCTGGCGCCGTTGCCGGGGAACAAGCAATCAATATCCAATCTAGTATCGCTTATCTTTCAGTTTTTCTTTTGATTTTCTTTTGCATCTCTTAAGTTTGATCATCCTTAAAAAGAAAAAAAATCAATCTAATCTAGTTTTGATTAACCCTAATTTTTCTTTTTTTAGATTTTTGTTTTTGCTAACCCTAACCGGAGATGGTTGGCTACCTCTCCAAGAAACCCAAATATTTTTGTGGATGATCCAGGAAAACTTTACAGGCAAAGGAGACGTGCAACACAACCTAAAGGGTTGGAAACCCTAGATCCAAAAGCCAAAGTCGAAGGACCGTCAAAATCTCCAAGGGAATCACCAGCTCCAAGTCCAAAGGAAGATCAACCTCAACCGCCACCCGTGGGAGAACAACCACAACCGGAGCGCAAGATCGAGCTATGCACCCCGGACATCGTTGATCTACCTATCATAAACCTTCAAGACGCCGGAAGGCCGTTCAAGATCAAGGTCTCAACTATCCGCATGACGATTGCAAGAGCTTTGGAGCGTTTCAATGAATACATACGAGCTGGATTCCTTGAGTGGCAAATTGGTTTACTTAAGAGGAGGATGGAGAAGATGGAGATAGCGAAAGAAGCTCAACACCTAAAGGCTGCCAAGGAAAGATCCACATGCGAGGATTGTGAGGGGCACAACCATGTCCAAGGTAAACCCCGATTTAATGCAAGTTCGTCCATTCAAGATTTGGTTCCTCTTTGTACACAATTCAAGGACTTCATGGACGAGCAAGCTAAGATCAACAAGGATGCTGTCACTAAGTTCGAGGCTATGGAGAAAGTATTAGAGAATCTAGATGGCAAGGTGACGGAGGTCGGAAGCTCCATACATGAAGTGTTCATCGTGATGAAGTGTGAGAGATGCAAGTGGGACAACCTGCCGGAGAACCGATGGGTGACAAAGAAGAATATCCGAGACAACCCCAAGGTCCTGAGACGGCGAAGGCTACTCAAACTCGTTCGGGAGAGATGGAGGATCGCACTATGGAGACCATGAAGATCACGACCGAAAGACCGGAGTTTGAGATGACGAGCCATTACATGAAGGAAGTTGTTGCATCCGTCAAGACCAATGAAGAAAGCCAGCCTGTGAAGACCAAAAAAATGACTAAGCCGAAGAAGAAGCCCGTGCCCAAGATGGTGTGTAAGTGGGTACCCAATATTGCAACGCCCGCAAAGAGCGTTGATCCGAAGTAATCAAGTGAAGAAGTCTAGCCATGGACTATAAACGAAGCGCTAGGCGGGAGGCAACCCGTTTCGTCGAGTCAATAATAAGCTACCGGGAGGACAACCCGATTCCAGGTTTTTCGAGTCTTTTCAAGTAATTTAGTTTTTTAATTTTACTATGCAAAACATTAGACTTAGAATGGTTGAATAATATTAGAGACAATTCTTGGTTGAATATTTTGTTTTGATCATAAACCCTTTACATGAACCATCCTACATGTTTGTTTGCTTCTTTTCGAGAAACCACAACCAAAAAAATTCAGAACCTATCTCAACCATTCATCCTCTTCATGATGTTGTGGTTGACTTATTTTACATGCTAAAAACACACGAGTAGAGCCACGACTTGTATCTAGATGTTATTTAAATTTCAGCACGTGGTAGGACTCGCGTGAACCTAGAAATTTGACTTTTGGATGGTTTAAAAATCCTTATCCTTGGTTTCTCTAGAGTTAGAATTTTTCTAAGCCTCATTTAATTTTATTTTAAATCTCTCTCATCTAATCAAAATGAGAACCTAAACCTATGCCCCCATGATCAAGTCGGGAAAAGTTCGCTCTCAACTAATGAAGGCAAACAATACCGGTGAGACCAACATAAAAGTAGCCGGAAATATTTTTCGATTTACATTTGTTTTTAATGCTTTAAAACCTTCTCTAAATTTATGCCTGAGCTCTCCCATAGCTCTGAATTTATTTTTAATTTTCGAAATTTGAGGAGTGCTTAGCATTAAAACATGCTTAAAGGGAGGCAATCTAGTTAACTTAACCATGCGTGCACCATGATGCATCACGGGATGCCCCCAACATCTTTTATCAAACCACATGCAAAGTACAAGCATGGGGGGGCAGCCAAGGCTTTGTTTTGTAGGAATATCATGGAGGCATGTGAGGCAAGGGAGTATGGAAGTGAGTCAAAGCAAAAACATCAAGTGGAAGGAATAATAATGCAAGCGAAGGAGTGGACGAGAACGTTTGGAAGGTGCACGCGGTCACGAAGCAAAATGAGTGCGCTAGAGAAGAACCGAGCCAAGAGGAGGAGAGAGGTAAGTCTCCCATCCAGCTCTTTGTTCGTGTGCTCTAGTTTTAGTCCGGAACCACCTTAGACTTAGCCATCCACCTCGTTTGTTTCGTGCAATAAAACACATCCTAATTCCACTCAAAGTCCAGACTCCAAAATAATATTTGTGTACCTTACCGGTTGAAAACCTCGGATATATATTTGTGAGGGAGAGTGCTGCAATCATGGAAGAAACCTACAAGCTTTTTCACTAAAGAATAAGGGATCATCGTCGTCTACCATCATCGACAACCTCTTTGAGGAGGCACCAGGTTTCCGAGTATCCTCGGAGTATGGAGGAGGACACGGCACTGCCGAGGAGGAACCACACTCTTCTCCTCGGTGGCATGAGGGCCACACGAAACTTGTTTATGAGGTTCACCAGACCTTAAGGACATATGGAGGAGCCGCCTGTCCGACCTCGCGACTCGACACGATCATCCGCTCCACCTTCATACGCTCCGCGGTATTCCGAGGGGTTTATCATCATGATGGAGGAGGAGGAGGAGAAGCTCGCTTGCCTTGAGTAGAGGCTTGTAGCGAACGTCGACTTCGACGACCAAGCTCTCCACATATTGGGTTTTCATACGGGACACCGAGGTTGGGTGCAATTCTCTAACGGAGTGTCGGCAAACACCCACAAGGAATTCGCCTAGGAAATTCTCATGACCATGGCGCATATCCTTGATGAAGGAGTGCTGAGTCTCTCATTCCGTTTGGAGAGAGCCATTCGCACCAGGAGGCCATCCACAAACTAGAGAGAGAGGAGGGAGATCTCCGGAGGGAGATCAACCACCTCGAAGGAAGCACCCACAAGTGGAGAAGAAGGAAGATACCGTCGGAAGGGTAACCGTGATCAACGGTGCTATGTCTAGCACCTTGATGGGTTAATCTCCTTTCATCCATGGGTTGTAATCGATCTTGAGATGTAATCATACCTTGTTGGATTATCTATCTATCATCTTGTGTTGAATATACTTTAATGCTTAAGGTTAGCTACCATGATGTAAAGGGAGTAAGAGCTCCAATGCTTCCTTGGATCCATTCAACACGCTGTGTCCATCATAGGTCTAGTCATGAATACCTTCACGTACTGAGTACGAGAGGAGGGAAAGGACGAAACCGTGGTCACAACCCCTGATAGATTAGATTGGTTTTCATGTTCAAAACGATTGCATGTTCTAGTATCATAGACCCATGGGCGAGTGTCTCCTATCTTGATTGAACAAGCGGTTCCCTATGATATTAGGGAATTGCTCGGTTTTCAAAGGGAGCCCCGGAACAAGTGGATGTGCATGGAGGCACATGGGAAGGTTTTTGGAGTATGATCACGGGAGGAGACCATCAACAAAGAAATACTATCCGGAACCCCATCATCCAAGTGTTTCACTCATGGATGTGCAAAAGGATTTTGGGAAGAATAATAGAGCAAAGATAACCAACACGGAGTTGAGTTGGCTTTACTCGGCTTTGATTGCCAGGCAGCCAATTGACCCCACTCACCTCATGATCAACCGGTGGTGTTGTGAAGCAACATCGGGTTCGAGAGATATTGGTTCGGGGTGTTACCTCTCCATGTTGGCTATCTCTTTGAAACCGGGTATTACAAGGAACCCGAAGCATCTCCTAGCCGGGACCTCCCTAGGATTGAATATATGAAGAAAAGCAAATATATAAGTGAAGATGAGAGAGGAGGCTTCAATGTGGCCAAGGTGAAGTTACCCCTTCCGAATTGAAGATTAAAACTTTTCTTAAGGGGAAGAAAGATTGGTTAGAGGAAGGACTTCTTGTGCCGGCGAAGAAAAATAAAAGAGAAGGATTATAGAAGAAGGATCTTCTATGGCCCAAGAAGGAGGTGCACAACAAAATTATGTGCCACCATTTGGAGGAATTCCGGCGCCGCCAAGTTACTACGGTGGTGTACCAATGCAAGCATGGGGGAGTGGTGCAGCCATACCCCCACCAAATTTTGCGGTGCCCAACGTAGCCTTTGCGGAGCCACACGCACACCTTCCTTAACCACAACAAAATGTGGCCACCATTGGAGGATACGCTGCGAGAAACATGCAAATTATTGAAGCCATCCAAATCATTGCAAACCGAATGGGTGAAGGAAATGCAAACATCGCTTATGAGCTTGGACACCTTCACTTAGCACCGTCAGGACCATTCATAGGAGGTGCGGTGCAATACTATTAGGAGCAAGGGTACAACAACCAAGTTTATCAATATCAACCACCGGTGGAAGATTAGAGAGAGGAGGAGCTTTAGTTTAATCTTTCTTTTTCCCTTTTCTTTAATTTTCAGCTTGAACGCACCTATGTATCCGTAGTGTTTTCAGTTTTTTATTTAAATTTTCAGCATGTGTCTTAGTTTTTATTTTCATCATGAATAAAGTCACCACTAAGTTTTTACCATTAGTAAAGTTACAAAGTTTGTGCCATGATGATATATGATTATAATTGCCGCTTTGTTTATCATTGTAATTGTTTTATGCATGTTTAAGCTAGTGCTCTCTTAAAATACAAATCTGAAATTATCTAAATGCTAGCTTAATCTTTAGCGGAGGTTATGATAAAAATAAAGACCCATAGTGTTTTATGTGCTCTCAAGTTTTAGATGGATTAAAGATAATTTATTTCTGTTCTTAAAAGTAATGCTAACCTTGTCATAAATACCACTTGCGTGTTGCTCTACCTATCCAGAGCCATATAAATACTTGAGTGCAAAAACTTAGTATACAAGGTTTATTTTTGGGTGAGTTATTTCAGGCCTTGATTTCTCTGGCTCAAGACTAAGAAGCTGGTCATTCCGTTTTTGCGTATCTATCTTATTACTAGCCTCTTATCCGTGCATTGTGTATCCCCACATCGGAGATCTCACAAACCTCGTCGGATATCCATCCTTAAAACCAAATATCATCTTTTGTGATTACCTCCTTGACCACAATCTATCGTTGAGTATGGATCAATTCAAGGAAGATCGATGGTGCCAAGATTGAAGACTTCAAGTATCTCTCCGAAGGAAAAGTATTTCCGGTACCTACCTTATCTTTATCACCTCTTTGCCCGAGGACGAGCAAACGTCTAAGCATGGGGGAGGAGGTAGGTACAATGCAATTTTAGAGTTCATAGGGGAGAAAATAAAAAAATTGATGAGAAAGAAAAAAATGAGAAAGAGAAAGAAAGAAAAAAAGTATATGTATGAGGAAAAAAGAAAAGAAAAAAATGTGAGTATGAGTAAAAATAACATAAGCTCCCCGGTTCTCTAAAGTGCATTAGGAATTTCAAGGCTTCAAAATTAAAAGATCCAAACTCATTTTTCAACCATGTGCAATCCGAGAACGAGGACTTTCTTTGTGCCTCGGGATCACTCTTTGCCATTTGCACATGTCCACCTATCTCAAGTGTGTACTTTTCTCTCTCCCCTCCTTGATATAACATTATTTTCCAATGACCTTTTTGAGGAGTCTCGGTAAGACCATGAGAAGCTTGTCTTGTTTTGACAACATCTCATTTATAATATCTTGGTAGGCCTAAACTTTCCCAAAAAGCTCCATATAAAGCCTACCACATTGAAGGACCGATACGGCGAACCAGAGAGGGGGGAGTGAATGGGAGCCGATAAAAATTCTTCTCGAAGGAGATGGAAACTCCTACAAGATGAACACGGCTTCCAACACACGTCTCCGACTCACTACCCAAGTTGGTCAAGCCCACGTAGCCACTGGAGTGCCACTGGACCTAGGAACCAACACACAACCTTCTGACCCGAGAACGCAGCGGAACACCAAACCTCGAGTCTACAGACCCACACCGGTCAGACCGGTGAGCACCACCGGTCAGACCGGTCCCTGCTGGTGAAACTGAGCAACTTTCACTAAGTGGCTCTACACCGGTCATACCGGTGAGACACACCGGTCAGACCGATCACAACCTGAAAGCCCCCAAGGCACCAAACAGGCCAACCGATCGCCAAACTGACCCAAACTCGAAACAGCAGCACCTCAAGACAAAAGCGAACATACCAAGACGTTCACCCGAGCAAAATCCCACTGAGGGTTGCACCGGTCAGACTGGTCAAGAGCACCGGTCAGACCGGTGTAGCCTGGGCAGCTCGGGATGAACAACACCCGCGGGTCAACTCCCCCAAATCAAAACCCCGATCTCCCGAATTGCTCCATGGACTTGAACAAGACTTTGGGGATATTAGGAACACCTCATGAGGAGTCCATAGACAAGTTTAATCCCACCAAAACTCGTCCAAAAAGGAGGAATCGAAGAAATCCCGCCAAAAGCACTTCCTACCCAAGAACTCAAGAAACCCCAAAATCGAGCACCTTTACTCACGGATTTGGGAGGGGAATCACAGCCCAAAGAACCACGAAGGGTTCCCACAAATTTCCCCCATCAAATCCCCAAGAGAAAGATCCCGAAAACAACCCAAAGAAATCACCAAGAGAGAGCTCCGAAAATCACCACCAAGAACAACCGGGGAAAACACATCCAAACCTTGAGGAACCACGCCGAATCATCTATACATGAAACAAAGGTTCATACAAGGTCTAGCAAGCCGCCCGATCATCCATCCCTCTCAACAAGATCTCTCCATGAAGCTCTCTTGCTAGTCCTATAGAAAATCTAAGGAAAATAGGAAGGAAAATGGGAAAACAAATGAGCTAGGGTTCCAAGAGTTGGCTGCCATCCTCTCACCTCTAGGGTTATATGGAGGCAACCGAAAGTCTAAAATGCCCTTTCCTAATAACTAGGGATACAAGCCCCTCAAGGGCGGATTTGGAAGTCTTCATGTCTTCTCCATCGGACGGATGCCCGCGACCGCACCTCGCGTAGCCTCGACGCAAGCCTTGCGATCCCGACGTGTGTCCTCCGCTTCAAAGATTCCGGACCGCGTCGCCGCACACCGGCCGACCGTGCTCCCCACCGGCCGACCGGTACCCACCGGTCAAACCGGTCCGACCCATCGGTCGACCGGCCGGCGCCGTCGCAGCCTCCGTCTTCGGTTCTTCGGTCTTGGCTTTGTGGATCAACCAAGGAACCCAGTGGTTTTCTGGTGAAACCCCGCGAACTCGGTGTAGCCTCCGCCAATCTCCACTCATGACTCGGCTCCCACGTAGTCCCGGCTCAACCTTGGTTTTGAGGCTCAACCAAGAAACCGTCCATGACTTCATCTTGCTGTTCATGCCACCATGCGGCCCGCACTTGACCCCGCTGGCCACTGGGTCCGTCGAACGAAGCCTACTTGTCTTCTCCACACCTGGAGGCCTCACCGGCGATGACCTTTCGCGCTTGTCCTTCACCTGCACCAACACCAGTCAAGCCGCAACATGCACCTGCAATACTTAGCCAAGAATCAGTCCACACAACGTTGTCAATCACTCATCACACAAGGAAGCGACCATCCACCGGTCCTCGAACCACACATGGTCCTCAATCTCCCCCTTGATGAGTGCATTGACAACACCCACACGAAAGTAACAAGAGAAATGAAAAAGAAAAGAAACGAACAAAAAGAAACTCCAACAAGTGATCGAAAACCAAACAAAGGCAAAGAGCAAGATCACTTGAAGAAGACAAGTCTCGGACCCCTTAGGCAAGGGCAACGACTCGACACATCCGAGACAAAGCAAAGCTCAAGCAAAGAGCGCAAACCACCGAAACAAAGCTCGGAAAACCACAAAGAGCTCCCCTGCACACATGCAAGCTCCCCCCTGAACCAATGCACCTCCCCCTGGACAAATGCATGCAAACCAAAGAAAACAAAAGGCACCGCAACAACTTCACTCACACCGGTCGACCGGTCACCACCACCGGTCGACCGGTGCCTAAGATGTGCACAGGGACCAAAGCACTCACACCGGTCGGACCGGTGCTCCTCACCGGTCGACCGGTGTACAACAGAGCCCGAAAATGGCTCGAAACCACCCGAAAACCTTCTAAATGCGTCCAAAGAAGCCATTTCAAGCTCAATCTTCTCCCCCTTGTTGGCAATGCATGAATCAAGCCAAAAATGCAAAACTTTCAACCTAGAGCTTCTCAAATAGACAAAATTCAACAAAGAATGCTACACATGTCCAAATGAGCAAGTTAGATACTCTACGGCTTCGTATCGATCTCAACTACATGATCACCAAGTTTCACAGCCATTGGACGAAGCTAAGATGGATTTTGGCAATTTTGCGAAAAACTTGCCTCTCATGAGCAAAGTCCTAAACATGATCAAAGCATATCAAAATGGCAAAGCCACACAAACTTCATGCTAGGACAGCCATTCTAATCATAAGACCATCACAAACACCCACAAGCACCTCATGTCATGTCAAAGCCACCGAGCCATGTGCCTACTTCTATGTATGAGACTTCTCATTGGTAGGCATCATGCAACGGTTTAGCACCCAAAGCAAATTAAGATCAGCACAAATGACATGGGAGCATATTTTCCAAGCATTTTTCATTTCATTTTCAGATTTGTAAATGGTACATGAAATGTCTTTGCGACAAAAAGGAACTTATGCCCCTCCACAAGATAAAACAAGAGGGCTAAACATTCATGATGGCAAATGAGCCTTTGGCCCTATATGATCAATAAACTAGCTATCCAACCACAAATAGAGCATAACCAAGCCACTAAAACATGTCAAGATCATATAAAGGCATTTACACATGAGAGAGCATACATGTGACATTTTCAAAAACATAGCTATCAACCATGGATTATTCATCAAGATCATCAAGAGCTAAGCCAAACTAACCATAGCATACCAAACAAGCTCACAAAGACATATATCTCATTCCATGGTGAACAATGTATATGAGAGAAGCATTTCCTAACCAATGCATATGATACAAAATGCATGTAATCTAAGATACAGGGATGCCTATACATCATGTTACATATGCCATGCCAAATGCAAGAAATGCGCAAAGGAAACTATACATATGCTACAAAGAGAGCTCCCACACACCCAACTCAAGAAATCAAACACACACCAAGTTCCCCCCGCAAACGAGTGAAAGTTGCTTGATCTTGGGGTTTGGTGAAAATATCGGCTAGTTGGTCATGTGTGGGTACATGGATCAAAGCTATCTTCCCTTTCTCTACGTTGTCTCTCAGAAAATGGTACCTCACTTCTATGTGCTTGGTTTTGGAATGGAGCACTGGGTTCTTTGCAATGCTTATGGCACTGGTGCTATCACATTGAAGTGGGACATGGGTATACTCCTCACCAAAGTCACTCATGGTGTATGAAATCCAAAGGAGCTGAGAGCAACAACTAGCAGCGGCAACATACTCAGCCTCGGTAGTGGATTGAGCAATACTCGATTGCTTGCGGGAAGACCAAGACACCAAAGAAGAACCCAAAAACTGGCAAGTCCCAGAAGTGGACTTCCTATCCAACCGACACCTGGCAAAATCCGCGTCTGAAAAACCATGAAGCGCCAAAGAAGAGGACGCGGAGTACCACAGGCCGAAGTCGGGAGTGTGACGCAAGTACCTAAAAATTCTCTTCATCGCTTGCCGATGCGAAATCCTCGGAGACGCTTGAAAACGAGCGCACAGACACACTGAGAACTGTATGTCCGGCCTCGTCGCCGTCAAGTAGAGGAGTTACCCGATCATGCTCCGGTAATCCTTCTGATCCACATGTTCACCTTCCTCGTCCGCATCAAGAGCTGTAGTCGTACTCATCGGCGTCGTCATAGCCTTGGAGTCCTCCATCTTGAACTTCCTCACAATGTCCTTGTTGTACTTAGCCTGGTGCACAAATGTTCCTTCCTTTGATTGCTTGATTTGTAGCCCGAGGAAGAACTGCAACTCGCCCATCGTGCTCATCTCAAATTCCCTGCTCATATCATTTGCAAACCTTGCAACAAGAGAGTTAGACGAGCCACCAAAGACAATATCATCCACGTACACCTGCACAATTAGGATATCTCTGCCCTGCCTCAGCAAGAACAAGGTCTGATCGACCTTCCCCATCTCAAAACCTCTCTCAAACAAGAACCCCCTCAACCTGCCATACCAAGCTCTAGGCGCCTGCTTCAACCCATACAACGCCTTCCTCAATTTGTACACCCGGTGGGGGTACTTCTCACTCTCAAACCCCGAGGCCGCCTCACATACACTTCTTCCTCCATCACACCATTCGTAAAAGCACTCTTCACATCCATTTGGTGCAACTTGGACCCTTAAGCCACAGAGAAGGCTAGAAGGATCCTAATCGCCTCCAAACGGGCTACGGGAGCAAAGGTCTCCTCGTAGTCGATCCCCTCCTTCTGACTGAACCCTTGAGCAACAAGTCTCGACTTGTTCCTCACAACCTCACCCTTCTCTCCCTCTTTGTTCTTCCACACCCACTTTGTACCAATCGGCTTACACCCTGGGGGAGGGTCAACCAACTCCCGCACCTGATTCCTCTCAAAGTTCTCCAACTCCTCATGCATCTAATTAACCCAATTGTGATCAGATAGTGCGTGTCCAATGTCTTTGGGCTCAAAAGTAGCAACAAACACAGCATGAGCGAAATGGGAATTGTTTCGAACCCTCGACCGTGTAGTGCGTTCATTCATGTCGCCGATGATCCTCGAAGCTGGGTGGTCCGTCTGTACTCGTCGGGGAGGTTCTCGCCTCGATGCTACCTCCCCCTCAACATCAGCTTCTCCTCGTTCTTGATTTGTCGTCGTAGGTGTAGTAGAGGGTCCATCCATCACCGTAGTCGAGGTAGTGGGTACATGTTCAGCCGGGGGCACCACACCGCCATCTTCATCATCACCATGTTCATGCTCCTCCTCCTGAAAAATCTCCTCGCCAAGCTCATCATCACCTGCACACTCAAAAACAAGCTGACTACATGGCTCTGTCTCGTCGAAGGTTACCTCGCAAGTCTCCACGATTTGGTTAGTTTCAAGATTGAGCACACGATATGCTCTAGAATGAGGTGCATAACCAAAGAAAATGCCATCGACAGACCTAGCCTCAAACTTATCCAACTTCCTCGCTTTTCTTAGAATGAAACACTTGCAACCAAAGACATGGAAGTGACTCACCTTGGGTGTGCAACCATGCATCAACTCATAGCATGTCTTCTTCTTGTGCACTCGAGGTATATCCCGTTCGACACATAGCACGCGGTATTCACCGCCTCACCCAATACCTCCTCGGAGTCCTATGCTCATCAAGCATCGTCCGAGCCATCTCGCACAAGGTCCCGTTCTTCCTTTCCACAACACCATTCGGGGAGGCGTATACGGACTCGAAAACCGGTGCTCAAGACCCAAGTCATGGCAAAAGGTTTCAAAACGAGAGTTTCGAATTCCGAGCCATTATCACTGCGGATAGCTTGTATGGCATATCCGTGCCTCTCGTTCCTCAACCTCAAGACTAGATCTCGAACAAAACCAAACGTCTCCCCCTTATCCTCGAGAAAGAACACCCACGCATACCGAGAATAGTCATCCACCACAACAAGGACATACCACTTCCCACCCGCAGATCACACACGAGCTGGGCCAACATGGTCCATATGGAGCAGCTCGCATGGATGCTCAGTCGTCACATCGGTGAGAGGCGGGTGAGAAGAGGCTACCATCTTGGCATGCCTACAAGGCGCACAAACCAACTCTTTCTCAAGCCTCAACCGTGGCAATCCTCGGACCAAATTGAGTTTACTCAAGCGAGACAAAAGGTCAAAGCTCAAGGGACCCAACTTCCTATGCCACTTCCACAACTCACTCGAAGAACCGGCCAAGAAACAACGCTCCACACCCGAAGACTGAGAAAAATCAGCACGAAACACCCGACCCTCGGGAACGACCATACGTACAAGGTCCCCTCGAGAGTCCAAAATCCGAGAACCACCCGGCCGAAACAACACCTCAAAGCCCTCATCCAACAACCGGGACACAGAAAGCAAATTGTACCCCGCCGATTGAACAAGAGCAACACGCTTCGCAGTTATCTTGTCACTCATTTTGATCTCACCTTCGAAAGCACACGCCCACGCCCATTGTCCCCAAAGGTGATGTACCTCTTTGTCACCACCGGACGAGACTTGAGAACCACCCCCCGTCTCCGGTCATATGCCTCGAGCAACCGAGTCAATCAACCAAATGTTCTTCAAGTCTCCCACCCGAAATTCAAAAACAAGCACGTGAGCGAACAAACGACTCAAAGACCGGGGTTAGTACCAAAAGAGTAAAACCAGTGCCGAGCCATTTGCTCGAAAGTGGGGTTAGCACCAACCAAAGCATCTCTCCTACCAAAGCTACCTCCACGAACACCACCACGGTAACCACCCTGAGGGAACCACCCCTCTCCTCGCCCGGAGGAGGACCAAAACCACGAAAGAGAACCCGTGGACCGTCCCTCCTCTCCTTCTCAAAGCTACGACTCCTCCCATCCCCGTAGTGAACTCAAGGGGGAGAACGCCTAGCAACCTGACCACCTGCAAACTCTCCAGCCCAACCACCAGAACCACGACCTCTCGGAAACAACCCTCGCACCCGTACGAGCACGAAACCCAAAACGCCGCTCGTCTGTGCCCGCACCGGTCCGACCGGTGCCCCACACCCCGGTGTGACCCGGCGGCAGCCGCCTCCAACAGCCTTCCGCTCTCCCCAAGCCCGAACTGTCCTCACACTCGCCTTGGCCCTAGGCATCTGCACACGAGGCTCAAGTACACCATCGAAAGGGTGGTACTTGTCCTTGTTAGCCCACTCCTTTGCCATTCTCTCCTCTCGCTTCCTCTTGAAGCAGAACTCCTCCTTATGGCCATCTCTCCCACAATAGCCACAATGGAACCACACAAGCTTAGGCTTAGGCTTGGGATGTGGCTGCTCACTAGGTTTCTCTCCACTCAACTCCTCCACGGGTTTCCCCTCACTAGCCTTCTCACTTTCTTTCCCAAAGAACACTTTCCCCGAAGTGCTCACAAACTTGATAGGCTTTTGTAGATCATTTGTGGTCGTCGGAAACACGGTGGAGCCGGGGTTGTGTCTAGTCGGTTCCTAAGATGGTTAGGTTTTGGGGGGAAATCATTTTTGTGGTGGGTTTTTGGTGGCTCGGGATATTCTCTCCACTTCCCTCACCAACCTTGTTTGCCCCAAGTCCCTCACCATCCTCGCTCTTAAACGCCTCGACCATCATCCTCAACCGAGGCTCATGACCGACAACCAACCCATCAACTTCCTCAAGTCATCATTCTCATCCTGCAAATGATCAACATAATGTGCAAGTTCCAAATTTTTCAAAGCATGCATTTCACAGGTAGAGCATGATGTAGGCATGGGTCCCTTCAATTTAGCCTCAAGTGAACTAGTGTAAGCATGCATCTCATCAATCTTAGCATGCAAAACAGGGCAAGAAGTGCAAGCACTTAGCAAATCAGGTCTAGACTTAAGCTCAGCCACTTCAACCCTAAGCACATCTAGTTCCTCACACTTGGAGGCATGCTTCTCCTTAAACAAAACAAGATCAGCAAGAAAGATGGAGCAATCAGCAATCAACCTCATCCGAAACAACGGGGCTAGCCTTAAGGGAATCAATCTCAAGCTTGCTATCAAGCACCTGTGTCTCTAGCTCAGCCACTCTAGTCCTAACATCCTCGAGTGAAGCTCTAAGCTCTTTTCTCATTTTCTTGGCCTCTTTAAGCATGTCATCATGGTTATCAAGCAAAGAGCCAAGCCTCTCATTCTCCTAGCGCAAGAAGGGAAGTTCATCACGCACCTTGTCGTCGGACTCGCAGTCCGAGTTGCTCCGTGTGCTCTTCTTGCCGCCGCAGCTCGCGCCATGGTGCGAAGCCGTCTCTCGCGGAGCGCCTCGGCCCCCGCTCGTGTTCTTGGACAACTTCTTGTTCTTGCGACGATCACCTTCATCCTCACCGCCGCTCGAGCTCGAGGTGGAGTACGCGGAACCGGAGTCGACGTCGCCGCTCCAACCATCGCTCGGGCCTTGCCTCGCTCTCCTTCTTCCTCGATCGTCGCTCATCCTTATACTTGTTCTTGTGCTTGCTCTTGTGGTCGCGCCTCGACCGGTACTTGACATCCGTCCTCGACTTGTGTTTGTAGCCGTCCTTGTTCTCGACCTTCTCCGGCGCCGGCGACGAAGTGTCCCGCTTGCCGCACCGGAAGCAAGTCCTCGTGTTCCTCCTCATGTTCACTCGGTTCTCGTGCGGCCTCTCGAACCGCCTCGTCAAGAGCGCCGGCCGTCCTCTCCAAGCTCGTCGAACTCCTCATCCGGCATAGACATCAAGGAGGAAAAAGAGAACATCCCGGTGGATGGGTTAGTGTTAGCCTTTCCTTTCGAACCACCAACGAGGGCAAGACTATGGGAATCGGTCGGTCCCTCGGGCTTGGTAGTCATGCCCCTATCCACCTCGGCCGACTTGAGCTTCGAGAATAGCTCGTTCACCGTCAGAGTATCATACTTCTCTGACTCCACAATGGCCTCGAACTTTCCGCCCCAAATCGTACGATCCAAAGAGTGTAAGAGCTTGATCGCTCTATCATGATCATCGTATGGGAGCACGTCCACATTGGCCCTCATGTTGTTCACAACCACCGTGAACCTCTGAAACAAGGCATCGATGGACTCACCGGGGAGATGAGTGAAGTTCTCATACTCTCTCCGGTAGGTCGCATACATCCGTGCCTGAACCTGGGCATTCCCAACATGAGCCTCCTTCAACACCGCCCAAATCCTACAAGCCAAGTGCTCGGTGTGCACCCGATCGAACTCAGGCTGACACAAAGCACGAAACAAGTAGTCGACCGCCTTATTGTTGGCGTCGAATCTGTCCCTCGATCCCGGAGCCGGGAAGTCCATCGGCCGGACATAGCCCTCGTGTCCACCGTGACATCCCAAAGAGTCCGACCCTTTCCGCGGAGAAACGCACCCATCCGCTTGCTCCACATCCGGTAGTTCTTGCCATCGAAGTGTGGAGGACCCGAACCCCGTTCTCGGTACGCCATCCTTGGATCTTAGACTGGTTAGAGTCAACAAAGACCCGAACCGGCTCTGATACCACTTGAAGGACTGATACGGCGAAACAGAGAGGGGGGAGTGAATGGGAGCCGATAAAAATTCTTCTCGAAGGAGATGGAAACTCCTACAATATGAACACGGCTTCCAACACACGTCTCCGACTCACTACCCAAGTTGGTCAAGCCCACTTAGCCACTGGAGTGCCACTGGACCTAGGAACCAACACACAACCTTCCGACCCGAGAACGCAGCGGAACACCAAACCTCGAGTCTACAGACCCACACCGGTCAGACCGGTGAGCACCACCGGTCAGACCGGTCCCCCGCCGGTGAAACCGAGCAACTTTCACTAAATGGCTCTACACCGGCCGCACCGGTGAGACACACCGGTCGCACCGATCACGCCCCCGAAAGCCCCCAAGGCACCAAACAAAGCCAACCGACCGCCAAACCGACCCAAACTCGAAACAGCAGCACCTCAGGACAACAGCGAACACACCAAGACGTTCACCCGAGCAAAATCCCACCGAGGGTTGCACCGGTCAGACCGGTCAAGAGCATCGGTCAGACCGGTGTAGCCTGGGCAGCTTGGGATGAACAGCACCCGCGGGTCAACTCCCCCAAATCCAAACCCCGATCTCCCGAATTGCTATACGAACTTGAACAAGACTTTGGGGATATTAGGAACACCTCATGAGGAGTCCATAGCCAAGTTTAATCCCACCAAAACTCGTCCAAAAAGGAGGAATCGAAGAAATCCCACCAAGAGCACTTCCAACCCAAGAACTCAAGAAACCCCAAAATCGAGCACCTTTACTCACGGATTTGGGAGGGGAATCACAGCCCAAAGAACCACGAAGGGTTCCCACAAATTTCCCCCATCAAATCCCCAAGAGAAAGATCCCGAAAACAACCCAAAGAAATCACCAAGAGAGAGCTCCGAAAATCACCACCAAGAACAACCGGGGAAAACACATCCAAACCTTGAGGAACCACGCCGAATCATCTATACATGAAACAAATGTTCGTACAAGGTCTAGCAAGCCGCCCGATCATCCATACCTCTCAACAAGATCTCTCCATGAAGCTCTCTTGCTAGTCCTATAGAAAACCTAAGGAAAATAGGAAGGAAAATGGGAAAACAAATGAGCTAGGGTTCCAAGAGTTGGCTGCCATCCTCTCACCTCTTGGGTTATATGGAGGCAACCGAAAGTCTAAAATGCCCTTTCCTAATAACTAGGGATACAAGCCCCTCAAGGGCGGATTTGGAAGTCTTCATGTCTTCTCCCTCGGACGGATGCCCGGCGACCGCACCCTGCGTAGCCTCGACGCAAGCCTTGCGATCCCGACGCGTGTCCTCCGCTTCGAAGATTCCGGACTGCGTCGTCGCACACCGGTCAGACCGGTGCTCCCCACCGGTCAGAACGGTACCCACCGGTCGACCGGTCCGGCACGGTGCAGCCTCCGTCTTCGGTTCTTCGGTCTTGGCTTTGTGGATCAACCAAGGAACCCGGTGTTTTTCTCGGTGAACCACCGGAAACCCCGCGAACTCGGTGTA
The DNA here is from genome assembly GCA_947561735.1 of Cenchrus americanus. NCBI lineage: Eukaryota > Viridiplantae > Streptophyta > Magnoliopsida > Poales > Poaceae > Cenchrus > Cenchrus americanus. The sequence continues at coordinate 63,341,953 of OX387241.1, forward strand.
GCCTCCGCCAATCTCCACTCATGACTCGGCTCCCACGTAGTCCCGCTCGACCTTGGTTTTGAGGCTCAACCAAGAAACCGTCCATGACTTCATCTTGCCGTTCATGCCACCATGCGGCCCGCACTTGACCCCCGCCGGCCACCGGGTCCCTCGAACGAAGCCTACTTGTCTTCTCCACACCTGGAGGCCTCACCGGCAACGACCTTTTGCGCTTGTCCTTCACCTGCACCAACACCAGTCAAGCCGCAACCTGCACCTGCAATACCTAGCCAAGAATCAGTCCACACAACGTTGTCATTCGCTCATCACACAAGGAAGCGACCATCCACCGGTCCTCGAACCACACATGGTCCTCACGCATATATATGTGTTATGAGAGGGAAAGGAGTAGAAGAAATAGGCTTGAGAGACAACATGAGATGAGAGTTCATGAGCAAGATGCAAGGTGGTTTAAATTTGTGAACTTGGTTTAGCTCTTTTTCATCTTGTTCTTTATTTCAAAATTTCTGAGATCCATTTGAATTTGGGAGCATGTTAATACTTGTGGGATAAGATTAATTAAATATCTACCCTCCGTAGGGATGAAGGCTAGTACATTATGGAACTTTAACGAACTAAACTTTTTAAGAGCATTATGTTTTCTCATGTATGATCAAGTGCAAGATTTAAACAATGAAGGGCAACGATGATATCCATCGAAGGCTTACTCGAGGACGAGCAAGGTTTAAGCATGGGGGAGCTGTTGACGGCGAAATTCCGTCAACCTAGCCATGAGTTTACCTTCAGTGTTGGCATGACTTTTGTATCTTATCCATTGGTACTAACCCCCGTGGTATAACAAGTTCACTTGTGCATGTCGGTTTTGGAGTTTAGTGTTTATGCAGGGTTTTAGCGTTGAAAGCAAGACTTCCGGATAAGTTCATTAAGCACCGGCGAAGGAGGCCACGAACCGGGCCGAAGTGGGCTCGGGTCGGTCGGCCTAGGCCGGCCGGCCCAGCCCGTTTTGAGGCCCAGTCGCCCCCCTCCCTTGACCTAGGTGCCTCTAGGGCTATTTATAGCCCCCTGACCGAGAGCCACGCATCAATCAATTCGTCATTCGCCGCCGAGGAGCAGAGAAGCTTGAGGGACACCATCTCGGAGATGAGGGTCATGCTAGTTGTCCAGGATCTCCCTAGCCGACGTGGAACCTTGCATGGAAGACCACGTCGGAGCTCCGGAGCAAGGATCAAGATTGAGGTAGGATCCCGGTGATGATCTTGTTCATGTAATCATTCATGGTGAAGTTTTTATAGTGAATCCGATTTCTAGTGATCAAGTGCCTTCTCGATGATTTTGTTTTCTTCTTGGTTTTGCTTCTTCCCCAATCTAGTATATAGCTAGATTGCTTAGGGTGCTCTTGTAGCTGCGGTGGCTAGAGGTGCATACCGGACCGACCAAGTGATTTCAACTTGTTCTTATCGAACTCGCCCTAGACTACCCACATGAATAGGGATACGTTGTGATAGAACGGGGGTTCCGAAAGGCGGGCGTTTTCGGAGTCAGACCGGAGGCCACGATTTAAAGATGCTTTTAATGAGATTCGCTTTTCTATCTTCATCTATCTTGTTTGGAGCTACAACATAAGCATGATCTAGACTCTCTAGATCGGTTATCTCTTTGCTTTCTCTTGCTACCTCTTTGGTAGATTAGATTAGATGTCTTTCCTTTATGAGTTAGTAGATTAGATGCAACTTAGTTCTTCATAAGATAGCTTTCCTTGCTTTACTAGATTGATTCCTTGCGTTGCACATTGTTCCACGGATTTGATACCTTGGGTTCACCACTCGAGGGAAGAAGGGTCCCTTGACTACGACGGGAGACTTGTCCGCTTGCAAGTCTAAACGAACTTTGATACAACTATTAATCGTCAACATCCGCTAGGTTGGGTCTCATTGTTCGATGTCTTGCAGGAGAAGAATTCGTGTGTCCTTTGCCACTGTTCATTATCCAGGTGATGGGACGGCAGGGCAGTCCGCTTCCCACGTCGGGAAAAATGTCATGATGGCCTGACCGTCTGACAGGGTAGATTTGCCCGCCTCGCTGCTCCTGCACGTCCCGGGCGGCATGGGGCAGCTTGCACCACGTTGTAGCCCTCCCCTGGGGGGCACCGAGGGATTCCGGTGGAAGGAACCGTAACGCCCGCGTTTTTAGCTCTAAATAAATCACCTACTAAATCATGCGTAATTTCAAAAACCAATCCGCCGGCTCGCTACCATTCAAACCCTAGCCGCCGTTCTCTCTCTCTCTCTCTCTCCCCCCCCGATGCGCGTGCCGCGATTCCCCGCCGGCACCGCACCCCGGCCGCACCCCCCGCGCGCCTTCCCAACGCCGCGGTCGGCCACCGGCCGGGAATCCCGCGCACGCCGCGGTCCCGCCGGCCGGTCCGTCTCGCCATCATCACCGCCCAAAAAAAAAATCACGCCGGCACCGAAAATGGAAAACCCCGCAAAACCCTCCCCTAATTCCCTAACAATTTTTCCTAATTTTCTAAAAATTTTCCAATCTCTTCCCTATTTTTTCCCATTTTTCCTTTTCTTCCTTCCCTCTCCTTTCTTCCTTTTCTTTCCCCCCTTTTTCCTTTTTCTTTTTCTTTCCTTCTTTCCTTTCTTCTCTCTTCTTCCTCCCTCGCTCCTCCTCCCTCGCGCGCGCCCCCGCCCTCTCTCCCCGCGGCCGGGACGGACGCGCGCGCGAGCCCGTGCCCCCGCGCCCGGCGCCGTTGACGCCCCGCACCGGGGCCGCGCGCGCCGTACCCGACCACGCCGGCTCCCCATCCCCTCCAACACGTCACCTCGCCGCACCGCACGCCATCCGGCCCCCGCGCCGCCGGCCGAAGCCGGGCAGGGGCCGACACGCGACGACCCGACCGCCCCCGCCACCTCCGAGCACGCCACCCCGCCCCCCGCGACGCGACCACACGCCGCCATTAATCCGCACCGCCCAACCACCACACCAACGCCCCGCCGCCGCCGTCCCCGCGCTCGGCCCCCGCCGGGACCGCCACCACCACCACGGGACGCCGCCCGCTCGGCTCCTAGACGCGCTGCCCTGCCACAAGCTGACCCGCCGAGCCGTCCCATCGTCGGTCACCGCGAAGCCGGCCGGAGTTCGAGAAGGCACCCGAGCTCGCCGGCGGTCTCGCCGGGGGAAAAATATCTCCCCCCCGAACCGACCTTCGCCGCCTATTTAAGGCCGGCACCACCACCACCTCGCCACACCGCACCGCAAGCAAACCTCCCTGAGCTGCTTCCTGAGCCGCACCGCGCCGCCGCCGCCGGTAGCGCGCCGCCGCCGCCCCCGCCCGCCGCCGAGCCGCTTCCACCAAGTCCAATAGCCCAAGGTGAGTGCGGGGTTAAGATCCTCCCTTCCCCCTCTCCATTTTCCCCTATCTCTAGGCCGCCGCCGTGGACGGGAGCCGCCGGCAGACCCCCCCCCCCCCGCCCCGCGCCACGCCGTGCCTCCCCCCCCCTCGTTCGTATCGAGTGGGGGGGGGGGGGGAAAGAAGAAGGCCGTTTTGCTATTAGGCCCCCGACCTTTCCCTTAACCAAGCCCCCCTTTATATTATTTCATTTCCTTTTTCCAAATAGCCCTAAGATTAGTAATTAATTACCGATTGAACCCTAAATAAGTTACAAACGTACCCTAAACCAACTTATGTGGTCATCAACACACCCTCTTCCATTATTAGAAAATTACCAATAGGTCCTTAATGTCTATAACCCCTCCTTAACCTAGCTTTTCGTACACGCCCTTCCTTTCCGGGATAAGAACAAACCCTACCACGCCTATATATACCCCTCCTCCGCTCACTTCCCCCCTCCCCGAGCTCCGGTCGGAAACGTGTATGCTAATATTGCTTGCTTGCTTGTGTGTATGCCATAGCCGACGAAGTAGACGGAGTAAGGTACCCCGAGCCGAGATCGAAGCCGACTACCGCGAGCAGGAGCCCGAGGTCCCGAACACCGAACCGGCCCTCCCCGAAGACTTCGAAGACGGCAAGTTCAACCTCCCCCTTTGATGCATGCTTCCGTCCTAGTTTTATAAATATACCCTTATACCCGTTTTATTAATTGCATTTTGTTTTACTGCAAAACATGGTAGGATAGCCACCCATGATTGCTCTGATTGAACCTTGTTTTGGCCTAAATGCGTGTTTTAAAAATGTGTGAGTGTTTTCAAAATGCGTGTGTGTATTAAAAGTGGGAATGGGGTATTTTTGGAAAATGAGTACAGATCCGGGTAGACGGGATGGACGTGTGTGTCAGGAGTATGGGTAAGCTCGTACCGTGTGGTTGAGCGTGTTGGGAGTTGTCCATCTTGTCGGTTAAGGACCGGGTTGCGTGACATCTCACCCGACCCAAATCATCGTACAACCACTCGACCGTTGTATGTGGCAACGGCTTAGCATAAACCCCACTAGTTAATCTACTTGCCATCCGGTGTGCGGGTGAGCGGCGGGAGACCAAGGAGTCGGGGTACGCTCCGTGTGAGGCACGCCCCGGTTATGTGGTATAACCCCTTGGGTGCTTCCGTGGTGGCTCGTAGTGTTAGCTAAGGTGGGTAATGGCTTTGATAGGATCCGTACCGCACTAAGGTGTCCGAGTGACGCGTACCCTACTTGTGGGTAAAGATGTACAACCTCTGCAGTGTCAAACCTATTCGAATAGCCGTGTCCACGGTATTGGACGAGTCACAGTGTGGTCACAAAAACTAGTGTTTGGGTTGGGATGTTTTCTGGCGTGAGTTGTTTTCCGGTGATGTGTGTGTGTGGCTGTGTGCCTGGGCTACGACGGATGGGAAGTCCGTAGTTCCACAAAGGGTTTTTTCCTAAAACATTTGAGTTATCGGGGTTATGAAAAAGATTTGCGAAAACCTTTTTGAAAAGAACCCCCGCATGTGTGAGATTGTTAAATGAACCTTAACCTGATCCTTGTTATACCTTATGCATGATTCTGCTTATAAGCCCCTCCGTGGGTGGGGTTGGGTTTGCTGAGTACGTATGTACTCACCCTTGTTTTACTAACTATTTTACAGAGGAGGATCCCGATTACATCCCCGAAGACGTTGAGTAGGTTGTGCCCTACACCCAACCGTGCCTGTGTACCAGGGCCCTACCGAAAGCTTCCATGGTGTGGTACTCTGAGGAGGCTATGGAAGCCTTTGCTATCGTAGTGTGGTCACTAGCGTTTGTGTTGTTCATTGTAGCGTTGGCACTACCGTGCCCTTTCGTAACCGTAATGTAAAAGACCGATTCCACCCGTTGTAATAAATGTGCTACCGGCCTCCCGGAACCGGTATTTGTGTCACATTTGGTCACCTCGGATGAGGGGACGCTTCAGGTGGTATCAGAGCCAGGTTGGCCGTAGGACATGACCCCTAGGATACGAGACCTCCTCTGGCCCTCTCTAACCTTTCCTTTGCTAAACTCACCTTTTCCCAAATCCTTACCTTGATTCTTGCCTGTTTCCAGATGCCTAACCCCGAGTGGAACGGAGGAATTTGCCCCGTCCAGCTCGGCCTCCCTAACTCCGTTGCTACTCGGCCCTAGAGCGCGTCGGAGTAAGGGATCCGCCGCAGTTCGTCTACCGGGAGTACGAACGCTTCGGCACCCTCCGGTGTAAGCCGCCGATCTTTGTGGGAAGAAGCACGCTTTACCCCAACATAGAGCCATGGTTCGTCTCTGCCACTGGTTTTCGCTTTGCCGACACCTACCCTAAGGCTGCTCGGAAGGCCCTGCGACAGCTACGAGTGGTTTATAGACAACACCTCCGAAGGACTCCAATGGGATTCTTTCCACCCTCCGGAGGAAGAGGACGCTCGTGGATTGATCGCATGAGAGGTCTAGAACGAGAGGAAGAAGACTTAGAAGAGGCAGTTTCCCACCTATCCATATACCTCGCAGGCCTAGACCACCTTTATCGGGAGCAAGCCCAAGAATCGAAGCAACAGATCGACGGAGCGGAAAGAGCAGTAACGGGAGGATAGAACTAGAAAGGGTAAAGACAACCATAGCAGAAGTTGAGCTGCACAACATGAGGCAAGACTACTTCAGGGAAAAGGAACGATCAGAGATGTTCCACAAACAACTATGGGATGAACTAAAGGAGCGAAGAAGCAGAGATGAAGGAGCCAGAGCAGAAGAGGATGAACCCGAAGAAACCCACTGGGACAAAGGTACCCAGACTGAAGACGAGATACTGGAGCAAGATCTTCCGCTGAAGAAGCGCTGTATCCAGCTAGAGGAAGAGTCGCCATGAGGATAAGACTAGGGTGTTAGGCTAGAAGTTGAGTCCTAGTGATAATAAGTGTACCCCGAAGGATGTACCCCCAACCTTCCTACTAAATAAAGTTATCCATCTCTTGTACCCCACCACAACCTGTTCAACTCTACCTTTGTTTTCAGATGGCGGAAGATGGATGGACCCAAGGCGTGTGCCAGGAGGAGCCTGGTTTTGCTCGCCTGCTCATCCACTCCCCGGAGCGTCTCGGTATCACCGAGCGCCCTCGGTACTACGAGCGAGAGTACGAGCAACTCGGCACTCTCCGCCGTAGGGTGGTCCTCTCCGTCGCTAGAAGCAACCGCCACACCAACATCGAACCGTGGCGCGTGACCGCCACGGGGTTCCGACACCGGGATACCTATCCTTTGGCCCTCGGAAAAGCCCTCCGCTACTCGTGCCGAATCTACGAAGAGCACCTCGTCCCCACACCGATGAGGTACTTCCCTCCCGCCATCGGGACCCCGGTTGGCGTGCCCGCATGAGGAACTTGGAGCGACGCCGCCACCAAGAAGACCCGCTATACCACGTAGTCGCCTACCTTGTCTCCCCGGACAAGCTCTTTGATGACCGGGCCGGACACTTGAGGGAACGGATCGGCGGGCCGAGCAAGTCGAAGTCACGGTGCGGATGCACCAAGTCCGAGTGGCTCAAGCCGAAGCGAGGACCGCGGCAGCAGCTCGTAAGCAAGGAAGCCGTTGCCCGGGAAAGCCTCGGAAGGATCCGGGACCAACGCATGCAAGAATGGACCCACGGCGGAACGCCGGTTCCGGCCATTGGAGAACCTCAAGTCCCGTTGGGAACACCCCTTGTAGGATGGGGAGGAGCCATAGAAGTCCCACCAAAGGCACCACCGGCGGTCACCGAACCCCCAACGGCCTACCACCGAAGCCGCGGCCACGGCCCCGGAAAATGGAGACCCCGAAGGCGGAAACGATGACGAGTTGCTCATCCCACCGGAAGAACACTCGACCCCGAAGACGACTCCCCTCGCGAGTAGTGTGCCCCAAGACCCGGGGAATGAAGCCGTACCGGTCCAAGTCGCGCCCTTAACCTTTAGTTGTGTAGTGTGTCCACGTAGTCGGGATGTATCCTCCTCGCTGGTTTGTAATAAAGACTTGTTTGTGCTTGCTTGATTGCTATGTGCTTGTTGTGTGCTTACCGGCAGAGTAAACCCTGCCTTTTCAAAAAGAAATCCGTTATAATCCACTTAAACATCACATAAAACTAGACCTCTTAGAAAACCCGTTTCTTTACAGATGGTTTCCAGGCGCCCTGTCAGGACCCACCGATCGGACGCTGAGGGATCGCAGGCCGATCGGAGGGAGCGTCTTCCCGAACAGGAGGTTAACCAGAATGAAGAAGGAGGAGAGAACGTGGTCCTGCCACCACCACCCCCTCCTATTGACTTGGCCCAAGTCTTAGCCAACCGACTGTCCTGATGGAGGCTATCTTCAATGCCATCAACCGCCCAAGACCCCGTGCCATGAGCATGAATGAAAAGCTGATCGAGTTCCTCAGGACTAAGCCGCCCACCTTCAGCGGGTCGGTGAATCCTTTGGACGCCGACGATTGGCCGAGAGCCATCTCGAGGGAACCGGAGCCCCTCCCTTTGCGAGGACCATGACAAGGTTCTCTTGGCAGCTCACCAACTCACCGGGACAGCCCTAGCTTGGTGGGAGAACTACTGCGCTGCAGCCAAGGATCCCTCCGCCATCACATGGGATGAATTCGTGGAGGAGTTCCGCCGCTACCACATCCCGGAGGCCACACTGAAGCGGAAGGCAGACGAGTTCCGCGAACTCCGCCAAGGCAACATGACTGTGGAGGAGTACACGTACCAGTTCATAGAGCCGCACGCTATGCCCCCGAGGAGGTGGATAAAGATTCCAAAAAGCAAGAGATGTTCAAGAAGGGGTCGACTCCGGAACCGAGGACACCGCCGACTCCTCGCATTTACCCGACTTTAACACCCTTATGAACATGGCAATCCTCACGGAAAGGGCAAAGGCCGAGGAGAAGAAGGAAAACAAGCGCAAGTTCATGGAACACAAGGCCAAGCAGCAAGAGCGGTCCCAGAGACCGAGAAACTTTGGACACCCCATGTCCAGGTTCCAAGCCCCTATGCAGTACAGAACCCAAACCCAAGCCACGAGGCTCACAAGCCCCCGCAGCCCGGTTCAAGCCCTCCTACAACCGAAATACCATGAAGCCCCCACGAGAACAACACCGACGGATCACCGCCAACAACAACAACAACAACAGCTCCCGAGTGTGTTTCAATTGCCGAGAAACCGGGCACTTCATCGCCAACTGCCCCTATGCTAAAAAGCCAGCCACCACCACCTACTCCAACTCGGTAAACGGACCAAGGCCACTTGCGTCAGGAGCCAACCGCATGCCGGTGCGCGGCAACAACAACTTCGGCAACAACACCAACAACCGGCGGATGAGGCGGCCCCGGCGGCCGTATGGACGCGCTCGGGTGAATCACATCAATGCGCGGAGGCACAAGAAGCACAAGGAGTGGTACTCGGTGAGTTCCCGGTCGGCTCGCTTTTGGCTACCATACTTGTTCGATTCGGGAGCATCACACTCATTCATCTCCTCAAGCTTTGTGGAAAAGCATAGCATACCCACGGTACTACTAAAAGCACCCCTAATAACTCGAACGCCCGGAGGTGACATTAATCGTCAACCGGGATGCCCCCGGTAAAGATTATTTTAAGTGGGGTAGAGTTCCTAGCGGACTCGGTAGTACCGAAATCCAAGGGGATAGATGTGATCCTTGGTATGGACCGGTTAAGCCAACACCATGGCCTCATAAGTTGCGCCGATAAAGTAGTACACCCGACCAACCCGGACGGGATACAAGTAACCCGCCACACCCGGGACACAGGCGGATATAATGGTTTTCAACATAGAAGCCAAGTCCATAGAAGATGTCCCGGTAGTACGAGAATACCCGGATGTGTTCCCCGAAGAGCTCCCCGGAATGCCACCGGACAGGGGATATAGAGTTCGTAATCGACCTTATCCGTGGAACCTCTCCCATAGCCAAGAGGCCCTATAGGATGGCAGCCCCGAGTTGGCGGAATTGAAGAAGCAGACTAGCGAGCTTCGGCGAAGCGGGTTCATCGACCGAGCTCATCACCATGGGGAGCCCCGGTGCTTTTCGTGGAGAAGAAGGATAAGAGCATGAGGATGTGTGTGGACTATCGCTCGCCGAACGAGGTCACTATTAAGAACAAGTACCCTCTTCCCGGAATAGATGACCCGTTTGACCAACCGAAGGGAGCCAAGTATTTCTCGAAGGTGGATCTAAGATCGGGGTACCACCAGCTCAAGATCGGGGAAAGTGACATCCCCAAGATCGCCTTTGTCACTCGCTACGGGCAATATGAGTTCACGGTGATGTCCTTTGGACTAACCAATGCCCCGACGTACTTCATGAACCTCATGAATAAGGTGTTCATGGAGGAATTGGACAAGTTTGTCGTGGTTTTCATTGACGACATACTTGTTTACTCCAAGAGTGTGGAGGAGCATGGACAACATCTTCGAGTAGTCTTTGGGAAAGTTAAGGGCACACAAGCTATACGCCAAGTTCAGCAAGTGTGAGTTTTGGCTAGAGAAAATATCCTTCCTTGGGCACATATTGACTGCGAAGGAGTAGTCGTAGACCCCGGAAAGTTGAGACAGGTCTCCAACCGGCGCAACCAACCAACGTGAGTGAAATCGGGAGTTTCCTAGGTTTAGCCGGTACTACGGAGGTTTATCGAGGGATTTTCCAAGATCGCCCGGCCCATGACGAGCTGCTCAAGAAAGAGAAGAAGTTTAACCGGACCGAGGCCCGTGAGAGAAGTTTCCAAGAGTTGAAGAAGAGGTTGACCACGGCCCGCGTCGACCCCCGCCGACATTCAACGGGACTTTGTCGTATATTGCGACGCCTCCCGACAAGGGTTGGGATGTGTGCTCATGCAAGACGGGAAGGTAGTGGCATACGCCTCCCGCCAGCTCAAACCCCATGAGCAGAACTATCCCACCCATGATCTGGAGTTTGCAGCCGTAGTGCATGCCCTAAAGATCTGGAGACATTATCTGATCGGGAACAAGTGTGAAATCTACACAGACCACAAGAGTCTAAAGTATATCTTCACCCAGCCCGACTTGAACCTAAGGCAGAGAAGATGGCTAGAGCTAGTCAAGGACTACAACCTAGAAATTCACTACCACCCCGGGAAAGCCAACGTGGTAGCTGATGCCCTAAGCCGGAAAACCTACGAGAAGGCGGCACCCAAGAGTGCTCAGTTGCAAGAGGAGATGGCCCGACTCAATGTACACATCGTCCCCCAAGGCTACGTCCGCCGGTGAGTGTTCGGCCTACCCTAGAGGAAAAGATCCGGAAGGCCCAAGAGACCGATGAAGATCCGATGAGGATCCGCAAGCATACCGAGAGAACAAGGCCCCCGACTTCGGGGTAGATGACCAAGGCACCCCGTGGTACAAGAACGGGATATGCGTGCCCGAAGGTGGAGATTTCCGACGGACCATCATGGATGAGGCACACAACTCGGCATACTCCATTCACCCGGGATCCACCAAGATGTACATGGACTTAAAGCGAAGTATTGGTGGAACGGAATGAAGGCGGACATTGCACGGTTCGTCGCCCACCGCGACACTTGTCGAGGATCAAAGCCGAACATCGAAGCTCTGCGGGGATCGTTGCAACCCTTACCAATCCCGGTGTGGAAGTGGGACGAGATAGGTATGGACTTCATAGTAGGGTTGCCAAGGACTCGTAAAGGACATGACTCCATATGGGTGATCGTGGATCGACTCACTAAAGTCGCTCACTTTCTACCCGTACGGACCACTTATGGTGGAGAGAAATTGGCGAAACTCTACATAGAAAATATAGTGAAGCCGCATGGAGTGCCTAGCGAGAATAGTCTCGGACGAGAGGGACCCGCGTTCACCTCTAGGTTCCGGAAAAGCTCTGCACAAAGCCATGGGCACCAAAGCCGGACTTCGGCTCGGCATACCACCCCCCGGACGGACGGGCGGACCGAAAGGGTGAATCAAATTTTGGAAGATATGTTGAGAGCTCGCGTCCTCACCTATGGCAAAGATTGGGAGCAGAGCTCGCCGTATGCCGAATTTTCCTACAACAACGGCTACCAAGCAAGCCCGGGAATGTCGCCATTCGAAGCGCTATACGGGAGAAAATGCGGGACACCCCCGATGTGGTCGAAGTAGGAGAGCATGCCCTGGTTGGGCCCGCACTCATAAAGGAAGCCGAGGAGCGCGTAGCCGATATTCGAGAAAAGTTGAAAGCCGCCCGGTCCCCGACGGAAGAGCTACGCGGACAAGAAGAGGCGTGAAGCGAGCTTCAATCCGGGAGACTTCGTCTACCTCAAGGTTTCACCCATCCGGGGGACTCGAAGGTTTCGGTACACGGGAAGTTGGCCCCTCGGTACATCGGCCCATATAAAGTGATCAAGAAAGTCGGAGCGATAGCGTATCGGTTGGAGCTACCCGAGGAAATGGCGGATATACACCCGGTATTCCACGTCTCTCAGCTACGCCGATGTTTGAAGGTTCTGGAAGAAAAGCAAGTACCAGTGGAGACCATCGATCTACAGCCAGACCTTAGGTACCAGGAGGTGCCCGTTAAGATCTTAGACACTGTGGTTAAGCGGACAAGAACGACCGAAGTACGGGTATGCAGAGTCCAATGGAGTAGACACGGGGTGGAAGAAGCTACGTGGGAGCGAGAGGATGCACTGAGAAAAGAATTCCCCCACCTATTCGAGACTTAGCCGAATCTCGAGGTCGAGATTCATTTTAAGTGGGGTAGGTTTGTAACGCCCGCGTTTTTAGCTCTAAATAAATCACCTACTAAATCATGCGTAATTTCAAAAACCAATCCACCGGGCTCAGTTACCACTCAAACCCTAGCCGCTGTTCTCTCTCTCTCTCTCTCTCTCTCTCCCCCCCGACGCGCGTGCCGCGATTCCCGCCGGCACCGCACCCCGGCCGCACCCCCGCGCGCCTTCCCAACGCCGCGGTCGGCCACCGGCCGGGAATCCCGCGCACGCCGCGGTCCCGCCGGCCGGTCCGTCTCGCCATCATCACCGGCCCAAAAAAAATCACGCCGGCACCGGAAAATGAAAACCCCACAAAACCCTCCCCTAATTCCCTAACAATTTTTCCTAATTTTCTAAAAATTTTCCAATCTCTTCCCTATTTTTTTCCCATTTTTCCTTTTCTTCCTTCCCTCTCCTTTCTTCCTTTTCTTTCCCCCCTTTTTCCTTTTTCTTTTTCTTTCCTTCTTTCCTTTCTTCTCTCTTCTTCCTCCCTCGCTCCTCCTCCCTCCGCGCGCCCCGCCCCCCTCTCCCGCGGCCGGGACGCGACGCGCCGCGGAGCCCGTGCCCCCGCGCCCGGCGCCGTTGACGCCCCACACCGGGGCCGCGCGCGCCGTGCCCGACCACGCCGGCTCCCCATCCCCTCCAACACGTCACCTCGCCGGGCGCCGCACGCCATCCGGCCCCGCGCCGCCGGCCGAGCCGGGGCGGGGCCGACACGCGACGACCCGACCGCCCCCGCCACCTCCGGCACGCCACCCCGCCCCCGCGACGCGACCACACGCCGCCATTAATCCGCACCGCCCAACCACCACACCAACGCCCCGCCGCCGGCCGGTCCCGCGCTCGGCCCCGCCGGACCGCCACCACCACCACGGGACGCCGGCCGCTCGGCTCCTAGACGCGCCGCCCTCGCCACAAGCCGACCCGCCGAGCCGTCCCATCATCGGTCACCGCGAAGCCGGCCGGAGTTCGAGAAGGCACCCGAGCTCGCCGACGGTCTCGCCGGGGGAAAAATATCTTCTCCACCCCGAACCGACCTTCGCCGCCTATTTAAGGCCGGCACCACCACCACCTCGCCACACCGCACCGCAAGCAAACCTCCCCGAGCCGCTTCCCCGAGCCGCACCGCGCCGCCGCCGCCGTAGCGCCGCCGCCGCCCCCCCCCGCCGCCGAGCCGCTTCCACCAAGTCCAATAGCCCAAGGTGAGTGCGGGGTTAAGATCCTCCCTTCCCCCTCTCCATTTTCCCCTATCTCTAGGCCGCCGCCGTGGACGGGGAGCCGCCGGCGGGACCCCCCCCCCCCCCCCCCCCCGGCCACGCCGCGCCTCCCCCCTCGTTCGTATCGAGTGGGGGGGGGGAAAGAAGAAGGCCGTTTTGCTATTAGGCCCCGACCTTTCCCTTAACCAAGCCCCCTTTATATTATTTCATTTCCTTTTTCCAAATAGCCCTAAGATTAGTAATTAATTGCGATTGAACCCTAAATAAGTTACAAACGGACCCTAAACCAACTTATGTGGTCATCAACACACCCTCTTCCATTATTAGAAAATTACCAATAGGTCCTTAATGTCTATAACCCCTCCTTAACCTAGGTTTTGTACACGCCCTTCCTTTCCTGGGATAAGAACAAACCCTACCACGCCTATATATACCCCTCCTCCGCTCACTTCCCCCTTCCCGAGCTCGGTCAGAAACGTGTATGCTCATATTGCTTGCTTGCTTGTGTGTATGCCATAGCCGACGGAGTAGACGGGATAAGGTATCCCGAGCCGGAGATCGAAGCCGACTACTGCGAGCAGGAGCCCGAGGTCCCGAACACCGAGCCGGCACTCCCCGAAGACTTCGAAGACGGCAAGTTCAACCTCCCCCTTTGATGCATGCTTCTGTCCTAGTTTTATAAATATACCCTTATACCCGTTTTATAAATTGCATTTTGTTTTACTGCAAAACATGGTAGGATAGCCACCCATGATTGCTCTGATTGAACCTTGTTTTGGCCTAAATGAGTGCTTTAAAAATGTGTGAGTGCTTTCAAAATGCGTGAGTGCATTAAAAGTGGGAATGGGGTATTTTTGGAAAATGAGTACAGATCTGGGTAGACAGGATGGACGTGTGTGTCAGGAGTATGGGTAAGCTCGTACCTGTGTGGTTGAGCGTGTTGGGAGTTGTCCATCTTGTCGGTTAAGGACCGGGTTGCGTGACATCTCACCGACCCAAATCATCGTACAACCACTCGACCGTTGTATGTGGCAACGGCTTAGCATAAACCCCACTAGTTAATCTACTTGCCATCGGTGTGCGGGTGAGCGAGCGGGAGACCAAGGAGTCGGGGTACGCTCCGTGTGAGGCACGCCCCGGTTATGTGGTATAACCCCTTGGGTGCTTCCGTGGTGGCTCGTAGTGTTAGCTAAGGTGGGTAATGGCTTTGATAGGATCCGTACCGGCACTGAGGTGTCCGTGTGACGGTACCCTACTTGTGGGTAAAGATGTACAACCTCTGCAGAGTGTCAAACCTATTCGAATAGCCGTGTCCACGGTATTGGACGAGTCACGGTGTGGTCACAAAAACTAGTGTTTGGGTTGGGATGTTTTCTGGAGCGAGTTGTTTTCCAGTGATGTGTGTGTGAGGCTGTGTGCCTGGGCTACGACGGACGGGAAGTCCGGTAGTTCCACAGTGGTTTTTCCTAAAACATTTGAGTTACTGGGGTTATGAAAAAGATTTGCGAAAACCTTTTTGAAAAGAACCCCTGCATGTGTGAGATTGTTAAATGAACCTTAACCTGATCCTTGTTATACCTTATGCATGATTCTGCTTATAAGCCCCTCCGTGGGTGGGGTTGGGTTTGCTGAGTACGTATGTACTCACCCTTGTTTTACTAACTATTTTACAGAGGAGGATCCCGATTACATCCCCGAAGACGTTGAGTAGGTTGTGCCCTACACCCAACCGTGCCTGTGTACCAGGGCCCTACCGAAAGCTTCCATGGTGTGGTACTCTGAGGAGGCTATGGAAGCCTTTGCTATCGTAGTGTGGTCACTAGCGTTTGTGTTGTTCATTGTAGCGTTGGCACTACCGTGCCCTTTACGTAACCGTAATGTAAAAGACGGATTCCACCCTGTTGTAATAAATGTGCTACCGGCCTCCCGGACCCGGTATTTGTGTCACATTTGGTCACCTCGGATGAGGGGACGCTTCGGGGAACTTTAGGTCGTGCGAGGCAGAGCTGCCCGTCGAGGTAGCCCGGATGACTGCCTAAGTCGGAGGTGGTTCTATAGATGGCGTCAGCCCGCTGTCCTTTAGAAAAGGGAAGCTAAGCCTGGCTTGTTGGCTGGCAATGTTGGGCCTTCACGGATGCAGCCCATCATTAGCCTTTGTGATTTTGAGGATTTAGGGGATAAAATGATTACCCCTAGTTTCTCCCCTCTTCACCTCATCTGAGCCAAAGAATCCTATATTCTCCATCTTTTCCTTTCATAGAAAGGCGCGAGTAGTTACACAGTTTTCACCAGACGATGAAGTCGATTTCTTCTCAAGTGTCTTGAAAAACTTATCAACATATGTTGATTTAGTCTTTAGATCATGTGGGGTTATCATGCGGGGTACCGCTGGCCTCTTGGTAGGTGGAGATGGCGGGGAAGGCGATTTTGGAACATTTACTTCAAAATTATCCACATCTTCGTCACATTGAAGTGATGATGCCCCTTAATCGTCGTCATTGAGAGTTTGTTGGACAGGTTATAGCATTGGTCGCTTGTTATCATTGTTACCTCCCTGCACAATAGCCATCGTAGGTTATTCCTTGTTCTCGACTGCAACATCTGAATGTTGGAGGGGTACTCGTTCTTGGCTAGGCTATGAGGTATTTGGCGATGCATTAAGAATGATATCTCCATGCTGCCACAATATGTATTGGTTCCTCGCATCACTGAGAAGCTCGATCCCCTCATCAGTAGGGATATCGATCTCGCATGACTCACCCGACAAACAACTTGCACCCAATGCGTACTCTGGCGGGGTGGATTCAGAAACACATGACCCGTTAGTGCCATGGTTGTTGCATTATCTCAAAACTTATCTTGTCTCCTTCCATAAGGTATAACCAACTTGCATGGTATGTCCTCTACTGTGTCATCAACATGATACCTGGCATTTGCAATAGAATCAGCACTACTTGGAGCAGTGGCGGTTCTCATCTGGGCAAGCAGCATGCTTGGAAGCACCTGTGACATCACAAAGTGATGATCCACCAAGTTCATCGATAACTTCTACGCAAGTTCTAGCAACTCTCTCAACAAAAGCATGACATTCACTTCTGATGCATCCCTTTTGAGCATATGCATCCTTTGCCACTTCAAATAATCCATGTAGCTAGCATGATTATATGGTTCTTCCAAGATGACATGCTCCTCCTTTGCTTCCCACATATATTACTTTAAGGAGCGAAAACAATTGAAACCTTTTCTCATCCAATTTTGGTCCGCCTTACCCCTCACGTCGGACCCATTCGTCAGGTTGCATGATGACTAAAAAGGTGGAACAACCATAAAAATCGTAATTTGTGGAGCGTTTCTGCCAAAATCATAATATTATTGTTACCCAACGTCGTGTTACCCACCCACCTATACCCATGTCGGGCCCACTTGGCCACCCGCCCTGCGCCAGCTCCCCGTCGTGCTGCTGTGTGACCTCCCCTCCCGCATGCACACAACGCTGGCTCCCCCACGAACGACGTTGCGCCGACAATCGTGCTCGCAATAGAGGTCGGTGTAGCAGCGCAGGTGCTTCTGGCGCGCACCCAGCCAGCTGAGGAGCACGACCAGCGTCAGAGTTGTTAGAGTATATTGGGTAGTTATAGATATACATATCGTAGACTGCCATATGTATCTGGGGTAGCCTTGCACCCAAGTCATGTACTCTCATTATACCGGTCGAGGCCTCAATGCAAATTACCAATCCATTATACCAATCCTACCATTCTACATGGTATCACGAGTTTAGGTTTTCTGCTGCCCTAACCTAGCATCGCCGCCGCCCTTCCTCTCGCGCTGTCGCCTCCTGTTCTCCGCAGCGCACCTCGAGAGCGCTCCCACTACGGCCTTCTAGCGCCCCCCCGGGGAGGTTCTCCATGACCTCTGCCGGGGGCAGTGCCCTCCTTTGCGGCGGATCGATTTAATCTGCCGCTGTCATGTGTCTAGCAGCAACAGATCGTGTCGTACCTCGTCATCTGCCGTGGGATCCGTCGACCTCGCGCTGCCGTGGTGGCAATTGCGGTCTACCCGTGATGCCCGCACTCACCCCTGCTGCCGTGGTGGTAGCAGGGATCCCTGCGCGGCGCGTCCACCTCGTCATCGGCGGATTCCATGGCGACACCTTCGTCTTCCTCGCCGCCTCGTTTGGCTGCGGCTCGAGCCCTCGTCAGATTTTGCGTCGCACGAGGACCTCCACCGTCCATCGTGTCGCCTGCTCTAGTGGGCTCCTCCACCGTCGGTTGGGATCCGTGTGGCCCCGACCCGGCGGCCTCTGCTGTCGACGGCGGCTGGAACCTGTGCCACTCGGTACGGATCGGCTGTCGCCAGTCAGGACCCACAACGCGCGACCACCAGATCAAGTCTTCTGCCCCAGTCGTTGAGGATCCGCTTCATCCGCAGGCCACTGCTACATCGTCGTGCGGGGTTCTCTACCTCTCTCTGTTTCTTTTCCTGGTCTCTGTTGACGGTTCAAAACCGTGCTCAAGTTCACCGCAAGCCTACGGGTGACTTGGTGCCTTTTTCACCAAGGAGGGTCCTCCCTAGATTTGCCAATCCAAGGATCGGAAGCAAACTCCTAGGATTCTCCATCTAACCTATTGATCTAGCCTAACATGAAGCATTGATTGCGTAAGAAGA
This sequence comes from Cenchrus americanus, assembly GCA_947561735.1. Classification (NCBI taxonomy): domain Eukaryota; kingdom Viridiplantae; phylum Streptophyta; class Magnoliopsida; order Poales; family Poaceae; genus Cenchrus; species Cenchrus americanus. The sequence continues at coordinate 63,360,025 of OX387241.1, forward strand.
TAAACCTTAAAGATGTATGAGTTATAGCATAAGGTTGATCGCATCCATGAACGTAGACAAGGTAAAGAGCAAGCAAGGGAAACTAAGGCCTATCTTCTAGTCGTAGTTCTAGCCAAAAGAGCAAGCGCGACATGCATATCATCCAAAGCCATCTTTAAACTACTATCCTCCGGTCCGATTCCGAAAACGCCCGCCTTTTGGGGCAATCGTTCTGTCACAACGGACTCCTATTCATGCGGGTAGTCTAGGGCGAGTCCAAAAGAACCAGTTGAAATCACTTGGTCGGTCCGGTATGCACCTCTAGCCACCGCGGCCACAAGAGCACCCTATGCAATCTATCTTAAGTATAGATTAAGGAAGAAGCAAAACCAAGCGAGAGCAAAATCATAAAGGGAGGAATCGAGTCGCTAAAAGATCAGATGACATGAAGTACTTTACTCACATAATAAATGCGTTTAGATCATCTCCACCGGGTACATACCGTTGTTGACCTCAACTAGCTTCGGAACTCCGCCATGGCTCAACCATGCAAGGCGGCCATGGCGGCTAGGGTAGGCCTAGGCCATCTCCTAGACGACTTCGAGGACTCGCGGCGGCCGGCGGCTTCCTCCAGGTGCTTCTCCTTCGTGTCGGCGGCTCTCTGATGAATGGATGGATGTGGCGTCCGGCGGAGGCAGAGGCAATAAATAGACAAGCACCTAGGGCAAAAGGGGAACGCGAACCGGACCCGGAGTGGGCTGGGCCGGTCGGCCGGTCCGGTTCGGCCCCGGTTTCCTCCTCGATTGCTTCTCGCGTGATCCCTTATTTGTGTGCACTTGCATGTGGGCCTTTGACGTTGTTTCCTTCACGGTTAAGGCTTGAATCCTTGTTATGCAAGCTTCACTTTTTTTCGGGTTGAGTCCCTGAAGACTTGCACATTGACGCTTCGGTCCTCGGGTCATTTGGAGTCATGTTCATCACGTGTCTTGACTTGTGACGGGCTTCATGATCTTCTCTTGAAGTGCTTGATGAACTTATCCCGAAAGTCTTCTCTTTAGCGTAGATTTCCTGCGTAAACAATGAACTCCAAAATCGACATGCAAGAGTGAACTTGTTATATATGGGGGGTTAGTTCCAGTGGTTAGAATAAATCAATACCAACATTAAAGGTAAACTCATAGCTAGGTTGACGAAAATTCACCATCAATAGTCTCACACATACAGTTGACTGTGAGCTCACGGGAGAGATGGAAACAGATAAGATGGAATGAGAGATTGATGCTATGCGCACCCGGAGGTTCTACACGAGATGCTGCCGATTATTTTTTTTTAATTTCTCTGATTTTTGCTCGACCACCGATCGAGATTGAGTCGCCCACTGCCCGTCGACCACGTGCTTCTTCCTCGACATCATCACCGGCTGTTCTTCACCCGAGTCGCCCGGGCTGGTGCGCGATGCGGTAGGGCCCTCTCGCAGCGTCGCTAGGCCCGTCCACGACATGATCCTCACGTCGACCGTCTCAGACTTCTCCGCCACGACTTCGTCTTGTGCGACATCGTCGTTTGCTATCTTGTACGTGCGCCCTCAGTCTGATCAACTGACAGGCGTACAGTCACGACACGCGCGGATTTGAGACGAGTGTCTTCAGTACGCGTGCACCACCACTGACACGAGGGTTGCAGCTACATCGCCTCCTCGGGCAGTAGCGCAGCACTCCCTGGTCCTCCGCAGTTGCATCTTCATCACCGTCGACTACGTCAGTGCGCATCCTGTGTGCACGGTCTTCATTAGGATGTTTGGGTTCTTCGCCATCTTCTTCGAGCTCCGACACCACGTCATCCGGATCATCAGGCCATGCGCTAGATCGTCCGGGTTCATCTCTTTGCTTCGTCCAGCACCACCTCGTCTCCAACGTCGCCGTCTTGTTCTACCCCTTCGTCTACTCCAGCGACCGCGGGCTACATCAGCATCTTCTCCTCGCCATTTTGCGCCTGCGACCGTCGTGGAGGCCTCCTTTGCTGATCTCTCAGACAACGGCACCTAGTGGTGCACCCTCTCTCGCATGTCCCCGAGGTGTTTTTGGGCTTGGCAAACCCGGAAATGTCTCGCCCGTCGGCTCCTGACTGCATTGACTTCGGCATCGACCCTCTTCGACTGCCTCGATGCATCACCGTCTTCGTCCTTGGTGGCTTCCCCTTCACGCCACTGCCCTCTCGGCACCTCCTCAAGCGCCCGTGGCTTCTTGTGCGGCTCCTTACCCTTGGCAACCTCGACAGCTGCACGTCGACCACGGCTACCCTACGCACAGCATCATCGAGCACTGCTATTCACCCTCCAGTTCAGTTGCATCGACATCAGCACAAAGGGCTACCATCCGCATGAGTTACTCACCGGTTTTCTCTCCAGTCGCAGCGTCTTCACCGCACCGACGTTCCAACTGTAGGGAGATGTCAGTCTGTTGGCTTATTGCTTTTGGCTTCTTCTCCAGTCTCACCGTCTGCGGTGCTCACGCTGTGACTGCGGAGGGATGTTAAAGTATATTTGGTAGTTATAGATATACGTATCGTAGACTGCCATATGTATCTAGGTAGCCTTGCACCCAAAGTCATGTACTCTCATATATACCGGTCGAGGCCTCAATGCAAATTATCGATCCATTACTAGATGAAGGGCTCGGAGCCTCTGGGTGCCGGCGGGGGCGCCGGCCGCCGGCTGCCGCGGCCGCTCCACTGGGTTGTTACCCCTCCCCGCCTTTCGCTCTGCCCACCTCCTGCCGCTGCTGCCCCGCTAGGTTGTTACCCCTCCCCGCCTTTCCCTCCACCCGGAGTGCCTAACTCGTCACCGGCTCACCACCGGTTCACCATTATTAACATCTTCATTCTGAAGGCTCGAGACCTTGCCTGCTTCACCTCGCAGAGCGCGGTCTTTCCCGTTTGCCACTTGATAGATATATCGGATCAACTAGGAGTAGATCGAGTGGGTTGAACTGTGAATGACATACCTCGAGTCCCTGTTCCTTCACTGGTTTTGTTGATGGAGCTCTGCGCTATGGCAGCGACGCGCAGTGCAGAGTAGGGATGACGACGACGACGACCTGTGGTGGCGTAGTGGTGCTTCCCGTCGCTTCAGCACGTCCCCTCTAGGTGGGTTAGGGTTTGGAGTGAGGAGCTACAGTGGTGGCGGCGAACCTCGTTATCTGAGCCCGTGGCCCCCACTCCCTCTTATAGTGCTGCGCGACAGAGGCCCACCAGTCTTCTAACGGGCTGGGTGTCCCCGATTCGGACGCGAGTCAAGGGCCCGATGAGCCGTTGGGCCCATTGGTGGAGAGATCAATCCAACATTCTCCCCCTTGATCTCACCATATACTTTTAACTTCTCTTCTCATTCCATTATAGATTAGTGTATAGAGCATGTTTTATCGTCACGGTCAATCTCGTTTCTGTCAATCTCCGATAGATTCAACAGCTACAATACACATCTCTGTACTAAAACAAAGTTTTTAGACTTGGGCCCTTTATTTTCTGAAATCTTAAACTATGCCATAAAACCCATGTTGCATATGTGCTCTCTAAGCGCACTGGGTTATATACTTTTCGTAAGAGGATCCTCAAGCACTCGCTTGTCTCTTATATGCGTATATCTTTAATATGATTCCAGACTTACTCCTTTACAACATATAACTTTGTGTCAATGTGTTTGGCAGCACACTTGACTTGTTGTCGTGGGAGTGAACTACTTAAATGGTTATTGCTGTTGACAACCATTATCAACTCCGGGTACAAGTTCCATTAACTATTTTGCCTGTCCCTCAGCCTCGTATCATGCTGAACATTGATGACAATTTTGTTAAACCCTTTGGATAATTTCCACACAAAAACTCCAAGTGTGAAAGTTAGTGACAATTGTGGATTTCGCTACACATTTCACAAAATGTCTTTGTACTCACAATCCTTTGAGAGCACTTGATCTTTTCAACTTAGCATGAGGCTGATACAGTTAATTCCATTCCAGTGATCTATAGCTAGATTGGACATTGCCAAAACAACCCGGATATACGAACTATGTCAGGGTAAGCTCTATCTTTTCATTAATTAAGCTTCCAACAGCTGAAGCATATGGTACCATATTCGTTTAATCCATTCCATGTTGATTCTTGGAACATAAAAGTTCCCAAAACCATTACCCTTGACAATGAGAACACACGAAGGCTTACTCGCATGCATACTATATTTCTTTGCAACTTTTCTAAGTATGCCTCTTGCGATAGTCTTAATACCCCTTTTCTTTTATCTCGGTGAATCTCGATCCTTATAATTGAGAGACATTCATCTTGAATTTTCTTTGAACTTTGAGGACAAGAACCTCTTCTCCTTTTACAATAGATTGACATTACTGCTACCACACAAGATGTCAATCACACATGCACGATTAGGAAATGAATTCCCATTCTATAACATTGTTCAAATGTTGTCCTCTTATTTACTTTTAAACCCCAAAACCAAATCCTTTATCTTTGAATGCTATCATTCGTAAATGATTTCTTTAAGCAGTATTCCTTTCCTTCTTTTATTTACATGACAAAACCCTTAGGTTGTGCCATGAAATACTTTTATCTGATGTAACTCAGATCATGATGTGCCACAAAAATCATTGTAGTCACAAAAACTTTTAGTTTAAGATGCGCTTCGTGTGTTCACATATTCTCTTTGGAGTCACGTCATAACTTGTAGACCCATTACAGCCTACTGTTTTGGCTCCATTAAGAATCACTTACGAGTCCCAAGTTTCCTCAGGATTCATCAGTTCCACTTTCAACGAACAAATGCTTCTTATGATTTTGACACATGAGATGGAATAAACCTCAATGTGAACTTTTCTATATTGCAAACTTTTCAATCTTTAGACTTTTGACTCTTTGAGACCTACTAGAGGCCTCAACCTCTGGCACATTGTGTGCCTCGACTTTCTGTGCATCTACCATATGGGGCTGCAGTAGCTCTCCCATGCACAACAATGAGTTTCAATGGCTCCTGAAGGACAGGTTCCATATCATCTACCATATTGTTGCCACAAGTGTCGAGAGAAATAGCTACCGAATCATCAGAGTGGGCATATATACCCACTTCTCCTCGAAGTCAATCTCTCGAGCCACCATGCTCTCCTTAATTGCTCTCGTATTCCAAGAAGACAATGTGTCTCATTAGAAATAAAAGAACCTTTTCTTTTATCTGAATTGCCAACAAAATGGCTCCCCAGATCAGCCTTTTCTTTCATCCGGATGGCCAACTAAATGGCTCCCCCAGATCTTACCATCTATTATAAATAATAGAGTATCTTTAAACTTTCTCATTTTGGGTTTGTTCTTTCACCATTTTGGTCACATCGCTATCGTCCTATCCAACTTTATAAAAGTCCAGGATTTTAGCTATTCCTTTTCTTTAGGGGTAATCAAATTTATGACTGTCGCACTCCCCCAGACAATCACATTTGTCTTCTATAGATCACACTCTAAATGCATATTCCTGAGTATAGGGGATTTTCACCTTTCTCCCCCTCGAAATGTGGCATGAACTTTCTTGCCACAATTTCGAAACCACTCAGAACTATTATCAGTGAGGAAACTTTGAGAACACTTTCAATTACTTCCTTTGTATGCATGATTATATCATACAAAACAATGTTGTTACATAACTCATATATGGGAGTACATCATTCCTCATTTCACTTTAAGAACTCAACAGAATCCTTTATTTACATGCTTTTGAGAACTCAAGCAACTCAAGCTTGTATATCGTTCTTTATCTTTAGGTTCGCATATTACTTTTGATTCTTTTTAAACTCATAGAGTGCTTAGTGACTATAACACAATGGAAATGCTCAATCAATACCAACGTAGTAAAAGAGCTACTCCAAAAAACTATTTCCCAGTCTGGAATACACAATAAGCACATGAGTCATTATATCTTTCTCCCGCCATGCAGGATTAGTCCTTTGACAAAACTTTTCCCGCCATATAGGATTGTCTAACATAAGCATTGTGCCAACTTTAGCCTGTCATACGGTTATTTTCTCAGAGTCTTTCCCGCCATGCGGGTATTATTATAAACTTTTCTCGTCGCGCGAGAGTATCACCGACTTTCCTCTCCATTTAGGTAATAACCTGAAAAGAACATGCATGCCAAGATTGGCTTGCATTCAATCATCAAATTCACAATTCAAAAAATAAATCTGAATAAATTGTAACACATACATGCTTAATCCAACATTAGTCAAATTAAACATGCATATGAATTAGTGCAACTTTTATCATGATGACTGAACTGGAAATAAATTCCTTGTCATAGAGAGTACATGAAAAACATTTCTCAAGACTCTCAATGATCTATATCTTTTCTTGGATTAATATCCGAGAAACTTTACTTTTGAAAGACATTCTTTTAAAGAGAATATAGTCCCTCACATTATGTCCTTCTTTCTTTGTCATCTCTTGAGCCACAAGTGCTCAGCTCACTTTTCTTAATGCCTTCATGAATGAAAGCAGAAAGATCTTTTCTCTGAGAAAATATTCAATAATAACCCAAACTTTAAGCTTATGAAGCTTTTAAAACTTTATGTTCTATTCTATATCACCGTTGGGCAGAAAATAGAATAAAACATCATTCATCTATATTAATTCCAAGTCATCATCGACTGAATTAGAATTAATCCATCATATCATAATATTGCCATCATCAACGTTGGTCAGAAAATGACAACATCATGAAACTTTATAATTAGAATTAATACTTATCAAAAGTATTTCTAAAAATATCCTCTGTGTGCATAGTTGAGTAGAGACAAAAACTTTGAACAGAAAATTAGCAATCAAAACCAATGCAACTTTATCTGATCTTTATACAATGGAAACTGACTATAACTTTAACGTGGATACAACCCACAGGAAAACTTTTCAAACTGTTGTTTCAATTAAATCTTCTCGCTGGTTCTAATTTAATTGAGAGATAAGTATCATTGTACAACAGAAACAAGAAATAAAAAACTACATTTCTTGACATCTAAGTTCTCTGAACATTGATCACTTTGATGCAAATATGAGAGACTTTAACCTTAAATATAAGACACATTTTAATTCTAATATTGTTATCATCAACGTTGGTCAGAAAATAACAATACCATAATTAACTTTAAATGAATATGTTTCTACTCCACTAATTAAATTTTCTCGTTGGTTCCAATTTAATTAGAGGGTACAATCACACTTCTAAACTTTTCTTTACACCGGTCAACTCTCTAAACAATTTATCCCGTCGGTTCAAAATTGAGTAGAGGTTAAAACCTTGACAAATTTGTCACAACTTTGATTTGAATCAATATTCAAACAGAATAATCTTTCTTTTTAACATAAATTTTCTCTACTCATCTTTTCCCTTTAATTTAATCTCCACATTAAACTAAAAGGAACAACAATTTAAACTTTGCAGAGGAAAACATGAATAAAATTCATGAAAAACAAACTATTCAGAAGCATTCTATTACATTTCAATCTCTACATAAATATCTCGTTGGTTCAATTTGAGTAGAAATCAAATCTAGATGAAAATCATCAAAACTATACAAAAATTCATCAAATAAGCTTCTGAAATTCATTATAAACCTCAAGGTATACTGTTCATTTACTGTGTCTTTAGCACATATGTGTAAACCGACCCACGGTGGTCTCCGCTCGTACGCATGGGCCCGCGGCCAAGCAACTGACGAGCAGGCCGTCGTTTCGACCTGGCGCCCGCCCCCGGCTGGGCCACATCCGGCCCGGCTTCCGCCGGTCGCCGCCGGCCGTCCATCGCGATGGACGGACGAGCGCGCTCCTCGGCCGAACAAAACCGCCTGCGGCCGGTGCCCCCTGTAACCCCAGTCCATTTCTCCTTCTCCTCCCCTGGTCTATTGCACGCACAACGGCGGCGGCGGGTGGAGCGCCCGTGACCGGCGATGGCCGACAAAAGTGAAGGGCGGCGCCGCCTGGCACAAGGCCAGGACCGGCTCTCCGACTCCTTCCCTTTCTTTTCTTTCACCTCCCATCTGCCCTAGCCCCACAACCAAGAGAGATCCAGAGAGTCCAGCCATGATGGCCGCTGGAGAGGTGGTGTCGCCGCCACTGGCCCCCTCGCCGGCGCACGCGCTCACCCTTGCGCGTCGCGGTCGAGTGGCTCAATGGTGGTGCCTCTGGCCCAAAACCCTCATAGTGGCTCCGGGCCGACGAGCGCATGGCTCGCCCTATCTGTCTGCTCCGCGCGCGCCTATGCGACGTCGTCGGCAGTGATGGTAATGCCCGCGGCGGAGGTAGGTCCCATGGTAGGTCCTTCTCCCCCAGTCCTCTGCACCTTTGCTTTTGCTTTTCAGATCTAGGGTTAGGGTTTAGTGATTGTCTTTGTCGATTCGAGATCGATTTCTTTGATCAAATCTCTTCCCAAACAAGATCTATAGCCTAGAAAGGCTATGATACCATTGATAGATATATCGGATCGACTAGGAGTAGATCGAGTGGGTTGAACTGTGAATGACATACCTCGAGTCCATGTTCCTTCACTGGTTCTGTTGATGGAGCTCTGCGCTATGGCAGCGACGCGCAGTGCAGAGCAGGGACGACGGCGACGGAGACCTGTGGTGGCGTGGTGATGCTTCCCGTCGCTTCAGCACGTCCCCTCTAGGTCGGTTAGGGTTTGGAGTGAGGAGCTACAGTGGCGGCGGCGAACCTCGTTATCTGAGCCCGTGGCCCCCACTCCCTCTTATATTGTTGCGCGACAGAGGCCCACCAACCTTCTAACGGGCTGAGCGTCCCCGATCCGGACGCGTGCCAAGGGCCCAATGGGCCATTGGGCCCATTGGTGGAGAGATCAATCCAACACCACTCGCTCTCGCACATCCATCCAGTCGCTTCGTCTGCTTCGCGCCTTCGCCCTACAAAGCACACGTGCACGGCCGCATTGCTACAATCTCATCTTCTCGTGCAACTGTGTTTCTTCTCTCATCTTCCTCCGTGTACAAGACGAATAGATGGTGAAGGTGGTGTCTCCATTCGATGGATTGCACACAGGAGGGAACCTCCGCTAATTTATTGGCCAAGGACAGTGAGAAGGACCATGTAAGCTCACCAACCCACTGCTTGTCGTGGATTCAGATGATTGTATTTTGTTTGATTACTATGATTTCTAGGATGAGCTTGAGGAGCAGCTGAATTGGCTGCTCGGCATCTCTGAAGCTTTAGGTGTGGGAAATTTGGGTTGTCCATGACTTACTTGCTTAGCTTTACTTGATTGAGTTTATTTATGTGAACAGATTTTTCGTTTGTAGATGAAACTGCATGGCAGAATGCAAAGTCATCAGTTGCACCAATTGCCACCTGTGAATTAGTCCACACTTCGCAAGCCACGAGGTCTCCATCAAGAATGCTCGTGAACTCTAAATACATCGAGTTGCTGCAGCCAGCTTAGCATAGTAGCAGGGGTCAATCAACAATCAATGGTATGGGATCAGTTAAGCTTGATCCTTGGTGTTAAGTTTGATATTCATGTACAAAACATCATATGTGGATACCTGATCCGGACAGAATCATCTCAAAACAATTAGATAGGTAATGCAATTTCTAACCAATTGTTCATCCAGTTGATGAATGTTTTGTGTTACATATGTAGTTCAGGTCCAAAATAGCACAATTGCTGCATAATCAGCTTAGGTTCAGGATCATGTAAACTATGCCCCCCCTATCTCTATGTTGAATTTGCAGGGTTTGGTGCTATTCCTATCGTTGAGATAGGTGGCAAGCACATGGCTTCCTACTGCTGAGTTTGGATACCTGAACAAAATTGTTTGAACATATTTTTTCCATCAACCTTTTGTTCAGAGGGCAACAATGTGTGCACATTTTGATGCACTCTCCGTTTAAGATCATTACATACATTGGGTTGTAGCTATGATACTTGGTTTAATTACCCAGTTAATATCTATGGGTGGTGTTATATAGTTTCGGAATAAATGCCCCTTTCTATCAAGAAGACAGTGCCTTCTACTTATTCTCCCTATTCATGCTCGCTCTTTTCCCATGTGTCAATAATCTTCCTAATTTTTTTATTTTCCTTCCAGATTGAAGGCTAAGCCTGTGTGCAGATGTCCTGTGGTTGATAGTACCAGTACCGGGTAAGTCAATGCCTGCACATTTAATTTCCTTGTAATTATTCAATTGTTAGATATACGAACAATTTGTTTTCACAAAAAAAATTGAAATTAAAGGCAGGAGCACTGCCATATCATTTAAGAAGAAGAGCAATTGTACATCATGAGCCGAAGCAAACACCACCACCACAAAACAACGCACGCCAACAACACACTCAACAAAACTCTACACCACCTCAACCTGGGAGAGCGCTGCGAATTGTGTCGTCGTCACTAACGATGTGCCATGCCAAATGTCGCGGACCGCTACAAGCCAAAGTGACAACCCGAACTCCTCCACCACGAGGTTGTCTTCCTCAAGCCGCACACATACGACCGTCGATCCCCCAACTCTAGTCTTGCTTCGGTAGAAAACTCCCGCCACAATATCAATGCAGAAAACTTTACCGCTCAATGTGTGGGGGGCCTCTCCACATCCACCGCCTTATACTCCTCATAGGGATGGCAACGGGTACATACCCATCGGGTATGACCTCCCCATACCCACACCCACAATAGTCAAAACACCCCACCACCCATCGGGTAGTGGGTACCTAGCGGGTGACCCATACCCGCTTCACTATAATTGTAGCTAATGTAATAAAACATGTAATTAATTATGCAAGCAACATCAAATCATCATTTTATCAATAATGTTAGTCGTACAATAACAATGTAAGGTAACGATACTAATTTTAACTATATCGCACACAAATGGAGTCTCTCATCTCTTAAACTATATGCTATATATTAGAAATAATACATAATGTTATATGTAAATGAACCCCCAACGGGTAGCGGGTATGGGGGACGCAAGAACGTACCCACACCCACCATACCTAACGGGGGAAGGAATCACCCACTAAGTCACCCGTCGGGGGAAAAATCCCCCCATACCCACACCCTAATAGGGTTTTACCCGCGGGTAAACGGGTGGCGGATACCCATTGACAGAAAACAACCACCTTGAAGTATACAGGGACCTTACCGCTCGCCACACTCTCCGAAGATCTTTGCCACCGAAACCACAATGAGAGCATCACCAAAGCTACGCTGTCATCAGGATCACCAGCAAACCATGCACGCCGACCCAAGACCATCAACACCCATGGACCCTCAGCATCTCCCCGTCAACACGTACCTAGTGCACCTCCTCAGCCACTGTGCACAGGCGATACCACCATCCGTCCAGCCACCACCACTGGCACAAACCGATACGAGACTCCAGATGTGACGCATCCAATGAGGGAACGGCACCAATGGCGCCATCGTCACACATCCGTAAAAGGACAAGGTTTTCACCGAAAGAGCCCCGTGCCACAAAACATGGTGACTCACAATCGGTGCCCCCAACAAGGAAAATGACGCCCAAAGGCGCCACCACCATTGCCACCGAAAACATCAGTGGAGGCTTTCACAAATACAATCTTAAAAATTCAACATGTTCTTTCCTAGCTACATATGTCTTTATATTTCCCCTTGAGGTGAACTACTGCCTGTACTGCGTTCAATTGCTATTGCTAACACAATTGTATGGCTAATTTCCCGGTTTCATCTTTTGCAATTTTCCACCTTTCTGGATATTGATAAAATGTTTAGATACTAATGTGCCAAACCCCATCTATACATATTCACATCACCTATCTATATTATAAGGAGCAAAGACAATTGAAAACTTTTCTCACCCAAATCGGGTCCACCTTACCCCTCACGCCGGACCCACTCGTCATATGTTTTTGGAAGTGGATATGGTGGAAGGACTACGAAGTACCAAAAAATCACAATTTGGAGAGTGTTTCTGCCAAAAACAATTTTTTTCTCACCGGGACCTTTTCTACCCGCCCTTGCGTACCCGTCCACCCTTTCCTGTGTTGCATCACGCAAACTGTTCCCCACCGTCAGCCGTCGCTGAGAGGGGGAAAATCCCCTCCTTTCTGGTGGCTTGCTGTGGGTCGAGGCAGCCTCCCATGCCCCCTTCGCCTCTCTCCCCACATCGGTCGCCGGACCTCCCTTCCCCCCTCTCCACCGGCGGAGATGGCGGCAGCCTTCGAGCTGACGGAGCCCCTCTGCTCCATCTACTTCGCGACCCTCCAACCCTCCCTCTCCCGATGCACCACCGTACCCGGCCTTCGGTGGATGTGTAGGAGACCCGGCGCTCCCTCCTGGCACCCGTGCCATGCAGGTTGAGGACGGCGTCACCCATCCCGATGTCCCCGAGGAAGCCCGCCATGTCACCAGTTGTGTAGACTCTGCTGTGGTCACCAGCGGCTGCGCGGCGCCAAAGACACTGGGGCTCGGCAGTGGCTAGAGGCTGCTTTGCAGGCTCTGGTACTCGCTCCTGGGCATCGCTAGGTCGACGAACAGAAGGCCGAGGTTGTTGCCGGAGACGAGCGTGAACATGCCTAGGACAACGCCTCCCCATGGCGCTACCACCGACATGAAGCGTCGGAGGAACCGCCTACACCACGGCAGGGGCCGCCGGAGCAGGAACTGGTGCGCCAGCATGCCGCCGAAGTTGTTGGACACGATGGTGACCGGCTGCCCGTCGTTGAGCCGGCTGTAGCGCTGGCCATAGGGAAGCAGCTTGCCTCGCCACGGGTTGCGGGGAAGCGGGGACCGGCGCGGCGTCCTCCCATGGCCGCGGGGGAGGAGCGGCCCGCATATGGACGCGTCCTGGCACTCGAGTGGCGGAGGAACTTCCTTCGGCGGCTGCACAACAAGCTTTCCTATCCTCTGCTCTCTCTCTCTCTCTCTAGTGTATGATCAAGAAAAATGAAGAGACGACAGCTAAATATTTTGGTGAGCAACTCGTGGAGGAGGACGTAGCCACGTAGCAAGAAAATTTTGGTGAGCGATTCGTGGAGGAGGGCGTAACATGAAAGGAAAAAAAAGAGAAAGGGAGGGGGGAAAGAAAGAAAATAGAAAAAAAGAAAAGAGAAGGGTATCATGGATATTACCTTATTATCCACCTTAGGCATCTCCAAGAGTTCGCCAAATTTTACTTGGCAAATCTTGTGTTTTTGCAACTTCTAAAAAAATATGCCAAGTAAAAAAAGAGTTCATCTCCAACAGTTTGGCATAGTTCACTTGCCAAACCAAGATCTAAATTACATCAGGCTGAGAGAAACAAAATTTTGTTTATGCCCTTCCACCTCCTAAAAACTTACATCAGGAATCCTTCTCTATTCTTTATTTCTTTTTTCACCCTCCCACCTACACGGAAACGCCGATGGCAACCACGATCCGCGCGCGCATATATACGTGTGGGGAGGTGAGTTTTGCCAAGTTTCTATTTTTGCTAAGTTGATTTGCCAAACTGTTGGAGGTCATTTTTTTCTTGTTTTGCCAAAATTAGATGGATGCCAAGTTGGTTTGCCAAACTGTTGGAGTTGCTCTTACACAGTCAGAAGAATCTGTTTTGCCAAGCATTTTTCTAAAGCTATTTCACATTCACCACAGAATCTTCTCACTAGCACAACCACATCCGAAGTTGTCACAACTTGTTCATTTAATTTGGTCGGAGCATATCATTGGTCTTGGCCGGCAGCGCCAGCATGCGGTCACGGGGTTGTCGCCGTCCACCCCACTGTCATCCAAAACTCCTTGCTACCTACTCTGATCGGGTAGGCTGCTCTGATTAAATTAGATTTTGCATAAACACTAATCCATAGAATTACTTCTTGAGTATAAGGTGTTTTCACATTAGGATTTAGTTGAAGAGCTAACACTTGTTTTCTCCTGTATCTTCATGCAATGTACTCGGATTGGCATATGGACAAGTGACAAAATATGTCTTGTGAAATTGCCACAATTTGCATTTTACGCAAGCTATATGCTGGAGTGATTTATGTTTCATTTTACTAAAAACAACAAACCATCACTACATATATCAAAAATAATCATAATGATGTGGACACTTAGAATACCAAATCCTACTTGATTCAACAGTTGTAGATAACAAGAGGTGTACATCCCGACTTTTCGAAATCCGAACGACATCTTGGTCCAACTGCTCATTGTGTGAGCAAGGTTAACCCTAACGTGGATCAGCAATTCAGCGTGCAGCAACACTACACATGGATCAGCTACGTCGTCATATGGAGGTGTTCTTCTCTTCCGTGTTGTTTGAGTCGTCTGCGAGGAATGCATGTGGCCAAAGAGAGCAGTAATATCGGATCTTCCTTGCCTCATGCACTCATCAGAGCCACCATTCGACCACTACTCAAGCAATGCTCAGACTTCATCCTTCCAAAGATCATACACGATGTTTAGTCTGCCAAACACAAACCTTACGGAGTCTTACTGGTTCTGTCCAATTTATTCTCTCTTCAATCAGTGCACAAACTAATTGATTTTGTAGTTTTTATGTGAGAAATATCGGTTGGCTGATTAGTTTTCATGTGTTGCGACGTGTTCTTAATTCAAACATCAGAATACATTTTAAAAAAAAGTACACTAATTGGAAAATATATTTTCTTGTCCAATTTGTCGGATAATAATGTAATTTACATAGACGAAACATATTTGTTTTTTCATCATCTCAAATCTGATTGGAACATGAACAAACAAGTTAACTTTTGTTGATTTGTATTTATAAATCATTACATATTGAAATATTATTTGCTAGACACGTGCCTGCGCATCATTACTAGTTTTCTTAAAAGCTTATATAATATAAACTCCCTCAATAAATTGTTGAGCCATCCCTCATCCCATCTGCTGTTGTGGACTGCGGGATGGCGTGGGCATTGATGATGGAGCATGTTGTCTCCAAAAGGGAATCAGCCAGGCTGGCGCACTCCATCAATGAGGTTGCTCACGATGATGATGTGGTTCTTCTCCGAGATCCATGTTGACACCATTGTTGTCCTTGAGCATGTTGTCCTCGAAAGGGGGGTCGAGCATCTAGAACCCATGGCGCTACGTATGTCTTCACCCCTCCCCCCCCTCTCTCTCCCCGCAGAGGCAATGAGGTGAAAACCGAATAATATAGAAATATGGCATTGTTTTTTAAGTAAATCATGCCATTATTTCAGACATGGAAATTGTTCTGCCCTTTGCTGAACCTCGATGCCATTTTCAGTCTACTCTTTATGTAGACTGAAGTGCACTATTGTTTCCAACACACTAACAACCATAGATCTGTTATTTCTTCACACAACAACGAGGCTTTGCCTGATAATGCAAATCCTCACTCAATCAGATACTCATCAACATGGCACGTGTAGCTTTAGTTTTGTTGAGCTCAGTTGCATCGGTGTTGAATTGAACAACAATAGCAGCTGGTCCATGAAGTAGAAAGATTCAAGTTTGTCTCATTCGATGATTCAGATTGGTATGTTTACGAGAATGGTTTATTTTTATCATGAGATGTCTAAACTCTAAACTGCAGTGGGGTTTCAGCAAAACTTTGAACATACTAGTGAAGTTCCACACTAGTGTCCCAAAATGGGGGTGGGCACACCTGATTGAGATCAAATTGACGCATCTCTCAGGTGTGTAAACATCCACTGAAGAAATAAATTAGATGTGCTTGGATTAACCATAAATGAAAATCTTGGGTACATGCAGGGTCAAGCTGCAGTTCCTTCACCCGCTCCTCCCTATACGAGCTGTTGAGCACCACACAACCTGGTCATTTTACATCTTCAAATTCATTTGCTGGAGCTGCTCAACCCAC
This sequence comes from Cenchrus americanus, assembly GCA_947561735.1. Lineage (NCBI taxonomy): Eukaryota > Viridiplantae > Streptophyta > Magnoliopsida > Poales > Poaceae > Cenchrus > Cenchrus americanus. The sequence goes on from OX387241.1 coordinate 63,375,891, forward strand.
TGGAGACCGAGCATGGTTCTATCCCTAGCCTGCCATTTGAATTATCAACCACCAGTTAGCGATACTTTTCTCTCATAGCTGCTCAACGGTGGGTCTATGCTTACCTGTTACCACACTCTCATGACCAAAGTTGGAGCAGAAGACCAGTCAGATTTGATCAGACTGCTGCAAGAGTAGCAGAATCCCAACTATATGAACCAATATTTTCAACATCAGCAATTAGTGAAATGGCTAGAAGGTATACAGATCACCAGACGCGTCAGGAAACAATACAACACTAATCAGGGTATGGCAGTGTCAGTGCGGAAAGTAGTCCGACACTAACTAGTAAGAGCGCTGAGATCTATCTCTCGATGGCCGGTGCTAAGCAACACAATGACACAGATTTATCTTGGTTCCGGTCGTGGGCCGTACGTCCAGCAAGGGTGCGCTCGGGGCGTTGTATTGCGTTGCACCGTGGTGCTTATAGAGGGGAGCTACAAGCAAGGAGGGAGAGGAGGGAAGCCTCCAGGTCCCTGAGGTTTGATTGAGGCGAAGTGCCAATATCGTGGATGTAGGTGGAAATGCGCAAGTGTGCCGCTCTCCGTCCTCCTCTTGCGGCCAGGGGACCGCCTCCTCCTTTTATAGGCCAAGGGGAGGCAGTTTACAGTCATGACGCATGGCTCTAGCGCTAGCGCACAGTGTCGTGGAGTTGATGGTCGTCCTGGAGAATCTCGCTTCTGGCGGGCGTCGTGGCGAGTCCTGTGATTCAGGAGCGGCTTCGACGGTGGTGGCGCGGGAGCTTCTCGTTTGGTTTCCGTCTGTACGCCTGCTCGAGGGTTGGGCTGACGGAGGGTCGGAGGATGCACAGTGGCGGGTGTGGTGGTGTCTGTCGTCCCGGGCTTCCACAGTGCCAGGGATGACACTGAAGTGCCCGGGATGGCCGCAAAGGGCCGGAAGTGACGGAGGGAACGCGCCTTGCTGGCCTGACGTCACGGCGCCGTCCCAGGCGGGTGCGGAGTAGGCGGTCGTACGCCTTTTGAGGGTTCCACCGTCCTGTTTCGAGGGGTGCGACGTGGAGGCGATACGGGAGTGGGCGGCGCAGTGTTGTGGAGTTGACACTGGCCTTCCCACACAGCGCCGGGGATGGCCGCACAACACGGGTTGGTGGATTCGCCTTTGACCCGGGCGCCCGCAGCGTGCCAGAGCATTTAATGCTCCGGTCGGGGAAGTAAGTGCGACGTCGTGGGGCTAGGGCGAGGCGAAGTCAGGCCCTCGAGCGAGGCGGAGGCTCACCCGAGGGGGCGTCAGGACCTCGAGCGAGGCGTCAGGACCTTGAGCGAGGCAAAGACTTCGTGGCGCGGCACATGGTCCTTCAGCGAGGCAGAGACTCACCCGAGGAATACCGCAGCAGCCCGTTAGGTGGGCCATTATGGCTTTCTGGGCCGTAGACCCTTCTGCTTTGGGCCGCAGCCACAAGGGGAAAATTCGAAAGGGGCATTTTCCCCGTTTGTTAGAGGAGCCTTATGACTGTCCCAGACAGGCAGTCAGATCCAGGCAGTCAGACCCATGCTGTAATAACAGTGATGCCGCAGGTCTAAGGTGGGGTAAATAAGAAAGAGCTCTACTGCTTTCCACAACACAAAGCATCGAAGATCAAGCAATTCATATAGAGATCGAGACGGCAACCAAGCCTGTCAAGCTATGGAACGAATTGGACAGATAGCAGCACAACCAGAAGATTTGACAAACAAAACAGTTCATTCACCCACCGACTAGAAAATGTATCAATTAACATCACAGAAGCTGACAGATAATTCACTTCACCACTAAAGATTATACTGTCACAAAGTTTGGCCAAACTAATTAAAATACAGGAGCAGATGTTGCACAAAACTGGTGACGCACGAAAGGATAACTTCTCAATACTTGATTGGGGCAAGAATCTCCAACTGAGATCCCAACTTCTCCTCAGCAGTCTTCTCAGCCTTAACACGGAGCCTTGTGAGTTGCTTCTTCCTTTCATAGGCAACCTTGGCCTTCTCCTTCCTCTTCTGCTCGAGTTCCTGGTAAAATTAAACAAAGAGGGCAATGAGACATCACAAACACAATGGTAACAATTAAAGAACATCACAAGAACTGTTAATGCTGCCGTTCAAAAAAACTACAAATTCAAAGATAAGCGATATGATATAAATTAAACAGACAAATAAAATACAAATGAAGCTCAGAATAAATTGAATAATGGTGTCAAGAGATGGTGGTTAGGATCATCAAATGGGAAAAGCCCATCAAGAGTAGCAAATATTTTGACCCGCAAAAAAAAAAAGAGTAGCAAATATTTTGATCACATGACTGGCTCATCAACATAACATCAAGTAAATACAAGTGGTAACCTAGGGAGATGATGGAAGTAAACATTATGTGCACCATAACAGAGCAAGAACTGCAATCAAGTATATCATCATTATAAATGGATATCAACAGCAAAAGAATAGCATTACAAACAAACAAAATCTTGAAATGGCATGATTGTCAGAAGTAGCTGGTTGCTGAAATCATATTGAAAAATCAGTGGGAATCCGATTGATTTTCTTCATCATCCAGAATCATGCACATTTCAATACAAAGTCTATTCTGGCACTAAGAATTCATTAGCAAACAAATAAAATTCTAAAGTTGTCACAATCAAAACATTCTAAGAACACACAAATTATCAGATCATCATACTCATTTACAATGTTGACAGTTCAAATTTACAAACAAATTCCTTTACAATAGTACTAGCAACTTGCATGTCATGTATCCTTGTCCAAACATCACAACATCTTCTCAAGCATAAAAGGGAGAACCATACCCTGATGGTGTCGTGGTAGTTCCATCCGACCTCCTTGGAGAGCTCACCGAGAAGGCAGTACTTGTGCCCAGGCTGCAGCCTCAGAACCCTACACACCACAACAGGGTAGTACCATCAGATACAAATCACAAGGCAAAAATCACTCAATCTCTCGACATCACACAAAACACGTACTTGAGCGCATCCGGGATGACCATGCGCTTGGTCCTGTCGTACGGCGGGGGGACGCCCTCATACGTCTTCAGCCTCGCCAGAGCAGCCTCTCCCCTCTTTGTCTTGTGGGGAATCATCCTGCGGACAACAGGCAAAAAAGAGTATCAGATACCAAATTGCAAATTGTACAAATGTCTATTCTAATGTTTGATTGTTACTGTTGTTAGGGTTTATTATTGACACGATGCAGTTCTCTAGAGTTGGTTACAAAATTGATAGGATGGAGAGCTTCTTGAAGAAAAGGCTAAAGTAGCCAAGCATGAGTGATCTGTTGCTGGGATAGGCATTCTGACAAAAGTTAAGAACTCAATCAAATGTCTTCAGGACACTGACAAAGATCAAAAGACAGGTGGATAGGCAGCATATTTGCATGCTGCATCTAAGGAACTGCAGAAATAGTGCAATTCATAGTCCAAAAATCAAGTCATGAAAGGAGCAAAAAGAATAGAACTATATTTACAAAAAAAACTTAACAGTTATCACAAAAGACAGAATAAGCAGTCAAGCAAACTACAGTGTGGTAATGTCCCTAATAAACAGCAGTAAACAAAGCAAATAATTCATCATAAGAGAATGCAGACTCATGCAAAGGAAATGATGGTCTTTCCCTTTGCAAGGATACATCATTTCATGAAACTTCTCAATTTGTCTAGGCTCAAAAAAGGAGTTTATATCTGACATTTTTCTATCTACAGCATGCTGGTGAGGTTTTTGGCAAGAAAGATATTTTAACCACATAGGCGTGTGAGCTTCAATCACGACTTCAGAGGCTTTCAAATGAGAGGAATAAGTAAAATAAGAAAATGAACAGCGGGGCGACAGATCCAGGCGTTGCACACGTACCCGCGGATGGTGCGCCACAGGATCTTGGCGGGGGCGCGGAAGTGGATGGGCCCGTGGGACGGCTTGGTGTTCATCCTCTTGCGGAGGAAGCGGAGGTACTTCATCTTCTGGCGGACGAGGCCGCCGGACATGCAGATCTCCTCGCAGCGGACGACCACAACCTTCTGGCCGTTGAGGAGCTCCTTGGCGATGATAGAGGACAGGCGGCCGAGCATGTGGTGGCGCGCGTCCACCACGATGCGCTTCGCGCACACGCCCGAGCCGGACACCATCGCGGCTGGCGGAGGGGAATGCACGAAAAAAACGTCAGTACACGATGAGCCGGCACGGCGGGAGGGGAAGAAGCTTACGAATCGAAGGAAACGGCGGGGGTGGCGCGTACCAGCGGGAGAGGGCAACGGCGGCGCAGGAGGCAGGGGGGTCTAGGGTTTGGGAGGCGGCGGTAGATAGAAATATATACCGGGGGGAGGGGGGTTAGGGTTTCGGCGTCTCTAAAGTTGGGCCGGTGGGCCGTAGAGTGGGCTTCAGGTTGGGTTTGTTTTGCCACTTTATATGGGCGTAACGACGGAAGGGCGCTGTCTGGGATGACGCAGAACTTCCCGAAGTTTTTTCCCCCCAACAAATTCCAGTGTTTGAGATTTGTGTAACAATTCATACCCATATGATCTCTCTCGAACCCTAACCCACCTTTCTCTCTCCCCCGACCCCTCCCTGCATACCGCGCGCCGCCGCGGCCGGACGGCCGTCGCACTACCCCCCGAGCCCCCGCGCGCCTCCGTGGCCCCCCGCCGCTGCCCGAGCCTCACCGCCGCCGTCGTCTCTCGAAAAATGTTGATACAACTCTTCTCAGAAAAATGTTGGTTGAAAAATGTTGGCTCAACATTTTTATTGAAAAATGTTACAACATTTTCTAAAAAATGTTGAAACATTTTCTAATGCACGGACTGGTGGAAAAATAAAAAGAAGGTTGTTTAGATGGGCTTTGGTGGGCTGCAAGTTCGCATCGTTATCCACCTTCCGGTATGTAGATAGGACCCCCCTCTGGATGGAGGCAAATCCTATATACCTTCCGGAAGGTGGGAAGGCCCGCCACCTTACGATGTTTGAGATTCGTGCGGCTTACCAGAGCCGCACGATTTCCTTCCCTTCCCTCTCGCCTCCTTCCTCTCTCATGCGACGCCGCCGCGACGAACAAGGGCGGGTCAGGATCGGTCGGCGGTAGGTTGGGTGGTGGGCGGAAGCGGCCGGCGGTGGTCAAGGTTGGTGGGGGTGGGGGTGGGGGTCGGGCGGCGGAGGTTAGGGTTCGGGGGTTGCCGGTGGGGGCGGGCGGGCGGGCGGTGGGGGGGAGCGGCCGACCGGCGAGGTCGTCGCCGATCTCGGTGGTGGTGGAGGCGGCGAACCTTAGGGTTAGGGTTTCGGGTTCGGAGGCCCTCCATGTCCGCCGGACCTAGAAGGGGGAGGTGGGGGAGACGGAGGACCCGCGGCGGTGGCGGTTCGGCCGGCGGCGGTGGCGAGGCGGCGCGGTAGCGCCGCCCGGCCGGCGAGGTTAGGGCCTGACCGGCGGCGGGGCGCAGTAAGGGTTCGGGTTAAGAAGGGCGGGGTGGTGGGTCGCGGTGGAGGGCGGGCGGGCGGCACGGCGGCGAGGCGGCCGGCCGGCCGGCCCGGCGAGGACGAGGCGGCGGCGGCGGTGTACGTGAGGAAGAAGAAGGTGATAGGAAGAAGATGAAATCTAAATGGGTCTTCATGGGCTGGAACTTTGCTCGCCATTCTATCTTCCGGAAGGGAGATAGGATCCCCCCTGGATGGATCCAATTCTCCATCGAGCGGTAGGATGCCTCAATACTTGGTGATTTCACGCGTTGCTGGGATATTTGAAAGAAAGTATGACACGCGGATAGCCTATGTTTAATAGTGATATCCCACATTTTGCTGCAAGAATTACTTTTAAGCAAATTTGTAAAATGAACTTTGAAAGTAGACAATTAAGATGTTTGCAAGGCAACATTCTTTTGCAAGTGACATTATAAAATGAAAACATGTTCATTTTATTGATAGAGAATTGCTCTAAAATTATTGATCCTCCATGTATTCTATTGTGGGAATTTTGTAATGTGGTATAAATTGTATGCATGGATGTTATTAGTCATAAAAATCACTAGAAACCCTGCATGTCGTTGCCGCATAGTCCGTCCAGCGAGCCAGCTGTTTATACTGGGTAGCTATAAGAACACACATCATTTTGTTGGTGCGATGAATAAGATTTGGCTTATATGCATATGATTGTTACGGTGGACTGGTGGAAAAGATTGATCATTACCATCATTTCTATGTAACAGCATAACAAGGGAATCACACATTTTAATGATGGGCGTGGTTGACCCCTGGTGCGAACCGCACTCGAACCATCGACCCATTTGTGGGGAAAGGGGGCACCTAATAATCCATATTTAATAATGTGGCTGCTCCACATGCTCCATTGGGTAGTATGGTTCGAACCAATTTATAGCACTTTTCTGCACCATGCATGCTCTCAAGCAGAAAGCACAATCAAGTGATTAATTTAAACATAGTTTCATGCCATTTCTTCTCCATGGATGAAACGATTGAGCAAAGGAGCACATGCTAACAAACCTATTCGGTGCCCCTTTTGCAGTTAGCAAAGGAGTACAAACAAGCATGTCAGACTTTAACTCTTCATATAGGAACGTTACAAGATGAACCAACCAAATTATACACCGAAACAAAAATAACTCAAGATATTATTCTAAGAGGCGGAGTACATCAATGATAACTTCACAGCTTTAAGTGCTCCTCCACAGACTCTATGGCTCCTTCAGAGTTGTCCAAACAGAAGTACTGCACTGCAACAAGAAAATTGATCAACTTCTAAATTTGTAATGGTCCAGAATCACTTTGTCACTAGAGAACAGAGTACATATGGTACTATGATTATTGCATTCACGTACTAACATACTAGCTTACGTTGTAGTGTAAAATGAAACTACAAAAATACCTAGTGCTTAACTGAAAAGCAGTATTCTCTGATCCAGCATGTTCAGAAAAAAATAAAGCAACAAATTTGGACATTGGCCACTAGAGTTGCATCTGACTAGAGTGGCCACTAGGGTTCAATATATCTGGACATTGGGCAGGTGATGATGCTACTGTGTGCTGCCAGGTAGTAATGAGTCAGTGATGGTATGTAAGAGCAACCAGAGGGTGTTATCTGTAGCTTGCAATGCTGCAGTAGTGTGGATGAAAGAACTACTTAGATGTTTATTTAATTTGTTAAGTCTGGACTGTTGATAAATGAATACAAGAACAGGACACCGGTCAGCTATTCGTATGCCAATTCGAAAATGCATTAAAGGTCAGCATGTATTTGGAGGAAGGGATGTACCCAATCCATAATTTTCTTTCTATTATAAGGGCATCATCAGACATCCCTACAAACATGCCTTAATGAAATGGGCAATAGCTTTTGTACTCATACAAAACATACAATTGCAAGCTAGAGCTGCCTATTATGTTGTCTTCATGCTGAGAACAAATACAAATGCTGAGAACAAATACACTAGCAAGTAAACAGCTTGTCCAAACAGAAAATGAATGCTTTCTTTGATCCAATCCCAGCACGTTCTGCCCAAAAAATTTAGACATTGAACTGAAAGAATAAGTGGTTGTGTGCATGTGCATTGATCCAATCCCAGAACTGAAAGAATAAGTGGTAGAGAAGTGCATGTGGATACTGGATATGATATAAGAGTGAACATTATCAACAAGTGATGAGTTGTGAAATTTATCAAAAGAAGTCGATAAACAAATAAACTGTAACAGAAAGTTTCATAAATTACTACCTTTTTATCATGTCATTGATCTTCTTCCAGTAGCTCAACGAAATTTTCAATCCCTTCCATGTGAAACTGAGATGAACCTCCTAAAGAGTTTTTTTGTTGTTTAGCAAAGTTCAGAGATTGAAGTTGTTACTGTTAGCCAAATTTAAGATATTAAAGTTGGATACGAAATTCGATAACTTGAAAGTGATTATACCTGAAGCTCGTATCCAATCTTGCATGCATATGAGTGCTTCAACATTTAGTGGTGTTAAGCGACTTCGAAAATCAGATATAGTTCTTCTCCCAGTGCTGAAAGCGGACTCGGACGCTACCGTTGAAGCAGGAACTGCCAAGACATCACGAGCCATCTTTGAAAGTGTGGGATACTCGATAGAGTTACTTTTCCACCAAGAGAGTATGTCAAAGTTATCAGTTCTAGGGATTGTTTTCTTCTTCAAATATGTTTCAAGCTCAGAGGGTACTTCTGTTATTGAGGATGCATTACTGCTCAAATGTTGATCCCAATCTGCAAACCTATTGCTTGAATTTGTCAATACCTCAGTTGTAGCAATTTCTTGTGTCGCACCTTGATTACCCTGACTGTGTTCAGAATAATCCTTATACAGATCCAGTAATGCCTTTTTCAGTGAGGCAACCTTAGACTCACCCACAGTCCCAAATGCTTTTTTCAAGCGGAATTCCACAAAATCAAACTTAAATCTTGGATCAAAGATAACAGGAAAAGAGATCTGTAACCATGTCAATTTCCAGTACTTTTTGAACTTCTGTTCGCATGTACTTGGATTGTCTCAGACAGTTCAACATTTGCCTCAGGGACTTGATTATCCAGAGCAATCTTAACTTCCCATATCTCATGAAAGTACAAGTTGGCTGTTGGATAAAGTGATCCCGAGATAACATTGGTTGCACTGTAGAAGGTTTTCAGCAACTTATTTACCATTTGTGCCTTTTCCCACTCTTGAAGCGATGGTGCAGAAGTATACTCCAGATCTTGTTGTGTAAGTGATTCAAAAGCTGTCTTCAATTCTAAGCATGTCTCGAGCATAAGGTATGTAGAGTTCCAACGGGTCGGTATATCAATGTTTGGGCGCTTTCGATATGTGATTCCTAACTGTTGGATGATCTCCTCAAACTTTTGCCTTCGTGAAGTAGACCCTTCAATGAACTTCACACTTTCTCGAATCTTGTGCACAATTGGGTTGATGACTCCAAAACCTGCTTTACGGATCGGATTTAGGACATGGGTCGCACAACGTTGATGAAATAACCTTCCATTCCCACACAACATCTGTTTTTGTAACAGGTTATTTCGCAGCAACTTGACCATTGTATTATTATTACCCGCATTGTCCAACGTGATTGCAAACAGCTTGTCTTCAATATTCCACTCTTGTATGAATTTCAGGACCTCATTGAACATTGCAACACCATTATGTGGTGTTTTCATGAAACAGAACTTGACTATTCTCTTATGTAGCTTCCAGTCATCATCAAGGAGGTGACATGTGATGCACATGTAACCAATAGTTTGGTTGGATGTCCACATGTCCATCGTTAAAGAGACCCTACTATTGACACTTCGGAAAACATCTTGAAGGATTTGTTTTTCCTCTTGAAATTTCTTCACACAATCACCTGTTATTGTCTTCCTTGAAACCACTTTGAAAATAGGATTCAGACTGGAAACAAACTTTCGAAAGTCATAAAAATCAACAAGTGCAAGTGGCAGGCCATGAAGTGTTATCATCCTCGAGAGCTCTCTCCTAGGTACTTCTTGACTGAATCTCCAGCTCTCTAATGCAACTCCTTCAGGAGACATTACGACAGACTTTAGTTGGGGGGCATGTTTGTCACCTTCTTTCCTTCGTTGCATCTCTTCAAATGAGTGATCATAGCACTAGTTCCAGCTCCACGCTTGGCACTGATTTCTGTTTTGCAGTGAATACATTGCCCTTTGGTAACAACACCAGCAACACGGATTTTGGAAAATTCATTCCAAACCTTGGACCTGAACTTCCTATTTTCTTCTCCATGTAAGAAGTCCTCAATTCGCCCCTCGACACAGCCAGCACTAGCATGTTCATCTGTCTCATCATCATCCCAAAAATTACTAACACCTTTACCCTGTCGGCTACCACCAATGCCCCCACCCTCCTCTCCATCACCAACACCCTCAACATACTCGTCCTCAGCAATCAATGAATCAGCATGCTGATCAAAGTGTATTGTCTCTTCTCTAAGAGATGCTCCCTCAGCTTCCAGACCATTAGACGGACCAGGAGTGTTCTTCTACTTTCCTCCACTACTAGGCTGCCCTATTTCACCTTCTGGAGTATTGGTTGGACGTCTCTTCCTCTTTTCGCCATCGCTTGGCCGCAACACCTCGGATGAGCAAGACAAGCCGAGAGCGGGCACAACAAAAGAGATCAGGGAAAAATAGCATTATGATTTAATTCTAAAAATGTTGGGTTTAAGTACAATTATTTTGGCCTTGTAAGTAGTAAAGGAAAATGATGTTGGCTGCATAAGCAGGTCTGATTGTGCCAATAACATTTGATGATCTGCATTCTATTCCATGCTTTAATGGACTAAGTTGAAGCATATACATCTAAATATCTAATACCTTACAATGTTGATCAATCACAGAAACTTAAAATCATATTTTTCAATCAAGTGGTGACCTTATTCTACTTTAGTTTGGGAGGTGATGACACCATTTATCACATCAACAGAAGACAAAACCTAGTATCTAGAAATCCATAAAGCTATTGAAACTGATGAACAACAGTGCTGGTGGCTGCTAGCTGGTTAGCAGGGTTTAGTGTAGCATGGATGGGTGGAATACAACATGTAATCTTGTGAACCCGTCGTACTACATCCCGGCTCGTTACAATCCATCGAATTTGTTATTTCAAACCATCCGTTGGTTCATGCACAATCTGAAAACAAAAGGCAGTTCACACTAACATATTGGATACTCGTTGACCGACCGACCGACCGATAAAGAGAGTCCATCGACAAGCAAGTTAATTGGGGAAAAAAAGGTTCCTATATCTGTCTCTTTTATTAGGGTCATCCATCCCGGATAAGTGGTTAGCTGCCAAAATGACACTGCATCCGTCCATCTACGACGCACTACTTGTGGAAATTCAAAGCAAAGGCTTGACGGCTTCCGGACTCCGCCCGTTGTGTGGATCATCGCGACTAGCCGAGCCGATTTCTCGCTTCGCCCGCAACCACACTACCATCTTCGGATTTCGAATGACACTTGATGTTAACAAGTCATTGTGCTTGTGCTTAGGCGGTCGATCCCACAACGCAATCATATTTCCATGGGAATAGATTATAGCGACCTATTGGGTGAGATTAAAGTCTACTTGCATGTCCGATATTGCTCCCGAATCTTTTTTTTTTTGCCTACACCACCGAACTAATATGTCTTCTTTGTCGTCTCCTTCCCCGTGCAATATTCCTATACGGCAGCCCCTCCATGGCCTTTCTAAAACATGTGAGACCTCTAAAATGTTGAGTTGCATGCCATCCAAAGATGGGAGAATAGGAGCAACTCGGCGAGCAACAACTCGACCTTTGGCCTAATACCATATTGAGTCATGTGCAACGACCTATTTAACCCAAAAGATAGAGAAAGGGGTGCGTGCCATTAATTCACTTATACCTCAACACAAACCCATCCTCAATTCTAGCATTAGATCCGACATGGTAACAGCTTGTTTCGGGAATACACACACATTTTTAAATTCATTGCTTTAATATAGTTTTTGTTCTTCATGCAAAGAGTTACTAATGCCCCGGCATGGTCTTTTGGTTCTATGGTGCTAGCCGTAATGGTAAGTTCCTCGTATCTTCCACAAGGGTGATCTAAAATTATTTTTCTTTAATTTTTTCTTTATAAACATAACCATAGTAAAGAGTAGTCCATGCTTGAGAAACCAATGGTTGTGGAGATATGGCTGTGCTGTGATCTATCTCCAAGAGTAGTGGCACTAGGCGCCATGTCAAAATTAGTTTAGTAAATAGTGTTATGCACCAGTTCAACATAACTTTTGGGTTGCTTTTTTTCACATGTCTCTCTGTGCTATAAAATTACACATATGTTGACTACTACATTACGAACTATGTGACTTCTACGCTTTGTCAAATCCAATACCTAGGCATGACAAGTTCAGGAACGTTGCATATTATTAGGGGAATAGGGGATTCAATACCTAGGCTCGATCTGGCGCCAGAGAGGGTTGGCTCTAGTGGAGGGGTAAGGGATTCGCGGAGAAGGGGTGGAGGAGCAGCCGCCATCTCCATCTCACTTGAGGTTGATACGGGAGCCACCATCATCTGCAACCCTAGCAGCAAGAACCGAACCGGGGATGAGCCGAGGATAAATGGAGGAGGGAGGGGATGACTATGAGAAGAAGATGAGAGAGGAGATCCGGAGGAGGCGCACCCGCATTCGCCCACGCCGGATTGATGGCCGCGGCGCGTGCGCCAGCGGTGGCGGCGTCGAGGCGGCGAGCTCTACGGCGGCGGCAGCCGACCGGAGCAAGGGTCAGGGATGGATGGGTCGAACCCCTGAACCCTTTGGTTCGATGGTTCCTGAACCTCTCATCCTACGTGAATTCATGGGTCACAAAAGGGGCCCGTTAGGGTCGTTTTCGTGGGTCGAATTCACGAACCTATGGGCCGAACCGCTCCGGTGCCCATGAATAACACATTTGATCTTTGTTTGTTATATGTAATAATGCAATTTATCCATCTAAATATACTAGCTCTATGTATTAAGCAAGAGTAATAAAGCAGGAGCCTACTAACCCACTTTCTTTATTTTGATCACGCAAACCTACTAGCAGGCTCATTTGTGTGACCATTTGTAGAAGATGCATGATTTAATATTTCAGTATCGATCGGACCGAATATCTAAATAGAGCATTTGAACATCAAAGATTTGAATTCTTGATAGCAATTAACTTAGCACTTATCAGCTAATAAATTATCTGTTTTGTGCTTACATGGACCGACATTTTATTTGGTTCACGGAAACTGAATAGGTTCTGAGCTTCAAGACAAGTTTATCTCATGGAAATAAGTTTCAGGGTCTCCATTCTCCACAAGGTTTAAGAAATATTAGAAGGTATGTATGCTACTCAATAAATTCTTAACTCGATTAGACATACATATATTGTATAAGACTTTGCAAGGTAGCTCTGTTTTGACAGAAGCAAAGCAATAAACATAGACATGAATATCACTATCGTTTGACACTTCACACATGACAACTATATTTTAACCACCATCTAATAACTACACACTCTAGTCAGATCAGCATAAGAAGGTCAAATTGAATTTCAGATTTCCTAATCTTTCATCAATGTTGGTTGAGAGGGAGGGTGTCTGTGAGGCCCCAGATTTTTAATTAGCATCATTAACGCTAATAACCAAATCAGCTGAGTCAAACCTACTGACATTGGTCAAATCATGGTCAACCTGGGTCCTCACCTCGAAAACCTCGCCAACAATCCCTAATGACCCTCTTGATCAAGTCAACACACACTTTTGGTCAACCCTTGGTCAAAGGCACGGTCAAACCCCACCGAAACCCTAATGTCTTTGAACGTCCTCCGGAACTTTTGCCGCGTTCTCCAAATTTCACCTAAACACTTCAAAATCTCCCAATATGAAAGTTGTCCATGTTTTCGAGGGACACAACTTTCATGTTGAATGGCATTTCAAATTTTGAGTGGAAAAGGATGAAAAACTCAGTCAGCTGTCAGCAGCTCCTGTTCACCGAGATCTGGCGTGGCAACAATTTGTGCAAAAATTGTGGAGAAAACACCATAGAGCCTTTGTAAAAGTTGTAGAGGGTAGTGAGATCTATAACTTTCCTATTCACCACTTAGAGCATTTTAGTCGCAAATTTTGGAGTATTTCGCTTTCAAACAGGGCCAATTGAAATAGTTTGACGCCGTGCCGCGACGTCGCGCCGGCTAGAGCGCCGGCGCGCGCGCGCGCGTGCGCGCCGCGCCGCCGTACACCGCCGTACGTGCGTGAGACCGGCCCGCGACCATCGGTCCGAGCACCACACCCCCTCGGGACGCGCCTCCCCGCCACGTGGAGCTCCCACACTCACCGCGTCGCCACACCCCGCCGTGCCCACCCCGGTCCGCCCCGCCGTTCGCCCGTGTGCACGCACGCTTGCCGAGGCTCGCCGCCGTACCGCGGTGTAAATGGTCGGGCATCCCTTCACGGCGAAGGCACTGCCCTCTCCCACTCGTCTGTCGCGATTATAAAACGGCGTTGCCCTTTTCTTGCCGCGCGCACGCCTCCGTCGCCCTGCCATCGTCGCTGCCATGGTGCGCCCACCCTTCCGCAAGCTTTCGTCGCCGGCCAGCACCTCCAGCAGTTCCGCTAGCACCTAACTGTACTGCCGCGTGTTGCCCCGGGCGAGCTTGTCGTTCACCGGACATCAGGCCGCCACGGCCGACGGCGCGCCCGACTCCGCCGCGCAACCTCGCCGGTGCCACCACAACCCCAACTCCGGTCACAATCGAGCCCTAGGTGAGGTCGCGCACCTTCCCCACCTCCTCCCCCGCCGGGAGCGCCGCCGGAACCGCCGGAATTCTGGCGAGCCGCCGCCTCCCCATAGCCAAGGGCCGAATTGCAAATGTTTCATTCTTTCCAGGGGCCTTGTTGCAAACTAGGGGCTTATCTGTGAAGGCTCAGAAACTTCCAAGGGCCTGTTCAGAAGTTTGAATCTCAAATAGTACCCTTTTGCTGAATCTTGTAAAATGCATAGAAACATAGAAAAATCAGAAAAATGCAAACCCAATTTGTTGGATTCTTGGTGAAAAACACTATAACTTTTGTAAAGCTTGTCCATAGTTTTTCCTGATAGTTTTTGCATGAAAAATAGAAATAAGAAAAACCTAGATCTGTTGTATCTCAAAATCTACAAGTCCTATGTAGCTAATTTTTTGGATATGTCGTGTGTTGTGTTATGACTAGCTCCTGTACCAATAATTGCACAAAGTTATGTTGTAAAGCTTTTTATATAAATTGTTTTCTGTTTATGGAGAATTTGTCCAAATGATTTTTGTAGCTAAAAATAATTAGATTTTTGTGCCCAACTTCTGCTTGTTATCTTGCTATGCCAAAATGCACCTTTGGTGAATTAATCACAATTTTATAATTGTAAGAACTGTTTATTCTTGAAATATGCTTGTTTTTCTTTGTAATTGCATAGCTCAAGATTCATAATAGTTCTAGGTGTATGTGTTGCATCCCTAGCCTAGTTTTGGACTATAGATCATGTGGGAGAAACTTTGAATCATTTTGATGTGTATTTATTTTTGTATGCATTAGTCTTGCTTCATTAGCTAGCTTTTGTTATTTCCAATATAATTAATTTCTTAGCTATTCTAAGCATGCATGTGTGTTCAGTATCTTATTATAGGTGTTATTATAGGTGTTTAGTGCTTAATAAACCCTTCCACTTAATTTCAATAATTATTTTATAAATAAAAGCATTGGAGGTAATTTAAAGCTTAATAGTCAATGGGAAAATCACCACCTACACACCTAGTGACTTTAGGTTGTGTTGAAAATCATTTTTTAAAAGATAAAGAACAACCTATTTTTGTTGTGGAATTCAAATTAAATTATTCACATAAATATGTACACAGTCACTATCAAAAAGAATAAATAATAAAGAACTGCATATTGTTCCTTTTTGGAAGAGTATGCTGAATGTATTCTTATCTAGGTGAATGTTGTCAACCATGCACCCCATGGTTGTCGTTTTATTGCTTGTAGTTAATTAAATTAAAAATCGTCAAATAAATTTTGCATTTGCATCCTCATGTAGATCTTCCCGACGGTAGATATACGCTTGTGCCGGAAGGAGGAGATGAAGGTGCTGATGAAGAGCTGCAGTGCGTGGACGTAGCTCAAGACCTGGACCAAAGTCCAGAAGGGCCCAAGGCCAACCTTGCCAGCGAAGGCAAGCCCCGGATTATTAACCCCGTCTTTTAAAATTTTGCAATTACCTTTGCTATGATTGTGCATTTACATTTCAGGAGTTGAATTGAAACCCTAGTTGCATGATCCCTAGGTACCTATGCTCCATCACTAGTATGATAGGTCGATAGCTGCTATGCTGTAGGGCCCGGTAGAAATCGAGTGATGTTTGTCACTCGCGAGAATAGGTTATTATGTTGGACTCGTAAGATCTTTATAAATGGATTGCTCATGTGGTAAGTGTCGTATGGACCTCCTTGGGCCCATTACCTCGGTGGGTACCAGGACCGACTACTCGGTGGGCCCCTGGGACTACCCGGCTTGCGCTACACGGCACCTGATGGCGTGGAGCACAAGGACTACGGAGGAGAAGTACTCGGTTAGGAAGCTGTACATGTCCCGCACTGTATGGAAGACTCCTAGACGTACTCGACTAGTACTCTCTCCCTACTCCGACTTGTAACCCTGCCTCCCGGACTATATAAGGCGAGGCAGGGACCTCTCTCTAGGATCCAATCTGATCTCACGGCGTACAATTACACCATCTTGTAATCGTACCCAATCAATTCAGAGCTACGCAGCATACAGGACGTAGGGTATTACGCACCTCGCGGCCCGAACCTGTCTAAATTGTGTGCCACGTGTCTCTTCCTTCGAGTTACCGATCTCGGCGAGGCCACATTCATCTACTTCGGGTACTCCCCTTAGTAGGTTGCCGGTCTAAAACACCGACAGCTGGCGCGCCAGGTAGGGGATCTCGCTCGAGATCACATGGCGAACTCGACGGCTCCTGTCTACTTCAAGCCAACCGTCGCCTTCAACCGCGGCGACACCTTCGTGTTCGGTGCCTGGGTCTGCACTGCTAATGGCGCGAGATCTTTCCAGCGCCGCCTCACCATGTCGCCCAACCCGAAGACCGGCTTTGTGACGCTCCCTGAAGTCGTCACAAGCGAACTCACCGGCAAGTTCGACGAAATTTCGCTCTTCAACCACCACACCGACTTCGAGCTCGAGTCCGCTTCCAACTCGAACTCGACGTCTCCATGGGCCATCGCATGCGAGCAGGCTGCTTAGCCATCGCAGGCGGTCCCCTCACCCCATGAGCGCTCCATGCGTGGTCCCCGCATCCTCAGCCGGGCCCGCACGGAGGCTCCTTCTTCGCGTCGGGTCGGCAAGGAGCCCGTACCCGATTACAACTCGGACTCCGACACCGCCCCCGGCCACGCTTCGGACTCCAACCCCCTCTCCGGGTTCTACTCGGATTCTGCATACGAGTTCGACTTCGGGTCGGACCCAGAGGATCCCGAGTCCGAGGACAACTCTACTGAGCATCCCTTATCAGGGCCGGCCTCTGGGCTGGTTATAACCTCCACACCGGCCGGAAGATTCGTCTACTGGCCAGACCGCAAGCCCGCTGACCTGATAAGCGGAGACTCACGCTACGTCGCCTACATCGACTCGCTCCCATTCCAGGAGGGAACACCACTTGCCCGAGCTGACTCAAACACCCCAACCGAGGTGGTCGCTTCGAGTCCGGCCTTGGCACCCCCGATCGCCAAGTCTTCATGGCTGCCGGCGACACTCCAGGACCTTCAGGGACGGCTCAAGACAAGTACCTTGAAGACATCTCCTCCGACGAGTTGTCTGCCGATGCACCGACGGACGATACCCCCGCCAACGGGGACGCTCGACGTGAGCGTAACAAGAAGCGCAGCGAACGGCGCTGGCGTCTCCGGGACAACCTCCCCATCCGCGACCTCGCAGAAGCTCTCGAGGCGGTTGAGAGCAGAGTACACACTACCCCTGAGCAATGCCTCATGTCGATCACAGCGATCGCACGCCAGGCACAGGGAATTCGCGCTGGGGAGGCCATCGCCAAGCTCGCTGAAGACGCCTACTTCATGCGGGTCGACAACAGGGTCAACCAGCCTCCTCCCGCCAGGCACCGCGACAACGAAGCTACAAGTCGTAGCGCCAACCTCGGTCCCAACCGTACTCGAGCCGAGCTCCCCGCCTCGCCCCAACCGTACTCGCTCAAACGCCGGCGGACCTCCACGGGCGGCAACGAAAGAACCGCGAGGTTGTCTCTCACCGTGCTCCCGCCGGCGGCGGCGGCCGCGACCCCGACGGCGGCGGCAACGGCGACGACGAAGCTCCAACCATGGGACCAACAGAGGGCCGGCGGCGGCGGCGGCGGCCGCGGCGGCCGTGGCCACGCGAACGACCACGCCTGCGGTGCCTCACGGGGCGGCTACGACGCCCGCCGAAGATTGAGGAGCCGCGGCGGAAGAAGTCAACCACCGCGAGCGACAACGACGGCTTCCCCGCCTTCTCACATCGACTTCGCAACTTGCTCCTCCCCGACAAGTTCAAGCCTTTGGGGATCACCAAGTACGACGCGAAGCGGACCCCATCCAGTGGCTCGGGTGCTACGCCCTCTCCCTCGAGAACGCCGGCGGCAACAACGACACCAAGTGCCTCTACTTCCCCTTACGCTCGGACCAAGCTCCACTCACATGGCTCGAGTCGCCGGACAAGCACTCGATCGACAAGTGGGACCAACCGAAGGAGCGGTTCACCGGCAACTTCGCGGGCGCCATGGGCCGATCGGGTACTCGCATGGACCCGGCCATGGTCAAGCAGAACAAGGCGAGACCCTCCGCAAGTACATGTGCCGCTTCTTCGACAAGCGCGCTACGTAGTCAACGTCACCGACAAGGAGGTCATCGACCTCTTCCAAGACGCGCCTCTACCACTACCGCACCTTTGAAGACTTCGGTCGTCGCCGCCCCAAGTCCATCCCCCATCTCAAGGACATGATCACGTCCTGGGCGGATGAAGAAGACAAGGCCAACGCCAAGTACGACGCCATCCGTGGCAAGAACAAGCAGAACGCGGGCGGCGGCAGCGGCAACAACGGGAACCAAGGCGGTCGCAACAACAACAACAGCAACTACTCGGGTCCCAGCCGCAAGCGCAAGCCAGACAACACTGTCACGGCTATCCAGTGCCCTGCGAAGGAGAACTCGAAGAAGAACTCCAGCGGCTTCAAGGACCTGCTGAAGGAAAGGTGCCCGTGGCATCTGAACGGCAACCACACCATCGAGCAGTGCTACCAGCTTAGGCATGCACTCAAGAGTACCCCAGAGCCACCGCACCCTCACGACAAAAAGGGCAAGAAGAAGAACGACAGAGATAACAACGACTTCCAGGAACCCGACAAGACTGTCAACGTCCTCTTCGGTGGACTACCCAGCAGGCGGGAACAAAAGGCTACCTGTCGAGAAGTCATGAGTATTGAACCAGCGGTCCCGACCCCTCTCAGGTGGTCGGAGGTACCCATCACCTTCTCCCACGTGGATCAATGGACCAGCTTCTCCGAACCAGGACGGTTCCCCCTCGTCCTGAAACCGGTGGTCGCGGGCTCCAAGCTCAACAAGGTCCTCATCGACGGTGGAAGCGGGATCAACGTCCTTTTCACCAAGACCCTGAAGAAGATGAAGCTCGACATCACCCACATGCTCACCAAGAGCAACACGCCCTTCTACGGCATCGTCCCCGGTAACGCGGCTATCCCACTGGGCTCAGTGGTCCTGCCAGTTACCTTCGGGGAATCTCGGGACAACTACCGTACCGAGTACATCAAGTTCGAGGTCGCGGACTTTGAGACTTCCTACCATGCCATCCTCGGCAGACCGGCCATCGCCAAGTTCATGGCGGTGCCCCACTACACCTACTTGGTACTCAAGATGCCAAGCCCAGCGGGTGTACTCTCTCTCCAAGGGGACTTGAAGATCTCCCACGACTGCGATACAGAAGACGCGGAGATCGCCTCTACAAATCAAGTACCCAACGCTATGATGTAGGTCTACGCGGCGTCGAAGAAGCTTGCTACAAGAGAACTCGACATCCCGGAGAAGTCTGACAACACCAGCAAGCCTCAGCCAGCTGAGGAGGTTCTAGTCAAGACGATCGACCTCGGAACAGGCGACTCCAGCAAGACCACTACCATCGGGGCCGGCCTAGACCCCAAATAGGAAGACGTGCTCATCAACTTCTTCCGGGCTAACCGCGACATCTTCGCGTGGAAGCCGGTGGGACATGCCGAGAGTGCCCGGGGAGTTGATTGAGCACTCGCCTCGACGTCGATCCTAAGGCCACCCCAAGAGACAACACCTCCGATGTTTCACCGACGACAGACGGGATGCCATCAAGAAGGAACTCGCCAAACTACTCGCGGCTGGCTTCATCAGAGAAGTCTTCCATCCTGAGTGGCTCTCCAACCCCGTCCTCGTCCGCAAAAAGAACTCGAACCTGTGGAGGATGTGTGTCGACTACACTGATCTCAACAAGCACTACCCCAAGGACCCCTTCGGGTTGCCGCGGATTGATCAAGTCATCGACTCCACGGCGGGCTGCGACCTGCTTTGCTTCCTCGACTGCTACTCCGGGTACCACCAGATCACGATCAAGGAAGAAGACCAGGAGAAGACCGTGTTCATCACCCCATTTGGCGCGTACTGCTACACGACCATGTCCTTCGGGTTGAAGAACGCCGGCGCCACCTACCAACGAGCTATCCAAGCCTGCTTCAAGAAGCAACTCAACAAGAACGTTGAAGCCTACGTGGATGACGTGGTCGTCAAGACCCGTAAACTCCGCACCCTTATCGACGACCTTGAAGAGACTTTCGCATCCTCGCGCGAGTACCGCCGGAAGCTCAACCCGAACAAGTGCGTCTTCGGCGTACCTTCGGGCAAACTACTCGGCTTCATCATCAGCCAACGTGGCATAGAAGCTAACCCCGAGAAGATCTCCGCCATCACCGAGCATGAAAGCTCCCACGTGCATCAAAGACGTCCGTAAGCCGACCGGTGCATAGCGGCATCGACCGTATTCATCTCGAAGCTCGGAGAACGGGGGCTCCCCTTCTTCAAACTACTCAAGCACCAAGAAAAGTTCGTGCGGACTCCGTAGGCGGATCAAGCCCTTGCCCAGCTCAAGGACTTCCTATCGAAGCCACCGTCCTCACGGCTCCTCGCAAAGGCGAGCGATTCATCGCTCTACCTCGCTGCGACTACTCATGTGGTCAGTACTGCCATCATTGTCGAGCGGTAGGAAGACGGCCACGCCTACCCAGTCCAGCGCCCAGTCTACTTCGTCAGTGAGGTCCTGTCAGAGTCCAAGGCACGCTATCAGCCTGTGCAGAAGCTCCTGTACGTAGTAATCATCACCTCGCGGAAGCTACGACACTACTTCCAGGAGTACTCACATCTTTGTCGTCACCGACTACCCGCTCGGCGACATCCTGCGGAACCAAAATGCTACTGGAAGAATCTCCAAGTGGGCAGTTGAGCTCGGCGCCCTCACCATCGACTTCAAGCCACGCACAGCCATCAAGTCGCAAGCGCTAGTCGACTTATGGCAGAGTGGCGGGAGAACCAGCTATCTACTCCAACCGTGCGACCAGAGCATTGGGTGATGTACTTCGACGGCTCACTCAACCTCGAGGGCGCAGGTGCAGGGGTACTCCTAATTTCCCCAACGGGCGAACAACTCAAGTACGTCCTGCAGATCTTCTGGAAGGTCTCAAATAACGAAGCCGAGTACGAAGCTCTCCTACACGGGCTCCGCCTCGCGGCTTCACCGGGCATCAAGCGGCTACTAGTGTACGGTGACTCCGCGGTGGTCATCAACCAAGTCAACAAGTCCTGGGACCGCAACAAGGAGAACATGGACGCCTACTGCCTAGAAGTCCGCAAGCTCGAGAACAAGTTCTACGGCCTCGAGTTCCACCACATCGTCCGCGACAACAACGTTGCAGCGGACGTCCTTTCGAAGCTCGGATCTACCCGCGCTCAAGTACCAGCGGGTGTCTTCGTTCACGAGCTTCACGCGCCATCCATCCCGGAGCCGGCGCCACCGACCACTGTCCCAGCGCACCCATCGGCCGGACAGGAGGTCATGATGATCGACATGGACTGGAGGCAACCCTTCATCGACTACCTCAACGAGCAGAAGGTTCCCTCGGACAAGAACTTGGCCGAGCAGCTCATCCGCCGCGCCAAGTCCTACGTTCTCGTCGGAGACAAGCTTTACAAGCAGGGCACATCTTCTAGAGTAGTCATGAAGTGCATCCCCAGGCAAGAAGGCAAGAACATCTTGGAGGAGATCCACAAGGGCGTATGCGGCAACCACGCGTCTTCCCGCACGCTGGTCAGCAAGGTCTTCCGGCGAGCTTTCTACTGGCCCACAGCCCTGGGCGACGCCGAAGAACTCGTCAGAAGGTGCCAAGTATGCCAATACTTCGCCAAGCAGCAACACGTCCCAGCCTACAAGCTAGTCACCATACCGCCAACCTGGCCCTTCGCTTGCTAGGGGCTCGACATGATTGGGCCACTGCCAACTGCGCCAGGTGGTTTCAACAGAGTATTGGTGGCCATCGACAAGTTCACCAAGTGGATCGAGGTCAAGCCGGTCACATGCCCCAAGGGCGACGAGTACTCGACTTCTCGGATGAACTCGTGCATCGCTACGGACTACCCCACCGCATCATCACGGATCCGGGCTCCAACTTCAACAACCACCGCTTGCGGGAGTACCGCGAGAACAACGGGATCGACATCCGATACGTCTCGCTTGCCCACCCTCGGGCCAACGGACAAGTCGAGCGCGCCAACGGGATGGTGCTCGACGCTCTCAAGAAGCGGCTACACGACGCCGCTAACTCCAAAGGGGGCAAGTGGATCAAGGAACTACCCAATGCACTCGGGGGCTACGTACTCAGCCCTCCAAGCCAACGGGGCAATCCCCTTACTTCTCGGTCTACGGCTCCGAAGCAATCCTCCCCGCCGATGTCATATGGAACTCACCGGCGGTGGAGCATTACGACGAAGGCGTCTCCGAAGACGACGAAGAGTTGACATCGATGGACTCGAAGAAGCTCGCCGCGCCGCCCTCGTCCAATCGGCAAGGTACCCGGAGGGTATCCGACGCTACCATGATCACAACGTCAAAGAATGCTCCTTCAACGTTGGTGATCTCGTCCTCCGTCGTATCCGTAACACGGAAGGACTACACAAGCTCGGCTCCCCCCCGGGAAGGTCCCTTCACAATTGCAAAGGTGACCGGGCCGGGCTCCTACCGCCTCCAGACACTTGAAAGCGAAGACGTCAACAACTCGTGGAACGTCGACCAGCTCTGTCGGTTCTACGCCTAGTCTACACGACTACTCCGGGGTTCAAGTTTACACGACTACATCAAGACCCCTCCGTCGTAAGCGGCCTCCGGGTCCAGGCGCTAGTCTCCGGACTACTCCCCTCCAGGATCCAGCCCGCGCGGCTACCTACGGATTCTGGGCTGCGACGAGCGACAGAGGACTCTCAGCAGCGGTCTACTGAGAGACCATGTACTCCAAGATCCAGCCTACACGGCTACTTACGGATCTCTTTCGTAAGCGGCTACTCGCCCTAGCACCACTTAGCCGTAAGCGCCCCCCGGGTCCAGGCGACTACTCTGTAACTACGGCCCTGGCCATCCAGGTGTACTTCTTCAGTGATAAAGATTGATCGATGATCAACTTCTTCACTGTCTACTTCCCTCAACGGGGCTACTGCCGAGTACGACTACTCGCATCAACTCCACGATGGGGCTCCGCACTCTAAGATCGCGACTACAAGTACTCATTGATGGAACTTTTTTCATTAATACTTGAAAAATTACATTACAAATGTTTTTGTACATATACTTCTATGAGCTAACTATTACAGGGCTACTGGAGGTTAAGCTTTTCGGCGACCTGCTCTGCAATGGGCGCCATCTGCTCCAGCAGCTCCGCATACTGCTCGTCTGTACAGTTGGCGGCTACCCCGCCAGCGACTACGTCCACAGGCGCCTTTGGGAAGTAGGACTTCATGAAGGCGAGCACCTGGTTCGGGATCGACTTCGCCAGATGCTTCACGTATGCCGCCAGCCGGCTGGGGGCTTCCTTGAGGCGATCCACGAGCGGTGCTATCTTGGGGCCGCCAGGATGAGGCACCAAGAGTCTTGCAATGGGAAGCGCGGCTTCTTCAAGTTCCTTCGGTTGGGCCCGCGGCCGCCTCGCGGTCCTCGTTCGGCCTTCGCAACGATTTGTAGCGATTGACGAGGTCACGATCGGAAGCAATGCGAAGCTCCATTTGCTTGTCGCACTCGAAAGCAAGTTCCTTATAGTCAAGCTCGAGTACCGGCGGGCCTCCCCGCTCCCGTAGAAGAGGTTCTTCATGTCTGTCTCTGAGGTCCTCAATTGCTCAACCCGGGTCTCAAGCTCTGCAAAACAACAAGGCGCAGCGGGTTAGACTACCTCTCGACCTCCAGCAACTACTCAACAAGTCAAGCGGTGTACCTTTGTTCTTGTTGCGGAGTGTCTTGTTCTTCCGCACCAAGACGTCGCTCTTCGCCTGCATCTCTTGGATGTCGTTGTGATATTTGGCGAAGGCGGCATCAAGCTTGGATTGCATGGCGGCCGCGTGCTTCCGCGACTTCAAGAGTTGATCCTCCAGCGCCTCAGCCCGGAGCACCGTGTCGCCGAAGCCTTGCAGCATGCTAGACTTCTCGCGGGACCTCTCCACGACGTCTTGCACAGACAACACATGTCAAATGAGTACTCAACGATAGAGGATTGACTACTCAGGAGTTAAGACTACTCACCTTCATCCACTGTTCAGCCTGGCGGACCACCTCCAGGTGCCTGGCCACCGTTGCCGGGTCGACCAGGTCGTCTGCCAACAGCTCCACCTCGCCACGACTACTCGCGGCGGCTTCAGTCATCGGCGCAGAGCGGATGGGCTCTGCGTCTTGGATCTCCGGGGAGCGGACAACCACCTCCAGAGCAGCCTCTGGCGGCACGGTGGCCTCCTCTCCTCCGGTCGCCACGACGGCCTCCTCGGCGGCCTCCTCCATCGGCTCGGGGGCTCCTTCGGCAGCTTCCGGCACTCGTGGTGTCAAATTCTGCATAGGCACCGCCGCCGGGATGTCGCTCCCTTCGGCTTCGGCACCTGTCAAGAAGAAGACAAGTGCATCAGCGACTACGACTACTCTTTGGGAGTACTATACCCTCAGTAGAGTACTTACCTTCGACCACGCTGGCTTCGGGCAATGTAGCTCCAGCAGCCGGCGCTTCAGACTCCGCCTGGGGGGCAGGAGTGGACTCCTCGGCTTATTCCTCCGCCACTGCCGTAGAGGGCTCATCCCCCTCCCAGGATAGATCTGTTGATTTCCTGCAAAAGTACACAAGCTGGCTGTCAACCAAGTTTGACTACCACATCAAGTACTACTCGGGAAGGCTCAGCACTTACAAGCTTGACCGGACTATCGTCACAGTCGGGGCGCCGAGGATGTTGGCAATGTCTACCAGTCCACCCTCGGCGGGCGCCTCCTCTTGCGCCTCTGCGGCCGCTGCCTCTTCTGCAGCAACGGCAGCCGGTATAGCACCCTCGTGCGCTCCTGCGGCCACCACTTCTTCGCAGCGACTGCGGGCTCCGTGCTCCCTTGAGGAGCGAGGGGCCGCCGGGGCGCTCCGGGCCGCGCCAAGAGCTCTTCAACGGTGGGGGGCGGGCTACGACTCCCAGCGGGTTCCCCCACCGTGTCCCACTCGCCTTCGTCGCCCTGATCAGCGGGCTCCGTAGGCGGCACCTTCTGCAAGCAAGGAAGCTCAGGCGTCAGCAAGTGAACTCGAGAGACTAGTACTCGACTACACTAGTCAAGACGACTTACCTCTTGGGGCGTGGTCTCAGAGACCTTCAACTTCTTCGTCACCCGCTTGCGGGCGGGGTTGCGCGACTTCCGCGGCGGCGCAGCCAGACTAGCCTCCAGGCTAGCTGGCGGATCTTGCACGAGGGGCACGTGAGGTAGGCCAGGACGGCTGAACCTCGACCTCAGCTGGAAGCGGTCCTGTAGCGTCTCCTCGTCGTCGTCCTCGTCGGACGTGTCCTCCACGATGACGGTGTCGTCTCCTTCACCGACCTCCCGCCGCTCCTTGGCTTTTGTTTTTCCCTCCTCCGGGATCTCGACTTCCTGAGGGGGCGGCTGCGGCTCGGAGACGAACTTCTTCAAGTCGTCCTGCAAGACACAAGACATCAGCGCGACTACTCACAAGGAATGGGTACTCGACTGGGGGGTACGACTACTTACCTCCTTTGGCGGGTGCGCGGCAGAGTACTCCGGGACAGGACACGCCGTGTACGGTGGCATGTCCTTGAAGATGCGCATCAGCCTATCGACAATGTCGTCATTGTCGACTTCGCCTCCAGGCATCCGCGACGTGTCGTCGTCGCCGGTGTACTCGAAGCCCAGGGTGTCGCGGGCCATCAGTGGCTGCACCCTGCGCTTCATGAAGCTGAAGGCCACGTGCTCGGCCCTCGGCCGGCTTCTCTCGGCACCTTGATGCACGCCAACGGCCGCGGAAGCCGGATCCCCTCCTGCATCGTGGGCTCCGTGTTCCACCAGGCGCGATGTTTGGGCTGCTTCCCGCTCGGCTTCGGCAACCCAGGGTGGTGGTTCGTGATGTAGAACCATTTCGTCTTCCAGTCCTGGTTGTAGTCGATGAGCTTGTATAAGAGGTACTGCTCGGCAGCATCCTCCCGCATCTGGATTCCTGCTCCACCAACTACTCGCGGGTTGCTGGCGCTCGGCTGCGGCTTCACCCGGAAGAACTTCCGGAACAAGATCCAATGGGGCTTGATCCCCAGGAATGCTTCACAGAAGTGGACGAAGACAGCGGTATGGAAAATACCGTTGGGGTTGAGGTTGAGGTACTCGACGCCGTAGTACCCTAGGAGGCCTTTGAAGAAGTCGCTCGCTGGAAGCGCGAGTCCGCGCTCCGCGAAGCGCGCGAACATCGGGATCTCGTCTTCGCTCTTCTCCATGGGGTACAGATCCCCGGCGGCGGCCCTCCACATGTCCATCTCCTTCTCACGGATGAAACCGCTGTTGAGGAGGGCCAGCAAATCTTCGGTCTTCGTCTTCGACTTTTTCCACTCGCGGTTTGGATCTGGCCGCGGTGGAGACATCGGCGGTGCTGCCCCTGCGGCAGACCCGGCGGCCTCGTCACGGCCCCTCTTCTTCCCGGCGGTCTTCGCGGTCTTGGACGGTGACGGCTTCATTCTCCAAGTGCACGGCGTCTTCACGTGCATTCGCTCGGGGGCTACTCTAGCAGCTCTGGGTGGCGGCGCGCTTAGATCTACAGCAGTGGCGGCGTGCGCGGGAGGTGATTCTGGCCAAGATCTATTCGAAATGGCTACAGCAGCAATGGGTGAAAAACCCTAAGGGCTTTGGCTTCTATTTATAAGTCAAAACGGCCCTCCAACGGTCGGATGGATAAGTCCGCGCTCGGCTGACTCAGCGGCCGCGTGTGACTCTTCGTATTCTACTAGTCGACGCGCCTCACCTCGGGGGCTCGGCTACTTCTACTCGACTACCTGGGAAGCGACAAGACTCAGGAGCATCTCAGGACACATTCTACAAGATGACCCTTCAATTCGAGACGAAGTACTCGACTCAAGGCTCGGGGGCTCCGTGCCACGTGTACTTCGGTTTTTTCTCTCCGGATTTTTCGGATATTCTTGCCAAGACTTCAGATGGACCCTCAGCCAGAGTCTACGACTCAACCTAAGGCTCGGGGGCTACTCCATATGGAGTGCGATTTTGCAATCGCACTTCCATATCGACCTTCGGCTTCAAGACAACGCGGGCATTTTTGAAGACCTTCGAGGGCGGCGCTCGAGGACGCTTGGGACTACTCGAGAAGACTTCGGGATTGCTCGGACATCGGCCGGAGTACATTCCGGCCTCGAGATGCTTCGACTACTCTTGAGGACTTTTGACTTGTAGTGCTCGGGGACGCTTGAGGACTACTCGTTAAGGCCGTCAAGATTACTTGAAGCTATCCTTCTCGACTACAAAGTACTCAGGGGCTTGTCGTATGGACCTCCTTGGGCCCATTACCTCGGTGGGTACCAGGACCGACTACTCGGTGGGCCCCTGGGACTACCCGGCTTGCGCTACACGACACCTGATGGCGTGGAGCACAAGGACTATGGAGGAGAAGTACTCGGTTAGGAAGCTGTACATGTCCCGCACTGTATGGAAGACTCCTAGACGTACTCGACTAGTACTCTCTCCCTACTCCGACTTGTAACCCTGCCTCCCGGACGTATAAGGCGAGGCAGGGACCTCTCTCTAGATCCAATCTCGATCTCACGGCGTACAATTACACCATCTTGTAATCGTACCCAATCAATTCAGAGCTACGCAGCATACAGGACGTAGGGTATTACGCACCTCGCGGCCCGAACCTGTCTAAATTGTGTGCCACGTGTCTCTTCCTTCGAGCTACCGATCTCGGCGAGGCCACATTCATCTACTTCGGGTACTCCCCTTAGTAGGTTGCCGGTCTAAAACACCGACAGTAAGAGCATGTGATTTGGGCTCCGGTCCAGTGGCTTTCGTGGGCTAAGCTTTTGAACGTACTAAGCACTTGTCGGGAATGGGACCAGTAAGCCTAGTACCTTAAAGAGACGGTGCGGGAACTTACCCTTACTACTCTTGAGTAATCACCTGCCGCTTTGCAACCGGGAGGTGGGTACATGTTTGAGGCTAGGTGTACTGTGTGGGGCATGCCAGATAACCCTGTACCTGGGACAGTAAGCTTTGATCCCAAGCCGAGGATTTTGGGAACTGCCTGGTCGGTGTCAGCTCTGTCGGGGCACCGCTCCATGTGTTTAGGTCTACCTTGCAAGGTTATAACCAATCGATTGTCGGCCTCTCACCATTATCTGAGACTGCTTAATCAACTGGCCATGTGTTGACGGTGAATTTCCGACAACCTAGGTTGTTGCTCGGTGATGAATATCCTCGCGTAGTGATAGTACGAGAGAGGAGAAAGCGGCGAGTGAACGTGCATCGGACCACTCCATATCGGGTTACTCCATATCGAGTGTAATCCTTATCATAGTATAGGTTTAGATTGGTTTATCACCTTGGCCGGAACGGCAACAAGAAGACGATATGATAGGTTTACCTTTGGTTCGCTTACCTTTATGGCTAAGTGGATGTGATCCATACATCCCTTCGTGTTTGTATGTTATCTTTATGCAATCAACACTTCACATAGGGTTAGACCGGTAGGTTAGATAGAGAACCTTGGTGGTTTGCTTCCGATCCTTGGATTGACAAATCTAGGGAGAACCCTCCTTTGTGAAAAAGGCACCAAGTCACTCGTAGGCTTGCGGTGAACTTGAGCACGGTTTTACACCGTCAACAAGCCCCTTTTTCTGGCGCCGTTGCCGTGGATCGGCAACTCAAACCCTAAGGCGATCTATCTTTCTTTTAACTAACCCTAATTTTATCATTGCATATATGCTTGCTTTCTTGTTTGTGTCCTTGAAAGTAGGTGAAAAGCTAGACACGAGACGTTCGAGGAGTTCACATCCACTCCGACAAGATGACGATTACATCAAGATTCACTCTTTAGTGGTAGGTGCTAACTTTTGTTAGCGTCCCATCATCCGCTATTGAGTGCACACCCTACACGAGTGATGTTGAACAAGGTATGTCAATGTGTCAATTAATGTTTTAAGACTAATGTTTCGTGGAGGTTTGTTTGTCCAAGCAATAGGTGTTGGAAGCAATCACGAAAGAAGCACCCGTCACTTTGGCTAAAGCAAAATCATGAAGAAGACACACCATTGCCATCATGCTACTCGCTGGTCCAGCAATGGTGAGGAGTTAAAGCCAAAGGAGACGCGATGTAACGCCCCGAAAACCACAAGATCAAGGTCGTCAACATATTCGGATCAATTCACAAGAGGTTTCTGTTCCCATCAATTTCTGCACAACCTCAAGGGAAAACAATAGGATATATTGGGATATTTAGAAGCCCCATGAAGTTACGCTTCCAACGAATCAAGAATCAAGTCAATCGGAGGTTCCTACAAGAGGGTATGGCCAAATTACCGAAGGTTGTGCGTTCTGAAATTTTCTGGACAGCATGCAAGAGCAGAAACAAAATGGTCATAGCTCCCTCATTTGGGCTCCGATTAAGATGAATGAGTACCCGTTGGAAAGGTAATTTTATAAATTTTTCAATGGAACAATATTTTGGTATATGTTCTGTTATGTAGATAGGGGAAAATCCACGTAAAAGAGGCAGCAGCAACATGATGAGAACAAGATAGTGGAGATGAGGACGACAACAACGAAGAGAAGCTTGGGCAACGCTTCCATTGGACCACACGAGATGAAATTCAGAAGTCTGGAGCAAAACAAAGACTCCAAGAGCATTGGCAAAAGAAGGCACAAGCTGGCAACATCCGACGCTAGGAGATGTTAGATGCGAATCACGATGGATTACACACAAATGATGGCATCCAATGGCGCGGATACTCTGGGCTCTCACACGAAGGATCATGGAGTTACATGAAGATATTTGAGACATGTGTGAAGTCCTACAAATGGAAAAGAAAAGTGAGTCTACACAAGGCAACCTTGATGATGTGTGGCACGAACGAAGTAATTGTGAAAAGACGATACAAGCCACTGATCATTGATGATTGTTTGCTTTCAACTCCGAGAGACCACTCACGATGAAAAGCTCGAAGGCCAAGGTACAAATTAACCTCTCAAGACACTTTTGGAGCTGATAATATTCCTTTGATATATCTATGATTCATATCTGATAGTGAGGTTGATTCAATTCTATGCCTTGTTCATATGATAATCATGATAGGCTAGAACTTCTTGAGAGTGATAAAGAGGCTTTGTTGTGCTTAAAATTTGTTACATGCCTTATGAACCTTTGCCTAATGAGAGCTTAGTGCTGAGAAAGAAACTTATGCTATAATTAATCACAACTTACTTTGTCATAAATTGTGGTTATGGAAGCGTTTGTTTGCTATATGATTTGTAAATCTTGGACTTGCTTTGTGCTCGGTCAAGCTAGTGATCTTAAAAGAGCAAATTATGGGATAAATCCCAAGTTTCACTAACCATGCAGGGCATTAAATATAAATTAAGATGAGAGAAGTCATACCCTAAGGAGTTGCAAACCCGTGCATCACCGTCACCGAACCTCAAAAACGAACGTCGCTGTTTTCATCAATTTTAAGGACCTGGTCAGGCATGTTCAAGGAAGAAAAAGTTGAAAATCAGAAGCTCCATCAAGTGCCAGTTCCAACGCATCCAAGATCGATGAATTTGAAGACCCGTACAAGGAGATATGGCAAAAACATTGAGCGGTGTGCAGTCTGAAATCAGCTTTGGACAGATTGCAGCGCCGGAGTAGAACGGGCATAACTCACTCGATCGGAGTCCGTTGTGGAGAGAAAAATTTGTGAAAGAAGAGGCAGCGATAAAGTGCGATGGAGAAGGTGATGATGATGCAATGAGATGATTGGGCAAGCCTCTCATCAAGCATAAGTGATCGTGTCAAGCATGAAGAGTGGATCAAGGCTGCATGAACACCTTCAAATCTTGCATGAAGGATCATGGCTCCGCAATAATAAGAAGGTATGTGAGAAAGTCGATCTCTATGACTTTAAATGAAGCGCTTTGCAGGAGGCAACCCGATTTTTATTTATATATATACATGACCGTCTACATTGTGCTCTTTAATCGAACCATCAAGTAACATTGTACCTTTGCTCTAATAAAAACCACAAGATCTAATTGCTATTGAGGGAGCGCTTTGTTATTTGATCTTGGAAAACTTGTAGACCTTTTTGTGTGCCTATTAGAGTTTAGAGTCTTTTTCTTTTGTGTCTTTTTAGAGAGATATATGAAGTTGGCACCATCCTTTGATTCTAAACTTGTGGCTAGTTAATTTAGGCTAACTTTTGTTTTTGCTTTAGACAACCTCCATATCATGTTGTTTTGTTCATCCATGTTATGTTGCATTGCATGTTTGATTTGATCTAACTTTTTGTCCAACCAACCTAAGCCTTCCTATAACCCCCACCAAAAACCATAGCCTATAGAGGTAGGATTTCTTGAGTTGACCGAGGGCTCTCACCCTCCGGGTTGAACAAGTCTACCCCTTTCCTCTTTTCTAACTAAAAACTTTGACTAGCCTCCCCATAAAATCCTTAGGAAAACCTTTCACACCTTTAGCCATCCTAAAACCATAGGTTAGTTTTTCTTTAAATGACTCGTAGCGCCACCTTAGTTAGAATTTCTACACTTGACTTCCTCTCTTCAAAATCCTTGTTTGAGACAAAAATATAGGATACCTATAACCTATCCTTAAACCTTGTTAGTTTGGTGGATTGATTCTTTTCGATGGGTTACTTCCTATAGACCACATCAAAAGTGTTTTTAAAACCTTGCTAATGTTTGCTTGTGCTAACATCTTGCATTTTCATTTTGCATCCATCTCTTTCATCCACTTTATGTCAGCTTGGGATCTTATGAAGCGTTTTGATGAATGCTTTCGTACCTATGTTAATGCTTCATATGACGATATGGGCATTTTTGTAATGTTGTGTAAACATGGTGTTTAGACATGATTGGAGACCACCATCATTTAGTCTTATATCCTGAGCTATCATGTTGCATTAGTTGGTTTATAAACTTAGCAATGCGCCATACTTTTCTTGCACTATAAAGAATTATTGATCTTGGGATGAACATGGTGTTTTGACCTTGGTTAACAAATCTCTATGGGAATAGAAAGTTTGGCAACCACTTTGTAAGAATGAAGCTTAGAATTTGGTGTAAACATTGT
The DNA here is from genome assembly GCA_947561735.1 of Cenchrus americanus. Lineage (NCBI taxonomy): Eukaryota > Viridiplantae > Streptophyta > Magnoliopsida > Poales > Poaceae > Cenchrus > Cenchrus americanus. The sequence continues at coordinate 63,408,421 of OX387241.1, forward strand.
TTTGTTTTTATACCAACCTATCATTTTCATACACACTTGCACTCACGTACACCCATTAGTATTTTCACTAGATTAACTATGCCACAAGTGAAGATCGTAGGGATGTCCTAGTTTGTTGGCATAGGGTGAGTATTCCCAACCGTCACCTCGGGGGTACTTTGTGCATTATAGTTATTTTGTAGGCATGGTGAATCTCTCCCATGAGTTCGTGATAAAAGCTGAAATCAAGATCATCAACACCTCCAAAATCCCGAAGGGAGCACTGCTGTTTTCATCAAGATTAAGCACATGTTCAGAGATGTACAAAAGGGAAAAATTGGATATTCAAGTGCTCCATTAAGTCTACTTTCCAATGCATCAAGAATCAACATTTTAGGAGACCTGTGCAAGAAGTTACAACCAAATCTTTGGGCGTCACACATCTGAAAACAGCCTGGACAGCTTGCACCAACAAAGTAAAAAGGGCGTGACTCTCTTGTTCGGAGTCCGATCGCGATGAATGACCACTCATTGGAAAGATAATTTCAAGCACTTTGCAATCAAGCTATTATTCAGTGCATACTCAGTTCCAGAAGTAGAAGAAAAACTCGTGGAATATGAACCAGCAGTAAGGGACAACATGGAAGGAGGAGAAGATGAGATGAGAAACATTTGGGAGCAAGGCTCGTGGCAAAGGGAGGACATTGAAGGACGAACAAAGGCAACAATGTGATGATGATCTCCATGCATGGCGGTGGAACTTCAAGAATTTTAAGATGGTTCATCATCTTCTGTGCTTAGCAACATGCTAAGCATGGGGGAAGACTTGGTGGACGAAAGAAGACCACATGGAGTTCAAGGATCACGGTTGCTACAAATGCCGATCTTCTTTCTTCCATACTTGGCACAATGCTTAAGCATGGGGGAGGGTGCGCTACATCATGAACATCAAAGGACGGTAACAATTCCTCAATCCTCTCTTTGTCCTTGTCTTTCTAAATGCTTGTATATTTGTATATGCCTTCAACAACCTTAGATGCAACTTTTGTATGTCTCTCTCGTTAAATAACATGGATTCTAGGAGTACAACCTAGTTTTAGTTTTTGTTTATTGTCATCACCTTGTGCTCACCTTGATGAAATAATTTCGGCTTGATCTTGCTTGTTGATATATGATGACCGTTGCCACTTTATTTAAACTTTGTGCTTGTTTATGTATGATTAAGCTATTGCTCTCTCTAATACAAATCTGAAATTAATTAAATACTAGCTTAATCTTTTGTGGAGGTCATGATAAAAATAAAGACCCATGGTTTCTTTTATTCTCTCAACTTTCGATGGGTCGAAGAACATATTACTTTTTGCTAAAAGTCATGCTAACCTTGTCATTAATACCTCGTGCATTTTGCTCTACCTATCCAAAGCCTTATATTGAGTGCAACCGTAGATTACAAGAGTTATTGTTGGGTGAATTGATTCAAGGCTCGATTCTTTGGCTCGTGACTAAGAAGCTGGTCATTCCGTGTTTTGCGTAACTTATCTTTTGCTAGCCTATTCTATCCGTGCATTGTGAGCTCCCACATCGGAAGCTTTGCAAATCTCGCCGGATATCCACCCTTTAAACCAACATCATCTTTTGTGTTAACCTCCTTGACCCACGTACCTATCACTTGAGTATGGAGACGACACGTCACAAGAAGGTGCTTCAAAGGGAAGATTCAAGTTCCCTCTCATCAAGACATTCGGTACCTACCTTAACACCACTCCCTCTTTGCTCGGGGACGAGCAAATGTCTAAGCATGGGGGAGGAGGTAGGTACTATGCAAATTAGAGTTCTAGGGGAGATAAAAGACGAAAGATGGAGATATGAGGCTAGCAACAAAAGAAATAAAAAAATGAATAAGATAAGAGGACGAAACAAAAAAAATTCAAAGTACCTCACGTGTCAAAAAGAAAAAAAGAAGGAAAAAAAGGAGGAAAATAAGAAAAAAAAGGAAAAAATAGAGTAATAATAATCTCCCCCGATTCTCTAGTTGCTTAAGGATTTTCCAAGGACTTCAAGGTGAAGACCCACACTCATTTTTCCAACCATGTGCAATCCGATAACGAGGACTTTCGTTGGGGCCTCGGGATCATTCTTTGCCATTTGCACATGTCCACCTATCTAAAAGTGTGAGTTCTTTCTCTTCCCCCTTCTTGTGAACATTATTTTTCCAATGACCTTTTTGACGAGTCATGATAAGTCCATGAGAAGCTTGCCTTGTTTTGATAATAGTCTCAACTTTAGCATCTTGGTAGGATAAAAACTTTCCTATGAGCTCCAAATAAAACCCTTCCACCTAATCATGAGAGGGAAAGGATATAGATCAAGTAGGCTTGAGAGTGTTGTGAGATGAGAGAGTTCATGAGCAAGATGCAAAAAGGTTTAAATTTTTGTACTTGGTTTAGCTCTTTTATTCACCTCGTTCTTCACTTCAAAAGTTTCTAAGACCTATTGAAATTTTGTGGAGCATGATTGATTACTTGTGGAAAGAGCTTAAATTATATCTACCCTCCATAGAGATGAAATCTAGTTACATTATGGAATTTTAACAAATATAAACTTGGAGAGCAATATGCTTTCTCATGTGTGATCAAGTGTAGGGTATGAATAATGAAAGGCAATGCTGATATCTATTGAAAACTTACTCGAGGACGAGCAAGGTTTAAGCATGGGGGAGATGTTGACGGTGAATTTCCGTCAACCTAGAGTACTTGTTATACATTGGTTTCGATTATGATTTGCAACTAACCCGCCACTAGGCATACTAATGATGTAACAAGTTCACACTTGCATGTCGATTTTGGAGTTTGTTGTTTACGCGGGAAATTAACGTTAAAGAGGAGACTTTCGGGATAAGTTCATCAAGCACTTCAAGAGAAGATCATAAAGCCCGTCACAAGTCAAGACACGCGATGAACATGACTCCAAATGACCCGAGGACCGAAGCGTCAACGTGCAAGTCTTCAGAGACTCAACTAGAAAACAACGAAGCTTGCATGACAAGGATTCAAGTCTAAACCGTGAAGGAAACGACGTCAAAGGCCCACATGCAAGTGCACACAAATAAGGGATCACACGGGAAGCAACCGGGGAGGAAGTCGGGGCCGAACCGGGCCGAAATGGGCCTGGGCCGGCCGGCCTGGGCCGACCGGCCCAGCCCCACTCCCGGGCCCGGTTCGCGCTCCCTTTTGCCCTAGGTGCTTGTCTATAAATTGTCTCTGCCTCCGTCGGCCGCCACATCCATCCTTTCATCAAAGAGCCGCCGAGACGAAGGAGAAGCACCGGGAGGAATCCGTCGACCGCCGCGAGTCCTCGAGTTGCCTAGGAGATGGCTTAGGCCATGCCCTAGCCGACATGGTTGGCCCTGCGTGGTGAAGCCATGGTGGAGTTCCGGAGCCGCGACTTGAATTCATCAAGTCGTTTGTACCTTCAACATTCGGTGATGTAACTATATCTTGTCATACTTTGATCTACTACGAGTTATGCTTATTCATATGTGTAGCTACCATATGCCTTTAGTAGGACTAGATTGAATCATGGTGATTAGTCTTGTCTTGTGGATACACCGTAGTAGTGCACAGACCTAGGTTGTTGCTCGATGATGAATATCCTCGTGTAGTGACAGTACGAGAGAGCAGAAAGCGGCGAGTGAACGTGCATCGGACCACTCCATATCGGGTTACTCCATATCGAGTGTAATCCTTATCATAGTATAGGTTTAGATTGGTTTATCACCTTGGCCGGAACGGCAACAAGAAGACGATAGACTAGGTTTACCTTTGGTTCGCTTACCTTTATGGCTAGGTGGATGTGATCCATACATCCCTTCGTGTTTGTATGTTATATTTATGCAATCAACACTTCACATAAGGTTAGACCGGTAGGTTAGATAGAGAACCTTGGTGGTTTGCTTCCGATCCTTGGATTGACAAATCTAGGGAGAACCCTCCTTGGTGAAAAAGGCACCAAGTCACCCGTAGGCTTGCGGTGAACTTGAGCACGGTCTTACACCATCAACACCATGATATCCCTTAATGATGGAACTTGGTGAATACTTCTGCGTGAATTAATAGTATTGTACTTTCTTGATTGAATTAGTTGGCATACTTAAATATGGTAATTAACTAGAATTTGTGCTAAAATATTGAAAGTACGGACATACTCTTTGTCGCTTTTCAGCAAAAGAACTCCACCGACCAAAAAGTCTCTCATGTCTAGAGTTTGGTGATGTAGTTATCACCCGACGGTTAAGTCTTGCTGAGTATTTGTATACTCAGCCTTGCTTTAAAAATGTTGTTGCAGGTGTTGTTTGGCCTGGTGAGATTCCATCCGGCTGGGAGCTGGAATGGGTGGAAGAGGATGAGTGAGGGTATCACGGATGGCCTCCTGTGATGTGTATCATTGCGATAGTTTATTATTTCCGCTGTTTTCGAGATCTGAACCTTTACTTATCATGAACAATGGTTTGTAATAAAGTAACCCTCAGGGGTAGTTTGGACTTAAATGGGTGTTGTACTCTGGACTCGCCTTCGCGTGAGTTTTAATGCATATGTTCGATCCTCTGTATGAATTCCAAGTGATTTACCGGGCGTTAACCCAACAACTAATGACAGGATGATACTTTATTATCGCTTAATGACTAGAGTGGATTGGTTTAGGCGATAGTACGGTATTTTCCTGGGCGGGTTGTCACAGTGTACAAATATAAGAGACATAACCACAAGGAAGCTTGTCATGGCCATGCAAGGTGCATTTAGCCGAACAACTTATAGGCACAATAGCTATCACGATACCGCCTCTCTTCCATGTGCTATTGAACAGGACATGCTCCACGAGATGCGTGAAGCTGTTCAGCTGCCCGCTCGTTCTAGTATCAGATTTACATTGAGCACAATGACGCAATCTGTGCGAATGCACCGTCATCACTACCTGGGCAGAGTCAGCGGTAAATCGCTAGAGCCATGAGATCATCCTTATTGGTCTTGTCGTCATAGACTTGCCCCTGTTTCCTTCTCCGGCTACCACTCCTCGTGGATGAGGCACGCTCGTCTTCATCATACTAGAACATTTGGCGTGCGTTGCTCGCCCTATCCTGAAGAAAATAGTGACCAACCAAGACATTTAACATCTATATAAAGTGTATGAAGGTAAGAAACAAATGCACTCCAAAATCTCTTAACATGACAAACTCCAGTTCATAAAATAACTCAGTTCAGTCCCTTTAAACACCAAGGTTATGTCGATTACACAGTTTGCGTACATCTAACTGTTCGACAAAACATATGAACAGGCCAAGCAGTGAGCGATAGGCTATAACAGGCCTTACACTACATGCTTTAGTTTGTCAGAAATCCTTCCTTAACAACCACCTGTTTCGAATCTCATTGAGGTATAAATTGTGAGAAATAAAGAACAAAAGAAAACACTTTTCATGCCTACATTCTTGCTTCAGTGAACAACTTCTATCTTCTTTACTTGCACAACAAAAGTTGCCATCACAAAAGGTGAAAAGTATATCATATTAATGAGACCTGCATTCGTGGTGAAATATTAACAGGTAAAAAATTACAAATGCAGTTAACTGGAACAGGAAATGGATATCCTCCTTTCCTATGATGGCCAGCTAATATGTTCTTTAGTCCATTGGATAAACTTCAGGTTATTCTGTCACTATTTATGTATCTGCAAAAGGCTACATTTTGGGGTTTTTTAGAAATATGCAACTCAACATGAAGTAGGTAGCCATAGTTGTTTATCATAATGAACACACATTTTAAATAATAAAAACAATGATTTAAGCTCAACAAAGCCTACAAGAAGCCATCCCATGAAAAATGCAAAAGAAAGATGAATTGTCAATCTTGGAAAATAACCATTTTGGAATACACAGTTACCAAAAGCAAAATGCTTATTGGAAATGTGTTGCCAGAATCAATTTCAGCACCTTCTTCACTTACAATGCAAGATACTTCCCATCCAAGCTAACGAAGCTTGAAACTGCTATGTAGAAAACCGTGTTTTACAATTGCCCTACAGTAGCTTTGAACAGAATCTCTCTACCTGAACCGAGTTTACTTGTGATTTTATCTAGATTATGACGTTACCTCTCCACAACACAATAGAAATCGAGAATGGAGGTGTCTTTAATATAATTGCTTACACAAATCAGTTCCAACTACCTCCACCCTAGTACTTAACATTGAATCAGCTGATATGAAAAATCTAAGAAAACACAAGACTCCAAGAGAAAAGGAACTTCAGATATTAAAAGTGAGTGCAAATACTCACAGAAAGATCTACAATCAGGCAAAGGACCAGGGATCTAAAAACAATGTAGGCAAGCTTGCCGAATAAAAAGTTCCCACTTCCTATATCACACATGATCAACAAGTGCATAAATAATGTATGAATTTTTACCTGCACAACACATTCGGTGGTCCTATATGCATTTTGTCAAACACATGGTGAGCAATTAAATGCAAACAAAAAGGTAACAGACCATTACAGCCATTACCAAATCGCAGGTCACCAATGCCATAACTGACAACTTGCCCCAACAAGAACAGAAAACGAAAATGAATAATAGATTAAGCACAACATAGCAAACCTAATTTAGTAGATAAGAAATCAAATTCAACAAAGGATCAGAGCTCATGTAAGCTTGTGGGTGTGACAGAGGCGCTCGTGACCTCATGCTGGCACTCTCCCCGCGCCGCCGCTCGTCCTCGCGTCGTCGTCGATTTAACTGACACCAGGGAAGGATATAGGGGCACCTGATGAGCTGACATCTTCCTCTGACTCCTCCCTTGTCACTTTGTCAGGCAAAGGCAAAGGTAAAGCTTAGACAGGGAGGTGGGAGCCCAGCCACTTGCTCATGGAAGCCCCTCGTCGGTGTGCATATCAGGCAAACCTCGCCGACCACCGCGGCGCCCTCTCCCTCCGGCATACCGACGCTGCCATCACCGTCTTACTACATGGATCTATCACCTTTCCTTACCCTCTCGCTCAGGATCTGAGTCAGAGAGAGAAAGGAGAAAGGAGAAGAAAGATGACAATAGGATGGGAGAGAGAAAAGGGTAAAGAGAGAGGGTACAGGAGAACCACTCACATGCCTGCCCCCTTGAAGCCTGCCGTCGACGAGCAGATCCGACGTGCCGGCCCTTGCTCACCACTAAGCTTACCATGAGCTCCACGTCGCACCTTCCCTCTGCATCGCTCACCACTGGGGGCCAACTTGACCCTGCGAAGGCCACCTTCAGGGTCTCCTGCGTGCCTTCCGTCCTCCTCCCATGCTGATGCCCTTGAGCTTGGGTGGCAGTGCCGTTGCTCCCAGTCCGCGCCGCAACCCGCGTTGGATTCGCATCTGGAGGGAGGAGGGGAGGGGAGGTGGTAGCGGAGGGCCAGAGAACAAGGAGGGAAGGGGCGACGACGGCAGGCCGGGAGGGGTGCTGGAGAAAGACAGAGAGAGAGAGAGCGAAGGAGGTGCGAGGGAGGGAGGGAGCGAGCGTAGGTGGTGTGACAGGAGGGAGTGGAAGGCTAGGGTTCGCGCCGATGAGGTGGGTTGCTTTGTGCTGAGGGATGGAGAGGGTGGCGGCGGGGAGTAGGAGAGTAGGCGACAGGGGGAGGGGCGTGAGGTTATGGTTCGAGCGCGGGGCTGGGGTGGGGGTATTAGTCGGGGATAGGGTGGTGGGAGGTGGTGTTCACAAAATGGCCAAGGGTGCGTTTGTAAAACGACAATGTTCGATTCTTCGTGTAGAAATAAATTTTAGTTAAAGGGCTTTTGTGCAAAATAGACGAACACATGCACTGTGCGATTTGGACGTGGTGGACCAATTCGTGATTCACAGCAAACCGGAGGGCGTTTTCGCAAAACGGTCAAACTCGCCCCTGCTCGCCACGTACGCCCAAAAATGCGAAGAGGAGAGGAAAGGGGGTGAGCTTTTAAGAATTCTGATTCGCCGCCGCATTCGCTGCCCAAACGCCACCTCGTCGGTGATTCGCACAATCCTTGGGCGAGCGCAGGAAGCCGAGAGAGAGAGAGAGAGAGACGGAGAGGTGGTGAGGATGAGAGGTCATGTTTCCGCTGCGCGTGACACGAGGAGTCGACGAACACGAAATTTCGAGAGGCTTTGGGTTGCGATCCTGACCCGCGCGAGCTGTGGTTACAGCCACAGATAAAGAATCCGATAGCCAGTAATTAGCATCAACGTGGCCCAATGAGGAGCCCGAGCTTGGACCCGAAATTCGGTATGTAGAGATATCAGAGATAAATAGATAGTCCTAATGGATGGTGACGTGGTGATGACATAGATAACTTGCATGCTGAGAGAAATTAAGTTTCAGATATACAAGGGCCATAAGACTGCATTAATGATGGAACATTATTGCACAATTCTCTAGTCACATTGTCATAACGCCCATCAAGAGCACGGTGCATGCAATAGAAGTCCTCGACAAGAGTTACAAGCAAAGACCGTCTCTGGTAATATATTTCAAACGTCTTTGCAAAAGAATCACCTTCACCATCTATGAGCTTCAGCTTCTCTCGAACTTGCTTATCCATCTCTATTTGTTCAGAATAAAAATATCTGAAATATTGTGTTATGTATAATTATATTGCATGATAAAACATATACATGATACATGAACATTGAACAGGTCATTGCATACTGCTCATGCCCAGAAAACAACACAAGTGTCTTGGTACATACTTCCATTTAATAAGGGAAAAGCTAAGCCTCACCTGGGTGTTTTGGAGCACCCCATCACCCGATTTTTCCTTCTCCCTATATTCATCTTGTTCTCCATCTCCGGTTCATCGCCAATGAGGTTAGGGTCGCCGGGTTAGGGTTTCGAGTTAGGGGTTGTCAGGGTGGGGGTTGCTTATCACCGCCGAACCTACAAGGAGGCTGACGGCGAAAGGTCGGCTCAACAGAGGTGGCGAGCGGCGGGGCGGATGAGACGCGATAGCGAGGCGGGGGAGATATGGCAGTTGGGTCGTGTTGACGGATAAAAGACGTATCCCTCTACGATCCGCAAGCGTACGGACCCCACACCTTTTTCACCACGGGATTCCCAAGGTTCTTGTCAATCCGCGGAGCAAGGGGATTATAAGCGTTCGATCAACAACGACACACTAGCTACTAAAACCCTAACTACTATTATACTAGAAAACACTAAACTACACTAGAGAGAATGATAAACGATCAAGATAGAAGACACTCGCCCACGGGTCTACGATACTAGAGCATGCAATCGCTTAAAGACATGAAAACCAATCTAATCTATCGGGGATGTGACCACGGTTTCGCCCTTTCCCTCCTCTCGTACCGTCACTACGCGAAGGTATTCATGACTAGACCTTTGATGGCCACGGCGTATTGAATGGATCCAAGGAAGCATTGAGGCCTATACTCCCTTTACGGCATGGTTGCAAGCCTTAAGCATTAAAGTATATTCAACACAAGATGATAGATAGATAAACCGACAAAGTGCGATTATATCTCACGATCGATTACAACCCATGGACGAATGAGAAGATTACCCCATCAAGGTGCTGATCATGGCACCGTTGATCATGGTTTCCTTTCCGCCGTGTCTTCCTTCTTCTCCACGAGAGGGTGCTTCCTTCGAGGTGGTTGATCTCCCGCCGGAGATCCTCCTCCTCTCTCTCTAGCTTGTGGATGGCTTTCTCGGTGCGAATAACTCCTCCTCCCCGTGTTGGCGGCGCGTCGGGGGTTTTAGGGTCGAAGATCCTTCGAGGGGCAAGGAAGACGGGACCGAACCGGTGCCCAAAGTGGGCCGGGCCGCCCGCCCGGGGCTGGCCGGCCCGGAGCCCAATCTCGGCCGGTTCGGTCGCCCTTTTTGCTCCGTGGGTCCTCGCGCACTTATCTACTTTGCCCCCTCCACTTGCATGATTTTGACGCCGTTATCCTCGCGATCAAGATGGAGGCTCTCTTTGCATGAAGTTGATCTTTTACGCTTCAATCCCCGGGTGTTCCTCGTAGCACTTCGGTCCTCGCCACCATTGGAAGTGATTTCGGCAAGCTCATGAACACGAACAAGACTCCATGAATGCTCCTTTGAACTTGTTGCGAATCCGTCCTTTATGTCCATGTTTTCCTACATAAACACAACACTTCCAAATGCATGCACAAAGATGAACTTGTTATATGATTAGTGTGCCTAGTGGCGGGTTAGTTCCATAATCAAATCCAAACCAAAGTGTAATGAACATGCTAGGTGCACCAAAATACACCGTCAATATCTCCCCCACACTTAGCTCTTGCTCGTCCTCGAGCAAGTACTCGTAAAAGAACTTCGTCCAAGGAGTGTAATCGTGTACCACTTATCCTTCTTCACAAGTTAGTCAATCCCTTCATCTTTTAATACATAAACACAAAGTAATGATAATCAAACATAAACATGGGCGTTTAGAATTTTTACCACGTCAAGATTCACCCCACAACTCAACCCCTTCACTCGAAGCTTTCAATTTCAGCCATACTTACTTCTTTGCTTCCATCGGAGGGTTTTTATGATTTTCAAAACAAAAATTCCTGCAACAAGTATTAGACAAAAACCTTTCTCCAAGCTCTCTCAAGTCACTCATATGAAGTGGCTATCCTAACCAAATTTTATAAAACTCTCACCTCCCATTAATCTCTCATATATCATGTTAAAGTGGAGCTATAGGTGGGGCTAGCGCAATCAACACAAGTATTGTCAAACTAAGAACTTCCTCTAATGGTTGTCTACCTTTCAAAGCCAATGATCATGAGAATTAACCATATGTAGGGATATCAAGGATGAGAAGATTTAGAATGGTGGACATGTGCAAGGGCAAAAGAAAATTGTGACTTCAAGGCACCAATGATGTCCTCGTTGTCGGATTGCACATGGTTGGAAATAGAGTAAAAGTTTCGTCTCACAATCAACGTGACATCCTTCCTTACACTTTATTTTTTTTCTTTTCTTTCACTTGATCCACCCCTCTCATATCTTTATTGCTAACTCATCTTTCTTTTTTTTTCTTTCATTCACATATGATTTTTCTTTCTTTCTTTCTTTCTTTTCCATACTTTTTCTCTTTATTTTTCTCTCTCTTGACAACTTTTCAAAGCTTTCAATTCTCTCTTTCCTCGCATGCATACAATCTGAAATTTTTAAACAAATCATGCTAGAGACGAGACGAAACTTTGAAAATAGGTTGTGTTCAAGGAATACGATGTACAAAAGAGATGTATAGGGTTGGGTATGGAATCCAGCGATACTCATGACTTTCGTTGTGAAAGTCATGGACCGAATATATGACGAGGCTAGCAACAAAAGATAAGCACAAGGACATGATCATTGCTCGAAATTAAAACTCACCAAGAGAGAAGGGTCCTAGCCTAACTCATCGTGCTAATCACACTTATGGTGGAGCGAAAAAAAATAAACTTGGCTTTGGATAGGAATTTTTTTCTTACTCTCAACTTGGAAAAAGAGGTTTTGCTAACCTTTATTACAAGGGTTTTAAAATAATTTTCAGAACTGAAAACCTCCAATTTTTAGCATCGAACATAGCACAACTAGCATGTGAAGCTCAAGATCGAAGTGCGGTATGGGTACTTTAAGTAGTAGCGATTCCACTAAGCACCACGGTAAACGATTTTCAAACCACATACTTGTGTTCATATATCAAGAATCGAAGATTAAACAAACAAGTAAATAAAGATAAACAATACATAAAACACAAAGATATATATAAAGACTCTTTTTATTTGATTTTCTTGACTCAACACTAATTTAAGACACTTGCAGAAATTTTAAAACAGACTCAAAAAACTAAAGACTCATTAAAACACTAAGACTCTCACACGAAGATTAAACCGAACCTAAACTTGAAGTTCAAAAGCTAAGGCTAGCGAGCTAGCTCTCCCCCACACTTAAAACATACGACGTCCTCGTCGTATCTTACAAAAATCCTAAGGGGAAAACTAGATCTAGTGGTACTTCAAGCAAGTTTTGCACCACTTGCCTCTCATGTTTCCAACCATGCCGAAAAGTTTGCGCACGTTACGGTTAAGGAACTTGTAGTCATCTTCAACTATGCGCTCCAAGTCCTCCATACGCCGCTTCATCGCTTCCATGGCTTGGAGACATTCGTCGGCCGACGTGTAGAGATCCGCGATGGATTGACGGCAAACTCGACAAAGACACCGGATGCAATGCGAAGGGGTCGTCGTCGCCATAATCTCCACCGTTGTCACCACCGTCGTCGCCACCTCCATTGTCGTTGCCTTTGCCACCGCCGTTGCCGTTGCCGTTGGGGCCTTCGGGAGTCCATTCATTGGGCTGTTCATCCCAATCGTCATCGTCTCTACCGGCAGCCGCCCACGAGCTCGGGCTACGATCGTCGGAGTAGTCGCTATCCCCATAATCCTTAGGCTCCGGCGACACCTCCTTGTAATCCTTGCGCTTGATGCCTTGGAGGCGTGCCGACCTTCGAACGGGTGTAGGGACCTTCTCTCCTTCGACGGGGTTGCGAGATGCAAGAGCTCCGGTCGGGACACGTCCTCCGCAACGGATACGTGCGGTCCTCTTGACGGGTAGCTTGACCTCGCATCGCATCGCCTCCTCCATCGATGGCTTCTTGGCTTCTAGCTTCAACTCTAAGCTTTTTGGAGGCTCAATGGTCGCTACAAGGGTGCAACACATTGCTTGAAAGGTTTGATTCTCGAGCTCCCAATTCGGCCAAATATATAGTCCCGAGAGAAAAGCCCCGGGAACCTTATTTTCCTTTTTTACACTTCCCTTAAAATTTTCCGACCAAACAAGGAAGTCAAAAAGGAGCAATTCGGGCGAAATTCGGGGTCATCGGGCGTCGGCCACCCCCGGGCCGGTCCGCTCCGGGCCGGCCGCCCACCCCCGCCTCGGGGGCGGGCGGGCCGGTCCGGTTTTGCACACCGCCCTATTTTTTTCTTCCTCAGCCCATGGGAAAAAGTTGGCCCGGTTAATCTTCGCGAAAAACTCCGGAAAACTAAAAGAAAAATTATTTACGAAGTTGATGCCTTGTTTTTCGTCCTAGGCGGGACGTTCGGGCTCTTCCTCCATGGTAAAGACGTCAACATGGTGAAGGGGCACGATATCGGGTTCGTAGTAAACCTTAAGCCGCCGTCCATTCACCACAAATTGATCGCCGTTTATATCCATAATGGTTACCGCTCCGTTGGAGAACACCGAATGCACAACATAAGGTCCGTCCCACTTGCTTTGCAATTTCCCCTTTCCGAAGGTTTTAAACCTTGAATTGTAGAGGAGGACCTTATCTCCTTCTTTGAATTCTTTTTTTCTTCAATCTTTTATCATACCACCTTTTGATTCTCTCCTTGTATATGCTTGCGTTTTCATATGCTTTCAACCTCAACTCCTCTAGCTCGCTTATTTGAATTCTTCGTTTCACTACCGCGGCATCGAGATCAAGGTTCATCTCTTTAATCGCCCAATAGGCTTTATGTTCCAACTCAACCGGAAGGTGGCAAGCTTTTCCATAGACGAATTGATAAGGGGTCATACCTATCGGTGTTTTAAACGCCGTTCGATAAGCCCATAAAGCTCCGTCTAATTTCTTTGACCAATCCTTGCCTCCCTTCTCTATGGTCTTGTTAAGTATGCTTTTTAATTGCCTATTTGACGTCTCCGCTTGTCCGTTGGTTTGTGGGTGATAGGCCGTGGAGACCCTATGCTCAATTCCCAACTTGGACAAGCACTTTTTGAAGTTCTTCCCGGTGAAATGAGTTCCTCCATCACTTATCAAGATTCTCGGTGTACCGAAACGGGGAAAAATCACGTTCTTGATCATAGTGATGGACTCCTCCGTGGAAGCTTTACGACATGGTATAGCCTCTACCCACTTGGATACATAATCAACCATAACAAGTATATACTCGAATCCAAATGAGTTTTTAAAAGGCCCCATGAAGTCTATGCCCCATACATCAAATATGTCGATTTGCAAGTTGTATTTCAAAGGCATAGAATTTCTTTGAGAGATGTTTCCGGTTCTTTGGCATTCGGGGCATGACGCAACATATCTTTTAGTATCTTCATGCATCTCCGGCCAATAGAATCCGCTCGACCATACTTTGGCTTCGGTTCGAAAATGGCTATAGTGTCCACCGTACTCCGCCGAGTGGCACTTCCTTAGAATCTCAAGCCTCTCTTCTCTTGGCACACATCTTCTCATCACTCCATCATTGCCAAGCTTGAAGAGGTATGGTGCATCCCAAAAATATTTCTTACTTTCGGAAATTATCTTCCTTTGAGTGTTTTTGTCTAGATGGTCGAGGGGCATCTTTCGAATTGCTCGAATGATGTCGATCATCCAAGTATCTTTATCAAGCACTCTATAGAGGTGGTCATCTCTCATCTTATCTTCTATGGGCTCTTTATCATCTTGTCCACGATTCATCCTAGACAAATGATCGGCCACAACATTTTCCACCCCCTTTTTATCACGAATTTCAACATCGAACTCTTGGAGAAGAAGGATCCAACGAATCAAACGTGGTTTAGCTTCCTTCTTAGCCAAGAGATACTTGATGGCTGCGTGATCGGTGTAAACAATGACTTTCGAGTTCACGATGTAAGATCTGAATTTTTCGAAAGCGAATACCACCGCTAGCAACTCTTTTTCCGTAGTGGCGTAATTTAATTGTGCCCCACTAAGAGTTTTGCTAGCGTAGTAAACGGCGTGAACTCGGCCTTCCTTTCTTTGTCCCAAGACCGCGCCTACGGCGTAGTCACTTGCGTCACACATGATCTCGAAAGGTTGGCTCCAATCCGGAGGTTGGATGATGGGAGCACTCACCAACGCATTTTTCAAGGTCCGGAATGCCGCTAGACACTTCTCATCAAAGTCGAAAGCCACATCCTTTTGAAGAAGGTGCGTTAAAGGCTTAGTGATCTTCGAGAAGTCCTTTATAAATCTTCTATAGAATCCGGCATGGCCTAGAAAGCTCCTTAAGGACTTAACATCCGTAGGAGGTGGGAGTTGCTCAACCGTCTCTACCTTAGCCTTGTCCACTTCAATTCCTCTCTCGGATATAACATGTCCGAGCACTATGCCTTGCTTAACCATGAAGTGGCACTTTTCCCAATTTAAAACCAAATCTACCTCCGCACACCTTGTAAGGACCTTTTCTAAGTTTGCTAAGCAATCCATGAACGTCTTCCCGTAAACGGAAAAATCATCCATAAACACTTCAACAATTTCTTCGATGAATTCCGAAAACACGGCCATCATGCAACGTTGAAAAGAGGCGGAGCGTTGCATAGGCCGAAGGGCATCCTCCTATATGCAAACGTTCCGTAAGGACACGTAAACGTTGTCTTATATTGATCTTCCGGTGAATGGGAATTTGCATGAACCCCGAGTATCCATCGAGAAAGCAAAAATAAGCGTGGTTTGCTAACCTCTCGAGCATCTCGTCTATGAACGGTAGAGGGAAGTGATCTTTCTTCGTCGCTTTGTTAAGCTTATGGTAATCGATACACATCCGCCACCCGATCACGGTTCTTTGCGGTATCAATTCGTTCTTCTCATTCTTCACCACGGTCAAACCTCCTTTCTTCGGTACACAATGTACCGGCTCACCCATTCGCTATGCGGAACCGGGTAGATGATTCCGGCATCAAGTAACTTGATAACCTCTTTCTTTACTACCTCTCGCATGGCATGGGTTAGCCTCCTTTGATGGTCCACTACAGGCTTACATTGGTCTTCCATTGGTATACGATGAGTGCAAAAGGTCGGGCTAATACCTTTGAGATCATTAATTGAATATCCAATCACCTTCCTATGTTTTTTTAATAAAATCAGCAACGCTTCATTTTCTTCGGGGCTCAACTCGTCGCTCACAATGACCGGATAAGTTTTGTCCGGGCCCAAAAATTCATATTTTAATCCCTTGGGCAAAGGTTTGAGGTCTACTTCGGGCACTTGCGGCTCCTCGGGTTTGATTTCTCCTATGTCTTCGAACTTCTCTTCCTCCACGCTACCGTCATGCGGCTCTAAGCCTTTTGTCGCTTCCTCTAGTTCTTCATCTTGTTGATTACTAATTTGATTTTCCATCGCTCTTTGCGGTGGGTCTCTAAGGGTTTCAACAAAACAAAGACTATCTATCTCTTCTATTTATTCATCTTCGGGAGGAAAAGGTGTAAGGTGTTTAGAAGCACGAAGAAAGTTATATGTGTACTTTGTTCCATTAAGGTTCATTGTTACTTTGCCTTCTCCGCATCTAACACGGCATCAACCAACTTAAGAAAAGGCCTACCTAAGATTATATGATCGAATTACCATGGTAAGCATCAATAACAAAGAAATCGGTTGGTATATAGTTTCTAGAAATTTTTACTTTCATGTTGCAAGCAATACCTAGAGGTTTGATAGTTCTACCATCTCCCATAATTAATTTTGTTGATGTTGGAGCTAAGTCTAGGTTGTGGTATTGAACTTTATCGTAAATTTTAGAAGATAGAACACTTACTTGGGCTCCGATGTCGCATAAAGCTTTGCATTGAACTCCGTTGATCTCGCAACTCAAGTGCGGCGTCATCTTCTCTTCTTCTTCGGATCCTATCGAATAAATTTCAGCGAGGCGAGCGTATGGTGATGCTTCGGGTTTGATCCCCATGATTCTCTTCACCTCGGCAATATGTTCCGGATCCACCACGTCATCTCCAAAGAGCTTTTCAAAAATCTCACCCGTGGTTTCGAGGTCGTATGAATTTTCAGCTTTCTTCTCCAAAGTGGGAAATCCACTTCCAATGCTCTTGCCCATCCCCTTTTGATTAGGGAACGGTCTTGTCTTGTCGAATACTTCTCCGTAATCAATAGGAACCCAATCCATTGGCTCGAACTCCCTTAGTGGCTTCGCGCTTGACAAGCTTCTCTTGTTCGTCTCATTTGGCGCGGCGAAGTCGACGTTTGGTGTAGTTCTTGACTTGATGTGCTCTTGTTCAAGCTTTTCCATGATTGGCTCCTCTTTTGTGACTTCCGGGTTGCCTCTTTAGAAAAATCAGCAAGCTTTTTCTTCCTTGAATTGAATTCCGGCTCTTCCGCAAGTCTTGTTTCCCAATCTCTTCGCATGGCAGCCGCTTTACTAACTTTTTGTAGAAGTTGGGCGGCTTCCGTGAGTGTTTTCTCCATGAGATCCCCACCTGCACACATTTCGACGTGTCGCATGCAACTAGGGGTTAGGGAAAAGAAAAATGTATGCAAGAGTACGTCACCGGTGAAGCCGAGTTTTGGTCCTTGTTCAATTAATTCATTAAACCTATCCCAGGCTTGGTCTATCCCTTCCTCTTCTCCTTGCATGAAAGTGATCACTTGCCTCCTTAGATGTTGAACCTTGCTAATTGGAAAGAACTTCTCACAAAACTTCTTTGTCAACTTGTTCCAATTGCCTTCAACTTCAAAGGACGCAACCGAATACCATGTCTTTGCTTTGCCGGCAAGTGAGTAGGGGAAGAGATTCCATTTGAACCATTCATCGGGAACTCCTTCTTGACGCACCGTGTTGCATATTGTCGTGAAATCCCTTATGTGTCTATATGGGTTCTCCGTAACCATCCCTTCAAATGGGTTTTCCGCCACCATCTTGATGATCTTGGATTTAATTTCATACTTGGTCGCTTCGAGCTTTGAATCTGACTCTTGTACCTTATGTCTTCACATCGAGGGCTAGCGTAATCCCTTAATGATTTCTCCGGTTCTTCCACGGGTTGATTAACGAACTCCATCTAGACAATAAGATAAAAACAAAAACAAAAAAAAGAAACAAGTGTTTTTCTCGGAAAATATATGTTAGATATAGCGAATAAAAGATAAACTAAAATATAAAACTAAGTTAGATGCAAATCAAACGATGTAAACTAACTTGCTCCCCGCAACGGCGCCGGAAAAAGGGGCTTGTTGACGGATAAAAGACGTATCCCTCTACGATCCGCAAGCGTACGGACCCCACACCTTTTTCACCACGGGATTCCCAAGGTTCTTTTCAATCCGCGGAGCAAGGGGATTACAAGCGTTCGATCAACAACGACACACTAGCTACTAAAACCCTAACTACTATTATACTAGAAAACACTAAACTACACTAGAGAGAATGATAAACGATCAAGATAGAAGACACTCGCCCACGGGTCTACGATACTAGAGCATGCAATCGCTTAAAGACATGAAAACCAATCTAATCTATCGGGGATGTGACCACGGTTTCGCCCTTTCCCTCCTCTCGTACTATCACTACGCGAAGGTATTCATGACTAGACCTTTGATGGCCACGGCGTATTGAATGGATCCAAGGAAGCATTGAGGCCTATACTCCCTTTACGGCATGGTTGCAAGCCTTAAGCATTAAAGTATATTCCACACAAGATGATAGATAGATAAACCGACAAAGTGCGATTACATCTCACGATCGATTACAACCCATGGACGAATGAGAAGATTACCCCATCAAGGTGCGATCATGGCACCGTTGATCATGGTTTCCCTTCCGCCGTGTCTTCCTTTTTCTCCACGAGAGGGTGCTTCCTTCGAGGTGGTTGATCTCCCGCCGGAGATCCTCCTCCTCTCTCTCTAGCTTGTGGATGGCTTTCCGGTGTGAATAACTCCTCCTCCCCGTGTTGGCGGCGCGTTGGGGGTTTTAGGGTCGAAGATCCTTCGAGGGCAAGGAAGACGGGACCGAACCGGTGCCGAAGTGGGCCGGGCCGCCCGCACGGGCCGGCCGGCCCGAGCCCAATCTCGGCCGGTTCGGTCGCCCTTTTTGCTCCGTGGGTCCTCGCGCACTTATCTACTTTGCCCCCTCCACTTGCATGATTTTGACGCCGTTATCCTCGCGATCAAGATGGAGGCTCTCTTTGCATGAAGTTGATCTTTTATGCTTCAATCCCCGGGGGTGTTCCTCGTAGCACTTCGGTCCTCGCCACCATTGGAAGTGATTTCAGCAAGCTCATGAACACGAAAAAGACTCCATGAATGCTCCTTTGAACTTGTTGCGAATCCGTCCTTTATGTCCATGTTTTCCTACATAAACACAACACTTCCAAATGCATGCACAAAGATGAACTTGTTATATGATTAGTGTGCCTAGTGGCGGGTTAGTTCCATAATCAAATCCAAACCAAAGTGTAATGAACATGCTAGGTGCACCAAAATACACCGTCAACGTGGTCGGTGCGGGGCGGGGGGGGGGGGGGGGGGGGAGGGAAACTCATCTGGTTAGCATCGGCAGTGGTAGAGGTCGGCGACAGAGGCAGCAGGGCTACCGCCGAAGCCAGAGTCGTCGTGCCACTTCAGCTTGGCTCCTGCACTGGGGTCAAATTCGTCATCACCCTGCTCTAGCCACGGTGACACCCCTTGGTTGTCCTACTGGTGCCCCATCGTGTCGTATCAACCCCACCTCCCACTGCTGCTGGGGCCTCGCGCTAGCTTCTACCACCTTCCTTCCTCCGCTTGCAAGCCCCTCTCACTCCAAGGATAACGATAGAGGCGCTATGGCTGGATCGTCATGAGGGTAGTGAGTGACAGTTCTTCCTTCCTATCTTATTCCCTCTTCGCATCGCCAGAAGACGCGAACTGAGGATGTCGCCGAAGCGTCGGGAAGATGGTAGAGGCTCGACATTGTTAACTATAGATGTCAGATCCAACGATTGAGGTTCGTAGGCAACATGGCACCAAATTTTATGAAGGACTGTGTCTTAGGAGTCTGTGTTTGAAGATGTGCCCAAGGAAATTTAACCTTCATTTCCTTTTCTTTGGAGTTAAAACTAAATGTTTGCCTTTCGGTTGTGATTTTTTGTTAGTTTAAGCATATTACAGAGTCATAGCATATTCCTTACAAGACTAATGTTCACAGGACAACATGTTCGTTTGCCTGCTGGCTGGTTGTTGGTGCTGATTTGTTGCGAGAGAAAAATATTGTTGGCTGGTTGTTGGTGCCTGTTTGTTCTAAAAGAAAAGTACTGCTGATAAGCCAAGCGAACATGGCAGACCATAGGATCCATAGCATTATAACACACATAAATACATCACCTTTATATTTTTTTAAATAGAGTAGACATACAACACCACAACCACAACACCATGAGAGTAATACCTCTTCCATTGAAACAAAAGCAAGAAATGATTGAGACATATTTGAACAAGGAGTTATTTTGACACTTAGGATTTACATTTCTCCTTATTTGGAAATATTTATATCCTTTTAGGTCTTCTAGGCTTTTAGGTGTAGCATTATGTGTGATACTCATTTTTATATTCACTTCATCTTGTATTCATAGAACAAGCCGTTTTCCAACAATCATTCCAATAATATAGAATAGGTTGTGACATAAAACTAATGTTATTATATTTATATTAAAAACTTATGATTACAACTTTATCATATTTATGCAATAGATGTCGACAAAATATTATCTTATCGGGAGTGAATATGTCCTGTAAAAGATAAACCATGCGAGTAATTAGTACTAGAACAATCCGGCGCGCGATGCGCGCCCTATCAAGACCACCATTGAACAACACATACTTATAAGAGAACATTTTGGAGTACAAAGAATCTCTCACTGATAATAGGCAAACAGTGATTGTGCAATGCTTTTCACAACGGTACGTGTCTTTCGAAAGAACCTGTACTTATACTTGTTTAAGGTTACAGACCGTGGAACTGAGATTGCCCATTTTCTTATCAGGATTTGAACAGCTGGAAATGTCCATAATACTTGCATTGAATTGTTAGGAAATGTCCTCAATAACCATCTTGATTTCTATAAAGCCCACACAAAACCTGCAAATAAGAAAAGACTAAAGCATTTAGGGAACTTAAATTTCCGAAGCAACAAAGCTTCCTTGCAGGTCAGCCTAGGAAATTGGGAAGTGGGAATCATCCCAATCAAAAATAAAAATTCCCGAAGACCGCACCATTCAAACATTCCGAAAAGCGCTTGATCCGTCTTATGCCCATTCAAAGAAAAAATGTCACCCGTTTGATAAAAAAATGGCCATTCAACATCATCGGGTTTCGAGCATTCCATCTCGTAGACATTGCACATTTTCTAATAGTTAAGCCCACTCTTCCATCTCATTAGCAGGAAGTATCATCTAAATATCCTACCCCCAATCTTTGTCATCATAGTAATCGCCCACCATGGCTTACAAGCTAGGAAATTGAATTTTCAAAGGAATGTCTCCTAGCCAGACACCCTCCCAAAAGCAAGGTTTGTAGGAATCATTTACCATGAAAATATCAAACCCATTTAAATAGATGTTTAACAAACATGATCA
Organism: Cenchrus americanus; assembly: GCA_947561735.1. Taxonomy (NCBI): domain Eukaryota; kingdom Viridiplantae; phylum Streptophyta; class Magnoliopsida; order Poales; family Poaceae; genus Cenchrus; species Cenchrus americanus. The sequence goes on from OX387241.1 coordinate 63,429,776, forward strand.
GTGTTATCGGCCTCATGCAATGCTGGGAAACATTCAAACTATTATTAACATTCCATTATTTTGGGAAACATTTTTTAATTGATCACTTTCTCAGCGTAACTCTAAATACAGAAACAATCCCTATATTGTATTGTATTTCTTTGGCTAATGGTTAACTTTTTCATCTGTGCTTTGTAAAAAATAAAACCAAGCCAAGTAACTGGCTAACCATATCTCCCACTATTTTTATCTACAGAATAAACTTTATGACACTTATTGTATCTACTCCTACAATAGTTATCTGAACAATATAATGGACAGGATAGATAGGTACTATGCTCCCATCAATATCAATATCAGTTTTTTTCCTGTAAGCATTATGGCAAAAGAACCATTTCAGGAAATAGGTATCCTCTCATATATGCAAAGTGCCATTTATATATATGTACCAGAAATAACACCAGACAAAGCTCATAGGTAAAATCAAAAGGGGGGAAATGTAAGCAGACAAAGCTCATAGGTAAAATCAAAAGGGTCAAAGGGGGGATGTAAGCTTACCTCTTCAACTGTATTATGCTCCAGTCAAGATTGATATCAATTTTTTGTTTCCTACAATGATTATGGCAAAAAAAAACATTTCAGGAAGAGTACTCTTTAAGGAAATAGCTATCCTCTCGTATATACGAAGTGTCATCAATTATGTACCAAAAATAACACCAGACATGGGGAAATGTAAGCTTACATCTTCAATTGATCTCTTTGCAGGAAGACTAACTCATTAGAGAGCTTGCTTGTGGTTGTAGGTGCTAAAATCATCACTCCTGCCCATGCTCTCGGATGATGGATCTGGGGAATGTAAGTCCTTGCCTGTGCTTGCGACTGGCCTGGTGAAGAGAGGGATGCCATCCCCCACAAGAAGAAAAAATCCATTAAATACTCAGCTGAAATAAACAAACATGTGGGCATATCGCATACACAAACACAATACAAAGGTAGTTGTATAATAAATCCTACACTGAACTTTCTGAAAATTGTATAATGAATCAGGGTCAGTTAAATCCCCTTCGCTGACTTCCAATCCCACAGCCCATCTTAAATAGTGAAGCAGAATTCGAAAAAACAAATTACACACATGAATAAAGTGTAAACGAAAAATAGTATAAAGGCGCAAAAAGGCATGAGGGAAGAAATTATACAGAATTGACACAGAACACTATGGTTCATTTTCTTTACTTGCAGAGAGTTGCTCTCTTTACACATATCCAACAAGTCAAGTTCCTTAAACATTTACCTTGTGAGCCTAATAAACCATGGTTACTCCTCTCAGCCAAACCTAACTAACAAAAGTTGGGGACATTAACAGGAAAGAAAAGTTGAACCTACCTTAGCGACAACAATGTGAAGCCCCGCTCAGCAGCAACAACTTGGTTACTCCTATGAAGCCGCTGGACCAATACTCTGAGGACAGGCAAAGTAAAGTAAACATAAATCATTAGGCAAATTTGAGACAAGTAAAGCAACCATCAAATAAAAATAAAAGTACTTCCCTTATAGATGTATGGAAATATTAGACAACTACAGAACAGTGTGCTTTAGTTTTATATCATGATTAAATTCTGTGTTTCCATTTTTTAAAGTGGTAGCCATTTTCCTTGATGAGATTTAGTCTAAAGTGCCGCACCTGATTCCAAAGCTCCAAGTTTCGCCACTTCTTTTCTAAATTTTCCTATGCAGTTTACAATGCATAGAGGGTGAGTTATTACATGCATCTTTTTCAAAAAAAAAGAGAGTTACATGTATCTTATTTGAACAGCAGCAAATCAATTAGCACTTTTGAAACACCATTTTTTCTATGATGCCAATTGAAATAACATTATTATATAAACAAAATGTTATAACTCACTTGCAAGTTGCAATGTCTCCTTTCTAAGCTAATCACGCACCTGAACACTAAGAAAGAACACCAGGTCAGAGATATACATGATTCTTTAGGAATTTCTTTTGTAAGTATGGAAAATATAAGGCATTGAGATAAAACAATCACAAATAAACAACAGTCAACAACACAGTATAAATATTTGCAAAACCACCATGGACACATGGAAGAGGGGGCAGTGGAAAAAACAATTAGCACACATGAAGCATCTAGGAGATACACTGTAAAGCTTAACCGATGAAAGAAAAAGAGCACAACAGTTTGCACTTTGCAACTCCGACAAGTTAATTGATTAGGAAGATTTGAAAACTATTTTCTATACACCGTAGAGTGGATAACCAATACAAACGTGGACAATCACTCTTAGGAACAACTCAGAGTTATAAAGATCAAAGCTCAATGAGCACTATGACTAATGCATTCTATCAAACAAACTTGCTGCTCTCTAAAATGCATATAAGCCAACATCAATCCCAGTCCCAACTAAACGGTAATCAAACCCACTGCTTCTCTTTCCGCAGCCCAAATGCCGATGAGATATCAAAACATACCTTCGCACCGCATCAGAAACATAACAAGCAACACGAGAAGAGAGAAGAAACGAACCAAGTACGAAAAGGCGCACCTCCTTCCTGGCGAGGTTCTAGATCCTCCCGGTCATGTTCTCCAGCTGTGTGTTCTTCTCCTGCGGGCTCCGCATCGCCTGCACCCAACCCACTACGTGCACACCGCTTTCACACACAGCACACAGATAGATTAGCACATCCCGTGGATCACCAGCGAAGGGAGAACAACAACAAGCAGGGTTGCCATGGATTTAGAGTGCATTATGCTTGCCCTCTGCCGCACTGCCGCAGCGCAGGCTTGGGGGAAGGAGGAGCGGAGCTGTGCCACGAGCACGTACCAGGAGTCAGGTCTTGTAGCTGGTGGTCTCGTCGTAGCCGGTGATGACCTCCTCGTCGAGGTAGCGGGCGAGGGAAGAAGTGACCGTGCTCGCCCCCTCGCCACCAGTCGAGACGAGGCACCGCGACGCGCCCCCTTGGCCTTACATGCCCGCCGCTCCAGGAAGCAGCGGCCTGTGCTGGAGGAAGGGCAACGCGGTGGAGCTTTGGGGCAGAGCCAGATGGAGGAAGGGGCACCTCTGCCCCCGTGCCGCCGGATCCCGTGGGGAGCAAGCGGGGCGGCAAATAGAAGGGAGCGGTGGCGGCGGGGAGGAGCGGTGGAGGCCCGAGGAGAGGGAGAAGGGGAGGGGAGGCGGCGGCGTGGCGGAGAGCAAGAGACCCGGGAGGGAGAGGGCGGCGACGGGGAGGAGAAGAGAGGGAGAGAGTGCGCGGCGGGGGAGATGTGAGTGGAGAGCTAGGGTTTCGGGCCGGGTGGGGATAGGGATTGGCTGATTGGGGTGGTGGGAGGGGTGTCCCGTGCGCTCGATCCAGGGCAGCACCTCTAACGCCAGGCTCTCGCGTGATGAGGCGCGCGCGGCCTCCGCCGAGGGCGGCGTGTCGAGCAGCGCAAGGTCCAGCGATGCCTGAATCGCTGAGGAGCCCAGAATGGGTATGACATTTTCGTATCTCCGATGAGAAACTGTTAAAGAAGGTTTTTTCTGTTTTTTTTAATGGAATGGGAACTGTTGCAGTTGCTCTACGGGGGCTTCAGTTCCGCGGATGCGCTGGCCCACAAGTGCCGAACAGGAGCAGGCCCACGAGGCCCAGGCGCGAATCTCTCGTTTACCATTCAAATCATCTGGACCGTCCACGTTACCCATCCGACTGGAAGCTTCATCTTCTTCTCTGCCAAGAAAGGGGCAGGAGATGCGGCGCCCCGTGCCCATCTTTAAAACCTTACAATCACCACGACGCCGGATCTCCCAAAAACCCCTGATCTGAGGTAATTCCACCAAAAGTAATCAATCCACCACCGCCCGTCCACCGTGTAGAGCGAGGAGGAAGCGATGGCCGGCGGCGGGCAGGCGGCGGTGTCGTTCCTGACGCGGATTGCGAAGGTGGCCGCGGGGATTGGCGTGGTGGCGTCCGCCGCCTCCACGTCCCTCTACACGGTGGACGGCGGCGAGCGCGCCGTCATCTTCGACCGCCTGCGCGGCGTGCTCCCGAAGACGGAGGCGGAGGGCACCCACCTCCTGGTGCCCGTCCTTCAGAAGCCCTTCATCTTCGACATCCGCACCCGCCCCCACAGCTTCTCCTCCACCTCCGGCACCAAGGACCTCCAGATGGTCAGCCTCACGCTCCGCGTCCTTTCGCGCCCCGACGTCGACCGCCTCCCGGAGATCTTCAACTCCCTTGGCCTCGAGTACGACGAGAAGGTCCTCCCCTCCATCGGCAACGAGGTGCTCAAGGCCGTCGTCGCGCAGTTCAATGCCGACCAGCTCCTCACCGAGCGCCCCCACGTCTCGGCGCTCGTCCGCGAGTCTCTCACCCAGCGCGCCCGCGAGTTCAACATCGTCCTCGACGACGTCGCCATCACCCACCTGGCCTACGGGCCGGAGTTCGCGCAGGCCGTCGAGAAGAAGCAGGTCGCGCAGCAGGAGGCCGAGCGCTCCAGGTTCCTCGTCGCGCGCGCCGACCAGGAGAGGCGCGCCGCCATCGTCCGGGCCGAGGGGGAGAGCGAGGCCGCGCGCCTCATCTCCGAGGCCACAACCACCGCCGGCAACGGCCTCATCGAGCTCAGGAGGATCGAGGCGGCCAAGGAGATTGCCGGCGTGCTGGCGCGCTCGCCCAACGTCTCCTACATCCCCGCGAGCGACAACGGCCAGATGCTGCTGGGGCTCAACGCCGCCCGGTGAATGGATCGTATATCTTCTCTTTAATTAGTGAGCGTACTTTAGTAATTTCAGATGCATCGACTTAGAGCAACTCCAACAGTTTGGGATAATTTAGTTGGCAAATATTGGATTTTAAAGAACTCCTCAAACGTTATGCCAAAGGAAAAAAATGTTCATCTCCAACAATTCCCAATAATTCACTTGGAAAACAAAATTTAGACCCACTGCGGTATTTTTTTCCCCGCGATCCTCTGCATTCCCCGCACCAAAATTTTGCAAACGCGATCTGGTGTCGCGCGTTCGTGCCATAGGCTGCCACCACGATCTGGTACAGGGGCGCCAGGCTATCCTGTTCCCGCCGGCCATCACGTGCCCTCTGTGGGAGAAGGAGCAGGCACCTCCGCCGGCCATCACCCCTGCGCCGGCCATCACGCACCCTTCGTGGCATGAAGGAGCAGGCACCCTGATCCGCTGGCCATCCTCCTCGGGCCATCACAACATCGTTCTGCAGGTTAGTATGATCAGGCGGCCAGGCAGGGGACTCCTCCCTTCCGCGCCTCGGCGCTGGGCGGCTGACCGGCGGCCGGTGCTATTGTAGAACGACGGCTGGATCTCTACAGGGTAGCTCCGCCACGGATTGACCAACAAAAAAAATACAATCAGCCTTTATTTTGCTTGCAAATCAACGCAGTACTGCAAAGGAAATCCTATCTGTCTCACGTACGGTTGCCAATAACCATAAAAAATACATCTACAACTCTAGCTAGCTGCCGCTGCCATTGAACAATCATGCGAGAACCAGGACCTTGCCTTGCCTTGCCCTAGCAGCGGCGACGTTACCTTGCGCTAGCAGCCTAAACCCTAGCAGTGTCAACGTTGATTTGCCTTACTGGCCACCCTGATCAGGAGTTCTAGCGATACGGGATGAATTGAGCGTGAATACAGAGGGGAGAACATACCTGAGACCCTACAGGCGATCTGCAACTCCTTGTGGTGATCACCTCCTTGTGGCTTGCGGCGGCAGAAAGAGAAACATGAGTGCCTGGCTCACGGCGGCAGGAAAACAAATGCACGGAAGAAGGGCGAACCGGCGAATGCGAGGGAAAAGGGTGCGTACGGCGCATGCGAGAAAAAAGCGCGTGTACGGGAGGAAAGGTTTCACGCGCGGTAGGAGAGGCGGCGGCGCCAAAAATCGCGATGGCAACGCGATCCGCAGCGAACCTCTGCGCGCATATATGCGCCTGGGAGGGGGAGGGATGCCAACTTGCCAAAGATGCCAAGTTGGTTTGCCAATCTGTTGGAGACTATTTTTTATTATTTTGCCAAATTTTGATGGATGTCAAGTTGATATGCCAAACTGTTGGAGTTGCTCTTAGTTGTGGTATTGTAGTTCGATGGGGACTTGGCAAATATTTTATTATGCACTACCAATAAAGTTCTGCAGATGTAGAATCTATCGAACAATTCTTGCATTGTGCTTCCAAAATTATTTATGTTCCATTATTGTGATTAATTATTTTTTAATCTTGCTTGCAACTATTTAGTCAGCGGCAACTTGATTAGCATTTCACAAGGCCTTGTGGATGAGGTTATCATAAGTCCAACGTTGTTGTAGATTTACTGGCATGAAACTAAAAACAGTGCACTCTGAGTTTTTTGAAAAGCAGAGACAGGTGCGGTGTGTAGTTTGGAGCTTTGTTCTGGATCCTTTGTAGTCCTACTACTAAAAGTACTCGAGTCTAAGAGCATGTTTGGATCACCTTTAGCCCTATGACTAAAATTAGTCGGGCTAAAAAACTTTAGTCACCCCTTGTTTGGAAGCGAGGCTAAACTGCATTAAAAGAGCATTAATTACTTCGGATTTCTCTCCCCTAACTTCTCTCTCCTCTCCTTTTAGCCCCTTTAGCCCCTTTTAGCCCCTTTTAGCTCCTCCCACCCCAGCTAGCAAATTTTAGCCTCAAGGCTAAAATTAGTCTCACTTTAGTCCCACCCGTTTGGAAGATTAGCTCTCGTTAGAGGCTAAAATTAGTCGAGCTAATTTTAGCCCCCGTGATCCAAACATGCTCTAAAATTTTTCGCAGACAAAGCGGTGTGTCTAAAATTTTTCAGAGACAGGTGCCGTGTGTAGTTTGGAGCTTTGTTCCCTTTACTATACGCATATTTGGATCTTTTGTAGTCCTACTACTAAAAGTAGTCAGTCTAAAATTTTTCAATGAAGGGGTGTTTGGAGGAGAATTAAAACTAGTCAGCATTTAATTAGTTAGCATTAACTCCCTCCCATTTATCTCTTCTCTCCCTCCTCACATTAACTGCCTTTCAACTGCTCACCACTTCCAGTGCGCCGAAAGATGCATGCAGTTCATGCTTGCTTTTCACTTAGAAAACAAACTAACAAAGCACCACTCCTACAGAGAGCAAACAGAGTAGAAACAGAGGAAAAAATTAATGGGAAAAAAAAATCAAAACTGTCCGTACAGAAGGAAAAATGTCCATGCACAAGGAAATCAAAATTGTCCACACACAAGAAAATCAAAATTGTCCCACAATGTTGCATGTTGGAAACGAAATAAATTACAGCATAAATTTATCAACGCCTGTTGAACAAATCGTCAGCAATATTATCTCTCACTCGATTCATGTCCATGGAATCTGGCTCAAATTCTTCACCCCTAGTGTTACGACGCCGCCTCCTTGTCTCCTCAAGGAGAGGTTGATAATTCTCATCGTTGTCACGCCTATCGAATTCCTTGTCCGCCAAATGACTTTCACGAATAAAATTTTGGCTTGTTTGCGTATAGTATAACTTGATACTTTAAAAAGGATCCTCCACTTATTTTTCAAGACTCCAAAAGAACGCTCAATGACATTGCGTAGTCTAGAATGAGTATAATTGAAGTGCTCCTTTTTACCTCTCGACATGGTGCCTTGATGGAACTCTTGGAAATGGTACTTTTGCCCCCTGTACGGTGCAAGATAATCTGGCTGGTTGGTGTAGCCCGAGTCAACAAGATAAAATTTCCCTATTCATGGCAATGTATTTTAGACGATGTCAATGTAAGGCATAAAAATATTGGACTTAGAATCAAGTTTGGTACCTGAATGTGGTTGCGGAAACTTGTGAGCAAACCGGCTAAGAGCATCCTTGAACGGCCTCATATCATGAACCGATCTAGGCGACCCCGCAACGACGAAAGTGAATCTCATGTCGAAATCACATACACCCATAACATTCTGACTACAGTAACCATGTCTGCTTAAATACTGAGGAACCTTGTTAGGTGGCACCACAACCGGCACATGAGTCCCATCTATTGCTCCAATGCAATCATTGAACCATGGATACCACTGAGCACCTCTTAACCTTTCATGAACAACTCTAAATTCAGGATCTCGTGGCTTAATGATGTCAATGTAAAGCTTAAACATACACTCCAATACTTCATCAAACTTTCTACTAACTGTTTTCAATGACCTCACAAACCTATTGTCAGCATGTCTAACACATTGGGGAGCTCCAACTATATATAAAAAGAGAGCTAAACTCTCAACTGATGTCATTTTCTTGGTTGACTTCAGTCCATAAGACTCCACTAGCAAATTATGTAGTTTATCAAACACCGGTGGGTACATCCTAAACATTTTGTAGCAATCTGTTATGTGTCCAAGAGTTCTTACTACCCATTCATATCCAGACTCTTTAGCTTTTAAAATCCTCCTTTCCCCCTTATCCATGAAACGGTCAATGTAGTACATACCAAACATGTGGGCAATCATACCTAGTTTGTTGAGCCTCTGCCGCCTCAATTGAAGTAGCGCTAGCACTCTATTGGCCCTTGTATCTTCCTCCTCTTCATCACTAGAGTCATCATCTTGATCGCTACTATCCTCATCACTAGACTCATCATCTTGATCAATACTGTCCCCATCACTAGAGTCATCCTGCAAGAAAAGCACAACACAAAAGTACACAGATGCACATAAGTCCAAAAATCATGAAGTCCACACATAATATTTAGGTCCACGGACATAATATTAGGTTCACAAACATAATAATTAAGCCCACATTAGTCCACAAATGATGTAGCAAGCACCAGATAATGTTTGGGTCCAACAACTTAGTCCACAAGAGGACACACATGACTCAGTCCACAAAAGGACACACATGACTCAAGACACAACATAACACATGACATAAGACACAATAGGACACACAAGCTAGCCGACACCACATAACAGTCATTATGCCTTCAGATCCCGCCATCTGCCTCATACATGTTCTTCGCCCTGCACCATCTCTTCAACCATGTCAACCTAGCTTCAGGGGTCTTAATGTTCTGGAACACATATCTGTTGTGTTTTTCCTTGAATAAGTCACAAGCAACAAAGTACACAACTGACTCTTCAGCTGCCCCACACTCAATGGCAAGATTCTGACACTTAGCCATTGATTTAGCACGTTCCTCGCTTCTCCTTGCCTTTTCATTGCCCTGGTTCACAAGAGCCTGCAAAATAGAATCTATTTCTCAGCTTTCTTTTCCAACTTAGTTTCGATGTCCTTCATATATTTCACAAAAGGACCCTTGGTTTTGCCATGAGTACGAGGGCTGCTAGTTGTACTCTTCGAAGTTTTACTTCTCTTTGAAGGACTACTGGCTGTACTCCTTAACTCAAATGAGCCGCTCCCTCTCTTTTGGGTGTTGGTACTCATAGGGCTGGGCACAAAGCCTTCATTGGCATCCAGGTCATCATCAAAATTCTCTTCTGTCCCAGGAAGATAAGCAGAAGAACCACCCACAGCAACCTCATGAAAAATCTCATGTAGAAGGGACATGTACTCAGGGTTACCATTTCTACATTTCTTGAGATTTGGTCTGGCCTGGAAAAATTATGTGTACACCATTAGCATTTGCAGTTGCTGTGTTCTAACCAGAAAAAAACAGTAACTACAGCTGCTGTGTTCTAGGATCATGAGCAGAAAAATAAGTGCTGCAAGATCATAACCAGAAAAAAACAATAACTACAGCTGCTGTGTTGTTCTAGGATCATGAGCAGAAAATAAGTGTTGCGGGATCAGAACCAAAAAAACAATAACTATAGCTGCTGTGTTCTAGGATCATGAGCAGAAAAAAAAACAATAACTTCAAATACCTTGATCTCCTTCGCCCACCAATCTGCAGTTGCTGTCACTTCTCCATTTGCGCCGCGACCGCAGCCAGTTTGCTTTTGCAACCATACCACCGATCCGTGTACAAGCCCTTTAGGTTAGTCATTTTGTTTTTGAATTCCCTACCAGGATGCCACAGATTCGCCCTTTCCCAAAATTTCTCCCTCATATTCTTGCATGCCTGAGTGCTCCAAACTCTACCAGCGAAATTGCCAGCATCTACTTCCTCACAAGCTATTTCACACAAAATCAATGTATTTTCGTCGGTCCAGTTAGCCTTGCTTTTTGGCTTCTATTAAAAAATAAGTACGAGAAAACGTCCTACTAGTGTGGATTACTAAGCAAGTAGCAGGTACAGTAATGCAATTAGCAGGGCTATTGAAGGTACACCATCTAAATTCAGCATACAGTGTACAGTAATGCAATCAGCAGGGCAATTGAAATTTACACCATCTAAATTCAGCATACAGTGTACAGTAATGCAATACAATCACAACTGTATTCACTAGAGATAATACTGAACTATATTTATTATTTTCTGGAAATACAAGATTAGCGCTTCTTGATTGAGCAAACACAACTTCATTTGAGGTCAAAGTTTAACCTTGTCTATTCAGGCCTAGGCGCAAGCATACACTCTGACTGCACGCAAATTCCTGCATAGCCTCATGCTGCATCTAATAGTGATGCTTGAATGAAACAATTGATGGTAGGAGCCAAATTATCTTGAGCAGTCAGGACAAAAAATTGATGAGTGCTCCATAGGAGTAGGCAATAAGCCCACAAGGAAAGGTAATTTAATGTGATGGACCAGATCGTCAAGGCCGAACTGATTTAATATGCAGTGTATGCATTTTCTTTTCCATGGCCTGAGGACGATTCTAGTTGCATGTAAGATTCTGGTGAACAATGCCATACAAGGTCCGGAAAAGAAACTCTATCAGCATGCCAAAGAGCTATAACAGAATGCTGGAGTCGATAACAAACACATGGGCCAATTGCTGGGAAAAAAACGGATCAACACACTGATAATAACAGAAAAAAGGGCCTCCACTAACTGCTTAGGATGAAATGCAAATATGTTCTGATGAACCGCAACACATGCACATGCATACAAACTTGTCTTGATTTCAAACGACAGTTTTCAAGCAACGACACTTGAAAGGCCAACAGGCCACCAACATATGTTTCCTTTCCTCCTCCATGGATCATTGCTAAGTACGTGCACTTGCTACCTCTCTTGGATTAATAAAGCCATGGTGCTGCAGCTATGCCAATTATTTTTCTTGAAGAGTGCTAATTATTTTTTTGCAAGGTTGGAAGCATAATTCTCCCTTTGCCAGAAATACATGTCACTGGGGAATTTGCCCACTACCAGTTTAACCATCTTATTAGAAACGACTAATAATTACTGCACTGAATCCTCAAAGGTTTTTTAGCAAGGACCGTGTGCCGTGGCTATATTAATTACTGCACTACAATCCTCAAAGGTTTTGTACTAGACACATTTTTCTCCAAAGCAATATGAGGATCACTGAACATGCCTAACATTTTACTCACCCAATGTTCAAACTAATTGTAGCAAACTAGCACTCTAGTACACAGTTATTTTCTAAATGGCAAAAATGATTATGGTGATAAAAGATCCTTAGCAATTTGCATACCTTGAATTTATGAGAGTAAATAAAATTTTTATTTGAACTCAAACACCTTGACAACATATTACAATGTCAATGTGGAACCACACAAATCATCACACATCCAGAAAAATACATTCCACACAATCGATATAGCTATTGTACCTGGCTATGCTGGGTTTGGCATGTTGTCGTCTTCCTCTTCTTCATCTTCTTCGTAGACGTTGTCTACCTTGATCGGCGCTGCCTGCCGCTACCTGAGCGACCTGAACTAGCACCTCTTCGCCCCGACCTCGCGACGACCTTGCCACGACGATCTGGGGCCCTCACGGGGGGGGGACCTTGGCGAGGTGAAGGACTCGCCCGCTGTGGCACGCCGTCTGACCTGGTCCTCTGGGGGGCATACATGGCCGAACACGCTCCCCAGATGAAGGAGTGTACATGTTCAGGTTGGGGTAGGAGGCGGCGGCGCAGTCGGTGTTGAGGTCGAGGTTCTACAGCCCGATGCGGGGAGCACTGAGCCTCCCGTCCACCGAAGCGCGGCCGAGACCCCCAGGAGCCGAACCGTGGCTGGCGGATCCCCAGTGACGAGGGGGAGACATTCCCCACCCGTCGCCGTCAATGGGGTGCACCACAGCACCGGAAGACGCCGTCTGCGAGAAGAAATCGTGGGGGAGGTCGCCATCGCCGTCCATGGTTGCAGGTGGGCCGTCGAGGAGCGAGCGCCGGATCTATGGGCGCGACAGATGGCGTGCGGCTGGGGGCGAGAGCAGCGCGGTGGTGGGAGTGGGTGGCGTAGGGTGTGCGGCCGACGGACAGGAGCAAGGCGCGGCGGCGGGCACGCGCCGGCAACAGGGCGGCGGCGGCGGCGCGTCCGGCTCGAAGGGTTGGGTGCGCGGGGCGCTCCGCGGGAGCCGAGAGGATGAGGGGGTGCGCGGGGGCCGCTGCGTGCTTTAATTAGAAAGTAATTAATGAGGAGAGAGGGGGGATTTTAGTCAGCTTAAGTTAGTGTACCCCTGACTAGGGACTAAACTAATTTTAATCAAGTTTTAGTCTCTAGTGTTTGCTAGTTTAGTCCCTCTAGAGACTAAAATTAGTCTGACTACTACTAGTCCTATGGATCCAAACACCCTCTATTAATCACGAAGCTGCTTATTGATCCATAGAGCTACTTGCAGTTAATTTTTTCCTTGCTATTGATTTCCTAGTTTTGCCATTCTGCTAGATACCGTGGAACTATTAGTTTTTTTCATTCTGAAGCATCAGAATAGGGAAGCATCAGAACAGGGTCTCCTCCTTTTCGAGGAGATGAGGTCAAAATAAACCCATGTTTAATTGGGGAGCGCACTTTTCCCCCTAGGGAATCTTGCTTGCATGGAGTACTAAATGAAGTCTATTTGCAAAATCTTTTCACGTATTAGTGTAACTTTGCGTGACGAATCTAACGAGTGTAATTAATTAATGATTTGCTACAGTAATGCTACAATAACCATCCTCTAATCATGCGATCAAATACCTCATTAGATTCGTCTCGCAATTTTACAAAGGGTTGTGGAGGTAGTTTTGAAAACTGACTTTGTTTAATACCCTTAATTAGTGGTGAAAGGGAGGAGAAAATTTTTTCTCCTCCCAACCAAACACTTGTTTAGTTGGTTGAAAATTTTGCCTTTTTAACTGCTGGAACTCCTGTAGCACACTGTAGCAGGTTTCATTTGTTTGTGGTAAATATTATCCTACCATAGCCTAACTAGGCTGCGTGGGGCGAGATGTCACTGCTCGTTCAAAGCTCCTAGCACCTACGCCTCCATGGCTACGGTGCGAAGACTTGTGAGCACAACTCGAGTTCTCAGGTCTTCGTCCGACCTCTTTTCAAAAGCATTCGGGTGACTGCCTGGATTCCGGTCCGAAAACAACTTTTAAGGCAAAACTACACAAAGTTACGTCTCGAACTTCTCGAGCTCCCGAGGGCTGCGAACGAGTGGTTACCCTTAGTGGTTTGAGAAGGTCAAGCTTCCCCACTCCTACGCCTCCGCGGCTCTATAGTAGAGCTTGGTCATCTCGACCTTCTAAGGTCAGCTACGCGTTATGGCAGTCGTCCCCGGGCACTCGGGAACGATCAAGCAGTAATGCTACTTGAATAAGTTCGCGGCTACACGATTCCATTTCGTAAAGTTGTGAATTGTTCTTATCATTTACACGAAATCAAAATGATACATCTAATTCAAGGGCTCGGGGTTTTCCGGGTCCCGTGGAGCGTCTTGTGGCAGCAGCTCCAAGTCTTTCGGGGTGGCGTCGGCCATGTTGTGGGCGAAGGAGGTGCGGTCCCTCTCGAGCTCATTGCACTACATGTCGGAGATGTCGGGGGCCCAGCCGCCGCTTAGCGCCATGCGGTCCAGCCCTTGGTAGTGCGACTCGAACATGGCGAGCACTCGGTGCACCGCCCTCCGAGCCGTCGGCAACTCAAGCTCTCGGATCACATCTGGGAGGCGCCACTTCTTCAACAAGAGTGTTGGGCAACACTGACCCGAGCGACACGCCGAGTCCAGCCATGACCATGCTGATGGCCCTTCCAAGCTTGGCCAAGTCTTCAATGTTCACCTTGCGGGCCTCCTCCGACTCGCGCCGGGCGTTCCGGGCCTGGTTCAACGCGACCACGTCCTATTCCCGAGACATCCAGGATTGCTCGAGCTCGACTCTGGTCTCAGAGGAAAACGAATAAGACGATGAGTCACGGCGGACTCACAGGGAAGATGGGGGTGTAACCAAGCTTACTCTTGAGCTGCTCCGATAGGCGCCCGATCGCACTGTCCTTCTCGACGACCTTAAAGAGGGCAGTGTTCAGCTCTTGCTGCTACTCTGCCAGCTTCGAGGTCATCCCGGCGCGATACATGCACATCCCTGAAGCACCAGGAGACGAGTCAGAACGAATAAGAGGCAAACGACAAGCGAGATGGTGAAAGGGAGCGCCTGCTCGACTCACCCTCAAGGTCCTCTGACAACTTGGCGTTGCTCTGCCGTAGCCACGTCGCCTCCTCAGTGACCACCTGGAGTTGGTTTGTGACCTGGGAGAACTGGTGGATGGCCATTGCAAGGTCCACTCTGGCGGTGGCCAGGTAACACTCCAGGTCCGCCACCTTCGTCTCGAGCGCGCCTTCTCGCGAGCCGCGGTCTGGGCGGCATCCCAGGCAGTGGCCTCGGCAGCAGTAGCGGCGATGTTGGCCCTCTCGACGGCTTCATTGGTGGACGCCGCGGCTGCGCGAAGCTTCTCGACCTCAACCTCGACAAGAGCCAGCCTCGTCGCCAAGGCATCCCGCTCCATCGCGGCTGTGGCGGCAGCGGACTGAGCAGCGGTGGCGCGGTCCTCCGCGGACTAATTGGCAGCCTCAAGAGTCGTTCGCGTCGATGCCTCGCTTTCCACCGCGGCAGCAGCGGACACACGAGTTAGGACTAGTTGCATCTCCAACTAGGCCCGCTCTACGCAGTGCTCGTTCACCGCGTGCGCCCTCCTCCGACCGGACGCCGCGAGTGTCTGCTCCGGACAAGCTAAATGTAAGTTACACACCTCGGAGAAACAAAAGAAATCA
Source organism: Cenchrus americanus (assembly GCA_947561735.1). Taxonomy (NCBI): domain Eukaryota; kingdom Viridiplantae; phylum Streptophyta; class Magnoliopsida; order Poales; family Poaceae; genus Cenchrus; species Cenchrus americanus. Next base: position 63,444,852 of record OX387241.1, read on the forward strand.
GAGACGAGTCGCTCGTACAAAGGAAACTTACCGATGTTGCGGGGAGGATCAACTCGTCGAATGCGCGACGTGCCCACACCAATCCACGCTCGAGGGTGTTGCACGCCGCGGCCTCCTCGTCGTCCTCGATGTCGTCGCCAACCTCAAAGGTCACCATCCACGGAACGCGTGCGAGATCGAGGACTCGGCCGTCACCACCTCCGACATCTTGCGGCAGGGCCACGCCCGAACTCTCCCTGACCTCCTGTATCTTCGGGGAGGCGGCTCTTGTCGTGCCCTCGGGGGCGTTGTGCTCTTGAAGGACCACGGCGGGCAGGCTCATCGCAGGAGCCTCCTCCTCGGCAGCAACGACAGGCTGGACGGACGACGGCCCCGCCGCCCTGGCAACTTCCTCGACCGCCCCTACCATCGAAGGTGGGGGCGCGACCACGATCAACTCTGCAATCTGGAGCGGGGGCGTGTCCACGGTCGCTCCTGCAGTCTGGAGTGGGGGCACAATCGCGTCCAACTCCGTGCCGACTATAGACTCTTCAGAACCCCCTCTGCCGCTTTCGATGCTGCAGAGGGTGTGGAACCACCAACACCTCCGTCCTGGCGTGGCACCGGCTGCTCTGACACGATGGCATCTGACATGAGAGCTGTGTTGGATGAGGTCCCTGCATCGGCAGAGGTCGCGGCAACCGATGCCGCAGCTTCGGGGATCTCAACCTCCAAAACCGACGGGTCGGCGAACACCCGATCGACCACGGCCTCGAAGATCTCCTGATTGTTGCTCGGGAGCTCAGTGGCGTCAAGATCAATGATCCCGATGCCAGGGATGGACCAGCAACTGGACGGTGGCGCGTCTTCTGCACCCTCGATTGATGGCGCGGTCGCGGCCGCTGGAGTCTCTACTGCCACCGGCGCCGCGGCTTCGTGCTTTTTGGTCGGCGGAGGCAGGGGCGCACCCTGATCTGCAAGCACCATCACCACGTCGTCGTCGCCTGAACCGGCCCCGGCCGGTGGCTCCAACGTCACTTGGGGAGCGGCCATCTCTGAGACTGTCCGCCCATCCCTCATGATAGCGGCAACAAACGGTAGGGGCGGCGCCACCAACTCCTCAACCGCAACGGCCACGACCAGCCCCTCCTCGACGTGCACCGGCTGCAAATCGGTGTACGGGGGCTTGGACTGGGACTCAAAAGGCGCGGTGTGCGCGCTCAGCGCTACGTGCTTCAGGGGCGCGAGGCTGAGGACGCCAGTGTCGGTGCGTCTGCAAAAAAGACAGAACAAGATTGAAGAAAGAGCAAGTTGGAAGGCTCGTGGTAACGACATCAAGGGTGAGGACTCACATCTTGGAGCGGACCCGGGACCTCTTCACTGGGCGGTCCGACAAGCCCTGCTTCGGGGGCTGCACGCTTGGTGCCAACCGACTTGGGGGATCCCCCACGTCTTCCCACCGCCTCGACGGCGGCGCTGCGCTCCCCCGACTGCTCGGGGGCTACCCTTCCGACCCCGCCGCGGCAGGGGATGGCCCTTGGCACCCGCCGGCGGCGAGGGAAACTTGTACGTCCAGGGCTCCGCCGCCCCGGATAAACAACGACTGAAGGCGCCGCGGGGTGGTGCTAGGATCCGCCTCGTGTGGCGCACTCGGTGTTGACACCGAGCTTGTCGATCTCGCCCGTGACATGCGCCTTTGCAAGGAGTCCGAGTCGGGGCGGTCGGAGCCGTTGAAGAGATGGCGAGTTGGAGTCGCCCGCTCCTCCGATCACCTTGACGGGTCGGCTTGTCGGGGCAGGTCCCTCCGCGCTTCGGAGGCGCTTGAACCACCAGGCGTCGTACGGGGACGGGCCGCCTTCTGGTCCTCTCGGACGGGGCGAGCCGCTGATCGTGAGCCCAAGCCCACGTTTTTCTCGCGCACGGCAAGCTCCAGCCGTCGCGATGATGTCACTTCAACCACGCGGGGAGGCGACGACGTGGACGACCCCGACATGTCAGTCCAGTCCACCGCTACACTGGGCTCGTCGCCACTCCACGTCTGCTCCGTCGACGGGTCTTCATTAGAGGAGACGCCGCGCTCCCCCGCCTTCCACCGCTTGATGCAGTTATCGTTCCGATCGCGCTTGGCAATCTCTCGCTCCTTGTGCTGCGCTTTGCATGTAGCTCGCCGCCTCTCCGCACCCGCCTTGTTCCGGTTGAAGATTGCCTCCTCTAGGAGAGGCGCCTTGGCCGGCACAAGATGTGCGCACTTCAGGTACGAAGGCAGGGAGCGCACAAGTCAACAGTCGTCGGTGAACTCCGAGAAAGCTGATTCCAAGCTAAGGAAACCAAGACTAACAAAAACTTGTCGGAGGGGGAAGCTACTTACCAACTTCTCGGTCCCCTTGTGGGGGAGCATCGGGAGGATCCACGGTGGCGGCCATGAATAAGACACCTTCCCGATCGCTTACGCCACGCGACGCTGGATCTCGTTCGGCGACGGGAAGTCCGGAGTAGTAACAGTCCTCATCCAGGGGGCTCGGTCGGCCGTCATCTTGCAAAGATGGAGTGGCCGTCTCCGGAGCGACACGACTCCTCGGGCATGGTACTGCCCGTTGACGGTCGCCATGGTGACTCCAGCTCCTCGGAGACGCCCCAGCACCGCCCAGTGGTCCTTGAGCATCCTCTCCTGCTCCGCCTTCGAGGGACCATCGGTCAAGTTCCTCCGCGACTGCCCGATGGAGTTCCCGGTGAACGCCGACAGCGCGAACTCGAGGTTGTTCTTCAGGTAGAACCACCCCTTCTGCCAGCCGTTGTTTGAGCTGGTCAAGGAGGACAGGATATAGCCATCGCCCCGGCCATGCTTCATCCGGAGATTGGCGCAGCCGATCGTCACCGCCCTGGAGCCGTCCTTCAAGCACGTGAACATGAAGAAGTACCGGAAGAGGTGCTGATGGACACTTATCCCCAAGTACCCCTCACACATTGCCTCGAACGCCGCCATTTCCTGGATGCTGTCCGGGTTGAGGTGCTGCAGCTGGAGGCCATACTCGAAGAGGACCCCCCGGATGAATCGTCCGGCGGGGACAGAGAAGCCGCGCTCATGGAAGGCCACGAACGAGACCACGTACCCCCTGGGCGGGCGCGGCACGGACTCATCCCCAGGCACCTTCCACTCCACGGCGGCGGTGAGTGGAAGGAGCTGCCCGACCTCGACAAGGTGGATCAACTACTCGCGAGACACGTTGGATCGCGTCCAGTTCGACATGGCGGCGGTGAGGTTTCGGGCAAGCTGGTGGCGCTAGCGGTGGCGGCGCTATGGATGTGAAAGAGCGAGGGGAGCAAGGCGCAAGGGCAGAGGAAGAATACGAAGGAGTGAAGTCCCGATCCCGTGCCTAGCGCGTGGTTAAAAAGGGAGGAGCGCGGCCATCCGCGTCAGCGAAACGTTCTCCCGCGTGCGCATGCCACGACGAAATAGGTGTCCACCCGCGCGACGCCTCGATTCCCGTGGAGTCCGGGAGCCTGCGGCGCCCATGCACGGTCGTTTCAAGCCATCACATCCATCAAGACAACCGAAACACCTGCATCTCCCACCCCATCCGCATTGATCACATCGCCCACGTCGCCCACGACGACAACGACGACCACGACGACCCCGACAGAACTGTCCCGGGCTACAACAGCTACAATAAAGTTTAAAAGCCCGCGAGCGAGTCTTCAACTCACCCACAGGCTTGGGGGCTACATCCGGTGGATGCGTGTAATGCCCGCATTTTTAGCTCCTAATAAATCACCTAATAAATCATGTGTGAGAAGCCGACAGAGTTCCTCAGGACGAAGCCACCCACTTTTGGCGGGTCAGTGAACCCCTTGGATGTTGATGACTGGCTGAGAGCCATTCTAAGGGAACTGGAGCCTTTCTACTGTGAAGATCGGGACAAGGTTCTCCTGGCCACTCACCAGCCTCACCGAACGACCTTAGCCTCGGTGGGAGAACTACTGTGCAGCAGCCAAGGATCCCTCTGCCATCACTTGGGATGAGTTCGTGGAAGAATTTCACCGCTACCACATCCCAGAAGCCACGCTAAAGTGTAAGGCGGATGAGTTCCGTGAACTCCGCCAGGGCAACAAGTCCGTGGAGGAGTACACTTACCAGTTCATAGAGTTGGCTCGTTATGCCCCAGAAGAAGTGGACAAGGACTCCAAGAAGTAGGAGATGTTCAAGAAGGGACTGACTCCGGAGCTGAGGACCCTGCTCACCCCTCAGATCTACCCGGATTTCAACACCCTCATGAACATGGCCATACTCACATAGAGAGCCAGGGCAGAAGAGAAGAAAGAGAACAAGCGCAAGTTCATGGAGCACAAGGCTCAACAGTAAGAGTGCTCCCAGAGGCAGAGAAGCTTCGGACACCCCGTGTCCAGATTCCAAGCCCCCATGCAGTACAGAACCCAATCCCAAGCCACGGGCTCGCAAGGCCCCAGAACCCAGTTCAAACCGTACAACAACCAGAACACCATGAGGCCCCCACAGAGCAACACTAGCCAGGTCACCGCCAACAACAACAACAACTCCAGGGTTTGTTTCAACTGCCGCGAGACCGGACACTTCATTGCCAACTGCCCATACGCCAAGAAGCCAACAGCTTCAGCCTACTCCAACTCAGTGAATGGGCCAAGGCCACTCGTGTCTGGAGCCAACCGCATGCCGGTGCGCAGCAACAACAACTTTGGCAACAACAACAACAACAACCAGCAGATGAGGCAGCCCCAGCAGTCTTATGGACGAGCCCACGTCAACCACATCAACGCACAGGAGGCTCAAGAAGCACAAGGCGTAGTGCTCGGTGAGTTCCTGGTCAGCTCAGTCTCGGCAACCATATTATTTGACTCAGGAGCATCGCACTCATTCATATCCTCAAGTTTTGTGGAAAAGCATAGCATACCTACAGTACTACTAAAAGCACCCCTATTAACTCGAACGCCCGGAGGTAACATCAAGTGTCAACTGGGATGCCCCCGAGTAAGGATCATTTTAAGTGGGGTAGAGTTCCTAGCGGACCTGGTAGTACTGAAGTCCAAGGGAATAGATGTGATCCTTGGGATGGATTGGTTAAGCCAACACCATGGCCTTATAAGTTGCGCCGATAAAGTAGTGCACCTAACCAACCCAGACGGAATACAAGTGACCTGCCACACCCGAGGACACAGGCCAGACATAATGGTTTTCAACATGGAAGCCAAGTCCATAGAGGATGTCCCAGTAGTGCGAGAGTATCCAGATGTGTTCCCCGAAGAACTCCCCGGAATGCCACCAGATAGGGATATAGAGTTCGTCATCGACCTGATTCCCGGAACCTCTCCCATAGCCAAGAGACCCTATAGGATGGCAGCCCCTGAGTTGGCAGAATTGAAAAAGCAGCTAGGAGAACTCCAGCGAAGTGGGTTCATCAGACCAAGCTCATCACCATGGGGAGCACCAGTGCTTTTCGTGGAAAAGAAGGATAAGAGCATTAGGATGTGTGTGAACTATCGCTCGCCGAACGAAGTCACTATCAAAAACAAGTACCCTCTCCCCAGAATAGATGATCTATTCGACCAGCTGAAAGGAGCCAAGTATTTTTCGAAGGAGGATTTAAGGTCAGGGTACCACCAACTCAAGATTAGGGAAAGTGACATTCCCAAGACCGCTTTTGTCACCCGTTTCGGGCAGTATGAGTTCACAGTGATGTCCTTTGGACTCACCAACGCACCAGCATATTTTATGAACCTCATGAATAAGGTGTTTATGGAAGAGCTGGACAAGTTTGTCGTAGTCTTCATTGGCGATATACTTGTTTACTCCAAGAGCGTGGAGGAACATGAGCAGCATTTTCGAGTAGTGCTGGGGAAATTGAGGGCACACAAGCTGTACGCTAAGTTCAACAAGTGTGAGTTCTGGCTGGAGAAAATATCTTTCCTTGGGCATATTCTGACTGCGAAAGGAGTAGCAGTAGACCCCGGGAACGTCGAAACAGTCTCCAACTGGCAACAACCTACCAATGTGAGCGAAATCAGAAGCTTTCTTGGTTTAGCAGGGCACTATCAGAGGTTCATTGAAGGATTTTCCAAGATTGCCCGACCCATGACGGAGTTGCTTAAGAAGGAGAAGAAGTTCAACTGGACCGAGTTGTGTGAAAGAAGTTTCCAGGAGTTGAAGAGAAGATTAACCACAGCCCCAGTGCTGACCCTGCCAGGCATTCAACGGGATTTTGTCGTATACTGTGACGCGTCCCGACAAGGGTTGGGATGTGTTCTCATGCAAGATGGGAAAGTAGTGGTATGCTTCCCGCCAGCTCAAACCCCACGAGCAGAATTATCCCACCCATGATTTGGAGTTTGCAGTCATAGTGCATGCCCTTAAGATTTGGAGACACTACCTGATTGGGAATAAGTGCGAGATCTATACCGACCACAAGAGCCTAAAGTACCCAGCCCGACCTGAACCTAAGGCAAAGAAGGTGGTTAGAGTTAGTCAAAGATTATAACCTAGAGATTCACTACCACCCAGGGAAAGCCAATGTAGTAGCAGATGCCCTAAGCCGAAAATCCTACGAGAAGGCAGCGCCCAAAAGTACCCAGTTGCAAGAGGAAATGGCGCGACTCAATGTGCACATTGTCCCCCAAGGCTACGTCCGCCAACTGAGTGTTCAGCCTACCCTAAAGGAGAAGATCCTAAAGGCCCAATAGACCGATGAAAATCTGATAAAAATCTGCAAACACACGGGAGAAAATAAGGCCCCAGACTTTAGAGTGGATGATCAAGGTACACTGTGGTATAAGAATAGGATATGCGTGCCTGAAGGCGGAGATTTCCGACAGACCATCATGGATGAGGCTCACAACTCGGCATATTCCATTCACCCGGGATCCACCAAGATGTATATGGACTTAAAACAGAAGTATTGGTGGAATGGAATGAAAGCAGACATTGCTCGGTTCGTCGCCCACTGTGATACTTGTCAGAGGATTAAAGCTGAGCACCAGAAACCCGCAGGATTGTTGCAGCCCTTACCAATCCTGGTATGGAAATGGGACGAAATAGGCATGGACTTTGTAGTAGGTTTGTCAAAGACTCAGAAAGGACATGATTCCATATGGGTGATAGTGGACCGACTCACTAAAGTCGCTCACTTTTTACCCGTACGAACCACTTATGGAGGAGAGAAGTTGGCAAAACTCTACATAGAGAACATAGTGAAATTGCATGGAGTGCCTAGCAGGATAGTCTCAGATAGAGGGACCCAGTTTACCTCTAGGTTTTGGAAAAGCTTGCATAAAGCCATGGGTACCAAGCTGGATTTCAGCTCAGCGTACCACCCGCAGACAGATGGACAGACCGAGAGGGTAAACCAAATTCCAGAAGACATGTTGAGAGCATGCGTCCTCACCTATGGCAAAGACTGGGAGCAGAGTCTACCATATGCAGAATTCTCCTACAACAACGGCTATCAAGCAAGCCTAGGAATGTCACCGTTTGAAGCCTTATATGGGGGGAAATGTAGGACACCTCTGATGTGGTCAGAAGTGGGAGAACGTGCCCTGGTTGGGCCCGCACTTATAAAGGAGACCGAGGAGCGAGTAGCCGACATCCGAGAAAAGTTGAAAGCCGCCCAATCCCGACAGAAGAGCTATGCAGACAAGAAGAGGCGAGAAGCAAGCTTCAATCCTGGAGTTTTCACTTACCTCAAGGTTTCACCTATCCGAGGGACTCGGAGATTTCAGGTGCACGAAAAGTTGGCCCCTCGGTACATTGGACCGTATAAAGTACTGAAGAAGGTCGGAGCCGTAGCATACCGGTTGGAGCTACCAGAAGAGATGTCAGACATACACCTAGTGTTTCATGTCTCCCAGTTACGCAGATGTTTAAAGGTCCTCGAAGAAAAGCGAGTACCGGTAGAGACCATCGATCTACAGCCAAACCTTAGGTATCAGGAAGTGCCCGTCAAGATTTTGGACACGGTGGTCAAAAGAACAATAACATCAGAAGTACGAATGCGCAGAGTTCAATGGAGCAGACACGGAGTAGAAGAAGCCATGTGGGAACGAGAGGACGCGTTGAAGAAAGAATTTCCCCACCTGTTCAAAAACTAGCCGAATCTCGAGGGCGAGATTTATTTTAAGTGGGGTAGGTTTGTAACGCCCGCATTTTTAGCTCCTAATAAATCACCTAATAAATCACGCGTGTTTTCAAAATTTTCCTGCTAGCTCATTTACACCCTTTCGAAACCCCGGTCGATTCTTTTACCCTCGGCGTGCGTGCCGCGAATCCCGCTGGCACCGCCCGCACCCTTGCCATCACCCATGCGTGCCGCCCCAGCGCCGCGGTCGGCCACCACGACGGGAATCCCGCACCGCCGCGGTCCCGCCGGCCGGTCCGCCTCGCCATCACCGCCGTCCCGAAATTGACGCCGGTATCTGAGAAACCCAGAAACATCCGTAAAAACCATTCTCCTAATTTTCCTAGGAATTTCTCCTAATTTTCTAATTCTCTTTTCTATTTTTCTTCTATTTTCCTATTTCTCCTTTTCCTTTTCTCCTTTTCTTTTTCTCTTTTCTCTTTTTCTTTTTCCTCCTTCTTTTCCTCCCCCCTTTCTTCTTCCTTCGGCTGTTCCCTGCCGCGACCCCCCCTCCAGGCCGCGACCCCCCTCCTCACGCGACCCCCCCCCGCACGCCCCCCCCTCCGGACCGGCCCCCCTTCCGGCACACCGGCCGACCAAGCTCGTTGGGGCAGCACGCAAGGCCGGCCCCGCGCGCGCCGCGGCAGCCCCCACCGAGCCGCAGCACCCTCCCCCACTGACAACCGGTGACCTCCATTAATTCCGACCGGTCACACCACCGCACCGCATCGCCGTACCCTCTCTCCGCAATCACAGCAGCCGTCTGCACGAGGCATCCCATCCTACAGCGCCGCGCCACACAGAAGCTCGCCGGCCGAAGTCTACGCCAAGATATTTCCACCGCCATTGCCGGCCATAGAAGCTCCTAGAGCTCAAATATCCTCGCCGAACTGACCTTCCCATGCCTATAAAAGGCCCTACGCGGCTCTCCGTGGCACCCCGCACCTCCACGACCATCTCTCCCTCTCCCCGAGCCCTCCATCGTCACCACCAGTGTCGCCCCGGCCACCACCGCGAGCAGCCCCACCGCTGGCTGTCGATCCGCCCCTCTAGAGCACCCTAGCCCATGGTAAGGAGCGGAATCGGTTGCCCTTGAGCTCCTCTTCGTTTTGCCCCACTTCCCGGCCGTCGCCGTGCACCGGGTCGTCGGCGCCCCTCCCCCCTCCACCGGCCGGCCTCCCTGTCCACCCGCTCCTCTGTTCTTTATTGTGAGGGAGGGGAGGTAGAAGATGGTTGTTTTGCCCATACCCCCTGCCCTTTTCCCCCTTTTCCAAAACCGAACCCCCTTCTATTCTCTCTCTCTCCTTTCTTTCAAAACAGACCCTATGCTTTAAACTAAACCACAAAAACAACCCTGTCCCTTTACAATTATACCCCTAGGATATTTATATAAACCCTCACTATATCTAAATATTATAATTAGGTCCTTTTCTTTTAAAATAAAATACTAACAAGCCCCTGATTAACCCTAAACACCTCCTTTAACCCATCATTTCATGCGCGATTTTAATCCAAATCGTCCCCAAACTTCCTCACACCCGTACTGGGTATACCGCCACCAATCCGTCACCCAAAACCCCTGCATAATATTTATTCTTTTATTTTTTTAATCTAATTACCTTCCTCGAGCTCAGCCGGAGAAATTATGTGTGCCTATATTGATTGCATGCCTGCTTGTGTGTGCGCTATAGCTGACGGAGTGAACGAAGGAGGGTACCCCGAGCCGGAGCTTGGAACCGGGTACTACGAGCAGGAGCCCGAGATCCCGAACGCCGAGCCGGAACTCCCCGAGGACTTCGAAGACAGCAAGTTCAATCTCATCCTTTGATGCATGCTTTGGTCCTAGTTTTATAAACATAACCCTATACCCGTTTTATAAATTGCATATTGTTTCACTGCAAAAACATGGTAGGATAGCCACCCTTGATTGCTATGATTGAACCTTGCTTGGCCTAAATGATTTCTTTAAAATGTGTGAGTGCTTTGGAAATGGGGATGGGATATTTCGGAAAATGAGTAAAGAACTGGGTAGACAGGATGGGCGTGTGTGTCAGGAGTATAGGTGAGCTCGTACCTTTGTGGTTGGGCGTGTTGGGAGTTGTCCATCTTGTCGATTAAGGGCCAGGTTGCGTGACATCTCACTTGACCCAAATCATCGTACAACCACTCGACCGTTGTATGTGGCAACGGCTTAGCATAAACCCCACTAGTTAATCTACTTGCCATCTGGTGTGCGAGTGAGCGGCGGGAGACCAAGGAGTAGGGGTACGCTCTGTGTGAGGTATGCCCTGGTTATGTGGGATAACCCCTTGGTTGCTTCCGTGATGGCTTGTAAGGTTAGCTAAGGTGGGTAATGGCTTTGATAGGATCCGCACCGGCACTGAGGTGTCCGTGTGGCGGTACCCTACTTGTGGGTAAAGATGTACAACCTCTGCAGAGTGTCAAACCTATTCAAATAGCCGTGTCCACGGTATTGGACGAGGCACAGTGTGGTCACAAAAACTAGTGTTTGGGTTGGGAAGTTTCTTGGCGCGAGTTATCTTCCGGGTTAAGTGTGTGGTTGTGTGCCTGGGCTACCGCGGACGGGGAGTCCGGTAGTCCCATAGTGGTTTTCTTAAAACAACTGAGTCATTTGGGTTATAAAATTGGTTTGTGAAAACCTTTTTGAAAATTGAACCCCTGCATGAGTAAATGAGTTTGCAAATGATCCTTAACCTGTTCCTTGTTATATATCATGTGCATGATCTGCTTATAAGCCCCTTCGTGGGTGGGGTTGGACTTGTTGAGTACGTTTGTGCTCACCCTTGTTTAACTAACTGTTTTTCAGAGGAGGATCCCGATTTCATTCCCGAAGACGTCGAGTAGGTCGCTGCCCTACACCCAACCGTGCCTGTGTACCCAGGGCCTCCACAGAGAGCTTCCATGGTGTGGTACTCTGATGAGGCTTTGGAAGCCTTTGCTATCGTAGTGTGGTCATTAGCATTTGTGTTGTTCCTTGCGGTGTTGGCACTTCCGTGCCCTCTGTGTCGCCGTGATGTAAAAGACTGATCCACCTGTTGTAATAAATGTGTTGCCAGCCTCCTGGGACTGGTATTTGTGTCATATTTAGTCACCTCTGATGAGGGGACGCTTCAATGCGCTCGCAAGCACCCACCGGAAGAATCGAGAACAAAACCAACACCGAACCTTCTCGACTGAGTCTAAGAGCAATTCCTTGACCCCCTATCAGGCTCGGGGGCTACTGACGAGGGCTCAGATTAGGGCCCCCTTTGACGACACAATAATCTCCCACAAGACAAGATTCTCTGACACCATTGACAATGTGAAGGCCAAGATTGGCAACGTGAAGGCCAAAGACTCAGGACGAGGAGGGCCTAGGACCCCGGTCAAGACCCTCACTGGCAAGACGTCATGTTCCCGACCAGTTGGGAGCACCTCTGACCAGTTCCCTACTAGAGGGACCCCCTCCGAGAAGTCTCCGCCTCGCACGACAAGTCTCCGCCTCACATGACAACTTTCTGCCTCACACGAGAAGTCTTCATCTCGTACGAGTTCCCCTGACTCCGACTGAGGCGTGGTCCACGACACGCGGCGCGACCCCGGGACATGAACGCCTTCACCGCGACGCGTGGGGAACGGATTCCCCACGCCATGCAAGCACACCAGCTGGCGGCCGACGCGAGCGGCTGGCCCAGACAGAAGCCTTAATGCGGGTCTGCTCAGACTATGGAGCACATCACTCGGTTCATCATCCAATGTAGAGAAGTAGGGAACGATAATTATTTCTTCTCTGGCATCAATGAGATAAAGATCACTGATCTAGCCAGACTCAAGCAAAGGAAAGATGAAACAATAGTTGGATTCGTTTAGAGATTCAGAGAAGTCAGAAACAAGTGCTATAGTCTGAATCTAGGAGACAAGCAACTAGTTGAGTTGGCTTTCCAAGGTCTCTTGCCAACCTTGAGAGAGAATTATGCATCACATGATTTTGAAAGCCTCAGCCAGTTGGTCAGTTGGATGAGTCAAGAAACAGCAAAGTCCTATGAGCCTAGAAGGAACTTTCAAAAAAAGATATCATATGTGGACTACTCTGACTTGGAAGATGAGGACAACATGATAGGGCTTGTAGAGTGGGTCAAAGGCGAGAAGACAATGTCCTGTCCCTTTGGCAAGAAAGAGCCAGAAAAATTTGGCTTTGATATTACTAAGGCCGATAAGATATTTGATCTATTGCTTCAGCAAGGGCAAATCAAACTCTTTCAGTTCCACACCATACCATCTACAGAAGAGCTGAAGAGGATGAAATATTGCAAGTGGCAGAATGCAACGTCACATGACACCAACGATAGCAAAATTTTTAGACAACAGACACAATCAGCTATTGAGCAAGGAAGGCTTACGTTTGAAACTCCTACCAAAGCGGAAAAGCCGATGAAGATTGATCAGCATCCCTTCCCAACTAATATGGTTGAGGTATCTAGCAAAGACACGCCACGAGTTAAGTTGTTGACGTCTGATTCGGCGCAAAATAAATGACTTGTTGATCCCAAAGTACAAGTAACCGCTATCGATGCCAAAGGAAAAGGGTTACTGCTTGAAGAAAGAGATTTGAAGCCACGCCGACTGTTGACGGTGAATTTCCGTCAACCTAGAGTACTTGTTATACATTGGTTTCGATTATGATTTGCAACTAACCCGCCACTAGGAATACTAGTGATGTAACAAGCTCACTTGTGAATGTGGCATTTGGAGTATGTTGTTTACGCAAGATTTAGGCACTAAAAGGAGCACTTCTGGGAGAAGTTAAATGAGCACTTTGTGAGAAGATCATGAATTCGCTTTGGACTAGGGTTGCTTCGAGTTATTAATAGTCTCATTGCAAAAATTCGATGGCAACCATCCAGAAGAACTCGACGAAACCTAGGAGAGAGCAACGAAGGCAGACGACGGCCCGCCGTGAGTCCTCGAAGTCGCCTAGGAGATGGCCTAGGCCTACCCTAGCCGCCATGGTCGCCTTGCACGGTTGAGCCATGGCGGAGTTCTGGAGCTAGTTGAGGTCATCAATGGTATGTACTCGGTGGAGATGATCTAAACATATTATTATGTGAGTAAAGCACTTCATGTCATCGATCTTTTAGCGACTCGATTCCTCCTTTTATGATTTTGCTCTCGCTTGGCTATGCTTCATCTTCAATCTATTCTATAGATAGATTGCTTTGGGTGCTCCTATAGTCATGGTGGCTAGAGGTGCATACCAGATTGACCAAGTGTTTTCAACTTGTTCTTCGAACTCGCCCTGGGCTAACCCGCACGAATAGGAGTGCGTTGTGACAGGACGGTGGCTCCAAAAGGCGGGCGTCTTCGGAATCGGACCGGAGGATAATAGTTAAAAGATGGCTTTGGATGAGATGCATGTCGTGCTTGCTCTTTTGGCTAGAACTACGACTAGAAGACGATAGACCTTAGTTTCCCTTGCTTGCTCCTTACCTTGTCGGCGTTCATGGATGCGATCAACCTTATGCTATGACTCTTATATCTTTAAGGTTTAACTTCTTATGCAATCAATGCTTCGTGTTAAGATAGATCGATAGGTTAGATGGAGACTCCTGGGATTTGCTTCTGATCCTTGGATCGACAAATCTAGGGAGGACCCTCCTTGGTGAAAAAGGCACCAAGTCACCCATAGGCTTGCAGTGAACTTGAGCACGGTTTTGAAACGTCAACAAGCCCCTTTTTCTGGCACCGTTGCCGGGGATCGGCAACTCAAACCCTAGGGCGATCCATCTATCTCTTTGACTAACCCTAATTTCTATTATTGCATATATGCTTGCTTTCTTGTTTGTGTCCTTGAAAGTAGGTGAAAAGCTAGACACAAGACGTTCGAGAAGTTCACAATCCACTCTGACAAGATGATGACTACATCAAGACTCTCTTTAGTGGTAGGTGCTAACTTTGTTAGTGTCCCATCATCCGCTATTGAGTCCACACCCTACACGAGTGATGTTAAACAAGGTATGTCAATGTGTCAATTAATGTTTTGTGGCTAATGTTTTGTGGAGGTTTGTTTGTCCAAGCAATAGGTGTTGGAAGCAATCATGTTGCGAAAGAAGTACCCGTCACTTTGGCTAAAGCAAAATCATGAAGAAGACACACCATTGCCATCATGCTACTCGCTGTTCTAGCAATGGTGATGACTTAAAGCCGAAGGAGACGCGACGTGATGCCCCGAAGACCACAAGATCAAGGTTGTCAATATCTTCAGATCGATTCGCAAGAAGTCTATGTTCGCATGAATCTCTGCACAACCTCAAGCGAGAACAATAGGATATCTTTCGATATTTAGAAGCCCATGAAGTTACGCTTCCAACGAAACAAGATTCAAGTCAATCGGAGGTTCCTACAAGCGGATATGGCCGAATTACCGAAGGTTGCGCGTTCTGAAAATTTTGGACAGCATGCAAGAGTGGAAACAAAACGGCCATAGCTCCCTCATTTGGGCTCCAATTAAGATGAATAAGTACCGTTGAAAAGGTAATTTTATAAAGTTTTTAATGGAACAATATTTTTGTATGTTATGTACATAGGGGAAAATTCATGAAAAAGAGGCAGCAGCAACACGATGAGAACAAGATAGTAGAGATGAAGACGATGACAACGAAGAGGAGCTTGGGCAATGCTTCTATTAGACCACACGAGATGAAATTCAGAAGTTTGGGACAAAACAAAGACCCCAAGAGCATTGGCAAAAGAAGGCACAAGTTGGCAACATCCGACGCTAGGAGATGTTAGAAGCAAATCACAATGGATTACACACAAATGATGGCATCCAATGGCGCGGATACTCTGGGTTCTCACACGAAGGATCAGAAGGATCATGGAGTTACATGAAGATATTTGAGACATGTGTGAAGTTCCTCAAATGAATAAGAAGAGTGAGTCCACACAAGGCAACCTTGATGATGTGTGGCACGAACGAAGAAATTGCGAAAAGACGATGCAAACCACCAATCATTGAAGATTATTTGCTTTTAACTCCAAGAGACCACTCACAATGAAAAGCTCGAAGGCCAAGGTACAACTTAACCTCTCAAGATACTTTTGGAGCTGATAATATTCCTTTGATATATCTATGATTCATATCCAATAGTGAGATTGATTTAATTCTATGCCTTGTTCTTATGATGATCATGATGGGCTAGAATATCTTGAGAGTGATAAAGAGGCTTTGTTGTGCTTAAACTTTGTTACATGCCTAATGAACCTTTGCCTAATGAGAGCTTTGCGCTGAGAAAGATAACTTGTGCTACAATTAATCACAACTTACTTTGTCATAAATTGTGGTTATGGATGCGTTTGTATGCGATATGATTTGTAAATCTTGGACTTGCTTTGTGCTCAGTCAAACTAGTGACCTTAAAAGAGCAAATTATGGGAGAAATCTCAAGTTTCACTAACCATGCAGGGCATTAAACATAAATTAAGAGAAGATAAGTCATACCCAAAAGAATTGCAAACTCGTGCATCACCGTCACCGAACCTAAAAAACGGACGTCACTGTTTTCATCAATCTTGAGGACCTGGTCAGACATGTTCATGGAAGAAAAAGTTGAAAATCAGAAGATCCATCAAGTGCCAATTCCAACGCATCCAACATTGATGAATTTGAAGACCCATACAAGGAGATATGGCAAAAACAATGAGCGACGTGCAGTCTGAAATCAGCTTTGGACAGATTGCAGCGTCTAACTCACTCAATCAGAGTCCGTTGGGGGTGAATAAATACTTGATGGAAAAAAATTTCATGCACTACGCATGGAAGCTATTGTTTTCTACATGGTCTGATCTGGACAGGGAGGAAAATTTGTGAAAGAAGAGACAACGATAAAGTGCGATGGAGAAGGTGATGATGATGATGTAGGAGACGATTGGGCAAGCCTCTCATCGAGCATAAGTGATCGTGTCAAGCATGGAGAGTGGATCAAGGCTGCATGAACACCTTCAAGTCTTGCATGAAGGATCATGGCTCCGCAACAATAAGAAGGTATGTGAGAAAGTCGAGCTCTACGACTTTAAATGAAGCGCTTTGCGGGAGGTAACCCAGTTTTTATTTATATATATATATATACATAACCGTCTACATTGTGATCTTTAATGGAACCATCAAGTAACATTGTACCATTTCTCTAATAAAAACCACAACACCATGTTGTTTGTTCTAATTGCTATTGAGGGAGCGCTTTGTTATTTGATCTTGGAAAACTTGTAGACCTTTTTGTGTGCCTATTAGAGTTTAAAGTCTTTTTCTTTTGTGTCTTTTTAGAGAGATATATGAAGTTGGAACCTTCCTTAGATTCTAAACTTGTGGCTAGTTAATTTAGGCTAACATTTGTTTTTATTTTAGACCACCGCATATCATGTCATATCATTTTGTTCATGCACCTTGCATCGCACTGCATGTTTGATTTGATCTAACTTTTTGTCCAACCAACCTAAGCCTTTCTATAACCTCCGCCAAAAACCATAGCCAATAGAGGTAGGATTGCTTGAGTTGACCGGGGCTGTCACCCTCTGGTGCTTTGATGATTATGGCCGTCCACCATACTTTTTGGGGTGAATCATGCCCTAGCCCCGTAGAACTCATCGTCATAAACTTTGACCAGCCTCCCTATAAAACCCTTACGAAAACTTCCCCTACCTATAGACATCCTAAAACCATAGGTTTGTAGAAAGACTCTAGCACCACCTTAGATAGGATTTCTATGCTTGACTTCCTCTTTTCAAAATCCTTGTTTGAGCCAAAAAATATAGGATACCCATAACCTACCCTTAAACCTTGTTAGTTTGGTTGATTGATTATTTTCGATGGGTGACTTCCTTGTTGACAATACTTACTTCGTATGAAGTGTGAGATCAAGCCTTGTCCTTTGCTTAGTATAGACCGCATCGAAAGTGTTTTTCAAACCTTGATAATGTTGTTTGTGCTAACTTTTTACTTTTTCATTTTACATCCATCTCTTTGTCTTCATCAACTTAATGTTAGCTTGGAACCTTTTTGAAACTTTATGATGAATGCTTTCATATCAATGTTAATGCTTGTCGACATGCGTTACTACTTTTTGCAATCTTGTGTAAACATGGTGTTTAGACATGATTGGAGACCACCATCATTTAGTCTTATATCCCAAGCTATCATGTTGCATTGGTTGGTGTCGGTGTTTTAGACCGGCAACCTACTACGGGGAGTACCCGAAGTAGATGATTGTGACTCGCCGAGATCGGTAACTCGAAGGAAGAGACACGTGGCACACAATTTAGACAGGTTCGGGCCGCGAGGTGCGTAATACCCTACGTCCTGTATGCTGCGTAGCTCTGGATTGATAGGGCACGATTACAAGATGGTGCAATAGTGCGCCGTGGGTTGTAGGGGATTGAGATTCGATGCTAGGGATCGGTCCCTGCCTCGCCTTATATAGTCCGGGAGGCAGGGTTACAAGTCGGAGTAGGGAAGGAGTACTAGCCGAGTACGTCTAGGAGACCTCCATACAGTGCGGAACGTGTACAGAGTCCTAACCGAGTACTACTCCTTTCTTGTCCTTGTGCTCCACGCCTTCAGGTGCCGTGTAGCGCAAGCCGGTAGTCCCGGGGGCCCACCGAGTAGTCGGTCCCGGTACCCACCGAGGTAGCGGGCCCGGGGAGGTCCATACGACAAGCCCCCGAGTACTTTGTAGTCGAGAAGGATAGCTTCCGGTAATCTTGACGGCCTTAACGAGTAGTCCTCAAGCGTCCCCGAGGGCTACAAGTCAAAAGTCCTCAAGAGTAGTCGAAGCATCCCGAGGCCGGAATGTACTCCGGTCGATGTTGAGCAATCTTGAAGTCTTCTCGAGTAGTCCCAAGCGTCCTTGAAATCTGCCTTCGAAGGTCTTCAAGAAATGCCTGTCTTGTCTTGAAGCCGAAGCCGTCATGGAGATGCGATTGGCAGAACCGCAATCTACATGGAGTAGCCCCCGAGCCTCGAGCCGCGGGCTCTGGCTGAGGATCCATCCGAAGTCTTGGCAAGAAAATCCCGAAAAATCCGAAGAGAAAAAACCGAAGGACACGTGGCACGGAGCCCCCGAGCCTTGAGTCGAGTACTTCCTCTCGAATTGAAGGGTCTTCTTGGAGAATGTGTCCTGAGATGCTCTTGAGACTAGCCGCGTTCCGGGTAATCGAGTAGACGTAGCCGAGCCCCCCGAGGTGAGGCGCGTCGACTAGTAGAATACGAAGAGTCACGCGCGGCGCCGAGTCGGCCGCGCGTGGACTTATCCAACCGCCCGTTGCGGAGGCGATTTTGGCTTATAAATAGAAGCCGATACCCTTAGGGTTTTCACCCCAAGCGAGCCGCAGTCATTTCCGTTTGAAACTTGAAGTAGAATCCACTCCAGCGCCTGCTGCCGCCGTAGTAGATCCGAGCGCATCGCCGCCCGAAGGATTTAGGGTAGCCCCCGAGCGAATGCGAGTGAAGACTCCTTGTACTTGGAGGATGAAGCCGTCGCCGTCGAAGACGTCCAAGGCCGGCGGGAAGAAGAGGAGCCGCGCAGAGGCCGCCGCGGCCGCCACAGATGCGGCGCCGCCCATGTCTCCACCGCGCGCCGATCCGAGCCGCGAGTGGAAAAAGTCGAAGGTCAAGACGGAGGACCTGCTGACCCTGTTGAACAGCGGGTTCATCAGGGAGAAGGAGATCGATATGTGGAGATCCGCCGCAGGGGATCCCTATCCAATGGAGAAGGCCGAAGACGAGATCCCGATGTTCTCGCGCTTCGTGGAGCGCGGGCTTGCGCTCCCGGCCCGGCGACTTCTTCAAAGGGCTGCTCAGGTACTATGGCATCGAGTACCTCAATCTGAACCCCAATGGTATCTTCCATACTTCTGTCTTCGTACACTTATGCGAAGCCTTCTTGGGAATCAAGCCGCACTGGGTGCTCTTCCGGAAGTTTTTCCGCGTGAAGCCGCAGCCCAGCGCCTCCAACCCTAGGGTAGTCGGAGGGGCCGGAATCCAGTTGAGGGAGGACGCCGCGGAGCAATACCTGGCGTACAAGCTCGTGGATTCCAATACCGACTGGAAGACGAGATGGTTCTACATCACGAACCACCATCCCGAGCCGCCGAAGCCGAGCGGACGGCGGCCCGAGCACCAAGAGTGGTGGAACACGGAGCCCACCATGCAAGAGGGGATCCGGCTCCCCGAGCGCTAGCGCGCATCAAGACTCTGCGGGATGCGGGACTGAGGGCCGAACACGTGGCCTTCAGCTTCATGAAGCGCAGGATCCAGCCGCTGATGGCGCGGGATACGATGGGCTTCGAGTACACCGGCGACAACGATACGTCGCGGATGCCGGGGGGCGAGCTGGACGACAACGACATCGTCGAAAGGTTGTCGAGGATCTTCAAGGACATGCCGGAGTACACGGCGTGCCCTATGGAGGAATACTCCACCGCGCGCCCGCCCAACGAGGTAAGTAGTCGTACCCCCTCGTCGAGTAGTGAGTACCCGTAGTGGAGTTTCTGACGCCTTGTGTGCTTGCGCAGGATGATGTGAAGCGGTTTGTCTCCGAGCCGCAGCCGCCACCGAGCGGAATCGAGATCCCGGCGGTGGGGGAAGGTGAAAGAGCGCCGCGAGGTCGGAGAAGGCGACGACACCGTCATTGTGGAGGACACCTCCGATGACGACGATGAAGACGAAGAAACTCTTCAGGACCGCTTCCAGCTGCGGTCGAGGTTTAGCCGTCCGGGCTTGCCTCACGTGCCGCTCATCCAAGACCCTCCGGCTAGCCTGGAGGCTAGCCTCGCTGCACCGCCGCGGAAGCCGCGCAACCCCACCAAGAAACGGGTGGCGAAGAAGCTGAAGGTCTCAGAGACCACTCCTCCGGAGGTGAGTGTTCTTGAACAGAGTAGTCGAGTACCCAGTGGTCGAGTACTTTGCTGACGAGTAGTTGTCTGTTGTATGCAGGAGGTGCCGCCAGCAGAGCCCGTGGAGGAGGGCGACGAGGGCATGTGGCCCACAGTGGGGGAACCGGCGGGAAGCCGAAGTCCAGCCCCCACTGTCGAAGATCTTCTGGCGCAGCTGGAGCGCCAGCCCCCTGCTCCAGTGGAGCGCGGAGTACCCACGGCCACCGCCGTTGTAGAGGTGGAAGCCACAGGGACGCGAAGAATTGTTGATCTTTGGATGAACATAATGTTTTGACCTTGGTTAATAAATCTCTATGGGAATAGAAAGTTTGGCAAACATTTTGTAAGCATGGAGCTTAGAATTTGGTATAAACATTGTTTTGTTTTTATACCATCCTATCATTTGCATGCACACTTGCACTCACGTACACCCATTAGGATTTTCGCTAGATTAACTATGCCACAAGTGAAGATCTTAGGGATGTCATGGTTTGTTGGCATAGGGTGAGTATTCCCGACCGTCACATCGGGGGTACTTTGTGCATTATAGTTATTTCGCAAGCATGGTGAATCACTCCAATGAGTTCGTAATAAAAGCTGAAATCAAGATCATCAACACCTCCAAAATCCCGAAAGGAGCACTGCTGTTTTCATTAAGATTAAGTACATGTTCAGAGATGTACCAAAAGTAAAAATTGGATATTCAAGTGCTCCATTAAGTCTACTTTCTAATGCATCAAGAATCAACATTTTAGGAGACCCGTGCAGGAAGTTACAACCAAATCTTTGGGCGTTACACATTCTGAAATCAGCCCGGGACAGCTGGCACCAACAAAGTAAAAAGGGCGTAACTCACTTGTTCGGAGTCCGATCGGGATGAATGACCACTCGTTGGAAATATAATTTCAAGCACTTTGCAATGGAGCTAGGATTCAGTACATAATCAGTTCTGGAAGTAGAATAAAACTCGTGTAAGATGAACCAGCGATAAGGGACAACATGGAAGGAGGAGAAAATGGGATGAGAAACAATTGAGATCAAGGCTCGTGGAAAAGGCGGACATTGAATAATGAACAAGGACAACAATGTGATGATGATCTCCTCGCATGGCGGTAGGACTTCAAGAATTTTAAGATGGTTCATCATCTTACCGCATGGAGTTCAAGGATCAATGCTTAAGCATGGAGGAGGGCGCGCTACATCACAAGCATCAAAGGACGGTAACAATTCCTCAACCCTCTCTTTGTCCTTGTCATTCTAAATGCTTGTATATATGTATATGCCTTCAACAACCTTAGATGCAACTTTTGTATTTCTCTCTTGTTAAATAACATGGCTTCTAGGAGTACAACCTAGCTTTTGTTTTTGCTTATTGTCATCACCTTGTGCTCACCATGATGAAATAATTTCGGCTTGATCTTGCTCGTTGATATAATGTGACCGTTGCCGCTTTGTTTAAACTTTGTGCTTATTTATGCATGATTAAGCTATTCCTCTCTCTAATACAAATATGAAATTAATTAAATGCTAACTTAATCAT
Source organism: Cenchrus americanus (assembly GCA_947561735.1). NCBI lineage: Eukaryota > Viridiplantae > Streptophyta > Magnoliopsida > Poales > Poaceae > Cenchrus > Cenchrus americanus. The sequence continues at coordinate 63,466,434 of OX387241.1, forward strand.
TTGTGGAGGTCATGATAAAAATAAAAACCCATGGTTCCTTTCATGCTCTCAACTTTGGATGGGTCGAAGGACATATTACATTTTGCTTTTTAAAGTCATGCTAACCTTGTCATTAATACTCCTTGCGTTTTGCTCTACCTATCCAAAGCCTTATATATTGAGTGTAACCATAGATTACAAGAGTTATTGTTGGGTGAATTGATTCAAGGCTCGATTCTCTGGCTCGTGACTAAGAAGTTGTTCATTCCGTTTTTTTGTGTAACTTATCTTTTGCTAGCCTATTCTATCTGTGCATTGTGAGCTCCCACATCGGAAGCTTTGCAAACCTCACCGTATATCCACCCTTTAAACCAACATCATCTTTTGTGTTAACCTCCTTGACCTACCTAGCACTTGAGTATGGAGACGACACGTCACAAGAAGGTGCTTCAAAGGGAATATTTAAGTTCCCTCTCATCAAGACATCCGGTACCTACCTTAACACCACTTCCTCTTTGCTCGGGGATGAGCAAATGTCTAAGCATGGGGGAGGAGGTAGGTACTATGCAAATTAGAGTTTAGGGGAGATAAAAAATGAATAAGATAAGAGGATAAAATAAAAAAATCAAAGCACCTCGCACATGTCAAAAAGAAAAAAAAAGAAGAAAAAAGAAAAAGAAAAAAGAGAGTAATAATAGTCTCCCCCGGTTCTCTAGTTGCTTAAGGATTTTTCAAGGACTTCAAGATCTAGACTCATACTCATTTTTCCAACCATGTGCAATCCGATAACGAGGACTTCGTTGGGGCCTCGGGATCATTCTTTGCCATTTGCACATGTCCACCTATCTAAAAGTGTGAGTTCTTTATCTTCCCCTCTTTCTTGTGAACATTATTTTCCAATGACCTTTTTGACGAGTCATGATAAGTCCATGAGAAGCTTTCCTTGTTTTGATAATAGTCTCAACTTTAACATCTTGATAGGATAAAAACTTTCATATGACCTCCAAATAAAACCCTTCCACCAACAAACATGAGAGGGAAAGGATATAGATCAAGTAGGCTTGAGAGAGTTCATGAGCAAGATGCAAGAAGGTTTAAATTTTTGTACTTGGTTTAGCTCTTTTATGGACCTATTCGAATTTTGTGAGCATGATTGATTACTTGTGGACAGAGCTTAAATTATATCTACCCTCCATAGAGATGAAAGCTAGCTACATTATGGAATTTTAACAAATATAAACTTGGAGAGCATTATGCTTTCTCATGTGTGATCAAGTGCAGGGTATGAACAATGAAAGGCAATGCTGATATCCATTGAAAACTTACTCGAGGACGAGCAAGGTTTAAGCATGGGGGAGATGTTGACGGTGAATTTCCGTCAACCTAGAGTACTTGTTATACATCGGTTTCGATTATGATTTGCAACTAACCCGCCACTAGGCACACTAATGATGTAACAAGTTCACTTGTGAATGTGCTATTTGGAGTATGTTGTTTACGCAGGATTTAGGCACTAAAAGGAGCACTTCCGGGAGAAGTTCAATGAAAACTTTGTGAGAAGATCATGAAGCCCGACTCAAGTCAACACTCGAGGTGAACATGACTCCAAATGACCCAAGGACCACAATGTGAAGGCACAAAACTCCGGGGACTTAGACGAAAGATACAGAGGCTTGGACGAAAAGACTTCCTAACTATTCACGCGGATAAAGACGTCAAAAGGCCACACATCGAGAAGACAGAAACTCACAATTGCGAGAGAAGCTCGCTCGCGAAAGATGGGCCCGAAACAGGCCAAAAAGACCCTGGGTCGGCCGGCCCAGGCCGACCGTCCCGGCCCGTTTTTGTGGCGGTTCGGGCTCCACTTTGGACTAGGGTTGCTTTGGGTTATTAATAGTCTCGGTGCAAAAATTCGGCGGCATCCATCCAGAAGAACTCGGCAAAACCTAGGAGAGAGTGACGAAAGAAAACGACGGCTGCCGCGAGTCCTCAAAGTCGCATAGGGGATGGCCTAGGCCTGCCCTAGCCGCCATGGTCGCCTTGCACGGTTTAGCCATGGCGGAGTTCCGGAGCTAGTTGAGGTCATCAATGGTATGTACTCGGTGGAGATGATCTAAACATACTATTATGTGATTAAAGCACTTCATGTAATTGATCTTTTAGCGACTCGATTCCTCCTTTTATGATTTTTCTCTCGCTTGGCTATGCTTCATCTTCAATCTATTCTATAGATAGATTGCTTGGGGTGCTCTTGTAGTCATGGTGGCTAGAGGTGCGTACCGGATCAACCAAGTGTTTTCAACTTGTTCTTCGAACTCGCCATAGGCTAACCCGCACGAATAGGAGTGCGTTATGACAGGACGGTGGCTCCAAAAGGCGAGCGTCTTCGGAATCGGACCAGAGGATAGTAGTTTAAAGATGGCTTTGGATGAAGTGCATGTCACGCTTGCTCTTTTGGCTAGAACTACGACTAGAAGACGATAGGCCTTTGTTTCCCTTGCTTGCTCCTTACCTTGTCGGCGTTCATGGATGCGATCAACCTTACTTCTTATGCAATCAATGATTCGTGTTAGGATAGATCGATAGGTTAGATGGAGAATCCTGGAAGTTTGCTTCCGATCCTTGGACTGACAAATCTAGGGAGGACCCTCCTTGGTGAAAAAGACACCAAGTCACCCGTAGGCTTGCGGTGAACTTGAGCACGGTTTTGAACCGTCAAGATCGACCTGTCACGTCCAAGATGCTGATCAACAAGTTCCAGCGCTGACAAGAGAAGGCAAAGGAAAGAGAAGATTGGGCACGACATAATAAAGGACATTGGAGATGTCCATTTTTCAAGTACTGCTGGGAAGAAGGGATCAAGCTACCGACGACAGATCACTGTCCGAAGTGCAACAAAGCTTACAATAATAGCAACTCATCTAAAAGGGCTTGCTTTGATGACAGAAAACCTGCAACCAAAGAACGTTGTGGATTTGACAATCAACGGGTTACGATTCACGATCGGCTGGGGGCAAAGCTAGCGTCCACAATCGACTGGGGGGCAAGGCTAGGGTTCATGATCGGCTGGGAGGCCGAGTCGATGAAGAGTCAAATGATCAACTAGAAGAGATGGCTGATTCTCTGGTACTTGATGAGGATATTATCTACCGAGCTCCTGAACGTCGACGCACACTACAACTGGATGAAGAAGGGTCAAGCCAAACATGTAAAAAGCCTAATCCAAAATGGTGTCCAGATGGCTTGACCAAATCCCAGAAGAGAAGAGTCCAGTGCCTACGTCAGCTAGAACAACATGAAGAAGCAGAGAAACTTGTGCTGGACAAAAAGAAGGTTTGGTCTAAAGTTTGGCGTCCAAAAGCCTAAAGCCGATGGATTGGTTGCCCAAATGCCACTACAAGAAACTATTTAATCTGTGACACATTCTCCGCGACGTTTTCAGAAAACATCACGAATGTGCATTGCAGCCCAGAACACTGTGACGATTTGTTAAATTCGTCGTGATTCTATGATGTATTCCTGGTTTTCGTCATGGATGTGCATTGAAGCCCAAAACACTGTGACGATTTATTTAATTTATCGCGGTTCTACGACGTATTCCTATTTTTGTCACAAACACTGTGACGATTTGTTTAATTTGTCGCGATTCTACGATGTATTCCTATTTTTTGTCACGGATGTGCATCGATGGATATTGAAGCCCAAACCATCATGACGATTTGTTAAATTCGTCGCAATACGGCCCACAACACCGCGACATTTGAGCAGATTCGTCGCGATCCGTGAAAAAACAGCCACCTCACCAGCACCTAGGACCCACCACACTGCCACGCAAGCGCCACCTCACCCAGGCGCCACGTCACCACCACGCAAGCGCCCAGGGCCCACCTCACTGCCACGCAAGCGCCACCTCACCCAGGCGCCACCTCACCACCACGCAAGCGCCAAGGGCCCACCACACTACCACGCAAGTGCCACCTCACCCAGATGCCACCTCACTGCCACGCAAGCATCTAGGGCCCACCTCACTGCCACGCAAGCGCCACCTCACCCAAGGCATGAGTTCCTCATAAAAAAGGAAAACCTGCAGCCCAGGGGACTCGAACCCCAAACCTCACGCCTCAACCCGAGCGCTTCTACTACTAGGCTACCACTTTGTTTGTGACTATGTCTAACATTTAAATGCCTTTGAACCTATCTACCCAAAAGAGTAATAGGATTGAAGTTCCACATCCATCCAGACCGAGACTTCCCTTCCACAGCCGCTGCCTACCACAGCGGCGCCGCCCTGCACCGCCTCCGCCGCCGCCTACCAGAACCGACAACCCGCACCATCCCGCTGCTTTCCGTTGTCCGCGCCGCCACCACCATTCACATCTCGCCGCTGCCCATGCCAATGCCATCCATGACGCCACCGCCCACCTCTCCATCCCCCAGCGCCGTCGTCGCCTTTCCTCCTGCTGCCACTTACGCCTGAACTCCTGTCACTACCACGAGCTTCCCACGAGCTTCCGCCTTAACAAGGTGTGGCTACCACCGCATCCCCTTCATCCTCCCGACCGTCACCACCATGTGCGTGCTTGTCCCAGTGGTGGTGCCCGTGTCCGTGGTGGTGGATGGTGAGACAATGCGTGTAGCATTGCTAGTCCATTGACGCATCCAAGGCGCCCAGTGTCATTGCAGCTGAGGAAAGGTACATTTGTTTCTTGACTTTGTTGGACTTATAGATTTGAAGTGGTGCAAAGGTGTTGATTTGTGTCTTTTGTGTAATGCTTGATTAGATGGATAGAAGATGGGTTCATGGAAGGTTGTTTTCCTCTGAACACATTGATGGAGTCAGAAAATTTATGAGCTTCGTTGCAGAGAAGTTCAGTGACAATGTTGAGATTTTGTGCCCATGTTCAAGATGCCTGAATCACAAGTATCACTGTCAACCTGTTGTGAAGAAGCACATTTTGATGAATGGTATGGATAGTAGTTATACTCGTTGGTTTCATCATGGAGAGGATGTCAATGTAGATGTTGTTGAGCACCCTATTGATGTGCATGACAGTGGTGATGGGGGAAATGTGGGAGAGGATTGCGGTGTTGGTTGTGGGGAAAATGTGGGAGAAGATGGCGGTCTTGATCGTTTGGGGAACCTTATAGGAGACCTACATCTTTGCGACGATAGAAGGAAGAAAGAATGCAAAAAATGAGGATGCTGCTACATACCCTCATGACTCAGAGTCATTTTTCAAAATAGTCATGAGAGAGGCAAAGCGTCAGCTTTATCCTGGTTGTAGCAATTTTTCAAGGTTCTCATTTGTGGTTAACCTTCTTCATATGAAGTCCTTGTACAGAATAAGCAATTCTGCATTTTTTGCAATATTGAAGTTGTTGGCTAAAGCATTCCCAGAGGGCAATGCACTCCCCAAATCATACAATGAAGCAAAGAATCTTTTGAAGGAATTAGGTCTTGGATACGAATCGATACATGCGTGCGGCAATAATTGTGTTTTGTTCAGAAAGAGATATGCCCACCTTGACAAGTGTCCAGTTTGTGGTCTTTTGAGATGGAAAGATGAAAAAAGAAAGAAGATTCCACAGAAGGTGTTGAGGCATTTTCCGCTAGCACCTAGGTTGAAGAGGCTCTTTGCAACCAAAGAAGCATCACTACTAGCACAATGGCACGACCGACAGCGGCAACCCAGTGAGAAGGAAATGAGTCACCCAGCTGATGGTGATGCATGGCAAGATTTTGACAAAGAATATCCGGAATTTGCTAGAGATGTAAGAAACATCAGGCTTGGCCTTGCTACTGATGGGTTCAACCCATTTTCGAACGAACACAAGATACGGCATGTGGCTTCGTGTTTGTGGTGCCATACAACCTTCCACCTTGGGCATGCATGGAGGAGTCCAACTTTATTATGGCTTTGCTTATACCAGGTCCTAAATCCCCCAGGAAGGATTTTGATGTATTTTTGGAGCCTCTGGTGGAAGATTGGATTGAGCTTTGGAAAGTTGTGCGTGCTTGTGATGCCAATACTCGCAAAATGTTTGACCTTCATGCTGCAGTTTTGTGGTGCATCCATGATTACCCTGCTTTGAGCACTCTTTCAGGTCGAACCACAAAAGGTTATTTTGCATCACTGTGACAAGCACCCTCTTTCCTACGGCCTAAGGAGCAAAATTGGTTATTTTGGACACTATTGTTTCCTTCCAGAGGGACATCCATTGCGGAGAAACAATCTGTTTGTCGGCCTTCATGAAACCGATGATCCACCAAGTCAATTCACTATGGAAGAACTGTTAGCTGAATTGGAGAAAGCAATAAATCCGCAAGTATGTAGGAAAAGTTCTAACTTTGAAGGTGCTCATGTGAAAATATGGAGCCACATGATGTGTTTATGGAAGTTGCCATACTGGCATAAATTGAAGTTAAGGCACAATCTCAATGTCATGCACATCGAGAAAAACATATGTGAGAGCCTGATTGCGACAATTCTCAATATACTTGGGACGACAAAGGACACAGTTAAAGCTAGGCTTGATTTGAAAGATCTTGGAATTAGAAAGGAGTTGCAATTTAAAGAGAATGGAGATTCATGTGAGATGTCAAAGGCTCGATATACTTTGTCCAAAAAGAAGAAGAAGGCCTTTTGTGATGTTCTAAGAGAGGTAAAGTTTCCAGATGGCTTTGCTTCCAATATCTCAAGATGTATAAATGCTGATGGAACCAAGGTACAAGGCCTCAAAACGCATGATTGTCATATCTTGTTGCAAAGAATATTACCTGCTGCTATGAGAGGTTTTTTGGACAAGGATATATACGAAGCATTAGCAGAATTAGGGAAGTTTTTTAGCGAACTCTGCAGCAAAACCCTTAACAAGGATGTGTTGGCTGAAATGAAGAAAGAGATCCCTATAATTCTGGTGAAACTTGAGAAAATATTCCCCCCGGCTTTCTTTGATGTGATGATACACCTTGCTGTACATTTACCTGATGAGGCTTTGCTCAGAGGCCCTGTGCAGTATGGGTGGATGTGCCCAATTGAGAGGCGGTTGTATACTTTGAAGCGCTATGTGAGGAACAGGGCACGACCAGAAGGGTCTATAGCCGAGGCATATATTGCCGATGAATGTTTGACATTTTGCTCTAGATACTTGGATGGTGTTGAAACAAGATTTTATCAAGAACCAAGGAACATAGGTTTTTCTAATGAAGAGGCCTATGGTGCTGACATTTTTGGGCATGGAGTTCATTTTATGTTGGCGCCTGAGCTTGTATATGATGAAGATTGCTTTGATCAAATGGTGTGGTATGTGTTGAACAACTCTAGTCAAGCTGAAAAATATGTCACGTAAGTTCTGACCATTATACTTCTGTACAACTTTGTGTCTTCTACATATGCTTAGTTATTTTTTATATATGCAGAATGTTCAAAGAAGAATTAGAGAGACAAGGGGTGCCTAACATTGAAAAAACAGCCCGGCTAGGATTCCAGACTTGGTTCAGGAACCATGTGAGTTTACTCTCATAATATTTTAGATAACCATATTTTGTAGTATAGATTTTGATGGGCTGTGTGTTGCATGATAGATCATGAAGTTGAGGAATGATGGTCAAGAAGAGATAGATGATGATCTATTTACCTTGGCATGTGGTCCTGATTTCAGAGTCAAGAAATACACCTCTATGATTATGAGTACTCCTATTTCCGTGTTCAGCATTCAATATGCTTGTGCTATACTTCTATGATTATTGCCTTAAGTTTATTTGTTGAGTTCATTTTTTCTTGACTGAATTATTCTTCCTTGTCAATCCAGAACATTTCTGATTGCCCTAGTATTTGACTAAGTTACACTAATTGGATTACCAGAAGTGGGTGGTGCGGCGAGCGTACAAGTATCAGAAGATGGCGGTGCGGCTGGCGTACACCTACCATCGGTGACCTCAAGCTCTTACCCCAAGATGTACTCAACCGACCCCAAGATCTCCATCGCGAACCAAAAGACATCCAGCACGAAGCCCAAGACCTCCACCATGCCAGCGAAGGGTGGTGCGCAAAAGAAGCCACAAGCACCACGTCAGATCACAAGTTTGTGTTCCTTTCATCTACCTCCTCTATATGGTATAATCTCCTACTTCTGTGATGAGATGAGTGCTTAGGGTGCATATGCTTTGAATGACTTGCCATTGTATACTTGCATAGCTATGATTTACCTCTGTCAGTGTTAGCTTATGTTTATTTCGCGCAGTGATTTGCAAACCTCTGTCAGTGACTTGCTCAATTAGTCATGGAAGAATGTTAGCATATATTACTATGGTTAAATCTATGTGGGCTATAGTGCATGATGAAATATATAACGTTTAATTGAAAGTCTAAAGCCTTATAGGACTCTGAAAACCTGAAACTGGTGATGCATCTGGACCTTTTGGTGTTATATTATAGCTATGATGGTAGCACTGTCTTTGGTAGCATGGAATATTTAATTCTTGTTGAACCATTTGCAAGCTATGGTAAAGTGTAGTACTGTGTTCTAAAACTATGGTTAAGTGTGAGGTACTGATAATAGATGACTTGCCTTACTTGCACTCTACTAGTCGATCGGTTTCTTTTTGTGTGTGTGTGCATTGTGGTTGTGGTGGTGGCAGCCAATGAAATATAATGGACTGGCTTGCTGCCTGGCTTGCTGTATTATTTGCAAGCCATAAATAGACCTAGCAGCACCGGTATATGAAATTATTGGGCTGCCATGGGCATATATAACTAGTAGCAAGCAACAGCCAGGAGTGGTCTGTCTGCTTATTCGCTCAACTGGTCTTCACCTGACGAAACAGCCAGGAGTGCAGGAGAGAGGAGGTGAGATGGGTATAGGTAGTACTGTAAACTATTCACACAGACACAGAAGTAGATAGCTATTATTTACGGGCATCGCAACCACGCTGTGGGGGCCCTAATACTTTCTTGTTTTCTCTTGTCTCTTAGAAACACCGCTGGAGGAGTACGAAGAGCTGCGTCTCCGAAATTGTATGCAAAACAGTGCACGGCTAAAGCAGCTAGGAATCGTTGACAACTATCCATACTTTCGAATATCTGCCATTTCTCAAGGAAATAACAATACCAAACAACATAATGAAAACTCAGAATCTGCATATGATCCTTTACAAGATGATGATGCTGAAGGAGATTCCATCTCATCAAATGGCACAACAAAGGTGCTAGTTCTTCCAACTTCCCAATCCTTTGTTGTGTTCTTACTAATACATTTTCCTTCTATGAAAACTCTATTCACTAATCCATGCTTCTATTTCTACCAGGCCAGTAAGACGAAGAGATGCTACAGCACTAAGAATCAAACTTCAGTTGCTCCTTCGTGTGGTGTTAGGTTTGGGTCTCGTAAGAGGGTTTTTGCACATGAACCACCCACTAGACGTAAAAAGTCAAAGGAAAGCAATGCTCAGCCTGCTAAACCAAGTGACCTCCACCTCCACATGCCAGCGGCTGAACCAAGTGACCACGTGCCAGCGGCTGAACCAAGTGACCACGTGGTAGCTGTTGAACCAAGTGATCACGTGGCAGCTGCTGAACCAAGTGACCACGTGGCAGCTGTTGAATCAAGTGACCATGTGCCATTTGCTGCTGAACTAAGTGAGCTTCATGTGCCAGTTGCTGCTCAAGGTGAGTACCATGTTTCTTCTATCATTCTGTAACATTTGTTTACATGATTAATGCAATCTAACTTGCTACATCTCTTTAGATGATGCAATTGATGCCATTTCTCAGTCTCACAATCTCACTCATATGGCCAGCGAAGGTGGTTCTTTCTAGTTCCATGTGTGTAGCACTCATGCTAACCTTTGATTTGTGATGAATGCTAACTTACATCTTCTTACTAGATGATGGAGCTGATGGCATTCCCGAGTATGATGGTGACGAGGATAACATTGAAGGTGATTGTTCATTATTTGTCATATTGCATATCACATTGTTGGTTATGTTGTTGCACGCTAATAGCAATTTCATTGATCATTTATTACAAGGAGTAGAGGTGCCTTGGAATCGAGGAGTTAACATGGGGCATGGCCTCCAGAGGATAAATAGATCTCGCTGTGGCAAGATACCCATCATTATACCTGAAGGAAGCAACAGACCCCTCACACCTATTATTGCTGCCAAATTTGCCACTGAATGCAATATTGCAGTTAGAAACCATGTGCCTGTGTTGTTGCATTGGAAGGAGTACAAGAAAAGACCTGCATTGATTGAAGCTTTTTTGGGATGCCTTCGTGTAAGTTATTCTCTAAACTTTCTGGATCTGCTAGCAAATATGGTAGGAATCATGACATGACTTTTAGCTTACAACTATGTTAAATTAGTGAAATGGTACTCATTTTGTGGCTGCTACTTATACACAGCTTTTGAGTTGTTTTTGTTCATGACATGACTGTGTTTTTATAGATGACAACTGATAAGCTGACGACAACTATGTACTGTTTGATATTTATCTTATCTGAAGACAATTGATAAGCTGAAGTTAAATGTCTTGCAAGCTATTTCTTTTTTCAAATATTATATTTCTTATACGTGTTCCATCTGGATAGGCCAAGTTTGACATCAACACTGATGATGCTACAGTTAGAAAGGGTTGTGTTGAGATGATGAAAACTGCAGTTCGCCAACAATGACATAGGCTGAAGGAAAATTTTTTGATCCTTTCTGACTTCATTTGGTCACGAGGACTTCTCCAATGAACCCGCCGAAAAGTGATGATGAGTGGCTTCGCCTTGTGGAAGCATGGAAGAAACCTGAAAAAATGGTACACAAAACCAACTATTGCCTTGTACTTCCTACTTTGGCACTTGTCTAACTTTTGTTCTTTATATGATGTAGGAGAGTTGTCAAAAGAACAAAGACAACCGGGATTTGGTCAAATTCCCTGGTACAACTAGATCATGTAGCTATCCAGTTTTTGTAGAGAAATTGGTAAGTTAGCCATGGTTATTTGCAACATTGCAAATCAGTTTTGTTCAAGTTAACAAGTTGTTCTGTTAGGTTTTAGCAAATCAATGATGTTTAATTTCGTGCTGCACAAATACGAAGTTCGTTGCTGCACACATGAAGTTTCTTGCTGCACAAATATGAAGTTTCTTGCTGCACATTGTTTTCAGGTAAGCCTGCCACTGGGGAGGGTATGGACAAATCCACTCTTGTTCATACCCAAATCCAAATAATTATTATCCATTTTTTACCCTCCCCATTCCCACCCATACCCAATGGATAACTAGTTTTGTACTAGATTCTATACATACCCAATCGATTATTTGCACCCTCCCCACACCCTACCCTCCCCATTTCTTCAATGGATAATTATTTATTACCCATACCCTCCCCATTTGAGGTGGGTGTGGATTTGAATATGGACAATGGATAAAAATAACAGGCATATTTTCAGGCAGGCGAGAATGAGGGTAATGAATTGGATGTGTTTGGTTTGTTCAAGCTGACTCACTTCAGCAAGAGGAAGAAGGGCTACATGCCTAATGTACAATCTGCCATTGTAAGTTTGTTCTCCTATGCATGTTGTTTTCAGTTGCTTATTTTAAATTGTTCTAAGTTACAAATGTTATTTGCTGTTGTCTTGCTAGATTGAAATGGAGAACCGGTTGGCTGCAGCACCAATTGAAGGTGAAGAACCAAGGCCTGCAACTCAGGTTGTAGCTGATGTCCTCCATGAAAAGTGCAAAAACAATACATTCCTTCAGAATGCGGGGATCGTGTCTGGGAGACCAAGATCTAGTGCAAAGAGTGTTCAAGCACAACTAGAAGTGGAGATAAGGGCCAATGGTGACCTTCAATCTGTTGTGAGAAGCCATCTTGTCGAAATTGAAGTTTTGTCAAGGCAACTGCAGGAAATGGAACAGGCAAGGTTAAGGGACAAGGAGGATATGGAGAAGAAGCAAGCTGCTTTAGAAGCGAAACTTGAACGTTTGCTCGGTCAGGCATGAGGGTATGTTATATTTTCCTGGAACCAAGCATATGTTGTTTTGCTAGTTGGATTGCCATATGTTGCCCTTTGTTTGTCCTTGCATGGATCTGGATCCTTGTTTACCCTTGATGGATGCACACAGCATGCGATTTGTGTGTTAGCTCTCTAGAAGTTTATGTTACTTGTTAGCTTGTTAATACTAACATGATACTTGATGTGGATTTGTGATTTAGATATTTGGGCACATCTGTTCCACCTAGTTTTTCTAATATTTGTGTATTTGTGGTTCAGTGGTTCTATATTGTAGGAAAGGTTCTATATGTTTTCTTCTAAACAATCTAGCATGCTACTAGCTACATAATATTGTTTTTGTCTTGTTAGCACTGCAAGTTAACTGTCTTTTTTTTGTTTCGAGGTTGACATCCTGGTGACCTGCTGGTGGCTTATGGTGAGAAGTTGTTGGCTCATGGTGTGATATACAACTGATGCTCCTGGCGACCTGCATGTCTTTTTTGTTGGCCTTGCCTTGTTTCTGATGCAAAATGTGGCTGCTATATAGAGTTTTTTTGTTGGTTCATACTTTTGTTTGTGGAGCTTCATTTTTGCCGCTGAATAGATGCTAATGAGGACCTGTTGTATAGATGCTGCTGATGCAAACTTTGCAACAGATTTTTGTGTTGTGATGCTTCTGATGCAAAATGAGACTGGAAAAGATACAAATGTTAAATTACAGAAAATTATGTGATTGTCTTATGGGCTGAATTTGATTGTATCTAAGTTAAATTCTGTATGAAAGATTGTTGTGTTTATTATTCTGTGGATTAAATGTGATGAGTATTTTTGGTGGGCTGAAATGATTTCAAGGGGCTGAAATTCTGGGCCGAAATGTGGCCCACTGCTAGAATAGGGCCTGTCACACAGGGGTCCTAAAAATTCCACGTCATCACGCCACGTCATTGTCCACGTCATTGTTGTTGTCCAGGTCAGCTGCCACGTTAGCAGCCATATGGCAAACTGCGTCATTGTCCATGTCATTAAAACCATCTGAGTCAGCAGCCATGTGGCACGCCACATCAGCTGCCAGGTGGCACACCACGTCATCAGCCAGGTGGCATCTACGTCGGCATCCAGGTGGCATCCACGTCGGTATCCATGTCACATCAGTCAACAGCAATTCGTGATGATTTTATTTTGTCACGGATAGTGAGCCATGGGTTGGGCTGCATGGGCCTCGAGGCTGCTTTCTGTCACACCCTGAAATTTCCAATTTCAGGATGTGAATAGGAAAAAAAAATTAAACAACGATTTAGTCTAAATTTTAAAATTTTGCCCAGGTTTTATTTTTTTTTTCTTTACAGGAAATATAGTGTAGGAAAAAAAAATCCTTGGTTTGATTTTCTCTAAATTAAATAAATAGTTGTGTGTGTGTTGCATTCATGCCGTTGCATTGTTCTTGGGTGTTTGGGTTCAAATCTTGATTTGAATTCAAATGTTTGTTTCAAACAGAAATAGAAGTTCAAAAAAAAAAAAACAAACCTTTCCCTTCCCCCTTTTCAGCCGCAGCCCGCCACCCAAACCCCCTTGCTCCAGCCCAGCAGCCCACTTTTCCTTTCGGCGCTCAACCCAGTTCGCGAAGTCTGCTCGCGCTCCCTCAGCTTTCCCCCGCGGGCCGCCGCCGCCTCCCTTCGGCCGCCACGGCCCGGCCGGCCGGCGGCCCGGCCCGGGCCCACCGCGCGCGCGCGCGCGCCCCCCCGCCGCCGACGAGCGGGGCCCGCTCGTCGGCTTCTTCCTCGCGCGGCCCGCGCCGCCGCTCGCATCCGCGGCCGGCCGGGGTCGGGCTCGGGTTCAACCCCGACTCGGCGTCCGCGCCATCTCGCCCCGGGCCCACGGGCCCGCTCGCCTAGGGGCTCCGCCCTATAAGAGCGCCGCCGCCCCCCTCGGTTGCGTCCCCTAGCGCCTCGGGCCCGGTGCGCCGCCGCCTCCTAACCCTAGCGCGCGCGCCGCCGTTCCTCCGCTCCGCCGCCGCGTCCGGTCGTCGGGCGACCGCCCCGAGCGTCGCCTCAAGGTGAGGAACACCTCGGTGTAGTCTCGCTCGGGTTTCCGTGCCGCGCTCTCGTCGCCGCGCTCGCCGCCGGCGGCCGTCCGCCCCGCCGCGCGGCCCCGCCGCCGTCGTCGCCCGTGCGCTTGCGCGGTGCCCCGGTCGGTTCCCCGCGTCGCCGGCTACGCGCGGTGCGTAGCCCGTCGAAAACCGTGACTCCTAGCCTCTAGACCGACCGCGTCGCCGAATGTCGCCGGAGCGACGCCGCAGCTCGTCGCCGGCGTCCCGCCGCCGCCTTTGCCTGCGCTGATCCAGGGCCGTTGGATCGCCGATCCACGGTCCAGGTTAGATGGACCTACCGGTCAAAGCCACTTATGCTAGTCAAACCGGCACGCTTAGATCCCGACCGCCGGATCTAGATCCAATGGACCAGATCCACCTCTTCAGTGTTAGCCGCACGTTTTTGTAAATTAAACCCTAAGTTTTTACGGAATTGCAACCCGGTCCTCCCACCTTAAGAAACCTTTTCGAATAGGTCCTGTTTTCTTCAGTTTAGCCCGAAAACTTAAGTTTTATTTACAATTTAGTCCTAAAACTTGTTTTAATCATAACTTTGCCGTTTTAGCTCCGTTTTTAGCGTTCTTTATATCCACGCGATCGTCTCGATGAGTAGAACGACTTTTTGCCCCTGTTTAGTTCTGTTAGTACTGTTTGGTGATTGTTTCTTATTTTATTCCATTGTATGCTTGTATGTGAATGATGTGGTGCGTAGAAGACGGTTCGTTCGTGGAGAACGCTGGAGTTGAAGATTTCCAAGGTCTTGAGCAGCAGCACACGTTGGTAGAAGGCAAGTCCTTGCTGCATTCCCGTTGATCCTATTACAACATGCATTTTAATTACACCGTTATTTATTATTGCTATGCATTAAATTGATGGGTCCTATTGCTAAGGTTTGACTAGTTTTGTTTATCCTGTGCCTTGATCAACCTGGGTTTATGTTTATGTTGGGTAGACCATGCTTAGTTGCTCAACTTGGGTTTATGGTGGTTTTGATGAACAATAATGTTAATCTTGCTTTATTTATGTTGTACCTTTCATTAAACAAGATCACCTGTGTTAATCGGAACATGGAGAACCACCCAGGAAAACAATGCTACCACAAGACATATGGCTCTGTCTTGGCTTAATAATTAGTGAACCGGGTGTTAGGTATGCTTTACCTGATAAGGGTTGGGGGCCGGCGGGTAGTGGCGTATGGACTGCTCGGGCGTAGGTGTGGGCTTAGCTAAGACACGGTACTCGTCG
This sequence comes from Cenchrus americanus, assembly GCA_947561735.1. Lineage (NCBI taxonomy): Eukaryota > Viridiplantae > Streptophyta > Magnoliopsida > Poales > Poaceae > Cenchrus > Cenchrus americanus. The sequence goes on from OX387241.1 coordinate 63,481,732, forward strand.
GGAGCTTTATACGTTGCACCGACCGGGTAACCTAGCGGGCGGCCTTCATGCCGGGGATCTTTGTAACGGCCTCGTAGCGTCCCTATGCAATCACACCTCGGTAGTGTGGTATGGTGCACGATCGGCATCGCATGGTTGGGTTTAAAGTTCTTCGGGACTTTTACGCGACTTGTGGGTAAAGATGTACGACCTCTGCAGAGTGTAAAACTAACTAGTTAGCCGTGCCCACGGTCACGGGCGGCCTGGACCCTCACATGATTAATCTATGGAAGATGGATTAAACCTGTTGCATTTACTTTCGTTCATGATGATGATGCTTATGTTAATCTTTGGGTTGGTATAAACTTACATTTGCTAGTAATATAGCTTGCTTAATAAAATTTGACCAACTAAAATGCTGACCTGCCATGCAACCCCAAGCTTCCACCATAAAGCCTTTGCATGTTGTTATAGATCTTTTCCCTTGTTGAGTACGACATGTGCTCACGCTTGTTGTTCTTTTATATGCATCTACACAACCCGGTTGCTGCTCAGACGGACGCTTTGAAGACTTTTACGGGAGAGTTCGGTGGTTTCTAGGCGAGCGTGCCACCGATCGGTACCGTGGAGACGTCCTTTACCGCTGCTAGTACTCGTTTATGTTACGATTACGAGACATTCGGTCATGTAATAAAGTTTTAATACTCTCTTTACGCTTTTACACCGTGTTTTGGTATACACCGAGTCAACGCATGTGTGAAACTTGATCCCGGCGCACATGTGTTCTATGCATTCGGATTTGCCCTTAAATCCGGGTGTGACATGCTCCGTGATGATTCAGATACGTCACGGATCGCGACATTTATTAAGGGAACGTTGAGAGATTTAATCATGACGCTTATTCCACCACAAAAATGTAAATTGTCGGGGATGCTGATTTGCGATGAATTTAATTTAATCCGCGACAGAATGGTTACGTCACAGATTAAATAGTTTCTTGTAGTGTGCGTTAGCAATTGTAAAAGTCGATTGTCTTATCGTGCCTATCGGCCGATCGAGTTTTTGAGCTATAGCCGATTGCTGATGTAATTGTAGAATAGCCAATGTCTGTAAAGAATCACCTTTAGTACAAAAATATAAAACCGATGTGCAAGATCAGTATATTCGGTTAGACCCGATACATATATCGCCTTCAGAATAAAAAATACATGTTTACCTCTTCTGCTTTGGATTACAATGACATTACAACTCAGATCTACAGGTTACATACATTATCAAGAGATTACAAGAAGGGTACTGTCCTAACTCCCCATATGATGAGGATATTGACTCGATGAATGGGAGAGAGGCACACGCGAAGAGGAAACGAAAGATTAAGATCGTCACCCGATTCTGTAATCTTCCGCCGGAAGGAGCCCGAGTTGATGACAAAGATGGTCGTTCCTTTGGCACGCTCCTCCTCTGATAAATGTGTAGCAAGACACCCTACCTATCTCCTTTTCTCAAAGATAGATACTCACAAGGATTCTTCTAGCTATGATGCCTCCTGGATTTTCAAAAGGAGACGAAGAAGAAGAGGGTGTACTACACAACTTCACAAGAATTCTTCTAGCTACGAGGAAGAAAAGAAAGAGAAGAACAATCATACAACAAGAGCCTGAGATCCATCTGAGTTAGTTGAGACATGGTCGATGAGAATGGGTTTCCTTCTATCAGGCTTCAGGCCTATTTATAGCCTCAAGATGCAAAAGAGATAACTACAAGAGGGAATTGAAAAAGGGGAAATAAAGAGCATCTGATGTGGTCAAAGCAAGAACAGTTTCCCCGTGAAAGCCTCAGGCTGGACAGTGGGCAGGCATGCAGTGATACGTTTCCCAAAATCCAGGAGCTGGCGTTGAAGAGAATTAAAAATAGAGGGTGACCCTACTCAGTACTCCAGAAGAGGAGGCTCCCAAGATTCTTCTCTCTCTAAATTTCCAGCAACAACGACAAGATTTGATGCATAACTAAGATACAATGGATCTTCAAGAAGAAACTTGTCAAGGAATGGAAATTATCGTGTTTTCCAGAGAAATCTCTCGGAGGAGTATGCCTCTCATTCCTAACAAAAGGCCGATTTGGTTCATGGATGAAAAGTGATGATGATACAAGGAGGAGTTTTTACAGTGGTAAAGTTGAACCAAATCATAAAGGAGCACCCACAAATACATATGAGAATTCATTCATCAAGGAGTGATACATTGAATCAAATAGCAATCAAGAGATGGAGGTCATCACTCATAAAAGGCCTTATCTAACTCTATCCTAGTCTGAGTTATTTCTTCACCTATACGATCTAATTCTTGAAGAAGAGCTGTCCTCCTAGCTTCAAGAGTCTCCAACTTCTCCTCCTTATTGGCAATCACTAGACGAAGGCCACGTTCTTGCCTGGATGGATGATTTAGTTGATTTGCACAAAAAGTGTTGATGTTTGAAATAATCTTCTCTACGGTATCACAGTTTGGAGACAAGAAGAAGGATAAACATCAGGAAAGAAGAAATCATGGGAACAAGAGAAGAGGAAGAGGACCGAGCCATCCTTCTAGTCCTTTAGATCTGTCATCTTTCTTTTGTAATGGCTTCTTCTTCTTCCTCCTCCTCTAGAAGGAGGCCAGCAATATGTAAAGACCGATGGAAGCGTTCGGTCAAAATGTTCAATACGAAGCGTTGGAAGTTGGCCAATAAGAGCCAATCACAACTTACAAAATTACAAATAAAATCTAAACTATGCCTAAGAGATGGATCGCATTACTGAAGTCCAGGTGCAGGTGGTCAACCGCCTCTATCTCCTGACGGTCAGCATCGGCCGAGCCAGGAATCAACTGCTCCTGACTGCGTAGGGCTTGAACTTGACGGGCGACGGAGTCCCTCTGTTCTTGGTGTCGAGGACAACATAGGGGTCCCCTAATAACGGGGGAAATCACCCCTTCCTAAAAATAAACAATTAAGCGCAAATACAAATCTCCTCCCATGCCGACCAAAGCAAAAGAGGCCCACAGCCCAAAAAGCCTCAACGGCCCATCAAACCGCCAGACGCGATAGCCCTCGGGTGAACCTCCATCTCGCTCGAGGGGCGGGCACCGCACCACAAAAACCCCCCGCCTCGCTCGAGGGCGTGGCGCCCCTTCAACGTGTCTCCATCTCGATCGAGGGCCTTGGCCCCTCGGGCGAGTTCCCATCCCGCTCGAGGGTTCCGACCCCTCGCGTAAGCCTCCGCCTCGCTCGAGGCCTCCCTTGGCCCGCGGCGCCCCGCCTGCTCCCCCGACTGGGGCATTAAAAGCTCTGACACATCACGGGCGCCTGGGTCAAAGGCGAATCCCCGCCACACCGGTCTCCTGACACCGCCTGGGATTCAGATCCCGGCGCTGTTCGACCAACCCGCCGTTGTGCAACCATCCCCGATGCTGTGCGGGTACTGTGCGGGATAGCCGGTGTCACTCCGTGGCATTGTGCTGCCCATTCCCGTCCTTCCTCCACGCCGCACCCCTCGAAAAAGGATGGTGGCACCTTCAAAAAGCGTACGAACACCGACCCGGTGCCAACCCAGGATGACGCCATGACATGAGGATGATGGAGCGCATCTCCTCTGTCACCCTCTAGCCCTGTGCGGCCATCCCCGTCGTTGTGCCACCATTTCGGGCACTGCAGGGCCATCCCCAACACCGTGGTAACTCGAGCTGACGGGACGCCACCACGCCGACCATTGTATAGCTCTCGATCCTCCATCAGTCGGACCCTCGAGCTGGCGTACAGACGACGACCAAGCAAGAGCTACAGCATGACCACCCTCGAAGCTGACCCTGGAGCCACCACGACGCATGCCAGGGCTGAGATTCACCAGGATGGCCATCAAATCACAAGTACTGTGTGCCATGCCGCCACACTACACCTAAATCCATGCGGCACAACTATAAACTGCCTCCCCTTGGTCTATAAAAGGAGGAGGCGCCCCCCTAGCCGCGGGGACGACGGACAGCACAACCACTTGCTCTTCCACCCTCACCCCAGATATTGGCATCTGCCTCAATCAACTTGCAGGGACTTGGAGGCTTCTCCTCCTCTCCCGCCTTGCTTGTAGCCCCCTCTACAAGCACCACCGTGCCTTGCAATACAGCGCCATGAGCGCACCCCTACTGGACGTACGACCCACGGCCGGAACCAGGATAAACCTCATGTCCCATTGTTGCTTAGCACTGGCCATCAAGAGACCGATCTCAGCGCATCTACTAGTTACTGTCGGGACTACTTTCCGCGCCGACAGTTGGCGCGCCAGGTAGGGGAATCACGCTGAGATCAGCTCCTCACCAGCAGTCTCGACGGTGATTCGCACCGAGATCACGTTCTAGAGGTATGCCATGGGCAGCTCGGACCCCTTCCCAGCAGGATTCGAGATCCGGTTCGGGAGCCTGAACTTCCAGTGCACAGGGAGCGGCTATCTCATGTGCCTCACCAACCACGAGGAGCTTCATCCGTGGCGGTCGACCGAGCCAGGCCCAATGCCCTCCATGCCTGCGACGGACGCTCCAACACCCACCTAGGTGGCTGCTGTGAGCACCTCGACACCTCGGCACCGCAAGCGCTCAGGCCAACGCTCGCGCCAGGCGCGCATGGAGCGGCGCCGGGCCGCACGCGCTGCAGCACGAAGGGACGCACCCACCGACAGAGAAACACCGCCTGCGGAGGAGCACAGGTCGCGGGGTCGCGGTTCCCCTATGGGAAGCGCAACGCTGCCACGACATACGCCTCATCCGTCAGCACCGACGGCCGCATACAAGGATCTTCCACGCCACCACCTGCTGGCGGTCCGGAACCTCATCGCTACCACCAACGACAAGTTGTACCACGGCTCGGCCAGTGAGCTGTCGGTCGCGACCTCACATGGTTACACCGAATGGGACTTCTCCGGTGTACCGGACCATGTGATGTTCCAGTGGTTCCTCGATGCCGCGGACTACTGGTTTGGATGCTCTGATGACTCCAGCATCGGAAGTTATGACCCCGCGCGTGAGTGCTTCATGGTCGTCGTCGACGAGCATGCCGACAGCGCGAACGAAGCGGGTGACGGAGACGCACCCCAGAACCTAGGGGAGAACCTACCTCCCACCCTGCTAGCGGGAGGCGCTGACATCACCGCACAGCTGGCCCAAGTGCGCGACCTCGAGGCTAATCTCGCGGACGAGTACCGACAGGTGTGGCTCATGCGTGCCACCATCACGGGAGAAGCCTCGGTGTGAGGCGAACGCGTGAGAGAGTTAGGCAGGCAGGCCCGCGAGCGCATCAACACTGACTTCAACGTTGGCGACCCGCACACACCGCCCCGGGCAAGCCAGAAGCTCATCACAGCGGTGACGCTGCTCTAGGCCATGCCCGAGCCATCGACGCCCGAGGCACGCAACCTGCACCGTGAGGCGCAGGCCCTTATCGAGCAAGCGACTGTGTAGCAGGCCGAGAGCTCCGCATCCCGCATATGCAACCAGTCCAATGCGCCGGATGATGGTGGCATGCAGGACCAGGAGGCGTCCATCCACGCGGGCGGTGCAGCGGGACGGCCAGCGAGCCAGGGTAGGATGCCGGTCAGGGAGCGGATCCTCGACACGTGCGGCCAAGTCCACGACGGCGATGCTCATAACGTCCTGAACGCGAAGAGAAGGGGCGATGCGGAGGCGCAAGCGGCAGCGGGCTACCACCCTCGGCGAGGTGGTCGCTATGATAGCCGAGAGGACCGCTCGCCAATGACAGAACCCCCGGGAACCCCCGTGTTCAGCCGGGAGATTTGCGCGGCGAGCTTCCCCCAGCGCTTCCGCCAGCCCACCACCATCACCAAGTACTCGGGGGAGACAAACCCTCGGGTATGGCTCAACGACTACCGCCTGGCTTGCTAGCTGGGTGCGCCACCACCGATGCGGTGATCATCCGCAACCTGCAGCTACACCTTGCTGATTCGGCCCAGACATGGCTCGAGCACCTGCCGCCCAGCCAGATCCATAGCTGGGACGACTTAGTCCGCACATTTGTGGCGAACTTCCAGGGCACATACGTGCGCCCTGGGAACTCCTAGGACATGCGGGCATGCACCCAAAGGCCCGGCGAGTCGCTCTGGGATTTCATACGACACGCCTTCCTCGAGGGCACGACCTGTCGGAACCTTGTGCGCGAGCATGGACGGAGCCCGCTAGTCGACTCCAACGAGCTATTCGACATCGCCACCAGCTTTGCTTTCGGAGACGAGGCGGTTGTGGCCATTTTCGACGGGAAGAAGGCAAGCGTGTGGACGCCGCGCCCGCGGAGGGCAGCAAGTCCAAAGAGCCCACGAAGAAACAGAAGTGAGGCAAGAAGGGCAAGAAGCCCCGCTGCAACACACGCGAGCAGGGACGTGACGAGGACAACGATGAGGCCCTCGCTGTCGACCCTGCTCGCAAGGGCCCTTGAGCCCCCCCCCCCCCGATGCCTCGGTGTGTTCGACGACATGCTAAAGAAACTGTGCCCGTACTACAAGACTCCCGTCAACCACACCCTCGAGCAATGCGACGTGCTCAAGAAGTACTACAGCTGCATCGCCGCGAGGGAGGACGAGGCCAAGAAGGACGGTGGTGACGGGGGTGCCGGCGGTTTCCCCGCCGTGGAGAATGTCTTCCTCATCTTCAAGGGGGCGACGGTGGACATGTCCAGCAGCCAGCGCAAGCGAGAGCGACATGAGGTCCTCATCGCAAAGAAGGTCCCTCCTTTCTTCCTTGATTGGTCAGAGGAGGCCATCACCATCAGCCGCGAGGATCACCCAAACCACATCCACAACCCGGGCCAGTACCTGTTGGTCGTCGACCCTGTCATCGGCAACACGCGGTTCTCCAAGGTGATGATGGACGGCGGCAGCAGCCTCAACATCCTCTACGTTCACACCCTACAGCTGATGGGGATCGGCCTGGACTAGCTGCGGCCCAGCACGACACCGTTCCACGGCGTTGCGCCAGGCAAGTGCCTCCAGCCCCTTGAACAGATCGACCTGCCGGTCAAGTTTGGCACGCCAGACAACTTCCGCAAGGAGTCCCTCATCTTTGAGGTGGTGGGATTTCGGGGCATGTACCACACCATCCTCGGGCGTCTGTGCTATGCCAAGTTCATGGCGGTCCCGAACTACACCTACCTCAAGATGAAGATGCCGGGACCAAAAGGCGTTATCAAAGTGGGCTCGTCGATCGAGCACACATTCGACTGCGATGTCAAGTGCGTCGAGCACGCCGAGGCTCTCGCGCTTGATGAGATGCATGTCGCAGACATGGAGAAGTTGGCCAATGAGGGCCCCGACTCCTCTACCAAGCACGCGAGCAGCTTCAAGGCCGCTGAGCAGACCAAGGAAGTACCCCTCGACCCCGCTGCTCCCGAGGGCAAGGTGTCGAGGGTCACCTCCACTCTCAACCCGAAATAGGAAGTGGTGCTTGTCGACTTTCTCCACACCAACGCCGACATCTTTGTGTGGAGCCCCTCGGACGTGCCAAGCGTCCGGAGGGAGGTCGTCGATCACTCCCTTGACATCCTACCTCACTTCAGAGTCATGCAACAACGGTTGCAGCACTTTGATGAAAAAGGCGTCGGACGATCGGAGTAGAGCTGCGGAGGCTCCTCGAGGCCGGATTCATCAAGGAAGTGTTTCACCCCACGTGGCTAGCTAATCCTGTACTAGTTAAGAAAAAGAATGGGAAGTGGCGGATGTGTGTAGATTACACCAGTTTGAATAAAGCATGTCCCAAAGTTTCTTTTCCTTTTGCCACGAATCGATCAAATTGTGGATTCCACTATGGGGTGCGAACTTTTGTGTCTCCTTGACGCCTATTCGGGTTACCACCAAATAAAAATGAAGGAGTATGATCAACTCACAACCTCTTCCATCACGCCATACGACATGTTTTGCTACGTAACGATGCCATTTGGCCTTCGGAATGCAGGCACTACGTACCAGTGGTGTATGCAGCACGTTTTTGGGGACCACATCGGGCGAACCGTAGAGGCATATGTAGATGACATCATCGTCAAAACCAGGAAGGCGGACAACTTGGTTAGCAATCTGCGCGTCGCGTTTGAGTGCCTATTGGCTAACGGGGTGAAATTGAACCCCGAAAAGTGCGTGTTTGAGGTGTCGCACGGCATGCTGCTTGGATACATCATCTCCCAGCGGGGCATCGAGCCCAACCCCAAAAAGGTCTCTGCCCTCGACCGAATGGGCCCGATTCGAGACCAGAAAGGGGTGCAGAAGGTGCTGGGCTGTCTGGCCACCTTGAGCCACTTCATCTCGCGGCCCGGTGAGAAAGGCCTTCCCCTCTACCGACTCCTGAAGAAGCACGAGCGCTTCTCCTGGACCATCGAGGCCCAGGAGGCGCTTGACAAGCTGAAGGCGACGCTCGCGCACGCGCAAATCCTCACGCTGCCTCGAGACGGTGATCCTCTATATCTCTACATCGCGGCGACCACCCGGGTGATCAGCACGGTCATCGTAGTAGAATGAGCGGAGGAAAGGCATGCCCTACCAGTCCAAAGGCCGGTGTACTACATCAGCGAGGTGCCCAGATTTAGAAGCTGCTTGTTAACGATCCTTACAACAAATTTTTTATCATCATTATCTCAAGAATGAGAGGAGGATATAACAAACTTCATGTAATGAAGTTCCACGAGCTTTGTTGGCATTTTTACTTGTAGGTACACAAATATGGGGATAACAATGAGCAAATGACCCTTAGAGATCTGCACCAAAGCAATGGTGCAGTGCTGACCACACCTGGCCAGGTCCGGCCGCACCACAGCCAGGTCTGGCCGCACCATAGCCTGGCTCGGCCACACCACATCCGGCCACAGCCGGCCACGGCCCGGCCGCAGGCTGGCCAAAGCCGGCCGCAGCTGGCCAAAGCCGGCCACACCTGGCCAGGGCTAGGCTCAGCCGCACCTCTAGGTGCGCCTGCACTTATCATATGCCACGCCTTGGGTCCATGGCACCAACAATCCCACGAACAAGTCTTGGATGGATGAGAAATGTTGATTCTATGTCAGTTGGATCAAAAGGCTAAGGTTAGAAGCACTTGGATCAATGGACCCACACTTAACCGCCGCAACCGCCATCAAGGAGTCATCCTAGACGTCACTCCACACCGTTGATGCATCACACGGTGATTTGGGAGGTGCGCCCGCACCTATAGGGCCGGCCGCACCTATCAACTTGCGTGTCGGGCGAAACCGACCCAAGGAGCCGACCTACAACTGCCTTAGGAGAAATGATCAGGGTCGTTCAAGTCCATAGGCGGTGGATCATAGGGCCGGCCCTACCTAGAGATATGGCCACACCTCCTTGCCGGGCATTGCAGCTCCGTCTTGCCTACAAGTACCCCCTCCTGCAACCACCGACCTACTGGAGCTATAAACAGAGCCAGGCACCTCGAGGAAGAGCACAAGGGATTAGAAGAAAGTGGCGGAGCCCTCCAGAAGTTAGTATTCAGAGAGTAGGGAGAGAGAGTTGAGTGTTGGAGTAGAAGTCGGAGTCGGTCTTCTTTTTGTACCTCGGCGGGTGCGGTACACCTTCGGTCGTCCACACCCGGGATACTTTGTAAGTTTGGATTCGTGAATAACTAAGTCTCAAGTCATTTCATTATTCACTCTTAGTTTTCCTCAATTGTGGTTTAAGTAGTTTCTACTTATCGTGATTGCTTTGCTTTGAGCTCGAGTAAAGTAGTGCTTGGTTAGTGTAGACGTGGTGTCTAGACTTTCCGGTACATTGGAATGCTTCCCGGTTCAACGGAATAGTTGTGGTACCCTAGAGAGGTGACAGCTCCGGACGGGCTCTGTAGTCCATCACGTTAGTTCTGGCAGGTAGGAGTTACGACATCAGGGCCCCCTTCTCATCCCTTTCTGTGGCTCTTTTCCCTCTGGCCTTGACGAGCGAAAGTTGTGTCTTGAATCTATCTGTGACCCTCACGAGTCCCAACTTCATTAGTTATCCCCTCTCTACCCGAAATCTACCCTTGCCTTTCTATCCTTCGTCACCATACCCCCCGGATGAATTAGTTCAGGTTCTCTACACTTCTCGTTCCCCGAGGAAATCGATACCTTGGAATATTCCTGGGTGAAAGCTACAACGGTTTCCGTGCGCTTGCAGATTTATCTGTGATCGTATAATATACCAAAAGGCTTTCTCGCGCCATTGCGAATTTAGTAACGATGTAAGAAATGCCAACACTGCTCTACACGGTGGTGCTCGCGCAGTGCAAGTTGCGGCACTACTTCAAGGCCCATCCGGTCACGGTGGTCTCATCATTCCCGTTGGGGGAGATAATCCACAATCTGGATGCCTCGGTTAGGATTGCGAAGTGGTCTGTAGAGCTCATGGGTGAAACACTCACCTACGCACCGCGCAAGGCGATCAAATCCCAGATCCTCGCAAATTTTGTCGCTAAGTGGATGGACACGCAATTGCCCCCATTGCAAATCCAGGCCGAGTGTTGGAACCTCTACTTCGACGGTCAGTGATGAAAACCGAAGCGGGCGCGGGCTTGCTCTTCATCTCACCCCTCGGGGAGCACATGAGGTACGCGGTGCGCTTGCACTTCCCCGCGTGAACAACATGGCGGAGTATGAGGCCCTCCTCTACAGCCTCCGAATCGCCATTGAGACCGGCATCAAGCGCCTCAACATCAGGGGAGACTCGCAGCTCGTAATCGACCAAGTCATGAAGAACGCGAGTTGCCACGATGAGAAGATGAAGGCCTACTGTAATGCTGTGCGTGCACTCGAGGACAAGTTTTACGGCATCGAGCTCAACCACATCCCCTGCAAGTACAACGAGGAGACGATGAGCTCGCGAAGATTGCGTCAGGGTGAATACTGTTCCCCCGAACGTTTTCACGCGAGACATCGCCAAACCGTCCGTCGACCTCACCCCGGCCCCTCGAGTCAGGAAGCACCCTCGAGGGCTCCCTTGAATCCTGCAGGTGTGGAACCCATGGACGAGGACCCCTTGAACGAGGCATTCGTGCTCTCCCTACTCGAGGGGTACGGCTTAGAAGAGGCTGAGGCCATGGAGACCGAGGCGGCCCCCACATGGAGGATTGGTGGACCAAATACCTCGCCTAGATTGATCAAGGGGAGTTTCCCTCGGATCAGACCGAGGCCAGGCGCATCGCCAAGAAGGCCAAATCATTCACCGTGATTGGCGGTGAGCTGTACAAACGCGCCGCGTCCAGGGTCCTGCAGCGGTGCGTCCCCATTCCCCATGGCCGGGAGCTCATCCGAGACATCCACGCAGGCGTGTGCGGCCATCACGTGGCACCACGCACCCTCGTGGGCAACGCGTTCCGCCAAGGCTTCAACTGGCCCACAACGGTCACTGACGCCAATGAGGTCGTACACACCTGCGAAGGTGCCAATTCTACGCACGCAAGACCCATCTCCCAACTCACGCTCTCCAGACCATACCCGTCACATGGTCGTTCGCCGTGTGGGGGTTGGACATCGTCGGGCCCTTGCGAAAGGCGCCCGGGAGATACAGACACCTGCTGGTCGTCGTGGATAGGTTTTCGAAATGGATCGAGGCACGCCCCATCACCAATCTCAGATCAGAACAGGCTGTGTCGTTCTTCACCGACATCATCCATAGGTCTGGAGTTCCGAACTCCATCATCACTGACAACGGTCCCAGTTCACCGGCAGAAAGTTCCTGGAGTTCTATGACAACCACCACATCTGCGTGGATTGGGCGACCGTCGCACACCCACAGACCAATGGTCAAGTGGAATGTGCTAATGGAATGATTTTACAAGGCCTCAAGCCCATGATATTTGGCAAACTGAACAAGTCCGACTGAAAATGGATTCAAGAGCTACCGTCGATCATTTAGAGCCTCGGAATCACCCCGAGCAGGCCACGGGATTCACGCTGTTCTTTCTTGTCTATGGCGCGGAGGCTGCCCTCCCCACGGACTTGGAGTACAGATCGCCCAGGCTCAGGGGCTACGAGGAAGAGTCAAACCAGCGGGCCCGCGAAGACTCGTTGGATCAGATAGTGAAGCCCATGATGTGGCGATGATGCTCTCGGTGAGATACCAGCGGGCACTCTGGCAATACCAGGCTCAAAAAATGATGCCAAGACTTTAGCAAAGGCGACCTAGTGCTAAGGCTACACCAAGATAACCGAAGCCGCCACAAGCTATCACCACCGTGGGAGGAGCTCTACATCGTCGTCAAGGTGCTCAAGCCCGGCACGTACAAGCTGGCGAATGAGCAGGGCGAAGTCCTCACCAACGCTTGGAACATTCAGCAGCTACGTCGCTTCTACCTTTAGAAAGGAATTCCAAGTCTTTTTTCGCATATTCGACGCCCCAGTCAGTTGTATATATGTTAAGATTTTTGAATAAAGTCAAGGGCGACTCGGCTTTCTCCCCGAAAACCAAGTCCCCCTCAAGGCCTACTATGGAGGGCACCCCCTAAACGGTCCCCTTTTCGCAAAAAATCTTTATTCTAAAACGCTAAACACGTCCCGGCCCGGGAGCTTGGGCAAAAAAACACGGAGCACGAATAGTCAAAGGGCAAAGACGGGTGAGTCAGAGACAGCCTACGCCTCCGGTAGGATACGACCCCTCCCCCTCACCACTTTGCATAAGGGCTACTCGTGAAAACGACCGACTCCAGCCGAAATTCGCCTAAGCTATAGGAAAGGGATAAGATAGCACAATGAAACAAAAACGAATAACACTTAATTTACAAGTCTTTAAGTCAAATTGTCTTATTACATAAGCCGCACGGCTCGAATTCTGACTACAATCTAAGGGCCAGAGTGCCCAACTACTTTTAGAGCTCGAGGGGCCCGGCGGGGCAGTGTTCGAGAAGAGGACCTCCTCGAAGTCATCAGCGAGGATGTCGGCGGCAGGAGCAGCAAGAGCGTCCAGATGGTCTGCCACGGCCTGCGCCCCGTCGTCATCAAGATCGTCGGCGACGATGTAGCCCGTGGCCAGCGCCGCGAGGTTGACCTGGTAGTGCGACTGCACCACGCTGAGGGCCTTCTGGATCCCCAGGCGGAGCGCGCCTCGCATACGCCTGGCAACATGGCCGCCCAAGGCTCGAAGGCGACTCGTCACGGAGCTCCCTGCCTGCCCGGCACCCTCGTTGATGCTCTGGCACACCTCGAGGGCTGCCTGCTGCAGAAGCCCCAGCTCTTGCTGGGAGGATCCGTAAGCCGCCTGGAGCACCTTCGCCTGCATCGTTGACGTCCCGAGAGCGGTCCGCACGCCTGAGAGCGAAAAGGAAATAAGTCGAAAGCGAATCCCGGCGAAACAAACCAATCAATAAACAAAAGGTTCGGGGGGTGACTTACCCTCGACCTGCTTCTTTGTTGACGGATAAAAGACGTATCCACCTATGATCTGCAAGCATATGGACCCACACCTTTTTCACCACGGGATTCCCTAGGTTCTTATCAATCCGCGGAGGAAGGGATTACAAGCATTTGATCTACCTCTACTCACTAACTACCTAAACCCTATATATGATTAAACTAGAAAACAACTACACTACACTAGAGAGAACAATTAAGCCGACGAGATATGAAAGAGACACTTGCCCATGGGTCTATGATACTTGAACATGCAACCGCTTAAAGCATGAAAACCGATCTAATCTATTGGGGGTTGTGACCACAATTTCGCCCATTCCCTCCCCCGTACTGTCATTACGTGGAGGTATTCGTGACTAGACCTATGATGGACACGGCGTATTGAATGGATCCAAGAGAGCATTGGGGCCCTTACTTCCTTTACGGCATGGTACCTAACCTTAAGCATCAAAGCATATTCAACACAAGATGATAGATAGATGTTCTAACAAAGTAGCGATTATATCTCAAGATCGATTACAACCCATGGACAAATGAGAAGATTACCCCATCAAGGTGCTAGACATGGCACTGTTGATCCTGGTGACGCTTCCGACGATGTCTTCCTTCTTCTCCACTTGAGGGTGCTTCCTTCGAGTTGGGCGATCCTCCTCTGGAGATCTCCCTCCTCTCTTTCTAGCTTGTGGATGGCCTCTCGGTGCGAATGGCTCTCTCTAATGCGAATGGCGGTGCCTCTAGGGACATAGGGTTGAAGATCCTTCGGGTGCAAGTAAAGGGGGGCGAACCGACCCTCGGAGTGGGCCAGGCCGGCCGTCTTAGGCCGACCGGCCCAGGCCCATCCCAGCCAGGTTCGGTCGCCCCTTCGCTCCCGTGGGTCCTCATATGATTATGCATTTTTCACCCTCCATTTGCATCATTTTGACGATGCCATCCTCGCGTCCAAGATGGAGGATCTCCTTGCATGAAGTCCGGTCTTTTACGCTTCAATCCTCAGGGGTGTTCCTTTGTAACACATCAGTCCTCGCCACCATTGGAAGTGATTTCATCAAGCTCATGAACACAAACAAGACTCCATAATTGCTCCTTTGAAGAACGCGAACAAGACTCCGTAATTGCTCCTTCGAACTTGTTGTGAATCCGTCCTTTATGTTCATGTTTTCCTACATAAACACAACACTTCCAAATGCATGCACAAAGATGAACTTGTTATATGATTACTGTGCCTAGTGGCGGGTTAGTTCCATAAACAAATCCAAACCAAAGTGTAACGAACATGTTTGGTGTACCAAAATACACCGTCAACATTCTTCTCCTTCTCGAGGTCCGCGCGTGCGGTCTTGGCCGCCCACCGCAGCTCTAAGATGGAGGAGTCCTTCTCCTCACCAGTGATCCACAGGTCCTCGAAGGCCACATCCTCCTGGACCAGCTCCCCGGTGAGCCGCGTGACCTCCGACTCCCGGAGCTGAAGCGCAGACCTCCCCTAGTGCGGTGCGCTCCTGGTGGAGCTAGCCTTGCGCCTCCTCCTGAGCCTGAGTGTCCTCGAGGGCAGCCCGCTCCTGCTGGAGCTGATTTTCCACCTACTGGCACGCGCTCCACTCTTGGTGAAGCTGCTCCTCCATCGCGGTGAGCAACATGGCCTTCTTCTGCAAGTCAGCGCTCAGCTTTTCGGCCTCCTGGGCCTTCTGCTCCGCCTGAGCCTGCCAGGACCGCACCCCCTCGAGGGTGGTGCGGTCTTGCTGGAGCTGGGTCTGCACTTCAGTGAGAGCGGTCTCCCTCTGCGCCAGCATGGTCTGCGCCTTGGCCAAGGCGTCGCTCGCCTTCTGTAGCTCGCCATTCGCGTACCGGTCGAGGTCCGAGCTCAGTTCGGCAAGGCGGTTGAACTTTTCTCCCACCTGGCCCTACAGCTCCTGCGGGTAGCAACCAAAAGGCGGAAGGAAGAATCAGAACACAAAACTCTCGGACAAGAAAGAAGCAGGAAAACGAGCGTCAAGCGGACAGAAATCCTCACCTTGAATATATGTAATGACCTGCCTCCATGGAGCCGGAGTGCCTCGGTTAGGGCGGCATTAAGGGAGGCGTTATGGGCACGGAATTCCTGCCACAGCACCCTCTCGGCCCTGGCCTCGTCAACCAGGCTCTATGGCACCCCGGGGCGATGCAACTCCAGCTCCAATCACGATGGGGCGGTGTCAGATGCTGGCGGCACGGAGCGGGATATCGATGCCTCAGCGTCATGCGCCAGCCGCTGTGACATCGTGCAGCCGTCGAACCGCACCACCAGCACCTCGGGCGCGGGCCCGGGAGCTGGCCCAACTGTCCTCCTCGATCGGCCCCTCCTGGGGGCGGAATCACCACCAGCAGGGGCCTCGACCGCCTTGCGGCCTCTAGCAGACTGGCTCTCCGAGCGAGCCACCCGCGACCTTGGTGAGGGTTGTGGGGAACCAACGCTTGCGCAGTCGCCGCTGCCGCCTCCTCCTGCTGCGGCCTCGCGGTCGCGGTCGTTGCGTGCGACGGCTCGCCAGTTGCTGCCATACTTGCTGCCGCTCGCGGCACCCTCTCCGAGCGGCGCCTGATCACCAATGACGTCCTCAGCTTGAGCGCCTTGATAGGAGAAAGGGCGGGGACGGCCGGCGATGCCCTGATAGCAAAGGAAAGGCAGGGGACGAGCAGCCATGTCACAAAATCGAAAGCATGCAGAAAAGAACGTTACTTACTTCAAGATGGAAAGCCCCGCTTTCGCTTCCTCGAAGGCTCAGAGGACGCCTCCGCAACGCCTGTCGGTGCCTCCGCGGTGCCCACCGGCACCTCCACCGACAATCCGGCGACGGGCGGCTCCGTGCCCATCTCAAGGGTTGATTCCGCAATGCCCCCTCGACCCTTGGGGATGGGGGCACCGCAGATTCCCACCTATCAGAGGTGGTCCGCTCCCCGTCGCTCTCTTCCTCGTCCATGGACGAGTTCACCAGCACCGGCGGAGGGGAGAGACCCTGCTGCTCGTGCAGCAAGTACTCCTCATTGTACTGGTTAAGGCGCTCCTACCTCCTAATCCTCTTCTCCTTCGTGAGCATCGCCCGCTCCCGCTCCCGCTGTTGCGCGGCGTGGCCGCGCGGCCTGCGACCGAGCTGTCGACGGGTCCAATCTAGCGGCGTTAACGTTCACTGCCTACAAGCAGGTACCATCAAGACAAACGAAAATGCAAGAGGAGAAACAAAAGGCAAAGGAAAACGGTGCTCACCGAGCCGGCGTCAGGGAGCATCACGAACGACCACAGGTCGTCGTTGTTGTGCGACACCGTCTTGAGGTTGATCGTGCGCCTCGCCCGGGTGGTCGTGTATCCCTTAGGGAGCCGCTCCTGCAGCAGTCGCGAACGCGCCAACGACATGGGATTGGTCGCGTCGCTCATCTCGAAGATGCGGAGCTCCCTCTCCATGAGAGGGATGACTCGCCGGTGGTGGAAGTTGGCGATGACTCACGCCACCGCCAACTCGGAATCCGCCAACTGGCGCAGGGTGTTGGTGAGGGGCTCGAGCCTCCTCTGCCGTGAAGGTGGCGACACGCCGTGCACCCAGGCGTCGGGCTTCTCCCTCAGCACCATCCTGGTGTACTTCGGGAGACCGGCGCCGTCGTTGCGGAGGTAGAACACCCCCTCTCCCACTCGGCGTTGTTGGACATCATGGTACACGAAAAGTACAGCTCCTTGCGCGTGTCCCGCAACGCGAGCGTGAGGCCGCCGGCGCAAACCGCTCGACGTGTCCCTCTCTCGCCTGTGGCGAGAGTGTGGAGCTCACCACGAAAGAGATGGACCCACAAGTCCCAGTTCGTCGGGATCCCCAGGAATCCCTCGTAGACGGTGATGAAGGGGGCCGCCTGCGAGATGGCGTTGGGGCGAAGTTATGAAGCTCCACCCCGTAGTGGTGGCACAACCCCCGCATGAACCTGCTCGCGGGGGGCGTTGAAGCTGCACTCGTGCAGGAGGATGAAGCTGACGATGTAGCCTGATGGGGGGTTGGGCTCCTTGTTCGACGCCGGCGGGATCATCCACGCTGGGTGTGGGTCGTCACCGGCTGTCGTCAGCTGCCCGCTGTTCACTAACTCCTCCAGCGACAACCGGGTTGCCGTCGACCGAGGCCACGGGAAAAGGTTCAGCACCCGAATCGGAGCCATGGAAGACGGGAAGGGGGAGCAAGGACGGCGGCGGAGGCAAAGAAAGAGCGGACGGATCTGAAGCAGCGGGGCGTGCGGCTAGGAAGAAGACGAATCGTGCGGGGGACGAATGCGAATGGCAGAGGTGTGGAGCCTCGTCGCCACTCCCCCGTGATTTATAGGATCTGAGGTGGCGACGCCCCCAGGAACTCCGTGCGCGACGACAATTAATATGGCTGGCACCCCGCGTCACTGACAAATGGGCCACACCGTGCCGAAACGGCCACGCGCACACGCTATGATTACGGCGCAGTAACCCAAGAGATGTGGTGCCTCGTCCCATCACCTTCCCACGTCGCCCACAACACCCGCACTGCGCCGCCAGAAAAGGCGCGCCCACTACGCACGACCCGCGACCACGAACGCGGCCCGTGAATGACAGGATTCCTTCTCATGTAAGTAGGGTTGAAAACGGACAGTTTCTATCCCGTTCCGTTCCGACCGTTTTTCTACATTATGCTTTTGTTCCCGTTTTTACCGAATTATAAAAAGTTGTCAGATTCAATAAATTTTAATTTCATTCTTCATTATTTTGTAGTAGCTTACTTTCATAAATGTAGAAAAATCCCGTTCCGTTCCGACCGTTTTTCTACATTTGTGATTCCGTGTTCGACCTTTTTCGACCGTTTTCATCCCTACATGTAAGGACGACCTCCGCACAAAACCAGAGCCAAGGGCTTGAGAACCGACCCCTCGCGGGTGCGATCAGTGCCCCGATCTAAAACGGGCAGAGCCGCGACTCACTAAACAGACTTGAGGGTCCATAGGGGTCGGACCTACAGGGTGTTTACTGATTAGCGGTTCGAAGCCCTGCCCGTCGAGGGTGAGCACCGCAGATGCCCCTCTAACGAGGAGTTACTGATCAACAGTTTGAGGCCCAGCCCGCCAAGGGAATAGTGGGCACTGCAGATGCCCTCGATCGGAGGAGTTACTGATCAGTGGTTCGAGGATCGACTCGACTGCAGCCTAGCAGGCCCCACAGATCAAGCCAAGACGGGGGCACCTTAGTGTCACCCGGCAAAGGCCCTACTAATCAGAGGTACGAGGCCTGACCCTCGAAGGGTTCGAACAGGCACCTTAGATTAACAGAGCCAGAGACGACCAGGGCGCATGTTCGAGCCGGTCCTCGAACCCTTGAGTTTGAGGGTGCCCCATTGTCACACTTGTTTTCCGAATAGAAACCAATTGCATCTCATATGTGCGCCAGGATCAGTTTACACACATATGATAGACGAAATGACTGAAATATCATTAACAGTATTTAAACGTATCTCAGAGTTTAACCACTTATTACACTCATGCGGGAGACTCGAAGGTCTCTAACAACTGAAAATGATAACTACTCGTCGAGTCCTCGTATTCCACTCCCACAGGCACTTGACTGGGGGTCCGCAAGCCTTAGAACTCATCGTAGTCATCGTAGAATTCCCCTCCAAACTTCTCCTTTGAACAGCGATAAGCAAGGCTGAGCACACTTATGGTTGGAGCTCAGCAAGTGGGGGAAGATGCAAGGCTATCAAGCTAGGCTATGGTTTTGCAGCGGTTAGCATTTTAATGTTGGTCAAGTTTCAATTAAAGAACGCCTAATTACTAAGTGCAAGTTCGTACCAACCCACTTAAGAAAACTTTAATACAAAACAACTCCCAGCTCATCGAGCTTCACCAAACCACGATTTATTCTCATCTTTAAGTTCATTAATCATGTGATGGTCCAAGCCGCTCATGACCGTGAGCACGGCTAATCGATCAGTTTTACACTCTGCAGAGGTTTGCACACTGTACCCACAGTTCGCATAAAAGCTCCGAAGAACTTTAAACCCAACCATGCGATGCTGGCCAAGCACCATACCACACTTTCGAGGTGTGATTGCATAGGGACGTTACAAAGCCTTTACAAAGGCATGCAAAAGACTAACGACCCGCATAGTTACAGATCAGGGCGGACCATAACCCTCCCTAATGGTCAGCACCTTAGTTAAGACTGCTACCCCAGAAGGACCGAGCTATACCCCTGCAACCCGGATCCCCCTCTGCTCCTTTCGGAAAAGGGCCACTAGTACGATCACACACCTAATTATTCAGCTAAGGTCAGAGCCATGTGACACTATGATTGTGCATGTTTTCTTGGGTGGTTCTCCATGTTCCAATTAAATCAAGTGCTCTTGCATTACCCAAAACATTAAACATTAACCAGAGGGCATTTCCTTTTTAAAAGATCATTTTGTCCAACCCATGTTGAGCAACTAGCAATTTCTACCCAAAACATTTATTTAAACGGGCTAGGTCAAGGATCAAGGTAAAAAGGTCTAGTTAGGTCCTTAAAAAGGTATTCCCGTCAAATTAATGCAATGATATCATAAAAGTAAACTTAATCTTAATGTAGTTATATAGGACAAAAATAGAACATGCAGGGGGAGAAGACCACTTGCCTTCTTCAACTACAGCGAAATCTTCATCTTCCTCAAACAACTGCTCCTCATTGTCTCCAAGAGGTTGCTCAGTTGAAACAGGCATGATATCTACGATGTCACACATAAAGCATACATTAAATAAAACAGATCACCAATCATGTCTAAAGACTACGAACACGCTACTAAAACGACGGGCTCGCTGAGACGATCACATAGACAGCTAGAACGCTAAAACGGAGCTATAACGGAGAAGATACGCTAAAAACAAGGTACAGGGACTAATCTGTGAAAAACTAAACTTTCCAGGGGCCTAACAGCAAGAAAACAGGGGCTAAAACGTAATTATGCTTAAAAACAGAAGGTCTAAATCATAAAAAGGATGCTCAGGACCTCGGGTATGAAATTCTAATAGAACAGGGGCATAAACATGAAATTTAGGACTGATCTGCAAGATTTTTTTGAGGTGGGAGGATCGGCATGCAATATTAAAGAAACCAGGGGTCTCTTTAACAAAATGACCCCGGCTGACCTTTATGGGGTCGATATGACCCACGGCCGATCAGATCTGGGTCGTTGGCGCCCGATCCAACGGCTGGCCTTGCGTGCGAGCGGCCCGACGGCGGCGGGCACGCCAAAGCCGGCGGCGCGCGGCGGCGGGGTCGCCGGTGTTGGCCGAACTAGAGCTCCCGGCCACTAAATCGCGCGCGGAAGGCATCTACGCGTAGCTAGGGTGAATGCGAACTCGGTGTGTGCTCGCACGGGTGGTTCGGGCGGTGGTGGCGGCATGGCGCCGAAGGGGGCGGACGGTCGGCAGCCGGCGAACAGCGGCGCGGTGTGCGGCTCGGGAGAAATAAAAGGGAGGCGGGGAGAAGTTTCTTTACCACACAATGGAGGTTAGGCGACCGAGAGAGCGACGGGGGAGACGGCGGCGGTGGAGATCGACGCCGGTGGCCGAGCTTCAACAGGCGGTGACGGCGAGCTCAATTGGGGCGCAAGGGAAACAGTGAGGGGGTTGGGGAGCTCGGTGTGGGTGAAGGGGGGCGAGGGAGGCCCTGGGGCACTTATATAGGCTCGGTATGGGAGGGGAAGCGGCTCCCGGCGGGCATGGCCATCAATGGCCATGCGGCCTTGATGGAATTCAAGACGGAGAAGGGATTAAGGAGGGGAAACGGTCGGATTAAGGCGGGAGAGTGATGGGGAGGCTTCACTGCAACTTAAAAGCGTAGTTTGAAGGAGGGGGCGCGCGGGAGACTACCGGTAACGGTCGGCGGCCTTGACGGGGGGCGGCTGACCCGCGGCCAGAGGTTGGGGACAGCCCTGACCTTCGGGCCCCACCTGTTGGCGGTCGGGCGCAATAAGAAAAGGAAGAAGGGGCGGTTGGGCCGGCAGGGAAAGGCGGACTGGGCCAGCTGGGCCGTAGGTGCGTGCGAGCGAGGGAGAGAAGGCCGGCGGCCTGGATTGGCTTCGCGGGGTAAAAGAAGAGAGAGAGAGAGAGACAAAGAGATGGGTCGACTGGGCCGCAGGGAAAAAGGGGAGAGGGGGTAAGGGAAATGGGTTTTTTGTAAAACTCTTTTTCAAATTCATTTTTCAATCTTTCAAAATTCACTCAAACAGGAAACCATGCATTCGAATCATGATGCACAATCACTTATTATCTCTAATTTTATTTAAGTGATATTTAAATATTTTAAAAGTCAATTTATTTGATAATTTAATTATGTCCTTAGAAAAATTAAATCTAGACACGTGTTGCCTATATTAATTTAGTGATGCAATTGTTAGGGTGTTACACCCATAGTTCGTGTTCAAGGCCGACGAGAGCGGATAGTTGAGGGATCCCATCGAGAGAGAGCTTCTGCGCCCTCGGTCCCAATCGAACGGGACCGAGCCCTACCTAGCATACCCACGTGAAGCGCTCTTATGGACGTGTCTCTGGACAATGAGCCGACCCTATCGAATGGGGCACAGACGTCCACTTGAACTACTCGTTAACAACTCAAAGGGATCCATGATTCGCGACCCGTTCGATGGGAGTCGTGGACACCTCACCCCTCCGCCCTGCGAAGGGGCGGCGAAGGGGCGCACAGACAAGTCAAAGAGCTCGCCCCAATCGCCCTGAGTGGGCCCAGGCTCAGGGGCTCGTCGAACGGCCACACCTTCTGGATGTGCCCGATCGTGAGCAAGTGCCAGTACGCGTGCATGGCATTGCCGAGGCCAGCTGAAATAACGCTGAGGTCGGCTAAAGCGAACGCCTCGAGAACCGACAGCTCAACACAAAAAACCTTGCAGGAATGCACACCCTCCTCCAAGGCTTCGGGGGCTACACCCGCGAGTGCGCTAGTGCGCCCACACGGAACGTCACAATGTCCAGAAGGGAAGAAATTCTAACAGGAAACATCAGCCTTTACGGGTTCCTACGGATACCGCTGCAAAGGCTCGGGGGCTACTGTCGGGGACAACCATAGAGGTCCCCTAATAACGGGGGAAATCACCCCTTCCTAAAAATAAAAAATTAAGCGCAAATACAAATCTCCTCCTCTGCCGACCAAAGCAAAAGAGGCCCACGGCCCAAAATGCCTCAGCGGCCCATCAAATCGCCGGACGCGGTACCCCTCGGGCGAACCTCCGTCTCGCTCGAGGGGCGGGCACCGCACCGCGAAAGCCCCCCGCCTCGCTCGAGGGCATGGCGCCCCATCAACGTGTCTCCACCTCGATCGAGGGCCTTGGCCCCTCGGGTGAGTTCCCGCCCCACTCGAGGATTTCGTCCCCTCGCGTAAGCCTCCGCCTCGCTCGAGGCATCCTTCGGCCCGCGACGCCCCTCCTGCTCCCTCGATCGGGGCATTAAAAGATCTGACACATCACGGGCGCCCGGGTCAAAGGCGAATCCCTGCCACACCGGTCTCCTGACACCGCCTGGGATTCAGATCCCGGCACTGTTCGACCAACCCGCCGATGTGCAACCATCCCCGATGTTGTGCGGGTACTGTGCGGGATGGCCGGTGTCACTCCGTGGCACTATGCTGCCCACTACCGTCCTTCCTCCATGTCGCACCCTCGAAAAAGGACGGTGCCGCCCTCGAAAAGTGTACGACCACTACCCGGCGCCAGCCCAGGACGACGCCATGACATGAGGATGATGGAGCGCATCTCCTCCGTCACCTCCGGCCCTGTGCGGCCATCCCCGTCACTGTGCCACCATCCTGGGCACTGCAGAGCCATCTCCAACACCGTGGGAACCCGAGTTGATGGGACGCCGCCACGCCGACCGATGTACAGCTCTCGATCCCCCGTCAGCCGGATCCTCGAGCTGGCGTACGGACGACGACCAAGCAAGAACTCCAGCACAACCACCCTTGAAGCCGCCCCTAGACAAGCACAGGAGCCACCACGACACATGCCAGGGTCGAGATTCGCCAGGACGGCCATCAAATCACGAGTACTGTGCGCCATGCCACCACACTACACCTAAAGTCATGCGGCATAACTGTAAACCGCCTCCCCTTGGTCTATAAAAGGAGGAGGCGACCCCCTAGCCGCGGGGACGACGGACAGCACAACCACTCGCTCTTCTACCCTCACCCAAGATATTGGCATCTGCCTCAATCAACTCGCGGGACTTGGAGGCTTCTCCTCCTCTCCCGCCTTGCTTGTAGCCCCCCTCTACGAGCACCACTGTGCCTTGCAATACAACGCCATGAGTGCACCCCTACTGGACGTACGGCCCACAACCGGAACCAGGATAAACCTCGTGTCCCATTGTTGCTTAGCACCGACCATCGAGAGACCGATCTCAGTGCATCAACTAGTTAGTGTCGGGACTACTTCCGCACCAACACCTGCATGGCAGCAATGGTGCCTGGGAGGTCGGCCAACTTCTGCTCTTCAGTTGACAAATCTTGGCCAACCTGATCAAGCTCCTTCATCAATTCAGCACGACGCTTCTTCAACTGATCAATGCTGCTGACAAAATCAGGGCGAGAAAAGGATAGGAATTTAATCCTGTTATCAAGATCAGCCATACTGGTATCCAACTTGTCCCTATCCTGGGTGAGTTGTTCTTGACGTCACCTTTCTTCCAGCCGATCTTGAGCCTCTTGAACTATGAGCTGCCGATTTTCAATGAAAGCAACCTAGAGCATCTTCGCCTTGAGATCTCTAGGCAATTGGTTTTGAATCTGCTTAAAGATAGTTCTAATCGGCTCGGCATCTTGTACAAGTTGGCCAACGTCCTGGTTCAGCAATGGTAGCACCTCAACCAGTTTAGCTTTCACTTCATCTGCAAGGGTGATCGCCGATGTACCCTGATAAGAAAAACAAGTTTATTGAAGTATGCAAAAGAAGTGTGAAAGCTTAAAGAGAAATGTGTCAAAGAATTTACCTTTGCAGAAGCTGTTGTTCAAATATGAGTAGATGGATTTTCAGTCGATGATGATTCGGGCGATCGGCGGCTGTGTTTGATCATCAACATCTTGAGGGAGATCACTCAAAGGAATGCCATGAGCAATATCCTGGAGCAAAGGCAGGAAGTTAGAAAATGAGAAAGTCAAAAGGATGGCCAACAAAGATTGAACCTCAGTTGGTTGGAGATCGGGTTGTTCAATCAAGACAGCATCAAATATATCTTCCACAATTTTGTCTTGATCAACCTGTTCAGAAGACTCAACTAGGGTGTCATCAGCTGAAGCTTCTTGAATTGGCTCCAATACTCGATCTCTATCACTAACATTGGTTTGCTCTGATTGGCTGATCAATCCCGAAGACTGCAAAAGGGAGAAAATTAATTGCAGAACAGAAAGAAAAAGAAAAAACTGAGAATCAATACGTGAAAAGCACTCGCCAGTAATCCTGCCATGTCTGAGACATTAAGGACGTTGGTATCAAGTGTTTTCTTTGATCTATGAGTAAGAGTCTTGATAGATCCACCCTTTCTCCTAAGGGTCGATAAAAGCATGCTATCTTAAGGAGAATTGATCTTGGGGCCCTGCATAACTGAAGAGATTGAAGGAGCATTATAATCAATATATGGGGTTCATCTCGGTGGCCAGTACTAAATCTTATTGCCACTTTTGCTGGTGGCAGGAGGTTTAGTGGTGTCAGGCTGAAAAGAAAAAAAAAAGCAAGTCAGCATGTGTTAAGAGGCATGATGAAAAAGCACAAAGCGGTCAAATACCTCATCAGCAGATGCCACGTAATCAGGATCCAGCTTTTCGCAATAAACTCTGGGAGACACACAGAAGATGATCGTACCATTCTGCCCACCAGATGTTGAAAAGGGGAGAAGAAAAACTGGAAAACTTCCTAGAGTCCAAATTAATGGCAGCAGAATCAGGAACCCGATCCAGAAGACGACGATAATAGATATTATCAGGAATAATTTTCTCGTGGCTTGATCAAATCAGAGAAATAAAGACCAATCGGCGGCTGACCAAAACCCAACTGACGGGCACTTACTGAAGGGTTATAAAATTCATAAGTAGCCGATTGATCTTTGCCAGAGACACAAGATGGCATGATCCCTGGCTTAATTATCTCCACAAAGGCAATCATGTTCTCGTCATCACTATGGATATCATCGAAGTCAAACAAGGTCTCAAAATGGTTGTTGTTATCCTCATATGCAAACGAGATGATGGATCCTGAATTAAAACCAAGATAAAAGCTCCTAAAATGTTCTGCTATACGAGATGAGGTCTTCTTGTGACCAGGAAACATGGAAACAGCTTCCCCAAAGTTCATGCATCGATGTGTGACAACTGTCATGCCATCTGGTTGATCTCCTGGAAAACGCATGCTGAAAATATCTTGTTCTAGTTGATCTCGAAGGAAAAATAGATGGAAAGGATGAAACATATCAATGGAGATTGATCAGGTCGATCATAGGGAGATTTGACTATTACTCGAAAGATATCAAGCAAATTTCAGAGTAAAAAGATCATTTACTATGAAACTGGGGGCATGTGTTGACACCGTTTTTTGGCAAAAACAGGTCAAAAGGGATAAGGTAAAGCAGCCGATAGAAAGCAGAGTACAATCGGCCGATTAAAAGGAGAACAGAGCGGTCAACGAGACCCGCCGATGGTCAAAAGAGTTCAGCTCTAACAGTGGGCCAACAGGTCAGAGCGATCGGCCGATGGAAAACTAAAGGATCGGTCGATGAGCATAAAGAAGGTGGTATTCAAAGAAATACACTGGATGGAAAGTATGGTGGAGGCGGGTCAGTCCACGATTGGCAACGAGTCAAGAGTCAGTTTTTAGAAGGTTTTAGACTCTTGTGAGAGTCCTTTTATATTTTTAGTAGTTTTTTGTCTTTAGATTGTAACACCCTAAAACTCCATCACTAAATTAACTTAGCAACAAATGGCTAGGTTTAAATTCCTTTAAGGACATAAATAAATTATTAAACAAATTGGCTTTTAAAATATTTAAACATCACTAAAATAATTTAGAAATAATAAGTGTTTGTGCATCATGATTCGAATGCATGGATTTTGTTTGATTGAAGTTTGAATGTTTGAAAAAAAATGAATTTGAAAAGAAATTTAAAAGAAAAAGGAAAACCCTTTTCCCTCTCCCTCTCCCTCTCTTTTTCTTTTCTCCCGCCGCCCAACAACCCTTCAGCCCGCAAGCATCCGGGCCGCAGGCATTTTCTTTTTTTTTCACGCGCGCACGTCGGCCCGGTGGCCCGGCCCCGTTTCCCCCCCCGGCCCCCGGCCGCCCCTCTCCCTCTCCCTTTTTTTTTGCTCCGCCGGCCGACGGTGGGGCCCGGCCGTCGGGCCCGTCCCCAACCTCTAGCCGGCCGGTCGCGCCCCCTCCCTCGCGCCGCCGGCCGTTCCGGCTACCTCCCCGCGCCCCGCGCCTTCAAACCGCGCATTTAAGCCGCAATGAAGCTCCTCCATCACTCCCCCCCTCTTCAATCGTCGGTTACCCCCTTAATCCCCCCTCCCCCCTTAACTCCCCATCAAGGTTCGTGGCCGCTAATGGCCATGCCGCCGGGGAACCGCCTCCCGGAGCTCCCCCCGGGCCTATTTAAGCACCCCCGCAGCACCTCCCCCTTCGCTTCACACCAAGCCCACGTGCCTCCCGGTGCCCTAGCCGCTTGCGCCACCGCATTGAACCGCCGGTCGTCGCACCATTGCCGCCGCTCGTGCTCCTCTGCCGCCGTCGGTGAAGCTCCCTGGACCCTCCCATTCACTTCTCCTTCGCGTGTGTGAGCTAACTCTTGTGCCCAATCGAACCCGCAGGCTCCTGTGCGCCCCAATCGAAGCTCGCCGTCGCCGCCCGTGAAGACCGGCCGCCGGTGTCGAACTCCACCGCCGCCGCCTTCTCCATCCAATCCTCGCCCACCAGAGCTCCTACCCAATGTAAGGACCCTATCCCCGCCCTTCTTTTCACTTGAGCCCGACCGTAGCGCACGCCGCCGCTCGCCGGCCGCCGGCCGTCCGCCCCCATGGACGCCGCGCCTCGGTCGCCGCTAGTTTCACCCGTGCAAGTGCTTGGTCAAGATCGCATTGTTCCCGGCCTACGCGTAGAGACTTTCCCCGCACGATTTCGTGGCGGGAGCACCGCTTTGGTCATCGCCGGCGACCCCGCCGTCGTGCGCCGCCGCGCGCCGCCGCCGCGCGCGCGAGCGCCGCCCCCTCGGTCGCGTGCGGGCGTGGCCGGCCGTCCGATCGGCCATCCACGGCCCTGAGCCGTTGGACCCGCGGGTCAATCCCTCGCGTAACGGTCAACCCGGGGTCCTTTTGTTAAAGAGACCCCCGGTTTCTTTTCTATCGCAAGCCGGTCCTTCCACCTTTAAAGATTCTTACAGATCAGTCCTGAATTTTATGTTTGAGCCCCTGACCTTAATAGAACTTTGCACCCGAGGTCCAGAACAGCCTTTTATAGTTTAAACCTTCTGTTTTTAAGTTTATTTACGTTTTAGCCCCTGTATTCTTGCTGTTAGGTCCCTGTATAGGTTAGTTTATCGCAGATTAGTCCTTAAATCTTGTTTTTAGCATAACTTCTCCGTTTTAGCTCCGTTTTTAGCGTTCTAGTAGTCCTTGCGATCGTCTCAGCGAGCCCGTTGTTTTAGTAGCATGTTTTCAGTCTTTAGGATTGATTGGTGATCTGTTTTATTTATTGTATGCTTTATGTGTGCATCGTAGATATCGTGCTCGTTTCATCCGAGCCACCTCTCGGGGACGATCAGGAGCAGTTGTTCGAAGAGGAGGAAGTTTTTGCTGTAGTTGAGGAAGGCAAGTGGTCTTCTCCCCCCGCATGTTCTCTTTTTGTCCTATATAATTGCATTATAAATAATGTTTACTTTATGATATCATTGCATTAATTTGACGGGAAAACCTTTTTAAGGACTTACCTAGATCTTTTACCCTGATCCTTGGCCTAGCCCCTTTTAAATAAAGTTTTGGGTAGAAAACGCTAGTTGCTTAACATGGGTTGGTTAAATGGGTCTTTTATGGAAATGATACATGGCTTATAGTTAATGTTTTGGGTAATGCAAGAACATTTGCTTTAATCGGAACATGGAGAACCACCCAAGAAAACATGCGCAACCACAATGTTACATGGCTCTGACCTTAGCCGAATAATTAGGCGTGTGATCGTACTAGTGGCCCTTTTCCGAAAGGAGCAGAGGGGGATCCGGGTTGCAGGGGTATAGTCCGGCCCTTTTGGGGTAGTAGCCTTTGCTAAGGTACTGACCACTAGGGAGGGTTATGGTCCGCCCTGATCTGTAACTATGCGGGTCGTTAGTCTTTTGCATGCCTTTGTAAAGGCTTCGTAGCGTCCCTATGCAATCACACCTCGGAAGTGTGGTATGGTGCTTGGCCGCATCGCATGGTTGGGTTTAAAGTTCTTCGGAGCTTTTACGCGAACCGTGGGTAAAGTGTGCAAACCTCTGCAGAGTGTAAAACTGATCGATCAGCCGTGCTCACGGTCATGAGCGGCTTGGACCCTCACATGATTAATAAACTTAAAGACAAGATAAATCGTGGTTGGTGAAGCTCGTTGAGCTTGGGTTGTTTCGGTACTTAAGTTTTTCTTAAGTGGGTTGGTACGAACTTACACTTAGTAACTAGGTGTTCTTTAATTAAAACTTGATCAACATTAAAATGCTAACCGCTGCAAAACCTTAGCCTATCCTTGATAGCCTTGCATTTTCCCCCACTTGCTGAGCTCCAACCATAAGTGTGCTCAGCCTTGCTTATCGCTGTTCAGAGGAAAACTTTGGAGGGGAGTTCTATGACGACTTCGATGAGCTGTGAGGCTTGCGGACCCCCCGCTCAAGTGCACCGTGGGAGCGGAAGACGAGGACTCAATGAGTAGTTATCGTTTTCCATTGTTAGAGACCTTCGAGTCTCCCGCATGAGTGTAATACGAGGTTAAACTTTGAAATACGTTTGAATACTGTTTATGATATTTCACTCATTTTTGTCTATCATATGTGTGTGAACTGATCCTGGCGCACATATGAGATGCACTTGGTTCCTCTTCGGAAATCAGGTGTGACAGAGTGGTATCGGAGCGTGTGTTGATCGTAGGGACGCGACCTTAGTTAGAAATGGACGAAATTTAAGGATTCATGTTCTAGATCATTCTGTCATCCTTCAAAACCACCTTATTTTCGCATAAAAATCTAATTTGGTCTTGTTCTTTTGTTGAAAATTTGCATCATTTTGATTTCCTCTATGCTGAGTTCACTTTTTCTTAACAGATGGCCAGGACTCGTTTGACTGCCCGCAAGAGCACCGGTGGTCGTCTTCCTTCAGGACAGTTGGCTCCACGCTACCCAGTAGTCCCGGAGGAGGCCCACTCGTTGGAGATGCGAAGCAGGAGGTTGGAGACTATCCGAGTACGCTTCTGATACCGGAGGCGGTGGAGCAGGGGTATAAGGCAGTGCAGCATCAGGAAAATGATGAGGAGGATCCAGAGGAGATCGTGTTTGAAGATGATGATGCAGAGGAACATCCACAGCTATATGATGGGGTTTTTCTGGAAGTTAATGCAGATGGAGACATAATATTTCCACCAGAGGTTGAAGCTGTACCAGAACCAGATGTGGAAGAAGGAGAAGAGCTTGAACAAAATGCTGCAGGGAATGATCCAGATGACTCCGGAGATAATACTAGTAGCAGTGAAGATAGTTCCAGCGAAGAAGATGATGAGAGTGAAGAAGAAGAAGAGGAGGTGGACATAGAAGGATTGGAGGATGACAACAGTGTTGTGGGCAATGGAGAAGACAACAATGATAATCAGAATGAGGACAACAACAATAACAATGAAAATGGAGACCAGCAAGGTGATGAGCATAGGTATCACAGGGCTGAGTATCATGAACACACATACATCGGCCCAGACGCTCCGTTCTGTGAGCTATTGGAGGAGTTGTTGCAGGAGATAGAGTATGCAGTGAGACCGTTGTACATCACCAAGCACTATGTAGAGCCGGGGATGAGAGATTATTATACCACAGAGGTCCATGTCAGGGTTGCCACGGCACAGGCAGGAAGATGGAGGACCCGTACAATCCACCCTTGCACAGCACACTTTGCCTCAGAAGCAGCTGCTATCAACGATGCCGCGAGGAGAGCACTATGGTCTATCAGCAACACATTCCACGATCGCTTAGAAGGCACGGATTTCCGATTCGTCCCCAGCAGAGTCAGTGGTACGGAAAACACCGTGGTGCCTATGGGGGATTTCCGAGATAGCCGTGTTGATATACTTGCTAGAGTGACGGCAGCTCTTAACACAAACTTGGAGGGAGCGACAGCAGAGTTGGATAGGACACATCAGGAGCTACAGAATGCACAGGCAAGGATAGCTCAGTCGGAAGCTCGGTGGCGGTCGGCGGCCACCCGACGAAGCAGAAGCATCTTGTCCTTCCCGTTCGCCCCCACGCAAAAGACTTCGATACGGCACTCCAACAGCAACCACTAGTCTTCAGTGGAATAGGAACTAGGATATCCACCCTCTTTTTTTTGTTTTTCTGGTAGACGTTCCTGCGAGGACGAACGATTGTAATAAGTTGTTGCTTGAACCATGTTTGATTTGGATCTTTGTGTGAGTGAGTTGTATTGTGGAGTGATGGCCACAAATGCAACAAGAAAAAATCATGTTAAGTTAATGGTTAGTTGGGGTTCAATTCCAAGTTGTCTTCTACCTTATTTATCAAACCAAATCAATCGTACAAAATCTGTTCGCGCAGCTCCTTGACAGCACAGCAATGTTTTTATCATAACTCAAGCTACAGAAATCCGATTGACCTAAATCCAGTTGGGTTGGTTCACAAATTTTGTGGATCAACCTCTGTCCAAAATTCAGCACCAAAGGATTAATATATAGCGAGTTATAAACAGAACAATGGGGCTAACAGAATCTGTAAAACCATGCTAACACAGCTGCGGTGTTCGAATTTTATCTCAAGTTGTGGATCTCCAAATGGGATAAAATCAGTGGGGTTAGTTTCATAAATGGATTATACACGGCCTGGCAAAAGTTCATAATTTTTGAAGAAGGATACTAAGGGATACAACTGTTTTATCGGAATCAACCGAATCTGTCACAGAAAAGAAAATCATGCTGATTCCTAAATTCAAACTTATTTCTTTATACATCAGCTCGATATTCTTATCTGAAATATCTTTCTCTAACAATCAGATGGTAAACACCAGGTCAGGAGGAGGACAGGACGTCCCACCAGTTGTTCGGGCATATATAGCCAACCAGCAAAACCCGGTGCCACCTCCCCCACTCAATCCTGCAATGGATCCCGCTACCCAGCAATTCTTTGCTGCTTAGATGCAGCTAATTCAGAACCTCACCGCCGCAGTGCAGAACCTTCAAGCCCAGCAAAACCAGCCGCAGGCACCACCCCCGCCACCACCACCAGCTCCGAGAGACAAGCATAAAGAGTTCATGAGCCACCACCCTCCCACCTACTCCCACTCAACCGATCCGTTAGATGCTGACGATTGGTTGAAAACTATTACCAAAAAGTTGGAGAGAGCTCAGTGTAATGACCGAGAAATGGTCCTTTATGCTTCTGGACGCCTGGAAGGGCAGGCATCGGATTGGTGGGATGCTTACACAGTCGCGCACCATGCGCCTAACACCATTACATGGCAGCAGCTCAGGGATGCTTTTCGCGCTCACCACATCCCTGATGGGGTATTGAAGCTTAAGCAGAGAGAGTTCCTTGCTCTGAAACAGGGCAATATGTCTGTAAACGAATACCTTGACAAGTTTACTCAGTTGTCTCGTTATGCTCCAGACGAGGTCAACACAGACCCGAAAAGGCAAGAACGCTTCCTTGATGGGTTGATAGGACCACTGAATTACCAGCTCCAGAGCCATACCTTCCCAGATTTCGCCACTCTGTTAAACAAGGCAATCGGCCTAGAGAACAAACGCAGAGAGCTTGGGGAGCAGAAACGTAAGTTTCAATACCAGGGTCAGTCCAGCAGCCATACCCGCCCACGCTTCACTACCAACAGAATACCCCCTTCCGCCCTGGAGGACATGGTGGAAAGCACCCACAGAATATGCAGCTGCAGCGTTCATTTCAGCAACCTCAACGATTTAACTCGCAAACTCCTCGCACCCCAAACTTCCAACAGAACCGCCCAGCTCTTACCCCGGGTGCACCGGCAAGGAACAATACTCCTGTGCAGCCTAATGGATGCTTCAAATGTGGCGAGTTGGGACATTATGCTAATAACTGTCCTAAACGTGGAATGCAGACTCCCCAGAGGAGTAATATTCAGAAAGTTGGACAGTCATCAACTCCAGCACGCCCTGGAAATGCAGGTACTCCAGGCAACAAAGCGCAACAAAATTATGTGCGCAGTAGGGTGCACAACATGACTGTGGAGCAGGCACAAGACGCTTCTGGGGTTGTGCTTGGTACGTTCCCTATCGACTCTGTACCTGCTACAGTACTATTTGATTCGGGAGCTACGCATTCATTCATTACCGATCACTCATAGCAAAGCATAATATGCCCGTGAGCCCAATGAAGAAACCATTGCTTGTTAGTTCACCGGGAGGTGATATGAAAGCCACTCATCCGTGCCCACAAGTAAACCTTAAAATTATGGGGATAGACTTTCCATCCAATCTGGTAGTCCTAAAATCTTGGGGCATAGATGTAATCTTAGGGGTGGATTGGTTAAGAAAGTATGATGGGGTTATCCAGTGCCGGGAGAAATCAGTTCACTTGACTAGTCCACAAGGGGACAGAATAGAATTTATCGCAACACCGTCACCTACTCGGGAAGGAGTTAGTGAATTCAATGAAAGGAAAAGTGCTTTGGAGGATATTAAGGTGGTGAATGAGTACCGGATGTCTTTCCTGATGACCCCGCTGTATGCCACCTGACCGAGACATTGAATTTAGTATCGAACTCTTACCTGGTACTGCTCCTATATCCAAAAGACCGTACGTAATGGATGTTAAAGATTTGGCAGAATTAAAGAAACAAATAGAGGAATTGTTAAGTAAAGGGTTTATCCGTCCTAGTTCATCACCATGGGGAGCCCCCACACTCTTCGTAGATAAAAAGGATGGATCTAGGAGGATGTGTGTAGACTATCGATCTCTCAATGAGGTCACTATCAAAAATAAATATCCTTTACCCCGGATCGAGGATCTGTTCGATCAAATGAGAGGGGCGAAAGTTTTCTCTAAGATAGATCTGCGATCTGGCTACCATCAGCTGAAGATCCGTATGGAGGATATTCCTAAAACAGCTTTCACATCAAGATATGGTCTATACGAGTTCACAGTGATGTCCTTTGGATTGACCAACGCTCCAGCATACTTTATGTATCTGATGAACAAGGTTTTCATGGAATATCTTGATAGGTTTGTGGTAGTATTTATAGATGATATCCTAGTTTTCTCTCAGAATGAAGTGGAACATGAGGGACACTTGAGATCGGTATTGCGAAACTTCGAGAGCATCGGTTATACGCCAAATTCAGCAAGTGTGATTTTTGGTTGAAGGAGGTCTCGTTTCTCGGGCACATTATCACTGACGGAGGAATTGCTTCGTAGACCCAAGTAAAGTTCGGGATGTGCTTCGAATTGGAATCCACCTAGAAATGTACCGTAGAGATCAGGAGTTTCCTCGGTTTGGCAGGGTATTACCGACGGTTTATAGAGGGATTCTCGAGGATTGTAAAACCACTCACTTCTTTGTTGGAGAAAGGAAAGGAGTTTAAATGGGATGATAAGTGTCAAGCTAGCTTTGAAGAATTAAAGAAGAAACTGACCACCGCACCAGTACTGATAATGCCTGATATACACAAAGGATTTGATGTGTATTGTGACGCGTCAAGGCAAGGACTAGGATGTGTTCTGATGCAGGAAGGAAAAGTGGTAGCATATGCTTCTAGACAACTAAGGAAGCATGAACAAAACTACCCTACTCATGATTTGGAGTTAGCAGCTATAGTGCACGCACTGAAGATTTGGAGACACTATATGATTGGAAATAAGTGTCAGATATTCACGGACCACAAAAGCTTGAAGTACATCTTCACCCAGAGAGATCTCAATCTCAGACAACGAAGGTGGTTAGAGCTGATTAAGGACTACGATTTGGACATACAGTATCATCCAGGAAAGGCCAATGTGGTGGCGTATGCCTTGAGCCGTAAGAGTCAAGAAAACATGTTAGTAGCCCGATTAATGCCCCAGGAACTGTGTTGGGAAATGGCACGACTCAATCTAGGGATAGCTGCACCGAGCGAAAGTATGACCTTAGAAATGGAGTCAACTCTTGAACAAGAGATTAGAAAAGGGCAATTAGACGATGAAAAGATTAAGGGATATAAGAAGTTGATTGAACAAGGCAAGGTTCCGAAATTCAGAGAGGATGAACAGGGAACCATTTGGTTTAAGAACAGGATCTGTGTACCGGAAATCAAACATCTTCGTGAGTCCATATTGAAAGAAGCGCACGATTCAGCCCTCTCTATACATCCAGGAAGTACCAAGATGTACCATGATTTAAAGCAGAAATATTGGTGGTACGGTATGAAGAAAGATGTTGCGGCTCATGTAGCACCGTGTGATATATGTCAAAGAGTAAAAGCAGAGCATCAAAGACCAAAGGGGTTACTACAACCACCGCAGGTACCCGAATGGAAGTGGGAAGAGATTGGTATGGATTTTATAGTGGGATTACCACGTACACGTGATGGATACGATTCGATATGGGTAATAGTGGACAGATTAACCAAAGTTGCACATTTCATACCAGTAAAGACCACATATTCAGGAACAAAGTTAGCAGAACTATACATATCAAAGATAGTCTGTTTGCATGGGGTGCCAAAGAAGATAGTATCAGACCGGGGCACTCAGTTCACGTCCCGATTCTGGCAGAAACTACATGAGTCTATGGATACGAAGTTAAATTTCAGCTCAGCATATCATCCACAGACAGATGGTCAGACCGAAAGGACGAATCAAATCTTGGAAGATATGTTAAGGGCATGTGCCTTGAAACATGGTGGAAGTTGGGATAAAAGCTTGCCATACGCGGAATTCGCATACAACAATAGTTACCAGAGTAGTCTCAAGATGGCACCGTTTGAAGCTCTATATGGAAGGAAGTGCAGAACGCCATTGTTCTAGAACCAGACAGGGGAGAGTCAACTCTTTGGTCCTGAAATAATAAAGGAGGCAGAAAGACAAGTGGAGATAATTCGGGAAAATCTCAAGATTGCCCAATCTAGGCAAAAGAGTTATGCAGACCCTAAGAGAAGAGAAGTAATATTTGAAGTCGGAGATTATGCATATCTTAGAGTGTCACCCATCCGAGGTCTTAGAAGGTTTAATATCAGAGGGAAGTTATCACCTCTCTTTATCGGACCTTTTCAAGTCTTGGAAAGACGTGGCGAAGTAGCTTATCGGTTGGAGTTACCTGAACGCTTGGCAGGTGTTCATGATGTGTTCCACGTGTCGCAATTGAAAAAGTGTACAAGTGAGGTCAGAGTAGAGCATTTACCATTGGAGGAACTTGAGGTAAAGGATGATTTGACATACAAGGAACACCCAGTCAAGATCTTGGATACCTCCGAAAGGGCTACTCGCAAAGAAGGTCATTAGGATGTGCAAGGTACAATGGAGTCACCATTCAGAGGATGAGGCTACTTGGGAAAGAGAGGACGAACTTAAGGAAGAATTCCCTCAGCTGTTCTCTAATCTTCCTGAATCTCGGGACGA
The DNA here is from genome assembly GCA_947561735.1 of Cenchrus americanus. Lineage (NCBI taxonomy): Eukaryota > Viridiplantae > Streptophyta > Magnoliopsida > Poales > Poaceae > Cenchrus > Cenchrus americanus. The sequence goes on from OX387241.1 coordinate 63,517,960, forward strand.
GATTCTCTTTAAGGGGGTAGGATTTGTAACACCCTAAACTCCATCACTAAATTAACTTAGCAACAAATGGCTAGGTTTAAATTCCTTTAAGGACATAAATAAATTATTAAACAAATTGGCTTTTAAAATATTTAAACATCACTAAAATAATTTAGAAATAATAAGTGTTTGTGCATCATGATTCGAATGCATGGATTTTGTTTGATTGAAGTTTGAATGTTTGAAAAAAATGAATTTGAAAAGAAATTTAAAAGAAAAAGGAAAACCCTTTTCCCTCTCCCTCTCCCTCTCTTTTTCTTTTCTCCCGCCGGCCCAACAACCCTTCAGCCCGCAAGCATCCAGGCCAGAGGCCTTTTCTTTTTTTTCTCACGCGCGCACATCGGCCCAGTGGCCCAGCCTGTTTCCCCCGCCGGCCCAGCACTGCCCCTCTCCCTTTTCTTTTTGCTCCGGGGCGGCCGACGGGGGGCCCGCCGTCGGGCCCGTCCCCAACCTCTAGCCGGCCGCCCGCGCCCCCTCCCTCGCGCCGCCGCCCGTTACCGGCTGCCTCCCCGCGCCCCGCACCTTCAAACCGTGCATTTAAGCCGCAATGAAGCTCCTCCATCACTCCCCCCTCTTCAATCGTCAGTTACCCCCTTAATCCCCCTCCCCCCTTAACTCCCCATCAAGGCCCGTGGCCGTTAATGGCCATGCCGCCGGGGAACCGCCTCCCGGAGCTCCCCCGGGCCTATTTAAGCACCCCCAGAGCACCCCGCACCTCCCCCTTCGCTTCACACCAAGCCCACGCGCCTCCCGTGCCCTAGCCGCTTGCGCCACCGCATTGAACCGCCGGCCGCCGCGCCATTGCCGCTGCCCGTGCTCCTCCGCCGTCGGTGAAGCTCCCTGGACCCTCCCATTCACTTCTCCTTCGCGTGTGTGAGCTAACTCTTGTGCCCAATCGAACCCGCACGCTCCCCGTGCGCCCCAATCGAAGCTCGCCGTCACCGCCCGTGAAGACCGGCCGCCGGTGTCGAACTCCACCGCCGCCGCCTTCACCATCCAATCCTCGCCCACCGCAGCTCCTACCCAATGTAAGGACCCTATCCCCGCCCTTCTTTTCACTTGAGCCCGACCGTAGCGCACGCCGCCGCCGCCGCCGCCGCCGTCCGCCCCCATGGACGCCGCGCCTCGGTCGCCGATAGTTTCACCTCGTGCAAGCGCTTGGTTAAGATCGCATTGTTCCCGCCTACGCGTAGAGACTTTCCCCGCACGATTTCGTGGCGGGAGCACTGTTTTGGTCGTCGCCGGCGACCCCGCCGTCGTGCGCCGCCGCGCGCCGCCGCCGGCGGCGCGAGCGCCGCCCCCTCGGTCGCGTGCGGGCGTAGCCGGCCGTCCGATCGGCCATCCACGGCCCCGAGCCGTTGGACCCGCGGGTCTATCTCGCGCGTAACGGTCAACCCGGGGTCCTTTTGTTAAAGAGACCCCGGTTTCTTTTCTATCGCAAGCCGGTCCTTCCACCTTTAAAGATTCTTACAGATCAGTCCTGAATTTTATGTTTGAGCCCCTGACCTTAATAGAACTTTGCACCCGAGGTCCAGAACAGCCTTTTATAGTTTAAACCTTCTGTTTTTAAGTTTATTTACGTTTTAGCCCCTGTATTCTTGCTGTTAGGTCCCTGTATAGGTTAGTTTATCACAGATTAGTCCTTAAATCTTGTTTTTAGCATAACTTCTCCGTTTTAGCTCCGTTTTTAGCATTCTAGTAGTCCTTGCGATTGTCTCAGCGAGCCCGTTGTTTTAGTAGCATGTTTTCAGTCTTTAGGATTGATTGGTGATCTGTTTTATTTATTGTATGCTTTATGTGTGCATCGTAGATATCGTGCTCGTTTCATCCGAGCCACCTCTCGGGGACGATCGGGCAGCGGTTGTTCGAAGAGGAGGAAGTTTTTGCTGTAGTTGAGGAAGGCAAGTGGTCTTCTCCCCCTGCATGTTCTCTTTTTGTCCTATATAATTGCATTATAAATAATGTTTACTTTATGATATCATTGCATTAATTTGACGGGAAAACCTTTTTAAGGACTTACCTAGATCTTTTACCCTGATCCTTGGCCTAGCCCCTTTTAAATAAAGTTTTGGGTAGAAAACGCTAGTTGCTTAACATGGGTTGGTTAAATGGGTCTTTTATGGAAATGATACATGGCTTATAGTTAATGTTTTGGGTAATGCAAGAACACCTGCTTTAATCGGAACATGGAGAACCACCCAAGAAAACATGTGCAACCACAGTGTTACATGGCTCTGACCTTAGCCGAATAATTAGGCGTGTGATCGTAATTGTTGCCCTTTTTCCGAAAGGAGGAGAGGGGGATCCGGGTTGCAGGGGTATAGCCCGGCCCTTTTGGGGTAGTAGCCTTTGCTAAGGTACTGACCACTAGGGAGGGTTATGGTCCACCCTGATCTGTAACTATGCGGGTCGTTAGTCTTTTGCATGCCTTTGTAAAGGCTTCGTAGCGTCCCTATGCAATCACACCTCGGAAGTGTGGTATGGTGCTTGGCCAGCATCGCATGGTTGGGTTTAAAGTTCTTCGGAGCTTTTACGCGAACTGTGGGTAAAGTGTGCAAACCTCTGCAGAGTGTAAAACTGATCGATCAGCCGTGCTCACGGTCATGAGCGGCTTGGACCCTCACATGATTAATAAACTTAAAGACGAGATAAATCGTGGTTGGTGAAGCTCGTTGAGCTTGGGTTGTTTCGGTACTTAAGTTTTTCTTAAGTGGGTTGGTACGAACTTACACTTAGTAACTAGGTGTTCTTTAATTAAAACTTGATCAACATTAAAATGCTAACCGCTGCAAAACCTTAGCCTATCCTTGATAGCCTTGCATTTTCCCCCACTTGCCGAGCTCCAACCATAAGTGTGCTCGGCCCTTGCTTATCGCCGTTCGGGAGGAAAACTTTAGAGGGGAGTTCTATGACGACTTCGATGAGCCGTGAGGCTTGCGGACCCCCGCTCAAGTGCTCGTGGGAGCGGAAGACGAGGACTCGACGAGTAGTTATCGTTTTCCGTTGTTAGAGACCTTCGAGTCTCCCGCATGAGTGTAATAAGAGGTTAAACTTTGAAATACGTTTGAATACTGTTTATGATATTTCACTCATTTTTGTCTATCATATGTGTGTGAACTGATCCTGGCGCACATATGAGATGCACTTGGTTCCTCTTCGGAAATCAGGTGTGACATAGATACAAGTAAACGGTGCTGTAATCGGCTAGGAGTTGAGTTTGTCCCAGGACATAAATAGCGACCCTGCGTGGTCGGAAAAAGGGGTACACACCAATATCAAACAAACCTCCTCCGGGCAAACCCTTTACCTTTACTGCATCTATTTTACAGCATATACCTTTACAACATCTACTTTTCGGCGACTTCGCCATTGCGTTTTTTCTCTTTTCTACAATGTCGTGCTTCAAGTTCGTCGGGCTGCATCAACTGATCTCCGGCAAGCTTCGTGAGTACTGTTTTACCAAATAACCCTAGGCTTTAACCTCCGGACGCATCGCTGAGGTATCGTCTAGTTCTTTATTCACACCTTATCTATATTAGCTAGATCTGCAAGTCTTTGTACCAATTCTTGTGGTTTTAGCTATTATCATTATCATCCGTTCGATCTAGATCCGTCGACTTCTACTATAGCCGATTGCGACCTGTTCGAACGCTGACGTCACGATCGGCCGATCCAGCCGATCGCTCCCACGCTTCGGTCTCTTTCAAGCCGGTCGATCCCACTTTTACTTGTATCATCCGATTGGCTGGTACACGTGTCGCTGAAAGGCCATCGGTTCTCTAGTTGATCCTTAATATTTTCCATTGTCAATCAACAGGTCAGATTGGCTGGCACGCCTCGCTACAGATCGGGGAGTCACGTGTGTCGTGCGCGGAGGTGACGTCCTATTTTCGCGTCAACACGGGTCGAGGTGGACGCCGTGGTGGAGGTGGTGGAGCATAGCACAGTCGGTCCAAGCTGCCGCCGCGGTGCCCCCGCCCGCCCCTGCTCCACCGGTGTCCCCATCCGACGTCGTGCGTCCAGCGTCCGCGACCAGTTCCCATGGTGGCGGTGCTCGCGGTGATGGTGACCTCGGTGTAGGCTCGGGCGAGGCCGCCGGACTAGCCCACCGCGGGCCGGGCGGGGGCACCCGCACGGACGCGCCGTCGTTGAGCGGCGGGCTCCCTGCTCCGGCGTTGAGATGCGCGAGAAAGGCGGGCGACGCGCACAGTGGCTGGCGAGAGCGAGACACGGCGTTGAGGTGTTGCTTCACCGACCCAGAGGTGGTTGACTGGCCTCCATGCACGTGCTCGACGAAATGACTCAAAGGTGAGAGCAGGGAAGGATGGTTGGTAAGGTTACATGTTGCCGGATGCAAGGTATGCATAGCGCTGGTATATGCAAATCAAACACATTCTTTACTTAGCCTATCTCATTTGGTACAAATTAATCAAACAAGAGCAATTGCTCTCTCGAGCCTGGCTGTGGCGGGCTTGAGCCTAGGGCTGTCAACGAGCCGAGCTCAAGCGAGCTCATCGCCTCAAGCTTGAGCTTGATAAGGAATCGAGTCGAGTTCGAGTCGAGTCTCAAAACCATCTGAGCTTGAAGCTAGGCTCAAGCTTGGCTCATTAAGATTTGAGCCGATCTCGAGTCGAGCTTGCAATGAGTCGATCTTTAAGATTTATATCATCTATAAACCCATTTTTGAAAGTCTACGAAGTAATGAAATTAATGTCATTGCATTACTCGTAGACATCGAGTTTTGTGCAATACAATTAAGAAAGAAAACTGGAGTATACAATGGGTGTGTTTGGCACGGCTGTGGCTGTGGCAGCTTCAGCTGTGGCTGTGCTGGTGAAGCAGATTCGCTGGTGAAGCTGAATCAGTTTTAAAGAAACGTTTGGCAAAACAGTTTCTCCTGACTGTATCACATGGATAAAATGGTAAAATACCTATAATATCCTCCCTCATTTCTTTTTTCTATTTCCTTTACTATTTTCTTTTTTCGTTCCTATTATTTTTACCGTTTCCCCTCCCCTTTCTTTTTTTTCTCTTTTTCTTTCCTCTCTCTCTCACCTTATCCTTATCTCCTTCCACCCCGCCCCCCGCCCCCATCCCCCATTCGCATCGCACGCACGGCCCACCTCCCTCGCCGGTTCGCCACCTCCCCGCCGGCCCTCCGCCTCCCCCGCCGGCGCGCGGCCCGCTACCTCCCCCCGTCCCGCCGCCCGCGCGCGTCTCCGATGATTGCGTCGGCCCACCCGGTCCGCCTCCGGCTCCTCTCGCGCCGTGGTCCCCCTCTAGCTCCTCTCGCGCCGTGGTCCGCCTCCCGCCCCCGCCCGGCCACCTCCTCGCTCCTCTCGCGCCGCCGCGGCTCGTCGTCGGGCTCCCCCCGGTCGCGCCTCCACTCCCCTCCGCCTTTGGTCCCTCCCCGGCCATCTCCTCCCCGTGCTCGCGGCCCGTCGGCGGCCGCCGGCTGCCCGTGGGCCCGTCCCACCCGGGGGTAGGCTTGGGAAAGAGCGAAGCACAGCGGGGGGAGCTGCCATCTGGCAGCTGCTTCGCCCGGCGAAACCGCGCCAGAGCGGGAATAACGGGAGGTGCCGAAGCGATTAGGGAGAGGAACTGTTTTCTTGGACTGTTTGTCACAGCTTCGCCCAAAACAGCTTGTGAAGCTGCCGGTGGAGCTGTGCCACTGGCACCCTATGTGTGTATACATCCCTACAGGCTACATCCATAGCTAATCATAGTACACGCCCCCTTGTATCCTGGACCATACGGCATACGGTCCATTGTATGCTCGGTACGCGATTTTCAATCCGCCCTGCGGTACTCTTGGGGACGGGCGCGCCGGAGGCGTCCGGCTGGCTCTGCCTCTACGCCATCCGCGGAACCGCGGAAAGACGGGGTGGGGCCCGCCCGTCCGCCCGCCTCCCGAGCCCGAACAAGAAAAGCCAGCGCCGCGGTGCGGGTCCTCCTGCCGTCCGGCTCCTGTGTCCTGCTCCTGCCTGTGGTTTTGACTGGACAACGACCCGACCGACCGACTCCATTCTCCCACCACCACCAGCAGCCGCGCCGCAGCAGGGGCGAACCGGCAGCGAGCCCAAGCATAGCAGCCATGCTTGCCGGCCGCGGGTGACGCAACGCGGGCCGCCTCCCGAGAAGCCGCCGTCCCCCGCCCACCTCCGACGACATGGATCCGGCGTCCGAGGAGCTCGAGCGGCGCAGCCGATACCTCAGCTCGCTCATTCGCCGCACCAAGCTCAGCGCCGCCCCCGCTCCCCCTCCCGCTCCACTTCCTCCCGAGCCTGAGCCTGAGCCTGAGGCGCCGAAACCAGAGCCCGAGCCGCGGACCGCGGCCGGAAAGCGCGAGGACGCCAAGCCGGCGGCGCTGGCGGTGGAGGAGGAGAAGCGGGAGGTCAAGGACAGGGAGGAGGGTGCCGACGGGGAGGGGAAACAGATCAAGGGGAAGGTGGTCGAGCGGGGTCCCAAGGGGGACGGCGGCGGCAATAAAAAGGTGTCGGTGCGGGTCCGCGCGGCCGACATGCCCCTCCCGCTGCAGCGCCGCGCCATCCGCCTCGCCTACGAGGCCATCGCCGCCATGCCGCGCCTCGACAGCAAGCGCCTCGCGCTCGCGCTCAAGAAGGTATCGTCTAGCCACCCAAGACATCAGCCGCTAGTTTAATTTCTCTCTAGAGGGGGAAGGTAGTAGGTACCATGATGGGTTTGTGGCAATGTCGAGCGCCCCGTGAGACCATTTATAGTGAGCCTTATACAGAGGATGGGGCCGTGCAGACCCTGATGTAGCGATGTGGGTGTGGATTTGGGTTAGATTTCGGGCAGCTGTCACTGATGTTGTTAGAGTTGCAGGAAGCACGAATATGGCTATTCCCCACATTGGCTAGTGATAACTCATGACAGACCTTGTTGGGGAGGGTTTTAAAATCAGTCTTCCACTTTTGACTTTGCACTTTGTTTTGTTCCCCCTGGCCCTGGGATGAAATGGAATTCCTAGATGTGCTTGTGTGAGGATGGTGCTATGAGTTCTGGTTTGACAGCTTGTGTTGCTAGCTTATTCAGACATAATTGATTTGCTACCGCTACGCCCTGCCTTGTAAATCCTTCTCGTCGCATGGTATTTATCGACTGGGTTTGTTCGCTCTGCCACAATAGCTATGACCTAAAAGAAAAGAGAGGAGACTATGGTAGAGGAAGCTAGTCATATTTGAACAACTGCAAGGGGCATGTTGAGGACACTGACAATGCTGATATTTCTTTCAGTTAGAGGTTGATATTTGGTCCCAAGCTTGATAATGTTACTTAGTGTCACGCACCACAAATGCAACTGTGCCATCCGTATCTATGTAGCTATTGATCTCTATTCGTGTGGGCCTGCTGCGTTCAGTATATGTTAACTGTGGAGCTAGCTGATAGGTTAGTCGCATGTGCTGAATGAATCTGATTTGTGATTTGTCCCATGTGAATAATATGCCATCCATTTAGCATTCTTTCCTTACCATATAATCCTTTTGTCTTGTCCACTCACTGTAACTACATGTGTAAACAAGGAATTATGCTCTAAGATATTGGTCAGAACTCACAAGCATGCCTGAAACTAGAGGTCGATAGAAATCTAGATGACTATGGTAGTTAAAATGATATCTGATCAATAATGCATGTAAAGTTATGTATGTTTTGATCCATGTACTTGCATGAGACTAACTTACCCGGTGAATAGTCTCATCTAGCTAACTTAGCATCTTATGCTATAGTTGATGCTCCTATAAGGGGATGTGGAAGTGGAACCCTACAGGATAAATGTTTCAATCAGGGCACCTTGGTGATTTCTGATGGTCCTAGTCACACTCATCGTGGCCCATTTTTTTTTCCTTTGAATGTTCTTGCTTAATATATTCAGGCACAAGAAAGACAAGACTAAATGAGAATGTGCATACTTGTTGTATCTGTGTCTTCTATAACGTGGCCTGATAATTATAACCATTCCTCTGACTAGTAGCTTCATGTAACCTGTAATCTGGGCCTGTAACGTACTCCATATACATGTATTCTGCTGGTAAGAACAGGATGATGCCTAACAGAACATATAGGTTGTGCATATTAGCTGATTGTTTAAGCCTGACATTTGGTATGAAATTACTTAGCAACTGTGCAGAACCTATTTTTTTTCCATGATGTATAAAAGTTGTAACTGAATGTTACTTCCATTTTGCAGGAATTTGACACAGCATATGGTCCTGCTTGGCATTGCATTGTTGGAACAAGCTTTGGCTCCTATGTGACACACTCATTGGGAGGTTTCTTATACTTCTCAGTTGACAAGGCCTATATTCTTCTATTCAGAACTGCCGTTGAGCCATTAGGCCATCCACGGTGAGGGGCTATGAACCAGTCTACTAGCTAGCGTATTCTGTATCCGACATTTAACTGCAGAAGGTTTAAGGAGAGTAGAAGTGTAGAACAATCATCACCCTCCATGCAAATATGTAGGAACCAATCTGCTGTAACAATCTTCCATGTACCATGCACCAATCTGGCATGTAAACCTTAACATTAGCTTTCAGGCTGTTACTTGACCCGGTTCTTCAGTGCGAGGGAAATTTTCTTTCGCATCCTGTAATTTCCAGTGACCTTTGTTTGATTCAGAATCAGTATGGTCTCTGAGCCTGTAACCTGTGGTGGCGAACCTCAGTAGCCTTTAACCTGTATGGTCCAGTGACCTGAGATTGCCATCAGTTGCCAGTTGTAGAGATGTATTCAGTTAATATAACTGTTCTGATGGAGGCTCCCTTCTTTGGTCTGGTACTTCACCATCTTTTAGAATTTAGAATGTTTGAAATTACATCTTCAGAAACATATGGACTAATTAAGCCTGAAAAGCCAATATTTACATCTGATCGGCATTCGCATCACGATACAAGAAACTGATGAGGAAAAAATTGCACCGACTGTTGAACATTCATTTTGTTAAGTTAATCTGCACGACGGCATAGTGTAATTCCTATGTACTATCAGTCTATCACTATTACATCTGAGAGATGCTATGACTGTCTATTAACTAACTGACTCGACAAAACAGCACCACATGACAACCCTAAAATCAATAGTAGCAGAGATCGGTCTGCAGGTACGTAGCCAAAAAGGAAAAAAAATGGAATGTGTTCGAGATCATCCAGAACAACCTAGAATACCGCAGCCATGGGCACCACCAGCGATGCGACCACGGCCCAGACGCTCCAGAACTCGCTGCTTCTCGACGAGGCACCGTGGTAATGCTGGTGGTGCGTCCATGCCGGCGGCGGCGGCGCTTCCACGACTGCATTCACAGATGCATAAGAGCATTATGCGATGGATCGGGTGGCTGGTGCAGATATGAATGAGCTGACCGACCTGGGTCGTGGTCTTGGGAGGCCCCGGCGCGGCAGCCAACGGGCAGGCCGCAGCGGGCGGGGAGCTTGAACATCTGGTCCCGGGTGACGTTGAAGGTGGTGAGCAGCTCCGGTTTGGCCAAGAGGCGGCAGAGGCACGGCATCTCGGCGGCGGCGGCGTTGTGCATGGCGGTGCAGCACGTCGGCGACGGGTGCTTGGAGGTCTTGAGGTACGCCGTGCACGGCAGCAGGTCCTCCAGGCACGGCGGCACGCCCTCCGGAGCGCCCGCCGAACCCGGGGCGCCGCCGGGCGTGGCCGTGGTCACCGGACGGGAAGCGGCGGTGTCGGCGACGATTAGGAGTTGGAGGAAGAGCGCGGCCAGGCGCGCGCATCGACGCAGCATCGTCGTCGTCGCTGGCGCGGGCTTCGGGACGATCGCGGACGGTGAGTGTTTGCGTGTGACGGTGGTGCGAGGTTCAGGGGGAGCTGCAAGATCTGCTGGGCCCTCCCCTTTTGACTTTGTCAAACCCCTGGTTGCCCGCGCCCGCGGACGGGCCCGGTGGACAGCAGGGGGGCGTTATTTCGGGCACTGTACTTGGAAAAAAAATATAGGAACGGGTTACAAATAAGTCTGCACTTGCTACTTTGCTAGGGAAATTCGGCAGCTTGGGTCACGCATCCCATCAAAATCTGTTAAATCCGGCCCCGGCATCGATCGTATTTGTCCATCGAATTCACCCGGCGTCTCAGCCAGACGTGAAAAACTACTCCGGCATATGATTCAGGGGCTGTTTGGTCTCTGGCCACAACCCGCCACAAGACTGTGCAGCTCGCCACACACCGCGGCGGATCGCCCGCCACGGAAATCACTATTCCGTGGCGGTGGCTGTTGCCACCGAAGTGTGGCCGGAGACCAAACAGCCCCTCAATTCAGAGCATCATGCACGTTTACGGAAAACACATCAAAATCAACAATAGAAAAGAGGAGAACATGGAGACCAGCAACAGGAACACTCAATCTACAAATACAAAGTAGCACCAGTGATTCAAATAGATAAAGGCTCCCTCCCTCAAACAATCGTAGCTTGACAACACCTGCCAACCAGCAAGGTACTAGCAAGCATTTTCTAACACAGCGCAAATGGGAGTCTCCAATTTCCAGCTATCACAAGCAACAATACAGCCTATACCGACGAAACAAGAACCCAGAGCACATTGGCAGATTCACTAGTAGACGAACACTGAAATGTTGTTTCTAGGCACATAGATCATCTTTACTGCCCATCTCCAGACTCGCCCTTGGGAGCCTCCTTGATTTCTTCGGCAGCATCCTCCTAGATAGAGCCAAGCAAATAGAATTTGAATATACATCACTCCAGAAAATAAAAAGGGCGTAAGTGGAAATATGCTTAGGATGAAGGAGATACCGTGATGTCTGAAGTCCACAGGGTTAAGTTATCACGCAGAAGCTGCATGATCAGAGTGCTGTCCTTGTAGGATTCCTCGCTCAGGGTATCCAGCTCTGAGATGGCCTCATCAAAAGCCTGGAGCAATCAAAGCAGAATAAGCGACCACAGATATTTAAGACTGGTATATAGCTCTACTAAATCGGAAAGGGACGGCTACTGAGAGGGGAAAGGAGGGTCCACTCAATGGCAAACCTTAACTGGATCAAGAAAATTAACTCAACAGAATAATGCATCGTTAGTTGCTTGTACTTGTGCTTTTGGCTCATCATTAGCCACTTGATCTAAATTTTTCTTATCCATATTAAGAAGTATACAAATGACATTTAGTTGATCATGATGGACTATCACCTATCTTCATCGCTAGTTCAGATCTACCACACTTTTAGCTGTTCATATTGTCTATAAACAAATTCCTGATGTATTCCACTAGTTTTGAACTTTTTACTAAACTCAACCTAAATTATTTCACAACAGTTGTGTTGAATTGTGAAATGTATAATACCCTCAGGACCATTAATCCACATAGCTCACATTCAGTTCATATTTTCATAAGGATTAAAATGACCAATAAAAAGCAGTACACAGTTCATGTAGTGGGTCTAGAAATCAAACCTGCTTGGCAAGATTGCAAGCACGGTCAGGAGAGTTGAGGATCTCATAATAAAATACTGAGAAGTTGAGTGCCAGCCCAAGCCTAATAGGATGAGTGGGAGCCAACTCTGCCAATGCAATATCCTGAAAGGTTTAGCAGAAAAAGTATTAGCAACTCAATAAACCAATTGATAAATTGGGCATATGAAAAATATAATGCCCCAGCCAACACAATTCAACAACATTAGGACTGTGAAACGCAGACAAGCAAATAACCTGAGCAGCTTTGTATGCCACCATGGTGTTCTCAGCTGCATCCTTCCTCTCAGATCCAGTTTTAAATTCCGCAAGATACCTGTTATACAAAGATTCAACCAAAATGATACAACAGTGTAGCAAAAAAAATGCCAATAGGATTAATATGATACCTGTAGTAGTCACCCTTCATCTTGAGGTAGAAGACCTTGGACTCCGGAGCTGTAGATGAGGGGACAAGGTGGGAATCAAGGAGCTTGAGAATTCCATCACAGATCTTGGTGAGTTCAACTTCTATCTTGCTACGGTAGTCCTTGATGAGAGTAACACGGTCCTCATTGCCACGACCCTCTTCTTTCTGCTCAATGGAGGATATGATGCGCCATGAGGCACGCCGGGCTCCAATGACATTCTTGTAAGCAACTGACAGAAGGTTGCGCTCCTCCACAGTAAGCTCCTCAGAATCAACTGTCTTAGCCACCTTCTCCATGAACTCAACCATCTCTTCATACCTCTCAGCCTGCTCTGCAAGCTTAGCCATGTACACGTTTTCCTCACGGGAAAGTTCAGCAGGCTGCGACATCTTCACTGTTTATGGTTTCTAACGGTCCAACAAAGGTCAAACTGGAGGATTAAAGGAAAAACTTTGGTGAGTTAAATGTTTATAACCACACCAAAAATAAACAATAGCGAAGCAGTTTGTAAACTTCACAAGTTACAAAGATAGATCCATCTGAAATGAACTACATGAGTCCACATACAACTGTTTCTTACACGACTCCTCTGAATAAACATTGTAAACTGGCATACATCAAGCATCATGTTTGCTTAATGAACCTAATAGTAGCATAACTTTAGGAGCAACAATCAACACCTCAGCAATTCCTCTAAATATTAAGTTAATATGCTTAAACAAATAAACCATTCCCTTTCCGTGAGAATGAGAAAGTTCTTTACAGCCAAAGTGAAGCTCCAACCCATGGGGGTTTGACAAATACATAGCACAACAGCACAAAGAGGACAATGCATGCTGCTCTCTCGCCACATATATTTGAAGGAACTTTACACATTAGTTAATGGTGCATAATTTAGCAGGTACATCTTATAGACTTAGCAGCTATTCGAGAAACTACAATGATCTCTTCAATCTCATCCTACTCAGCTTATCTGCCTCCCCATCAGTACAGGATCCCACATAGTCCTTTCCACCAACCGATCAAACAATACTGTTGCATTCTATTTCCCGCAAATGCAAGGATCCATGATCTGGCCACCTAATACTGCATTTGCAGCTTGTGATGATGATGCTTGGAAGGTAGGCTCGCTATTTTTCGCAAACATTATCACCCGCACTGTCCATCTCCATTCTTATCTCTATCCTTATCCTTGTCCTTCTTAGGCGGAGGGGGGGGCATTCGACATCTTCAAAAAGAACGATGTTGAGAGCATAGACAGTGAGACTTGGAGCTGATCCCGGCCCAACCTCACCGGCACCTGCCCCCTCCGTTGCCCGGGCGGTGCGCCTGCAGCACGCTGCTGGACTGGACGGATGTAGTGCTCGTACAGGCGGCGAAAGCCACCAAACGAAAGCACGACCATGCGAAGCATCTGCTCAGAGAACCCCAGGTTTGAACACTCCCGCACGCACGCCGCCTCCCACAGCCGCTCGTCTCGCGCCAGCTGCCGCCAGCCCCGGCTCACGCAAGACGCGTTCGCCAGCGTCCGCGCCTCCGCTCGCATCAGCACCTCGAACACCAGGTCCTCCCCGAGATCCGGCACCCTCACCTCCTCGCCCCTTACTTCCGCATCAGCATCCGGCGGCGGCTGCTCGCCCTCTCTCGCATCCGGCACCGACTGCTCCCGTCCTGTCGGCGGCGGTAGAGCCTGCACGGACGCGGACGAGGACTCGCACTCCCCCGCCGCCGCCCCGCTGGAGCTGGAGGGTGGCTCCTCCGTCCGTTGCTTCTTACTTGGTTCGCCCGAGCTGCCACCCCCCGTGGCGGCGGCGGCCGGGGTCCAGTGGTCGTCGCCCCTGCCCGACGAATCCGAGCGCAACTTCATGAGTGGAGATTCGAGGGAGCCAAACCCCCTTGCTCGTGGATCAGCCGCTGCTTGCGAGCGCGAGGCGGATGAACCTGCGGGAAGCAGGGCAGTTTATCTATCTACACACTGGGAATGGTTCGAGCTCGACGGTATCAGCACTAGAAACACCCCGATTCCCCAAACCCCGCCCAGAAACCAGCGCAGATTCGGCCGGTTGAAGCTCGAGGGAGCTCAAAACACACCAGATCTGGCTCTATCGCACTACCAATGCGCCGAATTCAGGGTTGGATTGTGAAAATTCAAGAGGAACGGCAGAGGAATTTAGGGGGAGGGGGAGGCTGCAGTTTACCTCGCCGCCGCTGCTGGTTTCCCCTTTTCGAATCGAGTGGGGAAGGAAATGCTTCTCGCTTTCAGCTTTCTGTTTCCTGCTCTCACCAAGGAGGGCGCACGGGCAGTATAAGAAGGCGTCCTCCGTCCAATGGGACCTCGACACGCGTCCCTACGAGACGACGCGCCGCGGACCCTGGCAACCTGGTCCCATGATGTCATTGGGGGTTGGGTGAATGATTAGGAGTGAGATTGTTTCTGCAGCGGCGCTAGGCCCCACTGACGTCGGTGTTTGCTTTGTGGGCGGTGGGACCCGAGGGTCAGCCTGTCTGCGTGTGACTGCGACCTGGGCAGAATCAGTGACGCCGTCATGCGTGCTCAAGGTGGATGATGCTCTGACGCCGTCACGGCGCCGGACGGCAACAGCCGACAGGCCAAAAAAACGGCGTCGTGCTCAGCATCCTGGTGGGCCGATGAGTCAGCCTGCCAGCGGGCCCGGGCACGTGACGGCTGCGCCGTGCCCACGACGGCTGCCGACTGCTTGTCTGGGAGTTGTCAGTTGTGTCCTCTCCCGGCCGCCCGCCCCGGCTCCCCTCACTGTGGGGCTAGACTGCTAGGCTGATCAAACCATAAACCAAGCCCAGTTTAAATTACTGGCTCACTTGCTTCTTAGTTGGGTGGAGGGAGGGACAGCCCGTACAAGCCCAATTCAATAGCTTCTCGCCTCAATTTTTCTTACGTATTTCTTTGCCGTTTACCGCGTCGGGTTTGGCGACGATTGGGCAGTTGGGCTCCACAAGATGGTCGGTGATCATTTTTAAAAAATCTGGAGCTTCATTGATTATACTGTCTCACGGTTACTGCGCAAGGGTGCAAAGGGGTAACCATTAGGTGCACCCGGCCTCTTTAGTTCGATGATTTGTCTACTTCTTCAATTGAAGAAGTAGTACAAATCATTGAACTAAAGAGGTTCGGAGATCATTTTTAAAAAATCTGGAGCTTCATTGATTATACTGTCTCACGGTTACTGCGCAAGGGTGCAAAGGGGTAACCATTAGGTGCACCTCCGAACCTCTTTAGTTCAATCATTTGTCTACTTCTTCAATTGAAGAAGTAGTACAAATCATTGAACTAAAGAGGTTCGGAGGTGCACCACATTATAATCAACTTGCACCCCTATTACGGCGGATGTTTGGATCCCAACAACCATTTGCCACAGCCATTTGCCACGCCACACCTGTGGCTGCATCGTGGTCAATGTTTGGTTTACAGCTTTGGCAACTTTTTATGTGTAGTTTTTCGCTGCAGTGTGTGGCGGGCAAACCCTCCGCCTCCGCCAAACTTTTGGCATGCCTGTAACACTATATTTTTCCATCACTAAAATAATGTAAGTAACATGGTGCTTAGTTTTTGTTTTCTAAAAATAAATAAATTATCAAATAAATTTGGCTCTAAAATATTTAAATATCATTTTGAGTAATTTTAGAGGCAACAAGTGCTTGTGCATCGTAATTTGAAATGCATGGATTATGTTTGCTTGTGTGAAGTATTAAAGGTTTTTAAAATTAGTTTGAAAATTTTGAATAGAGATTGAAGTTTTTAAAGTTTGAAAAGTGTTTAAATTTTGAAAGGGTTTTAAAAGAAAAAAGATTTGAAAAAAAAAAGAAAACAAAAAAACAAACCCTCCACAACCCTTTTCTCCCTTCCTTTCGGCCCAAACAACCCAACCAGGCCGCCGCCTGCTCTTCTTTCTAGCCCAAACACCTTCGCACGGCCCGCTCCGCCTCTCCTTCCCCCTCTCTCTCGCTGACCGGCCAGGCCCGCTTGTCAGGTCCATTCCCTTCCTCCAGCCGGCCTCCTCCCCACCCCTGTTTCGCCTGTAACCACCGCCGCCGGTCGTTTCCCCGGCAATCTCGCCCTCCGCGCCTTTAATCCCCGCCATCAAGAGCAACTAAGCCCCGGTGCCTCTCCCTCCCATCAATTCTTCGTCGGTCCCTTGAATGCCATGAAACCGCAGCCCCCATGGCCCTCAACGGCCATTAATGGATAGTGCCCGCCGGAACCTCTCCCCTCTCCTTTCTCCCCTCTATAGAACTCGTGGTCGAGCCCCTGCCTCACCCCTTTCGCCTCACCCGCCCCTCTCCTCTCCTCGCACACGCACCGCCGCCTGAGAACCCCGTCGTCGAAGCTTCTTGTCGACGGTGAAGTGCCTTTGCCTCCCTCTCTTTCTCTTTCGTCGATTTTGACGCTTACCCGTGATCCTCGTCGTGCTAGGCGCATGCTCCCGTCGCCGAACCGAGCCGCTCGAGCACCGCCGCTGCTGGAGTGTCGCCCACCGGCGTCGATCTCCGCCACCACTGCCTCCTTGTCCCCGTTCTCTTCACCCTGAGCATCACAGCAAGGTGAGGAACCTCATCTTCCCTATTGTCTCACAAAAACAGAGCCGCAGCACCCACCGCCGCTCGCCGGATTTGAGCCGTCCGCCACGGCCGCCGCAGTGTCCCCTCCGTCGCTCTAGCCACCTCCATGAGCCCGTGGTTGGGTTCGTCTTCTCACCCTCTTCGTTTTGAGCCCACCCGCTTTGCAATCCGAGCCTCCTAGCTCGATTTCGGGCAACGCCGGCGAACTTCCGGCCACCTACCACCGGCGCCGCCGTCCGCCGCCCCCCCGCCGCGCACCGCATGTGTGCGTCAGCAGCCGTCCGATCCAGCGGGAACGAATGAGATCGCGTACCCCTTCACCCTGATATAACTGCTGCACCGTGGACCCATAGACCAGGTCCACCGTTGCTCCACGGTCGCGCTAGCCGCCCGATCCGCGATGGACGGCGCAGATCGTCCCCGGCCGCGAATCAAACTGACCGCATACCGGTCAACCCGAGCTGACCGTGGCGGTTTTGCTAGAGAGCCCGTATATTTCATTTGTTTCACAACCGTGCCCTTCCACCCTAAAAGAACATCACAGATAGGTCCTGTTTTTATCGTCCAAACCCCTGAGCTTCTCTGTTTTTCCCGCCTATAGCCCTTAGCCGTCCTTTTGCACCTTAGGCCCTCGGTTTTTAAGTCTGTTTAGGATTTAGCCCGTGGTTTCTTTCAGTTAAGCCCCTGGAAGCCCTGTTTCTTCAAAAAAAAGGCCCTGAACCTTGTTTTGGCCATATCTTTGTGTTTTAGCTCCGTTTACACCGTTTCAAGTTACGTTAGGTTCATATCAACTCAAACTACGTGATAGGACCAATGTTGAGCATGTTATTTGTTTTATAATTTATTTAAATATTAAATATGATTAAATCCTTATACACATGTTTTTCTAATTAGAATCTAATTAGAGTTTAACACGTGTTTTCATAAGAAAGTTAATATAATTAAAACTAGTTAAATATTTTTATAATTAAAAGTTAATTAGATGTACACCTTGGTTTTCATAATCAAACTTAAATTTGTCGGTGCGGAATGTGGTCCCGACACTAACCGTAGAAAGCGTCGAGGTCTATCCCTCTATGGTCGATGCTAAGCAACAAGTGACACAAGGTTTTATCCCCGGTTCCGCCGAGGGGGCCGTACGTCCGACGACGGCGTGCTCGAGGCACTATATTACTTAGCACGGGGTGCTGTAGTGGGGGCGGCTACAAGCGAGGCGGGAGAGGAAGCAAAGCTTCCAAGTCCCCGACGAAGATGTTGTGGGAGAATTGGGGGAGTGAGTACGTGGTGTGTGTGAAAGGCTCTGTTGTCTGCTATCTCGTCTCCCCCCTCGGTCGGGGGGGTTCGCTCCCCCTTTTATAGATCAAGGGGGAGGCGGTTTACATGCGCGCCGCGCTACCCGGCTACGTGGGGAAGTGCGACGTGCTATGCTGTAGAGTGGGCGGCCGTTCGGGGCGATCCTTGTAGCGATCCGGTCATCATGGCTCGTCTTGTACCGAACGGTGGCGGTTCGAGGGTAGGAGAGCGGCGGATGGCGGTGATGTCCTCGATAGGCTCGAGAGGGGTGTCGACGCGAGGCACGTACGGAGTACAGGAGTTGGCAGAACGGCGTTCCTTCCCGACGCACTTCACGGGGCACAGGAGTTGTTGCTACAGCGTCAGGCGTGCTCCTGCACGCGCGGGTACGGCGGCCACGTCGTTACGGTGGCGGGGATGGCAGTCCACCGGCCTATCGCCTCTACCTAACCCTGTAGGGTCACAAGAAAGTGAATCGAGGGTGCGTCGGCCCCCTTTTGAGGGCTCGGCGCGTTAGCCGTACTGGAGTGTGCGCACGGTGTCACGGGACTGACACCGGCCGCGCTGCACAGTCCCTTCCCACAGTGGCGGGGATGGGCTCCTCCCTGGGGACTTGGTGCGGCGGCACGGGGTGCGAGCCCCCGGGCGCATGATGGCGCGCGTCCCCCCCGTGTCGGGGCGTTAAATGCCCGTGCACGGGGGGCCGGCGTACGCGCGAGGAGCGCCCTCGAGCGTGGCGGACCCGGCCGAGGGCGGGGGCGTACCCTCGAGCGAGGCGAAACCCGCTCGAGGGGGAGTGAGCCCTCGAGCGGGGCGGAGCCCGCTCGAGGGAAGTGTTACCCCTCGGACGGGGCGGAGCCCGCCCGAAAGGAGCACGCATCCTCGAACGAGGCGGAGCACGTTCGAGGGGATCTCTAAGTGGGCCACCTCGATGGGCCGTCGGAGTCCCCGTGGCGTGGGCGCCCGTTCCTCGCATGGTTAGACGATTTGTGTTTTGGCCTTTTTGTGGGTTTTAAGTGAGGATTTCCCCATTGTTTAAGGGGACCCCTAGGGGCGTCCCCGACGCAGCCCCCGAGCATCCGTGGGTTTGCCATTGAGGCTCCCGCGGTGCGGAACCTACGATAGGACGTTCTTCCCTCCTTGTTCTGCGAACGCTTTCGGTGGGGCCGCGTCGGCGGGACCCGGCGGGTCTAGCCCCGAAGCCTGCGGGGGTGTGGGTGCTCTCGCGGGGTTAACCGCGAGAATTTTGGTCGGAGGGCGTGGCACATATTCCAACCGGCATCGGCGGTGTTTCGGCCGGCTTCGGGGGTGCACGCGCCTGGCGGCGCCGTTCCCGGCGGGTGCAATTTCAAGGAGGTGTAGCCGTGCGTCAAGCCCCCGAGCCTTGGCCCGTTCGAGGCGATCGGGTAGAGCCCGGCGACTTGTTTTTTAACGCGCCCTCGCCGTCCCTCCGCGGGACGGAGGGTGAGGTTTCGCAACTCCCATCGAGCGGGTCGCGACTTGCGGATTCCTCTTCGAGGCGGTAGCGGGTGGTTCAAGTGGACGCCCATGCCCCGTTCGATAAGGGTAGGCTGCGCGGTCGGAGACACGTCCATGGAAGCGCTTGCGTGGGTTTGCTAGGTGGGGCTCGGTCCCGTTCGCTAGGGACCGAGGGCGCGGAAGCTCTCCCTCGGTGGGATCCCCCGGCTAGGCGCCCTCGGCGGCTCTCGAACACGACATGTGGGGCACCCTCGAGCCGACGGGCTCGAGGAACGGCTCGAATGCGCGTGCCCTCGTCGTCCCTAACTCTGTGATCTGAGGCGCCTGTTCGAACCCGTCGTGGGTCAGGCTTCGGACCTCTAATCAGTAGGGCCGTGCGGGGTGGCGCCTGGGCGGCCCCGTCTTTTCGCGTCTGCGGCCGTCGAGGGGTCTGGGCGAGCCAGCCCTCGAGGTGCTGGTTGGTAGCACAGCGTATGTGCCCTTTTTGGGAGAATTGATATTGTCTCGAGCCAGGGGCTCGTGCCGCTCGAGGGTTTTACGTGGCATGGGTACCGCGGTGCACCGCTTTACATCAAGCGAGGTCCGGGCGGCCTTCTCACATCGATGTCCCTTCGAGGGGCGACATCATCTTGGGCCATGGGCCCGTGCCGCTCGAGGGTTTTACGTGACATGGGCGCCGCGGTGCACCTCGCTATACATCAAGCGAGGTCCGGGCGGCCTTCTCACGTCGATGTCCCATCGAGGGCGTTTTCGTTTTGAGCCGAGGGCTCGTGTCGCTCGAGGGTTTTACGTGGCATGGGTACCGCGGTGCCTACTTTACATCAAGCGAGGTCCGGGTGGCCTTCTCACGTCGATATCCCATCGAGGGTTGTTTTCGTTTTGAGCCGAGGGCTCGTGCCGCTCGAGGGTTTTACGTGGCATGGGTACCGCGGTGCCTACTTTACATCAAGCGAGGTCCGGGCGGCCTTCTCACGTCGATATCCCATCGAGGGGGCGTTTTCGTTTTGAGCCGAGGGCTCGTGTCGCTCGAGGGTTTTACGTGGCATGGGTACCCGCGGTGCCTGCTTTACATCAAGCAGGTCCCGGGCGGCCTTCTCACGTCGATATCCCATCGAGGGTTGCCCTCGTCTCGAGCCGGGGGTTCGCCCCGCTCGAGGGTTCTCCTTGCTTGGCAAGGGACCGGCCATTAAATGCCTCGCGGTCGAGGCCGCGGTTTTTGCGGGCGGGCGCGTCTTTTTGGGCGGCGCGGCCGCGCGCGCGCGTGTAGTGGGCGGCGTGGCGGGGCGGACGTGACGGCTTCACCTCGGTCCCTGCGGGTCTTCGCCGTGATGATGGCCCGCCTGCGGTGATGTGGCCGGCTGCGGTCGTGGTGGGGCCCGTCCGTCGGCGTGAAGGGAAGATTCCCCTTGCGGTTAGTGCGGGCGGGGCATCCGCTCCGGAGAGCTCGCCCGTCGTCTTATAAATACGAGGGGAGTGGGGGGAGACGGCGGTTTTTTACCTTAACGCCTCACCATTTTCGGTCCCCGCCCCTTCGTCTTCATCTCGCTCTTGCCACCGTGCGGTGTCGCCGTTAGAGCCTTTCTTCCGTTCCTTGTCCTCCGTTCCTCGCTTTTCTTTGCCTTCTTCATGGCGCCGCCTCGGCCTCCCCTCCCGATCTTGGAGCCGTACGCTTGGGAGAGGTCGACGGTGACCCGAGTGGCCCTCGGCGGCGGTCGCCGCCGGCCGGCCGGCGGCCAACGAAGACGGACGTCCGGCGGAGTGGATAGTGCCGCCGGCGGCGGGCCCGCGCGCCCAACCCGCCGGAGGGCTATGTGGTCGGCTTCATCCGCTACCACGAGTGGGGCTTCAACGCGCCGGCGAGCACCTTCATGCGGGCGATGTGCCACCACTACGGGGGTGGAGCCGCACAACTTCGCCCCCAACGCGATTTCGCGAGCGGCCACATTCGTGGGCGTACGCGTGAAGGGTACTGGGGATCCCGGTCAGGCGGGAGCTACGGGTTCACCTTTTCCGCGCGGAGCTCTTCACTCGGCCCACGACGGAGCCGGGGACCCGCCGCGCGGTGCGCGCCGGCGGGATGTCGCTTGCCCTGCGGGGGCAATTCAAGGACGTCTACATCCCCTGCACCATGACGACGAACAACGCCGGCTGGGAGCGGGGATGGTTCTACTTGCGCAACGCCGGGCCGGCCTCCCCCCCTACACCGGTCGGGTGTTCAAGGAGAGGCCTGACTCCTGGGGCTACGGGGTGTCCACGGTCCAGCATCGGAGGCGGCGGGGAGTCGGTCTGGCCGCCTGCCGGCGCACCGGCGGCGATGGGGCCGAACGCGATGGGCGTCCTCGCCTTCCTTCATCACGGGCGGATCGTGCGGTTGATGGAGAGGCCGCTCTCGCATCTTCGAGATGACGGAGGCGGCCAACCCCGTCGACTGGCGAGGTCGCGGATGCTCCCGACGCCCCTCGAGCGACCGTACGCGCTCACCGGGCGCGGAGCGCCGTCGACACCGGGTGCCGCCGCCGCGGGTCGGACCCCATGGGACCTCGAGATGCTCCCCACCGGCCCGCCGGTGAGTTTGGTTCTTAATTTTGTTTTGGTTCTTGGTCTTGCTTCGTCTCCCCGACGCGCCATTATTGCTCCCGTGTGCGGTGAACTTCACCATCGCCAAGTCCGTTCCGCCCACCCCCCCCTCCGCGCGCGCTTGGCCGGGCGGTGCGGCGGCGGCGGCGGGAGCGGGCGGCGCGCGGGGAGGGAGCGCGTGAGGCGACATCAAACGCGCCGCGACCGGCGGGCCGCGGAGGCGGCGGCGTGAGGAGTTGGGGGCTCTCCTCCCCGGGGGACCGAAGACTACTCGTCCTCGGAGGAAGACGAAGAGGAAGAGGCCGAGGGGGAGGGCCCCTCCGACGACGGTGGCGGCCTGCGCCCCCGTCGCCGGAGCCGGCGCCGGCGACGAGGGCGGCATCGCCGGGGGCGGGCGCAACGGCCGCCCGCCGCCGGGCCATCGACATCGGGGCGGCGCGCGCGCGGGGGGTGCCGGCGCGCGCCACGAGGCGCGCGCGGCGGCGCGCGCCCGTGCGCGCATCGAGCGTGCGCGCGCGCGGGGCGAGCGCGCGCGCGCGCGCGGGCGAGCGTGCTGCGCGCGCGGCGGCGTCGTCGGGGGGCGCCACGGCGAGCGTGCCCGCACGCGGGGCGAGCGTGCCGCGCGCGCGGCGGCACCTTCGGGGAGGCGCGGCGTCGGGGCGCGACCACGCGCGGGGCGGGTGCCCCCGGTGCGCGCGGCGGCGCCGTCGGGAGGCGCGGCGGCGGGCGCGGCAGGCTGCACCGCCTCATCCGGCGAGGGCCTCGAGGAAAAGGAAACGGGCCTTTTCTTCTTCGAGGTGAGGAGCTCGTCTTTTTGCTCGGTTCGATTTGTTGATGTTCGGGCGCTCTAATCCTCTATCCGTGCCTACGCGGTCGTGGTGCCAACCGTGCCTCCTCTCGCACCGCCAAGGTGCGGAGGACGGACGCGTCCATCCCCACCGGCGGCGCTCATCGAGGGCGCGCGCGGGCGGGGGGCAAGCACGGCGGCGGCGGGCGAGAGCTCGCGGGGTCCGGCGGAGGCCTCGAGGCTTCGGCCGGGCGGATCGGCCCGCCACGGCGGAGCGCGCGGTCGGCGGGAGCGGCGGCGCCGGCCGTCGTGGGGACGCGAGGGCCACGGCGGCGGCCGTGGTGGAGGCGCCGGCCGGAGAGGAGACGGAGCGGGCGCAACCTTGTGGCGGCGCCGTGAATGCGGCGGCACGGCCGAGAGGTGGTGGTCGCGGCGCCGTGCCGGGCGCCCGTGGCCGCGGAGGCGCAAGTGGGGGCGCCGGTGGAGGCGGCACAAGCGGCGGCGCCGGCCGGCGGTCCGCGAGGCGGAGGTGGTGGAGGTCTCGGACGACTCCCCGCCTCTCGGGTGGCATCAGTGGGCCAGCTGGCCCACGAATTCCCCCGAGCCCCGGGAGGGGGCCCTCGTGAGGCGGCACGAGGGTCACATGGTGGTGGGGGGTCGAGGACACGGCGCCGAGGCCTCGTCCTCCCACGCGGCCGCCTGCCCGGGCGGAGGGGGCCGTCGACGATCCCCCTCGCGTTCGCCGACGCCGGGGGGGGGAGCGAGAGCTGCGGGGGCGAGCTCGGCGCCACGCGCGCCACGCTCGATCGCGCGCTGACCGAGGCGTTGCAGGTCCAAGGCGGCCCCGCATGGCGCGTCTTCCAGGTAGGGTGTCGTCACTCGTTTCCTTCTTGTTCTTATCTTCGTGTGCTGCTTTCGTGCCGTAGTGCTTACGGATTTTCGGTGTGTGGATGCCAGGAGCTCGAGCGCCGCGCCCACGACAAGTACGATGCGTTCGACCGGGTGAACGCCGAGGTCCACCAGCTCCGTGAGCGGTGCGGCGCTTTCGACGCGCTTGCGACGCTCTCGGGTCCCCCGATAGGGCGGGCGGCGTGCGGGCCCGGCCCCGGCCCCGACGAGCTTCCCGAGAGCTCGAGGCGGGACACGGCGCACCGCTCGAGCCTCGAGCGGGTGCGCGCGGCCCTCATCGGCCGTGATGAGGCGCCGTGGCATGCGCGCTCGGACTTGGAGAAGACGCGGACGGCGGCCGCCAAGCGGGAGGCGGAGGTGGCTACCGTCCGCGCCGAAACCCGGGAGCTTCGTTCGTCGCTTGAGGGGGCGCAAGCGTAGCGCGCCCGGGCCGAGGAGCGGGCGCGCGGGCGGGAGCGACGCGCCAAGGAGGCCGACGACCCGAAGGCCGCCCTTGACGCCAAGGCCGCGGCCCTCGTGGCCGCCGAGGGCGGCTCCGGCGAGAGCGCACCGCTCGCCAAGGGGCGAGGGGCGGCTCCAGCAGGAGCAGGCCGCCCTCGTCGACGCCCGTGCAGCGCTGGAGCAAGAGCGTGCCGCCCACGAGGTGTCGCGGAAGACCTTGGCGGCTCGAGACGCCAAGCTCTCCGAGGTCGAGGGCGAGGTGATTATGCTCAGCATCACCAACGCCAATCAGGAGATGGCCCTCCCGGGAGCGAGAGCGAGGCCGTCAAGCGCCTCGGGCGGCGGTCGAGGCCGAGCGCCGCGCCCTCGAGATGGAGAGGAAGCGAGGTCGAAGGTGAGCCATTGTTTGACTCTTGCCTTGTTGGTTTTCCGCTTGGGAACTCGCATTCCCTTTTTTCGATTTCTTTCTTGCCTTGGCGTTTCCGAGGGGCTTGCGCACCGCCCGGGGCACGCGGGCGAGCGGGCCGAGGCGGCTGCGGAGCTTCCTACAACTCCTCCGAGCCGAGGCTGCGGGAGGCTGCGTGATGCGGCCCTCGAGACTGCCGCGCCGTTGAGGAGGGCGAGGCCCGAGCCGGCGGCTCCTTGGCCAGCCGTCTGCGTGCCCTTGGTGGCCATGTCACCGAGCGGATGCGCCGGGCGCTGCAGCTGGGCGTCCAGAAGGCCCTCGGAGTGGTGCGGTCCCACTACGAGGTTAACTTCGAGGCGCTGGCTGAAGGCTATGTCGTTCCCGAGGGCGTCGAGGACGAGGTGGCGATGGAGCGTGTGGATGCGCTCACCGCCGACGCCGCCGGGTCGCTCGCCGAGGCCTTCCAGGAGTTCCTCTTCCCCGACGTCGCTGATGCTGCTGCTCCTCCCGCCTGAAATATCTGGGCACTGGGCCCGCTTTTTGTGTATCAATATTCTGGCCTCGTGGCCTTTGTAAATAAATACGTTATCTTCATCGTAAACATTTGACGATATGAAGTGAAGTCTTTTGTTTATTGCGCTTTTTTGTTTCTCCTTCTTCCTGAGTAGATTTTACTTAGGGGAGTTCGATTTTCGGCGGGGGCTCGCCGGGTTGGAGGCGAGAGAGAAGGGCCATATCCACGCGGCGTAGGCTATCTCTGGCTCGCACGCTCCTCCCGTTGGGCCGCCCGCGCCCTGTTCAAATCGTTGCTCGTAGTTGAAGTAGAAAACAAACTTAGCGCGTGTGAGTTATTTTTTATTTTGCGCGAAAAAATTGGGACCATTTGGGGGGTGCCCCCCCCCCGCAGTAGCCCCCGAGGGTAACTTGGGTTTCAGGGGAAAGCCGAGTTATCCTTTCCATTAGACTTGAAGTATTTACATAGTTGTTGCCAACTGGGGCGTTGGCCATGTGATTTTTACAACAAAAACACTTGGAGAATCCTAGCTAAGGGTAGAAGCGACGTAGCTGTTGGATGTTCCAAGCGTTGGTGAGCTCTTCACCGTCCTCGTTGGCCAGCTTGTACGTGCCCGGCTTGAGTACCTTCACCACGACGTAGGGTCCCTCCCATGGGGGCGATAGCTTGTGGCGCCCTCGGTTATCTTGGCGTAGCCATAGGACCGAGATCCCCCTCACTGAAATCCCGTCGACGTATCTTGCGTGCTTGGTAGCGTCTTAGGGGCTGTTTAATACCTCGCGAGAATGCATTAAGGCTACGAGGCGTGCCTCGTCCGAATGGTCCCGGCGAGTCCTCGCGGGCTCGGCGGTTAGCATCCTCATTGTAGCCTCGAACCTTGGGCGACCGTATTCTAAGTCCGTGGGGAGGACGGCCTCCGCGCCGTGGACTAGGAAAAACGGGGTGAACCGGTGGCTCGCTTGGGGTGGTCCTTAGGCTCCACACGGCTGCTCGGTAGTTCTTGGAGCCATTTTCGCCCGCATTTGTTGAGCGATCGAAAATTCGGGCTTAAGGCCTGTAGGATCATGCCGTTGGCACGCTCCACTTGGCCGTTGGTCGTGGGTGTGCCACGGCCGCCCAATCCACGCGGATGTGGAACTTGTCGCGAGAACTCCAAGAACTTCCGGCCGTGAGCGGGACCCGTTGTCCGTGATGATGGAGTTTGGCACTCCAAAGCGGTAGACGATGTCGATGAAGAATGTCACCGCCCGCTCGGCCCTTAGGTTCGTGATGGGGCGCACCTCCACCCACTTGGAGAACTTGTCGATCGCGACTAGCAAGTGGGTGAAGCCCCCGGCGCCTTCCGCGGGGGCCCGACGATGTCCGGCCCCCACACGGCGAATGTCCATGTCACGGGGATGGTTTGTGGGGCGTGGGCGGGCGAGGTTGGACTTGCGGGCGTAGAGCGGCACCCCTCGCGGTGCGCACGATCTCGGCGGCTTCCGAGACCGCGGTAGGCCGGTAAAAGCCCCGGCGGAACGCATTGCCGACGAGGGTGCGGGGTGCGGCGTGGTGGCCACAGATCCCCGCGTGGATGTCCCGTAGGAGCTCGCGCCCCTCGGGGATGGGCACGCACCGCTGTAGGATGCCGGAGGCGGCGCGCTTGTACAGCTCGCCGTCGACGAGGGTGAACGATTTGGCCATCCTGGCAATGCGCCTGGCCGCGGCCCGGTCGCGGGGGAGTTCCCCTCGAGGGATCCGAGCAATGTATTTTTCGCGCCGGTCCTCCCGAGCGGGGAGGGCGGCTCGATGTCCATCGCGTCGGCCTCGTGGGTGCCGTACCCCTCGAGAAGGGAGAGCACGTACGCCTCGTTCGAGGGGTCCTCATCCATGGGTTCCACGCCCGCTGGATTCGAGGGAGCCCCCGAGGGCTCGTTGTGACTCGAGGGGTAGGGCTCAAAGACGACCGAGGGTTCCGCGATGTCGCGCGCGAAAACGTTCGGGGGAACGGTGATCCACCCGGACGCGATCTTTGCCAGTTCGTCTGCCTCCTCGTTGTACCGGCGGGGTACGTGGTTGAGCTCGATGCCGTAGAACTTGTCCTCGAGGGCCCGCACGGCCTTGCAGTAAGCCTCCATCTTGTCATCATGGCAGCTCGCGTTCTTCATGACTTGATCGATCACGAGCTGCGAGTCCCCCCGCACGTCGAGGCGTTTGACGCCCAACTCAATGGCGATTTTGAGGCCGCGAGAAGGGCCTCGTATTCGGCCATATTGTTGGACGCGGGGAAGTGGAGGCGCCTTGCGTAGCGCATGTGCTCCCCGAGGGGTGACACGAAGAGCGAGGCCCGCGCCCCGCTCCCCGTTTTCATCACCGAGCCGTCGAAGAACGAGTCCAACACTCTGCCTGGATTTGTGGGGGCGGCGGTGCGTGTCCGTCCACTCAGCAACGAAATCCGCCAGGATTTGCGATTTGATGGCCTTGCGCGGGGCGTAGGCGAGCGTTTCGCCCATCAGCTCCACGGACCACTTGGCGATCCTTCCCGCGGCGTCGGGGTTACGGATGATTTCTCCTAGCGGGAAGGAAGAAACCACCGTGACGGGATGGGCCTCGAAGTAGTGGCGGAGCTTGCGCCGCGCAAGGACTACCGCGTACAGCAACTTCTGGACCTGGGGGTAGCGCGTCTTCGTGTCCGACGGACCTCGCCGATGTAGTAGACCCGGCCGCCCCCGTACGGGCAAGGCGTGCCCTTCCTCCATGCGCTCCACGACGATCACGGCGCTGACCACCCAGGGTGATTGCGGCTATGTAGAGCCGCAGGGGGTGCGCCGGTCTTGCGGCGGCGTGAGGATCGGGGCGTGCGTTAGAGACGCCTTCAGCTTGTCGAGCGCATCCTGGGCCTCGGTGGTCCAGGAGAAGCGCTCGTGCTTCTTGAGGAGGCGATAGAGGGGTAGGCCCTTCTCACCGAGCCGCGAGATGAAGCGGCTCAAGGCGGCGAGGCACCCCGGCAAGACCTTCTCGCACCCCTTTGAGGTCCCCGGATCGGACCCATCCGTTCGAGGGCCGCAACCTTTTTGGGGTTGGCCTCGATTCCCCGGCCGGGAGACAATGTACCCCGGGAGCATGCCTCGCGGCACTCCAAAGACACATTTTTCGGGGTTTAGCTTGACCCCATTGGCCCGTAGGCAACTGAACGCGACGGCGAGGGTCGCCGACCGGGTCGTCGCCTTCCCCGGTCTTCACGACGATATCGTCCACGTATGCTTCGACCGTTCGCCCGATGTGATCCCCAAAAACGTGCTGCATGCAACGCTGGTATGTTGCACCCGCGTTTCTGAGGCCAAATGGCATCGTGACGTAACAGAACGTCCCGAACGGTGTGATGAATGAAGTCGCGAGCTGGTCGGACTCCTTCATTTTTATTTGGTCGTACCGGAGTAAGCATCGAGGAAGCGAGCAATTCGCACCCAGCCGTTGAATCGACGATTTGATCAATGCGTGGCAAAGGAAAAGGAACTTTAGGACATGCTTTATTAAGACTAGTGTAGTCTACACACATCCGCCACTTCCCATTCTTTTTCTTTACAAGCACGGGGTTGGCTAGCCACGTCGGGTGGAACACCTCCTTGATGAATCCGGCCTCGAGAAGCTTCCGCAGCTCCGCTCCGATTGCCGTCGCCGCTCCTCGTCGAAGCGGCGCGGCCGCCTGCACGGCGCGGGCGTTTGGCGAGATGTCAAGGGAGTGCTCGGCGACTTCCCTCGGGATGCCCGGCATATCCGAGGGGCTCCACGCGAAGATGTCGGCGTTGGCGCGGAGGAAGTCGACGAGCACTTGCTTCCTATTTGGGGTCGAGGGCGGAGCCGACCCTCAACGCCTTGCCCTCGGGGGCGAAGGGTCGAGGGGGACCCCCTTGGTCGCTCCGCGGCCTCGAAGGTGCGGCGTGCTTGGCGGCGGAGTCGAGGTCGTCGTTTACCATCTTCTCCAAGGTGGTTACCGGCGCTTCATCCGGCGCTAGTGCCTCTGCGTGCTCTACGCACTCGACGTCGCGGTCGAATGCGTGCTCGATGGACGAGCCGACGGTGATGACGCCGTTTGGTCCCGGCATCTTCATCTTCGAGTAAGTATAATTGGGGACCGCCATGAATTTGGCGTAACGGGGGTCGCCCAAGTATAGCGTGGTAGGCCCCCTTGAACCCCACCACTTCGAAGGTGAGGATCTCCTTGCGGAAGTTCTTTGGGGTGCCAAACCGGACGGCGGGTCGATGCCGCCCGAGGGGCCGGACCCGCTTGCCCGGCGCGATGCCATGGAACGGCTTCGTGGCCGGGCCGCAGGCCGGTCTAACCCGATCCCCATCGGGCGCAATGTATGCGCGAAGAGGATGTTGAGGCTACTGCCTCCGTCCATGAGGACCTTCGAGAACCGGGCGTTCCCGATGATGGGGTCAACCACCAGCGGGTCGGCCCGGTTGGGGATGCGGTTCGGGTGGTCCTCCCGGCTAAAGGTGATGGCGTCCCCCGACCAATTGAGGAAGGACGGAGGCGCCCTCTCCGCGGCGAGGACCTCGTGCCGCTCCTTCTTGCGGCGCCGGGTCGAAATGTCGACGGTTGGTCCCCCAAAGATGAGGAACACATTTTCGACGGCGGGGGAAGCCGCCGGCGTCACCATCGCCTCCGTCTTTCTTGGCCTCTCGCCTCCTTCGCGGCGGCATGGCCATAGAACTTCTTGAGCATATCGCACCTGCTCAAGGGTGTGGTGCACCGGGGTCTTGTGGTAGGGACATGGCTTCTTCGGCATGTCGTCGAACACTCCGGGCCTCGAGGGGCGGTCGAGGGCCCCGTCGAGCCGGGTCAACGCCGAGGGCCTCGGCGTCGCCGCCGTCGCGCCCCGCTCCGCGCGCCTCGCGGCGCGGCTTCTTCCCCTTCTTGCCCCACTTGTCGTTGCGGTGCGGCTCCTTGGACTTGCTGCCCCTCCGCGGCGCGCGTCCCCCGAGCGCTTGCCCTTCTTGCCGTCGAAGATTGCCCCCACGGCCTCCTCTCCGAAGCGAAGCCGGTGGCGATGTCGAACGCTCGTTGGAGTCCGCAGCGAGGGCGCGTCCCGGCTCCCGTACGAGGTCCCCGCACGTGGTACCCTCGAGGAAGGCATGCACGATCTCGGATCGCGCCGCGCCGGGGAGCTCGGTGCAGCGCTTGGAAAAGCGTCGTATGAAGTCCCGCAGCGACTCGCCGGGCTTCTGCGTGCAGGAGCGTAGGTCCCATGAGTTTCCAGGGCGCACGTACGTGCCCTGGAAGTTGCCCACGAACGTGTGGACCAGGTCGTCCCAATTGTGGATTTGGCTAGCGGGCAAGTGCTCGAGCCATGTCCGGGCCGCGTCGCCCAGATGCAGGGGCAAGTTGCGGATGATGACCTCGTCCATCGGTGGCCCCGCCCGGTGACCGAGCTAGGCGGTAGTCGTTGAGCCGGACACGGGGGTCCGTCTCCCCGTTGTACTTGACGATAGTCGAGGGTTGGCGGAAGCGTTGGGGGAACGCTGCCGTGCGGATCTCCCGGCTGAACACACGGGTGCCAGGGGGTTCGGCGTCGGGGGAGCGGTCCTCGCCGCCGTCGTAGCGTCCACCCCCGTCGAGGGTGGTAGCCCCTTGCTGCTCGCGCGTCAGCCTTGCTGGTGCGCCTGGCGTTGATGACGTTTCGGGCGTCACCGTCCAGCGCCCTGCGTGCGTCAAGGAGCCGCTCCTTGGCCGGCGTGCGTCCTTGGTCGGCGGGTCGCCCCGCCGGCACCCCGCGTGCACCGAGGGTTCGCCCCCGGCGCGGCTTCGTCGTCCCGCGCATCCCCCCGCGGGCGGATGCGTGAGGCCGAGCTCTCGGCCCGCCGGACGGCCGCTTGCTCGATGAGGGTTTGCACCTCGCGGTGCAAGTCTCGAGCCTCCGGGGTCGAGGGTGCGCGCATGGCTCGCAGCGGCGTCGCGGCGGTGATGAGCTTTTGGCTCGCCCGTGGCGGCGCGTCCGCGTTGTCGGCGTTGGGGACGGTGTTGATGCGGTCGCGAACCCGTCGGCCCGGCTCCCCGCGCGCGTTCGCCACGCGCGGAGGCCTCCCCCCGCCATTGAGGCGCGGAGTAGTCGCACCGTTCGGTACTCTTCCGCCGGCCTGGCTTCGAGCTCGCGGGCTTGGGCCGCCGCGCGTCGGCGTCGGCCCCCCCCAGGGGCGGCTGGCCTCCGCGCCCGGGCGCGTGGCGATCCCCTCGGGGCGGGCGTGACTTCCCCGTCTCCGGCGCCGCCGCGCCGGCGGCATTGGCGGGTCGTTGGTGATGACGGCGTAGCACTCTCGCGCGGGGTCGTAGCTCCCGGTGCCGGAGTCGTCGGAATAGCCGAACCGCAGTCCGCGGCGTCCAGGAAATGCCGAACACAACCGGGTCAGGTACGCCGGAGAAGTCCCACTCCGCGTACCCGTGGCAGTTGGCGGGTGGTAACGTGTCGACGGAGCCCAGGGATGATTCGTCCCCTGCTGAGGCGCCGGGACCCCTGGCGACGAAGACGTGGCGGCCAGGTGGAACCCTGCGCATCGTGGTGTTGACGTTGGCGTTGTAGGCCGACGTAGCACCACGCAGCCCGATGGGGATGCGCGGTCCGGAGACCGCGCGCGGTCCCCGCCGGGGCGGTGGCGGTTGTCGTGACGGTGGGCGCGCCACTTTGAGTGGCGGCGCGCTCGGCTTGCCGCCGCTCGGACCGCGCCCGGCGCGAGCGGCGTCCCGAGCGACGACGCATCGTGGCGTCGATGGACCCGCGGCATCCGTGCTGCGGGCGCCCTCCGCCGAGTCGTGCGTGCGGCGGGGGCACAGGCGGACCCGGCTCCGGCGCCGCGCGCGGAGGTCCTCATGGTTGGTGAGGCGCATGAGATAGTCGTTCCCCGTGGCCCGAAAGTTCGGGTCCCCCGAAGCGGATTTCGAACCCGGCCGGGAGGGGGTCCGAGCTACCCATGCAGTAGCGGGTACCACGGTACTCAGTGCGGATCACCATGGAGGGAGCCGGCGAAATGACCTTAGGCGCTAGCTCGCCCCACGGTGGGCGCCAACCGTCGGTGCGGAATATGGTCCCGACACTAACCAGTAGAAAGCGCCGAGGTCTATCCCTCAATGGTCGATGCTAAGCAACAAGTGACACAAGGTTTTATCCTGGTTCCGGCCGAGGGGGCCGTACGTCCAGCAGCGGCGTGCTCGAGGCACTATATTACTTAGCACCGGGGGTGCCTGTAGTGGGGGCGGCTACAAGCGAGGCGGGAGAGGAAGCAAAGCTTCCAAGTCCCCGACCGAAGATGTTGTGGGAGAATTGGGGAGTGAGTACGTGGTGTGTGTGAAAGGCTCCTCGTTGTCCGCTATCTCGTCTCCCCCTCGGGCCGGGGGTTCGCTCCCCCTTTTATAGATCAAGGGGGAGGCGGTTTACATGCGCGCCGCGCTACCCGGCTACGTGGGGAAGTGCGACGTGCTATGCTGTAGAGTGGGCGGCCGTTCGGGCGATCCTTGTAGCGATCCGGTCATCATGGCTGTCTTGTACCCGAACGGTGGCGGTTCGAGAGTAGGAGAGCGGCGAATGGCGGTGATGTCCTCCGATAGGCTCGAGAGGGGTGTCGATGCGGGCCCGTACGGAGTACAGGAGTTGGCAGAACGGCGTTCCTTCCCGACGCACTTCACAGGCCTGGAGTTGTTGCTACAGCGTCAGGCGTGCTCCCCGCACGCGCGGGTACGGCGGCCACGTCGTTACGGTGGCGGCGGGGATGGCGGTCCACCGGCCTAGCGCCTCCACCTAACCCTGTAGGGTCACAAGAAAGTGAATCGAGGGTGCGCCGGCCCCCTTTCGAGGGCTCGGCGCGTTAGCCGTACTGGATCGTGCGCACGGTGTCACGAGACCGACACCGGCCGCACCGCACGGTCCCTTCCCACGGTAGCGGGGATGGGCTCCTCCCCGGGGAGTTGGTGCGGCGGCACCGGGTGCGAGCCCCGGCGCATGATGGCGTCGTCCCCCCCGTGTCGGGCGTTAAATGCCCGTGTACGGGGGCCGGCGTACGCGCGAGGAGCGCCCTCGAGCGTGGCGGACCCCGGCCGAGGGCCGGGCGTACCCTCGAGCGAGGCGAAACCCGCTCGAGGGGGGAGTGAGCCCTCGAGCGGGCGGAGCCCGCTCGAGGGAAGTGTTACCCCTCGGACGGGGGCGGAGCCCGCCCGAAAGGAGCACGCATCCTCGAACGAGGCGGAGCCCCGTTCGAGGGGATCTCTAAGTGGGCCACCTCGATGGGCCGTCGGAGTCCCCCGTGGCGTGGGTCGTTCCCCGCATGGTTAGACGATTTGTGTTTTGGCCTTTTTGTGGGTTTTAAGTGAGGATTTCCCCATTGTTTAAGGGGACCCCTAGGGTTGTCCCCGACAAAATTGATTAATGTTTATGCAATTTGCTTTCTAAATAAAAGCAATATAGGTCTATCCCGAGTTTTCTTAACTAAATGATAATTTGATTAATATGAATATAAATGTGTTTTTAAGTTATAATTTGATTAGTACAACTCGAAATATAAAGATAAACGCCTAGATTCTTTTACACGTTTCTCTTAAATTAAATGTATAATTTGCATAAATCAAACTTGAATATTTATAAATAAAATTGGATTAAGTTTACATCGTCTTTTAAATACAACTATAACTTGCTTAATTATAAATAGGGTATTTCTTTGAAATAACCCATGCACATCTTGACTTAATTAAAATATACCAAGCACATAGCTAGCTCTTGTTTGTGATCATCCAAATCTCCCGATAGTTCCTAGTGCTTTTGTGTTCGCGTTCCTAGAGCCAAATCTTGTTCTCTCTTTAAGCTTTTCATGCTTGGTGTATTGTTTCATTTATTGTATGTATTCTTGTGTGCTCCTAGACATCATGCCAGTTTCAAGTGAGCAGCCAGTTGGAGCGGATCAAGAGCAAGTTTTTGAAGAAGAACCTCAGTGTTTAAGCAAGGAAGGCAAGTGGTCTTCTCCCTTGCATATTCTACTTTGTCCTATATAATTGCATGATAATTAAGTTTATCTTTTGTGATATTGCATTAAACTTGATGGGAATCCCTTTTTAAGGACTTACCTAGATTTTTACTCTTGACCCTTGGAACAACCCGGTTTAATGAAATGTTTTGGGTAGAAATGCTTAGTTGCTATAACTTGGGTTCGTTCAAATGAATCTTTGCAATATGATGAATGTTGATCATGATAACTTTGGTGAAAGTTGATGCTTATGGTTAATAACAAGATCATATGTTATAATTGTAACATGGAGAACCACCTAGGAAAACAGTGCAACCACAGTCCATATGTGTGACAACCCGCCCAGGAAAATACCGTACTATCGCCTAAAACCAATCCAGCTTGGTCATTAAGCAATAGTAAAGTATCATCTTGTCGTTAGTTGCCGGGTTAACGCCCGGTAAATCACTTGGAATTCATACAGAGGATCGACATATGCATTAAAACTCACGCGAAGGCAAGTCCAGAGTACACTACACTGATTAACACAAATCTGCCCCGAAGGGGTTTAATTATTACAAACTTTGTTCACGACGTGAAGGTAGAGATTCAAAGTTTTAAACAGCGGAAATAACTAATCTAGTGCAACGGTAAACATCACAGGAGGCCATCCGTGATGTCATCACTGGTCGTCATCCACCTGTCAGCAACACCTGCAACAACAGTTTTAAAGCAAGGCTGAGTATACTAATACTCAGCAAGACTTAACCGTCGGGTGATAACTACATCACCAAACTCTAGACACGAGAGGCTTTTTGGCCGGTAGCGTTCTCTTGCTGAAAAGCAACAAAGAGTATGTCCTTACTTTCAATATTTTAGCACAAATTCTAGTTGATTATCATTTCTAAGTGTGCCATCTAATTCAATCAAGAATTGGACAAGCAATTTATTTATACAACAATATTTACCGAGTTCCATCATTACGGGATATCATGGTCAGTTGATTAAGCAGTCTCGGATAACGGTGAGAGGCCGATAATCGGTTGATTCAAACCTTGCAAGGTGGACCTAAACACACGGAAGAATGCATACCCCAAGAAGGTCCCACAAAAATGAAACGGGGTATACACCGACAAGGCGGTTCCCGTCGATCTTCAGCTCGGGAGCGGAACCTACATTCCTTGGTACAAGGCTTACTAGATCACCCACACACGAATGTCCAGACTCACGCAGGTACCACACTGTTGCAAGCAGGGGGACACATCGCTGTGCTCCAGGTGTAGTAGGGAAAGGTTCCCTTGCCGCGTCAATCGGGTACTAGGCTTACCGGTCCCATTCCTGGCAAGTGTTTAGTACGTTCAAAAGCTTAGCCCACGAAAGCCACTGGACCGGAGCTCAAATCCCATGCTCTTACCACATGAGCAATCCATTTATAAAGATCTTATGATTCCAACATAACAACCTATTCTCGCGAGTGACGAACATCACTCGACTTCTACCGGGTCTTATAGCATAGCAGCTATCGACCTAGCATACTAGTAAAAGAACATAGGTACCTAGGGATCATGCATCTAGGGTTTCAAATCAACTCTTGAAACGTAAATGCACATTCATAGCAACGATAATTACATGAATTTCAAAAACAGGGTTAATGATTCGGGGCTTGCCTTCGATGGCAAGGTTGGCCTTGGGCCCTTCTGGACTTTGGTCCAAGTCTTGCTCTACAACGACGTGGTGCACGTCTCCGTCAGCTCCTCCGACTCCTCCTTCCGGCACACGCGTACAGCTACCGCTCGAGAGATCTACACGAGGATGCAAATGCAAGATTTAATTGGCAATTTTTAATTTAATTATTTACAAACAACATATGACAACCATGAAGAGTTTGGTTGGCCATATTCACCTTAACAAACACACCTTGGTTTAACCTTTCTATTAAATAATTTCTCACAGTGCTTTATTATTTGTTTATTTATTTTTATAACTGCTGTGTACATATTTTATGTAAATAAAATGATTTATCTTTCACCACAGCAAGGTTTTATATATCATTTTAAAATGATTTACATCACACCTATTGGGCCTTTAGATATGTAGTTTGATGATTTTCTCATTTAATTGAATATTAAGCTTTAAAAGGCTTCCATATCTTTTATTTATAAAAAAATTAATAAAAATCAGTGGGATGTGTTATGAAGTATTTCCAAACCTATACAAGCCACTGCACACACATGCACTCTTAGAAAAGCTATGAATTTAAATATACCAAAAATAACAAAAGCTAGTCACCCAAACATGAGAAATGCATACAAAAATAAGGCCCCCTTTGGCGGGGCTTCGGCTTCGGCTTCTCCACCGGCGAGGCCGAAGCCCCGCCAAACACCGGCAGAAAAATGGCTTCGACGGTGAAGCCGTTAAAAGCCCCGCAAATCCCGCTCTCACATTCGATCGACGGCGCGAGAAGCGAAAAAAACCGGCTCCCCCGCGGCTTCCCCGTGCTCGTCATTTTGCAAAAAAGTCCCCACACTTTCCCCAATCTCCAATCCATCCCGACCCCAATCCCCAATCCATCCGACCCCGTCGTCTCCCTCGCGTTTCTCCTCCGGCGGCGGCGGGCGGCGTGCGATGGGCGACGGGGCGCCGCCGGATCCGTCCGGCGAGGACCTCCGGTGCCGGAGGCGGCGGATCCGGTCACGCGCCCCGAGATGCGGCCACCGGCGCGTCGCCTCCGTTCGCGTGGCGGGGAGGCCCGC
This sequence comes from Cenchrus americanus, assembly GCA_947561735.1. NCBI lineage: Eukaryota > Viridiplantae > Streptophyta > Magnoliopsida > Poales > Poaceae > Cenchrus > Cenchrus americanus. The sequence goes on from OX387241.1 coordinate 63,554,596, forward strand.
CCGACGCGTCCCTTGGGTGCGCTGCGGCCGCCGCCGGAGCTCCCCCGCATGCATGGGCGCGGGGGCATGGCCCGGCTTCCCCGGCAGACCGGCGCTCCCCCGAGGCATGGGCGCGGGCACATGGCCCTTCTTCCCCGGCGCCGGAGTTCCCCCGAGGTTTGGGCACGAGGGCGGACGGCGCGGCCAAGAACGGCCCGGCCGCCGGCTCCACGGGTAGCGGCACACCCTTGGCGGGCCCGGCCGCCGGTGCTTGGCCACCAAGCGCCTCCATGGCGGAGGAGGCACCGGCTCTACTCTCCATGGAGGAATCCCGGAGGCGGTTCGCCGGAGCGACAACCGCGGCGCTTGGACCGGAATGGCTCTCTCGCCGATCTTCGGACTTCCGGCGGCGTCACTAGAGCTTCTTCATCAACCACAAAGGTGACCACTTCACATGGGATTGACGTTGACGAAGACAACGAGCGGGTGCCGCGGTTCGAGCCGCCTCGGTCCCTCATCAAGTCGCCGGCGCGTGGTGCCCGCGCTCCTAGGCCACCACCGGCATCAAGGGCGGCTCTGCTCCGGCATCTGTGGACGTCGACCTCACCAATCCAAGGTATGAGCCCCGGACACACATATCATGCTATTGAGATGTTGTTGTTTGAGATAAAATTGGTGCTTACCTTTACGTTGTTCTGTGATTGTTGAATGATGATTAATTAGAAAGACACATGGGTGTTGTGACCTTTAGGGATGTTCAAGTAGTCAAATGATAATGTTGGAATGTAAATGACGGATACATGAAAATGTCCACCGATTTGAAATGGAATACTTGTGTGGATTTGTTCTTGCATTCGGATTACAATCCGTCAAAAATATCTTCCGGAAGACATTTGTGTTGCAAAGTATACGAAGTTCTTCGGTACTTGGCGGATATTCTCGTTTTCTCGTTTGGTTAATTGCATTTTAGGTTTATATATTTTTAAAAGAGGTTCTTGAGCCGGCAACATGACCAGCCTTGGCGACCTTGCTAAAAGCACCATTCGACCAAACTTGTTCCAGCAGACACATACCGGAAGTTGGAGAAAACAATAGAATGAATTAGCAATAAAGGATGTTGGTAACAATGAGGGTACAAAAGATATGTTGGTCCATTCTAAGTCATATATTTAAATATATTATTTGAGGATTAATTAACAAAAGCATGGATGAGAACAAACCTTTGTTGGTTTTCACAGCAGAGCTCGTATCATTAAGCTTACGCTCTCAGCCGGCAAAACGACCATTGTTTTGTCCGAAACATGTAACCTTTGGTCTACCGATTTCACCTTTTCATTGACAACGATATCCCACTTGTTTATCTTCTCGAAAGGCCAACACGCTTATCAAAGGAATTGATCCTTGCCGATGCATTAGCTCTCAACCGATGTTTCTCATCAAATGCTTTAGCCTTGTTCACGGCATCTTGTCTAATTGCAGAACCCCTTGCAATCACATTTGTCATGACATCTTGTGCCTTGTTCACATAGACACGGCTATTGGGACTGGCATTGGCCTGTGGCAACACGAAAACAATATTTTTAGTTAATAGCAACTGCCAGCATAATACACATTGTATACAAAAAATGAGACAAGATGATAGTACACTTTGCATTAAAACCTAAAGTAGAGTACTGTGATTAGTTTATGCTCTTTCCTCACAAGTAGTTTAATGTTTGGACAGTATGGGTCTGTGTGTTTGCCCTTTCTTGTTTCCCACACCCGTTCGATTTCTCGAATCATGTAGTACTATCACAATTAGTAGTAAGAGCATTTTCGGCACTTTATTAGTCAAATGAATGATTTTTTTGGTTAGCGGCGCCAATCGGCTAGGCCGCTAAACTTGTCCCGTCCCGAATTTTTCTCTTGTTATTCGTATTATACTATCTCGTTGTGACCTAATAAAAGAATCATATGCATCAACAAAGCACCTAGTCCGTCATGGTCCAACCAAAGGAGGAGATTATTAGGATCCGATCTTACCTCTCTACTACGTTAGCACTAGCACAACCTTTCTGCTCGTCACATTTGCTATATGGGACTTGTAGATCCCGGCCGGAGAGAACCGAAAGCCTTTTCTCGTTGGGCCGCCGGGCCATATATGATCCGAAAATTCAGCGATATATGACACAATGATCATATATATAGGATCGCATTCATACACAATGATGTGTCAGAATCGAATGTATAGATACTCTATGATTAGAAGTAGCATTTGGCCAAGATATGCTTTTACCGTACCGAAGACATATATTTGAATCTTGCAAATATTGGTTCTGTGACATTAGCAATAGGGAATGGTGCTAAGTGATAACCGGATCCGGTGCTAAGTGCTAACTGGATTTGTTTGGACGAGTCGTCGTAGTTTAATGTTTATTTTCCGGACTTAAGAGGCACCGGTGGATATTTTGATGAATTGAATATTGATGAATGTAAGCACCTTCAAGCTTGCGCTTAATTGCATAACACCTAACCTATGTTTGTAAAGCACCCGTGAACCGTATGGGATATTAATGAATTGTGTTGTGCCCGATTGTCCGGGTTCATAGAGTTCCATATGAATTGCTTTAAAGATCACTTGTCTATTTTTCATGTTATCACAATTATATGACCCTTGCTTATTATTGATGGATATTATTTTTTTGCTGCAACGGTGAGCTAATAAGTATTGTTCAAGTATGTGCTAACCGTATGAATGCTTTATTTATCTTGTTCCATATTCATACTAGTCTTATTTGCATGGAAATATATTAGTTCTTTGATCCAAAAAGTTAACCGAAAGTCGGGTAGTCCCGTTTGTAGCCATTTCACTTTATAGCCGCTTAGTGTTTAACGAAAGCCGGGTAGTCTCTCGTATGTTCTTTGATGCGGTAGACATATTTCCGGAAAGCTTTGGATGCTTCTGTCAAGGATTTAATTGCTAGCTAGCTGCAAATACACCTCCGAAATTGCATCATTAATCTGTCATAGTTTTTTCTTCCTAGTAGCTTTGTAACAAGCATGCCGATTTTGCAACTTGTGATCTAGATGCCTCCTCCATCCACCTTTCGGTTTGTCGATGCAGTACTAGTGTCCGGTACTAGTGTCCGAGTTTGAGCTTCTTTATGTTTGATGCCTTTCTTTGCACCCCGATATGCATTCCATTTCAATGTGATCGATTTTGTTGGCAACAAATTAGCCGATCGGTGTGATGAGAACACTAGGATAGTCTCGTGAGATTTTTGTCGATGAGGTTTTAAAAGGAAATAGATCAAGCACCCATTTGAGTAAGACCGGCTATAAGAATGTGATAGAAAGGTTTAAAGATAGAACCGGGATTGACTATACGCGGAAGCAATTCAAGAACAAATGAGATAAGTGCAAGCAAGATTATGATATTTGGAAGAGATTGACAACTAAGGAGACTGGGATTGGATGGGATGAATCAAAAAAGAATATTGTAATGACAGAGGCATGGTGGAAAAAAGCGACTCAAGTAAGTTATCTGACTAATGATTGTAGCTCAAGATACAGTTTCTAGTTTTTCATTTTATAACATGACTAATGATCTTTATCTGATTTGTGCATTTCAGGACATAAAGGGTTGTACCCGATTCAAGTTGAAAGGACTACAAAATGAAGAGCAGCTAAGTATCATGTTTGAAGACCTCAGGAACACTGGTGATGACCATTGGTCAGCTTCTAGTGGTATAGCACCTTCTTCGGCGAACTCCCCTATTCCCGTTGATGATGAAGATGAACTAGAACATGATGATGATAGTGATCCTGAGGAGGTGACAACTATGAGTCTGCCAAGTTCAAAGAGAGGTAGAGGGGCCGGGAACAAGAAGGAGAAGAAAGCAAAAACAAGTACTTGGACATTGGTTACAAGAAGAAATGGGTAAACTTATGAAGATGAATGAAAGGACAACTGCATCTTGTGAGTCCATCGCAAGGAGGGAGGACACATCCGGTTGTTCTATCAAGGATGTCATGACACCTTGGTCAAGAGTTGTGGTGCGGTTCCGTCTACAAATGAACATTTTGCTGCTACTCTACTTTTCACCAACGAAGTGGCCGAGCGAGAGATGTTCATGACTATGGACACTCCGGAGGAGAGGTTTGATTGGTTGAAGAGAAAGTATGAGTGGATGATAAGAAATGATGTGCCAAAGTAGCTTGTGTCTTTGTTTTGTGATATTTATGACTCTTGTGTGCTACCATAATATTTATGACTCTTGTGTGCTGTTTTGTAATATTTATGACTCCAAATAATGAAACAATGTTGTTTTTGTGTTGAACAGATCTGATGATGACATGAGTGATGATGAGTTGTTTATTAAAAGAACTCTAGGATTGATGAGATCTCATCAAATCAATCTATATGCTACTGCACTTCTTTCATGCAAGTATTTCATGAAGTACTGTGACAAGAATGATGCAAGAAGTCCATCACAAAGTGGATTTGGTTGGACAATGGAGAAATTGCAAAATCCAGGCGAATGTTACAGGATGTTTCGAATGGATGCATCTCTATTCTATATGTTGCATGATCTGTTGGTGAGTGATTATGGACTCCAATCTTCTATTCATATGAATTCAATTGAGTCACTGGCTATATTCCTCCTGGCTTGTGGGCAAGGTATGTCTAATAGTGCTTTGGATGGCATATTCAAGCACTCTTCAGAGACTATTAGTAGAAAATTTGAGGAGGTTTTGCTTTGTGTGGTGGCCATGAGTGTAGACTACATAAGGCCAGTGGATCCAAATTTCTCTACTACTCATACTAGGATCAGTCGTGATCGTAGGATGATGCCATATTTTAAAAATTGCATTGGTGCTTTAGATGGCACTCATATTTCGGCAACACCACGTTCGGAAGACCTAATTAGATACATTGGCCGAAGTGGCATTGCAACACAAAATGTGTTGGCTATTGTTGATTTCGACATGCGGTTCATCTATGCATCTGTTTGGGACAACCCGGTCTATGCATGATACTAATGTGCTCTTTCATGCCCTCAGACATGATCATGACACATTCCCACACCCTCCTCAAGGTATGTTGTAGATCAATAATATTATTCACATGTTTGTACATGAATTTATTAAATATGTGGCTTACACAATATTAATTGTGTTTAGGAAAATATTACATGGTTGATGCCGGTATCCTAACGGACACGGATACTTGTCACCATACAAGGGCAAAAGGTACCATGTACCCGAATGGAGGAGAGGTCCTGCTCCAATCGGTGAGAAAGAGCATTTTAATCACTTGCATTCAAGTATTCGCAATGTAGTAGAGCGCTCTTTCGGTGTGTGGAAAATGAAATGGAGAATTCTTCTCAAAAAGCCGGCTACCCAATGGAGAAGCAAAAAATGATCGTTGCCGCAACAATGTGTCTCCATAACTTCATACGTGAAAACCATGCACAAGATAAGGAATTCCGCAAATGCGACCGGAATCCCGATTATATGCCCACTATACCTTCAAGATACAGGAAGCACTACATTTCTCAGGATGCTGGAGATACATCCCACACCGAAACCAATGATCGAGGCATGGATAGATTTCGAGATGAGCTTGCTAGAGCAATCCTCCTTAGATCATCTTGAGCATGTCTGTTAGCTATCTTGTATGGTTGCATGCTTTGTAAATTAAACATTGACTACTTTCATAATTATTAACTTATATGTGAGGATGGATAAGAAAAAGTTAAGAAATGGATCATCTCCTAGCTCATTCTTTGCATAGTCGTTTATCTAAAACCTTGGTTCGTATGCATTTGTGCATTTCTTCTCCCGGGAAAGCTACTAGCGGCTACGAGCGGCTCTTTGTCCCCGTTTGTCGCACTACCACTACTACCAGGCCACCACCTCTCCTTTTTCGGCACCTGCACAAGGACGCAAATTGCCGTCCTCCGTCGGAAAGAATGGATTGGAGCGCTCGGTAGAGCGACCGGCCATTGGTCGGCAAAAAGTCACCGTGTTTCGAATGAAAAAAACGTCATTGTGTTTCGTAGGGAGCTCTTATGCATTTCTTCCAAAGTCAAAGGACCTATGTGACATTTTGATCTCCCACAAAATACAAGGCGACCACGACCACGGCCATTTTGCCAAACACTTTACAAAATGGCTTCACTTCACCAAAGAAGCCATTATTTTGCCACAACCACGGCCCCTGCCGTTTTAGCCACAGGCCAAGAAGCCCCGCCAAAGGGGCCCTAAATACACATCAAAATGATTCAAACTTTCTCACACATGATATATGGTCCAAACCTAAGCTAGGAATGCAGCATATACACCTAGAACTATTATGAAACTTTACTTATGCAATTACAAAGAAAAACAAGCATATTTCAAGAATAAATATTTCTGATAATATGAAATTGTGATTAATTCACCAGAGGTGAAATTGGCATAAAAAGATAGCATGCAAAAGTTGGGCACAAAAACTTAATTATTTTTTGCTACAAAAATCTTTTGGATAGATTCTGCTGAAATGGACAACAATTTTTATAAAACGATTTACAACATAACTTTGAGCAATTTTTGGTACAGGAGCTGGGAATAACCTAACACACAACATATCCAAAAATTGGACACAGAGGATTTATATATTTTGAGTTATGGCAGATCTAGGTTTTTCACATTTCTATTTTTCATGCCAAAAATATTAGGAAACAGCTCAGGCAAGAATAACATAAGTTGTAGGATAATTCACAACGGATCCAAAAAAATTGGGTTTGAATTTTTATGATTTTTCTACGATTTTATACGAATTTTCAAAGTTCCAGCCAAAGTCATTTACTACTTAAGACGAGGTTTTACTGGCAGGTCCCTGCAAGTTCTGATTCTATCGCGAAAAGGTCCCTGGTTCACCAAAAACACCCTGGAATTAAAGAAAGAGACGCAATGTGGTCCCTAGCCATGGATGGCGGCGCGGCTCGCCGGAATTGGGCCATTCCGGTGGGGGATTCGGCCGGGGAAGGGGTGGAGAAGGTCGAGGGGCTCACCAATCGCCGATTTGTGGCCGCAGACGGGTGGGAAAACGCCGGTGATGGCTGGTCGGCGGTGTGACGCCCCAGGTTTTTAATTAGCGTCATTAGCACTAATGGCCGAATCAGCCGAGTCAAACCGGCCGACAGCGGTCAAACCTAGGTCAACCTGGGTCATCACCTCGAAAACCTCGCCGATGAACCCTATTGAACCCCATTGACCAAGTCTACGCACACCCGTGGTCAACCCTTGGTCAAAGACACGGTCAAACCCCGCTTAAGAATTGACGTCGGCGAATGTCGTTCGAAACTTTTGCCACGTTCTCCAAAATTCACCTAAACACTTCAAAATCTACCTTTATGAAAGTTGTCCATCTTGTTGAGGGACACAACTTTCATGTATATTGGCATTTTAAATTTTGAGTGGAAATTGGTGAAAAACTTGATCGACTGACAACACCTCCTGTTTACCGGAACCTGGCGGCATTCAAAGTTGGCACGACGTTCCTACAAAATCCGTTGAGAAAAACACCCTAGAGCCTTCGTGAAAGTTGTAGAGGGTAGTGAGATCTACAACTTTTCTATTCACACCTTGGTGCACTTTAGTTGCAAAAAATTTAGTTTTTATCGCTCGAACAGGGCCAGTCCGAAACAATTCTAGGCCGACGCGACGTCGTCCGCGCTCCAGCGCGCCGCCCGCGCCGCGCGCGCGCCGCCCGCCACCTCGACGTCGGGGCCGCGCCCGCGCCTTCCCGAGGCACGTGCGCCTTCCCCGGGTTGTTCCGCGCCCCTAGAACGCCTTGGAGTCGCCCCCCTCCTCGCGCGCGCGCGCGCCGGCCGGCGAGCACCCCATGGACCGCCGGACGGTCCGGTGTTCCCCTGCCGTGCACTCCTACCGAGGCCAGCGCGTGCTCCTAGATGTCGTCGTGGGTCTCGTGGGTCGCTAGCAGGCACGCTTGTCCCCTATAAAATGGTCACCGCCGGCCATGTCGCGGCCGAAGCCGTCGCTGGCGCCATCAATGGCGCCCACGGCGAGCTCCGAGCTCCGGCCGGCGGCACGCCAAACCAAGCCCGCCTCCACCTTTCCCCGCCTCTACCCTAACTCCCCAACCGCCCCACGACTCCCGCGGAACCGCCACCCCGCCGGTAATCTAGCCGCGGCGGCCACCGGGCCCGGCCGCCGCGCCCCCCCCCCTCGCCGGCCTTCTCCTTGCCCATCCGAGCCCCGGAATCGGTCCCCTAGGACCCAAGGTCCCTCCCCCCGCCCGTGGCCGGCCGGCGGTTGGCCGGAATTTGGCCGGACCGCCGTTGGCCGGCGCCCAGGGACCACATTGCAAAGCCCAACTTCTTTCCGAGGGTCTCCCTGCAATTGGTAACTCAAATAGTAAAAGTGCTTTGGTTGTTTCTTGTAAATTGCGTAGAAAATCGTAGAAAAATCAGAAAAAAAGCAAAACCAATTGTGTTGGATTCTTTGTGAATTATCCCACAACTTTTGTTATTCTTGCCTGAGCTAGTTCCTATTAGTTTTTGCATGAAAAATACAAATATGAAAAACCTAGATCTGCAATAACTCAAAAACTACAACTCCTCTGTATCTAAATTTTGGATATGTTGTGTGTAGTGCCATGACTAGCTTCTGTGCCAAAAATTGCACAAAGTTGTGGAGTTAATCTTGCTAAATAAATTGTTGTCCAATTCTGCAGAAACTGCCTAGATGATTTTTCTAGCTAAATATATTAATGTTTTTGTGCCCAACTTGTGCACACTATCTTTTTATGTTAAAATCCACCTCTTATGAATTAATCATGATTTTTGGTGTAACAGAAATAATTATTCTTAATTTGTGCATGTTTTCCTTTGTAAATCAATGAAGTAAGATCAGTAGAGTTTTTAGGTGAACATGCTGGTTCTTTAGGCTTTTTTAGGACCAGAGAGCATGCATGAGAAAGTTTGGATCATTTTGGTGCTTATTTATTTTTGTATGCATTTAATTTGAATCACTAGCTAGTCTTTGTTATTTTCTATAATATTTAATTTCCTAGCTTCCAAACATCACATGTGGGTCCAATGGACCAGTTTAGGTGCTGATATGCTTAAGAAGCACTCCTTTAAATTTTTGGTAAATTATTGCTTAATAAAAAGCTTTAAAGCCCCTTAAAAGATTAAAGAGAAATTAAATAAAGGAAAGCCTCTTTTTAATTCTTTTTCCTTTTGGAAGGTATTACCTAATTTAATTGAAAGATAATTAAATATCCTTGCTGATAAGAAATTAATTCATGAATAAAAATATTGTTCATACCCTTGCTTGTGAAAGGAAAAGGACTACACATTCACATGAAATAACAAGTACCAGAAACATTTATCAAAGGTGCAATAAAAGAATGAATCAGATATAACTAATAACCTTTCTAAAAGAGATGTACTACCTAGATGCTTGTTAAGGTGAACATGACCAACAAGAGTTGGATAAGATAACAAACTATCACATCACCTGAACTTGCATTGCATTCCGTGTAGATCTTCTGGACGGAGACTACTCCCTTGTCCCGGAGAACGAGGAAGCAGGAGCGGTAGCTTCGCTACAGTACGTGGAAGTGCTCAACGACACCGAGGGTGCCCAGGCTAACCTAGCTGACGAAGGCAAGCTCCGGTGCATCTAACCTAGCTTTTAAATTCTTTATTCAATTATCTATGGATGATTGTGCATTTAAGTTTAGGAGTCGAATGAAACCCTAGATGCATGATCCCTAGGTACCTTTATCCTTACTAGTACGATAGGTCGATAGCTGCTAAGCTATAGGACCGTTACAAGTCGAGTGATGACCTCACTCGCGAGAATAGGTTCCTAGATAGGAATCACAATATATCCTTAATTGGGTTGCTCATGTGGTAAGAGCATGGGATTTGGGCTCCGGTCCTGTGACTATTGTGGGTTAAGTGTTTGAAGTACTAAACACTTGTCGGGTATGGAACCGGTAAGCCTAGTACATTAATGAGACGGCTAGGGATGGAACTGTCACTACTCTTGGGGTTTGTCTCACGGCTAGCTACCGGTTGTGTATGGTGATTCCGGGTATCTCGCGGGGTATGCCGGATAGCCTGCACCAAAGACTGTGGCCTTTCATCCCGACCCGAGGATTTTTGGAAACGGTCTGGGAAAGTTGTCCTTGCGGGGCAGCCTACCGTGTTTTTAGATCTACCTTGCAAGGTTTGAATCAATCGATTGTCGGCCTCTCACCCTTATAGTACTTACTCCACTAATCATGAGATTCCTAGTGATGGAAGTTGATGAACACTATGCTTGATTAATTGTATTGTACAACCTTGTTTGTACTAGTTGGCTAATTTAGTAAAGATTAAGTCCACTAGAACTTGTGCTAAAATCTTGAAAGTAAGGACCTACTCTTTGTTACTTTTCAGCAAAAAGAAACCCAGTAGCAAAAAAGTCTTTCATGGTCTAGATTTGGGTGAAATAGTTATCACCGACGGGTAAGTCTTGTTGAGTATTAGTATACTCAGCCTTGCTATAATATGTTGATCCAGGTAATGCTTTCGGTGATGTGTGGCCCGGAGAGATCCCGCCCGGCTGGGAGATGGAGTGGGTGGAGGACGACGACTGAAAGCATCATGGATGGCCTCCCGTGGTGTCTTCGCTTCCGCTAGTTAATTCCGTTGTTTTCAAAACTCTGAACTATTTCATCATGGAAAAAACTATGGTTTGTAATAATTAAACCCTTCGGGGTACGCATTTGGATATTAATGCTGATGTATCTCTAGACTCGCATTCGAGTGAGTTTTAATGCATATATTCGATCCTTATTGCTATTCGAGTGATTTACCGGGCGTTAACCCAGCAACTAACGACATGATGATACTTTATTTCGCTTAATGAACAAAGTGGATTGGTTTAGGCGATAGTACGGTATTTTCCTGGGCGGGTTGTCACAGGCGGCGCCCAGGCGGCCTAGCCGCGGAGCGCCTCGGTTCGGCGGTGCTCCGGCCCGGGAGGGGGCGCGGTGGTGCCGGGAAGGTCGTAGGGACCGTGTGGAGCCGCGAGGGAGGCACCGGACCGGGCGACGCGAGCTAGAGGAGGGCGTCCTCGGGAGCGGACGCACGGGCGGTGGCGTCGGCGCGTGCCGCGGTCCGTGCGCACCGCCGGTGCGCGGGCCGGCCGGTGCGCCGCCTTTATAGGCGGGCGCGGCGGCGGACGCCGCGCTAATGCCCCCGCACGGCGCCGGCCTCGGTGGCGCGCGCGGCATGGGTCGGCGACGGACCACCGGGTGGTACGCAGCTCGCCGTACGGCGTGGTACGGAGATGCTCTCGCGTTCCAAGGACCGGCGGCGCGAAGGGGACCACGACCCTGACCTCGAGGCGGTGGGGAACGAGCCGCACGGACGCCGAGGCAGGCGCGACTCCCGGAGCACGGCGCGTGGTGCGGACCTCACCGGCGAGCGCCGGCGCGCGCGACGCCGCTCCGGAGCGAGGCCGAGCCGTTTTAAGCTCTGGTCAACGCGACTTTGACCGCGTTTTTCTCCAAAAAGTTGAATAGAAGTGCACAAAGTGGTGAATAGGAAAGTTGTAGATCTCACTACCCTCTACAACTTTTACAAAGGCCGTATAGTGTTTTTCTCGACGCTTTGAGCGAGAACGCGAAGCAAAGTCGGGGTTCGCAGTGTCGATGAACAGTGAAAACTGCAGTTGACCAAGTTTTTCACCCTTTTCCGCTCAAAATTTGAAATGTCATCCAACATGAAAGTTGTGTTCCTCGAAAAACCGGACAACTTTTATTTTGGTAGAATTTGAAGTGTTTAGGGGAAATTTGGAGAACGCGGCAAAAGTTCCGGACGACATTCGCCGACATCAACTTGTAAGCGGGGTTTGACCGTGCCTTTGACCAAGGGTTGACCACAGGTGTGTGTAGGCTTGGTCAAGGGGTTCAATAGGGTTCATTGGCGAGGTTTTCGGGGTGATGACCCAGGTTGACCTAGGTTTGACCAACGTCGGCCGGTGTGACTCGGCTGATTCGGTCATTAGCGTTAATGACGTTATTTAAAAACCTGGGGCGTCACAATATGGTTCTGGCTTAGCCAATTAATTAGGTGTGTGGAATTATCTGACAACCCTATCCGAAAGGAGCGCAGGGGGCCGGAGTTGAAGGGGTATAGCCCGGTTCTTTTGGGGTAGCAGCCTTTGCTAAGGTGCTGATCATTAGGGAGGGTTATGGTCCACTCCACTGCTGTAACTGTCGCGGGTTGTTGGTCTTCTGCATATCTTTGTAAAGGCTTCGTAGTGGACCCCTAGCCACTCACCTCGGAAGTGTTTAAGGGTTTGATCAACCCGGGTAACATGGGGGAACACGAGCTGTGGTGAAAGTGTACAACCTCTGTAGAGTTAAAATTGATCGATCAACCGTGCTCACGGTCAAGAGCGTTCTGGACCCTCACATGATTAATGAACTTGAAGATGGAATTAAATTGTGGTTTATGTATGGTTTGAGATGAAAAGTTTTCTAAAGTCTTTTTAAGTGGGATGGTATAAACTTACATCTAGTAAATAGGTGTTTGCTAATAAAATTTAACAAACATTAAAATGCTAACCGCTGCAAAACTCTTAGCCTATCCTTGATAGCCTTGCATCTTCCCCCACTTGCTGAGCTCCAACCACAAGTGTTCTCACCCTTGCTTACCCGTTGTTCAGAGGAGAACACTGGAGAAGAGTACTTCGGCGACTATGATGAGTTCTGAGGCTTGCGTGCCCTAGTCATGTGCCTGTGGAAGCTGAAGACAAAGATGCTTCGTCTAGTTATCGTTTGTTCGTTTTAAAGACCTTCGAGTCTAACATTTGAGTGTAATAAAGAGATAATGCAATGGTTTAACTCTTGTACGTTTTTATTGCTGTTTTCTGATATTTCACTCATGACGTCTATCATATGTATGTAAACTTGATCCTGGCGCACATATGAGATGCATTTGGTTTTTTTTTGGAAAATCAGGTATGACAGTGGCGAGCCAAGACGGCAAGCAAACAACCCCACAATCTTTGGCTAGCAGATTTGCCAGAGCAGGTGGGGGTACATGCCACTCCTCCACTCTATTCTCTTTTGAAACCTGCTTTGCGCATCCATGAGCTACCATCGAATCACATACCGACCTACCCTACCGCGAGCAAGGATGGCCCGAGAGAGAAGTTGATGCTTTCATCAAATTTGTGCAAATAAATAGCGTTGAAATAGTGCAATATGGTGGAAAAATGTGGGAAAATGTACGATAGACGCATGTTATAAGGAAATATGTGACTTGATGTGACGAGTGAGCAGTGATTTGCAGTTCAATTTTGATGAATTAAACATGCCATGAGGTAGATGAGAACTCGAAAGAACAAGCGATACGATGTGTTTGGTTTGACTGGTTGGTAGCTAATGGCTAACACTGATTTGTTGTGCGAGCTGGTGGCTGGTGCTAATTTGTTATGAGAGAAAAATACTATTGGCCGACTGATAGCTAGTGGCTGGTGTTTATTTGGTGTGACAAAATAATGTTAGCTGATAATAGTTGGCGCCCATATATGAGTCATGACCATGTGATGTGTAGGGCATGTCAGTTGCAACGGATAAAAAAGCATGATCTTTTTGCAACCAGGAGCCTGTTCGTTTGGCTGGTGGCTGGTTGCTGATGCTGATTTGTTCAGAGAGAAAAGTACTGCTGGCTGGTTGGTAGTGGCTGGTTTGTTATGAGAGAAAAGATCTTTACGGCAGAATGGTAGGCGATAAGCCAAACGAACACGTTGCAGAGCGATCATGCTGCTGAGCCGCCGAGAGCCCAGATTGGTCACTAAAGAAATGATGGTTTGTAGACCCAAAGAGAAAGGAGAAAGTGACTATTTTGTAGACCCTATCAAATTGTATTTTTAGATGGAAGGAAATTCCACTAAGCAATGACCACACCAGTGACAACCAAAACCGAAACTAAATTAGGTGCATTTTTTTTGCGAATAATTAGGTGCATATTCGCTCATGCCAAAAAAAAGGAGAAACAAGATCCTTACCAACCTGTTTAAAGGGCTGGCTACCGAATTACTCCGACTTCTGGCAGACTCGTAGTCATCCGATCTGATGAAATACGTAGTAGGAAATCCTAAACTCGTCCGATGCATCAGGAAGAAAGATTACATTTCCAGCACACCAAATTTAAGAAGCGTCTTGTTCGGATGGTTAGTGACCCATGTTAATTTGATATTTTTGTTGTGAGCAAAAAATATACTCACTGATTCGATGCGAGAGAAAAATACGATGGTTGGCAAGCCAATCGAACGAGATCTGCTCAATAAATACTTTGTCCTCGGACCCGTTTGGATAGTAGTGATCGAAGTGGAATGAGATGTAAAATATTGAAGAGAAAATTAGTTCATTTTCTTTCTATTCTTTTCTATCTATACAAATCTTGAATGTAAAAAAAATTCACGAGAGTGGAGTACAGTTGTGCAGGTGAAGCGAAAGAAAGGAAACGCCCACAGTTGCCTTACCGCTGGGCTGGAAGCCTGGATCCAACGCAGCAAAGCAAAACACTCGGCATTTCTGTCCCAGCCAGCTTCATCACTCATCATCAGCTGGCCGCAGTGGCAAACAGCCTTCCAAGCCAACTGGCTCCCGGCCTTCTAGAAGCGCCGCCGCCCACCGAGCCGGAGCGGACGCGCTGAACAAACGCCGGTCGCGCGCTCCGCCCCAAGCACGTACGGAAACCCCAGGCCTCCCCCAGCCAAATCCCCCGCACCAACCTCTTCCGCCTTCCCCGTCCCCCTTGCCCCCCCCCCCCCCCCCCCCCTGAAATTCCGCGCGACGTCGCCATCAGTCACCCGGCAGTTCGCCCGCTCGCTCGCGCGCGAGTCGTCGTCGACCCGATGACCCAAACGGTTACTCCCCTAGTCCCACCAGCGCCGCTGCCCAAGCCGAGGCCGAGCAGTTAGCCAGTTACCACTACTCCTCTCCCGCGTGACAAGCACATCCCCATTTCCGGCAGTCCCCCCAATCGCCGATCGGCGCGCCATGTCCTCCTCCACCACAACCTCCTCCTGCGACGTGAGCGGGAACCCTAGCCCCCCGTCGGCGGGGGCGGCGGCGGGGGTGTCGGGGGCCGCGTCGGCGGGTGCGGCTGGGGCGGCGGCGTGGCCGAGGCGCCAGTGCCGGGACGTGTTCTGGCTGGTGGTCTTCCTCCTCCACCTGCTCGTCTTCGGCGCCGCGCTCGCGCTCTTCGGCCTCAACCGCTTCCGCCAGGCCGACCGCTTCAACATCGGCCGCTACGCCAACCTCACCGCGGAGCCCTGGGGGAGCAGCCCCGCGGCGGGCTCCCCGGAACCGGCCCCCGCGCCGCCGCCGCCCTCCGTCTACCGCTCCGAGGACCCCTCCGTGCCGGCGTCCGAGCTCACCGAGACGTACTGGAAGTTCTACGGCGCCGCGGGGGGAGTCGGGGCCGCGCTCGCCTGGGCGTGGCTGGCGGCGGCCGCCTGGAGGAAGGACGGGGGCAAGGTCGTCATGCGGACTGCCGTCCACAGCCTCACCGCGTACCTCGCCGTCGTCAGCGTCCTCTGCTTCTGGGGGAAGCACTTCTTCTGGGGCGTCGCGCTCGCCGTCGGCGCCTTCCTGCACTTCCTCTACGTCATGTCAGTGCTCGACAGGTACGCCTCAACCCTATGTTCTGAATTTGTCTGTAAAAATTGTCTATTCCGTCGGATTTGGGATGAACTTGGACTCTAGTGTGTGAGGGCGTGATGCTGACACACAGAAGGCAAGTGAATTTCTGCCAATAACATGCAAATTCGAAGAATATCTATTTGCAATATCTATTCACAATTCCTCGCCCATTTAACTGCAAATCTAAAAAATCGCACCACTAATGGTAATGGTGGTGATCCCCTTAGGAGGCCTCCCCGACAGTTGTCTGCAAATGCTGGCATATCTGCACGACTGCAATCGTGTGCCATACCACCAATCTTCATTGCTTCTTCACTGATACGTTCTTTTGGCCTGCCTGATTTGAGTGTGTAAAGGAAAAAAAATTGTAGCATTGATTTGTGCCACACTATGTAGTAGGATTACACCTTCCAGATCAGTCAACTAGAATGCTGCCTGTATCTAATTTCAGTGTATTTGTATGAAGGGAATGGTGGTAGTTAAATGAGTATGGGAAGAATTTGTTCAGTGCTTACTATTCTGGTCCAGGTTACTATTGTTCACCATGCACTGTCAATTGCATTTTATTGGATACATTGCGCGTGAAACAATGTTCTAAAATTGTTAACTCGTATCTGTTTGTTCACTAAGGCAATAGTCACTATTTTACTTACCCCAATCAGTATATAGAATGACATTAACAGGTTCAATAAGAAAACTACTTTTATACTATACAAATATTATCATTTAAGACTGTACTTTAAGAGATATTGCTAGTCAAAGTAAGAAAAGTTTGACTTTGGACAAACCTAGATGAACTGGTATTTGTGACCAGAGGAAGTATGCCATAAGGAACCTGATCATGGGCCTATCGGAAATATGTTATCACTTATCAGTAGGGGCATGGTCCTTGAGTTGTCTATTAGCCGCTTTTAAAAACACTGTTGTATGGAAGATGGAACAGTTGTAGATAGCCATAATATCTAGTCCTGAATCCTTAAGACCTGAATAGCTTTGGTGTCATGTGTGGCAGGTCTATCACCATCAAGGCTGATGTGCACGAGGCACAGCTATCAAAGGCATTCGCAGCAGTATCAATAGCTCCTAGGATCGAAATATATCATCTTCAACTAAAGAACCATGTCCTTCTCCTTCAGTTCGTTTTTCCTGCTATCTTTGAATTGTTTCTTCAGTGTCCTTAGCTATGTCTGTTAGGTCCATATATATATAAGGCGCCAATAGTCTTTGTTTTGGATCCAAGAAAGGGCCAAGAGGTTTGTCTTCTCCCTTGTTTTGCACCAGTGGCACATCCACCTGAACCACACAGCAGTTCCTGGCTGTAGAGGAATGAGGACCATGGCTTAAACCTCCCAACCACCACATCTGTCATTTATGTTCTCTTACAGGCTGCATGACAAACCATGCATATAGAATATACTCCTTTTATCTTGGTCATTGGCTACGGGCCTCTATAATTTGCTGAATGTTGTGCACAAAGGTACCACGATAAGCCAGTAATTCTCCCTCTTCGATTTATAGTAATTCGGGGCCTCTGGAACTCGTAGACTTCAATTATGTGCTGAAATCGCATAGAATCTGCACCTTGTCTTTACATGAAAATACATCTGTTCAAACTTTGCATATTTATTTATTGTGCATGGAAGTTACTGCTTTTATTTTTGCTAGGTTTCCCTTCACAATGCTAGTACTGCAGAAGGCAGTAAGGATGGTATGGGAGCTTACTGATGTGATGAGAATTTCTTATGCGTTTGTGGTGGTCATGCTTTGTTGGATGGCATTATGGTCTTTCGGAATTTCTGGTATTGTTGCCTTTGGCATTCCAAATGGTGGGCAATGGTGGCTGCTTTTGGTGAGCGGGCAAGTTTTTATCATATTTCCTATATCGATATTTATTGCTTTTAATATTATTTAGATTTTTAAAATAAAATTTCCTGTATTTGCAGATTTTTTCAGTCAGTTTATTTTGGACTGGAGCTGTCCTTAGCAATACAGTGCATGTCATCGTATCAGGGATGGTTTTCCTCGTTCTCATTCATGGTGGTCCAGCTGCTGCAACAATGCCCCCAAAACCTCTTCTAAAGTCCCTCCAGTATGCTGTAACAACTTCATTTGGAAGCATTTGCTATGGGTCACTTTTTACTGCTGCTATTAGGACTTTACGGTGGGAGGTTTGCACCTTTACCTCCTCTTGCAATACCACGAGTTGTTTAATTTCCTTTTTTATATTTCTGAGCATTTTTTATCCTTACTTCCTTTCTTTTACCAAACTTCAGATTCGTGGAATTCGTTCTAAAATTGGCAGCAATGAGTGTTTGCTCTGCTGTATTGATTTTCTGTTTCATATTGTGGAGACGCTTGTTCGCTTCTTCAACAAATATGCATATGTACAAGTAAGTGATTTATCAGTGCAGTGGTTTTCTAGATGTGATTATGTCGTTGTCAAAAGTCTACATATTTCATCTGTTTTCTTCTTATTTCTGTCTCCGCGGTGCACTGACAATCTTTTTCTTACTGTTGTAAGCTATGAGGTTAACTTTATCAGTCAAAGTACCTGCATGCTTGGATATCGTTGCATATGATTTGTGGCCCAAGCACTCATGTTGAAATGCGAGAACTTATTATACTAACAAAATATCCCTATCCTTTTGGTTTAGAATGTTGACTACTGGCATCATGTTGAATGTCTCACATAGTTCTGTATTTTCAGATAGCGGCCAATGGGGAGAGTTTTAATCGTTCAGCTAGGGATGCATGGGAGCTGTTTCAATCCACAGGGATGGAAGCACTTGTTGCTTATGACTGTTCGGGTGCTGTCCTCCTGATGAGCACAATTTTAGGTGGATTGGTAACTGGAACTTGTACGGGTGTTTGGACGTATTTCAAACAAAGTGACAAGGCTGTTATGGTTGGTTCAACCTCTATGCTTATGGGTATGATACTGGTAAGTGCATGTATTTATGTATGAATTTGCTTGGCTGAAGTAAATAAGAAAAAGACACTTGTATTCATGTATTTTTTTTGCTAACTGTACCAACTTTTTCTCGTTTTTTTTTATATTTTCTGCACAGTTTGTCTGAGACTGAAAGCTGCTACATTTCACAGGTTGGGCTTACAGTTGTGGTTGTGGAAAGTGCTGTCACATCAATATACATATGCTATGCTGAGGATCCTCTTTTGATTCAGAGATGGGATCCTGAATTTTTCGAACTACTGTCAGAAACACTACACAAGCGACTGCAGTACCGAAGTGCACGAGCTCGCCAAACACTGAATGGCCGGCTTGATCATTTGCCACATACGTCAAGTATCTGAATTGCACGCCAGATGTTCTCGTTCATGTGCAGCCATTGAAATACAGGCAGGCATTTCCAGAAGAAGCTCTGGATCTCCCTACCATTGAAATATATTGGAAGATGTTCCTAGCCATTGACAGTTAGAGAACTGAAGGCCCTAACAAACATAGGGGCCTTCAAAAACCACAGAATATTTTGAATGAAGTAGTGACGTCCCCTGTTCATTCTTCTTCCTTTTTGTTTAGCCTATTGTGGTAAGGTGGAACCATTTCGAGATTTGTGGTTCGAGTGGGTACTGTTGAGACATTAATTTGTGCGGGTAAGTCAGGTGCAGCAAATGGGTTGTTAGGAATTTTCTTTTGTAGTCTTAGACCTACTGCCTACTATGGAGGAACAGCGTTCGTTCGTGGCTGGTCGGTTGTACATAATACTATTGCTTAATGCTCATACTAGGTGGTCTAGCTGATTTATCATGTTTGCAAGTTGCTATTGATGCCTTGTATGTTAAAAAGAGAGCTGGTAACGGTTTAATAGTTTGATGTTCCATAGGGCGCTCTGATGGTGCAGTTGACTGTGCAGGTACACGGGAATCCGCATCAGAGATTCAGAGTGACCCACTGCCTCAATTTGGAAGGGAATGTGGCTGACTGGCTGGCGTCTTTTCCACGATTGCAGTACTGATGGAAGGGACGCATTATCTCATCGAGGAAGGAAACGGCATGTGCTTTCGAAAAGAAAGGTAGATCATGTCGCCGGTTTTGAGTTTTGGTAAAGCATATTGGGACGGAGCGATGACCGGCGATGAGCAGCAGCGGTAGCTGCCTCTGCGATCTCAGCGATTGGTGAACCACTCCAACAGCACGTAAGCGGACACGCCTCGCAAGTCAGCAACTTCAGTCTGGTGATGTTGATGTTTGGAAACGGGCAATCAAAGATAGCAGAGACATTTCTATGGTACACGACTCTCGTCGCTACGGGAGTTGATGTGAGCAGTCCAACTAGTGGAAGAGGAGCGGCGATCTCGGCGGAGTTGTGCCTTATCCGGAATTCCGGACCAGCGCGCACTAGCAACGCTCAAACCACTAGTGATCATTCCATCCATGGTCATCCGGCAGGCCACATGAAGTTCCAATCCGGGGAATGGGGAACTGTCAAACCAGGCTTGCCCCGTCGTGCCCGGCGGCCGGCTGGGCGACGACTTGACCCGCGTGCAGCGGCCGGCCGGGGGAGCCGGGAGGGTCATCGCCATGCGCCCCCACCACCCCCGCCACACACCAAAAAACGAGTTTACTGGACAGCTTGTTCGTTTGGGCGGTGGCCAGATGGTTGATCTTTGGTTTGTTGTTGCGAAAACTACTATCGGCTAATTGTTGATGGGCGATTTGTTCCAACATAAAAGTACCGGTGGCTGATAAGTCAAAAGGCGGAGCCACGGCAGGTCGGGCAGTCAACTTCGTGGATGAAGAGTCAAAGAGTAGGACAAGGCGGGGGCACTCGCGCGCTGCCCCGTAAGCGACGCGACCCCCCATACCCAGAGAAAGAGCTCCCGGGCGCGCAGGCGCAGCGGTTATCGTCGTCACCCCTGGACCGATAAATAACGCGCCGCGGGCCGGGCGGGGTGGACTCCGCACGCACAGCGCCAAATCCGGCCGCCCCGCAGGCTTCTCGTAGCGAGGACTCGCTCGGAACTCTCCGGTCGCCCCTCCACCGGTGGCTGGTGGTTTCCGTCCGTCTCCCGTGCCCGCGGCGGAAGCAAAGGAGGCGCCATCCATCGCCGATTCGCCGCCATGTACCCGAAGGCGGACGAGGGCGCCCCGCTGCGCCATGCCCAGGCGCCGCCGCCGCCGGCCACGGGCTTCCCGATGAGCGGCGGGGGCGGGTACTACCAGGCGGGCGGCGCGACGACGGCGGCGGCGGCGCTGGCGGTGCAGGCGCAGGCGCCCGTCGCCGCGTGGTCCACCGGCCTCTGCGACTGCTTCGACGACTGCAGCAACTGTAAGCAAATTCGTTCTCGTGTCGTGCCCCCTTCTCGGTTCATTTGCGGCCTTGCGGGCCGGCGGTGTCGTCTCCGATCTGACTGTGACTGACACCCACCCACCGCTGCGCTGCGCTGCGCTGTGCAGGCTGCGTGACGTGCCTGTGCCCGTGCATCACGTTCGGACAGGTGGCGGAGATCATCGACCGGGGGTCGACGTCGTGCGGCACCAGCGGCGCGCTCTACACGCTCATCATGCTGCTCACGGGGTGCCAGTGCGTCTTCTCCTGCTTCTACCGCGCCAAGATGCGCGCCCAGTACGGCCTCCAGGAGAGCCCCTGCGCCGACTGCTGCGTCCACTGCTGCTGCGAGTGCTGCGCCCTCTGCCAGGAGTACCGCGAGCTCAAGAAGAGGGGATTCGACATGAAGCTTGGCTGGCATGCCAACATGGAGAGGCAGGGCCGCACCGCCGCCACCATGCCGCCGCAGATGCTCCCCGGGATGACCCGCTGATGCTGGCTGCCGCTCGACTGCTCGATCGCCTCTGCTAATGTTGCTCCTTGCCCAACCTGCTGCATGGCTCTGCAGATATCCTTCTTTGCGCGCCCCTGTATTTACGCTATGGCCTACTATCATAGAATTTGTCATGTGATACAGAGCTCTCTTGGGTACCTCTGGATTGAGAGGGGTGAGGTCTTCTAGATAAAAGAGTAAATTGCGTTCACCCTACAACAACTCGTAAGGTGGGTGTAAATTAGTCTAATAACTTGTAATATGCTAAATCTAATATAACAACTTTTCAAGTGGGTGCAGATTAGTCCAACAACTTATAAACGATTGATCTCATGCAATAACTTGATAGGTGGGTGCAAACTGGTCCATGAACATGTAAATGCTTAACTTAGTGCACACTCGTTGTATCTACAGTCTAAATGTTATCACAAATAATATATTTTCTAATACCAGACTAGAGTATACTTGCCTCAGAACAAGTTATTGTGCATTGTTTGACAATTGATATTTGTGTTGTGATGGTAAAAAATATTTAGTAAGGACCTTAGTGTTATGTCTTTGTTACCAATTTTTATACAAATATTAAATTTTGGTTATTTTCAATTTCATATTCAATATTAATTTCAAATGTGATTATATTATTTTTATTCAGCTGGTAATAGAATATGGTAACTCGTACTAACAATTAATACCTTTTAGAAGTTTGACATAAATATTTTTAAAGTCTCATGTACTAGTTGAAAGACAAAATGAACTGAAATAATGAAAACGAGCATGCTTCTACACGAGTAAAGGTGCGGAAGAAAGAAAAGGTCATATGGTGTCTTATGAACTTTAGCCTCTCAGTAATGTAATAGCGTAATTCAAAAACTTGATTCAATTTACCTAATAAGAAAGAAGTAATGTATATACATTTGATTCAAAATTAGCAACTTGATTCAATTTAACTAATAAGAAATAAGTAATGTATATACATTTGATTCAAAATTAGCAACTTTAATTGAAAAAAAAAACTATTACTTAGAAGAAAATATGAATGCTACCTTATTTGTCTAATACATTATCATTTGTAAATTTGGACTATAGGTGCACCAATTTGCCAAGTTATTACATTGAACCGAGTATGTTACACAAGTTCTTGGATCGATTTGCACATACATATAAAATTGTTATACTAATTTGATTATTTTACATGGTTTTATACCAATATGCACCAACCTGACAAGTCATTGTACTAAATTGAGCATTTTACAACTTGTTGGACTAAGCCACACCCACATGATAAGTTATTGTAGTAAATTGAGCATTTTACAACTTGTTGGACTAATCAACACCCACGTGACAAGTTGTTGTATGGTGGTCGCAATTTACTCTAGATAAAAAAATCCGCTTGAACTATTTTTTTTGTTTTCTAGTACTCCACTCCCTTCCAACTTCCAAATGATAATTCGTTTTGATTTTCATCATATACAATATCTAAATTCATGTGCATAAGAAAAACTAAACAACTCGAAAAATCAAAGGGGCCTGCAATTTGAAAAAAAAGAGAGTCAAAATGCCCTGCATTTTTAGAACTCATACTATCTATCTACTTTCCATAAGATCATAAACCCTATTGGCGACCCCGTCTTAACAAAGATGTGGTTGCAGATGCAAAATTTGTGGAAGTGTAAAAGAGGATGAATAACGATAGGTTCTAAAATGGAGTGGTGTTTGTGGAGGGGAAAGGATCGAACCACATGTGTAGGGCAAGATGTGTGCGTCGACAATGTTGGAATTATTTGTACACCGATTATTTTTTTAAAATGTTTATAAATTGTTGAATAATTTACACTTCAGGTCATGTGCCTCATAGCCCCCGTGGATATGAGGTTTGTCTAGTGTAAAAATCCCTAATTAACTTTACTTTGACCGCAAGTCTCATCAATTTCGAGAATTTGCTGGCTCAGTCTTTCATAGATGCTCAGATAGCAGATACTCATACAGGTAGGGTTGCGTGCGTGTGCTCATCCGTATTCGTAGAGACGAGTATGTGTGTGTGAACGTCTGAGTTTCTACTGTGTGATTTGAAAAAAAACTTTACCTTTGTTTTTTTAGAATTACACAGTACACCGCAGATGCTCACAATACGCACACACTCTCACCCTTATGACTACACGTACGCAAACCTTACCCTTATGAGCACCTCTGAAGGACTCAGCATTGGCAGATTTGGAGTTTCTCGAAGTCGCCAATGCCGCCTTGTGTCGACGGGAACGTTGCTTACCATAAAAAGACCATGAACTTTTATTTTAAACCTTATTTAGTTAGAGCAACTCCAAGAGTTTGCTAATATTTTCACCCCTAAAACTATGTATTGGGGATTCTCCTAAAATATTCTCTCCCCAAAATACTGTGATTCTCCAGCAGATTACTAAAAACTAATCTTCCCAATACTTTAAAATAAGCCACATCATTGGAGCATCTGACCACACTCTACGATCCCTACCACTCTACCAGCGCCGCACCCATACGGTTCTCTACTCTCTTCTTATTCACCTCCATTGCCCCACCGGCCAAGCTCTATGTTAGATCCAGTGGAGTGTGGAGGGGTGACTCCTAGCGATGGTGGCGAATGGGATGATGGCGTGTGAGGACGGGAGAGGTGCTGCCCCTGTTAGAGCATCTCCAGCAGGGATCTGCAAATTGAGGCCTTTAAAACACATTTGCAGGCTCAGATGTAAAAAATAGAGGTTCAAAATTAGCATCCAACTCCAGTGGGAATATCAATCCGGGCCTCTATTTTTACTGTGGGTCCCATCGGTTGGAGAAAGAGGGTCGTCTGCTCTGCTCCGAGGCCCGCCTGCCACCGCCCGCCGTGACCCTCTCCATCGTCGTCCGGCCACGCCACGAGGAAGCCCGGGGAAGCTCACGAGCGACGCCTCCGACCGCCGCTCGAGGCGGGTGGCGGCGGGGCGGACCGACGCCGCCGGGGGTGTGCAGGACAAGGATCCCCGCGTCGGGCGACACGACGGGGCGCGAGCTCGCCGTCGCCTCCAGCCTCCCGCTCGTCTGGAGTTGGCCGAGGCGTTCGCCGCCAATGCGCCCCTCGTCACGCTCGTGGTGGACATGGCCGGCGTCCCGTCGCGTGGCATCACACCTCTCTCCTTCAAGCACCAGCCATGGGAGGTCCCGCCATGGAGCTCGTGGTAGGACGCTCCAAGATCCGGACACGGTGGCCTTGGGTGCGGGCATGGAGCATAGACGGGCGTTCACCTTCTGGAGGCGGCCCTGGGCGGCGTCCATGGTGGAGACCGCGACGGCGCAGGCAGCAACAGCGCATAGAGAGCAGCGGCTACTCCTCGGTTTCCCCATCGCCACTGTGCCCGCCAAGTCCCGCGCCACGTCGAGCTTGAGGAGGGAGGAAAGCACCGCGTTGGGAGGGAGGAGGCAACTGTCGAGCGAGGGGACGGGTAATTTGGCCGGCGGACTAGGAAGCGTGGTCCGCCTGCTCGCCGCACGTCGTGCACTGCCATGTCGTCTTCTATGACGGCGGCACGCACGCGCACATGCTCGATCTCATGGACGTCGGGATGCTCGGCGGCGCCTCGGCCACCGGGGAGGGTGCGGGATCCCCAAGTGCGCACTGGAAGCCGAGATTCGAAGCGTCGGCGCCGGCTCGGTGGCCGGCGGTGCGGCCGCGCCGCTAGGGCCTTCCGGCGAGGTCCACGGTGACGAGCACGGGAGAGGTCCGCGACCGAGGCCACCGGCCGGATCGCACCGCGCCCCCCCCCCCCCGAGCCCCGATGCCTCTGCTGCCGCCGCGCGCGCGCGCGCGACGGCGTTCCTGGTGGCCCTGCTCGTGCATGGCGGTCGCGGGACCCGAAGTTCGCGGCCGCCTCCAGCTCCCGGCGGCGCAGGTGGGAACGAGGAGGACGATGGGGAGGAGTCTGCGGGAGGAGAGGAAAGGAGAAAAATTAATGAAAATGGTGGGACCCACGTTTGGAGGGGGATTTGGAGGGCCTCCAAGAATGGAGGGTGAGAGGGGGAATTTGGAGGGGCAGACGATTCCAAATAGAAAAACTTCAATCATTTAGATTTGTTCGAGGGGATAAAAAAGAGGTACGATCTATCTCTAAATAATAGTCTAAATTATCCACGAATCTCAATGACCAAGAAAAGAGTTGATAATTAGTCTAAATTATCCACGAATCCAAAAGAAAGATTATTCTTTTCTGACTTATTCCTTCAATTCATTTCAAATCTTTAGTATGGAACATTGTCTTTTCCAAGTAAGACCCCTAGTATATGAAAGAATGAAAATGTGCTTTCGTTCTTGTGGAATAAGAAGCCCTCGTACCTTAATGAAAGGAAAATAGGAATTTTTCGTTAGGTATTTGACCATATAGGATCGTCTGGTTCCTATAGAACCCATCACTAAAATATCTGATAGGGCTAAGAGCAACTCCAATGGGGGCCTCTATATGGGCCTCTACTCCAAAATTTGGAGGTTTTGTCCAAAAACACAACTCCAGCAGAGCCTCTAAACATACCTCCATTTTGCATGTCCCTCCAAATTGCCCCTTCCCACCCTTCATTCGGAGGCCCTCCATTCTCCCCTCCAAATGTGGGTCCCACTTGTTTCCCCCTCCTACCTACCTCCACTGGCCATGTGCCACCGCCGTCGCGCAGATCGTCGATTCCGCTGCTTCCATCTGCCTCTCTACGGCGTCGCGTCCGTCGCACCCTGCCCCTCGAACGCAGCCGCATCCTCCTTCGCCTCCTCCCCCTCCTCTCCCGCGGCGTGGCGCTGGTGCAGACGTCGAGGTCCCCTGTTCCGGTGCTGGATTTGAGGGGAAAGACGGAGACGGCCAGTGCCGTCCCTCCCCTGCTCCCTCCGCCTCGGCCCGTGTAGCGATGCCGAGGACCTCTACCGCCCGCGCCGGGCAAGGCACACAAGACGGTGAGTGGCCTCCATCTTGTCCTTCCGCCGCTGATTCCGCGAGCCACCCGGCGCCCCTCCTCGGTCTCTTCTTCGGACGCCGCAGTGATGGCCCAGGAGGAAAACAAGAAGTGACGGACAGACCTAGCAATAGGTCCTAGGCAGAAGCTTGGGATCCTTTGATTGAAGCGAAGGGAGCAGATAAAGAGCATAGCAATAGCCACACACTCGCACGCACGTTTGCCGTTGCAGCCCTCGTGTGACGCTGAGCAAGAAGCTGAGGTCCGCGGCCGCACGTACACGTACCGCGCGCACATGGGGAACTGCTGCTTCAACTCGCGGCGTGCGGCGGTGTCGGCAGACTGCGATGAGTGGGAGGAAGAGGAGTTTGCCGCGGAGAGCAAGGCCGCGCGGAAACTGCCGCGGTAGAGGCGGCGCCTGGATCGGTCGGCGCCGGCGATGGCGTGCAGGCCACCCGCGGACACGCTCGCCCACGCGCGGCAGGCATGGGCGTCCTGTGGAGCACGCAGAGCTTGCGGGCGGAGGTGGACGAGCTACGCGCCACGCTCCCAAGTGCGGGCGGCCGGCACGACGGCGCCGCCGCGGCAGGCTGTCTTCGCTCGGCGGGCCACGCAGGCGCTATGCGCGCTCTGGGGCAGGCGTCGGCAGGGCTGAGGCTCGCGCAATCTGCGTCGCGGCATCTCCTTCGTCGGTTTCGCTGCCATCGCTTGACCCACCGCGCCAGCACTGTGGGGTCGATGGGCGCCGGCAACGCGGCATCCGCTTTCTCCCTGCCCGGCAGCTAGATAGAGGCTTGAAAATACAGGTCTTCACTGGAGTTGATTGTTAAAATTGGGCCTCTATTTTTTATAGTTGGACCTGCAAATAGGATTTGGAGGCCTCAATTTGCAGGTCCTTGCTGGAGTTGCTCTAAGCGGAACGAAAAGGATTTTCCATAAGATGGTAAATGAAAACGATGCAAAATGGAGGTATGTTTAGAGGTCCTGCTGGAGTTGGTTTTTTTGTCCAAAACCTCCAAATTTTGGAGTAGAGGCCTATATAGAGGCTTCCACTGGAGTTGCTCTTAGGAATGGCAGCGCGTGGGGGTGAGGCCAGCTGCTGCTCGCTGCCCCCTTTGGGAACGACGACGCGTAGGCTAGCTCTGCTGTCCAGCCGAGAGCGGCGGCGCGAGCCCGACGAGTTGCATTCCCTTGATGGGAGTGCCGGTGCGTAGCCCTGGGCAAAAAGAACCGGGAACCGAGAACCGAACCGAAAGAACCGAGAACCGGAACCGAAAGAACCGGAATCGAGAAATTCGGTTCCTGTTCGGTTCCTATTTCTGGGGAACCGAACTACCTCGGTTCTTTCAGTTCGGTTCAGGGTTACCCAAAGATCCGAGAGAATAGCCCATCTAATGATATAGCCCACCTAAATCCCAACAATCCAATTTCCAAAACCCTAGCAGTTCCCCACGGCCCCACACGGCCAGCCCCTTAAAACCTCCTCTGTCCTGCGGCTGGGCGACCCTCGCTCGACCCCTACTACTGGACGCACGACACACGCAGCCGCCGCCCGCCGCCACGCCCCCCCGCCGGGCGCCACGCGCACGCCCCGGCGCACGCGGCCGCCGCCACGCGCCACGTCGGCGTCGGCCGTCGCCCCCACCCCCCGTGCCCCGGCGCCCACGAGCCGGTGAGCTACCACCGCCGCGTCCCACCGCGCCGCCGCCCCCAAGCGCCCGCCCGTCGCCCACTCGCTCACCCCCCGGCCCGCGCGTCGCGAGTCGCGCTCGCGCCCCCCGTGCTTGTCGCCTCCCGGCCCGCCGCCGCTCGCTCCTGCCCGCCCGCCCGCCTCCGCGGGATTCTCCCTCCTCTCAATTTCTCTGATCCAAGCGACGAGCGCCGGGCTGCCACTGTGCCCCATCGCCAATCGCCCCTGCCCCTGCGTTCACGGTTCATCAGTGCCCGGCCGGCCGCCTGAAGCTCGCTCACCGCCGCACGGGGATCCAACATCACGACGACTACATCAATTGCATCTTTGTGACGCCCAGGTTTTTAATTACTGTCATTAACGCTAATGACCGGATTAGCCGGTCAAATGGTCAACCTAGGTCAACCTGGGCCCTCACCCCGGAAAACTCCCTAACACACCCTAGTGACCCTAAATGAATAGTAAACACACTTGTGGGGCCAACCCATGGTCAAAGGTTGGGTCAAAGCCCTTGCCACCCCAGTGTCCACAGGTGTCTGCTGGAACTTTTGCCGCGTTCTCCAAAATTCACCTAAACACTTAAAATTCTACATTTAGGAAAGTTGTAGATATTGTTGAGGGACACAACTTTCATGTAGATTGGCATTTCAAATTTTGAGGGAAAATCTTGAAAACCCCCTTGCAAGGCAGAAATCACTGTTGCCAAAAACAGGCTGACATTCAAAGTTGGCATTCATGTAATTCAAAATCTGTGAAGAAAAACCCTATATAGCCTTTTTAGAAGTTGTAGAGGGTGGTTGGATCTACAACTTTCATGTTCATCACTTGGTCAAGTTTTATTCAAAATTTTGAAGAAAATTTGAGTTGAACAGCGCTTCAGCAAAACGGGTTAGGCGGAGCGCCGACGCGCCGCGACGTCGCGCGCGCCCGCGCGCGCGCGCGTCGCCGCCGCCGCCGGCCGCACCCCCCGCGTCCGCGCCCGCGTGCCTCCCGACGCCCCCTCCGCCCGAGGCCGACCGCGCCCCTAGGTCACGCCCCCGCCGAGGCGACCCGCGCCCCCACGACGCGCCGGGTCGGCCGCCGCGCCACGTGCCGACGCGCCGCACGTGCCGTGAGGTGGCCGGGACGCCCCCCCTTCGGACCGGCGGTCCGTCCGCATCCCCCTCGCCCGCGCGCCGTGCTACGGTCATAGGTCACGCCTCCGTTACCGCCGGGCCGGGTCGAAGCTATTTAAGCGTCATCCCCGTTCCCCCTCCGCGCGCCACCGAGCCTCCACCCCGCCATTACCGCCGCCGCCGGACCTTGCGCCGCCGCTCGCTCTCCCCACCCCGCCAACCACTCCACTAGCTCCCCTTGACCCCGGTGCACCTCCCGGGGTCGCGTGTTGTCCAAAGCCTCGCGCCCTCCTCGCCGTAAACCGAGCCGCCGCGGACGTCCCCGCCGGCCGCCGTCGTGCGCCGCCGTGGAGGACCTCCCCGCCCCAACCGCGTGTACCTATCGATCCTAGGTGAGCCTACCCTCGACCTCGAGCTGTTCCCCGGCCAGGAGCGCCGCCGGAGCCGCCGGATTTCCGGCGAGCCCGCAGCCTCCCCGGCCAAGGACCCAATTGCGGGACTAGAAATCTTAGCAGGGTGTTTTCTGTGAATTAAGGACCTGTCTGTAATGAAAGTTATCTAAGTTTTCTTGCTAGTTAGTCCAGTGACTTGAAACATCCCTATAAATTCACATAAAAATCAGAAAAATCCCAAACCAATTTTTTAGGTTCAGGATGATAAACCCCACCTCTTTTGTTGTATACTCATGGCTAGATTCTAAATAGTTTTGGCAGGAAAAATACAAGTGTGTTAAGCCTAGATCTATCATAACTTGAAATCTATAACTCCTCTGTAGCCAAATTTTGGATATGTTGTGTGTTAGGATATGACTAGATGCTGTGCCAAAAATTGCACAAAGTTATGCAGTAGATCTTGCTAGATAAATTCTTTTCCATTCCTGCAGTAACTGCTTAGGTGATTTTTCCTGTTAAATATATTTATGTTCTTGAGCCCAACTTGTGCACACTGTCTTGTAATGCCAAAATACACATCCTGTGAATTAATCATGAATTTTGGATTAACAAAAATAATTATTCTTGATTTATGCATGTTTTCCTTTGTAAATTAATAAACCAAGTTCAGTAGAGTTTCCATGTGAATGTGCTGGTCCTTTAGGCTTGTTTAGGGCCAGAGAGCTTGCACGAGAAAATTGGGATCATTTTTATGCTTATTTATTTTTATATGCATTTAAATGGAATCACTAGTTAGCTTTGTTATTTTCCATCATATTTAATTTCCTAGCATCCAACACTCACATGTGGGTCCAATGGACCAGGATAGGTGCTAGTAGGCTTAAGAAACACTCATTTAATTTTTGGTAATTTAATTGATTAATAAAAAGCTTAAATCCCTTTTAATATTAAAGGGAAATTAAATAAAGAAAAATCCCTAATTAATTCTTTTCCTTTTTGAAAAGTATTATTTAATATAATTAAAAGATAATTAATTATCATCACTAATAAGAAATTAATTCATAATAAAAATATTAATTACACCTTTGTTAGTGAAGATAGAAAGGAATGAAGCTTTCACATGAAATGATAAGCTTAATAAAAACCTTTATTCAAATGTGGAATAAAAAGAGTAACCCATGTACAACCAATAACCTTCCTAAAAGAGAAACATTAGATTAATGCTTGTTAAGGTGAATATGACCAACCCAGAGTTGGATAAGACAACAAACTATCACATTACCTAAAGTGCATTGCATTCCGTGTAGATCTTTCAGACGGAGATTACTCCCTTGTCCCGGAAACTGAGGAAGGAGGAGCGGAAGCGTCGCTGCAGTACGTGGAAGTACTCGACACCGAGGGTGCCCAAGCTAACCTAGCTTACGAAGGCAACCTCCGGTGCATCTAACCTAGTTTTAAAGTTCTTTATTCAATTATCTATGAATGATTGTGCATTTACGTTCAGGAGTTGAATGAAACCCTAGATGCATGATCCATAGGTACCTTTGGTCCCTACCAGTATGATAAGTCGGTAGCTGCTAAGCTATAGGACCGTTACAAGTCGGGTGATGACCTCACTCGCGAGAATAGATTCCTAGATCGGTTCCTTCGGGTAGAACCGGAACCGGAACCGAAATAACCGGAACTGAAATTCACCGGTTCCTACTTTGGAAAAGAACCGGTTCCTGAAATTTGAGAAGCGAAATTTCATAGGAACCGAAGGAGCGACCTGATCGGTTCGGGTAGAACCGAACACCCGGGCCTACCGGTGCGGGCCCGGTGAGCTGCTGCCCCGACGGGAGTGGCGGTATGGACCTGGCGACCTGTTGCCCCGACGGGAATGGCGGCGCGGGCCGGCGAGCTGCAGCCCCTGACGGGAACGCCTGCTTGGGCCAGAGCGAGCTGCTTCTCCCCATGAGAATGGTGGTGCAGGCCCAACGAGCCTGGCAGTGGACCCTTGCCTCCACAGTAGGTGATTGGGGGAGGAATTGGGAGGTGAATATATGCGGTGGTGGAGTTGTTTTTTGCGTTCCGATTGCGAACCTTTTGGGGAGGTTAACGGGAGCTGTTTGGAGCATCATTTTTTTTGTTTTCCCCAAAATCAGGTTTTGAGAGGAATATAAGGGAGTTTTTAGAGTTGCTCTTAGCAAAGTGAATCAATTTGCTAATTGAAAATGAGACGTCCGAAGAGATATTTGATACTAACAAAAAATTAATTAAAAATTCGTTTGAAATCGGTAGACAGATCTATGAAGAGTTTAATTAATTTAAATTCGTCTCACATTTTTACATAATTAAACTTATCAAATTCATCCCACGATTTTTGTCAGAAGTTATGAAATAAATTTTGTCATTAATCGGTGAAAATTGTTTGGAAAGGAATTAATAAACAGCCTTATTTGCATCTCTTGGTAGGGACATACAGCGGCGTCGACGTCCCACATCTCGGAGCCCCGCTGTGGGCCTGTGGTCATCCGAGCGGGAGGCGCAACCGCCGGCCTTCCGGCGCCGCCAAGGACTTGTCCCCGCCAGGTACGTCCCCGATCGCTTGTCCCTCGCGCCACCGCGCCTCGTCGGGCCCCATAGCTGTGCGACCTCTCAGGGAGCGCCGGCTTGCGCGGCTGGCGGGCCCAGATCACAGCTGCCGCGGCGTCCCCGCAAGTCGGAGCTGGCCGAATGCGCCGCCCCGCACGAACGGGGAGGTCAGGGAGTTCTCCGCGCGCTGGCGCAATGGGGGAGGGGGCTGCTTGTGGCGGGCCGGGCATGGAGTGCCTCTCGTGCACGGTCGCTCGGCATTTTGGGAGGGGATTGGAGAGAGGATGTCAGGATGGGATACATGCCCCGTTTTGCTTGACTAGCTTCAGTTTTGCACAAGCCACATGCAGGAGTATTAGTCGCTTGCATCATTAGAAACTGTTAGCATTGCTCTGAAATTGTTAGCATTACTCTGAAATTGTACATCTGCGGAAATTGTTAGCATTACTTCCCTGGTAGCATTGTCCTAAAAGTTGCTATGCGCATTAGTGAAAAAGATCGCAACATGATGTAATGGATTTTACTAACTTGAAATTACTGCATTGTATAAGCTATGCATGTAGTTTATTGATCCATGGAATCTGCTGGTACTCCATAACTTAACATATGTATATGCAGTATGCTACATTAATATTATGCAATCATGATAACCCAAAGAGTCCATTTGCCTCTCAGTTTGGCACAAAATACTCATCAATGTTGCTCTACAGCTTGCACTATGCACATAAGCAGGGAACAGTCCACTCTAAACCTGCACAAAGAAATACAAATAACGAATGCTGCCTTCTCTGCCCCGAAAGATATACTAGTGGCCAACCACAGAGTCAACCCATCGTGGAACATTCATAGCCTCGTACCACGTGTGTGCTATACTCCTATGTGTAATGTAGTTGGCCATGATGGTCGTTTGACGACGATGACAATGATGAGCACATGCGAGAGAGCTCATTTCAGTCGAAGAAGGAAGAATGACTCGGTGTGTGAACCAGGGCATGCATACATATAGAGGTGAAAAATATAGCTCTTCGGAACATAGCCATTGAAAAATAGCTGAAACATATAGCTGTAGCAAACAAAAAATACTGTTCACTTCTAAAACCATGCTCATGATAGTTGCTTGATATAAATAAAATATAGGAGAGTTGGCACCGTGGCAGAAATGAGGGGTTTGTTGGAGTTTATTGTGAAGTAGGAAAGAGAAACTTGGTAAGCGGCTGTTATCGCACTGATGCTCCCAATCTGATGCGGTCTAATCACCTAGGAATTCAGTTCATGTGCTCATTTTGGAGATTTTAGTGTCCTATGCTGTCTGGTAATTTAGGTGATTCTACGCGATAAGATCCATTGGAGGTGGGGTGTGGTTTCACTGTATAATTTTTGTTGGGCAGTTTCTGCGGGCTTCGCCGGCGCCGGCTCTGAAGGCGAAGATGATCCGTCTTCAGACGTACACAATATTCAGCCTGTTGGCAACGGCATCGGCGGTGTACTATGCCTTCAGTAGCCGGGAGCAGTTCTACCCGGCAATGGTCTACCTCTCCACCTCCAAGATCTGCTTTGTGCTGCTCCTCAACATGGGCCTTGTCGCTGTGTGCATCGCCTGGCAACTCGTCAGGCGCCTCTTCCTTGGATCGCTCCGGGAGGCCGAGGTTGAACGTCTCAACGAGCAGTCCTGGCGGGAGGTCGTTGAGATCCTCTTTGCCGTCACCATCTTTCGCCAGGACTTCTCGGTCTCCTTCCTCGCCATGGTCGCTGTGCTGCTCTTTATCAAAGCACTGCACTGGTTGGCCCAGAAGAGGGTCGAATACATCGAGACCACACCATCCGTGCCCATTCTCTCGCACATAAGGATTGTTTCCTTCATGGTGTTCCTGCTCATCGTCGACTGCCTCTTCCTGTCCAACTCGCTCAGGTCACTCATAGAGAAACAGGAGGCATCAGTTGCCATTTTCTTCTCCTTTGAGTAAGCTCAATTTTCATTTTTCATTTTTCCTGAAACACCTGTATCTGCAATACTCTTTCTGTTTTCATCTTAGAACTGTGTAAATGCGAGATGCTACAGTAATTTCCTTCGCAATATTGGGGTGGGGGTAGAGATTGATTACAATGAGCAAACACTGTGAAATGACAATTCCCAAGATAATGAACTGATATTTGCAAAATGGAAGTACTACATGTTAGGTCTGTGTATCATGCTAGTGTCTTTTTGCAGTTGCATTGTATCAAGCCTACCATGGAGGTCTTAAGTAATTCTTACGTGATGCATCCTCATTCCATTTTTTGTGGCATCCTTTGCGCTGAGCTTTAACCTAAACTCTACTAATACTGTCTATACCCTTTGAATGATGCCTAATCTGCAGTAATTGCTTCTTTTGTTCACTTGATGTGTGTACTTATTACTAAGACATGAACATTTCTTAGAGCAACTCCAACAGTTTGGCAAACTAACTTGGCATCTATCTAACTTTGGCAAAACAAGAAAAATTGGCCTCCAACAGTTTGGCAAATCAACTTGGCAAAAATAGAAACTTGGCTAAACTCACCTCCCCGCGCGCATATCGTGGTTGCCATCGGTGTTTCCCTCTAGGTGGGAGGGTGAAAAAGGAAATAAAGAATAAAGAAGGATTGCTGATGTAAGTTTTCAAGAGGTGGAAGGGCATAAACATAATTTTGTTCTCTCAGGATTCCTGATGTAAATTAGATCTGATTTTGGCAAGTGAATTATGCCAAATTGTTGGAGATGAACTCTTTTTGTACTTGGCTTATCTTTTTAAAAATTGTCAAAACACAAGATTTGCGAAGTAAAATTTGGCAAACTCTTGGAGATGCTCTTAGTAGCAAACGTTCACTACATCAACCATCTAAAGATTACTGTTCTAGTTGCTATACTGCAAGATGTTAGTCTAGAAACTTGTGCACTTACGTCTGTTTTGGTTTGAAAATTTCTTTGCTTGTTGCTTCCAAAGCAAGGGGCGTGCCTTCCAGGCAAACACCTTATTGGCTAACCTTAAGATGGCTTGAAGATATGATTCTGCTGTTCTGATTTCTAAATGCCCGGCAATTATTTTTAATGTATTATTTCAAGATTCAGAATACTCATAGTAGCTTTAACTTTCAGGTATATGATACTGGCAACATCCACAGTATCAACATTTCTGAAGTATATATTCTATGTCACTGACATGCTAATGGAAGGTCAATGGGAGAGGAAGGCAGTGTATACATTTTACCTGGAGCTCATCAGTGACCTTGTGCACTTGTCATTATACATGCTCTTCTTCATAGCTATCTTCCTGTAAGTTCTGTTATTATGGTACTACCCATCTTAGACTAGCATAAAACTATGGCTATTGATCTGTATACTTCTTTTTTAAAAATAAGTTGGTTATACTGATATCAGGAACTACGGTGTCCCACTGCACTTGATCCGTGAGCTATATGAGACCTTTCGCAAATTCAGAATCCGCATTGCTGATTATGTACGCTACAGAAAGATCACTTCCAACATGAATGAACGCTTTCCAGATGCTACAGCAGAAGAGCTCAATGTGTGAGTTTTATGTTGTTCCACTGGCAAATAATTAGTTGACTCAAATTGTTGTGATTTACATTTTATTGTATTCAGGAATGATGCTACATGTATTATTTGCCGTGAGGAGATGACTACAGCAAAGAAGCTGCTTTGTGGGCATCTATTCCATGTCCATTGTCTAAGGTCATGGCTAGAGCGCCAGCACACTTGCCCTACGTGCAGAGCTCCAATCATTCCCCCAGATAATGGACGTGCTGCATCAGCGCGACAATATGGAGCTCAACCTGGAGTCCAGCCTGGTGAGCTTTATTTTAATGATCTGATTTTTTTTTTGTGTCACATGTTCCGATTTTTAATCTTCTAGACTACCCCAACTTGCCTGGGGACTTTGCTGCTGTTGTATATCTGACTTTAATCGTACATTCGTACTTATCAGTAAGTACTGAACTCTACTTTCTTGTTGCTGATTTGATGTGAGAAAAAGCAGCTGCAGGTACTGGCACTCCAGCCTCCGAAGGAGCAGCAGGTGAGAACATGAACAGGCACCAAGCAAAGCTTCAAGCGGCGGCAGCAGCAGCTTCTTTATATGGAAGATCTTTTACTTATCCTCCAGCAAACACCCTAAATAGGTATATTTCTGGACAGTCTAAACGCAAAGATTTCATGATTTTGCTTACATATCATCTTCTTGAAATGGGTGGTTACCCATGCTTGTCTACGTGTAGGTACCTTGCTCACTGTATCTGATTATTAGTATATTGATAGGACAAAAGGTAGGGTTCTTCTGCCCTAATATAATGTATCACACTAATAAGTATTTTGTATTTAACCATCAGGTCAGTTCCTCCCCAGCCTACATCTATTATACCACAATCTGAAGCAAGTAGCTCCAATCAATCCCAGAAAGATCAAGAACTACAGTTCCAAAACACCAGCGATGGTTTAGCACCTCAGGCTTTTAATACACATGGTGCTATTAGTTCAGGAACAAGCACCAGGGATTTTGAAAGTTCACCGCAGAAGGCACAAGAAAACTTTATAAAAAGCCAGATAGAGGTAAGAATCTTAGATTCCAAAAGCACAAAGCTTGCATATTTCTACATTACTCTGTGATGCAATGCGACTAACAAGCACTGCATTTAAGCTAATATAAGGAGCTAAATAGGTGTCCATTGACTTCTTGCAAGTTGCAACATCTTGGATGTTTCTGTTGCAAGCTCATCTTTGGGTGAAATCAGGCTAAGCTGCAAACTCCCTCCGTCCCAAAAAAAACAAGTCATCCTAGAAATTTTAGGACATGTTAGTAAGAAGGTAAAATGACCTTGATTGCCCCTATTTGTTAGCCGTATTTGGCGCTGATTGATTGTTGCATGCCCACATGCAACTGCACACATGCCAAATTGAGTATGATTTGTTTTTTGGGACAAAAGTTGAACCATAGAATGAATTGTTTTTTTTTTGGGGGGACGGATGGACTACTCACACCAATGTATGTACCATTGAATGAGTATGATGGGATTAGATTCATGGTGGTGTGTACATGGATGTGAAGCTTCTGAATTTTACACAATTGGCTATTTGAGACACGTCAAGGAGGGCCACCCTGTACATGCCTCATGATCTGTGTCCAGTTGGCTACTGGACTTGTATAGACGTAATGATTCATTTGCATGATAGTTTGCATGGTTATGTCTGCAGCCTGTTGGTCATGGTAACACACATATGCAATGCCTAAGCATGCAAATTTGTTACCATTGATTCACATAAACAATAGGGGTCCAAATATGGTTACTAGCCTAACTCTTATTGGCATCTGGGATCTACATTTTACTGTAGGACTTAAGGAACTTTGAACAGCTAGTCTTCCGCATTGCTGTCTGATTACTTAATATGCAATTTTGCTCAAGTTGTAAATGCTTCCCTTGGAATTACCACTCAATATTGGGATATATTGTTGCATTCATGCAAACACGGTAATTGTTATTGCTTTCGCCTTAGTTTACAATGACACGCTCAACATAATTCATGCCTTTCTTTCATTGATCTCAATCAATATATAACAAAAACTCACAAGTCATACCTCTTCTTCCCAGATGTTACAAATCCAACTGCAAATGGTTCAGCACGGTGCTGCTGTATCAGCCACTAACAATGAGAGTCCCGAGCACACAAAGAATGACTGAAACTGACAAATAGGCAGAGATGAGGATGGGATAAATAAAATAAAGATTTGGCTATACCACATGGGACTGTTAGGCTTGTTCACTCATACTAACCTTTTACTTTTAGTGCCCTCTTAAGAACACTACATGTTTCTTCTCTTTATGCGGTGGCTGAGCAGTTTGGATATCTGTCAAGCCTGTAAGGGCAGTCCCAATGGCACATTTATAGTGGTTTCTATGTCTATTAATTAGCTTGCCAACTAAGAAAAATGGTGATGTGACAGCCTAGTTAATGAGGAAAGAGAGCACAAATCATATAAATGGTTTCCTCATGGAGAAACCATGTCTACTCTTGACCTAATGCATAAGAAATCTTGAATTTGCCATTGGGAAGAAACTACTAGTTTCTATATGATTAATGCAACACTTCCCATTGGTCAAATAGGGAAAGAGAAGGAGTCAAATTGAGAGAGAGAAAAAGAAAATAATTATTATTTGACGACACTACCGTTGTGAAGTACAGTTTCTATAGATAATTTCTTATGTTATGGAAATTGTGTCAATTTCCTCTATTGGGACTGCCCTAATAGCTTTGATAGAGGATGCCGTGTTGTAACAATGGCTGGTTGTGATTAAACGAAATCCATCTCCCAAGAAAAAATAGAATGGATCTTTTCTTTATCTTAGATATCGGAGAGATGTCTTATGCTACTGGAATAAAATACGAGGGCAATCGGAAAGATGTCGTTTTCCAAAAAAAAAAAAAAAACTGGAAAGATGTCACCTGATGCTTTTATGCTAGTGGAATAAAATGGAAGGTGATTAGGGAGGTTTTTAAAAAGGAAGTGCTGTTAAAACTTGAAGTGTCTATATATTTAGATGTGGCATACGCAGTGTTTCAAAACTGACCAATAAATTCTGCTGTAGCACCTTTTTGGAGAAGACAAGCTAGTTTTCGAAAGTACGGCTGCGCGGGGAGGGATTGCGACCACAGTGCACAAGCTGCCTGAGGAAAATTCAGATCAGATCAACGTTCCCTTGTAAACGTCAGTTTCAGAGTTCATAATTTTCAACAAGGCCCACATCGATTTTACCGTATTTAGGTGTGCCATCTGTTCATGGCATTGTCCTTCCATGTTTTTTTGGGGTGTGTATGTGCTGTGCTGCACGCAAAATGCGTGTGCCATATCCCAAATTTAGCATGGCCCATACGCGCCACAAACCGGTTAGACACTGCACAAGAAGCGCCCCGCCAACTTAAAGCCGGCCGGCCGCCCGTCTCTCGTTCGCCTGTGGTGGTTTCGGCTCTCGCCCGCGGACGACGCCATGTACCCGAAGGCGGAGGAGGGCGGTGCCGGTCCGGCGGCCACAGGCTTCCCGATGAGCGGCGGCTACTACGAGGCCGGCGGCGGCGCGACCTCGGGCGCCTTCGCGGTGGTGCAGGGGCCGGCGCCGTGGTCCACCGGGCTCTTCGACTGCTTCGACGACCCCGGCAACTGTAAGACAAAGCACGAAGCGCGCGCGCGCGTTCTCTCTCGAATCTCAATCATATATGCATTGAGGTGTCTCCCTGATTATCTGACCAATGCAACTATGCAAGTGATCATCCTGGTATATAATACATATATGTATATATACGTGCAGGCTGCGTGACGCTTTTGTGCCCGTGCGTCACGTTCGGGCAGGTGGCGGAGATCGTGGACCGGGGCTCGACGTCGTGCGGCGTGAGCGCGGCGCTGTACACGCTCATCATCGCGCTCACGGGGTCTTTCGCCTGCATCTACTCCTGCTTCTACCGCTCCAAGCTGCGCGCGCAGTACGGCCTCGAGGAGGGCCCCTGCGCCGACTTCTGCGTCCACTTCTGCTGCGAGCCCTGCGCGCTCTGCCAGGCGTACCGCGAGCTCGGCAACCGGGGCTTCGACATGGCCATAGGCTGGCACGCCAACGTAGAGAGGCAGCAGGGGCGCGCCGCCGCCACCATGCCGCCGCAGATGCACGCCGGGATGACCCGTTGAATCCATTGAAGCTATAGCTGCTAGGCGCTAGCTAGCTTTAGCTAGATCGTCGTCGCTGCCGCGAAACAAATTAAAATGCTGTGGTTTGTTTACTACCTTTATAATTTTTAGGGGAGCTTTGGGCTACTTTGCGCCCGTGTAATTTACCGCTATCATACGGCGGGCCTATATATGCACCTAATATGGGTTTGTATGAACGGTAATATAGCTTTAATTTGTTTTTTTTGCAAGCTCGACTCTGATAGATAATTAGCTACAGTGATGAGAACTGGTGCAAGCTATATCTTGTATACTATTCCACCCGTCTCAAATTACTATTCATTTCGACATTTCTAGACACATATTCTTTCTATAAATTTAGATACACATTCTGTCTAAATATATAACAAAAATTATGTAATTACACAGTCCAAAATGAATCGTAGTAGTTTATGACGGAAGGAGTGCATTTTTTAGAGGAACGGAAGGAGTACGTTTGATTCGCATCCTTTTATAGCACCGCAGAGGAATAGCAACTCACCAGTCCACGGGCGGGGTCATTAGGTTGATTCAAAATATTAATAAAAAACATATATATATTAGGTTATTAGAGAAGAAATAAATTAAATTGGCAAGTTAATTTAATTAATCAGCTGATAAAAATACTATTGAGTACCCAGTTACAAGCTTAGCAGAATCACAGCCCACTAGCAGGAGCCCGGCCCATGCGTGTAAGCTACGCGCCATTGTCACTCAGGCTGTCAGAGTGTCAGCCACTAGCTTAGCACTAGCACTAGTTGTACCACACCGCTCGGGCACCACGCTCCAGCTCTAGATATAATCGATAGTATGTGCATGGTGATCAACAATTAAGCAGTGAGGAAACGCATCAGTGCTGGTTGGTCTAGTACGGTATTCTGAGTAACTTTGTGATGAAACTTGCATCTTCTGAGCTTGTATTTTTATCAAAACATTCCATTTTCACCGAATAAACACTTCTATTTTCTACATGAACAACAATTAACCATTTCTTAGTAGAAACCACCCCTCCTTCCAAACTATGGAAACACTTATGAGAGGAGTGATGTGCAAAACTTATGAGAGGTGGGAGGAATCACTTTTGCAATTCATCCCTCCCATACGAGCCCTTCTTTGGATCAACATCATCGGGCTCAGATTGAAGTTTTCATAGTTTGCATGTAGGGGTTGGTTTCCACCTGATACGTTCCCTTCTTATACTTATATTCTCAATGCTACATTTCGTTTTATTCAAGGCACCTAACAGTGTACTTTGCTCTGATCAATATTACGCTTAGACCATCCACACTCGTCATCCTTTATCCCCTCATTCAAAACGGAATATTTTTGTCTGGTCAGCGAGATTCCTACCTTTATATCCACTTCTCCGCATTCATCATCCTTTATTTTCCCCCTTCATCCAAACTACCCTATGCGGGACCCACTGGTCATTCTCTCCCCCCTTTCCCCCACCCACACCCGTCCCCCCCTCTCTTTCTCTCTCCCGAAATCCCCCACCCCGGCGCATCGAGGTCTCCGCGGCTTCTCCACCGGCCGGCGCCGGCGAGCCCGCCGCCCCGCATCCCGACTCCGGCGATTCCGCCCCGGCCTCGGCGCGGATCCCCTCCCCTTTGGCACGGATAGGGCGGGCGGGCGGGGGCGGCCCCTCGAGTCGAGCTCCTCCCCACGCGCCGGCGCCATGGCCGGCCGGAGGTGGGGCTGACTGCGGAGCATCATGCGGCGGCTCTCGATCTATATCCGGAGCACCCCCTTCTTCTTCCTAGTGGCGATTGGAGCGGTGGTGGAGCTCGCCGATGTCCCCAACTACGGCCCCCGCCCTCGAGCTCGTGCCGGCGTCACGACGGCGGGCAGCCATCCTCCCCGGCACCGACGTAGCGAGCAAGGGTGGGATGCCCTCCATGCCGGCGGAGGAGACGCTCGAATCGAGCTCCGGCACCGCCCTCTGCGTCGCCACCATCATCTCTCCCTTTCCTCCATCTCTGGTCGAGACGGATCCGGCGAGGCAAGGGCGTGAGCGGATCCGGAGGCGGCGCATCCGGAGCAGGGAGGGCATCTCCGGTGACGGCGGTGCAGCGTGTCGTCCTCCATGGGGGTCCTACCCGGGCCGGTTGCGGGCCGCCTCCTCCCCGACGACCGAGGAGGGGGCTCGATTCGAAGCTCGGTGGCGGCGGCCATGGCTCTGCTGCCCCTGCTTGTGCGGCACGGCGCGAAGTCGTTGGGGGAGGCCGCGCGTGGTGGGCCCGCCGCCTCCTGGAGGAGGGACTTCATCCACGCGGAATACGAAGGAAACGGGAGGGCAGCGCCATTTTGGCGTGCTCCTCCAGGAAGCCGCTGCAACGCTTTCTCCTTAAAAAACTCCCTCCAGGATGCGATCCCTTTTTTACAGTGACCGGTGCGGATGGTCTTACGCCGCTAGATGCTGCATTCTATTTAGGGAGTACAAATAGATGCTGCATTCTATTTAGGGAGTACAAAGAAGAATCAGAACTGGTGGTGGAGTGCACATAAACATGTACTAGTACTCGATAGTCCAGCCACCGTGCAAGGAAAAAGATAGAATCTAGAGGGATGGTTGCCTTCCTATCCAACGCCATCAAAAATCTTTTGGACCAATCTTGTTGCAGTCCGCTAGCTGAGGTTGCTTCGTCCAACTGGCAACACATACTTTGCGACATGTGGTTCTCAAGCTCCATGAACAATGTCTCAACTGTCTGCCTCGAGAGACTCACCCCAATAACTGCCCCTACGAATATCTTTGTGTGTTACCAATTTGAGGATGCTACAATGTTATTCGATCAGCTTGACTATTCGTTGGGTTGAT
The DNA here is from genome assembly GCA_947561735.1 of Cenchrus americanus. NCBI lineage: Eukaryota > Viridiplantae > Streptophyta > Magnoliopsida > Poales > Poaceae > Cenchrus > Cenchrus americanus. The sequence continues at coordinate 63,597,319 of OX387241.1, forward strand.
CTAAAAAACTCCTGTTGAATTATATTACAGAATTAGGGGATAAGTGTATCAACAATTGACAGTGCTCTGTCATTGTCCTTTTTGCCTATTGCTGCCATGCTGATTGATTTTACCAAGCCTATGCGTCACCTACAATCTCCAGCCGAACGAGAAGGTCGTCAACAGCAGCAGAGTAGCTGGATGAATACACAAGTTATAAGCTAACAGAATGACATTTCCGTGTCATGTGAAGTAATCTTTCCTCGAGTCGACTAAGTCAAAAAACTATCTTGTTGCATTTATAATTGAAGTTCAATTTTAACATATCCTTACAAAAGTAGGCACATTTTAGTTAACATATCTTGGAAGAAGTTAGGGTTTGGGCGCGAGTTTTTTTACGGTACACAATACCACTCAACGGTAGTACTATGGTATTATTGGGTTTTTTTTTTCAGTTTTTTACTATGGGCGCATGCAATGCAGGTTTCAAAACTTTACCGTCCTGGTCGCGTTAGGTGCCTTATTTTCTTCTCCTTAGCCTCTTTGCACCGATCGCCGATGTATGATACTTTCTCTCTTCTTAACGAAAATTGTACTTTGCACATTTTTAAATAAAAAAACTGGTTGACAGATTTGATTATATATATCTTTCAGTAACTTAGGAATTTCGTAGCAGCAGATAAAGAAATGGACAGATTCGTATTTGTTGAAATCACCACGTCAGTTTCAGCTCAATGAGAATTAACTAGAGGAAATAGTTTCGTTAAAAATGGTAAATTTGTAGACAAGAAATAGTAAAATTCAAATCAATTGCACATTTCTCGTGTATAGATGCAGGCAAACGCAAAGTGGTGGGCGAAATTGGATTCCATAGCACCTGGCAATCTGACAAAACGTGCGTATATGAGTATATCTGTCTGCTCTTCTGCCGCAGTATGATCCATGTTTATTTCCCATCAGAAAACTGGTACGTGTAGTACCCAAAAAGCAAAAAAAGGGAGGAAAAAAAAGAGAAGGCTCTTCTTGGTTTCAGTTCCAGCATCCACATCCTCTTTTGTCCAGGAGGTTTGTGCCAGCCATCCCCATTGACTTGGACCTTTTATCTTCTTCAACTCGTAACGGAGTTGGGTACAAATCCGTTGCCTCCAAGCAACTCCCTTGACAGCTACAGCTATTCCATGCTCTCCTGCCTATAAATACCCATCGGGTTCCAGTGCTGCATCTTCACTGCACTCAGCCTCCCCCTGTTGATCACCAGTCAGTGCAGAGAGATACAGATTACAGAGCGGCAGCAATGGGTTACAGGCACTTGTGCTGCCTGTCGACCCTGGTCCTCCTCCTGGGCCTTGCGTCCGGCCAGGTCCTGTTCCAGGTATAACCATCCCATGCATACCGCCATGACCTGAAGATCCTCGTTGGTTTGCAGTCTCTGAAACTGAAAGAATTCTTATTAAAAAAACTGAAAGAATTGAGCTGGTGGTGCAGGGGTTCAACTGGGAGTCGTGGAAGCAGAGCGGCGGGTGGTACAACCTCCTGATGGGGAAGGTCGACGACATCGCCGCCGCCGGCGTCACGCACGTCTGGCTCCCGCCGCCGTCGCACTCCGTCTCCACCCAAGGTCCTTGGTCTTCTTCCCGGATCCTTGTCTGAACTGAACATGTGTAGAGTGAGCGAGGGGGCAATCAGATCGCTACAGCAAACCAAAGTCTACGTGGAGTGGACAACACGCAGATAGCTACTCGGATTGCGAAAATTACTCATTCAGATGGTTCGGCCAATTGATTATACTATACACTACTCCGTATGTGCAGGTTACATGCCTGGTCGACTGTACGACCTGGACGCGTCCAAGTACGGGACGGCGGCGGAGCTCAAGTCCCTGGTCGCCGCGTTCCACGCCAAGGGCGTGCAGGCGGTGGCAGACATCGTCATCAACCACCGGTGCGCCGACTACAAGGACTCCCGCGGCATCTACTGCATCTTCGAGGGCGGCACTTCCGACAGCCGCCTCGATTGGGGTCCCCACATGATCTGCCGCGACGACACCCAGTACTCGGACGGCACGGCCAACCTCGACACCGGCGCCGACTTCGCCGCCGCCCCCGACATCGACCACCTCAACGATCGCGTCCAGCGCGAGCTCACCGAGTGGCTGCTCTGGCTCAAGTCCGACATCGGCTTCGACGCCTGGCGCCTCGACTTCGCCAGGGGCTACTCCCCAGAGGTCGCCAAGGTCTACGTCGACGGCACCTCGCCGAGCTTCGCCGTCGCCGAGATATGGAACAACATGGTGCCCGGCGACGACGGGAAGCCTGCGTACGACCAGGACTCGCACCGGCAGACGCTGGTGGACTGGGTGGACAAGGCCGGCGGGGCGGCGTCGCCGGCCACCGTGTTCGACTTCACCACCAAGGGCATACTGAACGCCGCCGTCGAGGGCGAGCTGTGGCGGCTCGTCGACCCGCAGGGGAAGGCGCCCGGCGTCATCGGATGGTGGCCGGCCAAGGCCGTCACGTTCGTCGACAACCACGACACCGGCTCCACGCAGGCCATGTGGCCGTTCCCCTCCGACAAGGTCATGCAGGGCTACGCCTACATCCTCACGCACCCCGGCAACCCCTGCATCGTGAGTACATGCCCAGTTCTTGGCTTCTTGCCATGTCTATTAATTTTCCTGTCTATTATCTTCTGATCCTCCATGATGCTCTTGCTTGACTACACATGTAGTTCTACGACCATTTCTTCGACTGGGGATTCAAGGACGAGATCGCGGCACTGGTGGCGGTGCGGAAGCGCAACGGCATCACGCCGACGAGCAAGCTGACGATCCTCGAGCACGACGGTGATGCCTACGTGGCGGAGATCGACGGCAAGGTGATCGTGAAGATTGGGTCCAGGTTCGACGTCGGGCACCTCATCCCGGCTGGGTTTGAGGTTGCCGCCCACGGCAACGACTACGCCGTCTGGGAGAACGCCGCGGCGTAGAATCGAAAATTTGCACTACTATGGTTTGTTTCTCTGCTACTAGATGGAGAGAGAGACGAGTATACGCGATTGGGGTACCACCATTTACATACCTGTATACACAGGGTCGATGAGCTATACAAAGGAAATAAAATGATTTTTCATCTCTCTCCGTATTCAGGGGACAATAAGAGACAATGAACCCATTTTTATGATTCGATCAAATGCATAGAGAAAAGGTTCCAAACCACACTGAATTCACGGAACAATCCAAATCTGATGTGAATATATTTTGTTACAATGAAAAGGAAAACAACACGCAGCCCTGCTGGATTATCAGCCATTGGCCAGCAGCTCACAACAAATCAACAACAACCACAGACCACTTAGCAGTACTTTTCTCTAACAAATCAACACCAGCCACCAGTCATCCGAACAAGTTGAATCCATAAATGGAAAACCGGTTTGGTTAAAAGTGGCACTATTAAAGAAGGAATATCGTATCCTGTAGGCTGTCACATGGTAATGTCCAAATAATTCATCAAATGCTGTTCAAACAATTCATAATGAATGCCACCACAAAGATACTTTTTGCACGGTCAGCTGTTTCACCGAAAGAAGATCGCCACAAGATATGGCCCCGTTGTCAATCATATGATTTTGCATCAATTGTGTGTCAATTATTTGAGTATGAAGATAATTCTAGATGAAAAATGTTTGAACTATAAGGGCACTCCCAACCCGGACTCTACCCATGGAGTCTAAATCTCGAAGACTTTATCAAAAAAACTATATTCTCCAATGCAAATTTTCTACCATGGAGTCTACCTAATATTTCTCTCGGATCTTCTACTCCCGCTTTATTAAATAAGAGGACACATCGCGCATGTGGGCAGCCACACAGGATCCGCACGAGCTTCGTTTTGCGTGTAGACTTGGAGTCTAAGTTTTCACCCCTCTCTCATCATCAAATTGCTTGCCACATCAGCAATTTGTTTAGTTGGCAGTGTAATTAATGACTCTGGACTCCACAATAGAGTCTGGGTTGAGAGTGCCCTAATGACTTTTGGAAATTGCCAAGGAGCTACCGTTGAATTGGCGGTTAATTAATTGTTACAGTAACCATGGGCGGAGGTAGTGGTAGGGTGGGGTGTATGCGTGTGTGTGTGTGGGGGGGGGGGGAGCCCCCTACCCTGTGAGATCCTATGGAGCCCTTACAAATTTTGGCCATGAATGAAGACGGGAAGAAGAACATGAAGTGCAAGAAAGAGGAAATTAAAGGAGAGGAGGGGAAAAAAGAAGGGAAACTTCTCCCCTCTTGTTCCTATGTGTGCACGCACATGCTATTGTGGCGGGCCGCTGGGGAGGGGCGTCTCCAGGTGAGTTGCTGTTGATGGTTCAAAACCGTGCTCAAGTTCACCGCAAGCCTACGGGTGACTTGGTGCCTTTTTCACCAAGGAGGGTTCTCCCTAGATTTGTCAATCCAAGGATCGGAAGCAAACTCCTAGGATTCTCTATCTAACCTATTGATCTAACCTAACATGAAGCATTGATTGCATAAGAAGATAAACCTTAAAGATGTATGAATTATAGCATAAGGTTGATCGCATCCATGAACGTAGACAAGGTAAAGAGCAAACAAGGGAAACTAATGCCTATCATCTTCTAGTCGTAGTTCCAGCCAAAAGAGCAAGCGCGACATGCATCTCATCCAAAGCCATCTTTAAACTACTATACTCCGGTCCGATTCCGAAAATGCCCGCCTTTCGGAACCCCCGTTCTGTCACAACGTATTCCTATTCATGCGGGTAGTCTAGGGCGAGTTCGATAGAACAAGTTGAAATCATTTGGTCGGTCCGGTATGCACCTCTAGCCACCGCGGCTACAAGGGCACCCTATGTAATCTAGCTATAGACTAGATCGGGGAAGAAGCATAACCAAGAAGAAAACAAAATCATCGAGGGAGGAATCGAGTCGCTAAAAGATCGGATGACATGAAGTACTTTACTCACATAATAAATGCGTTTAGATCATCTCCACCGAGTACATACCATTGATGACCTCAACTAGCTTCGGAACTCCGCCATGGCTCAACCGTGCAAGGCGGCCATGGCGGCTAGGGTAGGCCTAGGCCATCTCCTAGACGACTTCGAGGACTCGCGGCGGCCGTCGACGCTCTCCCCTAGGTTTCGCCGAGTTCCTGTGGATGGATGTATGTGGCGGCCGGCGGAGGCAGAGACAATTTATAGACAAGCACCTAGGGCAAAAGGGAGCGCGAACCGGGCCCGGAGTGGGCTGGGCCGGTCGGCCCAGGCCGGCCGGCCTAGGCCCATTTCGGCCCGGTTCGGCCCCGGTTTCCTCCCCGGTTGCTTCTCGTGTGATCCCTTATTTGTGTGCACTTGCATGTGGGCCTTTGACGTCGTTTCCTTCACGGTTAAGGCTTGAATCCTTGCTATGCAACCTTCGCTGTTTTCTGGTTGAGTCCCTGAAGACTTGCACGTTGAAGCTTCGGTCCTCGGGTCATTTGGAGTCATGTTCATCGCGTGTCTTGACTTGTGACGAGCTTCATGATCTTCTCTTGAAGTGCTTGATGAACTTATCCCGAAAGTCTCCTCTTTAGCATAGATTTCTGCGTAAACAACAAACTCCAAAATCGACATGCAAGTGTGAACTAGTTACATCATTAGTATGCCTAATGGCGGGTTAGTTGCAAATCATAATCGAAAGCAATGTATAACAAGTACTCTAAGTTGACGGAAATTCACCGTCAACATCTCCCCTATGCTTAAACCTTGCTCGTCCTCGAGTAAGTTTTCAATGGATATCAGCATTGCCTTTCATTGTTCATACTCTGCACTTGATCACACATGAGAAAGCATAATGCTCTCCAAGTTTATATTTGTTAAAATTCCATAATGTAACTACCTTTCATCTCTATGGAGGGTAGATATAATTTAAGCTCTTTCCACAAGTAATCAATCATGCTCCACAAAATTCGAATAGGTCTTAGAAACTTTTGAAGTGAAGAATGAGGTGAATAAAAGAGCTAAACCAAGTACAAAAATTTAAACCTTCTTGCATCTTGCTCATGAACTCTCATCTCACAACACTCTCAAGCCTACTTGATCTATATCCTTTCCCTCTCATGTTTGTAGGTGGAAGGGTTTTATTTGGAGCTCATAGGAAAGTTTTTATCCTACCAAGATGCTAAAGTTGAGACTATTATCAAAACAAGGCAAGCTTCTCATGGACTTATCATGACTCGTCAAAAAGGTCATTGGAAAAATAATGTTCACAAGAAGGGGGAAGAGAAAGAACTCACACTTTTAGATAGGTGGACATGTGCAAATGGCAAAGAATGATCCCGAGGCCCCAACGAAGTCCTCGTTATCGGATTGCACATGGTTGGAAAAATGAGTATGGGTCTTGATCTTGAAGTCCTTGGAAAATCCTTAAGCAACTAGAGAACCGGGGGAGATTATTATTACTCTATTTTTTCCTTTTTCTTATTTTCCTCCTTTTTTCCTTCTTTTTTCTTTTTGACATGTGAGGTACTTTGAATTTTTTTGTTTCGTCCTCTTATCTTATTCATTTTTTTCTTTTCTTGCTAGCCTCGTCATGCATATCTCCATCTTTTGTCTTTTATCTCCCCTAGAACTCTAATTTGCATAGTACCTACCTCCTCCCCCATGCTTAGACGTTTGCTCGTCCCCGAGCAAAGAGGAAGTGGTGTTAAGGTAGGTACCAGATGTCTTGATGAGAGGGAACTCAAATCTTCCCTTCGAAGCACCTTCTTGTGACGTGTCGTCTCCATACTCAAGTGATAGGTAGGTAGGTCAAGGAGGTTAACACAAAAGATGATGTTGGTTTAAAAGGTGGATATCCGGCGAGATTTGCAAAGCTTTCGATGTGGGAGCTCACAATGCACGGATAGAATAGGCTAGCAAAAGATAAGTTACGCAAAACATGGAATGACCAGCTTCTTAGTCACGAGCCAAAGAATCGAGCCTTGAATCAATTCACTCAACAATAACTCTTGTAATCTATGGTTGCACTCAATATATAAGGCTTTGGATGGGTAGAGCAAAATGCAAGAGGTATTAATGACAAGGTTAGCATGACTTTTAGCAAAAAATAATATGTTATTCGACCCATCCAAAGTTAAGAGCATAAAAGAAACCATGGGTCTTTATTTTTATCATGACCTCCACAAAAGATTAAGCTAGCATTTAATTAATTTCAGATTTGTATTAGAGAGAGCAATAGCTTAATCATACATAAACAAGCACAAAGTTTAAACAAAGTGGCAACGGTCATCATATATCAACAAGCAAGATCAAGCCAAAATTATTTCATCATGGTGAGCACAAGGTGATGACAATAAACAAAAACTAAAACTAGGTTGTACTCCTAGAAGCCATGTTATTTAACGAGAGAGACATACAAAAGTTGCATCTAAGGTTGTTGAAGGCATATACAAATATACAAGCATTTAGAAAGACAAGGACAAAGAGAGGATTGAGGAATTGTTACCGTCCTTTGATGTTCGTGATGTAGCGCACCCTCCCCCATGCTTAAGCATTGTGCCAAGCATGGAAGAAAGAACGTCGACATCCGTAGCAACCGTGATCCTTGAACTCCATGCGGTCTTCTTTCGTCCACCAAGTCTTCCCCCATGCTTAGCATGTTGCTAGGCACGGAAGATGATGAACCATCTTAAAATTCTTGAAGTCCCACCCCCGTGCGTGGAGATCATCATCACATTGTTGCCTTTGTTCGTCCTTCAATGTCCGCCCTTTGCCACGAGCCTTGCTCCCAAATGTTTCTCATCTCATCTTCTCCTCCTTCCATGTTGTCCCTTACCGCTGGTTTATCTTCCACGAGTTTTTCTTCTACTTCCAGAACTGAGTATGCACTGAATAATAGCTCCATTGCAAAGTTCTTGAAATTATCTTTCCAATGAGTGGTCATTCATCCTGATCGGACTCCGAACAAGAGAGTTACACCCTTTTTACTTTGGTGGTGCAAGCTGTCCCAGGCTGATTTCAGAATGTGTGACGCCGAAAGATTTGGTTGTAACTTCTTGCACAGGTCTCCTAAAATGTTGATTCTTGATGCATTGGAAAGTAGACTTAATGGAGCACTTGAATATCCAATTTTTCCCTTTTGTACATCTCTGAACATGCGCTTAATCTTGATGAAAACAACAGTGCTCCTTTCGGGATTTTGGAGGTGTTGATGATCTTGATTTCAGCTTTTATCACGAACTCATGGGAGTGATTCACCATGCCTGCAAAATAACTATAAAGCACAAATTACCCCCGAGGTGACGGTCGGGAAAATTCACCCTATGCCAACAAACCATGACATCCCCACGATCTTCACTTGTGGCATAGTTAATCTAGCGAAAATCCTAATGGGTGTACGTGAGTGCAAGTGTGTATGCAAATGAAAGGATGGTATAAAAACAAAACAATGTTTACACCAAATTCTAAGCTCCATGCTTACAAAGTGGTTGCCAAACTTTCTATTCCCATAGAGATTTATTAACCAAGGTCAAAACACCATGCTTATCCCAAGATTAACAACTCTTCATGGTGTAAGATAAGTAGGGCGCATTGCAAAGTTTATAAACAATCCAATGCAATATGATAGCAAGGTATATAAAACTGAATGATGTGGGTCTCTAGTCATGTCTAAACACCATGTTCACACAAGATTACAAAAAGAAAATGCCCATATCGTCATATGAAGCATTAACATAGGTACGAAAGCATTCATCATAAAGCTTCACAAGGTCCCAAGCTAACATAAAGTGGATGATGACAAATAGATGGATGCAAAATACAAATGCAGAAAGTTAGAACAAACAAACATTAGCAAGGTTTTAAAAACACTTTTGATGTAGTCTATAAGGAAGTGACCCATCGAAAAGAATCAATCAACCAAACTAACAAGGTTTAAGGGTAGGTTATGGGTATCCTATATTTTTGGCTAAAACAAGGATTTTGAAGAGAGGAAGTCAAGTGTAGAAATTCTAACTAAGGTGGCGCTACGAGTCATTTAATGAAAAACTAACCTATGGTTTTAGGATGGCTAAAGGTGTGAAAGGTTTTCCTAAGGATTTTATGGGGAGGCTAGTCAAAGTTTTTAATTAGAAAAGAGGAAAGGGATAGACTTGTTCAACCCCGAGGGTGAGAGCCCTCGGTCAACTCAAAAAATCCTACCTCTATAGGCTGTGGTTTTTGGTGGGGGTTATAGGAAGGCTTAGGTTGGTTGGACAAAAAGTTAGATTAACACAAATATGCAATGCAACATAACATGGACGAACAAAACAACATGATATAGAGGTTGTCTAAAGCAAAAACAAAAGTTATCATAAATTAACTAGCCACAAGTTTATAATCAAAGGATGGTGCCAACTTCATATATCTCTCTAAAAAGACACAAAAGAAAAAGACTCTAAACTCTAATAGGCACACAAAAAGGTCTACAAGGTTTTTGAGATCAAATAACAAAGCGCTCCCTCAATAGCAATTAGATCATACAACATGGTGTTGTGGTTTTTATTAGAGTAATGGTACAATGTTACTTGATGGTTCGATTAAAGAGCACAATGTAGACGGTCATGTATATATAAATAAAAACCGGGTTGCCTCCCGCAAAGCGCTTCATTTAAAGTCATAGAGCTCGACTTTCTCACATACCTTCTTATTGTTGCGGAGCCATGATCCTTCATGCAAGATTTGAAGGTGTTCATGCAGCCTTGATCCACTCTCCATGCTTGACACGATCACTTATGCTCGATGAGAAGCTTGCCCAATCAACTCATTGCATCATCATCATCATCACCTTCTCCATCTCACTTTATCGCTGCCTCTTCTTTCACAAATTTTCCTCTCTGTCCAGATCAGACCATGTAGAGAACAATAGCTTCCATGCATGGTGAATGAAATTATCTTTCCATCAAGTATTTATTCACCCCCAACAGACTCTGATCGAGTGAGTTATGCCCGTTCTACTCCGGTGCAGCAATCTGTCCAAAGCTGATTTCAGACTGCACATCGCTCAATGTTTTTGCCATATCTCCTTGTACGGGTCTTCAAATTCATCGATCTTGGATGCGTTGGAACCGTCACTTGATGGAGCTTCTGATTTTCAACTCTTTCTTCCTTGAACATGTCTGACCAGGTCCTCAAAATTGATGAAAACAGCGATGTCCGTTTTTGAGGTTCGGTGATGGTGATGCACGAGTTTGCAACTTTGGGTATGATTCTCTCTTAATTTATATTTAATGCCCTGCATGGTTAGTGAAACTTGGGATTTCTCCCACAATTTGCTCTTTTAAGGTCCTAGCTTGACCGAGCACAAAGCAAGTCCAAGATTTACAAATCATATTGCAAACAAACGCGTCCATAACCACAATTTATGACAAAGTAAGTTGTGATTAATTATAGCATAAGTTTTCTTGCTCAGCACTAAGCTCTCATTAGGCAAAGGTTCATTAGGCATGTAACAAATTTTAAGCACAACAAATCCTCTTTATCACTCTCAAGAAATTCTAGCCTATCATGATCATCATAAGAACAAGGCATAGAATTGAATCAACCTCACTAATGGATATGAATCATAGATATATCAAAGGAATATTATCAGCTCCAAAAGTGTCTTGAGAGGTTAATTTTTACCTTGGCCTTCGAGCTTTTCATCATGAGTGGTCTCTCGGAGTTGAAAGCAAACAATCTTCAATAATTAGTGGCTTGCATTGTCTTTTCGCAATTCCTTCGTTCGTGCCACACATCATCAAGGTTGCCTTGTGTGGACTCACTCTTCTTATTCATTTGTAAGACTTCACACATGTCTCAAATATCTTCATGTAACTCCATGATCCTTCATGTGAGAGCCCAGAGTATCCGCGCCATTGGATGCCATCATTTGTGCGTAATCCATGGTGATTTGCTTCTAACATCTCCTAGCGTCGGATGTTGCCAACTTGTGCCTTCTTTTGCCAATGCTCTTGGAGTCTTTGTTTTGTTCCAAACTTCTGAATTTCATCTCGTGTGATCTAATGGAAGCGTTGCCCAAGCTTCTCTTTGTTGTCGTCGTCCTCATCTCCACTATCTTGTTCTCATCATATTGCTGCTGCCTCATTTTCGTGGATTCCCCCCCTGTGTACATAACATAACATATACAAAAATATTGTTCCATTGAAAACTTTATAAAATTACCTTTCCAACGGGTACTCATTCATCTTAATCGGAGCCCAAATGAGGGAGTTATGGCCGTTTTGTTTCCGCTCTTGCATGCTGTCCAGAAAATTTCAGAACGCGCAACCTTCGGTAATTCGGCCATACCCGCTTGTAGGAACCTCCGATTGACTTAATTCTTGATTCGTTGGAAGCGTAACTTCATGGGGCTTCTAAATATCCAAAGATATCCTGTTGTTCTCCCTTGAGGTTGTGCAGATATTGATGCGAACAGAAACTTGTGAATTGATCCGAAGTTGACGATCTTGATCTTGTGGTCTTCGGGCGTTACATCACGTCTCATTTGGCTTTAAGTCGTCACCATTGCTGGACCAGCAAGTAGCATGATGAAAACGGTGTGTCTTCTTCATGATTTTGCTTTAGCCAAAGTGACGGGTGCTTCTCACGCAACGTGATTGCTTCCAACACCTATTGCTTGGACAAACAAACCTCCACAAAACATTAGTCTTAAAACTTTAATTGACACATTGACATACCTTGTTTCAACATCACTAGTGTAGGGGTGTGGACTCAATGAGGATGATGGGACGCTAACAAAAGTTAGCACCTACCACTAAAGATTGAATCTTGATGTTGTCATCATCTTGTCGGAGTGGATGTGAACGTCTTGTGTCTAGCTTTTCACCTACTTTTAAGGACACAAACAAGAAAGAAAGCATGTGTGCAATAATAAAGATTAGGGTTAGTCAAAGAGATAGATGGATCGCCCTAGGGTTCGAGTTGCCGATCCGGCAACGGCGCGAGAAAAGGGAAGCATTGACGGTTCACGCCGTGCTCGGGGGATTGCACGCAAGCCTATGGGTGACTTGAGGTACCTTTTTCACCAAGGAGGGTTCTCCCTAGATTTGTCAATCCAACGATCGAAGCAAACTCCTAGGATTCTCCATCTAACTGATTGATCTAGCCCTAACATGAAGCATTGATTGCATAAGAAGATAAAGTTTAAAGATGTATGAGTTATAGCATAGAGTTGATCGCATCCGCAGACGTAGACAAGGTAAAGAGCAAACAAGGAAACTAATGCCTATCATATTCTAGTCATAGTTCTAGCCAAAAAGAGCAAGCGCGACATGCATCTCATCCAAAGCCATCTTTAAACTACTATCCTACGGCGATTCACAAAACGCCTTTCGGAACCCTCGTTCCGTCACAACGTATTCCTATTCATGCGGGTAGTCTGGGGCGAGTTCGACAGAACAAGTTGAAATCACTTGGTCGGTCCGGTATGCACCTCTAGCCACTATGGCTACAAGAGCACCCTAAGCAATCTAGCTATAGACTAGATTGAGGAAGAAAGCATAACCAAAAAGAAAAACAAAATCATCGAGGAGGAATCAAGTCGCTAAGATCGGATGACATAGTACTTTACTCACATAATAAATGCGTTTCGATCATCTCCACCGAGTACATACCATTGATGACCTCAGCAACCTACGAACTCTGCCATGGCTCAACGGTGCAAGGCGGCCATGGCGGCTAAGTAGTCCTGGGCCATCTCCTGGACGCTTGAGGGACTCGCGGCGGCGCGTCGTCGCTCTCTCCTGGGTTTCGACGAGTTCACCGTGGATGGATGGATGTGGCGGCCGGCGGAAGCGAGAGACAATTTGTAGACAAGCACCTGGGGCAAATGGGAGTGCGGCCGGGCCGGAGTGAGGCAGGTCGGTTGGTGAGATCGGATGGCGACTAGGGAGGGGATGAATAGGAGGCAGGTAAAAATTCTTCTCAAAGAACACGAGCCTATACCCTAGTCAAATCTAGGTCACACACAAGCGATGGATCGAATCACACGCCAATCGCCAAGACAACGAGGTTATGGATCAACCTCTAGTCTTAGGAACGATTCCGCGAGCTGCGAGAGAAACGCACGAAAGAAGAGGGAGGAATCGGGCAGCAGCCTGGGGCTACCGGCGGGCCGTCGGGGCGGCCGAGGAGGGCGGACGCGTCATGGCGGCCACGCGGACGGTCAAGGCTGCCGCCGTGGACCGTCCGCACGACACCACGGGCCCGTCCGGGCGGCCCTACGCCGCGGACCATTCGATCGCCCACACGGGGCCACCGAGGAGGCGCACCACGAACAACGGGCCCCGTCCCCGCCGGGGAGCACGCGGAGCGCTCCCCGCCGGACGCCGCGAGGGCCGTCGCCCAACACACGCGGACCGTGCGGCCGATCGGCAAGCTCAAAACCACGACGGATCCCGAAACCGAAGACGAGCAAGAACACGAAGAACACCCGACGAACACGCGCGTGCGCGCGGACCGTCCCCGCCCCGAGACGGCAGACCGTCGCGAGGAGGCACGGACGGACCGGGCGCTTATTGACCTCGAAGGTCAACTCCCCCAAATCATCATCGGATTTCCCAAACGGTTCGACTATGGAGACAAGGGTTTGGGGACTTGAAAAAGCGTCACACAAGGATGCTATAGCCCAAAAATCTTGCCTCTAACTCCTAAATCACCGGGAATGCGCGAATCCTTTGAGCACCATCAAAAAATACTAGGCAAGACGAAAATCCTCGAATCGAAGTGGTTTCACGGCGTTTCGAGGGCACAAGATCAATCACAAAGATGCACGAGACATCAATCCATGTTTCCCTCAAAGAAATCCGAGAAGAAAACCCACTCAAATCCGCGAAATCTGAAAAGAACAAAGGCACGAAAACAAGCACAAAAAGACAACGAAAAAAAAGACAACAAGATCTTCTATACAAACCGGGGAAAGATTCACAAGGTCTTGTATGCCGCCTAGCATCCATTCCTCTCAACAAATCTCTCATGACTCTCCTCTTTATCCTAGAGAAAATGGAGAAGAAATAGCTACGAAAATGAGAAATGGGAGGGGGAAATGAAACCTAAGTCCACGGAGAGAGAGAGCCTTTTTCCCTCATGACATGTATTGGGTCCGTAGGAGTGGTAAATGACTCGACTACCCCTAACCCAACTGCGGCGATACAACCCACGGGGGTATTTAAGGTAATGTTTGGGTCTTGCCATCGGACGGCCACCGCCGCGCACGCACCGCGTCCTCCCGACGCAAGCCATGCGATCCGTAAGCGTGTCCTCGGCCAGGCTTTGGGCTCCGCCGCCCGGATCCCGATCTCCCCGTCGTGTTGGGGCTGGGACTTGGTTTGAGGCCCAAACCCGAGAAACCATCCTGCGATGGTGTTGTGGGCAAACCACCAAACCCGCGTGCTCGGTCCGGCCTCCGCCAAACCCGCCCGGCTCGCGCACCATGCAGAAACAGTTATCCATGACTTCGTCTTGCTTGTGCTTCGCCACCATGTGGCCCCGCACCCACGATCTCGCTGTCCACCGGATCCCTCGAACCGAGCCTACTTGTCTCTCCATCTCCGGGAGGCACGAAAGGCGAAGACCTTTCGCCGTTCTTCTGCGACAACATGAACCGAGCGCGACTGCACTGCGCACTAAGCCAAGAGTCGATCCAGCACCACGTTCCTCGTACTCATCCTTTGAGGAGCGGTCATCCATCGACCATGGGCCCGCTCCTGGTCCTCAATCTCCCCCTTGATAGGTGGCGCGCCAGCACACGACGAAATGAAATTCGGAGAAAGGAAGAAAGAAAGGAAAGAAGAAAAAGAAAAACAAAAAAACTCAACTCATGATAAAAAGCAGAAGAAGACGAAAGGTCCACAAGCCAAGCAAGCACAAATACACGAAAAACGGCAAAAGCTCCCCCGAACAAATGCGAGCTCACAGACATGTGGAAGCAAACTTTGGAGATACAGCTCACCTCTTACGAATTTGCATTAACTCACCCTCTTCTCCTTGTTTAATAAATGGAATCAAGGTGAAAATGCGAAGGTAAAGCAAAGCATATAATAAAGGCTTCTCAAATAGGCCAAATCTAGTGTCAAAGGCTAGAAATGGAACCAAAGATCACACATATGAATCATAGCATAGTCAAAGCAATGCCACAAGTAATGAAAATACGAAGCATATGACAAAGCAGATTTGATTTAAGCAATTTTACCAAAAGAAGGCTGCTTCACATGTAAAAGCCTATCCATGTCACACTTGAGCCACAAACATGCATACCATTCAAAGATCATACAAGGATATCAAATTCTTATGCAAAAGATCATGGCAAACACCATAAAGCAAAGCATGTCATATGTAAACTCATGAGCCATGTGTCCACTTCGGGAGACTTTATCGCGAGTGAACATCATGCAACATGTTTTGCCCATATGTGAAAGATAAGACATTTTCATAATAACCTGAGACATGATGAATGGAGCATTTTTCTAGCATTACCTTCTTTTCAAGATTAAATCATTTCATGGTATGAAGTGCCTTTCTTATTAAAAAAACATGCTCCCACCTCCATGAATGCAACATGCATTTAAACATTACAATGATATTCGGCCTTTGTGGCCCAAATGCAAAGAAAAAGGCATCCCAATACAATCTAAGCATGAAAAGCATGTTTTAGACCAGCATTGACATGGATACACTACTACACAGGTGAAAGCACATTTCACCAAGAGTAGTCCAAGATTAGCATTTTTATTCCAAAAAAGGGGCTATCTCACCACACATATATCTCAAATATTCCAAGAGCATAGCCTCACATCACCATTTCTCCACACATATGACCAATATCTCACAAATAGCAAAGAGACTCACATAAGGCATATGAAAGAAGCTCATCATCCTAAAATGCAATATGATACAAGTGCAACATGATATATGACAAGATGGCTATCCTACCATAGTTTGTACATCAAGCAAAGCATGTATATACATCAAGGTAAAGCATGGTATGATACATATGATACAAAAGTACGAAAAGAAACAACTAGAAGAAGACATGAAGCCCAAGTTTCCCCGCAAGCGCACAAATGTAGCTTGGTCGAGAGGCTTTGTGAGGAAATGTACGCAAAGAGTAGGTCTTGGGTAGGGACATGACTCAACACAATGATTCCTTTTTCCACATTGTCCCTCGAAAATGATACCTCACTTCTATGTGTTTGGTTACGGGTGAAGCCATGGAGTTTTGGCTACACTTATGTGTTGGTGCTATCCACAAAGAAGTGGGATACGGGTGCACTCCTCACCGAAGTCTCTCAAAGTGTGAAATCACAACGGTGTGAAGGACCGATACGAGCGAACGAGAGAGGGGGAGTGAATAGGGCCGATAAAAAAATTCTTCTCGAAGGAGATGAAAACTCCAACAAAGGCAATTATGACTTCCAACACACGTCTCCGACTCACTACCAAGGTTAGTCAAACCCGCTAGCCACGCACGGAGTGCCCATGGACCTGGGAACCAACACGCAACCTTTAGAGCAGGAAACGCGATGAAAAACCAAGCCTCGAGTCCTACGGACCCACAGGGTCGGGACGGGTGAGCACCGATCGGGCCAGGTCCTACATTGGTGAGCGAGAGCAACTTTCACTAAGTGGCTCTGCAAGTCCCGAACCGGTCGAGACACACCGAGCCAGGGGCAGGTAGCGGCTTTGAAAACCCCAAGACACCCAACGAGCCAGCGACTGCAAACGCGGACCCAAGCTACAAAAACGGCGACACCACGGGACAACAACAAACTCACCAGAAGCGTTCACCGAAACCAAAAATCCCACAAGGGCTTGCACCGGTCGGACGGGTCCAGAGCACCGGTCCCGAACGGGCGGTGTGGCACCGACGACTCGGGATGAACGACACCGCGGGTCAACTCCCCCAAATCCAAATCTCGATCTCCCGTACGCTCCACGGACTTGAACAAGACTTTGGGGATATCTTAAACACCTCATGAGGAGTTCATAGCCAAGTTTAATCCCACCAAAACTTCGTCCAAAAAGAGGAGGAATCGAAGAAATCCCGCCGAAAGCGAGTTCCAACTTCCAAGAACTCAAGAAACCCCAAAATCGAGCACCTTTTCTCGCAGTTTGGGAGGGGAATCACAACCCAAAAATACGAAAGGTTCCCACAAATTTG